>CM053784.1:80440826-81880826 GCA_028749045.1 Cupressus sempervirens
TGACATGTTTCTTGTCCACCAATGTCTCTTTCAATCAGGGTTTCAGTTAGTAGTCTCTTATATGCCTTTGATTCTATCTCATCTAGATTTTCAATATTTGCAAGTCTTACCAAACTATGATGATATTTCTCAAAACTCTTTTCTACTTTTGCTACATACTTCACAATATAATTCATTACAGCATGTCTTGAAAGAATAGGTTGCCAATCTACATTTGCTCTCCATAACTGAAGTATGGTATGATTATGTGTGTTTACTTGATCATCATTTCTTTCTAGTTCATATACTTTATCTCTTGTTGTTAGATCTTTGAATAATCTTGATCCATCCAGATGTAATGGCCATAGTGCACTATACCTAAAAAATAAAGAAAACTATTAGCTAGTACACTATTTTTTCATTTCTTAGTTAAAAAAAATATGAATCTATATAATTATCTTACCTATAAACCATTTTCCCTCTTTTGTTACAAAGGCAAGCACCCTCTTTGCATATTGTATGGCATTGAACACAATTGAACAACTCTTCATAATCACATTCGAAGTCTACTTAGTTTAGTTGTTTTGTATTTTCAAGGCATGGATGTTGTGCAAAATTTTTTAGGACCTATTATTGAAGATATAACATATTTTATTAAGTGAAAAAAAAAAAAAAAACATAATATATGTTGAATACCTATAGAAAAATTGATATCATACCTGTATGTTTCGTTGATGTGGATCTTCCCTT
This sequence comes from Cupressus sempervirens, assembly GCA_028749045.1. NCBI lineage: Eukaryota > Viridiplantae > Streptophyta > Pinopsida > Cupressales > Cupressaceae > Cupressus > Cupressus sempervirens. The sequence continues at coordinate 80,441,556 of CM053784.1, forward strand.
GGATTCCATGCATGTATAATAGAATCAAAATATTTTTGAACTATCTTGATTTCATCATGATTTCTCCAATTAAGGTTGTCTATGTTAGGTGCTCCCTCTAACCATATGAATCCATGCACATGTAGTGATCCTCAATGTTGCCATTCATATCTTGACAAAAAATCTTTTACTTTCACCCCCTTTAGTAGCACTTCCTTTCGAAACATTGTATATCTTAGATGCATATAATATGCAAAAATATGTGGGTAGTCAATAATATTTTTTCATCACCATTTTTTTGTTTCTTGTGGATTAGATGGTTTTTTTCTTGGCATTAATGCATGTAAGTTGGGCCAATATATTTCCGATGCACTCAAAGTAAAGAAAATTGTTGGTGTTCCAATTTGATGCAAGAGATCACTTAATTCAGCTCAACACTTTGCCTAATAAGACCTTTTACCCCTTAGAGTTGTACCAAAACACATCAAGAAATCTGCTAGGTGTGAGTGAGGGACATTTTCTATATGTTCTTGTAACTCATTGATTGTGATTGGCATATCTTGCAAGATCTTTTTGGGAAATATTGCTGATGAATTTTTTGCATGATGTCGCATGATCATATTCATCATATAATACCTAAATCATGGGTGTTGTCCAAAGAGATGATCTCTATATTGAAGAAAATGCTTAACAAATTCATGAAGATAGACTCTTCTCAATCTTAGTTCAATCCAATTGCATCGTCCATAGATGGAAATAGTGTTGGAAAAACCATATCAAGCAATCCTTCTGTGACATACTCATTCACTAGAGATGTTCCAATTGATCAATTAGTGATCTAGGATCTACATTTTGGTTATTTATCCATGCATGAATTAGTTCCATCTCTCTTCATGCATTTGGTGGTTTAGAGGCCATTGATGTAATCTGATTGATAATATTTCTTTGATCCATCTCCATTGTTAGACCCACAAATACATAGACATCTGCATCCAAATCAAATTCCATATGAACTGAGTTTAGCTGATCAAAGATGTTATCATCTAAATTAGATGTAAGCTCACTAAGTTCATTTTCATCAATTTGAACATCTCTATAGAACTTATCATGATTTATTTTAAATTGAAGTGCTTTGTAAACCCTCTCTTTATTGACTATAAAATTATAACTTGTTCCATGTTGATCCTTCTTGTGAAAAATGATAATAGGTAAATCTTTTATGTGATGTGGTAAGATTTTGGTTATTTCTCTTACTTCTTGGGGAAAACTTATGGTATTCCCTTTATATTTAAATTGACCTCCAGTTGTGTGTGTAACTTGAAGAATGGGGTTGATACATATGTGCTATCAACATTTCTTCTATTTGTGTTAGATTAGAAAATTGTAATAGTTGTGGACTGGGATCCATGTTGCTTGATGCTGAAAATTGATGTCCATTCTTTTCTTGTTGACATTGATGAAAAATAGGGGCTTCAGGGCCCTGTTCAACCTTCATTGGAAGATAACTCTCTTGACAAATGTAGCACATACTTAGCATAGCAAGTTTATCTAGTCCATTTTGAAACATTATTTGTAACATCTTGAAGTCAGTCTCATTATTTTGAATGGTATTGATTGTCCTCCTATCCATTCTATTTTGTGTTCTTTTCAATTGTCTTTGTCTTCTTATTTGTGATGTGAACTCCTATTTTAAATTATAATTGCCTAAATCAACATTCATAAGATCATCTACTCTATTAGTTGGTGTTTGTAGAACATGATCTATTGTCATAAAATTGATCCCATCAGAACTGAACTCAACATTTTCATGAGATTGAGCTTGTCGTTGATCTGAGTCACATTTACATAGTTGTATTTGTTGTATTTCTCTTTCATTTCACTCATCTAGGCTCATAGCTCTTTTTGTTTGTCTTCTCACTATATTTTGATTATCTTGAGATATTTGTGTATGATGTGCTCTCATCTTATTTGCATGTTGTGTCATTTCTTCTTCAATCTCTTCCACTATCATAGTTTCCCTACACTTGACATGTCTTTCTCTGTCAAGTTGGTTTTGATGATTTCTTTCTTCTTCTCTTTCTGCATTAGTCATTTTTTCATGTCATTGTCTCATATAATTTTGTGCATATTCTCTATGTTGTATTTGTTGCTCTTCATTTGTGGGACTTGTAGCTTCCTCTTTTTGAGCATTATTCCTTTGTTTACGTCATTGTCTCATATAATTCCAAGCATATTCTCTTCAATATTGTCTTCACTGCTCTTTATTCTCAAAATTTAGTCTTGGATGAGGAATTCTATGATTGACCAAGGCCAAGCTAATGCAAGTATTAAAGTGGGAGATGAACAAATAATTGTATTAATGTTTTTAGTAAATGAGTAATAATGAAGAATATGTAAAATATATGTAAATGAAAATAAAATGAAATGAAATTTATAAAAATATATACACAAAGATGAAATAAATTTTTGAAAGAACTTGACTTTGCAAAAAAATACCATCTATCAATACTTAGTTATATTAGAATATTTCATTAAAATAAAATATAAAATGACATGAATATTCAAATTATATAGTCAAAAAAATCTATAAAAATTCATTTACAATGTATAAAAGAAAGCCTATTTCATTGTAGGTCAGTGCTTTTGACAATCTTCATATATTTCTTATTCACATATAATTATAAGCACAATTTGTTTTTAACTTGAAGAAAGAAATATCTTTTGAAGTTAACAAAGAAATATGGAAGTAAAACATAAGGATTGTTCAAACATGTTAGGAAGGATTGTATAAAAGCACACAAAATCTATATCCAATATAGAATGTAAAAATGATATTTTCATAGAGGTGAGATAGACAATAAGGAGTTATGGATATGTTATTCTAAAAAAACATAGAAACTAAATTTAAGCATCACATTGAACTAATAGTTCTAGATATTAAGAAATTTATAAATTATTTTTTATATCCCAATCAGATCAGTTGAGAGGATATGCAAAATTATCTATATACTTCAATTAGCTCAATATGGTGAATCACGTGAGAATCTCATTTATTTATAGATTACTCAAATCCTAATCAGAAAATTGATTATATTTCATATGCTAGCTTCATTGTCCTCTACTCAATAACCTATAGGCTTTTAGAATAAAAATAAAGGCTCTAATAAGTCTTCAAAAAAAATCATATAAAGAAAAGAGTGTTTTTGACTATATATCAAACACACTGGCATTGACCTTTCATAAGGTGTGCTTAGATAGATGTAACACTTGATGAGTTGGGAACACTTATAAGGTTCATACCAAGCATATGGGATATTCAAGTTTCATGGAGAGATGGAGAAATATGAAAGAAAATATACATTTAGTCTATAATTGGAAAATAATATAATAAATTATTGAAGGCCTTGATTGGTATTAGATTGGCATCACTAACCTGTGATGTTATTCTTTACCACTTCAAATTATCAAATGCATATAGTAAGAAGGGGTATCAGGAAAACCCTAAACCTAAAGTTGCATAATTGAGAGAGCAAATTTGAGATGATGCAAAATTGTGATATTGCGAGGTAGAAGTTTTGGTGCATCTGAAAGTGCAAGAAGGATGAGACAAGGAGAATGTTTTAATTTGCAACAATGCACAAGCATGATTTTCACTCTTTCAATACCACTTGGCATTGAAAATGATGTTTGTGGAAGACATCACAGGAGAGTACATCATGGTATCCAAGCCAGTTGTAGAGAATAGACATTCAAAATATAGAAGAACAACCAAATATAGGACATGACATGGGTGAAGAACTAAGCAATGTGGAAATAAGGGTCCCTCATGATTGTAGAGATCAAACTCATTCTCAAGTTAAATCAGCTCCCTCTTAAGGGTGAATAACTAAGAAATGTGGAAATAAGGGTGGCAATGTTGAATCAACTCTATTACTTACCTATTTTTTATTTTTTTTGCAATATATATTTTGTATTGTCGCTCCAATATTTAAATGCATATTTTCTTAAATGTATACTCAATAGTTATATCATTAATTTTATGGGATGTGATGATACTTAAGACTTCAATTATCAATATTAAAATTTTAGTAGTTGACCTTAAATTTTTTAAAAGAAAAAGTTAACAGTAACATGGTCACACCACTTCATTCCCCCATTTTGGCACTATAGGTTACACCTCTCGGCATAAAAATCATTAATATTTTTAAAATTCCATTCAACTCTATCTATCATTCTACCTTTACTTTACATGTCCTTATAATAACATATCATTCTCTTTTTTATCTCTCTTTTCACATCCTTCATTTCTATTTATAAATCTTCATTTTCCTTCTTTTCCAATTATTGGTGAGAACTTTGATGCATTGCATCTCTTGTTAATATATGTTAATTTTTTAATTTTTTAACCTTTCATACATTCTCTTTTACCCCTAAGCATGCATTGTATCTAAAGTTTGTAAAAAAAAAATGAAATGGAAGTATAATATGTTATTTTGAATTTGTGATTGGCTGAGGTTGATTTAGCTATTTTTTTTTTTTTGAAAATTGATATTAGAGGAAAATCAGAATTCTTCATGACAACTATTCTGATATGGTCTCATTTATTCTGAGAGTGGCTGAAAAAAATTTGTAATTAATGTTATTGTATTCATATCATCGACATCACACCTAGATAACAATGGTCTATCTACTTTCAATTTTTCAGTTACGGAATAACATTTTGAGAAAGATTTCAATTCAAGCATATCAACATCAGGTATGTTGCAAATTTTTGGTTATGAAATTATTTAAAATTTCTTATGTGAATTCTATTATGCAAACAATTTTTTTGACATGGTTTGAGCCATCATTGAATGCCAACCCCAATTTTTAGCTAATAAAATGAAGACATTGTTGACATTAAGGTCAATTTTTCTATTAGTGACTCAACACTTAGTCAAATGGTCATTGCTACTAATCTCTACAGTTTCTATTGAGCTTATCATTCATCTTGCAGTGTTAACCAAGTGTTTTAGATACTCCCAAGCCAAGTAGTCAGAATGCAATGTCTACCGAGCACCTGAGTCAGTTTATAGTGTTTGTGAAGTCACACAATATTTACTAAGCTTCAAAGACTATGTACAGTGCAAACTGAGTGTAGCAAAGGCTATCAAGCTATTCAACAGAAGTGAAGAATATCATAGTGTTAATCGAGCTATGGTATGTTAACCAAGTTTTACTATATCTACCTAGCTCACAGTGTTAACAATTTGAATATAGTGTTGACCAAGTCATGTAGTGTCAACCAAGTTATCCAATAGCTACCAAGTTTCTTAGTGTTCACCGAGTCACACAATGCTGACAGAGTTTGAGCTACTTTGAAGTGATTAGTATGGATCGAGCTTCAAGTTCAACCAAGTGCCAAAGTTTGCTAAACATTGATAGTGCTTGTCATATATCAAAGCATCACTAAGTTTTTCTTCAAAACCCAAGTTACAATAGTTGGGCCAACTTTGTGAATTATGATGAAATTGGTATTGTAGCTGACTCTAGTAAGTTGTTATTTGGATTGGTATATATGAAATGCATTATATCATATCCAAATATATCAATGAAGAAGATTAGGAAGTACATGAGTGGAAATTGAATAAGGCTACAAGAAGTATAAGGGACAACATAGATTTATCTATCACAATCAAATGATTATTGTAATACAAGGAATCTCATTCAGAAAATCAAAGTTACAAATCAGAGATTAGCTATAGGTTCATCCTAATAGGTTCATTAGTCAAATCCTTTAATAGGGTAGACTTAACAATCTTTTGCTAAATCTCTTAACTGAGTGCATACTTCATTATATGTTTGTAAATCCTTTAAAAAGTTGGACCTCACAATCCTTATTGCTCCTAACAGGGAAGATCACCAAAAGTGATCAATTGTAAACCTTAACAGGATAAATTTATACTACAGTACTAAAGCTTGTGGGTATCATCCTCACCCTAGTTTTACTTTCTATTTGGAAAGCTCCTGGGTCACCATTGTTGAAAATAGATTGGTACAAGTATGAAAATTATTTTTTCATTGAGGTCAAATGTATTACTCACTAGTAAGATAATTGCTGAAATGACTTGAGTACTATTATTTGTTTGATTGATGAAGAGGATTTGCTCAAATGAGGTAATAATAGCACCTAGAGGAAAGATTGAGTTATGATATGGAAAAGGAGTACAAGGATCACTTAATATAGTGATACTATAGTGCATTAATTATCTACTTAAGGTTTTAAAGGATGGATACACTGATTAAGTTTAGAAGAAAAAGCAAAACAAATTGTGTCTACCAAGTTTAACAATCTACATAATAGGTATCGAGAAAAGTTAGTGTAAGCTAAGCAAAAAATTAGTTATAGCTGAAAAAAGTCAAATTTTAGTGTATACCAAGTAATATAGTGTAAACTAAGTAAAGTTTAGTTGATGCTAAACACCAGTAAACTTTAGTTCATGCTGAGTGTTTTGATAATGGATGCCCAACAATGCAGTATGTGTTGAGCATCAGAAGCAGGTTAATACTGAGTGTCAACATTATGAGAAAGATCATGAATTCAATGAATTTGAGTCAAAAAGTTTGATTTCTTGGATTTTTTGAACCATGTGGAAGATAAGCTTGACGAGCTAGTGGCACAGAATTCAAGATGAACATTTTCTAGGTGAATTCAAATAGGATTGAAGGACAAGTTTCTAGAAGGGAACAAAATGAAAATATGGGTAGATTCATTAAATCCTACCTAATCCAACCTAACCCTAAAATGGACCAAGGAGGATGAACAACAAAAGATCTTAATTTTCTATTTATAGAGATGGCTGGTCAGAAGCAAAGGTTGTCATGTGTGAGAACCTAAGGAAGACAAGGAGTCTAGGGTATTGCTTCATTTAGTAACCTAAGAGAAGATACTACTATTGGAAAGCAAAGAAATAAGGCTTAAGGATATGGATGCTTGAAGGGTGACCAAGTTATTAGAGCTGAAGTGTGTGAAAGCCAACCAAAATGGAGGAATGAAAACAAAGATCTGTAATTTGCAAGTGTGTTGTAAGTTGTTATTAGATCAAGCCTTACTGTTACTTTCTAATCATTGTACCAGTCTAGGGTAAATCCTTTGGATTAAGGTTGACCTAACACTCATTTGTAAATCTTTAACCAGGTGACATTCCAAGTGAATAATCTAAAGTTCTCTAACAAGTCTCACTCCTAATACGGTGATTGAAATCCTCTAACCAGGTCAAATTTAATACTGTGCATTGTAACCTTTAATAGGGCTGCCCTTTCACAAGGCATCACTTTAGAAGAGTAACAATAAGGCTTGATCTTATAACAACTTACAACTTCATTTAAAAATTATAGATCTCTATTTCTATCCTACATTTTTCTTGGCTTTTAGACTCTTCAGCTCTAATAGCTTTTTCACCCTTCAAGCATCCATACCCTTAAGCCTTCTTGCTTTGTTTGCCAATGTAGTCTCTTCTTTTAGGTCACTAAATGAAGAAAATACCCTAAACTCCTTGTCTTCCTTAGGTTTTCACACATGACAACCCTTGCATCTAACCAACAATCTCTATAAATAGAGAATTAAGATATATTTTTTGTTTATCCTCCATCCATTTTAGGGTTAGATTAGATTAGGTAGGATTCAATGAATCTAAAATTCTCATTTCATTTCATTCCCTTCTAGAAACTTCTCCATCAATCCTCTTTGAATTCACCTCAAAATGGTTCATCTTGAATTTTGTTCCACCAACTCATCAATCTTATCTTTCAAATGGTTCAAATAATCTAAGAAATCAAACTTGTTAGCTCAGATTCATTGAATTCTCAATCTTTCTCATAATGCTAACACTTGACATTAATTAGCTTTTGATGCTAATCACATACTGCATTGTGCAACATCCACTGTCAAAACACCCAACATGAACTAAAGTTTACTAGTGCTTGGCATCAACTAAACTTTATTAGACTTACAATATTTCAGTTAGCTTACACTAAAATTGACTTTACTTAGCTCCAACTAATTTTTTGCTCAGCTTGTACTAACTTTGCTAGGCACCTACTGTCCACTTGGTGAAGCTTGGCAGACAAACTTCATTTAACTTGTTCTTCTAAATTTACTTAGTGTAACTAACCTTTGTAACTTTAAGTAGATTATGAATACACTATAATACCATTGTCTCAACTAATTTTTTTACTCCTTTTGATATCATAAATCAACATTTCCTCTAGGAGCTATTGTAACCTTATTTGATCAAATCCTCTTCATCAAACAAACAAATAATAGTACTTAAATCATATAAGCAATTTTTTTATCAGCAAGTAGAAAGTTTGACATCAGTGAAAAAACAATGATTAAAACACATTTATCAAACTTCTATCAATCTTTTTTCAACAATCTCCCTCTTTGGCATTGATGGAAAACAAAAGTAACCAAATTTAATTAGTATGACCAATCACAATACAAAAAAAAAATTAAAAAGCTCCTTGTATTGAAATCTCTCCCTCTATCAACAACTTACATGTTCTGAATAGGTTAAAAAAATTTGTTCTGATCAACAGACAGTTAACTCATCCTTATGACTCCCTCATGATCACTTCTTATATCTCTCTCAATATTATCTCCCTTTTACTAGGTAGATGCAATTAGTAGATATTATTTCTCTCTCAACACACTTTCTCCATCTTTGATAAAAATGCCAAAGACTTGTCATCTTTATATGCAGATATGAATATTTTTATTTTCTTCCTCAATCACCTTGCTTGTAATTGATTTGTAGTTCTAGTTCTTTGATTACTTTAGGCGGCTCCTAAAGTAAGACCCACTACATCAATGCGTAACATATGTCAATCAACTTGTTTGATGCAGAGTATTCATCATGATTCTTAGATAGTGTTTGATAGGGGTATCACCCCTAGTTTACCTCTTACATACTCATGAGAATCCTTAGGTAATGCTTTTGTGAAGATATCAACTATTTTCTCTTTTGTGTTGACATATTCCATCTTCACCTTTTTATCTTGAACTAATTCTCTTAAGTAATGATACTTGATTGCAATGTGCTTAGTCTTTGTATGCATCACAAGATTCTTTGATATATTTATAGCACTTGTATTATCACAATAAAGTATCACAGGTTCAATAATTTTATCCTTCATACATTTGAGTAGTTGTTCAATCCATACAATGTCTATACAATTTATTGTAGTAGCAACATATTCAACTTCAATAGTAGATTGAGAAATGTAGTTTTATTTCTTGCTAGTCCATGTAACTAGCCTTTTTCCTAATAAAATTGCTCCTCCACTAGTGCTTTTTCTGTCATCAATATTCCTAGCCCAATTAGGATCAGTATAGGCTCTTACTTCAAATTTCTCATTTTTCTTGTACTATAAACCACACTCCTCTATTCTTTTTAGATATCTCATTATTCTCCTTTATTTCCATTAAGTGATTCTCCCTAGGATTAGTAGAGAATATTGCAACTATCCCTATAGATAATGCAATATTAGGTCTACTATGTACTACATATTGTAATTTACCTATCATAGATTTGTATAATGTTTGAGTCACCTTATTTGAATCATCATTCTTTGACAATTTATGTCCTATCACCATATGTGTACTTACTGACTTGGAATCTTCCAATCCAAAATTTTTTAGTATCTCCTTAACATACTTTGATTGAGTAATGTATATATCATATTTCATCTAATGTACTTGCAAACCCATAAAGAACTTGACCTCTCTAAATATAGACATCTCAAATTCTTGCTTCATTTCATTTGCAAAAGCATTACATAAAATATCTTGACCTCCAAGAATGATATCATCAACAAAATTTTCAACTAACAAAATACTTTTTCCCTTCTCTATCTTCAAGTACTGATTTCTATTATCATCAATCCCTTCAAATCCAATCTTCACAAGATAATTATGAAAAGTCTCTCATACCATGCTCTTGGTGCTAGTTTCAAACCATAATTTTTTTTATGTAGTCTACATACCATGCTTTTGTTGTTAGAATCAACAAATTTTTCTGGTTATTCTATATAAATGTCTTCCTCTAATATACCATTTAGAAATGCTGACTTAACTTCCATTTGATAGACTTTGAAACCTTTGTATGTAGAGTAAGCAAGTAGAGTTCTTACTCCTTCTAGTCTTACAATAGGAGAAAATGTCTCTCCATAATCTATCCCTTCTTGTGCATATCGTTTATAGACTAATATTTCCTTTTCCCTTATGACTTCACCATTCTCATCTAACTTGTTTCTATATATCCACTTGGTACCAATCACATTTTTGTCTTCGAGTCTAGGAACTAGAGTCCATGTCTTATTTTTCTCAATTTATTTAATCTCTTCTTCTATGGTTTTACTCTAGTCCACATCTTCTAAGGTATCTTTCATTGTTTTGGTTTCTTGCATTCTCAAGAAATGTGTATCATTTCTCAACTTTTTCTTTGTCATTGGTCTAGCATCTTTATCACCAATGATTTGTGCAGGAGGATTGTGTCTCTTGACACACTTAGATAATCTTGGTTCCACTTTGGCTTCTACATTTGGTCTCTCAACTTTTTATTCATATGTAGTTCAATATCTCTCTCATGTACAATAATCTCATAATTAGAATGTGCCTCAACTTCATTCTATAACTTAGCATTGGAATGTAACAGTTCCTGAATGCAACTCGACATTCATAGTATGTGATTTGGCAGTCACTAAAAATTTTTGTTGGTTAATAACTTGATTTGTAACATCTTTAGCAGGAATACCTTCATAAAAGTATAGAAATGATTTTTATTCTTCTAGTTCCTTCATAGGTTCAGCCTCATATACTTTTGTATATTCATCAAACTTCACATTTACACTTTCCATAGCTTTGTTAATGTTAGTATTTAAACAATTATAAGCTTTACTTCTTGTGGAATAACAAAGAAATATACCTTCTTCTCTTTTTTCATCTAGTTTACCATTCCTAAAATTTTTGAGAATCTAACACTTTCTTTCAAATACCTAAAAATATTTTACATTGGGTGAGTATCCATACCATAGTTCAAAAGTTATTGAATGAATACCTTTCTTGACTTGTACACAGCTCAAAGTATAAACAACTATACTTATAGCTTCTTTCTAGTATTTCAAAGAAACAATTTTCTCCATCATGAGTGTCATAGCATAGTCCATTATAGACCTATTCCTCCTTTTAGCAATTCCATTTTGTAGAGGGGTTATAGGAGCAGATGTCTGTCTTTTGATTCCTTTTTCATTTCAAAACATCTCAAACTCATTTGATGTAAATTCCTTTCCTCTATCAGATCTCAAACATTTTAAACTTTTACCTATTTCTTACTCAACTCTTGCTAAGTACCACTTAAATATTTGGAAAGCATTAGATTTATGTTTCAAAAACACATTTTTCATCATTCTAGAATAATTATCAATAGGAAACATAATGTACTTATCTCCTTTGTAGCTTTGCACTTAAATTGGTCCACACAATTCAATATGAACAATCTCTAATATTCCTTTAGAGGTATGAGTCTTATGCTTAAAGCTTGGCTTTGTCGTTTTTCCTAACTGACATTATTTGTAAATTATATTGTTAGACTTTTTCAACTCAAGCAAACCTTTGACTCTTCTCATGTTACTCATACTAACCAAATTATCAAAATTAACATAACATAACCTCTTGTGCCATATCCACACATCATCAAATTCTACAACTAAACAAGTAGAATCCTCTATATCAAGGTAGAATAGATTGCCTCTAGTTTGATCACCTTTACCAATCAATTTCCCATCAGTATCATATATCTTAGCAATTTTTTTCTCAAACTCAACCTTACAACCCAAATTATTTAGTTGTGACACATTGGACAAGTTATAGCTAAGTCCTTCAACATAATAAGCATTGTCACATAAAATCTTTTCTGTGAGCTTGATTAAACCTTTTCCTTTTATCAGATATGGTGCATCATTACCAAACCTTACACTATTTCCATCATAATAATTCAAGGTAATGAACTTACTTAAATATCTTTGGTCATGTGATGTAAACACTTGCTATCAATGATCCATCTATCATTCTTGTTCACACAAGACACTAGTGCAATTGCCTCATCCTTGTTAGATTCATCATCCATTACAATTTACACCACTTCATTGTCATGATCTTCAGATGTATCTTTTGTTTCCTCTTTAGAAATGTAGTGAGACTTCTTTCCTTTGTCTTTGTAGTCTTTCTTGTCTTCATCTCTTCTACTTTAGTAGTCATCACCATCTCTATAATTCTTCTTCTCTAGACATCTAGTAACAATATGACCAACCTAATTGAAATTAAAACACATAATAGGTAGCTTACCTTTAAACTTGCCTTTACTTCTATGAAATGTACTTGCCAATAGTGCTTCAAGTTGATCTACATCTTCCTCATCTATATCACTATCACTAGATACATATTTTTCCTTTTTCTTCTTCTTCTTCTCATCAAGTTCCTTCAATGGAAAATTAGCTTTTAAAGAAGAGTACACATGTTTAGGTTTATAATAATCAAAGTTAGATAGCTCAAAAGCAATGGGCCTACCTACTAGACCTTCAAGACTTAGATTATTCCCTAGTAAACATCTCAGTTCTTGTATCACAAAAACTCTAATAGCATATATACGCAATAGTGTTCTCAAAACTTTTCTTAGTACTATATCATTATCTATTATAACCGTAGCTCCTCTTATTATTTTAAAAAAATCTTTTATCCTAGAGAAATATTGAGCAATATTTTCACCTTCTTGCATTTTCATATCATCAAAGTTACCTTGGTCACCTCCATAGATAGTGTAAAGAGCATCCCACATTTTCTTTGCACTATCAAGATTTTTGATATCATCAAACTTAGCATAGCTTAAGATAGAGGCAATCTCAAACATTTCCTAATTGTGTTCTTTCTTCTTTATCAGATCTTCAATAGTTAGGGCTCCAACAAGATTAGTATGCTCAACAAAAATGGTAGATTATTTGTGATCTCCAAGACCTCCTAGGTGTAACCTCATTAGGCCTTTCCATCTAGGAAAGTTATCTCTATTAAGATTGAGTGCTTCTCTTTTTGGGGTAAGTGCACCAAGATGGTGTACAAAAAAGTGGACACCCCTCTCCCCCCCCCCAAAAAAAAGTGAAATTTCATATAACCTAATTTGGTCTTTAAAAACATGATCGGGTTATATGAAATTTCATAAAGAGGCTAGGCTTAGTTATGAAGCCTAGAAAAAATACATTAAAAAAAAAAACTTTATCTAGTTTCAAGGATGAAAAATCTATTCAAAACCTAATCGGGTTATTCAAAACTCAATTAGGTTATTGAAAACTCGATTGGGTTTTGAAGAAATAAAAATAGGCTCCACTTCGAAAGCCATAACTATCACATTTAGACTTTGATTGAATCCATTTGAAATGCATTGGAAAGATATTGAATAGATCTACAAGATTATGAAACTAAAATAATAGTAGGAAATCAATGATATCTTTTCCATTCATTATAATCAATCATGGTCTAAGATAAGCAGTCATTATTTTCTAAACATGGGGCAAATAGGTAAGTAAGAGTATCATGATTTTTTTTTATCTTTCTATAATATCTCTCACTCTCTCTATCCCTTTCCCACACACAAAATCACTCACTCATTCACTCACTAACTCCTAATCTCTCACTCACTCACTCACTAATGCTTAGCTTCTCTCATTCTCACACCAACTCCTAACCTCTCTCTCTCTCTCTCTCTCTCTCACACACACACACACACACACACACACACACACACATATTCCCTTGTCTCTCTTACTCCCTCTACTCTATCCTCCAACCTCTCTCTTTCTCTCCATCTTATTTCCCACTCCCTCTCTCTCTCCATATTTCTTACTCTCTCCATCCTATCTCTCTATCTCTTGCTCTCTCTATCTGTCTCTATTTCTCTCACACTCTCTCTTATCCTATCCCCTCTCTTTCTTCTTATCCCTTACTATCTCCCTCCCTCTCTCTCTTTGACCTCTAATCCCTACCCCCCTCTCTCCCTAACCTCTGGTCCTTGAAATAGGAACTTCACATAGAGATAGAGAGAGAGTAGGGGATAGGAAGAAGGAGAGGGGATAGGATAAGAGAGAGTGAGAGAGAGAGATGATGTGGTGGAGAGAATATGTACATACTTAGGGAATATGATAGAGAGAGATTTGGGAATATGATATATATATATAGAGAGAGAGAGAGAGGATATGATAAAAGATAGTGAAATAGAGATGGAGAGAGTGAGAAGGAGATGAAGTGATGGATAGAGAAGGATGTAGGGAGAGAGAGAGAGAGAGAGAGAGAGATTTTAGGGTTTAGTGAGAAAGAGGAGGCTTAGGGATTACTTGGTGAGAGACAATGCATAAGGGTAACAAGTTAGACACAAAGAGAGGTTATTAGTTAGTTGAAGAATGTGAGAGGTTAGGAAAAGTAAGAGATATATCTTAGTATTTTTTTACCTAGTAATTGACTATGTGTGTATTTTTGAGAGATAGATAATTAGCACTATGTTAGTATTCATGTTTACCTAATAATTATGCATTTGGAAAATAATGACTACCTATTTTAGGTTATGCTTAATTCAAATAGATGGAAAATAAAATTATGATCATATAGGATTTATTTATTTACATTATGTTGTAGATCACTTCGATATCTCTCCAATGCATTTTGAATACTCTCAATTGAACTCCTTATGTGAAAGTTATGGCCTTCGGACTAAAGTCTACTTTTAGTTCTTCAAAACCTGATTGGATTTTGAATAACCTAATCAATTTTTGAATGCAATTTTTCATTTCATAACCCAATCCAATTATTTGAATCCTAGAAAATTGATCAGGTTATAACCTGATGATATCATAGGAAAATGACCCAAAGGCTTGGGAGACTATTTTCCCTCCATTTTTTTCTTCCATTAGGCATTTTTTCATCTTCTAAGATGAATTCTCATCTTTGACTTCAACAGGGTTTCTAATGGTGAAGTGGATATCTCTAAAATCACCACCATAATCTTACACATCTTCTTAGCTTTATAACCATATTATTATTATTATTATTATTATTGGACAACATTAACATTGTAAAATTTAGTTACTTTTACCATTTCCTTGACATTCCTCATAGACATATGTCTATCATTTTTTAATAAATTTTAATATACTTCAAAAAATTCAAAATAAATTATATATTACTATTCCACACTTGATTCTATACACTTTAAGAAAAAAGTTTTCACTTTAAATTATTTTGATGCAAGTTATGCTAAGAACACAAATAGGTGCCAAAATTTTAGGATGTAGTCAGTTCAATAATTCATAATAATAAAAATGCTCATCATAAAATTACAAAAAAATATACAACTTCTAGATATGACTCTTAACTATCATCCTACCAAAGGGACATGAAAGATACTAAATATAGTTTGATCTTTTGTGTTGCACGCGAGAACAACTATGTTATGTTTTCTAAAAAGATCAGGTAATATTTTTTATGTGTGCAGGGTTTGACCCACCTAATCTTATCTATTTTGTAAAAACTCTAGCAGTTTAGGAAGTAGATTTGGAGTACTACAATTCATATGTTTTATACATCTTGTCATTTTTAGTGGATGACCCTCAAATGTCTCATCCAAGTTCATGTTTACTTGATCTAAGAAAAAAGGTGTGCACTTATACCTCTCTTTTTCTACACCATCTTGGTGCACTTATCCTTTGACATCTTGATATTTGTGCTTCTAGTACCTTCAAATTAATCTTCTTAAGTAGATGGCTTTGATACCAATTGTTGGAATTCTTTAGAATAATTGAGATGAGGGTGAATTAGTTACCCAAGGTCTAGATGTACAATTATAACTTTTCATAGCTTAGTGAACCCATATCCATAAAACATTTTCATCATGCATACATCCATTAGATTATGCAATCACTTAAACTTGTACACTACTATTAAATCAATTTTTAGAAAAGTAAACATGAAACATAACACATTAATAACACATTTGACACAATGATTTAATGTGGAAACCTAATTTGGGAAAAACCACTAGTAACATGCTACTCATTCTCACTCTTATAAAGTGATGCCCTATGAAAGATCAACCCTATTAAATGTTACAATAAAAACTATTAAATGTGATCTAATTAAAGGATTTCAATCACCCTATTAGGAGTGAGCCTGCTAGAGGACATTATATCACTCACCTAGAATGTCACCCAGTTAAAGGATTTACAAATGATTGTTAGGTCAACATTAGTCCAAACAACTTATCCTAGACTAATACAATTATTAGAGAGTAACAATAAGGCTTGATCTAATAACATCTTATAACTTCATTTTCATATTATAGATCTCTATTTCAGTTGTCCATTCTACTTATCTTTCACACTCTTAAGCTCTGATAACTTGTTCACCCTTTAAGCATCCATACCCTTAAGCCTTCTTTCTTTGTTTGCCAATGTAGTCTCTTCTTTTAGGTCACTAAATGAAGAAAATACCCCAGACTCCTTGTCTTCATTAGGTCCTCACACATGACAACCCTTGCTTCTAACCAGCCATCTCTATAAATAGAGAATTAAAATATTTTGTCATTTATCTCCATCATCCATTTTAGGATTAGGATAGATTAGGTAGGATTCAATGAATCTACCCCTCATTTCATTTCATTCCCTTCTAGAAACTTCTCCTTCAATCCTCTTTGAACTCATCTCAAAATGGTCCATCTTGAATTCTATTCCACCAGCTCATCAATCTTATCTTCTAAATGGTTCACATAAACCAAGAAAACCAACTTGTGGCTCAGATTCATTGAATTCTCAATCTTTCTCATAATGCTAACACTTGGCATTAATTATCTTTTGATGCTCAACACATATTGCATTGCTTGACATCCACTATCAAAATGCTCAGCATGAGCTAAAGTTTACTAGTGCTTAGCATCAACTAAACTTTACTCAGCTTACACTATTTCACTTGGCTTACACTAAAATTGACTTTTCTTGGCTCCAATTGGTTTTCTTCTTGGCTTATACTAACTTTTATAGGCACCTACTTTCCACTTGGTCAAGCTTGGTAGATAAACTTAGATAAACTTGTTCTTCTAAACTTACTCAGTGCAACCTTAAGTAGATTATCAATGTACTATAATATCACTATCTTAACTAATTATTGTACTCCTTTTCATATCATAACTCAACCTTTCCTCTAGGTAATATTGTTACCTCATTTGATTAAATCCTCTTCATCAATGAAACAAAAAATAATACTTAAATCATATAAGCAATTGTCTTATTAGCAAGTAGCGGGTTTTACATCAATGTCAAAATAATGATTGAAACACATTTATCATACTTGTATCAATTTGTTTTCAAAATTAGTAACCTTGCCTACCTTGTATTTCTAACAATTGGTATCAGAGCTATTGGTTCTCAGAAAAGAATTTTAACAACTTGAGATAAGATTAGAGGTAATGGGGATATATAGGGTATATATGACTATTAAGTAGGAAAAGTTGGATGTGGAATTGGTCATTGGACAACTAAAGAAAGAAAAGTAGCAACTCTCTCGATCATTAAAAAGAAGGAAAGATCTTGCAGTACAAATGAATGATAATATCTACATTGGAAATACAATTGAAGACATATGTCCAAAAATAAATTTAGATGAAGTTGATGTAACAACAAAGATCTATTGGAGAAAAATTCTAGTCTTCAAGAAGAAGTTAGAAAGCTAAAAAGAGAACAAGAAATACAACGAGTCAGATTATGTGAAGTCATGAAAGAAAAAGATAGAAAAAGAAGTGATAAAAGAGAAGGATAATTAAATTCAAAAAATATCCCTTCAGCAAGTAGACTTTATCGATGACCTCAATGATGTAAATCAAGAGCTTATCAATCTAAGGACAAAAAATGAAAGACTACAGAATGGTCTTAGCATTGAAAAACAAAACAATGCTTAGAATGATGAAATCTCAAGAAAGCATGAATCAATTGAATGAGAAAAGTTAGTATAGATACAAAGGCAAAGTGAGACTACGATATATAGAAGAAGGTAAATCATCTTAGCAAGGATCTCAAAAGAATAAAAGGCCTACTTGAAATCATTTTGGTAAATCAAAATTAAATAGAAAGTCATACATCAAACAAATGATAGAGCAATGGTAAATCAAAATTAAATGGAAAGTGATGTAGTTGCAACAAGCATGGTCATAAAGCAAGTGAATACATAGAGAAACCTAAGTTTGAAGGAAAGTGTCACAATTGCAAGAAACAAGGACACAAATATTCAGAGTGCAAAACCAAGAAGTCAAACCTAGTAGAACAAAATGTGAATGCAATATTTGGATGGGATCACAACACATGGTGTGCATGCCACTACTATGGTGAATTTGGGCACGTTGGAGAAAACTATGTGAAACATCATATGAGGAAAAAAGATACTACAAAGAGATGTTTTATTTGTATAGAACTTGGACATCTTGCCAAGAACTATATAAACACAGGAAGAATTGAAGATGAAAATAAAGGAAAAGATGAAAATATCATAAAATAAATGAGGCATCAATGGGTACCAAAATATCCAGAGAATGCAAGCCAAAATCATGAAGTGAATGAAAAACAAGTCAATGAGTTGGGTGGCACAATCATTTCAACATAGTTCCCTATGGAGATTACTAGAACTATGATTCAAAAGAGGTCATCTAACATCAGTTCTAGCTAGTGAGAAGAAAATCCAATCAAAATTCAAGATGCACAAGGATCACCAAGTGATGATGGAAATTCAAGATCTTAGTGAGCAAGGTTAGGTCGCAAGACCTTATCGAGTGAGTTCATGATACACTAAAACAATGGATGTAGATGTTGAGTTGTTGGTGACTCTACTAAGCTATGAATGTCTCCTGAGCATTAAAAGCCAAACCAAGTGGAGGACAATATGTCACCGAGCAAGTATACTTTAATGGTGATTGAAAAGTGGAAATTAGTTAAAAGGAATAAATCAAATATATTATTTCACCGTGAATTTGCAGAGCTATTTTTGAAGAGAGAATTTAGAGCACCCGAGTGATTTGAGTATTTGTTGTTGAAGATTTCTCACATTTTTAGAAACCCTACCAAGAAATGCCATCATCAAGTAGCAAAGTCAAGAAAGGTTCTGAAGTGTTAGTCTAAGGAGTCAACTATTAGGCACCTACATTCAAGTTAAGTCTAACAATTGTAGAGGCACTCAATCCAGCTGGTGCTCAGTCTCAAATTTCACCCAAGGTATTACTCATGCATGGCATCGATTCATTCTACCACTATTCTATTTAGGAATTTGGTACTTTAGAAATGAATGAGGCATTCAATTAATTATGTGTGGATGGTGCATTGAAGCCCAGACATCAATATTTGGAAACCAAGGGTTTGATGCATATTTCATATATGCCAAGAGATTTTTAAGTCAAATGGATCAAACTTAGTCTAACCCATGTTCATAATGGAAAATTATTGTTGGATTAACCCATTCAGATTACAAAGAAAATGATTCATAGAATCACTAGACTACTAATATTAAACAAAGGAAAGACAGCCAAAACCATAGGTCAGGTTGAATTGGCCAAGCAAACTCTTTCCAA
Source organism: Cupressus sempervirens (assembly GCA_028749045.1). Classification (NCBI taxonomy): domain Eukaryota; kingdom Viridiplantae; phylum Streptophyta; class Pinopsida; order Cupressales; family Cupressaceae; genus Cupressus; species Cupressus sempervirens. The sequence goes on from CM053784.1 coordinate 80,461,220, forward strand.
GTGGGAAAGAAGAGGCATAAAGCTAGGTGGTGTAATAGAAATGGAGCTAAAGTTTAGAATCCATGTGATTTCTCACAAAATTTATAGCTCTATTTGGTTGAACAATTTATCATGTAAAGTTGTTGATCTTGCATACAAGGTGGTAAAGAATAATCTATCCTTCAACCTTACCAAGTTGTTGTTGAACCAATTCAACAAGAACATGGAGTGCATCCGATTGTCAAAGAAAAACCCATATAAGTTTGGTTCCCTTTTGACTTGTCTATTCCTCTTTGCTCAAAAGTGTTTTCCTTCCAAAGGTTCTATAGTATGGAGGAAGGATGTTCTAGTTTTATATCAAATCAATGAATATATAGCAGAAATGGGTGAGAATTTTGGCAACATCATGTATAATATTTTGAAAAATTCAAAGAAAATATGAAAAATAGGTTTAAGATACCCAGAAAGCTTGTGGAAGACTATGATCAAGATATATGTTTCATGGTTGACTATGCAGAAGTATACATTTAGGTAGGAAAACCTAGAGTGGCATGGGTTAAACCTCCAGAGTATGAGGTTAACATTGATGACACCAAGGGTATCATTGAAGCTCTATTGAATGAGCTTGTGGATCCCAAATCCATCTATTTTGGAACATATGATGAAGGAAATGGAAGAATAAAGCTTGAGATCAAGCTACTTCAAGCAGTGAACAAAGGAAGAAAGAGGATATATAAGTTAATGAAAAATAAAAAGCAAGAAAGTTCTCCCCACATGTGGATAGAAGGTGAAGTAGATGATGTAGAAGATGATGATGAATGGGATCGAGCAAAGGAATCTAAATTTGAGAAGGAAGAGCCTCCTAAGAATAAGAGTAAGGTCATTATAACCAGACCTATCAAATCTACTATATTCATAATAAGGGAAACCAAATCCAAAACAAAGTTGATGTTATGTGAAAATGAAGCCAAACATATTATCTTCAAAATATCTACACCTACACTCCATGAAAAATTAATGAGGATGGAAGAAGGAACTAACATGGCATGTTTTACATTTCTCAAATATGAGACAAGGAATGAAGAAGAGAAAATATAGATTGAGCATACTCTTGTGACTAAATTGGGAAAATGGAAGTACTCACCAGATGAGCTTTCATAACAAATTCCTAATAATCTTATGAAGGCAGTAAAACCTAGATGGCAAAATGCAAAGAAGATTGTCAAGGACATCTTTAAACAAAATTTGAAGATACTCACATTGAGTCTCAGTGAGAAGGAAGTGAAGGAATCCTTGAAGAAAAATGAGAAGAAGTTCACTCTCAAGTTAAACACATGTATGATATTGCTTAAAGATATTGAATCTATGGTGAAGATAGCTACTAGTACAAGGAAAATATATATCAACTGCACAAACCTAGTGACCTTTTTGTGTACGTTGATGACAAAGATGGTGAAGGTGAAGAAGAAGAAGAACTAGAAATAAATGATGATGAGAGAGATGATGTCAATCTTGATGATGAGGAGAAAGAACATGAAGCTACTAGAGGAAGTCTTCCAAAGATACAAAGCATTGAAGAATCTGATGTAGAAAAGATCGTAGCCCAGATTATGACTTCATTTCTTCACTCTTAAAGAAAAGCCTTAGTGTAATTAGGCTCAAAGAAAGCTTTTACCAAGTTCGTTGTGAATAACACTACTACACCAAGTACCCAACCAAGATTTGGATATGTTCTATCGAGTGTTACATTGATTGAAGTGCCCAACACTTCATTTGCCGAGCAACAAATTCCTCCATCATCAGGCTTGACCAAGCAACAATAAGGCATTCCTTTTGTTAGTGTCATTTCTACATGTATTTCTATTCCATATATTTCTACAATTGTTTGTATTCCAAGTGTATCCATAGCTAGTGCAATGACAGTTGAGAATTAGTTTCAACTGAGCACTAAAGTTTTAAATAAGGGTAAACATATTCTTTCTACCATTCTAAAAGGAAAGGGTAAAGAAAATGAAGAAATTGATCTGGATGAGGACATTGTTATTCCAAATTGGGATATCTCTCTTTTCACTCTTAATCAAATGGATACCCTGGGAGAACTATTAAAGAAGAGAGCTAAGTAGTAGAAGCTTAGAGAAGAGAAGAAGAAGAAAAATCAAGTCCTTGATGACATGAAGAGCATATTTGTTGATGCTCTGAGTATTGAGGTTGATAGTACACAACCTTTTCTTGATTAGCTAACTGAAATTATCCACAAATTCAATGAAGACTTCAATGGATAGGAAAAATTTCTCCAAAGAGCTAAAAGAAAATTTAAGAACAAATTATTGGAGCAAGTTACACAAAAAATTACAATAGATCAAGTAGAGTTACCTAGTATTCTTGTTTCACTAGAAATATCTGTAAGTAATGTTATTTTACTGTTTGTCAAATTGAGTGACACATCTATCTTCACAAAGGAGATCAAGGATAAATTTTCCAAGATAGATGAAGATATGAAGGAAAGTGCACACTAGATGTCAATTGAGCCAAGTTATAGTATTGCACACTTCACAAAGATCAGATATATGATGAATCTACAGGCAGAATTATTGAATGAAGAAGCTAGAATCAGGGTCACACTTATAGAAATTTATTGCATGATTCTTTCAAACATGGATGCATTGTAGAAACACATTGCATATGCAAAGACTCTCATCCATGACAACAAATTCTCCATAGCTAACCACATGATGGATTTACTAGCAGAAGTTTAGATTGTGTTGCATTCAAGTAAGGTATTACAAGAGAATTGGGACAACACTATGGTACTAATTTTGAAGGTACATTTTGAATTCTTGTCACATTTTGGTATTAAAATATAGATATTATACACCTTTTGCATTTATGTCAAAAAGGGGGAGAAGATATTTTATATTCTATTATTTCATAAAGAGGGAGAAGGTATTGACAAAGTGAGGAGTATATTATACTCTAGATGTATGTATATAGGAGAGATATATGTATGGGGGAGTAGTATAGTATTATGCAGATACTTGTATAGATAAGCATAAAATATCATTACAAAATAAATTTTGAAATATTAGAAAAATAGAGTATGCTACCGAGCTACAACAATAACAAGTCAAAATAGAGTTGAAAACTTAGAATTATGATAAAGGAAGTTTTTGACTTATAGTATTGAATGTTCAAATTTTTTAGTTTGATAAGTATTTTTGTCACTAATGCCAAAGTGGGAGATTGTTGACATTAAGATCAATTTTTTTATTAGTGACTCAACACTTGGCCAAATGGTTACATTGCTACTAAGCTCTATAGTCTCTACCAAGCTTATCACTCATCATGTAATGTTAACCAAGTGTTTTAGTTGCTCCCAAGAAAAGTAGTTAGAATGAAATATCTACTAAGCACTTGAGTCAGTTTACAATGTTTTCTAAGTCACACCATATTTATTGAGCTTCAAAGACTATGTATAGTGCAAACCAAGTGTAGTAGGGGCTATTGAGCTATTCAACAGAAGTGAAGAAGATTGTAGTGTTAATCGAGCTCTAGTATGTTAACCAAATTTTACTATATCTACTGAGATGATAGTATTAACAATATGAATCTATAGTTGACTGAGTCATGTAGTGTCAATAAAGTTCTTCAAGAGCTATCGAGTTTCTCAATGTTCACCAAGTCACACAATGTTGACTGATTTTGAGCTACTTGGAAGTGATTAGTATGGACCAAGCTTCAAATTCAATTGAGTGCCAAATTTTTTTGAGTATTGATAGTATTTTCCATGTATCAGAACATCACCGAGTTTACCTTCAGAACCCCAATTAGAGAAGTTTGGCTGACTTTGTGAATTATGATGAAATTGGTATTGTAGCTAACTCTAGTAAGTTGTTATTTGGATTGGTATATATGTAATGCATTGTATCATATCCAAATATATCAATGAAGAAGATTATGAAGTACATGAGTGCAAATTGAAGAAGGATACAAGAAGTATAAGGGACAATAGAGATTTATCTATCACAGTTAGGTGATCATTGTAATACAAGGAATCTCATTTAGAAAATTAGAGCTGTAGATTAGAGATCAGCCATTGGTTCATCCTAATAGGGTAGACTTAATAGTCTTTTTCTAAAATCTCTTAAGCGAGTGAATAATTCATTATATGTTTTTAAGCCCTTTAACAAGGTGGACCTCATAGTCCTTATTTCTTCTAATAGGGCAGATCACCAGAAGTGGTCAATCAGCTTTAACAAGTTAACTTTATACTACAGTACTAAAGCTTGGGGGTATCATCCTCACCCTAGTTTTACGTTCTATTTGGAAGGTTTCTGGGTCACCATATCTTGTGTCAAAGTGTTATGAATGTTTTATTGCTTTGATTCTTTCATGAATGCAATTAGATTAGAATATTATATGAATGATTAATTGGAGAAGTAAGATAAATCTTTATTGGTTCTTGATTCACCCCTCCCCTCTGAGTAACCTTGCCTACCTTATATTTCCAACAGACTTCAACACAATTTTTTCATGCATTGATGGGATGAGGAAGAGGAATTGGGTATTTTTCTGCAAAGACAATAATAATTACTAATTACCCAGAATAAAGGCATTGTCTGAAAGGTTTTCATCTCCTTCCAATTTGCAAAAAAAATACACCATCAATTATGACATAAGCACATTGTAACCCACATCGCATTTGAGAAGCACAATATTCAGTACTAATATTTTTGGGATGCTCTCTCTCCTTATAGAAGCCCAAATTTTAATATATTTAGGGCTTCATTTTTCATTATCTTTTATATGCATTTGCATATTTTTTGCAATACCTATTTTTCCTGACTGATTGCCTATGTACTTCTATTGTATCTTTTTTCTATACATCTCAAACAACTTTATTCCCTTCTTCTCCATCACAACTCTACACAACCACGCACAACCATGGAAGTTTTATTTTAAATCCACATGGGAAAAAATATTGTTATTCACCTAAACTCCCTTTTCATGTCTCACCTCTACAAAGTGGACACGTGCAATATTATATTTATTCAAGGCCTCTTCCATGTCAATTGGTATGGCTTCCAAATTTGTGTCATGTGTGTCCAATGGTGTCCACCTAGTTTATTGCACTTGTTGTAAATTTTGCCTATACACTACAATATCCTAAATCCTATAAGTAATTAACTGTGAAGAATAAGAGAAAGTGATTTGAGTATAATTGGGGTTTCATCAGCTCAATTACTCTCCAAGAGATCAATCCAATGTGCATAAAGTATAGTGCAAAGAAAGCGAATTCACTAAAATTTTGAGAGAGGAGATAATTTGAAATGAAATGTTTACTGGATCACATATTGTATGAATAAACAATGAACCTCATTTTTAATCTCAAGTGAGAAACCTACTTCAGCAATGAATGAAAGGTAGAGCTGGAAAAGAAATGACACTCATTTGTCCGTTCCTATATATCTATTCACTCTTTCTTATGGAATGTCCTAAGAATTCATTTAGGCCTACGTCGGTAGGATCTTTCTTCCAGTCGATCCTTCCATGCCTCACATGAATAAGTTTTTTGATCCATCATTCCCATGGCAAGAGAAATGTGTTGTACACAAATTAAATGTGTTGAATGGACAGAAAATAGATATTGAGGCTATTGTTTCTTGCTAGAGCACCAACAAATTGGGATGGATAAAAATTGCCTATCGGAGATAAGGGAATAAGGGAGTTTTACCCTGTGTAAAACCAAATCCGTTTATTGCTCTGAACTTTCATATTTGTTTCAAATTTCCTTATGAATGTTTTTGAAGAAATTAATTTTAAATCAACAACTCTTTAAATGAGGCATTTCATAAAATAATTTGAATTTGTTCTTATCATTTAAATTATTTAATTTTCACTAGAACTTATAAATAATAGAAATAATGATTTTTCTGAAGACATATAACAATTGCAAAAAATAGTAATGCATACCACTCCTACAATAAATAATAATGAGTACCACTCCTATTCTCTAGGATTCTATATCTGGAATTTTAAATTTTACATGTCCTATTGCCTTCATTTGAAAATCTAACTTTGTTGATCACATATAATATAGGCACACTAGATTGACTTGGGACAAACTGCAACATCACGTCAATGATTTTTAACACTATTGTACAAGAAAGTTATTGTCAAAAGCATACCAAAGGGAAACAATGCAATCTTGATATAGTTCACATAATCTATCAAATTTAGAAACATTTTATACAAAAAATTGATGAAAGTTGCAAGAAACTATTAAGCCAACTAGATTTTCTTGTTAAATGGTTGAATAAAATAACAAAGAAAATATTTGCATGAAGAAGGTTTTTAGTGTAGATGAACATACATTATTTGAAGCTTTTGTAGTGTGCAGTTTCTTTTGCAAAAGTTATGCCAAATCAAAGCATCCAGTTGTTCCATCTTGTTTTTAATTTATCTTCTTGAGAAAAGTCATTCATAAAATTGATCACTATTTATGTAGTCAGCATGCTCACTGTATGCTCCCAAAACACCTTTCCTTCCTTTAACAAAAATTTTGTGAATGCGTTTCACTATTAGCACTAGTGAATTCCAAAAATTTGTCTTATTTTTGGCTTTAACTATTTAAACAAATTACTGTAAAATATATATTTTTGATAGATCATTGAGAATTCATACCACAAATTAGGCAAAAATCAATGCTTTGCTAGCTAAATCTAAACATTACAATTATTGTGAGTAATTTCTCATATGATATTCATTTGCATTTCTTCTTTTTCTATTTTTCTCTCAAATTAATTTTACAATAATATTAAACTTAAAATTTAAAGAGGGATAACTTTTACAACTAAACATGTTTTACTATTTTTCGTTTCCAAAAGTTACATTTGGCATAATCCGAGAAAATAGTTAGAGCACTACAAACATTAATACACAAGGTCAACACTAGAAATCTAACTTTTTGCTTCATGAGTTTGTCAATTCTTCCTTTCTAGTTACAAAAAAACATGTTTCATGTTGTTACAATTCTTTAGAATAACTGAGAGGGGGGGTGAATCAGTTATTCATGGTCCAAAATGCCCTATTAATACCTTTCTAATACTTTTATACCCTTTTCATCTATTCAAACTTAAAACAGTCATATAAGCAAATTACTGTAAATCAACATGCAAAGATAAAACATTCAAGATCAACACATAACACAATGATTTACGTGGAAACCCAATTTGGGAAAAACCACCAGTAACATGCTACTTGATTCTCACTCTTCTGAAGTGATGCCCTGTTAAAAGCCTGCCCTATTAAAGGCTTACAACACACTGTTCAATGTGACCTTGTTAGAGGATTTCACCAAACTATTACGAATGGGCCTGGTTAAAGGTCTTTAGAACATCCACTTGGAATGTCACCCTGTTAAAGGATTTATCTAATGGCTGTTAATCCAACCTAAGTCCATAGGATTTATCTTACTGTTACAATTGCTAGAAAGTAACGATAATGGTCTTTTGATCTGACATAACTTACAACATACTTTGTAGATTTCAAATCACTCTTTCAGTTCAATCCTTATGCTTGGCTTCAATCACTTTAGTTCTGACTTGCTTGTCTCTCTCTCAAGCTTCGTCTCCTGGAGTTTACCTATTCATTCTACTAATGCAATCATCCTTGTGGTCATCTATCCAACCAGAGTTCCTGAACATTTCATGCTTTAATGCTTGACCAGGGCTCTCTCTCTCACTATCCCTTCTTTTTCACTCTCTTCCACACTCTATTTTCTATTAACTTATGTCTTCTTATATACAAATCTGATTTTCCTTTACCGCTCAATTCTCCCTCTCTTATTTTAGGGTTTCAAAAATGGATTAGGTAGGATACAATGTATCTACCCCATATCTTGTTTTCTTTGCCAACTGTACCTTAAAAACATTCTACATGGTGTTCTGTGCCACCAACTCATCATTCTTATCCTCCTTTTAATTCACAGATTTCTAGATAACAACTTTGTCGGCTTTGATCTGACGAATCTTAGATTTTCTCAATGATGCAGCAACTCAGCATTATTTAGTTACTAGTGCTTGGCACCTCTATGTTACTTGACATCATTGAGTTACTAGTGCTCGACACTTCTGCGTACTCGGCATCATTGAGTTACTAGTGCTCAGCACTTCTGTGTTACTCGACATCATTGAGTTACTAGTGCTCGACACCTCTGTGTTACTCGGCACCTATACCTGCTCAGCACTTGAACTTTACACAAGACTTAGCTAAAACCTTAGATCTTTGATATGTTTCAGTGTGCTCATTCTTTGTATCTTTTAGTATGTCATCCAATACATTGTTTCATTAATGGCTTGACTAATCCTTATACTTCATTACAACATCATAACTTCAACCTTTCTCTAGGTGTTCTAGTTACATCTTATTGATTGCTTCCACCTTAGCAATCAACTAATTGATAGTATTTGGATCACTAAAGCAATTTTCATCCCTATAAGTAGCAAGTTTGACATCAATGGCAAAACAATGATTGAGGACATTCTTTACCAGTTCCATACATTATTCCAACAATTGTTCTTATGATCATTTCAATCATTTCCAACACATTTCTTTTCATTTCCATAAGTTATATTTGGCAGAATCTGAGCAAATAGTTAGAGCACTAAAAAAATCTGTACACAAGGTCAACACTAGCAATCTAACTTTCTACTACATTAGTGTGTCAATTCTTCCTTTCCAATAATTATGTTTGTAATTTAGAGGAATAGAGAATAAGTAGCCACTATTAAAAGTGCCCTAAACTATTAGTAGGCCAACGTAATCAGCTCTGTAATAGTTAACATGTACAGTCAAATCCACATTTAGCATACAAAACTTAGGTTTATTTTTTAAGGCAATGATGCTACTTTCAATAGCTACTATTTTGAACAACAACATAAGTGTCTAATTTAATGCTCTTTCATATATCACTTTTTAATTATTTTCATATATCAAGATCCTTACAAGACTAATTTTTTGTAAACTTAGTTTTGTCTCACAAAATGAATATCCATAATAGCTATAGCAATTTGACCACATCAAAATTTAACCCCTCACAAACTCTACTAATTGCATTAGCATCTACAACACCATCTACCACTCTACAAAATAAAAAATTCACACTAGTAACTAGGGCTCATGGCAAAATTAGACGTCCAATACAATGCTTGAAAGACATAATACATCAAAATAGAAATCAAGAGACAAATGAACAAAACGAAAAAAGAAAAATTAGAATGCACCTCTCTACAAAGTGAACTATTTTCATTACAATACTCAAGAACATCTATTGATCTATAAAATTTAGGCTTAACAACCACAAAATAGGCTCATGGAAAAACTAGACATTCAAAATGTAAGACCAGAAATGAAGATAACATTAAAAAACAAAAGCACCAACATGGTGGCAATGCTACAAGGCACATTAACTTCCAAATTTAATTGCATCAATCTCAAGCGCGAAAGCATAAAAAAGTCTTAGCATGTAGAAAAATATCAAAATCAAGCAAAACATACAACAACTTGTAAACGAAATTCCTATTGATCCATGTTGCATGTGTGAAATACTCCACTTTCACAAAAGACACACATATCATTAATTAAACATTTCTTGATTCTTTCCCTTCTCTTTCGATAATAGATTAAGATGGAAAAATTATAATAGGACAATTAGTATGTGGCCAATATTTCAAATCTTTGATGCACCTTTGAAGATATAAAGAAATCTATACATTGATGTTATGCATATGTCAACCTCACTAGAAGAAAGGCTTGTTTCCTTACGCATTGACTTTGGCACAAATAAGGCAACTAGGTAATAAAAATTCACAATATGGTAGCTTGAACGGAAAAATCATTAATGTGCTCATAGATATTGATAAAGTACAATTAATATTACCCTAGAGAAGTGAATGACAATAGAACTATGGGTAAGTGTATGAACAATTATTGAATTAGGGGCAACCAAGGTGCCTTAGCTGAGAAATACTCAATCAAGTAGTGCTTAGCATAGTATGGATTGTCTAAGGCTACATGGGTTCCATTTGGTACCAATCTACCAAGGGGTTCTTGACCAAGTACCCCTTGACCTAGTAAGTATGAGCATCCTGGGTTTATTTATAATCCTTCTCTTTTTTTCATTTTGTTAGTTTAACTGAGTTCCAATTGTGTTCACCAAGCTCTCTAGTGTTAATCGAGTTCATATAGTGTTTTTTGAGTTGAAATTTTGGCCAACTCCTAACAATGCTTCCTGAGTTGTAGTTCTAACCGAGTTTTGTAGTTCTAACCAAGTTTTAATAGTGCTTGCCAAGTTGCAGTTCTGACATAATTCCTTCAGCCTTAACCAAGTTGTTTTGTGTTGACCAAGTTTTCTTTCAGGTGCTAAGTGAACCTATTTTTATTGATGGTTAGGTCCTTCTTTGATTCAATTTTTCTATGATTGGTTCTTAGTTTGAGCCGACTCATGTATTTAATTTGGATCATGAATTTAATAATACGATCCTATCTTGGGATGAGTGTTGACCATTTTGAGGTCGACCCTTCTATCATGTAATGATCTAGAATCTTTTGTAAGTCATTTTGGCAAGTATAAGTAGAGGTATTTGGTTTAGTTTAGGAGGACTTAGAGGGTTCAGAGCAGATGTTTATGGAATTGTGAATTTGATGCTAGAGTTTAGTTCTTGAAGTTGTATTTTGTATCTGATCATAACCTAGAAGGACTTACAATTAGGCATGTATGTTGATAATTTGATGAATCAATAAAAGTGTTCCTCTCTCTCTCTCTCTCTCTCTCTCTCTCTCTCTCTCTCTCTCTCTCTCTCTCTCTCTCTCTCTCTCTCTCTCTCTCTCTCTCTCTCTCTCTCTCCCCTTGGTGTTGTTCTCTGTCTATCTTCTTCCATTATGTTTAAACTATAAGGTGGTTGGATAGTTGGGTGTGATATTGGTCCTAATTGTTCAATTTCCTCCTTACACCACCTAATGCTCAGTGTTATAAATTCTACTAACGACCCTTCCAGCCCCTCATTTTGTACAAATAGGCTAGAATCACAACAACAAGAGGCTACAAGGGACATTTAGCCAAGTAGAGGTAAGTCATTTATTATTATTTTTTGTTGTTTTGTAAATTTTTTATGTTGAATTTTGTTAATATAATAGAAAACAATTATTTTTTAATATTTATTTGATTAAATGTGTTATTTTGTAGATATATGATAGTTAAAATCAATCATATAATAATTTTTAGGTATAATAGTTAAAATTTGTTAATTAAATGTTATATTAGTTAAAATGTGTTGATTCATCCTTCTAAAATTGGTAATTTATCCTTGTGACACTATCAAAACATAGATCACATATCCTAAAGACGAATACAACAATTTAGATCACTCTATCAAAATATAGTCAATTCAACTAGTAAGAAAATTTGATGACCTTTTAAATATGTACACCCAAGCCAAAAAACATAAATTTTATCTCTGAGAATATCACGTAAGAAAAAAGAACAAAGGAGGGAAGGAACAAATACCATCTTGAATTACTAGTAACTCTCTCTCTCCTCTCTTTTTCTCTCCTATCTCTCTCCTCACTCTCTTTCAGTTCTCTAGATTTTCACTTTCTCTCTCCTCATTCCCTCCCCACAACTTCTCTCTCCTTACTCTAGACTAACTTTTAAAAAATTATCGTATCTAGATTTTAAGAAAATAAATGTAAAAAATTATGATATTAAATCCATGCATCCTAAGGGGATATATGTGCATTTAATTTTATCATGTTAAATTCAAGAACTTCTAATGATTTAAAGTTAGAAATTATGTTTAATTTTAAATGTTATTTGAATGTACATGTTGTTTGAAGGATGTAATTTACAAATTAATATACACATGTACACACACATACATATACAAATGCATGTATTAGATTGAATTTTTTTTACTAAATGCTAATTTTATATCTATTGTGCACACTTGCAATGTTTGTCTATTATATTGTCATTTGTATTTCATCGTACATACATATTATGACATCCAGTTGTTAAGAGCCCAATATAGAGGTTGGTAGTGATTGATCATCACTCAATGGTCAAGCATCACATACTGCATCTCAGGACTATACTCCCCAGAGTATGATTACTTATAGAGAGGGTGTTATCATGGTATTGCATGATGCTCTAAAAAAGCTAGAGCATATGTTGCAAAAAAATTTCCTCCCTAATAGGGTGGAACTACATTCTATCAGAGCTAACTTTTGAGTATGATTTAGAAGATTGAATCATACAATAATTTGATCCATATATTGAGATATATAACCACATGTTTTCTCACATTGTTTTAGGATCTATCAGATTTAACATTGTAGATGCATATGTTTCAACACAGATGGTTAAGACCACACTATTCCCTAATTACTTACCCATGCATGTAGTGTGATCCTATAGAGTGACAAAGTTTTAGGATCCCCTTGTTGTGCCATTCATATATCATAGATGGTTGGGGGCACAATATATGTGGCAAAAAAAGGATAAGGTGCTCCTTTATTTCCACAAATAGTTGTATGCAAAATTATATTTAGGTTATGATGTGGACTATACAAACTATCCAAGTAATGTAGGCTAGGGGAATAATTGATTTGGGGATAATTTTAGATCACCTAACCTACCACAATCCCCTAAAAAGAGGACTTTGGTGGGTCAAATCCTATTGGTTCTTCCAAAAGTTTTGGAGGTGTATACACAAGTAGGAGATTATGTAGCCGAGGATGCTCGTGTGGACTTGTACTCTAACATTGCATCCATCATGACTCAGGTTGATGAGTTTTCATATAGTTTCATTAGTAGGTATATGTTACAATCTCAGACCACTCCACTTTATGATCCATATATGTTCTATGATCTTCCTCCACGAGATGAGATAATCAAAGGTTATTTACACATGATAAGAAGTATTCTAGTTAGAGATCTCCTTGAGGCATATTAGGCTATCAGTATGTTCCATGGGATCATCTTGTCTAAATTTCCTAACTTTAATAGAGGAGTGATTAAGAGATCCTCTAGTGGCAACAACCAGGCACAAGTTTATATATATATATATATATATATATATATATAGATTTAAACTAGGCTCATGCTATGATAACATCATTTGCATATGGAGATTTATAGGCATTTGGTGATCCTATTGATCAAGATACACAGATAAGTTAATTCATTTCATTTATAAATTTAAAATATTTGGAATGAAAATTTATTTTGTGGGCTCAAGTCTAAGTATATCTAATTTATTTTCATATAATTTGCAAATACATGTACCAAGTGCACCATTAAGTGATGGCAACATGAGACATATTGATCCTATTGATCAAGATACATGGGTAAGTTAATTTGAGTTTAATTTATTAATTTAAAATTTATTTTCAATGAAAGTATTTAGATTGGAATCTTCTTTAAAATATTTTGTAATGTACTTGTTAGTTCGTGATTTTTTAGAGTCATCATTTTTATTCTTTATTTTTGGTTCACTCTTGTTTTCAATTTTTTTTATTGAACCATTGATTCTATCAAGAGTCAAATGTACTTTGAGGTATGATAAAATTTTCACTGAACATTCACCAACCTTATCCTTTGCTCAAGCTAATTGTTGACCAAGTCTTTCCCTTACAAAGCCTTGATCATGAGTGATTATCTCGAAACCATCTTACAATTTTTTTGAAAGTTTCCTACTATAAAATGTCAACTTCTTCTACCCCTTGAACATTTTGTACTCCTTCAACTAAGTTCAAATAGCATGAAGCTACCTTGAACCCTTTGTATCAATTGAACTAGTTCACAAGTTCAATGTTTTGTCCTATTCTCAAAGATAATGTTTATTGGTGGGCCCCACCAACATGTCATTGATACACATGTCTGAAGTACATGCAATAGCTACCTCGTCAAATCTAACATGATCATGGTTAATGTCATGATTTAGGGTAAGTGCAAGTAATTACTAGTTCAAGTAAGGTCATCATAAATGATCGTACTAGAACCTTGATTAGGGAGTGCAAAAATAAGGATTTGGCACATGGAAGGGGTATTAATCATTTGAAGTACTTGTTGGAATTATGTTGTATTTTTCATTAGTGACAACACTTATTTGATTCTAAATGCTTACTAAGCTCATCACTTAGTCCATAGTTTATACCGAGCATTTAGTGGTTACCTTGTAAGTTCAATAGTTAAGCAGTTCACACCAAGCATTCCTGAAGGTACCAAGTGAATGTGTAGTTGAACAGTGTTTACAAAATAGGTAGTGGTCACCAAGCTTCATAGTGTCTACCAAGTTATTAGTTTGTGTAAGGTGAAGTCAATTTCTACTGAATAATGGATGTGTAGTGTTTACTAAGTGATAGCAAGGTAAACAAAGGATTCAGTATCTATCGAGTAACAATATATCTACCGAGTCTTCAATGGTTACTAAGTTCCAAGCTATGTTGTGTGATTAGTATGGACCAAGCTTCTACTTCTACCAAGTGCATGACGATGCTGAGTAATGCAGTGGATGTCAAGTATCAAAAGGTCATCGAGTCAGTTTGAAGAGCCTGAGTTTTCTACTATTTGGCCGACCCAGTAATATTTTTGTAAGAATTTGGCTTAGGCCAGAATTCATCCAAGAACTAAAGAACTCAACACAAGCACACAGTAGACCAAAATAGATAGATTATGATCATAATGATGACATTCATTCAATATAATAGCTTAGCCAACTTAAGAGTACACTAGGAGTGTCTGTATATAAACGCTTCAGGAGAGCTTCTAGAATGCATAGAAGTTAGCATCATGATATGTCATACAACCAGACACATGTCCACTAGATATGGGTTATCCTCCATTGAGCACGAGATTAAGTGTGATGATGATAGGATAAGCCTACAATGGTGTAGCATGCAAATCAGTGGTGTCGACAACATGTGCTAGATGAGGAGTGTATATAACTATGTTGTCACCATGACAACTCAATGAATGATGCAAACTCCTATGTTGTAGCACCATGTGAATAATTAGAGTTGTATAACTCAATGAGACTACACAAATTCCTAAGTGTCTCACCTAAAATAATGCAAAATAATTTAATAATGCATTAACCTAAGTAAACTTAAGTAAGTGTAATAAGTAAATACTTATTTACACCAACAACCCCCTTTAAGTGCAACTTAGGGGAATGCCCTTAAGCTTACAAAATCTAGGATGAAATGAAATATGGGTCTTGGATACTAGGCCATGTTAGGTACCCATGTACATAATGATATGCAATCTCTCATAAAGCAGGGAAAGAGGGAAAACCTCATGGGAAAAATCCTCCCCCAAAAAGAGAGATAAAAAGGGATGCATGGATGGATGGAGTAATCAAGACCCCCCCATTATGACATACGTCCATTATATACATAAGAGAATGATGAGAAGAGGAAGAGAGACAGGATGGGTTCCCCTCCCTCTCCCCCCCCCCCCCCAAAGAAGATTGTCGAATAGTGATTGCTTCGATGAAGAAGCTAATCCAAGACTGCAAAATGGTGGTCCTCCCCTTAGGAAGAAATAATTCCAAGGGTACAAATGAGATGCTTCCGCTGTGTGTGGAAAGAATCCCATGGATAATTGATGTCTCTGAAACTTGCTCAACTGGCTGAAGAACCTATCCCAAAGAACTGTATGTCTCAACAACTGATGAAGAACCCTACTGCAACTGCTGATCATAAGTATCCACAATTACTTCAACCTATGAGGATTGATTATGTAGAGAATGAATGAGAGGATTTGATGGAGCCCTCATGACAACTAAATAAGGTGCTTCTACATCAAGAAGAAGAGGTAGATCATGAATACTATCCCCCAAATCTATCACTAAACCTGTATCTAGAGGACTAGATGTACTTTGTTGTGCTGGACCTATCACTATGGTGATGTATGCATGTGGACTGAACTGATGAAGTGACCTCTCACTATAACTGTCAATAGAACTCCACATGTCTAAATCTATTGAAGCACTATCACTAGTGTCACTATCAGTTTCCACACTATATGATGTGCGAAAAGGAGTAGAGGACAAGCTCGAACAACTTTCCTCAAAATGTACATCCTTCTCCACAAATATATGATGTGTCTCAAGATCTAGAAGTCTATATGCCTTCACACTATCTTCATAACCAATGAAAGTACAAGGCTGAGATGAATATGCCTTGCATCCCCTGGAAGATATCTTTGCCCATGCAGGACAACCAAAGGCTTTGAAGTGTGTCACAATAGGTTTTCTACCGCACCATGCCTCAAAAGAAGTTTTGCCATCTAAGGCTAGATGAGGATAATGATTAAGAATGTGAGTGGCACTAGATATTGCTTCGACATCTAATGATGGATCTAGAGACTTGGCATGAATCATGCAACTTGCCATAGACTTAAGACTTTGTATCCTCAGTGCTGCAACATCTATCTTCTATGGATTGAATGCTGGCAGAGTTTGAAGATCAATTCCCTCCTGTCTACAAAAGTCCATAAGTCTTTTGTTCACATTCATGCTTCCATTTTCCATTCGGAGTACTTTGATGGCTTTCCTAGATTTTCATTCAACTTGAGCCTTGAAGGCTAGAAATGTGTCCAACATTTCATTCTTGTTATGCAAAAAGTAGACCCAAGTGAACCTTGAGAAGTCATCAACAAATGTAAGTATGTAGCGACCCTAGCTGAATGCAAAAGGACCTGCTAATACCATGTGAACCATCTGGAGAACACCTATTTCTCTTGAAGACTTCCCTCTTTGTAGCTTCCTTTTTGGATGCATATCCAGTGAGTCTGTTGAACACTCACCCTTAGAAAAGTTGATTTGAGGTAGACCTTTGACCATTCTATATGTGCAAAGTTGTTGAAGATAGCAAAAGTCAAAATGACCATACCACACATGCCATAATTGCATGTTTGAATTGGATTGTGATAAAAAGGCCTTTGAAGGAGCCTTGGGTACAAAATGAGAGAAATACTACAACCTTTTTTTATGATTCACTTTCCTCACTGCAACCAAGGAATCATCTTTAAGGCTGTGCAGTTTTACTGAGTCCAGAAGGAACTCAACTCTATGTCCATCTCTAAGGTGAGTGATTTGGTAGATTGAAAGGAGATTTGAACTTATGTTTGGAACATAGAGAACCTCTTGAAACTCTCCATTTTCCATCTCCACATTTCCTTTTCCTTCAACTTCCATTTTTCTATCATTCCCCATGAAGATGTGTGGTACCTTGGACTGCTTCATTGAAGAAAAATACTCCTTTCAAGAATCCATATGATATGAGGCACTTGAGTCAAATATCCATTCTTTTGAAGAGTTTGAATTAACCACGAGTACTTTCTCTTTGCCGTCTGAATCTGAAGATGACCCTTTCTCCTTGTAAGGATTAGACAATGGAACATTATGTTTCTTCATGATTTTGGTCAATTCATCAATATTTTTAAGATAACACTCATGCTCTTCATGACTTGAGTTCTTGCAATAAGCACACTTCTTCTTCTCCTTATTGTTGTCCCCTTTCTTATTGAAATTCGAGGACTTGCCTTGTTGATTGGATTGAGGTGTTGTCTTTTCTACATCCTTAGATTTTTCTTTCTTCCATTTCTTCTTACCCTTTCCTTTATTTGAAGATTGTCTAGCTAAATGTTGAGAACCCTCATTGGCCACCGATGCTTTAGACTAAGGTGTTTTGAGAATCTCCATTGATTTCAACTTGTTTTCTTCATCATCCAACAATTTAGCATATTCATCAAAAGTGACTTTCTTGTAGGCAGACCCTAAGGTAGTCTTTGAGGTGTTAAAAGAAGATACAAATGTGGAATACTCTGATGGTAGCTTGTTATGAATGAGATAGATTATTCTGTCATCTTTGATAGAACTCCCACAATCAGTAAGCTTTGTCCTTAGTTCATTCACCTTAATGATGAAGTCCTGTATTGAGTCATATGACTTACGATCTAAGGAGACAACCTCAACTTTAATTTTGAACATATCCTCTTTAGACACTTTACCATAAAGGCTTTCAAGGGTATCCCAAGCTTCCTTGGATGTAGTACATTTCTTGATTTGATACATGATCTTATCATCTACCCCCAAACATATATCACCTAGGGCTTTCCTATCCATTGCTACCCAATCTAAAATATTGCTTGCTGATACATTATCACCTGCTGGTTTAGGAAGAGTACCATCTACATATTGTGAAACTCCATTATACATTAAGTGATACAACATTTTGATTGACCATGAAGCATAGTTCTGAGGAGTTAATTTAGGAAACTTAAAGTTGCCCATAATGCATAAAATGAAAGAAAAGAGCAGAAAAGAGAGAACACAACACCAAAAACACCCCCCCCCCCTTTTCACTAAATCAAGAAATGCCCCCAAAATAGATGCTTTGGGCACTTTATCAGTAGTGCAATTACAATGGGCCACTTGCCAATTTTGGCCTTCGTGGACTTTTGATATTTTTTGTTACAACCTCTTAATGGAGTACAAATTTGAAACTTTACAAAGTGCTACAATTTTGAAGCATTACAAATCAAAGAAAGGCCCTATTGTTGAAAGTGACACTTTTGTCCACACAACCCTACAATCTAATACCAGATCAGGAAAGTAGATTAAAAATAATGTACTTTCAAAAAAAATAGAACCTTTTTTTGACTACAGATGTGCCAATATAGAGCATTTGAAGTTGCAAAATGTAAGATTATGTAGGTACAGTTGCGAATAAATGAAAATTTTAACAATCCATGTACCAAAATAAGAAAATAGCTACACCACTAAAAAAATTAGAAAATTCTACCTAATTTCAAAAAAAAATACACCTAATTTGGAGTTTGGATGTTCGAGTTATGGCATCCCGAAGTCAGACTGCAAAAATGAAAATTAAATCTGGAGAGGGGTTGCATCAGCGAATGACAGGTTTAAATTTGATAGTCATACGACCATCATAGCAGTTGTAATTAGCCCTAGAATGACGTCCAGATGGGCGTCAAATTTTTAATAGTGATCTGATGATGTGAGCAACTCCAGTTGCTGGGATGACGTTAGAGATGACATCAATCATATGAAATGTATAGATCGTGACAAATTGTTAGGTACATGCAGGCATATGATGCTGACATGCCATGCATAGTCAAATGTTGACTATGATTACTAATGTCATGTACAATCAATGCTGACTAGGATGAGTGGGTTGTTGATGATGCAAAGTTTTTCCACCATGGTGGGGTCTACTGGTCAACATGTAGATAACCTATAGGTGGATGCGGGTGACTCTGTGGTCTATGCAAGTGACATGTGGCACTATGCAGATTGCACCACATGTCCTATGCATAGGTGTGGAGATTGCCAAAAACCTTTTCGTAGTTGCCAGATTTCATTTTCGTGGTCAAAAAAGACACCATGAATGCCAAAATTGTGAGTCCCTGCTAGAGAAGGGTTTTGCAATGCCATCCTTATGATTAGCGATCACTAGAATTTTGTGGGTTAATCCCACATGCAAGAGGAGGGCATTCTAATCACAATTTAAAAACAAAGTGTCATGGGTGTAAATTAAGTTGCCCATTGTATTTGAAGGCTTGCCGCTGGTTGGTGGAGTCTTTTGCTAGAACTTGGGCTTGCAATCGCCTGTTATGCTACTCTAGCCACCAGGTTAATTTGTCAGATGTTGTCAGATTAGTCGGCAGCTGCAGATTTAGCAAGGTTATAGCCCATTGATTAAATAATATGCCTGCACTATAAATAAGCCTTGTGAAACAATTAAATTCCACCACCAAAATCATAGAGCCAAGTCGAGGTGTCACTGACCAGTTCGGCAAAAAAAAATTCTCTGTTTGACTATAATTTTTTTTGAAAATATCTTAGATCAGAAAATAAATGCAGAGATAAAATAAATATTTGGATCTAAAAAAGAATTAATCAGATCAATTAATTGACCATACTTGATCTGCAAATTAGGGCCTTCGGGTTCCAATTTGAAAAAAAATATTGCCTCATAATCAACTTTCACCCAATATAGGCAAATTTATAGTCAATCTTCACTAAATCAATGCTTCGAACACAATAGTGAGGTTAGATCTGGCTCTAGACACTCCCAATTTTTGCAAATCCTCTAGATTCGAGTCGAGGTGCTGAAGCATGAATGGTCTCGAATTGCTATGTGTAGAGAATCTCCCTCAGAGCTCTAATACCATGTAAGAATTTGGCTTAGGCTAGAATGCACCCAAGAACTAAAGAACTCAACACAAGTACACCATAAACCAAAATAGACATAGTATGATTAGAATGATGATATTTATTTAGTATAATAGCTTAGCCATGTTGAGAGTACACTAAGAGTGCCTGTATATAAAGGCCTTAGGAGAGCTTCTCAAATGCATAGAAGTCAGCATCATGATATGTCATACAACAAGGCACATGTCCACTATATATGGGTTATCCTCCATTGAGCACGGGATTAAGTGTGATGATGAGAGGATGAGCCTACAATGGTGTAGCACAGAAATCAATGGTGTAGACAACATATGCTAAATGAGGAGTGCAAATAACTGTGTTTTCATCATGAAAACTTAGTGAATGATGCAAAATCATATGTTGTAGACACCATGTGCATAATTAGAGTTGCATAACTCAATGAGAGTACACAAACTCCCAAGTGTCTCACCTAAAATAATCATAAAATAATGTAAAATAATTTAATAATGCATTAATCTAAGTAAACTTAAGTAAGTGTAATAAGTAAATACCTATTTACACCAACAATTTTGTTTACTTATGTTTTAGCCGACCTTGCAATTGTAATTATTGGAATGGTATATATGTAATGTATTGTATCATTTTCAATATAATAAGGAGTATGTTAAGGAATGGACATGTAATGTTTTGAGAAGAGTGAATGTGAATCAGATGCAGAGTAGAGTATTTAGCAAGGTCATCAAGGAGTAGCAAAGACATATCAGTCACAAGAGGTGATCTGTACTAGGGTAGACTTAACAGTCTTTGTATAAATCTCTTAACAGAGTGCATACTTTATTGTATTTTTGTAAAACCTCTAACAAGGTGGACCTAGTCCAAATTTCTCTTAACAAGGTAGATCATCAGAAGTGGTCAATGTAAGCCCTAATAGAATAACTTTATACTATAGTAGTGAATTTTTGTGGGTATCATCCCCACCCTAGTTTTACTTTCTATTTTGAAGGTTTTTGGGTCACCAAAATACTATGTTCATGCGTTATGAATGTTTATCTTTTCTCATGCATGCAGTAGATTAGAAGAATGAATGGTGAATGATTTATATGGTTGTGTTGAATTGATTAAAATTTTTGAGGTTACTGATTCAACCCTCCCCTCTTAGTAACCTAGCCAGCCTTGATTATTTCCAACAATTAGTATCAAATCTTTGTGGTTCTCAGGATAAAGTTTGACAACTTGAGCAAAGATCAAGGATAATGGAGATATTCAAACTTGACAAAGCTATTTAGAATAAAAAGCTAGATCTGGAAATGGCCATAGCTCAACTCAAGGAAGAAAAATAACATCTTTCCCAATCCCTAAAAGGAAGGAAGGAACTTGCAAGAGAAATGAATGACCATCAGTATGTTGAAGAAAATATTGAAGACTTTTTTTCTATCAAGCAGTTCAGATGAAGATAATGAGGCAATCAAAGAACTCCTAGCAAAGAATGGCTCTCTGCAAGAAGAGGTAAGAAAATTGAAAAGAGAACAAGAAGTTTAGTAAATAAGAATGTTTGAAATCTTGGAACAAAGGAATAAGGAAAGTAAAGACTTGGAGGCAAGGAACAATGCAAATCAAAACCAAACCCTTCAGCGAGAAAGTATTATCAATCAACTCTCCAATAAAAATGAAGAAATCATGAATCTGAGATCTGAAAATGAAAGCTTAAGGAATGATCTAATCACTGAGAGACAAATCAATGAAATATTGAAATCTGATCTAATTTATAGAAAGCAACTCAATGAAAGGATGATGAAATCTCAAGTAGATATGGATCCATTGAATCAACAAAGTAAGCATAATCTTCATAGGCAAAAAGGCAAAGTAGGAGTTGGTTACAAAAAAGAAGGTGAATCTTCCTAACAAGGTGGCCAAAGGAATCAAAGACCTACTTGCAATCACTGTGGTAAGTTAGGTCATACATCAAACAAATGTTGGAGCAATGGAAAAGAAAAATTCAATGGAAAATGCTACAATTGCAATAAACATGGTCATAAAGCTAATGAGTGCAAGGAGAAACCAAAATTTGAAGGTAAATGTCACAAATGCAAGAAACAAGGTCACAAGGCATCTAAATGTAGATCCAAACCATTCAATCCAGTTGAACAATTTGTCAAAGTAATATTTGGTTGGGATTAAAATACCTGGTGCAGATGTCACTATTGTGGAGAATATAGACACATTGGCATAGATTGCACAAGGCATCACTTAAGAAAGAGAGATTCAACAATAAGATGTTATACATGCATTGAAATTGGTTATATAGCTAAAAATTGCATGAACATAGGAAGAATTGAAGATGAGAAGAAAGCTAAAGCTGATAACATTAGGAAGCAGATGAGATAGCAGTGGATTCCTAAATCTACTAAGCAGAACAATTCAAATGATGGCAATGTCACTTAAGAATTGGGTGACTCCACCATTTCAAATTAGATTATTCGAAGGAGGGACTGGAACTGCATCTTCAAGCTAAATCTTGAGTAGTTCCAAATAGAAGAAAGCAGAAGATCTAAATAAGTATTTTAGATAGAAAAGGATCATATAAGTTCAGTTCATACCAAGCAAGGTTAGTCACAGACTCTATCAAGCTAGGTTGAGAAAAGTGAAGTTTTGTTTTATCGTCGAGTCACAAGTTTCTACTAAGCTAGTGAGTGGATGACAATCTTTCATGCACTACGTCAGTATGGTACAGAGCATTAATGGAAAATTTTCATCAAAATGGGTAGAATTTGACTCTATTTTATCACCGTGTCTTCAGTATTTACAGAGCTAAGAGATTTCCAAGTGCACACAAGCAATTCCAAGCAATTTCGAGCAAATTTCCAGCAAAGAATTTGTTTGAAAATTTCTTTCACTTACTGAGCAGCGATGGCATCCAGGAGTACAAGCAACAACAAAGAAAAAAGAGGTTCATAAATGTTGGTTAAGGGTGTGGCGTGGAAAGTGCCAAATTTCAAGCTAGTTCTAGCAGTTACGGAGGCACTTGACCTTAATGGTGCACAATCTCAAATTCCACCAAAGGTACTCCTAATTAACGAAATCTGCACTCATTTTAAATGTTCTATTCAGGAGATAGGAATCCTAGAAATGGATAGTGCTTTAGAGGAAATGCATGTTGATGGCTCATTGATGTATATGAGAAATATATTAGCAAGTAATACTAATCTATTAAGAGAACAAAGAATTAACTAGCATAAAATCATAACATATATGAGAGACAAAGTGAAACCCTCAAATGAGAATATGAGCCATAGAATGGCTCTCCCAATGAGGATAGTCACTTGATTTAGGGATGAGTCTATTTGCTTAGATTTGGTATGTATGCTCAAGGTTCTCAAAACTAGCTTCAATGGAGATGGATGGATAATGACAAATTGGTAACTTTGTGAGCTCTCAATTTGGCATCATAAGGGTATGATTGATGGCTTTGGCTTCTCAAACTAGCATTATAACTTTAACTCAAGGATTGTGATGAAATGGATTGGGAGGGGATTCAGTTTATAGGCCAAGGGCTTGAGGGTTTGAGGGCTAATATGCAAAGATGGAGAAAAGCTTATGGAGGGCTTAGATTGCATGAGAAGAGAGCACATGGATTGTGCTTCCTTATAGCCAATCAGGGAGTGATACATGTCACAGGGTGAGTAGATGGAGGAAAGGGCAAGGATGAGTCAAAAAAGGAGGCTCAAGGGATAATATCTTCATAAAGACCCTTCATAATGGCTTGTAAGAGTAATGAATGGGCTTGTAAGAGTCTTTATGGCCTTTGTAAGAGCATTGAAGGCTTAGTGGTTGGGATATTTTGGAGGAAGTTGAGATTGTTGACTTTGCTTGGCTTAGGAAAGTCTTAAGCTTGCTTAGGGAATGTGACAAGGTTAGGGGGGGGATTAGAGGTGATTTAGGATTAGATTAGGCTTGTTAGAGATATGCAAGTGGATGGCATTCATGAGGGTGGGTGAGTTAGTGGCTAAGTTTGGTTAGTATGGGTGGATGGGGTGGATTAGGCTAAATAGAAGATTTAGGATAGTTTAGGGGTTATTATATTTGAGGGTTTTATTTATCAAATAGATTTATTTAATAAATGGGGATTTTGGAATTAGATAGAAGAATAGGATTTAATTGATAAATGATAGGTTTATTTGATTTATCAATTAGGACTATAGATGATTAATTAAATTAATCAGCTAGGGGATGGCAAAGGATTAATTAAATGGGGATTTAATTAATGATGCCTTTAGAGATAGCTAAATAGGATTACCAAAGCGGTGTAATCAAATTTAGGTGTCTACAATTGAAACCTAAACACAAGCACTTAGAAACAAAAAGGTTGACCCATATCACACACCTGCCAAGAAGTTTTTAGATAAAATGGATTAGGTATATTCTTAGTTGTGTGCACAATGGTCAAGTATGGTTAGAGTAGCCCGTGTTAATAACCAAGAAGATGATTCACAAGATTACTAGTCTTCCCATGCTAAGCAAAGAAAAATCTACCAAAACCCTAGGTTGGGATGAACTCCAGAAGAAAACCCTAGTCGAGTGGGATAGTAGAGGTTTGAAAATTAGCACTGTTTCTGATGTGGAGTTAAGATTTGGTATTCATATAATTTCCCACAAGATTTATATCTCAAATCATTTAAAAAATGTGCTATGTGAAGAAATGGACTTAGAATTCAAAGTTGTGAAGAAAAAAATGGAATTTGACTTGTCAGAATTACTACTGAAGTAATTAAACAAGAATATGGACAGCATCCAAAAATCAAAGAACAACCCTTGTAAATTTGGTTCTTTGTTGGCTTGTGTTTTCTTTTATATGCAAAAATTATTTCCATCTAAAGGTTCTATTGTGTGGAGAAAGGATGTTCCCATTTTATATTAGATAAATGAATTTATTGCAGAAATGGGTGTAAATTTTGACAGTATTATGGATAATTATTTTGAAGATTTCAAGGAAAGGATGAACAACAAGTTTAGGGTTCCTCCTAAACTTGTTGAGGATTATAAAGATGATGTATGTTTTATGGTTGACTATGATAGAGTATACATTCAAGTAGTTAGGCCTTGAGTTGCATGGGTGAAACCTCTCCCTTATGAGGTCAATATTGATGAAACCAGGGACATTATTGAAGCATTGGTAAATGAACCTGTAGACCCTAAGCAACAAATTTTTGGCACATATGATGAGGCAAAAGATAGAATTGAACTGGAAATCAAGCTACCTCAAGCAATTAGCAAAGGCAAGAGGAAAATAGAAAAGATGATAACTACCACTGGCCCTCTAATGCTTACTGAGGGAAAAAGAGAGGACAAAGAAGAAGAAGAAGAAGAAGAAGAAGGAGAAGAGTGAGAATTAGAGAAGAAGGTAGAAATAGTCAAGAAGAAAGGGAGGGTAATCATTACAAAACCTCCAAAGACATCTATAACTATCTTTGCCAGGAAAGGCAAAGGAAAAGGTGAAGTTGTGCTCAACAAGCCCCCACTTACCTTCTAGGAAAGACTGAAACAGACGGAAGAAGGAGTTGGCATCACAAACTTCAAGGCTTTAAAGTTTGAAACAAGGATTAATGTCGAGAAGATGCAAATTGAGGAGCTGGTACTCACCAAAATGGGAAAGTGGAATTATTCCCCAGACCAGATTGCTCCCCAAATCTCAAAGGAATTATTAGTGAGATTGCAGCCAAGGTGGGAATCTACTATGCAGACAGACAAAGATATTTATGAACAATCTTTGAGGAAATTATTTCCAAATCTTACTGATGCAGAAGTAAAGGTAGCTATGAAAAATAATGAAGGTAAAATGATGATCAAATTCCACACATGTTTGATTTTAATGAAAGATATTGACCATGTTGTAAAAGATGCAACAAACATGTAGAAGAACATCTATCATCTGCATAAGCCTAGTGATGATCTAGTAGAGATCAAAGATGATGATGGTGATAGTGATGATGAAGAAGATGAAAACACTCCATGTGTTACATTTGATGTTGAAGACTATCGGGCAATAATAGTTGATGATGAAGAGAAAGAGGAAGAAGTTGAAGAGGAAGACAAGAAAGAAAATGAAGAAGATGATCCAATGAAAATTGTAGTAGAAGTCATTGCTTCCCTTCCTCACTCTCCACCTAAGCTAGAAAAATCATCAGGAATGGAGTTAGCTCCAGCAGGAATGATTGTAACTACATCAGAAATATCATATGCACCTGCTACCTCATAGCTCCAGGTATCTACAATGGAAGTGTCTATCACTTTATCTATCGAGCTATATCCCTCTTCATCAGCTCTTGAGAAATCTACTTCAACAATATGCACAACTTCCAATTCTCTAATTGTGTCAACTTCTTCTACACCATGTACAATAAGTTTGCTAACATATTCTACAATTTTGTCTACTATAGTTTTAACTGCACCTATTTTTGTTCTAGTCATTTCTCTAGTTGTATGTGTTCTAGTTTTTACATTACCTATTAGTACTTCATTTTTGGGAAGCACATCAATTTTGGATACAATTGGTACTTCTTTCAGTTATCCTTTAGTTGGACAAATTCAAGTTTTTTTTCTACTAGTCCAGCTACTTCTACTATTGTTTCTATTTCGAAGTCCAAGGAAGTAAGCATAGAACTAAAACCAAAAAATTTTGCTTACTGGTAAAGAAATTGATGAAGATATTGACTTGGACAAAAAAAGTTTATTCCTAAGATAGATCTAGATACTACCACAACTAATGAAATGATATTGGTCAGTCAGCTTCTAGAGCAAAAGGTAAGGCAAAAACAATTGAGAGATGAGAGAGATAGATAATTTACAATAAATGAGAATGTCAAAAACATAACTACTGAGGCTATAGATCTTGATGTTGACTTATCTCAAAACATTTACTTACAATTAGAAGACAATGTGAATAAGTTTAATGAGGACACTTTTGGCCAAGAGAAGCTCATTGAGAAGATAGAGAAGAAATTTGACAATAAGGTGCTTGAGCACATTGCTCAGGACATTGCAATAAATCAGCTATCTCCAATTTTGAGCAACCTTGAACAATCTTTTACCAATGTGACATCACTTTTTGGCAAGCTTTTTTATGTTACTGAGTATACCAAGGATATAAAGGAGAAATTGAATAAGATTGATGTGGATATGAAGGCTAGTGCTCAAAAGTTACAACTTGACCTGAGTTCAAGCTCATCACATCACATGAACATAAAATTTTTGTCAGAAATGCAGGTAGAGTTACTTAGAGAGGAAGCCAGGATCAGGTCTACACTAATTGATATCCAAAATATGATCCTTCTAGTTATGGACCCAATGTAGAAACATATTGCATATTCAAAAACATTGGTCCAAGATAACAATTTTTCAGTAGTAGATCGTATGATTGAACTTTTTGTAGAAGTTCAAGTGGCCATCTCTACTTGCAAAATTTTGCAAGTTAATTGTGATAAGACATTGGCTCTTACTCTCAAGGTACACTCCAAATTTCTCTCACATTTTGTTGTTTCTGTTTGAATATTTTGCATATCTCTATGGCATTATTGTCGAAAAAGGGGGAGTATGAGATAAAGAGAAATTAAGAGACTTGTGGATAAATCAAGGGAGAAAATAGATTGATATATGTATAGATAAAATCTATGTATATATTATGCCATATGTATCGGGGAGATATGTAAGATATGTATATGTAGTAGCTTTACAAAATTCAATTTTGAAAAATCAAAAATTAGAATGTCAATGTACATAAGTTTTAGCTCATAAGTGTTTTTGTCACTAATGCCAAAGGGGGATATTGTTGGCATTATGTTGTATTTTTCATTAGTGACAAAACTTATTCGATTCTAAATGCTTATCAAGCTCATCACTCAGTCTACAGTTTATACTGAGCATTCAATAGTTACCTTGTAAGTTCAACAGTTAAGCAGTTCACACCGAGCATTCCTAAAGCTACCAAGTGAATGTGCAGTTCAACTGTGTTTACCAAATAGGCAGTAGTCGTCGAGATTCATAGTATCTACCAAGTTATTAGTTTGTGTAAGTTGAAGTCAATTTCTACCAAATAATGGATGTGCAGTGTTTACTGAGTGGCAACAAGGTAAACGAAGGATTCAGTATCTATTGAGTAACACTATATCTACTGAGTCTTCAATGGTTACCGAGTTCCAAGCTACATTGTTTGATTAGTATGGACCAAGCTTCTACTTCTACCAAGTGCATGATCATGCCGAGTAATGTAGTGGACATCGAGTATCAGAAGGTCACCAAGCCAACTTGAAGAGCCCAAGTTTTCTACTATTTGGCTAACTTAGTAATATTTTGTTTACTTGTGTTTTAGCCGACCTTGCAATTGTAATTATTGAAATGGTATATATGTAATGTATTGTATCATTTGCAATATAATAAGGAGTATGTTAAGGAATGGACATGCAATATTTTGAGAAGAGTGAATCTGAATCAGTAGTAGACCAGAGTATTCAACAAGGTCATCAAGGAGCAGCAAAGACATATTAGTCACAAGAGGTGATCTATACTTCAGGATCTATTTAGCAATTAAGTTGTAAGTCAAATCTATTGTTTCATCCTAATAGGTGAATCAATTTTCTAAATCCTTTAACAGGGTATATGTAACAATCTTTGTATAAATCTCTTAACAAAGTGCATACTTCATTGTATGTTTGTAAAACCTCTAACAAGGTGGACCTAGCAGTCCAAATTGCTCTTAACAAGGTAGAGCATTAGAATTGGTCAATGTAAGGCCTAATAGGCCAACTTTATATTGTAGTAGTGAAGTTTTGTGGGTATCATTCCCACCCTACTTTTACTTTCTATTTGGAAGGTTTCTGGGTCACCAAAATACCATGTTCGTGTGTTATGAATGTTTATCTTTTCTCATGCATGCAGTAGATTAGAAGAATGAATGGTGAATGATTTATATGGTTATGTGCTAAATTGATTTAAAGTTTTGAGGTTACTGATTCAGCCCTCCCCTCTCAATAACTTAGCTAGTCTTGATTATTTCCAATAGTACTCATTTCCTATTTAATGTCAGTGACTAATTTTTCCCATCACCCTACCCTCGTGGCATGCTAAAATTAATTATGTCATCCACATAATTAATGACTAGTCCCTATCTTCAAGATGTATATGAAGAAGGATTTACCTTTAAAAAGCATAAAATTTCTTCTCTTGTCCAAAATAACTAGTCATGTGAAAATTGGAGAGAGTAAGCCTTCTTCCATATCTATAAGGGTTGTCACTTTTCAGGTAACACTTCTTCTCTCTGGTTATTTTTCTCTCACCTATTAAGTGAAGCATAATTGTGGTTATTTCTTTATTGTCAAAAGCTAGTAAAGTTCCTAAATCATGAAGTCTACATTGCACTTATTCAGGAATACTCATAGTTTGCAATGTAAATCACCTATAGTATTTGACATAGACCTATTAGGAGTTGATTTGGGGGGTGTTCTAGAGAGATTGTGTGAAAGACTTGTGAAACCTTTTTCCACTAAAGTGTTGGATACTAACCTCCTCATGGCCTCCACTTTCTCATTAGCCTACCCATGTTTGGAGGTAATTGAAGAGTGCATTCATATGTATATTGTGTCTGGAGGGGAATATATTGAAAAAAAATGGAAGCAAGTTGTTGAGTTTCAAGAGAGAAATTGTATCCAGATTATTTCACCTGGAGGACCAACAATTTGCTGACCTGGCCCCTACATTGTCCATAGCTAGATTTTTAGGGAAATTAAATATCTATAGGAACACCATAGCAAAGATTCATATTGATTCTTTCTACAAAGGTGGTTCTAGGTTACCCAAAACCTTGAAGAAAAACCAAATGACCATTCAGGTCCAAGACATAATGGTTCTATTGCATAGGATTTGTGGGTCTCTTGATGTCTCTATCTTTGAAGAGTGGATGTATTTTTATATTTAAATTATGTTAAAAGGCTCACAATTTCTAGATTTTGTGGAATTAATAGCTAGCTCTTCGATAAATTAGCTAAAGGGTGCTCTAAATTTGAAAAAGAACTTTTTTTTGTCATCTTATTTGATGTATATACTAGCTAGCACTTGGAATTTACAACATGCACCACATGAAACCTAGATTGAGAACATTACCATACATAATTATTTCCCCATGTTACATAAGGATAGATCTTTGGAAGACACCAGAAGGGTCCATGATGTCCTTTAGGAAAGTTGTGTTTTGAATTGAAAAACCCCTTGCACCATAGATTGTCCCTTGAGTCTCAAGAGCTCATTCAATCTTTTGGTAGCCTATACATTCAATTCCCTAAATTTACTTATTTGAGGGTAGGGGTTTTTTATTAAGATCCTATATGTCTTCCCAAGTTCACTCTTGATTTCGTTGTCCTGGTAGAGGTAGCTCAAAAATTAATTAATGTGATAAACAAATTCTTGGCTGAAGAGACTTGTGATATTATTTTCCCACTTAAGTTAGGAAAATTGACATGTAGAAGCATGGAAGATGCAAAATGTATAAGCTCTAACTTGGCTAAGCTTGGTTTTGGCTTCTACTAGGATAGACTAGACTTTGACAGCAAAATAATTATTCATAGTCTTTTTTATACCGATGAAAAGATTGTACATGTCCCTAATGTGGAAGATTTTTTGGAGGATCATGTAGATGAGTTGGAGTGAGAAGAAGAGAGTCATGAAGGTTCATTGTTGAAAAAGTCCACCTATTTTAGTTGAAACTAGATATAGATATTATAGACATAGAAGAAGACAAAGTTGATGCCTATACCCTCAAGGAATTAAACCCATAATTTCTAACATAGTTTCTATACATTGGAAGTCTAAAGAAGAGGATAATATTCTTGAAAGAACAATAAATGTGATTGAAAAGATGAAGTCTTGGTTGAGAATGAAAAAGGATACACATAATAGTGACCAGATTGATCTTATTTCTAATGTTGATCTTATAATTGCAGGTAATAGAAGGTCAACAAGGATTTCCAAGAGGAAGATCCATAATCTGCCTCTTATATAGAAAGCTTGTTCTAACAAGAAAGCTAAAATGTTAGTTGTTGTAAGACTTCACCAGGTAATCCAAGTAAATAGTGAACCACATAAAGTCCTAGGTGATGAACTTATTGACAACAACCAAAGAGTCCATATGATAGTGGGTTTACCTCCTCCGAGGATAAAAGTAAAAAAACACCCCTGAAAAAGGTACTGAATTGAAAAAGGGTGCTACTACTTGTAACTAGCTCATAGCTTTAGTAAATAGGAAAAGGATTTTAGTTCTTATTTCTTTTCCTATAGATGGCATTATCAGCAAGTATACCAATAAGGTCCCAAAACCTAAAAGGATTAAAAGAATAGCTAGAATAACTTTTTATAGTGCAATAGCGAGAAGTGTAGCCTAAGTGGCCATCTACAATCAAAAAGAGGGAACTGATGAATTAGATATAAACAATTTTGAAATCACAAGATTTGGGGGTGGTGAACCATGAAATAAAGGAACACTGGGTGGAAGCATCCACCAAAAAACTTGTTATATAGTCATAGAAAGATGGGATTGTAAAGAAGAAATTGAAAGCTGAGATAAATGCAATGACCAAATATATAAATTCACTAAAAGGTCAGAGTTTGGTTCTTGGTGACCAACCATGGCTTACCTTTGACTCTAGAGCCCCTAAAACCCAACAATTGCCAGGTGACTGAAAGAAGGGAAAGATGATGATGGCAACTATGTTCAGTTGGATTGGCCTAGTAGAAAATTAGGTTGCTAAACTCGTGTGAAATCTGTATGAAATCATTTCTCTAGCCAGAGCTGCACTTTTTGAATCCCACATTCAGCCAATAGTTTGAAAGGGTGAAGTCAAAAGATTCTAAGCTATGGTAACTCAATTGGGAGAGGTAGAAGATTATGGGCCAGAAAATTTTCTAGAGGAAAATTTCTTGTAGCACATAGACATGGGGTTGATATGGGTTTTAAAAAAGAACATAGCCTAGTAGGTATCTAATTACAACTCTGCTATTTCCAAGATGTGATCATGTGAAAAAGAATTCAAAACATTGCTTGAAAATGTAAATAGGGACTTCCAGTCCATTAGCTCAGCCTTTTCCACTCCTCTTCAAGAAGAAGGTTTCAATGTGGAGATCATGATCAAACAATATGAAGTGTGCATGAACTCTATGAAAGATAAAATTAATCTCACATTTTTAAGTTCTCAAAGGTGGCTAAGAGTGAGATAATGTTAGGCATGTGCACTATGTGACTTCCTAGTTATCTAGATACTACAAATAGATGAGATTGGATAGAGATGTCTAGAAAAACCAACTGTAGAGAATCAAGAGCCTAAATACAACTACCATGACCAAATTCATGAATATGTCTAGGACATGGAAGCTAGCATGTGGATAGGGTGATTTTTCAGATGAGGAGGAAGAAGAACCACTTGACCAATCGACAAATGATTAGCTTTATCTTTCACATTCTTTTAAGACATTTGGTTTCTATTTCTAATGTTGATTTCTGGGTCTACATACCCTTAAGTTGGTTTTCATAACTACTTTTAACGATTTGAGAATCGAGTTTTAAGGGAGATTCTCAGATAGCTTTCTATTTAAGTCTGTAACTCAATAGTGTTAAGGGTTGGCAGTTTTTGATGGATATCATATTGTAAACTTAAATCTAAGTTTTAATAGTTACATAGATTTTTTTAAGTTTTCCAACATTGTACCTGAACAAGATTGTTCTTTTTCTAATGCAAAAGATCTAATTATTCAAAGATTGTATTCTTTGGATTGGTTCATTGTTGATTTAGTATTAAATTGATATCAAACTATTGAAATCTCTTTCTGATTTATTTTTTTAATAAATTAAAGAGGGGTAAACGCTTTTACCCGGAACTATGAACTAGTTGGGCCACAAATGGGGGACCTCATCCCCATTAGATTTGAACCTTGATGGCAAGGATAACAACTCAACAACTTAACCATCACAACATGCCACTATTGGCTGAATTTTTTTTCTGATGTTGGATGATATATGGTAGACATGTTAAAATAAGCTTTTCTTCTATATGTCATTTTGAGAAGCGATTGATATAGAAACTATGCATTCTCTCTATTTTGTTCTTTCTTGTTTGTATATTTATTGTTTTATGATTATCCCTCTATCCAAGAATAGATGGGAAGCCTTATTACTTTTTAGTTAAAATTAACCCTCATTTAGAAGGAAGTCTTGATTGAACATCTAATAAGGAAGTTGAACCTTACCAAAATTCAGTGAGGATTTTAAAAAGTTAAAATTCCTCAACTATTGGAAACTTGTATTTTTCTAGCAAATTTTGGCATAGAAGTTCTTAGTTATTTATTTCTATTAAAGGAAAAAGTTGTATACTAATGGTACCTATCTAATGTATTGAAACATATGATTTATGAAGACTCCTACTGTAGGTGCACCATTGGGTGACCGAGTAGCTGGTTCTAGTGCCACATGACTTAGTCTATACATCTAGAGAAATATTTAGATTTATGTAGTTCATGTTCACATTGTTGATACATTCTTTGTTCACATTGATGATACTTCTTGATACATTTCTAGAATGATACTTCTAGAAATAAATTTAGACATATTTTGGACATTGGTCTTCAATAGTTGAGGCATGTACATTTATTTATTTATTTTTATGTTTGTAGATTTCAATTGGTCTAATGTATATTTCTTTATTCAATATTTTATGATTAAAATTTAATCTGATATATCTTTCTAGTTTATGACTATTTATGTAATGTGTGTTTCTAGTTTATGATTATTTTTGTAATGTGTGTGTGTGTGTGTGTGTGTGTGTGTGTGTGTGTGTGTGTGTGTGTGTGTGTTCTAGTTTATTATTAGACACATGATTGTTTAAAAATAGGTAATTTAATTTATCTAGGTCTACATGATTACATGTGATTGATTCAAAAATTTAGATGATTAAACATTAAATATAAGTATGCATGGAATGGATCTAATTTTTTATTCTAGAAATTCAATTGTTTCAATTCTATAGCATTATTCAAGATTATATGTTTTATGAAATTAGAAATACATGATATATATATATATATATATATATACACATATACATATATGTATATATATATATATGTATATGTATATATATATATATATACATATATATATATACATATACATATATATATATATACATATATGTATATATATATATATATATACACATATATGTATATATATATATATATACATATATATATATGTATACATATATGTATATATACATATATGTATATGTATATATATATACATATATGTATATATATATATATAGATATATGTATATATATATACACATATATGTTTATATATATATATACATATATATATGTGTATATATATATATATATTTCTAATTTAATATATATATTTCTAATT
Source organism: Cupressus sempervirens (assembly GCA_028749045.1). NCBI lineage: Eukaryota > Viridiplantae > Streptophyta > Pinopsida > Cupressales > Cupressaceae > Cupressus > Cupressus sempervirens. The sequence goes on from CM053784.1 coordinate 80,495,921, forward strand.
TATGAGATTCAACATATGTAAGTCCTAAACATGAAATAAACATACTTATATAAGAGAAAACATGAAATGAACATAAATATATAAGAGGAAAGTTAGAAAGAACATGTGTACATGTATGTCTAGAAGTCCTAATTAGGGCATGATTGGTGCAATTATGCAATTTAAAATATATAAGTCCTAAATATGAAATCAACATACACATATAAGATGATACATGAAGTGAAAATTATGTTGGAAATCTAAGAGGAGTAATTGAAGGGGAGGGGTGAATTAGTTACTACAAAAATAAATCCTAGATCCCTTAGATGTCAATACAAATCAAAACTTTGTTAAACTGTATTCTATTGTAACTCAGAAAATACATATGCACTTGGTTTACTCTAGCAAATATTGTAACTCAGCAATAACTGAATATACTGAACTTAATGCGATTAACCTTAAGATTAACTTAGTTGCATACACATAAAAGAAATAGTATGAATACAACTAACACTGAGATTTAACATGGAAACCTAGTTTGGGAAAACCACCAATTATAACTAGTTACTGATTTTCAATTTTCTGATGTGAGCCCTATTAGGTGCCAACCCTGTTAAAGGGTACAAAACACAATATTATGTATGACACTATTAGAGGATTTAATCACCCTGTTAGGAGTGGCCTTATTAGAGGTCTTTAGATAATTCAATCTAGAAATGCCATCTTGTTAGAGGATTTACAAATAGTTGTTGAGCCAACTCTTTTAAGAGATTTAGATCACTACTATAATGGTTAGAAAGTAACAATGAGATGATTTGATTTTTGATTCAACTAAATTGCTGATTGCAGATCTCAATTCTCACTTGAATACTTGATCTTTCTTGATCAAATCTAAACAAGGATATTTTTCTTATCCTTCTAATTTTCTTCCTCTAAGAATCATCAAATCTTTTATTATGTTCCACACATTCAATCCTCAACTTGACCTTATATTTATATCCTACACATTGTCAAGTTAGCTTTAATACAACTTAGAATACTTAATATTCATCTCCTTAGTAAACTTGAACCAACAACTAAATCAATTGAATTGAATATGCCAAAACAATAAAATCCTTCATTAGCCGACACTACTTTGTAGACACTAACTCAAAAATTATTTTCCTATGTTAACCAAGTGAACTTGGTTAACACTGAATATTCACAAAGCTCCTTTGGCAATTGAGTGAGCTTTGTTAACACTAGTTCCATCCAAAATTTTCTTCATTAGTCAAGTGAAATCTAATAACACTCAACTTCTATAGACTTTACTTTGAAAACCAAGTGAACTCAGTAGACATTGTCTTCTAAACTAAGCAAACTCTGAAATGCTTGATAGACATAGGAAACTATCTTCATCGCCCAAGTGAGCATGGCATACACTAACTAGCAATGATATGACATTTTGTTTAACATTAAAGATAATACACAATTAATCAATTATTTTCAACACATTATGTATGTACATATATAAGTATTGAACATTAAATAGACATACACATATAAGAGGAAAATATTAAATGAACCTATATACATATATAATTCCTAAACATGAAATGAACTTACACATATAAGAGTAAGGTTAGAAATGAACATGTGTACATGTATGTCTATAAGTCCTAAATAGGGCATGATTGGTTTAGTTTATGCAATCAACATATATAAGTCCTAAAAATGAAATAAACATTCACATATAAGAGGAAGCATGAAATGAACATGATCTATGTATATATAAATCTTAAACATTAAATAAACATAGAAATATATGGTAAAACATTAAATCAACATGTATGTGTTACATATATAAGTCCTAAACATGAAGTAAACATACACATGTATAAGAGAAAAGTTGAAAATGAACATGTATACATGTATGTCAATAAGTCTTAAACATGACATGATTGGTTCAATTCACATAGTTCAACATATATAAGTCCTAAATATTAAAAAAACGTACACATATAAAAGGAAAACATACATGTGGAACATTACAAGAGTTGAATCGATTCTTGATAATTTGATGAAGCCCCTCTACCCATCCTCCTCACCTACCTAAACAACACAACACTATTCTCCACAAGAAAATATCATGACTATAGAGCTTGAAAATCTTATCACAACATAAGATAATATGCAATATCTTTAACCTTGTTACACAATGAGACAAGTTTTCATATATGAAAGTCTACATCTAAACTCCAAGCATGTCTCTATCCCTCCTCTAGTGTAGTGTAAATAATCCTTTCTCTTTTGTACAAATGAACATCAACAAACTTTTCCTCTACACTAAAAAGAACATTATCCATATGTACATATATCAAGCCAATCAAGAAGAAAATCCAAGGCTCTACTTTCCAAGGAACACAAATATAAACATGAAGAGAATTACCAATATGTGAAAATACTATCTTTGGATGAGAGATTTCCTCTTGCCTTCAATTTATTTAACCTCCAAACAAGATAGCAATCAAGAAATATTTCAATGATAGTGTGGTAATTGAGCACCACTTATTATGGTTCAAAGTGAATCATAATATTTTTTTTCAAATTTAAGTGATGAAACTATACTTACAACATTAATAGAAATTTAAATAATCTAAGTTTAAATGAAAAAAAGTTGAGATATCAAAGTAGCTAGTGTCAATGTGAAATTTGTCTATGGAGATAGCCATCCAAGACCTCGATGCCTAATGGAAAATAGAATGACAGGAGATGATAAGATGATTATTATAAATTGAAAATTGAGCTAGAATGCAATTGGATAACTATAAATAATTGAAATGAATAAATCAAATGGTACATGGGAGACCCCTTGTATAAATAGGCTAATGTGACATACAAAGACATAAGATTATGAGAAGTGTATTAATATTATGGCATGACCTTATCAGCCACCTAATGTGAAAATTGCTAGTGTGAAACATCCACTAAAAGTAGACTAACATCCAAAGGAGAAAAAGTGAAAGTACCACATGTTCACTAAAGGTGGATCAACCTACAAGTTTGTTGGTGATTGTGCAACATGTTCACAATAGGTGGATGATCATCCAAAGGTGAAAAGGTGATAGAGTGACAAGTCTACCAAAAGTGGAAGTTTCACTTAAGATGGGAAAATGATAATGTGATAGCACTACCCAAAATGGAAATGTTCCTATTTAATACCTAAGTAAACTTGAGAAAATATTTGTCAAGATCCTAGGAAAACAACATACTAGACAAAATGCTTTAAAATGTCAATATCTGGAAATTAAAAGGGACTGTGAGGATCAAATTTATTTGTTTAACAAAAAAATAAATCCTAAAATTGAAGAGTAAGAGGTTTGGAGGCTTTAACCTACTACAAATTATCATAATTTGTAATTGTATAAAAAAAATATTTTACAATATCATAATTTAAGTATCGAGGAGACTATAATATTAGCCATTCATGATTGGTATGAGGTCAACCTTTAGGAGTTATTGAGATTTGAAGAAAAATAGCATTGATAATATGAAATGATTATCTTTCATATATATTATTCAAGAAAATAATCTATTGGTTACACCTTCTATTTTATTTTTAATTTATTCATTTTAGTTAACCTTGTCTATGTTTATTCTATGTTATACAAGAAAAGAAATATATTGGTTACACCTACTTTTTTTTAATTTGTTCATTTTAGTCAACCTTGTCTATATTTATTCTATAATATTTTATTCTTTATTTTCAAAATAAACTATCAATAACATCAAAGATATGTGGGTGAAGACATCATCCTATGAATAATATAATTTAATCCATAGAATTTATAATTTTGTGGGTTAAGCAACTTCTATTCATGTAGAGGTGTGATATTTACAATTTAAGCATTTATACACGTGGAACAAGCACCACTAATTATAAATATTAATATTGATAAATATTAATATTATTTATCATAAAGGTAATAGTTGTAGCATTAATTACAATGAACATCACTTGTATTATCCCAAATTGCATTAGAGACACCTTCACTTTTCTTATTTTAAGAAAAGTATTCTCATTGTCATTTGTGCTAATCTAAAATGTCCCTTGTTTAATATATATCTAATTCCCTAACTGTTAGTCCCTGTCTTATATAAGGCAGGGAACTGTTTTCATTTGAACCCTTCTACTATTAAATTTTTCTAGACATAAATGCAATCAACTAAGGTTTGAGAAGTCAGATTTTTTAAACCATTTATGTTTTACTATTTTAAAATTTTTGATTGGTTGAAATCAAATTTCTTGGGGTTAATTCCTTTTTCCTTTTTTCTTTTTTTAATTTAGAAAATATTGAGTGCAATGGCAGTACCTTGAATTAATTAATTGGTACTAATGACGTACCTCTAAACACTCTAACACTGACTGTAACATTGTTTTCACCGTAAACATTGTGAATTAGTTTTTTTAAATAGTGCACTTCTAAAGTATATTAAACATTGATATACATAATTCAACCTATTTATATTATTGATTTTATTTTAACTCTTTTTAAAATTAAATAATTAAACTAATTTTGAGAAATTTAAGATCTATCATATAAAAATAAGAAATTTAATTATAGTTAAATTATAATTGAAATATTGAAGAGTATATAAGGATGAATATATATTGTATACTTATAAAATATTGCTATTGATATAATTTTAATTTTGTACACTTAATATAACTATAATTGTAATTAAGATAAATTTAACTTTTTGTTAAAATCAAATTAAAGATTTGGAGATTAAGAAAGCTAAAAACAAAAATAATTACATAAGTAGTTCCATTTTAACTTACAAAATTCATTGATTTCTTTCATATATCCAAAAAATTAATTTAATTAAATAATTAAACTCATTTCAATGACATAGAAAGTTAAAATTTATTGATTTCCTTTGTTTTAAAAATTGCAACTTAATTATTTTGTAAATTTCTTGTTATTTTATTTTGAAAAATGATTTTAAGATATGTAAAATGTTAAAGTGTAAAAATTGCAAATTAAATTTTTATTTATTTTTAAAATTCAAAAATCAGAATAACATCCAAACACAAATATTTGATTTATTTTCTTCACAAATCTCTTGTATGTATCAATCAATTCCTTTAAGTTTTCATCATTACATTATTAAAATTAAATTAATTAATAGACTTATTAATTAATTCAAATTAAATGTTTAACATTGCTATATTACATTAATAAAGCATTGTTTCTTATTAAATTTTATCAAAACTAGCTAATTCTAAATAATTTATTTAAAACACTTTCTTTTTTGGCACTTACACTTAATACTTTATAATATTAAAAAATTATAATAATATGTTTCACTAATAATATAAGGTAGGGACTCAAGCTCTCTTAGAGCCCTTGTTAGGTTTGGTTTTTTTTTGTTTTGTTTAAATGAATGTATCACACATTGACATCTTTAAGATATGTTATGATCCTATGAAAATTGACCACTAGATTAGTTGTTCAAATCTTAAAGTTTCCCTATTTTAATTGCATAACAAATTTGTCAATCTACTCTTGTCGTGACATCCAATAGAGACAAAAGAAAGAAAATAATAATGTTTGGAGATACCATTGGGTGAAATGTCTGAATAATAAAAAAACAACATGGCCCAAGATAGAGGAATCAAGAGCAATTCGAGCAAGAGTTGCAACTACAAATCAAATTGTCCTTCTCTATTTGGTACCATAATTTATCAATTGTTAGAAAATCTATTAGATAGTGCCCAATGAAGGAGAATGCATGGAAAAATGGATTACTAACATTTGTGACATTCCTTACATATGGATTCACTTCTCTACTTTCTTTTTTCATTCTCATTCCATTTATAGAGAATGTGGGCATGACTTCCTACTACATTAGCTATTATTCTTCTTTTCCTGGCTAAAGCCAAAATCTCAAAGTACAATATTCTTACATATGTATTTGTGGCCCTCTTTAATGGAGAATTTGTTGAATAGGAAATTATATACTTTGTAAAGTAGAATTGTTCTTTCATTGTTCATTAATTCATGGCTAACAACTTTTCTCAATTGTCTCACTCTTGTTGACTCTATGAAGGGTAAAAGTACAAAGTTGACTCACCTTTCAGGTTGACTTATCATAACAACAAAATTTGAGTATTTCTATCTAAAACTTAATTTTGTTCAAACATATGCTCTAGATAAAGTCATTCTATCTAAGTTTTATATGTTATCACACTTTTCTATTTAGATATGTGTATTAAAAGCACGCTTTATACTAGTTTGTGTCTAATTACTAAAGAAATAAAATTATTTCAAAAAACTAACCTTTCAATTTAACTCTTACTCTTTTGAATGATATATTTTTAATAACATATAAACACCATTTTATAGAGCTCAAAGTCAAGAATATTCTTATATAGAGTTTATAGTGTTTTAATTAGATATAGTATATTGTAATTAAAAAAATTTACGGATATGTATTTTAACACTCAAGAATATGGTTTTGAGAAAGAATAAAATATTAAATCATATCAAAAAAATCTAAAAAGCATATGAAATTCTAGAGGAGAGAACCCTCTTCTAGAATGTATAATTTTTCTTTTGGTTAGAAAAGATTTAGTATGAAAAATGTAGTAGGAGATGAAAACTATCAACTTCAAGTGAGTTGAAATTTGAATTGCTATAAAAGAGAAAATATAGGTCAAAAGCCAATTTGTATTTTTGATTGATCTATCTATGTATCTCATCTACAACATAATCTAAGATCAAAGGGAAAAAAAAATTATTTCCATATAGTTTGGTTGTGGGAACTAGACCCCTAATTTTTAGCATTTTTCAACAACTACAAAACCATCCTTAAAAATTAGGAAAATATATGAATTTTTATTCCAAATAATCATCAAAGATAACAATCCTAAACTTCATTCATTTCTACACATTTTATTAGTTTACTTCATTTCAAATTCTAAATAATAACATCAGTTTATGTCATTAAAGTTGAACTGTTATACTTTGGTTATCCTTTTCCTTCAAAAATGGGTGACATAGATTTTTTCTTTTACCCTCTAAAAGATATCTATGTATTAATCAAATGGACGTGAGAACTCATTTAAATTTTCAAACTAAACTGGTTTTCTGTTAGTTTTATTCAATTTAATTGCATTGAACTATAATTATCAAGTGAGAAAGCCCATTTACCCCCACCCACTTATCTACTAAATGGAACAATTTTTAGGGAAATATCCCCATTGGTTGGGCCCTAGAAGAATGGTTTCTTGTGCAACAATTTTGTTTTTATACATTTCTTAACCCTCTCAGATATATTCAAGTAGGATGATTACCAAAAACTTATATACAAATAACAATTTAATTCATATTTTAAATTAAGTAATGTTTGGAAGCTTGAATACATGAGACAAATGGTCTAAGAAGACATCATCACTTTTTGAACTAACGAAGCATGGTAAAATATAAGTCAACCATATAAGCTTTGTTTGTGTTTTTATTATGTTTTAAAAAAATGATGCACAAATATCTCTATGTTATTGTTGGTAGAGTATAGAAAAAATAGAAGGTGATTTGATATAAGATATTTGAAGTGAAGAAGAGAAAAAAATTATAAAGAAAAGGGTAGAAGGCATGCAAGCACCATGGGATCCAATTGTATCTCATTTTATTGCTAAATAGAGATGTGTGTGTGTGTGAGAGAGAGAGAGAGAGAGAGAGGATCCAACCAATATTAGGAAAGAAATGGTGTGAAAATGCTTTTCGAATGCCAAATTAATTGGGAAATGTGCAAGAAAAAGATCGCATAGATGTATAAAACAATAAAGATATCAAAAACAAAACAAAAAGGAAAAAACACAAGATTTAACATGAAAAAACCCTTTTATTAAAAAACCCAAGTGACTTTGTATTTCAGTAAACAAGGTTACATACAAAACTCTAATTGTGCACAAGCTTAGATTTCCCTCACAATCGACCTAGTTTTTATACATACTATCTTCTAAGAAATTCTTATAGCATTAAAACTTGCTACAATTTCTTTCAAAATTTAGTATAGAAATGGTTAAAGGAAAAATGACATAGGCAATATGGCTTCACCGTACTAGCCATAGAGACCTTCGCACATGAACTCCATTGTACACCTCATATCTTACCCACCACCCACCATACATTAAAAAATGGCATTGGTTCATAGTATAGTGGATTCACCTCCACAGTATGGTACAATGGATTCATACTCTTCACCACCATATGGTAGTCAGACTAGTATGGTGTCACCTCCATAATCCAACAATCTTCCACTTGAATAAGTATGAAGTCACAGAAGACAACTAAGAAGAGTGAAGGTCTTTAAGCCCCATAGATCTTGTGCACTATTTGAACTTGGTTGTGTTCATTGACTTTGTTAATGCATCTACAACATTCTCTTGAGTGTCAACCTTTTCTAGATGTACCTTTCAATCTTCTATCTTTCCATCTTCAACCATGTCATGAATGAAATGATATTGTACATCAATGTGTTTTGTCCTAGCATGGAAAGTAGGATTCTTCACCAAACATATTACACTATGACTATCACAAAATATTGTAATTCTCCTTGCATCATAGCCAACATTAGAACATAAAAGATTAATCCAAAATGCTTCCTCAGAGGCATGAGTAGATACCATATATTATGGCTTAGTTGTCAACAACATAGTTACACTTTATCATTTGTTCATCCAACTGATAGCACCACCATTTTCCATGAATATATATCCATTGGTGGATTTTCTCCTATCAATGTCCTCAGCCCAATCTGTGTCAACATAACCTTGAATGCTAACCAATCTATTAGATCCCACTGAGTTACCTTGATAACATAACACATATTGTGATGTACCTTTCAAATATCATAAAACTCTTTTGGCAGCATCCAAATGTGACTTGCCTAGATTCGCCACAAAATGACTCAATACTCCCACTACTTGTGCAAAGTCTTGTCTTGTACTGACCATTGGATACATGAGGCTTCCAACAACACTTGCATAAGGTACCCACTCCATGTGTTCAATCTCATCAGAAGATTTTAGACTATCCTTGACCAACAACTTCATTCCATGTAATAGTGGAACTACCTATTTCTTGTAGTTAGCCATATTAAACTACTTTAGAATATTGGTAATATATTTTCTCTAGCTAAGCCAAAGCTTTTTTCCAACCCCATCCCTTTTGATTTCCATCCCCAAAATAAAAATTTCTAACCCTAAACCTTTCATTTTAAACTTCAGGGACAACTAAGATTTTAATTTTGAAATCATCTCCTTACTATTGCCTATAAACAACATATTGTCTACATATGAAACAATAATAAGTAGGGTATGTGCAAGATCATGGTGTGCCAAAAAGTGATGATCTGAAAATATGTAGTTCTGAAATGCCTCAAAGCATCTCAAAAGCTATTCCAAAAAAAATTCACACCCATCTTGATACCAAATCAAAAAATTAATACCTTTATAAGGCCTAGTATATCTTTGGATATCAACCCTACATGATCAACTTTAAAAACATCCCAAAAATGTGTTTTTGGCCCGTTCTTGTGTATTTTTTACATAAAATATGTATTTGACAACCTTTTATAACCCAATTTTAATTTGATGAAATGAAAAGGGATTCTTAATAATGTTCTTAGATTTCCATAAATGTAATGTCTTACAAATTATGATTTTAGTAAGTAATTATTACTTATTTTGTAATGGAGTTACATATAAGAGCTAATTGAAAAATAACTATGACTTTCAAATGGTAGAAGATTTTTGAAATCCAAAAGATGCATCACATTCCATGCTTCTTCTACTATAAGGAAAAGAGCTTTTTATTATGAAAATAATACATCAGAAAATTCATAATTAATTAATTATTTAGAATAGAAATACCCACAAATATTTGCCCCATTTGGGCATGAGTCTACTTCTTATATCTATAATATTATTAAAAAATATTATCACTTGTTTTTTATTAAGCTGGTCAAACATATGTCTACTTCTTATTTTTGTCTTGAAATTTTGGTACTATTGCATTAAAATTCAAAATTTTGACCAATCAATTTTTATTTTTCTCAAATAAGGCCTAGTATTTTAGAAACTAAATTCAATTTCCTAGAGATTCTTTTCTTTCAATTTTTTTATACAAATTTCATAAAAAAATTTAAAATTATATGTCAAGTTGACATAACCCTAATTTGTTATTTTTTTATTGCCACTTAAGGGTGTAGTTTGGTTGACCATGATCCTGCACATACCTAGTATCTAATTACGTTCACCTTCATAATACACATATTGATCCAATTTAGATCTTGTAAAACCCAAAGATAAAACATATGTATCATACTTTTGGTACCACATTCTAGGTGATTGTTTCTAACTATACAAAGACTTTTTCTATTTACATCCCAAATGCTCTTTACCTTTTTCTACAAGGTACTCTGGCTAAGACATGTATAACTCTTCTTCAACATCACCACGAAGAAACATCATCATCACATTCATCTACTCAATTTCAAAGTCACACATTGCTGCAAGTGACAACTAAAATTTGATGGATGTTAGCTTAGCTACAAGAGAAAATATTTCTCCATAATCAATCTCTTCTTTCTAAGAATACCCCTTTGCAACCAGCCTTACCTTTTATTTGTTAATCCTACCATCTAGACCATAATTATTCTTAAACACCCATTTACATTTCATGGGATTTAATTTCATCATTCATGGTTGACAACCAGGAATCTGAATCTAGAATATTAATTACTTCTTTGACAATCCTAGGCCCATCAACATCCATAAGAAAAGCATACGCAGAAGTAACATTCAACATAGAATAAGTAAACCTCTCTGGTGAATAATTGTGCATCTTAAGTTTTCACCTCTCCCATGTAGATCTCCTCACTTCCTATGGTGAAACTTCCTGAGGTTCAATATGAGGTTTAGGATCATGTTCTCCTTCACTTGTATGCTCACTCAATCTCTCCTCATCCTCGTTCTTGGGTAATTTTGGATTCTCATTCTCAAATTCATTTGGAGTTTGAAATACCTCCAATATAGAAGCTAAAGGGATTTGAACTGCTTCCTTTCTCATTTTAATATTCCCTTACTTCTCTATTGAGATAGGCTTTGTCTCACAAAAGATAACATTCCTGTTGTACTAGACCTTTTCAATGAGAGGGTTCCACAATTTTTATCCCTTCAGACCAATACCATACTGAGTGAATGCACCAAGATGGTGTTCAAAATTGGGGTATAAGTAGACACATTTTTTTTGAAATCAAGTGAAACTGAACTTGGTTGAGAAACTCGAGGGTCATCCACTAAAAAATGACAAGATGTGTAAAAGAAATAAATTGTAGTACTCTAAATCTACTTTCTAAACTACTAGAGTTTTTACAAAATGGATAAGATTAGGTGGGTCAACCCTTTGCACACAAAAAATAGTTCCTGATTTAAAATATAACATAGTTATTTTTGCGTGTAGCACAAAAGACATTGTTATATTTAGTATTTTACATATCCCTTTTGTAGAATGATAGTGAAGAGTCATATCTAGAAGTTTTTTTTTTTTTTTTTTTCTTTTGTAGTTATATGATGGGTATTTTTTTTGTTATGAATTATTGAATAGATTACCTCTTGAAATTTTGGTACCTATTTTTATGTTAAGCATAACTTGCATCAAAATAAATAAAAATTGAATTTTTTTTTGTAAATGTGTATATAATCAAGTGTAGAATAGTAACATGAAATTTATTTTTAATTTTTTTAGGTATATCAAAAGTTATTAAAAAAATGATAGACATATGTCTATGAGGAATGTCAAGGCATTGGTAAAAGTAATTAAAGTTTACAATGTTAATGTTGTCCAAAAAAGAAAATATTATGTGGTTAGAAAGCTAAGAAGACATGTAAGATTATGTTGGTGATTTTAGAGATACTCACTTCACCATTAGCATACCTAATAAAGACAAATATGATAATTCATCTTAGAAGATAAAAAATACATAAAGGAAAAAAATGGAGGGAAAATAGTCTCTGAATCCTTTAGGTTATTTTCCTAGGCTATCACCAAGACATAACTCGATCAGGTTTTGGGATTCAAATAACCGAGTTGGGTTATGAAAATAAAGAATTCATTCAAAATATGATCCGATTCTACAAAACCTGATTGAATTTTGTATTACTACTTCACAAGGTTAGATTTATGGAGAGAGAGAGAGAGAGAGAGAGAGAGAGAGAGAGAGAGAGAGAGAGAGAGAGAGAGATTGGGTTATATATTATATTAAACAAGTGTCTATCATGTCCCTCAATTATTGTCTTCATCCCATTCTCTCTCTCATTTTCACTATTTATCCTATCTCTTTTTCTCTTTATCCTATCTCCATATCTCTTTCTCCTATCTCCCCCTCCTCTCTCTCTCTCTCTCTCTCTCTCTCTCTCTCTCTCTCTCTCTCTCTCTCTCTCTCTCTCTCTCTCTCTCTCTCCCTCTTCCTATCCCCTTCTATCTCTTTATCCTAGCTTCATCCTCTCTCTCTCTCTCTCTCTCTCTCTCTCTCTCTCTCTCTCTCTCTCTCTCTCTCTCTCTCTCTCTCTCTCTCTCTCTCTCATTCTTTCCATCACTCCTTGCCTCCTTCAATCCTCCTTTGTGCACTAGTAACACAAAACCCAGTTTTGTATAACCTGATTGAGTTTTATAAAACTTGACCAAGTTATAAAAAACTTGATTGGGTTATTTGTCCATATGAACAATGTAGTTAGAGATCAGTAACCAGGCCAAGTTATACAAAACCCAATTGGATTAATGAAAATTATTTATAAAAAAATTAGTTAATGGCTATTATATTGTTTTAGTGTGGTCCACCAAATTCTACTATTGTTTCACATGTATTTTTATACTAGGTATGCAAGTGTAAGATTGTTTGTTCTTGGAAATGCTAAATTTGATATTTCTCATGTGCCAAAATCTTATTTTATGTTAGTATCTTATAATTGACCATAAAAAAATCATGCAAATTTTTTTAGTTTTGTATTTTATTATTTATTTCTATTCATGTTATTATTTGTAGGGTAATTTGCATCTACAATCATGGGAAAGAAAAAGAGAGGAATGATTGAAAAATGAGAGGCAACAAAGGCAAAAACAAGGGAACGTATGATGATATTATGTGAAGGAAAATCATCAAATGTCTCCAATGTAAGTGATGAAAATATACCTATTGATATTGATGTTGTAAACACATCTAATTAAATGACAAATGAAAATGTTCAACATACCCCAATTAAAATGATTATGACAAATACACTTACATCATTGATGCCCCTAATGTGACATGTCAAGTTGAAATAATGAATGCACATAATGTAAGTAATAAAAATATAGAGCATGTGCATTCATCAACATTTCCTAGAATAAGTCATAGAAAAACAAAGTTTCTAATTGTCATTGATAAAAATATTTTGAAGCCAATGCATGATAAAATGTCTGAAAGAAATTGTAGGAGAATTGTTTAAAAGATTTGGAATAACTATTTCAAAATTTTAAATCAATGTGGAAGATGCCAACTTGTTGTTGAAATGGCTAAAAATCTGAAATTTAGAGAGGCAATGAGAATTTTGGGGTTAAGAACATCTGAAAATAGTAGTGAAAGAAGTATTGTTCGAAATCTCTTTAATGAATACCAATCCATTGGTTCAAAAGCATGTACTAAAGATTCTGATACAATTCTATGAGTCCTCACATCAACCATAATGGGAAAGGAAATGGAAAAAACTTATATAGTAAACAAAACAAGTAAATCATTAAGGATAAATAGAACAACGTTACTGAAAGCCTTAGTGAGGTGAGATGAATTTGAGAATTCTAATGAGACTACCTTTTAGTTATTCCAAAGTAGACTCCCTTGTAAGGATACAGTTATTATTGATGCACTAAGAACATCAATAGAAAAAATTTTGCGTGACAACACAAGGGCTTCACCAAACCAAAAAGATGTTGTCAAAAGATGAATTGGAAAAAAAATTGTGAGCCACACGCAAAACATTTTTTGGATATGACTCAAACACAATTTTATGAAATGTTTCTTCAAATATTTCCTCAAATTAATATTAGCAAGAGGTTTTTTGAGATGACAAAACCATTCTATGTTAAGATAAATTATACATGCACTCCACATTGTTGTAGGATTTATGTTGAGTTTTCTATGCATTATGATGTTTTTTGTTATATATGTTATACTATGCATACTAACAAAATATTGTAGGAATGTGGTCTAAAATTACCTCCAATGTGTTTGAGAGAATATATTGCAAGTATACTATGTAAGTGAGATGATGGGTGCATTTATTATAAGACCATGTGTTTGAAATGTTTTTTCCCTCAATGTGGTGGTTTGCAAAAGTTGCATAGATGCCTACATCTAGATAGCACACCTAAAATTGGTAAGACACTAGTTTCTCTTGGAAAGTACAAGTTAGTTATATATGGTGTTAAAGATGGAAAACAATTAAAGAGGTGTGAATTAGTGAAATGTGATGTGTGTGTAGCTAATTTTTTGAAATTGTTTCAAGAGAAAATAGTTTATGACTAATAGGCTATACACATAGAGCTAGATGGTTAGATGAGAAATTCAAGTTGTGTAAGGACACTTTTCCCTTGGATACAATTGTGTTGGTTATTGACTTCTTTGAAAACTATACACTAAAATCTCAAAATGAAATGCAACCAATGTATTACAAATTTATACAAGTGTCAATTTTTGTACACATGGCATTTATTCATGCACATGATATCACAAAGGATGACAGAAAAGTATTAAGAGAGTATCACTTCTATATCAGTGATAATAACACTCATTCATCAGAGTTTATGCAAGGAAGTAAATGAAAGATACAATCAACACATTATATGCTTAGAAAATTGCACTACACAATTCAAGAATGCAAGGATGTTCTATTGGTTGAGTAGGATGCATGTGAAGTGAGTGGAACATTTTGGAATTTCATTAAGGTGGGACATGGAAAGGAAGAGCATGATGGTGTTGAAACATGTGTGAAAAGAGCCCTTAATAGAGAGGAATTAAAGTGGCACAATATTACAAAATGCTAAAATTATTGTCTAATGGTGAAATTCTATGATGTGACCAGGTAATACAAGTAAGTATATGGTTTCTATATTTTTTGGGTTGATACATGAACCTAACATTGCAAATTTGCAAGATTGTTGTACACTTATAGGATGAAGTGAGATGCATTAATTTTGAAGTTCAAATGCAACATCACTAGCTACTCGTACTAAAAATATTGCATGGTTTTTCTCTTCATATATGCATCATTTATGGGATGAATTTGAATCAAAAGAGTGAATTGATCAATGGTCTAATATACCATTGTATCCATTTGATTCATATCAACTTCCTACAACACTACAACTCAACTAGGTTTAAGCATCAACAGATTTTGAGCACATATCTAACATAGTTGAACTAGGTACTAAGTTATCAATTTAATACTTGGTTAAAAAATATCACTTTCAATTTTCCATTAACTTATCCTTCTATATAATGCAGGTAATTTTTATCTAGTTATTGCATATGAGAATAATGATGAAGGAACATATTACTTTCTATGTCACCTATGTCGATGTATTGAGCTCAAAAATAAACTAATAGCTATAGTCATCGATGGTGAGGATATTGAGTACCCAATAGGATACATCATTGTGATAGGCACATGGCTTAGAAGGTAATATATTTTTTTCCCCTACCATGAAGATCTTTTTAAGTCAATTTGTCATGTATAATGTATCAATTTTGGCTTTAAATTGTCTTTACCCTATCTAGAATTATACCATGTGGCTATTTGATGATTTTGAGACATAGAGACATATTCTTCATTACTCTAACCTTATAGTTGCAACAAATATTCAATTGATATCATATTGTGGTAGGCCTCTTAACAATAAGTTGTAGAAAGTATGTGAATTTGACCATGAGACAATACTTGATACATTAAGGGTTAGAGTTTCTCCAGAAGGTTCCCTTGATTAATTGTGTGCTACATACCTGAATAATTATACATTTGGTAGAATAATTTTCAAAATTTTATATGTATGTTATGTGAAATGTTCAAATTTGCAGTGATGTGCATATGTAGATGCTAAATTTTCTATATAAATCCAATAAGAGATGTAACATGTGCATATTTAGATGTCATATATCATATAAAAATATGATAAGAGATGTCACATGTGCATACTTAGATCCATAATTTTGTATATAAAAAAGAGAAGATGTGTAACATGTGCATATTTAGATTCCATATTTTGTATAAAAATTCAATAAGACATTCCACATGTGCATATTTAGATGCCAAATTTTATATATAAAAGGAGAAGACATGTAACATGTGTTGGATGCAATTGATTAATTGCGCCTTGTCTTTAATGTTATACAAATTTCATATCAGTTGTCAATTAGTGCATGTCAAGCACTTGGTTAGGAAAGATAGTTTTCTATGTCTACCAAGCGTTTCTCTATTGAAGTCAATGTCTACCGAGTTCACTCAGGCATCAAAGTAATTCATGTAGAGAAAGAGTGTTAATTGAGCTCACTCAGTTAATGAAGGAAAGTTGGATGATATTAGTGGTGACCAATTTCACTCGATTACTAAAAGATTTTTGCAAGTTTGTAGTGTTAACCGAGTTTCTATTAGTTAACACAATAAATCGCTTCTAAGTTAGTGTCTACTGAGCTGGATTGGCTAACGAAGGATTTTCTTATTTTGACATATTAAGGTCAATTGATTCATCTATTGGTTCTAGCCAACTATGGTGATGAATATTAGTTATTTTAAATTTAATTTGAGCCAACTTGACAATCTAAAAGGTATAAGTAAAAGGTCAAGTTGTGATTTCAAAGTGTGCAAGATTGTGAATGAATTGTAAGTGATGAAGAGAGGAAGCAAATTTGAAGGATAAGAAGAATATCCTTGAGAAGTAGAAAATCTATATCCAATTAGGAACAATCAAGTACATGCCAAAATAGAGATTTATAATTAGCAATTTAGTTCCATCTCAATCGGTTACCCTTCTTATACTTCCAACAATTGGTGTTAGAACTCTTAGTGTTTGCAGAGAAGGTTTCAAGCACCTAAGCCAAAGATCAAGATGTTTTACAAGAGAGAGATTCCAAAGCTAAATAAACACAACTTTGTAGCATGGTAAACACTTATGAAGCTTCATCTAGCTACCATCAATGATTTAGGTTGGAAATATCTTGATGCTAAATACAAAAATCCCACTGGAACTTTATCAGTTGAAGATATTGCTGAGAAGAAGAACCATAACATCATGATGATTGACATTGCATTTGCTCTATTATGTTAAATTTGATGAGGTAAACAATTGTAAAAATACTCATAAAATGTGGACCAAACTAAAAGACATCTATGGAGGAGATGATAATGTAAAAAGAGCCAAATCAGAAAGTCTCAGAGGATAGTTTGACCAAATGAAGATGAGGGGTATGTGCAGGATCATGGTGTACCAAACCATGACCTTAAGTGGTAGTGAAAAATCAGCAAATCAAGGTTATGTCTACTTGAAAAATAATTTTAAAGTGGTTATGGACTTTATATAAAAAAGTTGTAAGAAAATAATCTGTAGGAAATTTAATGTAGTTTCTAAGCTACTAGGCCTTATCAGGAGAAAAAAAAATTGATTCATCAAAAGTTTGGATTTTAATGCAGTACTACAAAAATTTCAAGGCAAAAATAAAAAGTAGGTGTATGTCTGACCACCTTAATCAAAATAAAATGATAATATTTTTTTAATATAATTATAGATATAAAAATTAGACTAATGCTCGGATGTGACTCATATTTTTTGGTACTTTTATTACAAACAAATAATTAAAATATGAATTTTCTAACAAAACTTTTTCGAAAAAAAACAACTCCCATGTCTAACTACCTTAACTAATAGAAAATTTTACCAACTTTTTCTTTTTTTCTTATACTAGGTGAAGCATAGAATGTGCCGCAACTTTTAAATTTAAAAAATGTTATACCATTTGAAAGTTATAGCTATTTTTCAATCAGTATGTCAATCAACACTTTACAATAATCTTCATTGATAATTAACTAATAGATACTTATCGGACTCAGAATTTGAGAGCAATTATATCAATGAAATCTCAAGAGTGATCTTAAAAAACTCTTTTCATTTCATTCAATTTCAATCAAAATAACATTGACAGATGGCTACCCGAAGTCTGAGTGTCACTAAAACCCTCCTTAAACATGTTTTTTGGGTTGACCAGGTAGGCTTGGTAAATATCAAGCCTAATTGGATATCCGATATGGCTCGATGAGGCTCGATGAGCTCCCATCCATTTTTGGAGGGAAATTTAAAAAGGCAAGCTTTTTAAAATTTTAAATTTGGAGGGAAACAAATTTAAAGAAAAATAAACATAAAACAATAACTTTAGACAATTTTAGAAGAAATTATACATTTTGTGAATGTGTGAACATTAATATTATAATTATTATTACATTAGACTAATATATATGATTATTATTATTAAATATAATATAGTGGTATATATGATATATATTATCATTATCAAATCTATAATCAAGTAATATATATGATTATTATTGTTATATAATCTAATAATATATTATTACTATATAAAAATATACAATATAATATAATTATTAAATATAATATTGACATGTAATGGGTAGAAGGGGGTAATAGGTCACCCTATGACCCCCTTCGACCCATAAGAATGATTCTAGTATGTCCCTAAGACCCCCTTTGACCCATAAGAATGATTCTAATATGTTCGTAGGGGTCCTAGGACCCATAGGGATATATGTCATCATGTAATGGGTTGAAGGGGGTCATAGGTCACCCTATGACCCCCTTCAACCCATAAGAATGATTATAATATGTCCCCAGGTATACTAGGACACCTAAGGACATATGTAGTCATGTAATAAGTCAAACGTGTCATAGGTCAACCTATGAACCCCTTCGACCCATAAGAACAATTGTAATATGTCCCTAGGGGTCCTAGGACCCATAGGGAAATATGTCAAAATTTAATGGCTTGAAGATGGTCATAGGTCAACCAATGACCTCCTTTGACCCATAAGAAAAATTTTAATATGTCCCTCGGGGTCTTAGGACCCATAGGGACATATGTCATCATGTAATGGGTCCCCTTTGACCCATAAGAAAAATTATAATGTCTCTAGGGGTCGTAGGACCCATAGGCACATATGTCATCATGCAATGGGTCGAAGGGGGTCATAGGTCAATAGGGACATATGCCAAAATGTAATTGCTTGAAGGGGGTCATAGGTCAACCAATGACCCCCTTTGACCCGTAAGAACAATTCTAATATGTCCCTCAGGGTCTTAGGACCCCTAGGGACATATGTAATCATGTAATGGGTCCCCTTTAACCCATAAGAATAATTCTAATATGTCTCTAGGGGCCCTAGGACCCCTAGGCACATATGTCATCATGCAATGGGTCGAAGGGGGTCATAGGTCAACATGTGACCAACTTCAACCCATAAGAACGATTCTAATATGTAACTAGGGGTCTTAGGACCCCTAGGGACATATGGCATCATGGAATGGGTCGAAGGGAGTCATAGGTCAACCTATTACCCCCTTTGACCCACAAGAATGATTGTAATATGTCCCTAGGGGTCGTAAGACCCCTAGGAACATATGTTGTCATGTAATGGGTCAAAGCAGGTCATAGGTCAACCTATGACCCCCTTTGACCCATAAGAATGATTCTAATATGTCCCTAGGGGTCCTAGGACCCCTAAGGACATATGTCATCATGTAATAGGCTAAAGGGGGCCATAGGTCAGCCTATGACCAACTTTGACACATAAGAATGATTCTAATATGCCTCTAGGGGCCCTAGGAACCCTACAAACATATGTCATCATGTAATGGGTCGAAGGAGGTCATAGGTTGTCCTATGACCCTCTTCAATCCATAAGAATGATTCTAATATGTACCTAGGGGCCTTCGGACCCCTAAGGACAAATGTCTGCATCTAATGAGTCAAAGGGGGTAATAGGTCACCCTATGACTCCCTTCGACCCATAAGAATGATTCTAATATGTCCCTAGGGGTCCTAGGACCACTAGGGACATATGTCATCATGTAATGGGTCAAAGGGGGTCATAAGACAACTTATGACCCCCTTTGACCCATAAGAATGATTCTAATATCTTCTTAGAGGTCCTAGGAATGCTAGGAACATATGTCATCATGTAATGCCCTTCGACCCATAAGAATGATTCTAATATGTCCCTCGGGGTTCTAGGACCCCCAGGTAGATGTCGTCATGTAATGGGTCGAAGGGGGTCATAGATCTACCTATGACCCTCTTCAACCCATAAGAACAATTCTAATATGTCCATAGGGGTCCTAGGACACCTAGGGACATATGTTGCCATGTAATGGGTCGAAGGGGGTTATAGGTCAACCTATGACCCCCTTCAATCCACAAGAACGATTCTAATATGTCCCTAGGGGTCCTAGGACCCCTAGGGACATATGTCGCCATGTAATGGGTCAGACAGACCTATGACTCGCTTTGACCCAAAAGAATGATTCTAATATGTATTTAGGGGTCTTACAAACCCTAGGGACATATGTCATCATGTAATAGGTCGACCCATAAGAATGGTTCTAATATTTTCCTAGGGGTCCTAGGACCCCTAGGGACATATGTCATCATGTAATATGGGTTGAAGGGGGTCATAGGTGAACCTATGACCCCCTTCAACTCATAAGAATGATTCTAATATTTCCCTAGCGACCCCGAGGGACATATGTTGACATGTAATGGGTCAAAGGGGGTCATAGGTCAAACTATGACCCCCTTCGACCCATAAGAATTATTCTAATATGTCTCTATAGGTCCTAGGACTCCTAAGGACATACGTTGTCATGTAATGGGTTAAAGTGAGTCATAAGTCAACCTATGACCTCCTTCAAACTATAAGAATGATTCTAATATGTCCCTAGGGGTCCTAGGACCCCTAGGGACATATGTCATCATGTAATGGGTCGAAGGGGATCATAGGTACCCATAAGAATGATTCTAATATGTCCCTAAGGGTCCTAAGACCTCAGGGACATATGTCATCATTTAATGGGTCAAAGGGGGTCATAGGTCACTGTATGACCCCCTTCAACCCATAAGAATGATTCTAATACGTCCCTAGGGGTCCTAGGACCCCTAGGGACAAATGTCATCATGTAATGGGTCAAAGTAGGTCATAGGTCACCTTATGACCCCCTTCGACTCATAAGAACAATTCTAATATGTCCTTTGTGGTCCTAGGACCCCTAGGGACATATGTCATCATGTAATGAGTCGAAGGGGGTCATAGGTCAACCTATGGCCCCATTCGACCCATATGAATAATTCTAATGTCCTTAGGGGTCCTAGTACCCCTAGGGACATATGTCGTCATGTAATGGATCAAAGGGGGTCATAGGTCAACCGATGAACCTGTTTGACCAATAAGAACGATTCTAATATGGACATATGTCATTACATAATTGCTTGAAGGGGGTCATAGGTCAACCTATGACCACCTTCGACCCATAATAATGATTCTAATATGTCCCTGGGGGCTTAGGACCCCTAGAGACAAATGTCATCATGTAATTGTTCAAAGGGGGTCATAGGGTAACCCATAAGAATGATTCTAAAATGTCCCTAGGGGTCCTTGGAGCCCTAGGGACATATGTCATCATGTAATGGGTTGAATGGGGTCATAGGTCATCCTATGACCCCCTTTGACCCATAAAAATAATTTTACTATGTCCCTAGGGGTCCTAGGACCCCTAGGGACAAATGTTGTCATGTAATTGGTCGAAGGGGGTCATAGTTCACTCCATGACCCCCTTCGACCCATAAGAATGATTCTAATATGTTCGTAGGGGTCCTAGGACCCCTAGGGACAAATCTCATCATGTAATGGGTCGAAAGGGGTAATAGGTCAACCAATGACCCCCTTTGACCCATAAGAACAATTCTAATATGTCGCTAGGGGCCCTAGGACCCCTAGGGACAAATGTCATCATGTAATGGGTCTAAGGGGGTCATAGGTCAACCTATGACCCACTTTGACCCATAAGAACAATTCTAATGTGTCCCTAGGGGTCTTAAGACCACTAGGGACATATGTCATCATGTAATGGGTTGAAGGGGGTCATAGGTCAACCTATGACCACCTTCAACACATAAGAATGATTCTAATATGTCCCTAGGGGTCCTAGGACCCCTAGGGACATATGTCGTCATATAATAGGTCGAAGGGGGTCATAGGTCATTGACCTTTGACCCCCTTCGACCCATAAGAATGATTCTAATATGTCCCAAGGGGTCCTAAGACTGCTAGGGACATATGTGATCAAGTAATGGGTTGAACAGGGTAATAGGTCAACCTATGATTCCCTTCGACCCATAAGAAGAATTCTAATATGTCGTTAGGGGTCCTAGGACCCCTAGAGATATATTTTGTCATGTAATGGGTTAAACGGGGTCATAGGTTACCTTCGACCCATAAGAATGATTCTACTATGTCTCCCTATAGTCATATGTCGTCATGTAATGGTTTGAATGGGATCATAGGTCAACCTATGACCCCCTTCAACCCATAAGAACAATTCTAATATGTCCCTAGGGGTCCTAGGGCACCTAAAGACAGATGTCATCATGTAATGGTCGAATGGGGTCATAGGTCAATCTATGACCCACTTTGACCTATAAGAACGATTTTAATATGTCGTCATGTAATGGGCCCAAGGGGTCATAGGTTAACCTATGACCCCTTTCGACCCATAAGAATGATTCTAATATTGCCCTAGGGGTCCTAGGACCCCTAGGGACATATGTGATCATGTAATAGGTCGAACAGGGTCATAGGTCAACCTATGACCCCCTTCAACCCATAAGAATGATTCTAATATGTCCCTAGGGGTCCTAGGACCCTTAGAGACATATGTCATCATGTAATGGGTCAAACAAGGTCATAGGTCAATTTATGACCCCCTTCGACCCATAAGAATGATTCTAATATGTCCCTAGGGGTCTTAGGTCCCCTAGGGACATATGTCATCATGTAATGGGTCGAACGAGGTCGTAGGTCAACCTATGATCCCCTTCGATCCATAAAAATGATTCTAATATGTCCCTAGGGGTCCTAGGACCTCTAAAAATATATGTCATCATGTAATGGGCTGAAGGGGGTCATAGGTTCGACCCATAAGAATGATTCTAATATGTCCCTAGGGGTCGTAGGACCCCTAGGGATATATGTCATCATGTAATCAGTTGAAGGGGTCATACGTCAACCTATAACCCCCTTCGACCCATAAGAACGATTCTAATATGTCCCTTGGTGTCCTTGGACCCCTACAGACATATGTCATCATGTAATGTGTTGAAGGGGGTCATAGGTCAACCTATGACCCCCTTCGACCCATAAAAATGATTCTAATATGTCCCTAAGGGTCCTAGGATGTCTAGGGACATTTGTCATCATGTAATGGGTCGAATAGGGTCATAGGTAAACCTATGACCCCCTTTGACCTATAAGAATAATTTCAATATGTTCCTTGGGTCCTAGGACCCCTAGGGACATATTTCGTCATGTAATGGGTCGAAGGTTCTAATAGGTCACCCTATGACTCCCTTCAACCCATAAGAATGATTCTAACATATATATTATATTTATAGATTGTAATACTAATAAGATAATATATTATTATATATTAATAACATAACTCATTATAATAATAATATATTATAGATTATAATAATAATATATATTAATAACATATATATATAATATTATGTTATTATATTTAATAAAAACATAGGAAAAATAATAATTATATAATATAATAATATATATTATATTTTTATAGTATAATAAGAATAACATAATATATTATTATATATTAATAGATTATATGTTATATCTTTACGTTACATTATAATATATTTTTACATAGTAATATAACTCAAATAATTGATATGTTATAAACTATTAACTAACAAACTCGATTTTCCCTCCAAAATGTCTTTAGGAGGCATATCGGATATCCGATTTAATATCGGATATCCAATATTACTAGCATCAATTTTCAACATATTCCCTATCCTTGCAGACCCAACAACATCACTTTTTGAGTTTTTTTTACAGGTTTTACAAAAAGTTACATTTTGGGGTCCAACCAATCAAAAAAAGTTCAAAAATATTTCCCTAGGTTTCCAATATTGTCATTTGAATGGAGGGCAGTAGTTGTTGAAAGGCTAAATGCAAAAGGAAGATATCCAATGAAGACATTGCAGCATATAGGGAAAGGGACAAAATGGAACACCAAAGAAAAAGACAAGGTATACTAAATACTAGTTAAGTTGACGATCAATTAGTTGAAGGTGAAATCATAGAGTCAGATTTTATAATGTACAGTTGGGGAATGAAAATGTACCTATTGAAAATGTTAATGCCGAAATTGAAAATTTAAAGATTAAAAATTTTGAAGACGAAATGCTATAAATTCATAATCCAAATTGCATAATTGACCATGTCAAACATGACAATGCACAAGAACCTAATGCACAACAACCTTACATATCTCCTAATTATAATCGACATGAAGGTTCTAAAACACCAAAATGGATAATTGAAATTGATGAAATGATTATTACTAGTTTGGAAGGGAAAAAATCAGAAATAACCATTCGATTATGAGCTTCAAGACTATACAAGTTGTTTTTTGGCAACAAGATAGTGGTAGAGCAATGTTAGCTTTTCACGCACTTATTAAAGATGCAAAATATGAGACCTATGCTTTCCAAATTGAAGATTCACGTCAATAAAAAGTTGGAAAGAAATACCATTATTGTGAAGAATCTTTTCAGTGCTCTCAATAGCATTGGGAAAAATAGCAGGGAGAAGGATAAAAAAGCTTCTCGAAGGGTTATTCCAACCTCTTTGGTAAGTCATCATTTGAGAAAGGGTAGATATATGAGACAAACTTGTATTGATTTGAATTTAAATCGTACTACTTTGAGAAGAGCACTTAGTTGACAAGAGAAAATTGACGATCCTCTTCAAAATGAGACATGGGCATTTAGTTGGAGACTTCCACATTTTGATAAGGAGCTATCTGATGATGTGAAGGAAGAAATTACACAATTTTGGCACTCTAACTCACGAGTATCACCCAATGCTAAAGACATGTTAAAGTTGAGAATTGGCATCAAAGATCACATGCCACATCCTAAACACTATTTGGAGGTAAGTCAAACTATGTTGTTTAAACAATTTAGAGAGAGTCATCCAAGTCTTCATATATCACAAAGGGCTTTTGAATCTTTGAAGCCATTTTATTGTGTGCCACTCAAAATTTGAAATACATGTTGTTGCAAATATCATGTTGAGTTTTCTATGCACCATGAACTATTACGCTCCATCTGTTCTTCTTTGTATAGTAAAGAAATTTTGGAGGATTCTGGTGCTAGTGGGCTTTCAAAATCATCAAGAGACTTGCTAGATCAACTTTTATGTCATAGAGTTGATGGTTGTTTCTTTTATAGAAATGTAGTGTTCAAAATGTGGTGGCTTATCTAAGTTTGACACATGTTTCCATGAGAGGTGTGAACAAGATCTTGGAAAGACAATAGTGAAAAGAAAGGTATATGAAATGGTGAAATGCACATTGAAGAGTGGAGGTGAGAGCTCTAGATGTGAATTGGTTGGAAAAGATATCAGTGTGGCTAGTTTTATTTTAGATTTCAAGGCAAATATTTTTTACAAGTATGCAAGACATAGTCATAGGTCTCAGTGGTTGGATCAACAATTTAGAATGTGCAAGGAGACTTTTCCCATTGGCACTATTATATCAATTGTTTATTTTGCTGAGAACTACACATTGCAACCTCAAAATGAGACACAATCTCAGTATTACAACTCTATTCATATTGCTATTTTTGTTCACATAACATATAGACATGCCCCTGATAGTGCATAAGATAACTAGAAGATTATTAAAGACTATCATTTTTATATGAGTGATGATAGATCTCACTCTCACAATTTTGTGCAACATTGTTTTGAGAATTATTTTGATTTCTTACATGAGCATGCAATCTCTATGGATAGACATATCATTTGGTCAAATAACTTTATAGGTCAATTCTAGAATTCTCGCATATTTTATTGGTTGTGTAGGATGCACATAGAGAGAGGGGTGCCTCATATTTGGAGTTTTTTTTATTCTGGCCATGGAAAAGGGGAACATGATGGAGCAGGGGCATGTGTGAAGAGAGCTCTAGTTAAGGAGCAACTGAAGATTTCAGCAGTAGAGCTTCTTGATGCGCGTAGCATTGTTGATTGGTGTAGTTTAACATTATCATAGGGGGGGACTCTTGATTCAGTGGTACGCAGGTTATTTTGGTTGGTTGAGGAAGGGTCCATAGCTAATAGATCAGATTGTGCTACAGTGAGAGACTCATGAAAAATGCATTCATTCTAGAGCTCTGATTCTAGTACATGGACCATTTGGACACAACAACTAGCTTTCTTTTTTCCTAGTTGTTTTCAGTGTGATTGGGATCACTATGAGTTAAGTGAGTGGGTGGACACATGGGCTCCACATTATCTTACTCCATTGTCTATCATACCCTCTATCATATATGATGACATGGAAAGTTCACTTGAGCACAACCATCTATGAAATCCACTTCAGCTAGGACATGTCTTTGCATTGGTTGCATCATAGGAGAATGATGAGAAATATGATTATTGGTTATCACGTTGTGTAAGAGGTAAACAAAAATTTGCACAAGCGATCACAGATGATGATGGATTCACATATCCTACTGGTTCAGTGGTTGTTGCTAGAACATGGCTGCGAACATACATGCTTAGAAGGAATGGAATTCTTGCATTCGAATATGATCGAAAGCACAAAATAATTATCATATATTCACATCTTATTATAGCAACAAATGTAAACTTGTTGAAACATCAAGGAAGACCAATGGTAAAAGAACTTTTTACTATTGCTAATGCTGATCATGAAGCTCTATTGGAGACCCTAAAATAGAGAGAGGACCCTATTGGAACACTCGACTAGGTATATTTACTTCTTATGTTATTTTCTTCATAATGATTCAATGAATTGATAATTATCGTGTTTAATACAAAAAGTTACTATTTTTTTTATGATATTGGAATGTAGGTACATCATGAAGAGTTTTTGTGGGTGGGGTGTGTGGGGGTATTGGGGAGAATTTCTAAGATTTATGATCTATTATGATGTAAAATGTGAACTTTTTTTGTATATAATTTTTGTAATTATGAAAAAGACAGGTTAAATTATTTGCACATTCTAATTTGTATTTTGGTAGGTTCTTTGTAAGGAATTATAAGAGGAAGATATTGAACAAGTTCTTACAAATCATATTTTCATGTGATACAAGGCTATAAGGACAATTTTAAGAGCATTTATAACTATACGAAAGATAATTGCTTGCAGATATCTTATTACAAGTTTGGCTTTTTCTTTATTTGACATAAAGCTGACATTATGATTATTAAAACTATTTTTATCAAACTAATCAAATAAGAAAAATTTAGAAAGTACAAATGAACAATTAGAATACTTGATTTCTTCCATTTTGCAACCAATCATGGCATTTGAAAGCATAAAGAGTCATAATATTGTATAATGTTTTGAAAGACTTTCATATTGAAAAGGTTTAAAGGACCATGAGATTTGAATTTTAGTAATGTCTAGGTTTTCATAGGGTAGGTGAGTCATTAGATAGGTCCTAATAAGGTCTCATAATAATCTCAAGTCATTTCATAAGTTGAAACATTCAATAAGTCACTTAAAACTTAGTTTATTGCTTTAGAAAATTCAAATCTTGAATGTAACGACTACATGAGCATTTTGGAGGGAAACTCCATAGTTTAAATTTTATGAAGGAATAGGAAGTGAAACCGATTGGAGGTGGTTGAGGGGGTTATTAACCATCCCCTGAAACTTATAAATAGTGTTTGTATGGACTGTAAGGGCAGTATGTATGGACCAATTCAAAATTTTGAATAAAAATGCTTGGATTTTAATAGCAATTTGAAGTTTCTTTAGAGTTTCTAAGTTATTTATGATATTCTAATGCATTGAGGCATCTTCTAAGATCTGTAAGGAAGTTTAGGACCAAGTTTTGATTTTTTTTTTGAAGGGCTATTCATCTAACTTGCTGATTGTTGGCTGTAGCAGTCCTTTTCATGAACATTTTGACAATTTTTTCATCTAATCATGGTCATTCCATGAAATTCTTACCTAATTCTTCATGGAAATCCATTTTCCTACGATGTATAATGTCTTCTAACCCTGAAATGATCAACTAACTAGAATAATTGGTGGCCACCAAACATAAAAGGGTGAAACCAAGGGTTGAAAGTGAGGGGATAGTCTTATAGGAAGAGATTTTCCTTGAAGAGTGCAATGTTTTTGAGTTGATTCATATTTATGGTGATAAAACATAGATGTTTGAATTTTGAATTAGTCCAAAAAGGTTTGGCACATGTGAGATTGGTGATGCCCTAGGAACAAGGGTTTTGAGAAGGTGAATTGGGGCTTTTGGGGTTAGGGAACCCATAGACTAAAATTGAGAGTGGATTTTTCTAATTGAATTCATTTTAGGATCCTATGATAAGTTTGGAGTCCATATCTTAAGTCCTTCCAGTGGTTGCTTTGTAAATACATCTTTTCTACATTGTTAAAAAATAGAAGTGTGAAAGTTCATTGATATTTTCCAAAGGAAGGGTATCTAAGTCTTATATATGTTTTGTGAAAGGATAAAGGTCATCCAAAACATCCATTTATTCAAGGATTCTTTTGGAAAAAATAAAATTTATCCACCTATTTGTCTTGCTGCTGTCACAGAATTGTAAAGTTGCATAGACAACATTTTGGCATGTTGTGCATTTTGGCTTGAAAAGTATTGAAACTCAAGGGTAAGTGATGGAACATGGTGAATATGTCAAAACAAACTCATTGAAGCCTTGAACCCTCCTAGAGTTGACCATTTGTGGGATTTGACCATCAGGACCTAGAAGCGTCACTTGGCACATTGTTACAAATTTGCTCATTTTAGGTTGTTACTTGTGTCCATCACCCTATCCTTTGCATCACTTGTATATTGTCAAATTTTGGGATTGAAGAAACAAGTTGCATTTGATCCTCTCCATAATCATCTTTATGTTCAAGTGCATCATGGTTCATGGTGTTTCTTCTTTTTGTTGGTTCATCATGGTTACCATGCATTATTACAACCATGCCAACTCTTCCTCCATTGGTTACCATGCTTAGAATCATTGGGAAAATTGCATATACTCTAAATTTTTAGTAGCAAGGTTCTCACAAAAGTTTTTTACAATACTATAAAAATAATCTTCTAAGCTTTGGTTAGCTACCATCTCCAAATGAGCTATTCATTAATATGGTGATTTAACATCATTCTAATATTAATGTCATTTGATTTCCACAATCCATTAGTAATATCATGAGAATTTTTGGAGTTTGAAAAATTATGACACAATCAAACTCCAGAAATTCTCATGATATCATTCTAATATGTTGAGCTCTTAGGTCCACCCTTGAAATAAGAGTAAAATCCATAAGAATTCTTTGCATGCAGTCTCAAGCCTCCCCAAATGAACTAGTCATTACCAAGGTGGTTTAACATCACCCATTAGTGTTGAACCCTTAGGGCCACCCTTCCAACTAAGAGGAAAATTGGTTCTTAGTCCAATAACATTAATGAAATACAGGGAAGACTAGTGCAAAGCACCTAATCATTTTTCTTTTCTTGATCTAATAAGGTCTAGGGATATATCTAATGATCTCCCTATGACCATCCACATTTGTAATGGACACAACACCCCATGGTGCAACTATAAGCCTTGGCCATCAATTGGTCCAATAAAGTGGATTTTTGGTAAATTCCTTTTTTTTTAGGTAAGTCTAGATATTTAGAACATTATTAGGGTTCCCTAGGAGTTTTTAGACTCCATTTGCAATCAAATTTGCAATAAAACTTGTCTTAGCACAAAAAATTGCAAAAATTGCAAAAAGTTGCTTAGCAACTTTTGCAATTTTCTTGACAACTTTTCAAAATCTAACTCCTAATAGCTAGAACTATTTGAATTATTAGTGCCATTAGCTCTAGGTGGGTAGGTTAACCCTAGTGACACCTTTGTTCTAGCCACAGAGACCATCCATCGTTTGCGGCCACCTTGTACCAAGGAGTCCCCAAGGTTCTCTAAGTGTGTTTTGAGGTCAATCTTTCAAGGGTCATAACTTAGAGCTTGTGAGGGCTATCAATGAACTATTGAATGCTATAGGATGGTGATGTTGAGGCTTAAAATAACCTATCTCATTTTTGATAAATCACATTGCATTTGGATTCGGCACAGCGATCTCGCTCGATGTCAAAACTCATAGTGTGCCTCAATTCATAGGTGCATCACAACGTAACTTTGAAACCACTAATCTTGGCATCGAATCATCATTTTCATTAGCTCAAAGTAGGTGGGTGAACCCTAGTTACACCCCTGTTCTAGCCACAGAGACCATCCATCATCTGTAGCCACCCCGTACCGAGGAGTCTCCAAGGTGCTCTAAGGGCATTTTGAGGTCAATCTTCTGAGGGTCATAACTTGGAGCTTGTGAAGACTATTAATGAAATATCAAATTCTATAGGATGGCGATGCTAAGACCTAAAATAACCTATCTCATGTTTGAGAGATCACATTCCATTTGGGTTTGGCACAATGATCTCGCTCGATGCCAAAACTCGTAGTGTGCCTCAGTTCATAGGTGCACCACAATGCAACTTTGAAACTGCTGATCTTGGCATCAAATTGTCAGTGCCATTAGCTTTGAGTGGGTGGGTGAATCCTAGTGACACCTATTTCCAACCATGAAGACCATCCATCATCTGCGGCCACCCCGTACCGAGGACTCCCCAAGGTTCTCTAAGTGCATTTTGAGGTCGATCTTTCGAGGGTCATAACTCAGAGCTTGTGAGGGCTATCGATGAACTATGGAATGCTACATGATAGTGATGTTGAGACCTAAAATAACTTATCTCATTTTTGAGAGATCACATTCCCTTTGGATTCGGCACATAGATCTCGCTCAATGCCAAAACTCGTAGTGTGCCTGAGTTCATAGGTGCACCACAATGTAACTTTGAAACCTCTGATCTTGGCATCAAACCATTAGTACCATTGGCTCCAAGTGAGTGGGTGAACCCTAGTCACACCCTTCTTCTAGCCATCAAGACCATCCATCATGTATAACCACCCTGTACTGAGGAGTCTCCAAGGTGCTCTAAGTGCATTTTGAGGTCGATCTTCTGAGGGTCATAACTTGGAGCTCGTGAGGACTATTGATGAACTATCAAATGC
Organism: Cupressus sempervirens; assembly: GCA_028749045.1. Classification (NCBI taxonomy): domain Eukaryota; kingdom Viridiplantae; phylum Streptophyta; class Pinopsida; order Cupressales; family Cupressaceae; genus Cupressus; species Cupressus sempervirens. The sequence goes on from CM053784.1 coordinate 80,527,470, forward strand.
TATAGGATGGTGATGTTGAGACCTAAAATAATCTATCTCACTTTTGAGATATCACATTCTGTTTGGATTCGGCACAATGATCTCGCTCGATGCCAAAACTCGCAGTGTGCCTTAGTTCATAGGTGCACCACAGTGCAACTTTGAAACCCCTAATCTTGGCATCGAATCATCAGTGCCATTAGCTCTAGGTGGGTGGGTGAACCCTAGTGACACCCTTGTTCTAGCCATGGAGACCATCCATCGTCCACAGCCACCTCATACTGAGGACTCCCCAAGGTTCTCTAAGTGCATTTTGAGGTTGATCTTCTGAGGGTCATAACTCAAAGCTTGTGAGGGCTATTGATGAACTATCAAATGCTATAGGATGGTGATGTTGAGGCCTAAAATAACCTATCTCATTTTCAAGAGATCACATTCTATTTGAATTCGGCACAATGATCTGGAACATTGAAGGAGGAGGCATACTCAATCGACAAATATGAGCTATCTGCTTTGCCAGACATAAAGAAATCTTCCCGATTCCATCTGAATAATAGTAGTTAACACCATCTATACAAATGTAACTATTAGGAATAAGGGAAACTCCATGATATTGAACATTTAATGTTTACCTCGAAGAGTCAGATGGTTGCCCCATTTTTTGGGCATGTATGGCTGAATCATTTGTATAGTGGAAATCTCCCATCCATTTTTTGATGGACTCGGCAGTAACTTCATCATTTGAAGAAAACATGCAAAATAAATTTTCCCTCAACTAATTGGCTAAGAAGCCAAGGAATTCAAATATTTTTTTGCCTATTGTAATGCCTTCTTTCAAAATTGACAATATTCTATCATATACTTGTGATTTTTGTGGTCTTGCATGAAAACCATATTCAATTTTTGTAGTCAAAGAAACTGAATGAAGCCTATTAAAGTCCTCCTCCACAAAAGATACTTTGAGGAAATCATCAACATACTTTGAAAAATGCCTGGTCACTTGACTTGAAATATTATGTCCAAAAATTTTCAGACTTCAACTGATTTTGACTAGTTTGCAACTTCTTTACTTGATTTTGAAGCCATGTTTCTGGGTTGAAACATGTCGACTTCAATTTATGCAATTCTATTAAGGCTAGACATTTGTGCAAAGCTGATTTTTGCTCATTATTTAGCAAATCAAAAAAGTGACAATTTAGTGTTGGGCCATTGAGTATCCCATGATGAATAAGAGAGTTTATTTGAAACAATATCTCATAAGGCAGATAAACACCCTCTAGAAGATTAACAGTTGAAACCATACGTGGAAAGGGAGAAAATGAATCTCCATTTTCTAGAATAAGTTGCTTTGTCATTGTTCTATGCAGAGGCAAGTTTTCAATGATTTTAGTAAGCTCGATACCATCAGGAAGTTTCAAACAAAATGCATTTGACTATCCAATGCTACAAAATGCTGAGAAATCTATTTTCCTACACCCAATAATCTCAATGTCCTCTTTGCAAAATTTGTAAGGATCCTAGTCAACTATCAAATATGATCTCTGCACTGCAACCTTGTTTAAAATTCTTGGACCAAACAACCACTGTGACAAAAAAAAAAATTGCATGTTAACTTTATTAGCATTCTACTCCAAGTCTGCAAGCACCATAATATTTGTAATAAAAAGACAATTGCATGTGAAATAGGAGGTGAATTTAAAAACTTGCCTGAGCAACAAAATTTGATATCCCTCAAAAATTGTATACCTTTTTTTACAGTTTGTGATAATAACTGCCTTTTCCTCATTTAACAAATGCTTAGTTATCAAAGGTGGGTGTGATAGAAAGTCAACATGTAAGTATGCTTAGAAAAGGGTTAAGAAGAAAACAATAAGTAAGAAGGCTGAGGCACTTCTTCAAGAATCTAGCATCATGTGTTAGTATTTAATGTTACAAATATTGCTTATATGTCTTCTATTCCTATTATTATCCATATAAGTCACACATCTTTTTTATGTTATTACAGTTTACGTTTAAAAGACAAAATATATGTTAAAAGCATTTGGTTAGCTCAACCACTCAAAATAAGACTTTTCCAGTGTCAGGGACATTGTGAATAAATATTGAATTCATATGATATTAATTTTTAAATGGGCTAGTGAAATGATTGATTTTGATCTTGAAAATTTTATGGTTAAATAGGTTTTGAGTTAGAGTAGTGCAAGGATGAAATTTTTTAAGAAGTTTTGTCATCTATATCAGCATTGCCAGAATGCAATAAGTGCTAAATAAACCATACATTCTTATAAGTCATAAATTTGTACAAACCACTACTCATATAATATGAATTAATAATAAAAATTTGAATTGTAATATACCATTTATTAATAATGAACATGTTAAAAGAAAAATTTAAAATTGATGATTGACAAACTAAATGGCACTAAAGCATTAATTAAGGCACTGGTTCACGGAGAAATCTCCAATTGTTAGAAGACATTTGCCTGCTATCAGATTCAACAACATCCTAGGTCAACATAGCTTTGAGTCATGACAATAGAAGGCTTGACCATGCCATAGCTTAAGCAATGAAAAAATGATCATGCATTCAATGGTGAAGGTTTAAGGTGGTATGCTACAACAACTTGAAAATATTAGTTCCTTACTAGAGCCTTCTTCACACTTTTATCATACTCAAATTTTATATGCAAGTTTTTGGTAAAATAAAAATTAAAGAGGGTATGTTTGAATGTTTTAGCAGTGACATTAGAGTTAAATAGTGGTGTGTTCTATATTCTACATTATTTGAGTTATATATTGATAGACTAGAAGAATGGCTAAAAAAATTATAGTTGAAGTTATTCAACTACTCATGGTAAAGCACATTGTGTATACAGCCAGCCTTATTCTTATTATGAAACCTTTTCATGGTTTGAAAGAACATTTGAAGGCTTTAGAGCTCTTTTGCCACAAAGTTGGGAAGGAACTAAAAACCAACAAGATCAAATTAACAATGTTTTTATTTAAAATGAAGAAGCAACATGTTATCTTTATCCTTAGGGAAAGCTTGTTGAAGAGAGTGTTAGAATAAAAGTACCTATGAGTTGGTTCCACAATAAGCTCCCTTAAGACACATGTAGAACAAAAGGGATTCAAAGAGGATGGACAACTTCTTAGCTTCTTCAAAACAAGTGCAGGAAACCAAAGCTGTGGGATTGGAAAACCCTCTTTACTTTGTTGGTCATGCCAATTGTCCTCTATGATTGTGAGATTGGGGGGAATAGTATGTCAAACCTTAACTAGAGATGGCTAGAAAAAATCAAAGAACATTTAATCATCAATACTCTTAAAGTCAAATCCACAATTCTCTATGAGATCCTGTTGAATGAAGCAAATATGTTTCCAATGGAAGCATTAGTTATAATCTATTTGCTAAGCTATTTAAAAAAATCTAAAACATGAAAAAAAAATTGCTGACCCGAAATTATTGTTCACAGGAATTAGGACTATTGAAAGAAGAATTGGATGAAGCAAAAGAAGTGGACAAGAAAATGGGACATTAATGGGTAGGAATGTCTTAATATCAATGAAGAGACATAAAAAAAAGTTGTACAAGAAAAATTCAAGACTTCCATGTTAGAAAAACAAATAGATCAGAAAATCACACTATATCAAAAAGTTCAACCCCATATGGGAACATACACTAGTACATTTGGGTTCATTTTTTGACCTTTATTGGTCAAATTTTTGACCCAATTTTTGACCAAATTTCGACCAACTTTGACCAACCTGTTGGTCGATATTTTTTTGGTCAAAAATTTGACCAACTTACTAGTTGGTCGAAAGCCTACCAAAGCCATTGTGTGGGTTCAAACAGGAATTGGTCAAAATTTTGACCAATGAATGTCAAAATTTTCACCAACAAAGGTAGAAAAAAAAATTCATGTTGGTGGAAATTTTGACCAACAAAGGTGGAAAAAAAAATTTAGGCGTTGGTGGAAATTTCAACCAACAAAGGTAGAAAAAAATTAGGCATTGGTGGAAATTTTGACCAATGAAGGTGGAAATTTTTACCAACAAAGGTAGAAAAAAATTTAAGCGTTGGTGGAAATTTCCACCAAAAAAGGTAGAAAAAGCCTAGGCATTGGTGGAAATTTTGACCAATGAAGGTGGAAATTTCCACCAATAGCTAGGTGTAAATTTTTTTCAAGAATTCTATAAAAGAGTTCAAATGTCTTGCTTATGATATGACATTTTACATGCATCCTACACTCTCTCATCCAGCTAATGATGGATTACATAGAGTGATCTAAAACCATGATTCTAAAAAACACACAATCAAATCCAAAATGAACTTGCACTACAAATAGATTGTGGAAATCTGATATTGTTAATTTTGCATGCATGTCTACTAGGGAAAATGTATGTTTAAGTTGTGATTGTCTTGGTAGACATGCATGTAATTTTACCAATATTAGATTTCCACAATCCATTTGTAGTGCAAGTTCATTTTGGATTTGATTGTTTGTTTTTTAGCATCGTGGTTTCAGAGGACTCTGTGTAATCCATCATTAGCTAGATGAGAGAGAGTGTAGGATGCATGCAAAATGTCATATCATACGCAAGGCATGTGAACTATTTTATAGAATGCCTGAAAAACATCGACAGTAACTAATATGAAGAATATATAATTAGTTATATGATTGATACAAATCATGTACTAGTGAGTTGGTTGAAATTTCAACCAAAAAAATTTTGACCAATGGGTTGGTCAAATTTGGTCAAAAATTGGGTCAAAAATTTGACCAATAAAGGTCAAAAAATGAACCCAAATGTACTAGTGCAAGTATGCTTGCCAAGTTGACTCTTTGAGTTTGGTCATCAAGTCACCCCACCAAAGTGCCTCATCAAGGTTAGTTGTTAGGTCCGCTCATCGAGCTTGCTCACCAAGTCAGCTCACCATGTCGCGTCTCAAAGCGGCCTCGCTAAGTTGGTTCGCCAACTTGCCCCACCAAGTTGCCACTTTAAGCCCAGTCACCATGTTAGATTGCCAAGCTAACTCCCCAATTTAGCTTTCCAAGCTAACAATTGAAGTACAATCACCAAGTCGACTGTTCAAGTGTGCTCGCCAAGTTGACTCAGACTTTGTTCATCAAGTCACCCCACCAAAGTGCCTCATCAAGGTCAGCTCTTAAATCTGTTCACCAAATTAGCTCACCAAGTTGCCCCCCATCTTCTCACCAAATCAGCTCACCAAGTCGCCACACCATGTCACCTCACCAAGTTGACTCACCATCTCCCCTCACCAAGTCAGCTCACCCACATGTCCCACCAAGTCCCCAAGTCTGCTCGCCAAGCTGACAATTCAAGTGTGCTCACCAAGTTGACTCTTTAAGTTTTCTCACCAAGCCCATCCCCTAGGTCAACTCACCAAGCTAGCTTGCCAAGTCACTCCCACCCAGTCACCTTAATGAGTTGACTCTTTCAGTCAGCTCACCAAGTCTAATGTTCAAGTACACATGCTAAGTTGGCTCGCCAAGACAGCCCACCAAGTCATGTCACCAAGTCAACTGCTTGAGTACACTCACAAAGTTGACTCTTTAAGTTCACTCATCAAGTCACCCCACCAAAGCACCTCATCAAGGTCATTCTTTAAGTCCACTCACCAAGTTAGCTCGCCAAGTCACCGCACCAAGTCAGATCAAAATCTTGCCTCACCAAGTGGACTCACTAAGTTAGCTCGCTAACTTGCCCCACCAAGTCGATTGTTCAAGTATGCTCACCAAGTTGATTCTTTGAGTTTGGTCATCAAGTCACCCCACCAAAGTGCCTCATCAAGGTCAGTCTTTAGGTTAGCTCATCAAGCTTTCTCACCAACTCAGCTCGCGATGTCACGTCTCTAAGTGGCCTCACTAAGTCAGCTCCCCAACTTGCCCCACCAAGTTGCCACTTTAAGCCCACTCACCATGTTAGTTCGTTAGGCTGGCTCCCCAAGTCAACTTGCCAAGATGAAAATTGAAGTACGCTCACCAAGTTGACTCTCTAAGTTCACTCACCAAGTCCACCCCCTAAGGCAACACTCCAGGTCAGCTCACTAAGTCACCCCCACTTGTCCCACCAACTCGCCACTTTAAGTCAACTCGCCATGTCATCTCGCCAAGCCGACTCCCCTAATCTGAGATCCTTATACATAAATAAATTTTATAATCAAAATCTAAAAATCATGTGTATTTGTTCAATGACATTTTTGCATTTTAAAGTTAATACTAGTACCACCTTTGACTGAAGATAACCACCAAATGTTTGTTAAATGAACATAGTCACATGTGCTATTGGATGAATGGCTTCCTCTCCACCAGCTTCATCAAGGCATATCGACTACATAGTATCAACTGCAAATCTATTAAAAAAAAAGAAAAACAAGATATCAATTTGTGTGTGTGCGCGTGCACATGTGAGCATGCATGTGTGTGCCATGTAAGTATGTTTAAGCACATCAATGGAGATTAATTTTTGTGTGCACATAATTTGTAGTATATCCTTAAATACTCCTTTCTATGAGCATTTCTATCTTGATATATGTTGGTATGATTTAAAAATTGAAAGACTCTAAGCACTTTGCAATTCATGTTACCTTAAAAACTCATGAGCATCTTCCTGTTTTCCATATCCAAGGTGATTGCCAATGTTTTTAATTATAGAAAGTATTCTAATTGTTGATAAGGCACCATCTCCTCCTCTCACCCTCAAGACAAGAAACTCAAGCTTACACATGAAGCACCAGTCTTTCTTCTGACCTGAGAAGACCCAAAAAATAGTATAGGTTATTGTTTTTGCAAGCCGTAACTAATATTGCAATGCATGTGTCTAAGCATAAACCTACTGGGAAATGATAACATACATTTTTGAGAATGCGATCCATGGAGTAGATAGGCTACAAGAGGTTTTGTGTGTATTAGGCACTGAAGCCCCACGTTAGCAAAGCAACTGCCAATAGACCAGTGGAAAGACAAAGATCATGAATAACAATCTACCCAGAAACTAATTCTTTACATTTAAAAATTAAAAGAATTCACAAATAGGATGTACCCTAACCCGTCCCCAAATTGAACCTACAATTTAACCTATTATACTTATATTTCAATGTAAACGACACAAGATTATAAATCAACTCATGAAGATATTATCATTCTACCATTCTGAACTTTGAGATTGGTTTTTCTAATAGTCATTTGGATTGCCATAGACCATAAAACAAGAGGGAAAAACATGTACTCTCAAATAGAATAAAATGTTGGCACATACCTATCTTCCACATTCCAATTCCAATGGACAAAGTCACCAACACAAATATTATGCTGAGTTATTGATAATAGATTCTAATGCATACATTCAAATGGAAAATATGAAAATAAACAAGTGGAACAGCCTCAGTTATTTACCTTTGGGAACACCCAGTTTAGGGAGAACTCTAGTGCATGTTCTTTCTCTGTTGCCTACATACCTTTCTATGCAATAGTGTTCTCTCTCACATGTGGGGGTAGGGGAGACAAGGAGGCTCCTTTGTTGTCTCCTTGGCTATGCAATAGTTCTACAACTTTGATTGACAATTTCATTCTACTTTTCTTAGCATATAATTTTACACTGCATAGTATTTTTAATCAGAAGACATCTGAGCACAAAAGATTATAGAGAAAAGAAAGCAACCAAGATAAAGACTCAATAGTATCCTTTTGAGAAATTGCTTGAATTCAATACAATTATAAAGAAATGGCAAATGATGAATGAGGACATGTAGCATGGTTGTATCCTTAAAATGCTTTAAATCAAGAAAATCCAAGCATGAGTAATTTTTGTATGGACTTACACATGGATTTCTACATAATACCTATATTTATTAGACCTCACTTTAAGTTTGAAACAACTTCACTTTCAATGTATGTTAAGTAAGATATCAAGTTCTAAGCTGCCAACTGCATATAAACAACTAATATTCTTAAAATTGGAGACAGTATCCCCATACATCCTAGTGAAACATAAAAAATATTTTTATCAGAAAAAGCAAATTTACATTGCATAATTGACATGCAATGTTTAAAGAAAATGTCTAGCATATAAACATCATTTCCAAAAACTTAAAGAAAGTAGAAAGTAGAGTAAAGTACATACGGATCTCCACGATTGACATGAAAAATGTCACAATAAAATTGGTATGGTGCCTCTGGTTGATAACCTTCAATAGGATTTTTTGGAATAATAACACATCCTAGATGCTGCCAAACTACACATTTGGGATCATCACACTGCATCATTATATTCAAATATGAATGTTAGTAAGCTCTTAGTCACCAGAAGTATGTGCTAACATTTTTTTTAACATAAAGAATAACTACAAGGTCATGATTATTAGCACACCATTATTTCACTATAGCCCTCATAAACATGATGTTTACCATGCAAATCATATGCAGAACATTTTGATATCACTAATATTGTGCAAAAAAGCATCTCTTGCCAAAAAGACAATAAGCTTAAAGCAGTTTTAAAGACAATATTTATCATTTTCTTGTGTTAATCATATAGAGAAATACTTTGCAGTTTGAGCCCACCAAACGTATGAGAAGAATGTGGCTTAAATTGAAAATACATAGACAAATTCCAATCTAACTTGGAGTGGTTTCAAAAGATGAGTATAAAAAGGCATTAATTTTAGTCTCTAGTATCTACATCAAAGCACATATATAATAAATAGACTAATTCTGCTATAGTTATATGCACTTAGTAGGCCACATAGAGAATTAAACAATGGCTATATAGCAAAAGAAAGCGTAGTGTACACAATACTTTTGAAATTTATCATTATAATTTTAGAAGCAACAAAAAATGGAATTGGGAAAAAAAATACAATAATTGAATCATCGCACCACCTTCCATTGAACTTCCATAGGGGCAGCATGTCTTAGCTTCTGGTGGGTTGGTTTCCTGAATATCTTCTGAGCGTGCCATGAAATTAAGACTTGTAGCATTTCAATTTTTTGATGCTAACTTAGAAGCTTCATGACTATTCATCTTTCTGTAAACAATGTAAGTGCAAAATTAAGCTTTAAGAGATTAAACTTTTGAATTCACCTTGTACAAGATAAGCTAAAACTTCACTGTTTGAAAAAATAATTATCAATAAACTCTACAAATTGTTCACATATAATAAGATGCAGATTTGTAGATATGTAGCATGCATAAAATACACAGAGAAGCTACCCTCATAATTTAACTAGACAAACAAAAGAACACCTAATATTGAACAGAGCAAAAACAAGGAAAGTGGATAACTAATGAAAAGGAGCACAAAATATCTGAATTAGCTGATAGTTACTTATAAATCACAGTAAAAAATTAATAAAAATTCTTTTCTATCATCTGATGGATCAGGAGTAATAGTATATAAAGTATGGAGTCTGGACAGAGACAAGAGCTACATGATGACATATTTTGCCTTACAAGAAGGGGAAATTTATGCAATCCAAACAATTCAATAGCAATGTTACAAATAGATTTTTCTTTGATAGTACACAAATTAGTTTCAAATAGACCCCCAATACAACATCTATCAATGCACCCTTTTGGATACCTTGGTGAACACCAACATCATTCTCACACAGGATAGAGAAAAAAGGACCCATCCCCAAAGTTGACACTCCTAATTTATAAGGTGCTATCTAGTCCACAGTGATGACTGTTACAAACTAGTTTAACCACAAGTACTCATCTCTACCACAAAGTTCTTATAAATCGATGACAATTAAGACTTGCATCTTGTGTAAAACATTGATTGCTATACACTACAATTGCCAGTGAACCTTTCTAGTATTTGAATTGCATTTTAATCTGTTATAAATTTCTCCATTTTGTTCCAAACACTATACAAGCTCTACAGTTTGCAAAAAAAAATTCCCTTACCACCACCAATCCCCAAAAAAGCCTATCTAAATCACTAATGCCCATTTAACTGTAATATTTTAAAATAATGATGCATACAAGATCTGATACAGGTGTAAGTTTCATAAGAAAATTTATCAATTAGATCAAAATAATGGGCCAATTTCTAGATCTTATGAGAAAAATAAAGATACATATGACATGAATATTCCTTCCATAAAGGAGTTAAAAAGGTGTCCTGACCGATGAAATTTTGCAACATGACAACTAAAGTTTTATAAGAGAACTAAAAAAGAATTATTCAGTAAAGATTTGACATGGTATTACACAAAGGATCCCTAAGAATGAGTGGACTTGGATAAAGTCAGGCAAAATGTTTAACACTTTGTATCCTGGCTTATGTAATAAGTAAAAAAATGAAATCAAATCAGCACTGGAGATTTAGGAAGTTGTAAAAGACAGAGTAGAAGGATTGAAACACAAACCAAATGGAATATCATTGGATCAACTAATTCAAATCAAGTCAGACTTTAAATGTCACATTGAATGAATGAATTTGAAGATTTTAATAACCAAATGGAATATCATTGGATCAACTAATGCAAATCAAGTCAAACTTTAAACATCACATTGAATGAATGAATTTGAAGATTTCACTAACATGTACGCAAGGCCAAAGTAGCCTATAGGACCCCTTGTAAAAAGAAAACACCCCAGAATAGGGTGTCAAAAACATTAGGCCTTTCGATTCTTCTTTTGTAAGTCTCCTCTTCAACAATAAATCTTGATCACTAAGTTTGTTGTTCTGTCCAACTATGTTTCTTCAAAAAGCGTACCTAAATTGTTTTCTTCTAAAATATCCTCCTACCTGGAGCAAATGTCATTGTATGTTGGGCACTCCATGATAAAATATCACTCTCTCTCTACCACCTCGATTTTGCAAAATTAACATATTCTCCCCTCCCATCCTTCATTATTCATCATACATCTACCTATTTCACACCTCAAATGATGAAAACTTGTGCTAAACTGTGCTATCAGCATTTTAGCTCTCCAATTGATATTTGTTCCTATGTACGCTTTTGCCTCATGATCTCCCATGGGGTTAATTACTTCGATAGAATAGTCTCATTTGCACCCATTTGTTTTGACCATGTAAGACTCCTAAGTTTTTCTTCACAAAAATTTTTATTCCATCATTGTTATCTAGACATTCATGCATGCTAACATTCCAATTTTTTCATCCATTTGACATTTTGCTTCATCCACATGTTCTTTCTTCTATCAAGTCTTCCCTCCATGACCAATTTAGGTGAATGATGCTATTCCATACCTTGAGTTTTCTTTAGATAGCTTAATAACTGAACCATTCACAAAACTTTTAAAGGGTATATGCATGTTTCTGCCAATAAGAGCTGATAGGGGATAGTTGTTTTAATTTTTGAGGCTATTGACAATTAAATGTTTTCAAATTATTCTTGCTCGCCTCCATTTCTAATTTGACATACCACTGCCCCAAACCTCATACATCTATAAAGGCTCGTTGAGGCAACCAACAAAGAAAAAAAAGCATCTTCTTGGTTTTCCAATACCATAACTTTCCATTCTTGCATATATTTTGTTAAAAATATAGTGTTTTGCAGCCTACCTGAATTCTCTTTTCTCTATGTGTTTCCCAGCTGACTTTGTTGTGGAAATTAATCTCGAGATACTTATACTCACCTACAATCTTTTAAGGATTGTTGTTAAAAACAAAAGTGGTCTGTGTCCTCCAATTTCTTTCCAAAGAGAAGATCGTCACTTTGGTTTTGCTAGTGTTCACTTGCATCCTAACCTAATGAACAAAGCTATCAATAGTTCTACAACTTTGATTATTGTAATGAACTATTGCATAACATATTATTGTAATTAACCATATCCAGCTTGGAGAAAATAAAAATCCATTTAATTATGTTAGTTTCCAACAACATACTATGAGGGAGTTACAGGGTGACTTCTAAGATGATTTTATGTTGAAAAAGTGGAGTGCTACTTTGGGCTGGAACCTTTAATAACAATTGCTATTCTGGCAATGATGTTAGCTTATGTGCATCACTAGGATTTGAGACCTCCTTTGTACTATAAATTGAGGCATATGGCCATTAGAAGACTACCATTTTGCTGATATGTTTGTCGAGATTATTGCTTAGCTGTTGATTTGTGCTGAATTTGTTCAGTCTTTTTGGCTAGTTGTTTTTTGAGACTTAAATAGCAATAGAGAGTAAACATTGGGTTAGTTTTAGAGAACTTCTCATCAGCTACTACATATTGTTGTAGGTTATTTGCAAGTGGTTGCATGCTATTTTTAATTAATGTATCCTAGCATGTTTTGTCAATAAGAATCCAACAGTTTCAGTGTGGTGAGTTCTTTATAAACTTTTTTTTGTAGAACTAGCCAATGGGTGCTCCCCAAGTCAGCCCGCCAAGCTAACAATTGAAGTACGCTCACCAAGTTGACTCTCTAAGTTCACTCACCAAGTCGACCCCATAGGCCAACTCTCCAGGTCAGCTCACTAAGTGACCCCCACTTGCCCCACCAACTCGCCACTTTAAGTCAACTCGCCATGTCAACTTGCTAATTCGACTCCCCTAGTCAGCTCACCAAGCCGATAATTCAAGTATGCTCACCAAGTCAACTCTCTATGTTTGCTCACTGAGTCTACCCCCTAAGTCAGCTCACCAAGTCACCCCCGCCTAGACACCTCAACAAGTCAACTCTTTAAGTCAGCTCACCAAGTTGGCTCACCCAGTGGTTTTACCACCTTGCCTCAGCAAGTTGGCTCATTATGTGTGCTTGCCAAGTTGCCCCACTAAGTTACTTCACTAAGCCCACTCACCATGTCAGCTCACTTGCTCGGCTCACCAAGTCAACTATTCAAGTACGCTTGCCAGGTGGGCTTGCCAAGTCACCCCACCAAGTCATGTCAACAAGTTGATTGTTCAAGTATGCTCACCAAGTTGACTTTGAGTTCGCTCATCAAGTCACCTCGCTGAGTTGCCTCAACGAGTTGACTCCTTGATTCTAGGATTTTGCAAATAAGATCTTACTCCTTATTGTGACACGGCCACTATTGATCTACTCTTTGTAACCTTAATTGGAACTAATAGGACACCATACACGAGGTTCTTCTCACATTGAGATGTTTGCTTGATGAAAGCTATATATGAGAGAGCACATTTTTTTAGTGTGAAAAAATCTAGACAAAGACAACCACCGAGGTAATGATGGATATCTTATAATTCTTGGTCAGATAAGAGGATGATAATTATAAATTATGAGAATCATTGGTGTTTTGTTCTATCAAGTTTTGGAGTGAGGAAAAAGTAATTGCAATTATAAAGGTATTTTTTTTCAACCAATGTAATGGAAAAAGTTCATTTTAATGTTCACAATGGTGTTTGTCCTCTCCCTCTAGTTTCACATGGTTACCTAAACATAAAGAGAATTAAATATAAAAAGAGAAATTTATTTTAATCTATATTTTAAATTAAATATAAAGAGGAAGAATTAGAATCTAATCTTGATGTAGTGATGATTCTATGGTGGTGACTTCAACAATTGAGAATGTTGAATATCATCAACAGCTTGTCTTCCATACACACCAATGATGTCAATCATGGTGCCATGAAGACTTGGTTTGCTATGAATAGCTACAAGGGAGAAACAACAAAAGTGTATAATGCAGATGAATTTACTTGGCACAATGCATCATATGCTCTACTATGAAGCAACTACAAGATGTGCAAACGCATAGCTATTAGCTATTTCTCTAGATATGATCATAAGAAGTTTTCAAGATGTAGAACATTGTTATTATAAACTTGAAGCACTTATAAGGAAAAGGGATGGAAAAAAAAGATGGCGAAGAATCATTATCAAACTGGGAAGTCATTATTAAAAACTTATGAATCAAAGGGAATTGCAATGTACAAGATATTATAGAGGTGAATTCAAAAGATTTATAAGAGTCTAGAAATCATGATCATGATACATCATAAGGATAATCTCTAATAAATGCTACCCACAGTCGGTTTCAAGCTAGAGAATTTAGGAAAGAATAGGGATTGTTTGAAATTGCTTGGTGAACAATCAACGGGAGATCAATGGAAAGAAAAAACATGTTGAAAGATAGATACCTACATTCATCTCCATGTATGCACCCAAATCAACTGGTTAGTGGCATTTGGTGAGGTCTTTGCATACAAGGTACATTGAACTAAAAGCTTGAGTCAATTGACTAAGCGTTGATGACTAGGAAATCATAGTTGGAAAGGTTCACCACAATCTATTATAGGTCAATAGAGAAGATCGATCTTTTTTTATCAAAGGAAACATAGGTATGAGAACCTAGAACCATACTTTTTTTTGAGCCTCTATTAATCATGCATATCAAACATATATTTATGCATACCAAAAATGAACAAGGTATATTACTACCTGTAGTTGACAATAATTTCTGATATGATTCTGATCGTTGATTTATAATGTGTCAACCTAGTCTTATAAGAACTGATACTTGGGAAAATAATTTCCTTGACACCTTGTCACATTGTGGTCTTCCTCAACTTATACAGATAATGTCTCCAGGAAGATAGACATCACTTGGGAAACCCTGGCCTTCAGACAAGATCATGCCTCTTCAGACTCAAATTCAATCATGCTCCTTTGCAAGAAATTATTACCATTGATTGGTTTGGTTTGCTAAATCATAGCGCTTAATGCTCCTTCCCTCACTTGTGTATAAAAACTAACTATTGCTTCTATAATAATGATCACTGTCTAGTATGTGTTTGTTTCTATTAATAGTTGTTCTCAGTGCCCTACTGTTTGGTCGCTCATTCTCAAAAAATCATGAAGCCTTAGATAAGATGACTTTTTATGGTATTAATATCTCCCTCATGGTGGGGGCATGATAGTGGTCATGACTATTGCAGATCATCCTTACATTGTGATTCATATCTCTATTCTATTTTAGCTCTAAAAGAATTGTTGATCAAGTTCTATGTTAGAAGTCACTAGTTTCTTCATGGAATACTCAAGAATATACACAAATAAACACTATTCTTCTTCATGGGATACTCAGATATATAGAATGAGATAAGACACCATTCCTCTCTCTACCATGTTCTACAAACTATTATACTCTCTTTCACTTGCATTGCTCTCTTTGTTGTCTGGAAAAATGTTGTGCATCTAGGTATTGAGAATGCAGTTAGTGATGATTTTAATCCTTTCCAGTTCCACAATGCATGAAATCTATTGCTAAAGATTTTTTATGGGGTGGAATATTGAGGGCATAAAAAGTTTCTATCAGTAGAATGGATGCTTCCCTAACATGCAGAAAACTTTGTAACAATTTAATTAGATACAGAACTTGTCAGCTGTCTCAGAATTCATTCTAGTGATCTAAATGTAGAACAATTGTTCTATGAAGCTCATTGAGAATTGACCCACAAAACATGAATGTGGATAATCATTGGATTCAAATGATCATACTGCTATATTTTTGAATAGAAAGTAAAATATGCATCCTATTCAGTAATTTATCTCTTGATATTATTTTTTCAATCTCTTACATATAAATAATTGGGATAGCAAAAGGCCAATACATTTTCCTTAGTTCAAAGAATCTCACAACATAATTTCCACTTGATTGGTGGAATGTAGTCCTTATGTAATTCAAGGCTCACAATCTTTCTCCAAATGTGATATCCTCTTGGTTCACTGGAAAGTAGCTCCTATGTAATGCAATGTAGCCCTTAGGCTACCCCAGATTGCTCTACCACCAATGTGTGTTTGCATAGATTCTTTGAAATTTTTGTAACATTAAATTTATCAATAACCTTGTAGTTTCAAAATATCAAAAACATCACTCTGAACTAGCTAATAAGTTAAAAAAAACTAAACTCTAACCTAATTTTATTGCGACTTGATAATACAAACATATCATTAAATGTTTATACTTCACTATCTTAGTCAAATGTCGCTATATGTGCTCACGTGCATATGATGATCTATTGTCATCTGTATGAAACATTAATTCATACCTATAAATTATCTATTTGTGAAAATCATCTTTTTTACTTTTTCGTATCAATTAACCACATTTTGTCTCTGCTACTATGAATTTTTCCCAACTGTATCATCAAATTTGTATCTCAAGCTTGCAAGTAAAAATTGATTCTAGTATAATCTAAAAAATGTAAGTTTATTTGATCATTATTGGTGGAGACTAACTAAACTATATTTTTCAATTTGATGTAAAGATCTTGAGCAATCTTCTATTCTTATTCTGAATATGAGTTTACTTACTTCTTATATATATCTTTGTACTGATAATAATAATTCTTAATTGATGTGTGCAGACCTTCCTTCTACAGTACTAATGCAAATTTAATTTATTCAAATATATATCTATTGTTTTCAATTTACAGACTAAGATTTATATGCCTTGTTATTGATATATCTCTACAGTTTGTAATGCACATATATATATATATATATATATGCATTGAAACCTAATCACGTAGGGGCATGACCCTACATGGTCATGCCTCAATACATATCTATAGTGCTTAATATAATAGCAACGCTTCATAACAAATGCAATAATTAGTAAACACACTCGATACATATCAAATGTAATCAATGGAAAATGCACCCAATACATATTAGATGTAATCAGTGATAACCTCAGTCAATACATGGTACTTGTAAAACAAATTGCCACCGGTATGGCTAATCGGTTACTTTGGTATTATGACAATATAAGTTTATGATATATATGTGTGTGTATTCAATCAAACCTTCATAATTAGATTTATTATCAATTATGTATATTATAATATATATTATTTTTACTTATAGAGATTGATATATATATATTACAATCAAAGCTTCATAATTAGATTTATTATCAATTATGCATATTATCATATATATTATATTTACTTATAGAGATTTCTTCAATTTACAGTGAGGCTAACATTATCAATAAAAAAGTCCTATAATATTATTCCATTTTCTAACAGGTCAAAACATTATAACCTATTGCGTAATTCCTCCATACCATGAAGATCGATTGAAACATCTATATACATACAAGCATTCTTGGATATCATTACAATGATTTTAATTCTAAAAAGTTCACTTGTATGTGTGCTAATATCCATTCTATTATTCACAATGATTTCATTTACACTAACTACCAAGGTTACACCGGGACGGGGGTACTTGCATACGGGTACGGGTACAAGTATAGGTACAACTATTTTTCAAAATAGGGGATGGGGTACTTGGGTACGTCAAACTATTTTTTAATATAATTTAATATCTATAATAAATCTGAAATTATGAATTGTGACAAAGGTTTTTCAAAACAAGAATAGTGATAAAGTTTGCAGTTTCATATTTGCAATATGTTTGTAATAATAATAATAATATATGATAAATGTTTAGATGCATAACTAAGATGGGAGACTTTGAACATGAACAAGAAGATCATAAATAGTATAACAATGACATATTGCAAATGATAAACTTCTAACTTGAATAGTGATAAAGTTTATTGTTAATCACTATAGTATGAAAGTTTCAAACTGGTTACATATTGAATTAAGCTTAATAAACAACAAGCTGATACACACAAAAAAATAGAAATCTTACTCAGGGTTGTTAGCTATGATTCTCTCCAATTGGTACCTGGTACTTGGGGTACATGTACCTGGTACTTTGGGTACATGTACCTGGTACTTGGGTACATGGGTATGCATACGAGGGGTGTGGGTATGCATACCCATGCAACCTAGTTAACTACTCAATTTTATTTTAACACTAGTCAGTTGCTTTCTTGCGTTATTCTACTACATTAAGATTTATAACATATATTCTCCTCTATTATTTTGTGACGCAAAATAATAGAGGAGAATATGTTGAAGGGAAAGTGCTGATTTTACTTGGCAAGCTTTGGTAATATCTAGTAAGTATATTGAGCAAAATGGCTTTTGATTTTTTAATATTTTATACATAAAATTCCATTATGGCATATTAATAACAGCCCTTAGGTATCGTGGAAGGATGGTGTCCCCATACCGCTGAACCAGTTCTTATCATGCACATCAGCTATGGCATTTATGCCCCTTTTAGCCTATTCCTTTTATAAGAACTTCTATTAAAGATAAGAAGATAAATAATTGTTTAAAACTTCAAGAGAAAATTCAAAGATATCATAAATATTCGAAATGGACACACATCTTAGTAACTTAATGAAATTGTCAAATATTATTTGGTGCTTAACACTACACCATCCACAGTTCATATTTCAAACTGCTCTATAGAAGGCATTACGTACCACAAATGCTAAAGTATTTGGGTCACAATAAAAAAATAAAATGCAAGAAATTTGCATCTCCTTGTTTAAACAGTGTGTAAGTCATCTATTAAGTAGTAACTAATTGCTACATAGTGTGTAAATTAGGTGCTGAGCATTAAATAATTGTTGCACAGTGTGTAAATTATTTGTTGAGTAGTAACTGATCACTCTAAAACCAAGTCTCTACCATTTATAATACTTGTAAACCCCATGTTTCCACTATCTTTGGATGTAGGGCCTTGCTCAACCATCCAGGCTGTAGCTCTTATTTTGAGCTTCTTTTATTTTTAATAATCACCTCTACCTCTATACCTTCTCTAGCTTGGGTATTCAGGTGCAAAGTCCAATCAGTTCACCAAAATATGTTCCATTCATAAAATTGTGCACTTTCATTATTGAACATTAGCATAATATCAAACAAAAAAAGTTCACAATTTTTATTTCCCAAACCATCAAGCAAGACAGAGAGCTAGTGGGAAATGCATTCTCTTGCCTTTGAAACTGCAATTTAATTTTCAATCTTTACAATGCATTGTGCAATGCAAATTAGTAGGAGCAAAATAGAGTTACCCATTCAAAGAAAAAGAATATTTCAATCGCTGGTCTAGGCAAGAACTCATAACTGAAATGAAGAGACTAGATGGGCTTTTATAACTGATTTTGTTGATTTGGGGATATGAACAGTTTGAAGTCAAGGCAAGAACTAATAACTGAAATGAAGAGATTAGACAGGCTTTCTCAACTCATTTTTTCGATTTGGGGATGCGAATAGTTTGTAATTTGTACTCAATTCTATGAATTGTGTGATTACACTGTCTTTAATATATAAACACAGTCAATTATTATTAGGTTAAAAATTTTACCATTGTTATCAGGCTACAAATTTCAGCACCCATTACTCCCTATTCTCTTCACTATTTTAGAACATGGTGCAATGGTATCATTATGCATGTGAAGACTGATTTCTTCCTTAGGTATTGTAGGCTTTTCTTTCAAAACTAGTGTGGTGCCTTCATTAGGGATTTGTTGTGACATGCATGATATATAAATCTTTCAATACATAAGAGAGGTTATGCAGAATGTGTAGATTTTTTGGAGTGTGGTCTCCTAGGTGCAGAATTTGAATGTTGTACCTCTATGTAAAGTTGTAAACTAATATCATTAAATCTGAGAAACCCAAATCGGCAAAAATTAAAACTACCACAAAAGGAAATTTGATTGCACCAAATGTACATAAGCATAGAAACATGGCATACCCAATTGAAGAAAAAGTAGAAGTATCTCAAAACTAACCCAAGCAACTTAAATTGAAGCAAAAACATATCTTACTAGCTAAAGAAGTCACATGGTAGAGAGATCCATGCAAGCCACCAATAGAGAATCTGCCAAAACCTTCAGCCTGACCTACCAAGACCCTGAAATTTGAATCTATGTGAGCATATGATACACACTCATCCATTGTTCCTCCTGCACCCCTCACAAATTATCCTCCTCCAAATAGACCAACTAAACCTAGAAAATAAGCGCCTAAAACCTTGTCATTAGGCATCAATCTTCTACCAAATGTGGGTGCACATCCTTGTGTTTCTAAATGCCAATATGTCCTACAAATTAGTGTGATCTTTGCAAGGGTTTCAAAGGGCAATAGGACCCAGATCGGCCTTATTGTTTAACTTCTATGCTAGGTGATTCACATCTACATTCAAATGCCATTTTCTTCTTGTTATTAGTGTTAGTTTGTGTGTCTTTGTGGGATGCAGTTAGACGTCGATTGCAACCGGTGTGAAATAAAACTTTTTTGATTTTGAAATAACAAGTCTATGTTGGTCAAAATTTTGACCAACACGGGCATAACAAGCCCATGTTGGTCAAAATTTTGACCAACATGGGCATGGATTTAAAAAGAAAGACATTTTTTCTTTCCTATTCTGACCAATTTAACCTCATTTTAATAGATGGTCAAAAATTTTGGTCAAAAAATGGGGTCAAATGTAGTAGTGATAATGATAAGGCTTATTTAAAGGTTGCAATCAAGTCAAAGGCTAGAATTTTAGTTGTTCAATTGAGGACCGGGTCTCACCATCTTAGATGTGACACAAACAGATGTCTAATCACCAAGAGGAAAGAGAAAATTTTGCATTCCCTACAACAAAGGAATGGTTGAAACTTAACAATATTTCATACCAGATTGTACATCACATAAAGATATTTTTACTCAACTTGGAAACATCTTGCCATTGAACTTTCTAAAAGAGATAGTAAAATGAGGGGACTTCACTATCTAAAAAAGATATTAAAGTGATGGGGCCTCACTATATAATAGATTTTATAATCAAGATATAATAGAAAATCTGTAATTAAAAGAAACATATTTTCGTACACAAACTGAAAACCCAATCCTTTATAGCCACCGATTATTCTTTTCTAGATTCTAGTTACTAAGTAGAGAGAACACAAATTTCATTTTAACATTACTAAACTTGCCTCAGCTCAAAATGGAAGCACATATCCATAAATTCAACCATTGGAAAGCATATTTTTCCAATGAAATCTCTCCAAATCATGAGCTAAACGTGGGGTTGGATCGAATGGAAAATGAATACGTGTTGCACCTCTTGAATGGATGCCTACTTTTCTATATGTTTCATTCATTCAACAATTAGACTAGTGTATCCATAGACAAAGTACTCAAATATATATCAAAATACATAGATCCATATACAAAATGTGGCTGATCATGCCATCAGAATGTGTATAATATCAATGTTTCTGTATACAATGTGGCATATGCCATCTCAAAATGTCTCATGATGCATCCTACGACAACTATATTATCTTAGGGTGCTGGTGGATAATAAAAAAGAAGCCTCTTCACTGTACTAGGTGGATCAGATGCCTCGTACATAAACAAAAATAGAAAACCCAAAGTTAGACTACTAAATTTATATGATTCTTTGTATCTAACATTGAATTACTCAAATGCATAATGATATTTTTTGCAATGAATATTTATACTATCAAAATTTCATAATAAATACCTCTCTCGTTGACCTCCTATGCCAGTCAAGAGTCCTCTCATATGCCCTCGACAATGCTTCTACCTCTCTAATTGTGGGCTGTATATATTCAAATACATTCGTCAGATGAATCTACAATTTAACCTATAACATTATAATTCATAGCATGCTAAATTTATAACATATTTAATCATGAATTCAAACTACAACTTACTATAGTAGGCTCCTCCTCAGGAGAGAGTGGTTGTGTCATCAAATCTACATAACTCTCCTGTTAGACCTCATGTGCACTAGGAGTCTCCTATGAGATACAAAATAGTAGTTGTTAATATCATGGAAATCAGTTTTGAATTTATTTATGAAGATAAGGATAATAAAAAATAAATGATACTTATACATACAATGGGGCTCTTAGTGCGAATGGAAATTCTTGATGGTCTACAACGCAGAATCTATACATACTCATCACCAGTAGCCATGCCCTATATATAATAAAGAATGTAATTAAATGGGATTACCACAAACATGTTACAAGAATGCATCAATATTTAATCAAATAGAAAGCACCTAATTACCTTTCCTTTTTTAATGCATGCCGGCTCACCCCCCACACTTTGTCCTCCCGAGACAGGTGGTACTTGCAAGATAAAAGAAAGTTTAGCAACCATATATGCTACAATATCAAATAGAAAAAAATATGTGAACACAACATAATGTACCATAGATGTCTCAAAATCAAATGAAATGGTCGAGAGCGTGGCATCATCAATCTATCTGAGCTCCTCCTTGGTCATCAACTAAACATGAATGAAGATCACATACATATAAAAGTCAATATGGCTTTAAAATTAAAATTAATCTATTATAAAAATTAACTTTAAATCACATATGTCATAACAAAAAAAATGTATACATGTATCGACACTGAAGGATTCCATGCCTCTATATTCCCCTCCTCTCTTGCATCAAGGTTTGTAGCCTCTGTGCATGTGTCTAGTGTATCCTCATCTAATACAAAATGATACTTAGGAAGATCACCTATGGGACCCAAGAAAATATTCTTGCATGTAATGCAAGTGTGAGGCACACAAACATGTGATGAGCTAGCCAATGATGAACTGGCACCAACATCAACAACACGAGGAGGTAGGACTGACCTAGCCTAAGATATCATTAGGCTACTCAACCTATGAATGGCTATGATGGTCTGAGTGCTAGCCTCTGTCATAATATCTGGATGCTGCACTTGAGCAGGAGGAGAGCTATCAGTGGGGGGGACAAAAGTGCCAACTTTCTTCTGCTGGGAAGATGGTCTATCCTTAGGAGCTCCTAGTCCTAAGCCCATGTTGGGCTTCATGCTCCAATAGTTCACTTTAAGTTTTAACACAAATTCTACATATAATTTTCTAAGGAAATAAAATGGTATGTCTAAATTTCCATGTGGAGGGATATCAAAGACCATCCACCAATGATCCCAAGATTTTACATGTATGGCATCATTTGTGCACCATTTAATGGATAGTTTGGATTTTTTTGGGTTGA
The DNA here is from genome assembly GCA_028749045.1 of Cupressus sempervirens. NCBI lineage: Eukaryota > Viridiplantae > Streptophyta > Pinopsida > Cupressales > Cupressaceae > Cupressus > Cupressus sempervirens. The sequence goes on from CM053784.1 coordinate 80,550,334, forward strand.
CTGGTAAACCCATTTTTGGGTTTGCAAAAAGGCCAGCCAAATCGTCTTTGGTTATGTTGAGGGCCGCAACCTCATCATAGTCCAAACCATCATCAAACATCTCATGCATTTCATCATGCCAATGAAGAGCAGCATTTTGTTGGTTTGTAAGGGTTTCAATGTTATCCACTATGGTGTTTAACATGGATAAAATAGGAGCCAATGTAGGTACATTATTATATGTTCTATGCAAACCTCTCAACTCGATAAGATTTTCATTTATCAAATCCTCGATTTGAGGAGGGTTTTGAAGGGGTAGAGGATCATTTGGTGGATGGTTTTGTGGAGGTACTGGATCATTTGGTGGGGCATTATGAGGAATATTATTCCCTACCTCAGTGTCATCATTCTAATCAACCATTCCTATTGAATTGCAAAATGTAATATTTTTTTTAAAAACCTTAATTTTGACCATTTTTTTCAAAAAAACCCTAGATTCAACTAAAACAAACAAAATCATTCTAAAATCTATTGAATTTAAGTTAAAAATGAGTTTGTGGGAAAAAACATGCCTTAATATCTGATATCCGATATTCAATCGTATGTCTAATCACCCTAGCAAAAAATTGGCCCCAAATAACGTAATAATGGGCTCGCAGGTCTGTGTTTTTTATTTTATGTTGTGCATAGGTATCAGATATCCGATATATTATATATTAATTTTAACATATAATATCTTACATTTTTATTATTATATGATATTTTATATATAATATATTATAGCATATTATATTTTATATTATATTATATTATTATAACATAATGTTAAATAATATATTATACTATTATAATATAATATTTTTATATTATTATAATATAATAATAATTATATTATATTATATTATAATAATTATAATTATGGTATTGTTATAGTACGTTGATTATTGGATATCTAATATGTGATCTAATATCTGATAATATTAGATATTCGATATCGAATCAGATATCCGATGTCGAATTGGATATTCGATAAGGCTCAGCCTTACCTTCCAGGTTTGGTACCTAGATAGGTGGAAAAAAGTTAGAGCAGATTTTGAAGCACTTTTGGACATCTTCAAACTCTATTTTTTTCACATCGCCACTTTTTGGCACACCATGATCTTGCACATGCCCTGAGAGAAGATGAAAACATTGTAAAATATGTGGAAAGAATCAAAGCTAGTGTAAGTGCAATCAAAGCATCTATGTTGAAATCTATTTGAAAAGATCATTGTTAAGAAAGATAGATTGTTGAAGAAGTATGTTTCAATCATTGTTTTGTCACTGATGTCAAACTTGTTATGTGCTGGTAAAGCGATTTCTTATAAGATCCGAGTACTATCACTTAGTTGATTGATGAAGAGGATTTAATCAGTGAGATGTATTAATAGCACCTAGAGGAAAGGTTGAGTTATGATTTTGTAATGAAGTGCAAGGACCAATTAAGACAATGGTGAAATGATGTATTGGTAATATACTTGAAGATACAAATGTTGGCTACACTTAGAAACTTTAGAAGAACATGTAATACTTAGACTATCTACAAAGACTGATTGAGTTGGTTAGTAGGAGCCAAGAAAAGTTAGTTCATGCCAAGTAGATTATCAGTTGGAGCCAAGTAAAAGAAAATTCTAGTGTGTGTCAAGTAACATAGTTGGTGCCAAGAAAAGTTTAATAGGTGTCAAGCATTAGTAAAATGTAGTTGAAGCTGAGTGAAAATGTAATAGATGCCGAGCAACACAGTATGTGTTGAGCATCAAAAAATCAATAGTACTGAGCTACTCCATTATTTTAAAAGTGAAAGATTTAGCAAATCTGAGTTGATAAGTTTGTTACCTTGAATTTTGTGAACCGGATGGAAGATAAGGATAATGAGCTGGTGGTACAAATTTCTAGGTTAACCATTTTTAGATGATTTCAAGTGGGTTCTACATGAAGTTTCTAGAAGAAACAAGATAAGGGATAGTTACATTGTATCTTATCTAACCCATCTAAGCCCTAATTTGAACAATGGAAATTAGAGTGGGAAAAGTATTGTAAATTCCTACTTAAGGAATGTTGGGTCATAAGGTGAAGTAGTCAGTAGTTAGTAGTTGGAGAGTGGTGTTAAGAAGAAGGCATTGAGAAGGTTAGAGAAGACTTAGGAGAACATAGTACAAATGCTCTACTTCATCAAAGGACCATTGGAGTGACTACATTGGTACAACAAGAAAGAATCTTAAGAAGGTAGAAGGTTGAAGAGTGAACAACCTATCAAACCTATAGAGATCGAATGCCAAGACAATTTGTGAACTAAATTGTGATCTAAAACCAACAAGTTAAGTTGTAAGTCATATCAGATCAAAAGAATGTATTGTTACTCTCTAGCAATTGTATTAGTTAGGGTAAAATCCTTTGAACTAAGGTTTACTTAATAGTCATTGGAAAATCCTTTAACAGGGTGGCATTCTAAGTGAATTTTCTAAAGTCCTTTAACCAAGCTCACTCCTAATAGGCTGATTGAAATCCTTTAAATTGACCATGTTTAACAATGTGTGTTGTAACCTTTAATAGGGTTGGCCTTTTATAAGGAATCACTTCAAAATAGTGAGAAAGAGGTAGCATGTGACTAGTGGTTTTTCCCAAATTGGGTTTCCACGTAAATCACTATGTTATGTGTTGATCTTTCATGTCTCATTGCTACATGTCGATTTATCATTATTAACCTGCAAGTTTAGAATGATACGCTTGGATGCACGAATGTTTAACTGGCTCACTAGGACAAGTAAAAACTTTTATTTGACCTTAAGTAACTGATTCATCACCCCCCCCCCCCCCCCCCCCGCCGCCAATTACTCTAAATAATTCTAACAATTGGTATCAGATCTATCTACTGATTGAACTAGTTTGAAGGTACTAGAAGCATGAAGATAAAGATGTCAAAGAGAGAAGTGCTCAAGCTCAATAGAGACAACTTCCTTGCATGAAAAATATGAAAAAGAGCAAGGAGCACAATCAGGTAATGTTGGAAATTGCCTCTGCCCTCAGCTATGCAAAATTTGATGACATCAAGGGATGTGACATTGCATTCAAGATTTAGGATGCCCTATCAATTATTTATGGAGGAGATAAAAATGTCCAAAGAGCCAAGGCAGAGAGTCTCAGAGGTAAATTCAATGATATGAGAATGGAAGAAGGTGAGAATGTTGCCCAATATGTTTCTAGAATAAAAGAGGTTGTAAGTGCAATAAGAAGTGTTGCTGTTCATTTAGATGATGATACTATTCTTAGCAAAGTTTTAAGAATATTACTTCCTATCTATTCTTTTAGAGTCTTAGCTATCCAAGAATTGAGGTGTATTCCAAGAAGATCTTGACCAATTGGAAGCCTTCCTAGTGAGAAGATTTCATAGGGGAAAAGGAAAATTTAAAGGCAAGCTTCCTATCATTTTTTTTTAATTGCAATGAAGTTGGACATATTGCTGCTAGGTTTCTAGAAAAGAGAAATTTCAAAGGAAATCACAAATACAAGGGTAGGAGAAATAAGGATAGCAAAGAGTACAAAGACAAAGGAAAAAAGTGTTACATTGCAGAAGAAGATGATTCAGATGAAAATGATGATGAGGTAGTCTATGTTGCAATGAAGGATGAGTGAGATGAAGATGAGGCAAAAACACTAGTAAACTATGTGAACAAGAATGACAAATGGATCATTGACAGTGGATGCTCACATCACATGATAGGAGACAAAAGTAAGTTTGTCACCTTAACTCAATTTGATGGAAATAGTGTTAGATTTGGAAATGATGCCCCATGTCTAATAAAAGGAAAAGGTTCCATTAAGCTTATAGAAAAGATCTCATGTGATAATGCATACTATGTTGAAGGATTAAATTATAATTTATTGAGTGTGTCATAGTTAAGCAATGTAGGTTGGAAAGTTGAACTTGGAAATAAAATTGCCAAGATCTTTGACACAAATGGAAATATGATTGGAAAGGGAGAATACACTAGGACTAATTTTTTACCTTGACATTGAAAATGCTACTTGTCTTATTGTTAGATTTGATGATGTGTGGCTATGGCATAAAAGACTATGTCATGTGAATTTTGACAACCTGATTACCATCAACAATATGAAGAAAGTGAGAGGTTTGCCTAAACTAAAAAAGCTTGACAATGTAATGTGTGAACAATGTCAGCTAGCCAAGATGACCAAGTCAAGTTTCAAAAGTAAAACCTATACTTCTAAGGAAGTGTTGGAGATTGTTCATACTAACTTGTGTGGACCTATAGAAGTACAAATTTACAAAGGAGATAGATATATAATGTTTTTTTTAGATGACTACTCTAGGATGATGACAACCATGTTCTTAAAGAAAAATTTTGATGCCTTTCAAATGTTTAAGTGGTATTTGGAAAGGGTTGAAAAGAAAATAGGTAAGAATCTGAAATGCTTGAGATCAGACAAAGGAGGAGAGTTCATATCAAGAGAATTTGAGATGCATTGTAATGATAAGGGAATCAAAAGATAGACATTAGCACCAAGGACCCCTCCATAGAATGGAATTGCTAAAGAAGGAACAGATTAGTAATGAACTGTGCCACAACATAATTGATGGAGAAAAATGTTTCTCTAAAGTACTAGAGAGAAGTTGTAAGCACAACATTCTACACCTTGAACCAAGAACAAATCAAGAAAGGTACAAATGCAACACCTTTAAAATTATAGTATGGTCATCACCTAATGTCAAACATTTCAAAGTATTTGGTAGCAAATGCTATATTCTTAAAGATACTAGAAATGGTAAATTTGATGCAAAAAGTGATGAAGGAACATTCCTTGGTTATTCCACAAGAAGCAAAGCATATAAGTGTTTGAACACTAACACTAACAAAATTGTGGAGAGTGCAAATGTAAATTTTGATGAATACATAGAAGTTCATGATGATGAACTCGTCAAAAGGCTAAAAGAATAGAAATAATTTCTATACTTCTATGAGGGAATGCCTATTGAAGAAGAAGCTACCAATCAAGTAGAGATCCAACAACAAGTTTCAGTAACTGCCAAGTCATAGCTAGTGAATACTAAGTTGCATTCAGATGCCAAGTTGTAGAATGAAGAAAATGCACATTCTAAAGTCAGTACACATGACTACAATTCTGAGTTACCTGAAAGAGATGTTCATAGTGACTCTGAAGCTGAAAGACTAAACATGGAAACAAGGATAGAACCAAGGCTATCCAAGTATGTGAGAAGACATCACCCTACTAAACAAATCATTGGAAACAAGGATGTCAGAGCAATGACAAGGAATAGACTAAGGAATGAATCATGTTTGCTAAGAAAGATAGAACCCAAATCAGTGAGAGATGCACTAGAAGATGATGGTTGGTGCAAAGCTATGGAAGAGAAAATTGAGCAGATAGAGAAGAAAAAAACTTGGAGTTTAGTTCCAAGACCAACTGATAAAAATGTGATTGGTACCAAGTGGGTGTTTAGGAACAAGCTAGATGAAAATGGTGAGATCACAAGAACCAAAGTCAGACTAGTTTGTAAAGAGTATGCCCAAGAAGGAGGAATAGACTATGGGAAAACATTTTCCCCTATTGCAAGAATGGAAGGAGTAAGAACATTACTTGCATATGCTACCTACAAAGGATACAAATTCTACCAAATGGATGTCAAGTCTATGTTTTTGAATGGTATATTAGAAAAAGTCTACATAAAATAGCCAGAAGGATTTGTGGATAACAACAACAAGGATATGGTATGCAAACTACATAAAGCACTCTATGGGCTAAAACAAACACCAAGCGCATGGTATGAGAGGTTTCAAAAATATCTTATGAATATAGGATTTGAGAGGACTAATGACAATAGTAATTTGTACATCAAAATAGAAAAAGGTAAGGACATATTGTTATCTGAAATCTTTGTTGATAACATAATATTTTGAGGAAAGGATACTCTATGTAAGGAGTTTTCTAATCAAATGAAACATGAGTTTGAGATGTCAATGTTTGAGGAAATCAAATGCTTTGTTGGATTGCAAGTCTATCAACTGAAGCATGGAATATTTTTGACCCAATCAAAATACATCAAGGAGATACTAAAAACATTTGGACTAGAAGATTCAAAACTAGTCAATACACCAATAATAACAGGACATAAGTTATCAAAGAATGATGAATCAGCTGAAGTGAATTAGACACTATACAATTCAATGATTGGAAAGCAGCAATATGTTGTACATAGTAAACTTGATATTACATTGTCTATTGGAATAGTTGCAAGATTTTCTACAAACCCAAGAGAAAATCATCTTATGGGAGTAAAGAGAATAATGAGGTACCTAAAAGGAACAAATGACTTTGGCTTATATTATAAGAGGAATGAAAATTTTGATTTTAGAGCCTACACTGATGCAGATTGGGGGGTAATATAGATGAAATAAAAAATACCAATGGAGGAGCACTCTTTTTAGGTAGAAAACTAGTCACTTGGACTAGTAAGAAGCAAATTTGTACCTCACAATCCATAGAAGAAGCTAAATATGTTGCTTCTGCCATCAACTGTGCTAATATTGTATGGATCAAGCATCTACTCAAAGGTATGAAGGAGGAGATAATTAAACCTATGATACTTTATTGTGACAATACTAGTACAATCAACATATCAAAGAATCCTATGATGAATGCTAAAACAAAGCATATTGTATTTAAGTATCATTATGTGAGAGACTTAGTGGAAGACAAAGAGGTGAAGATGGAGTATGTGAATGCAAAGGAACAAATTGTTGACATCTTCACAAAACCATTACTAGAGGATGCATATGAATATCTTAGAGGTAAGATAGGGGTGATACCCCTATCAAAAGTTATTTGAGTAATAACAAAATTGCCCTGCATCAAATAGGATGATTGTTGAATGACATAAACTAATGCAAAGGATCTTACTTTAGGATTTTCCTAAAGTAATTTAAATGCTAAAAGTCTAGATCAGTCACAAGTAAGGTGACAAAGGGAGAAACTTGAGCTACAAACTCTATATCTGCATGGTGAAGATGCTAAAATGTTATGTCTTTGGCATTGTTCTCAAAGAGGGAGAATAGCAAGAAAGTGATCAAATCAATTAAGGAAATAGAAGCTAAGAGGGAGAAAACAACATAAATAGAAATCAATTAGGATGATAAGATCAAAGAGGAAGTAGAACAAAAAAGAAGAGGAGATAGTGTATCAGCAACAAAGATGATTACCCTAATATTTTGAAAGAGGGAGATATTAGAAAAAATCATAGGGATTCATAAGAAGTTGGAAGATACTAAGAAATGAAAACTTAGTCAACAATTTTGTTTTTTGGCATTGCCTTACTAAAAAAGCGTAGTTAGTTTCATTTAGGTAACTTAGTTGATCAATTTAATTTGCCATTAATGCCAAGAGGGAGATTGTTGAAATTTGATTGAAAAGATAATTGTTAAGAAAGACATATTGTTGAAGAAGTGTGTTTCAATCATTATTTTTTCACTAATGTCAAACTTGGTAAGACAATTGATGAAGAGGATTTAATCAATGAGATGTAACAATAGCACATAGAGGAAAGGTTGAGTTATTATTTTGTAATAAAGTGCAAGGATCAGTTAAGACAATGGTGAAATGATGTATTAGTAATATAATTGAAGATACAAAGGTTGGATACACTTAGAAACTTTAGAAGAACATGTAATACTTAGATCGTCTACAAAGATTAACCGAGTTGGTTAGTAGGAGCTAAGAAAAGTTAGTTTATGTTGAGTAGATTATCAATTGGAGTTGAGCAAAAGAAAATTCTAGTGTGTGCTAAGTAACGTAGTTGGTGCCAAGAAAAATGTAATAGGTTTCAAGCATCAATAAAATGTAGTTAAAGCTGAGTGAAAATGTAATAGGTGCCAAGTAACACAGTATGTGCTAAGCATCAAAAAATGAATAGCGTTGAGGTGTTGCATTATTTGAAAAGTAAAAGATTTGCTAGATTTGAGCTGATAAGTTTGTTACCTTAAATTTTGTGAACCAGATGGAAAATAAGGATAATGAGCTGGTGGTACAAAATTCTAGGTTAACCATTTTTAGGCAATTTCTAGTGGATTCTACATGAAGTTTCTAGAAGAAACAAGATAAGGGATAGATACATTTCATCTTACCTAATCCATCTAAAACCTAATTTAATGATGGAAATTAGAGTGGGAAAAGTAATTTAAATTTTTACTTAAGGAATGTTAGGTCATAAGGCAAAGTAGTCAATAGTTAGTAGTTCAAGAGTGGTGTCAAGAAGAAGGCATTGAGAAGGTCAACAAAGGCCTACGAGAATAGAGTACAGATGCTTTGGTTTTTCAAAGGACTACTGGAGTGACTACATTGGTACAAAAAGCAAGAAGCTTAAGGAGGCAAAAGCTTGAAGAGTGAACAAGCTATCAGAGCTGCAGAGACTAAATGCCAAGCAAATTTGTGAACTAAATTGTGATTTGAAACCAACAAGTTAAGTTGTAAGTCATATCAGATCAAAAGCCCTTATTGTTACTCTCTAAGAATTGTATTAGTTAGGGTAAAATCCTTTGGACTAAGGTTGACTTAAAAGTCATTGGAAAGTCCTCTTATAGGGTGGCATTCCAAATGAATGTTCTAAAGTCCTTTAACTAGGCTCACTCCTAATAGTGTGATTGAAATCCTTTAACTAGATCACACTTAACAGTTTGTATTGTAACCTTTAACATGGTTGGCCTTTCATAGGGTATCACTTCAAAAGAGTGAGAAAGAGGTAGCATGTTAATGGTGGTTTTTCCCAAATTGGGTTTCCATGTAAATCGATGTGCCATGTGTTGATCTTTCATGTCTTATTCATGAATGTTGATTTATTAGCAACCTGTAAATTTATAATGATAAGCTTGGATGCATGAATGTTTAATGGGCTCACTAGGACAAGTTAAAAGTTTTATTGGACCTTGAGTAACTAATTCACCTACCCCTTTAAATCCCTATAAAGAATTCTAACAATCTAGAGGAGACATTAAGGAGGAAACTTTTGTAAGTAATGTACTCAAAAATCTTCTTCCTATCTATGCAATTAGAGTATCTGTTATCCAAGAAATGAGATGTGATACAAATAATAAATTATCCTTAGATGCTCTAGTTGGAAGATTGACAACTTTTGAGCTAGATAACTATGATAAGTATGTTCCTGGTTCCAAGAATATTGAGTTTACATTTGAAGTGAAACTTTTACTCAAGGAAAAGGGTAAGAAATCAAAGGAAAATCAATCAAAAAGTGAGGATGAAATTGAAGAAAGTTCTAACAGTGATATTGAAATTGTTGAAGCCCTACTTGCAAAGAAATATTCCAAAGGTAGAAGAAAGTATAAAGGTAAAATCCCTCTAATCTATTTTTCTAGTGAAGAAATTGGTCATATTGCTACTAAATATCCAAATAGAGAAAGCAAGGATGAGAAGAAATCTTGCAAGGATGAAGGCAAGAAGGAAGTCAAAGGTCATAAATTGTATAAAGAAAAAGGTAAGGAAACTTGTTTCATGGCTAAAGATTTTGATAACAAAGGAGATGAAATTGTATACATTACTATGAAAGATGAATCTTATGATGAAGGAGATAAGATGACACTTATCTCTCATTAAAGAAAGAATGACACATGGATTATAGACATTGGATGTTCACATCATATGATTGGAGATAAAAAAAAGTTTGAGAATTTTGAACACTATGATGGAGGCATTGTAAGGTTTGGAAACAATGAAACTTTTTGCATAAAAGGAAAAGGTTGTATCTCATTAACCAATGAACTTGTTTATGATAATGCCTATTGGGTTGAAGGATTGAAGCATAATCTACTAAGTGGCATAATTGAACAACATTGGATTCAAGGTTGAATTCATGAATGGCAAGGAAAAGATACTAGATGAAAAAGGAAATTCGATTGGATCAGGCAAGGAAACAAAAGGTAATCTATTTTATCTTAATCTTAGTGATTGCTCATGTTTCATTGATCAAGTAGAAGAAAGTTGGTTATGGAACAGAAGATTGTGTCATGTAAAACTTGATAATATGGTCAAGATAAGAAAACTCAAGAGAGTAAGAGGTATTCCTAGTTTGAAGAAACCTAATGGGTTGTGCAAAAATTTCCAAATTGGTAAAATGGGAAAGACTAGTTTTAAGAGAAAAAACTATTAGTCATAAGAAGTCTTGGAAATTGTGCATACTGACCTATGTGGACCAATTGGAATAGAAAGTTATAGTGGAGAAAAGTTCTTCATTCTTTTTTTTGATGATTATTCTAGAATGACAACTATGATGTATCTAAAAGAAAAATCAAATGCTTTTGAGAAATTCAAATGGTATCTAGCAAGAGTAGAAAAAGAAACTAGAAAAAGATTGAAATGCTTATGATCAAATAGAGGTGGTGAATTCATCTCCAATGAATTCAATAATTTTTACATTGAAAGAGAAATCAAAAGACAAGTATCAGCTCCTGGTACACCTCAACAAAATGGTATAGCTAAAAGAAGGAAAAGATCTATCATGGATTGTGCAAGGACACTAGTGATTTAAAAGAAAGTTTTTATCAAATACTGGAAGGAAGCTATCAACATTGCAATTCATACTTTAAACTGAGTTCAGATGAAGAAGGACTCAAACCAAACTTCCTATGAATTATGGCATGGATACAAACCTAATGTAAGTTGAAAGTATTCAACAGAAAATGTTACATCTTGAAAGAATCTAGAAAAGGAAAATTTGATGTAAAATATAATGAAGGCATATTTCTAGGATACTCCTAAAGAAGTAAAGTAGACAAATGTTTGAATTTTTCCACTCATAAGATAATAAAACATGTACATGTAAGAATTGATGAGTTTGAAGAAGGAAGTGAAGAAGAAAGAAAAAAGCAGCCAGAGGATTACAAAAGATTTGTTTACTATGAACCTAACACATTTCCAAATCTAATTGAAAGGAAAGAGACTTGATCTCTTGAATACCCCAAATCTCCAATAGTTACCAAGTTGTAGTCAATACAAACCAAGTCACATTCTAAAGGACTCAAGTCACAATCAGAGGCTACCGAGCTAGTTCAAATTGAGCTTGATGGAGCCGAGTCACATAAAGAAGGACCCAAGCTTGAAGTTGAAGATCATACTGAAGACAGTGGAATTCATTCAAAAAACAAAGAGCCTATATTAGCAAGATATGTCAAAAGGCACCATGCACCTAACCAGATCATTGGAGACAAATTGGATAGAACAATGACAAGAAATAAATTAAAAGGTACATGTCTACTTGCTGAATTTGAACCTAGAAATGTTAAGGATGCTTCAAAAAATGAAAGTTGGATTGAGGCTATGAATGAAGAAATAGAAAAAATAGAGAATAACAACACTTGGACTCTTCTTCCTAGGCCTAAGGATAAAAATGTGATTGGCACAAAATGGGTATTCAGAAATAAGCTGAGTGAAGATGGAAAAGTCTCTAGAAAAAAAAAAAAAAACAAGATTTGTATCTTGGACAAGTAAGAAAAAAAATTGCACATCCCAATCCACATCAGAAGTAGTGTATGTGGTAGCAATAGTCAATTGTTCTAACATTGTTTGGTTCAAACAATTTTTGGAAGGAATGAAGGTTGAAATCAAAGATCTAGTAGTCATATACTATGATAACACTAGTGCAATCAACATATGAAAGAATCTAGTGACGCATTCCAAAATAAAGCACATTGCTATAAAATATCACTTTGTCAGAGAACTCTAGTATAGGATAAAGAAGTTAGATTGGAATATGTGAGTACAAAAGAATAGATTGTAGATATATTCACCAAACCATTACCTAAGGATGCATTCTTGTACCTAAGAGGTAAGCTAGGGATTATTCTCCTATCTAAAGCTCACTAAATAAAGTTTAGTGATGCATCAACTAGAATTAGTTGATGTAGTATTAACAAGAGCATATTGCAAATGAATTAGTACTTAAGGTACACTAATATTATTAGAAATTTTTTCTTTGGCATGTGTTTTCAAAGAGGGAGAAGTTTACTATCATATCTCTCTAAAATTTTAGAGGAAGAAATTCTCTAAGGTAAGGAAGTCTAAGAGGGAGAATTCTGCAAAGAGGGAGAAGTTCTTGGTAGAAGATTGTTGCAAATAGAAGTTTATTGATAGAGGGAGTCTTTTTCTCAAAATTTCATTCTGCTATGACATGTTGTGTTGCCATCAATGCCAAAGAGGGAGATTGTTGGATAAAATTGATTAATTGTGTGTTGTCTTTGATGTTACACAAATTTCATATCAGTTGTCAGTCAGTGCATGTCAAGCTCACTTGGTCAGTAAAGATAGTTTTCTATGTCTATCAAGCATTTCTATGCTAAAGTCAATGTCTACCGAGTTCACTCCGGTATCGAAGGAATTCATGTAGAGAAAGAGTGTTAACCAAGATCATTCAGTTAATGAAGGAAAGTTGGATGAAATTAGTGGTGACCAAGTTCACTCGATTACCAAAATATTTTTGCAAGTTCAATGTGTTAACTGAGCTTCTATTGGTTAACACAGGAAATTTCTTATGAGTTAGTGTCTATCAAGCTAGGTTGGCTAAGAATTTTTTTTCTTATTTTGGCATATTAAGGTCAATTGATTTGGTTTTTGGTTCTAGTTTCCTATGGTGATGAATATTAGTTATTTTAAATTGTATTTGAGCTGATTTGATAATTTGAAAGGTATAAGTAAAAGGTCAAGTTGTGATTTCAAAGTGTGCAAGATTATGAACGAATTGTAAGGGATGAATAGAGTAAGTGGATTTGAAGAATAAGAAAAATATCCTTGAGGAGTAGAAAATTTATATTCAATTAGGAAGGATCAAATACATGCCAAAACAAAGATCTGTAATCAACAATTCAATTGCATCTCAATTAGTTACTCCTCTCATATTTCCAACAAACATGTGCATATTTAGATGCAATATTTTGTATACAAAATTGATAAGAGGTGTTGAACATGTGCAGATTTAGATGCCAAATTTTGTATATCAAACCAATAAGAGATGTAAATATTGTGCATTATTGTTATAATTTTTTTATAAATTTATCTCTTGAACTCTTTTTGTGGGTTTGATGATATCCTTAAAAAAAATTCAATTATCTTCAACTTATATTGATTTGTCTCTTGAATATGGATTATCTTAAAAATATTCAATTATCTTCCATTGATTTGACCAAATTGGTGAAAAGTTAAAAAAAAGTGTAGAAGTTGCATTGTACAACTTTGTAACTTTCAAAAGTTGCTTGAGCAACTTTTGGCAAGAAAGTTGCAAAGCATTGAAGAGGAGTCCTAAATAGTGACTAACCACCCAACCACCCTATATAAAGCATGAAAAGAGAAAAATTGCATAATAGTGCAAAAATTTATTAAAAATTTGCAAAGTGTAAATGTTGCAAAAGTGCAATTTTTGCAATTTCTTGTAAAAGTTCTCAAGAATGTACAACTAAGTGAAAAATTTGGTTGGGCAATGACCAAATGACCCTAACTAAATTCCACAACATGAATCATTTTCCTCATCTCCATATTCATGTGTTCAACCATGCCCCATGCTCTATGGTTGTCTTCAAACCAACCAATCCAACACCCCTCAATCTCTTTAGTAGGTGTTGAATCTAGCTAGAAACCTTCTAACCTTCCAAAATATGTTCCCCATGCTCATATACCTAAGTATGGGTAGTTAAAACTTCCCAAACCTCCAAATTGAAAAATTTCTCAAGCAAATTTGAAACTTTTGTGAAATTTTTTCTCTTGGCGTCTGATGTAGAGATATCATAAACAACAAATTTCTTTGTAAAACCCTTGGTTTTTAAGCAAACTGCAACCTTCTATCAAAGATTTTATCATATCTCACACATCCTAGCATCTGAAGAATTCAAATTCAATTCATTTGAAAGATATTCCAACCCCATAAACATTTACGAAGGATTCAAACCCTTATCCTTCCACACAAACATGTGAGAAAGCTGGAACAAGAAAAAAATAATGTGTAGAACAATACTCAAAATTTTAACCATTGTTCATTAAATTTTAGTTATCTCCCTCATAGGGAAGAGTTAGAACTTCCAACCGTATTCATTGGAAAAATAATTAAAATATCTATCCAACCATATAAGTTTTAGACCTTAACTAGGTCACATATACAAATGGGAACCAAACACCAAAAAATATTTTTTTTCAAAAATCAAAAAATCTCTCTTGTTTCTATATCCAAACTTGTCAAAAAACCCTTTTCATTGTTCATACATTTTCCCTATGATATAATTTGACCAAAAAAGCATATATAAATGTGAATCTTGGCCTTTTTGAGTTCTTTTGTATTTCAAAGACTCTTATACTTGTAAAATTTCTAGAATTTCCCAGTTTTAAAAGTTCAACTTTGTATTATGCAAGCAATATTAAACTATCATGCATTTTTATTTGTGTGGCCCCTATGAAAAAATTAGATGATACTAATATTGAATTAAAAGAACTAATTACATGCTTATAGGCTAGTTGAAAACTTGAACATGATGGCTTATAGCTGTGCCAAATCATGTAAGTGCCTTACACAATAAGCCTTTATTATAACTAAATGCAATTAAAAGACTAGATGACTTGAACACAACCTATTAAACATGAATAACATGATCTATCCTAATGCATGATGGACATATATAGATGTGGAAATGGAATTCAAAAACTCTTTATGTAGGTTCTCCTACACCATATACCTTCAGAAAATTTATCTCAAGCCCACTTGAGATGAGCTCTTGCAAAGAGGTACCCTTCTTCTTTATATTTCCTCTATCATCCATACATCATCTACATCAAAATAGCCTCTTATTTTTACCAAGTACTACTTGTACTCCTTTCCTCTTGTCCTCTTCACTACTTTGGTGCCAAGTAACTTCTCTAACTTTGTTGCCTCCTTCAATGGTAGATCTTTAATGTCTTCTACATCAGAAATCTACTATGTATCAACTCCTTCATTGGCTGCTTTGAATGGTGTGAGGTCTACTATGTTGAAGATGGAAGAGATTTCAATCTTAGGTGGAAATTGAATCTCATAAGCATTGGTTCCAAACTTCTTTACTATTTGAAAAGGACCTAGTTTTCTCAACATGAGCTTGGTTTGTTTACCTTTTGGTAGCCTCTCCTTATTGAGATTAGCCCACACTAAGTCTCCAACTTCAAATTCTAAGTGTCTCCTTTTTTGATCTGCATGCTTCTTATACTTTTCAAAGGTTTTTTGGAGCCATTAAAAATGACTTTATCATGGATCTCTTTTATGGTTGTAGAAAACTCCTCTCCTTGTGCACTAACTTGTTCTTGTGAAATCATATCTCTTAACTCCAAGATCCCTCTGGGATGAATTTTATACACCACTTGAAATTGTGACTTTCTTGTACTCCTATTGATGGAGTCATTATATGCAAATTCAGCTCAAGGTATGATTGAATCCCACTTTTCCCCATGTTGTGTTGTGAGTGATCTCAACAAATATCCCAATGTTCTATTGACTACCTCTATTTTCCCATCGGTTTGAGGTTGATAGGCTAATGAGAATGATAAATTGGTTCCAAGTTTTTTTCATACAATCCTCCAAAAGTGTCCCACAAACTTTACATCCCTGTTTGAAACTATATTGAGAGGTAGCCCATGAAACCTTATGACTTCTTTGAAAAAGAGATATGCTATATGGGAAGCATCATTGATTGATTTATATGGTAAGAAGTGAGCCATCTTGTTGAACCTATCCACTACAAAAAACACACTAGAATGCCCTCTTTTTGTTGTTGGAAACCTCATTACAAAATCCATTGTTATGCTTTCCCATGGCCTAGATGGTATTGGCAAAGGTTGATAGAGCCCTTCAGTTGTAGTCCTCCCTTTAGCTCTTTGAAAAATCATAAATATTTCCAAAAATTTTCTAACATTAGTCTAAAGTTTAGGCTAATAGTAATACCTTCTAACCAATTCTAAGGTTTTATCCAAACCAAAGTGTCCATTCATTATTCCATTATGCTTCTCTTTTATGATATTTGACCTCATAGAGCACCTAGGTACACATAGATTCCCTCCTTTGAAAAGAAGTCAATCTTGTATCAAAAAATTAGAAAAATCAACATCATATCTATCACCAAACTCCATACATACCTTGTAGATTTTACCAAAATCTGGATCTGCTACATACATGTCCTTTAGTACTTCAATTCCCACACTTTCTAGCTGAATTTGGGAGACAATCATGTTCCTTCTACTAAGAGCATCAACAACCTTGTTTTCTATATGCTTTTGATGCTTGATGACAAAGTTATAGGACTACAAAGACTCCACACATTTTATATGCCTATGACTTGGCTTGTCTTGGCCATTTAGAAATCTAAGTGCTTGGTTATCTGTATTTACAAAAAACTCCTTTGGTAACAAGTAATGTCTCCACCTTTTGATGGCTTGAAGAAAAGCATACATTTCTAAGTCATATGAAGAGTGTTTCCTCTTGTCTTCATTCATCTTTTCACTTGAGAAAGCCACTAATTTTCCTTCTTGACTAAGAATAGCCCCTATAGTAACCTTGCTAGCATCACATTCTACTTGGAAAAATTTGTTAAAGTCAAGTAAAGAAAGAATTGGCTGCTCACTAACCTTTTTCTTAAGCAATTCAAAAGCTTCATTTTCTAATTGACTCCATGTGAACTTACACTTCCTTCCACCTTTCATAGTTTCTAACATAGGAGCACATATATGACTAAAATTTCTTATGAATTTCCCATACAATATAGCTAGACCATGAGATCTTCTAACATCTCCAACTATTTTAGGAGGTGGCCACAATTGTATAGCACTTACCTTATCTTTATCCATCTTCAAGCTATCATGGGAGATCACAAAACCAAGATATGTTAGCTCCTCTTTCATGAACAAGCACTTTTCCAAGTGTATTACCAATTTCTCCTTGTGAAGTTTTCTCAAAACCATGTCAATTTGCTTTAGGTTTTCTTCCTTTTTCTTTCTAAAAATTGATATGTCATCCAAATATACTATGATGAAATTTCCATTTAAGTCTTTGAGCACTTCATTCATAAGTCTCATGAAGGTACTAGGAGCATTAGAGAGTCCAAATGGCATTACATTCCATTCATACAATCCATAATTGGTTTTTAATGATGTCTTCAACTCATCTCTAACACTTATCCTTATTTGATGGTACCCACTCTTTAAGTCAATCTTGGAGAAATACTTTGCACCTCTCAAGAAATCAAGAAAATATTCAATTCTTGGCATTGGAAACCTATATCTGATTGTAATCTTATTAATGGCTCTGAATCAGTGCACAACCTCCATGTTCCCTCCTTCTTGGGTGCCAAAACAATAGGTATAGTGCATGGACTTAAATTTTTTGCAATTAAACTAGAATCTAGCAACCCCTTTACTTGTCTAGCAATCTCCTCATTTTGCTGAGTTGTCATGTTGTATATAGCCTTATTTGGTAAAGTATCTCCATGAATGAAATCAATACAATGACTAATGTCTCTTATAGGTGGTAAAGACTTTGGCATACCTTTTGAAATCAAATCTTCATACTTATCCAAAAGTGCTTTCACTTCAATAGGAATTGCCTTCCTTTTTTCATCCTTCTTTTTGTCATTTTCAATTGATCCTTGTGTTTTTCGTTTAGGTATTAAAAAAAAAAAAAGGATTAGGTTCATCCTTCATGTCTTTTAAGAACTCCTTATCAACCATCATAATTTTGGCTCCCCTCTTTTTATTCTCTTCCACTTCTTCATGATCAGCAAATGGAATCAATCTAATCACCTTAACATCCTTCTTGATGGTGTATACATTAAGTTTTCCATCATGTTGTGCCTACAAATCATATTCCCAAAGCCTACCAAAAAATAGGTGGCATGCATCCATGTTGACTATATAAATTTTTTTTTTTGTCCTTATACTTTACAATCTGAAAATCAACCCATGGTTACTCATTTACAAGAATTTGTTGACCTTTTGTTAGCCATGAAACCTTATACGAAAAAATATGAGGTACTCTCCTAAGTTTTAACTTCTAAACCATCTCAAGAGAAACTAAATTTTTATTAGATCCCATGTCAATAATGACTTTACATAACCTTACCTCTTGATTTGCAAGCAGTCCTAAAGATGGTCTTCCTTTGTGATTGCTCCATGGTAGTAGGCACCTTCAAAAGTGTTCTTATCATCATCAAATTTTCTCTTCTTTTAGGTACACTATCTAAATCAGCCATCTCCTTCTCTTTGTAGTCATCATCTTGTACCAAATGTGTTCTTCTTTCACCTTGTGAACTTGGACTAGCTCTATTCGAGCACCTAGATGCATAATGTCCCTCCTTATAGAAATTGAATCAAGTTATTGGACTTTCCATTCTACCACCAAACCTACCTCTTTATTTGCCTCTTCCATCTCTAAAATTAGCTCTAAAATTTCCTTCACTTTGACTAGTTTCATGATTTATCTCCGCATGATCTTCATGGATTTTCCCTCTTCCTTGGAAGTTTCTTCTTCCCCCTTGGTTTCTTCCTCTTCCTTTGCTATTTTTCTCTTTTCTTCTCTTCAATTTGGTTTCCATCTTCAATGCTAATTGATAACATTTCTAATTTGTATTAGGACACAATAGATTAAGTTCTTCTTGAATGTTCAACCTCAATCCATTGAGGTATGTAGCAACTTTTACACTTTCACATTCACTCTATTTTGCCCTTAGGCTCAATTTTTGGAATTCTTTAGTATAGTCTGTGACATCTAGCTCCTTTTGTATTAAACTTTTTCTTCTTCTATTTAGTTCAATTTCATAATCCTCAGGTAGGTAATTTTCACTTACCTTGGCCCTCATTCTACCCCATGAATTTATCATGTTCTTACCTTCTTTGACCCTTTCTCCTTGGGTGAAATTCCACCAAGTGAGGATTGCTCCCTTCAACTCTAACTTGGAAATCTTTACCTTATCTTTTTATTTTACATTTTCACATTCAAAGTGGTTGTTCAAGGATTCTACCTAATCTACAAAAACATCAACATCCATCTTCCCTAAAAATATGGCCAGGTCACCTTTGTCATCCTTCTTGCCAACTCTTTCAAGGGCCTCTATGAAGTATCTTTGGTCTGTAGGCAAGTTAGCCACCTCCTTGATTAGGTGAATTTTCTTCTTCCCCTTATTCCTCTTGCTCTAAGGAAACCTTTATTCTTTTCTCCATTTGGCCCTTCAAATTCTCAAGTTCATCCAATAACCACTTATTGGTTTTCTCATGTTCTTGCGTCTGGTTTGCCAATTTAGCATTGGTGGCCATGTTTGATGTTTTGGCTTCAGATTTTGATTCTAACATAAAACCTAATTGTTTCAAGAGCTTTCCCCAACCTTTGATACCAATAATGATGCAGGGATATCAAAAACAACAAATTTCTTTGTCAAACCCTTGGTTTTCAAGTAAATTTAGACATTCTATCAAAGATTTTATCATATCTCACACATCCTAGCATCTCAAGACTTCAAATCTAATTCATTTGAAAGATATTCTAACCCCCTAGAGATTTAAAAAGGATTCAAACCATTATCCTACCACACAAAAACGTGTAACTTTGTATTATGCCAGCAATATTAAACTACCAAGCATTTCTATTTGTGTGACCCCTTTGAAACACTTAGATGATCCTAATATTGAATTAAATGAATTAATTACATGCTCATAGGCTAGTTGACAACTTGAACATGATGGCTTATAGGTGTGCCAAATCATCTAAGTGCCTTACACAATAAGCCTTTATTATAACTAAATGCAATTAAAAGACTAGCTGACATGAACACAACCTATCAAACATGAATAACATGATCTATCCTAATGCATGATGGACATATGTACATGTGGAAGTGAAATTAAAAAAACTCTTTATGTAGGTGCTCCTCCACCAACATATTTTGCTCGAATGGGTCCATCTAAGAATATTCTAGGACCCAAGTTAAGATTCCTAGGACCTATTAAGTAGCCTAATACCTTACTTTCATATCCCTAAAAAATGTTAACCTATTGAGCAACTTTTGGCTCATTGAGAAACTTTTGACCAACTTAGGACCTAATGAGCAATTTTTCCTTTTCCTAGAAATCCACAGCTTCTTCGTTAGCTCTAGTTGGTTGGATTTAATTTAGGACCAAACTCATTTCAGCCACAATGTCCCTCCAATGGTATCAACCACACTGAATGAAAGTGACCCTAAGGGTCTCTAAGCACCATCAAGCTGTGATATTTGATTGTGCATTTCTTTGAGCTTGTGCAAGATATTGACAAACTATTAGGTGCTATAAGATCATGTTATTTAGGCCTACAAAAACTTATCTCAATTTTTAGAGATTCAATTTTGTTTGGATTTGGCATCTATATCTCACCTGTTGCCAAAAGTTAAAAAGTTTCTTAGTTAAAATGAGCAAGGTTGTGTATAGAAAAACAAGTAAATCATAAAGGATAAGTAGAACAACATTACTCAAAGCCTTAGTGAGGTGAGAGAAACTTGAGAATTCTAATGAGACTACTTTTTGGTCATTCCAAGTAGACTCCACATAAGGAAAAAGTTATTGTTGATGCAATAAGAACATCAATAGAAAACTTTTGGCATGACAATATAAGGGCTTCACCAAACCAAAAAGATGTTGACAAAAGATGAATTGAAAAACAAAATCATGAGCCACATTCAAAATATTTTTTGGATATGACTCAAACACAATTTTATGAAATGTTTCTTCAATGATTTCCTCAATTTAATATTAGCCAAAGTTTTTTTGAGATGAAAAACCCATTCTATGTTAAGATAAATTATACACACACTACATGTTGTTGTAGTGTTCACGTTGAGTTTTCTATGCATTATGATGTTTATCATTATACATGTTGTACTTTGCATACTAATGAAATATTGGAGGAATGTGGTCTACAATTACCTCCTAAGTCATCGAGATAATTTATTGTAAGTGTACTATGTAAGTGAGATGATGGGTGCATTTATTATAAAACCATGTGTTTGAAAGGTTTTTTCCCTTAATGTGGTGGTTTGCAAAAGTTGCATAGATTCCTACATCTAGATAGTGCCCATGAAATTTGTAAGACACAAGTTTCTCTTGGAAAGTAAAAGTGAGTTATATATTGTGTTAAAGATGGAAAATAATTAAAGAAGTGTGAATTAGTGAAATGTGATGTATATGTAGCTAATTTTATGAAATTTTTTCAAGAGAAAATAGTTTGCATGCACACGTTGAACAAGTTCGATGGAAATCCAAGTTTAATGTATATCAAAATGAACTATATATTATGTCATATAAATGATATATTTACAAAAATATATTATTTCTCATCTATGCAATACAAAATTTTAATACCTGATAAATATCGAATGTGTACAATAGAAATGTCAAATGTGCACAATATAAATCTTGAATATATACAATGCAAAATTTGAATATATGTCAATGTCATGTGATGACCACAAATGCATATGTATATTTCTATCAATATCTATGACTATGTAGGATCAGAAAAATTGAGCCTCTTTGATATAACTTGTGGCTCACCAAGTGTTTGTAGAAGAAAATTTAACATACACTATCAAATATCTTATCTATAAGTAATATGAAAATAACTAGAAACTGGGTTATAAATTGTGGATAGTTGAGTTGTTCATTACCTCATCTATTTGTCCCATAGTTGGATTGAATGATAATGGTAGTGGGCTCCTTCATCAATGTGTGGGAGTCCTAACAAAATGATGAGGTAGAGTGATGATGGGAGACACAACTACCAATGAATCAATGCTGACGAGAGGTACAACCTGTATGCTAAGTGATAAAATGTTAGCATTATAGAGTGGCATTAGGGATCCCAAATAGATGCAAAAGAAAAATATACTACAGCCTGAACTAGATCTCCCATGCTAGCAGGAGGTACAACCACTAATGAAGCAGTGTTGGTATGAGGCACAACTTGTATGGTAAGAAATAAAATGTTAGAATTATAGAGTGGCATTAGGAATTCCAAATAGAGTTTAAAAAAAAAAAAAACCATATTGTGGCCTAAGTTGGATATCCTATCCTAGCAAGAGGCACAACTACTGATGAAGTAGTGATGATATGAGCCACAACTTGTATGGTAAGTGATAAAATCTTAGCATTATAGAGTGGAATTGGGGATTCCAAATAAAGTAAAAAAATAAAAAACATATTGCAGCCTGAGTTGGATATCCTATACTAGTAGGAGTCACAAACACTGATGAATCAATGATGATATGAGGCACAACC
The DNA here is from genome assembly GCA_028749045.1 of Cupressus sempervirens. NCBI lineage: Eukaryota > Viridiplantae > Streptophyta > Pinopsida > Cupressales > Cupressaceae > Cupressus > Cupressus sempervirens. The sequence goes on from CM053784.1 coordinate 80,572,693, forward strand.
TATATGGTAAGCAATAAAATATTAGAATTGTAGAGTGGGTTCTAGGGATTTCTATCACACACACAAGAAATCCAAATTGAGATCACAAGAGGGCTTCAACTAAGACTCTACATAATTACCTATGGCCTCTATTGTGTTTGACCCCATCTTTGATGCTTAGGACTCCTAAGAAAATGAAATGGGAAATGATTTGCATGAAGTCTCAAAGAGTGTTGTAATAGGTAAAAGATAAATAAAACATGTTAATAAGAAAAAATGTTGATAATTACTATAAAACTAAAAAAAATGTACTCATTTGTAAATACAACTATTTAATATGTATATAGAACAAATGGATACTATAACATAAAATTTATGAGAAGAAAAATATGAAATTTTACCTCTTCCATTGCCTCAACATTAGCATTCTCAAGTGCATTCATCAAATCTATAAAACTAAATCATTTCTACATATATACAATAGACAAGTCAAAATGTATTCATCAATATTAAGTACATGTATATAAATTCATTCATAATAAATTTCAAAATATAAACTTGACTTATGTTTAATACCTCTTTTTTGTTCTTTCTTATTTCCTTCCCTTTCCTAGATAGAACTTGAGCTATGTGGAGTACCATAAAGAAGAAACAAATATAAAATAAGAGGAACCAATAAGATACATTATGAGTTCAACTCAAATCATAAACCTAATAGGTGTGTAAGCTATGATACCACATAGCTCTCAAGGCCAAAGTTAATGGCAGAAAGTGTGGCATTGTCAACTTGAAAAATTTCAACCCCCAAGAAGCCCTATAAAATAGTAAAGAATATTGTTATAAACATGAGATAATGTTGTAAATGGAAAGAAGACACAATAACAACAAAAAGATCATAGGAGGGAAAGAAGACACAAGAAGGACTTGAAGGACGATATTGGAAAGGTATTATTGTACTTTTAAGAATACCAATTAAGAAACAATATTTCAAAGCGCATTTACTATAGTACTTTTAAGAATATTTAAAAATGTTTTCCTCAAGTGTTCTTTCTCTTAACCTTACACCTCTGGCAATACGAGTACTATGTGGTGTTCTCATACTACTTGTTGCACCCTGCATTACATATTGTTTGAACTTATCAATGTAAAGTGCTCTATAAAATAAATAAACTTTTTACATAAATATAGTATTTAGGTGATTAAATAATATCATGTTAAAACTCATGAGGTTCATTACATGGGATTCGGGTAATGCTAGGAGAAAAAGATATGTATGGGAGTTGGATGGATTTAATGAATAGGAGGGTTTCAAAATTGGTAGGAGATGGAAGAGGATCTATAAGTTGGTTGTTAGTGTCATGTCAATTAAGAAAAAATAGTTTAAAGCTCATGTATTATTGTACTTTTAAGAATATTTTAAAAACTTTACCTTCAGTGTTCTTACTCCTAGCCTTGCACCTCTAGCAAAATGAGTACTCTGCGATGTTCTCAAACTACTTGCTACACTCTGCATTGCATATTATTCACATATCAATCTAGAATGATCTATATAATTATTTTTGTTCAAATTTTATAATATTTAGGTGATTAAATAATATCATGTCAAAACTCAAACAAACAAACTCATGTATCCTATCCACTAAAGACCCATCACCATCAAATCATTTGTGAGTGTAAAATCCCCACCTCCATATGAATAACAAGTATTCCCAAAATGTACACATGGATGAGATGAATCTCCATCTTGAGACACCTCCATATCTATCCCATCACACATGTGTTGATAGCTAAAACAAAAATGTTGATTGGGTCCCTAAGATTGTAATGATGCATATGATGACAATGCAGGTGGCACAAGTGAGGATGATACTAGTGGTGTAGGTGACACAAGTGGAGATGACACTAGTGGTGTATGTGACACAAGAGGAGATGACACTGGCGGTGCAATTGATGCTGATGGAGTTTTCATAGGTGATAATGATGGAGTTGTTGCATGCTATGAGGACCCTAGTGCCATAGGTGATGATGAATGAGATATCACATGTTGTGATGACACTAAAGTTGCATGTGATGATGGTCAGGGTGCCAAAGGTGAAGGAAACCCACCTAACTATGAACCATGTCGAATGATTACATCTGTCAATGATGCAGCTGCATGAAGAGTCTATAAATTAGTAGACACCTTCACAATTGATGGGAGCACAACATGAGGCATGGTTTTTAGTGATGTACATCTCCTCACATATTTTGGTACCACCCTATGAGCCACAAGTCTATCATATAGAGAACCTCTCCCTCTACCTTGGAACTAATGGATGTCAAAGTAATTTGGCTTCTCGCCAATGATGAACTCACAATATAGCTTTCTCATAAAATATAGAGGCACCTCATAATTATTACATGGTGGTAGGTCAAATACCATATATCACCTATCCCAAAAACATGATCTCATCCTAGCATGAATACACCAATGAATAGGAAATTTTTTGGTGGTATTTAATAAGGAGTTACCAGATATAGGATTGGTGAAAAGAGAACATATGGTACCTTTCTTTATGTCTTTATCCTTCACTTGCTGATATGATAACCCATTGGTATAAAATACATGAGACTTATCCCTCTATTGGTGTCTGAAAATACTAGAGGGTTTTCAATTACCCTGATGAGAACAAGACACATCTAGGGGTAGCTAACTCTCATTTTCAACATGCCCTTTTAGACGCCAAGCCAACTATAAGGCTAGATGCTTCTTCTTCTCTAGGCTCTGCAAAACCTAGGTGGGTGGACCTATAGATTCTTTATATGGTACCAATTATCAAAGCATATACTGAATCTAATAATGCAGATAAAACCCATATATCTTCTAATAACTCATGCAATGACATAGATCTACGGTAACTAAATGCAATTCTATGAAATTCACAAATTGAGTGAGGGTTAGACTTTTTAGCTCTTTAACATAAAATGTAAAGATGATTTGAATTTGATTCAATTTTATGTGGGTGGGGAAAGTGGATGAAAACTAGGTATGAACAACAAAATTATGATCCTATAATAGATTAGTGCCTCATCCATTAGGCAATTCATGAATCTCCTTCATGTATTTTGGATATCCTAGACACATACTTATGTCAAGACTCCAGATCTATCCATTTACCTTGTAAATTGGATATCAATGTTTGATTTAAACCTCATTCTTACCTGATATCCTCCTCAATAAACCTACAACCTTGTTGAAATTTTGAAGCATTTAAATAATTCCTTGAATTACAAGCAACAATGAAGCAACATACAGCCTTAAAGGACTACAACTATGACCTAGGCTCTTTGTTCAAAGACCATAAAACATCACAGCTCAACTAAGAAAGGAGACAAGATTTAAACTGAAACTAAACACTTGATGTTTCGTGTATTGATTTCTTTGAAATAATACATAAAAATGCATGAAATTAACTCATAAAGAACCTAATAAACCAGACTATCCAATGAACAAATGCTATCATACAAGAGGGAAAATGGAAAGAATGGGAAACTAATGGGATGGGAAGGGGGTATCACAGAAAAAGGAAAGCTTCATGGTCTAGAACCAGCACATCCTAGATCTTCCATGTAGGTTTCACCAATTCTAGAGCCAATTTTGCTAAGTGTTTTCATTCTAGAGAAAACTTTCCAAAATTCCAGCCACTATGATGAATGAAAGAAAGAAAGATATAGCAATAAGTGAATTCCCAGATTTGATCTATGCCTAACATGTGTCCACTTGGAATTCAATCTCTTGTAATTGAATCACCTCTCTCTTCTTTCTTCCCATTTTGATCTGATTTTGTTTTCATCACTACTTGTAACAAACTTGTAAATATCTCGACTAAATGATGAAAATCATTTTGCAACCAAAATATCTAAAAACTTTATGAAATTCTAGAGGAATTTGAGTTTTTACTAAGTGAATGTGATCAAAATTTGACCCAAATTACATTTTCACTTTCTTTCACTAATATTCAGGTCATTACCCCGCTAAAAATCAAAATTGAACTTTGATACCTAAATTTGGTTGCTTGTTAGGAATCTAATAGAAAACCTCTTATAGCTCGAACAGACTACTTCATGTGCAAAAACTAACTACATAGTCAAAAAAATCAATTTCTCCCTGTTCTGGTGATATATAACATCACATATTTAGCCTCCCAGAAACCCCTTAAATCTCCATTTGAAAATTGCCCCTCTGGTAGAACACTCAGCTGAGTCTACAACTCTGATTTTGAATTTTGAAAAATTCAAAAGTTCTAAAGCTAAAAATTTAGAAAAAACCAATTTAATTCGCAATGTGCATATGGCATGTTTGGAAAAATGATAAAGTTTTGATATTTTAAATATTTTCATTTTTCCCTTTATCATTGCATTTTAGGTCAAACAAGTTTGACCAACCTTTTGCCACGTGGCACTTTGTGATTCATTCATTTTCGCATACTTTCCACTAAACTACCATATCATCTTTTTAATCATAGTGCCATGTCATCATCTAAGCAAGCCTGCTAACACATGTCAGCATCCCGTTTACCTGCAATATTTAACCGGTGAGCACTTTCAAAATGTGGGCATGCGCTATCCTTCAATCATTTAGAGTTTTTGCACCCATGACATCATCATTTCCAACTCGGCATACTTGTCATATTCCACCAATGGGCACACTTTACTTCATCTAACCTTTCTAGCATGGAATGACTCATCATTCTTTTTAAGTCTTGGTCCCACTGTGCTTGCTTGCCTGCATTATTTAAATGTCGAGCAAGTCCATATTAGGGGTAAGCGCTAACCTTGAATCTTATTTAAATCTACAAGGATAAAAAATCTTCTGTGATTGTATACTTAGTCAACTAGACAGACCAATGAGGTGCTTCCTTTGTATTCCAACTCACCTAAAAATTTTCCATAGATGACAAGGTGTTATTATGCTCTAAGAAAGGCAGCCCCATGATGTCACTCTGTGCCATGTGTCGTGAAGGGGCTTTCCTGCATTTCTTAGAACTTGTGGATTTTCATATTGCAGGCAAGTGCCAGCCCTTGATGCTTGCTAAATCAACGATCACAAAATTTGAACTAAAAAGTATTGATATCATTAAAAGACCAACCAATGACATTGTAAAAAAATCAAAACGTGCATAGGGAACACTAACAACTCTGCAAAAGGTTTGACTACTTCTGACAACTTAAGAACTTTTGCAGTGCACAGAGGTTTGAATGCCAACAGGGGCTACATGTCGAAAAGGTGCTTGCCTGTAATATTTAAAGACCTTGCAGCTCCATATTGCAGGCAAGCCTCAACCCTTGATCTTGAAAGGATCTACGGTGCTCCAAAGATATCACAACTTGGACAAGCTTTATAAGGTTTATCAAAAAGATTAAAATGTCATTCTTAAATAAATAGACCTTTAGCATAAAATGTCCTGCCAAAATTTATTTGAAATGATACTTTATAAGGTTTTCAAAGGCTAGGTCCAAATAGGGCAAGGCATAAGGGTTTCTATAGTGAATTTCTTACTTAGGGTTTCGACCTAATTCCCAAAATTTTATGGCACACATTTAGGGTTTTTTCATTGCAAAATACAACAAAACAAGGGTGGTGATAGACCAGGCCAACGCCCTCCATGTACCCTATTTTGTAACCTCCCTAGACACCTCATTTGCATTTCAGGCCATCTATTCAAGTGTATTCGCTAGGGTTGAGTGGTGAGAAAGTGAAGATGACCACAACCTATTGTCCATTTTGGTGATGTTAGCAGTATTTGGTGAGAGGTGGTTTATGAGGTCCTCATGTCTAGTATTTAAATGATGTAATTGTATGCATAGAGGGTTTATAGGAGATGGTGGTTATTGAACATGAACATTGAGTGGAGGGTTTTGTGGTTGTATAGGTGGATGGTTTTATGGTTATATGAGTGGAGGGTATTGTGTTTGTACAGGTGGAGTTTTTTTTTGGTTGTGTCATGATAAGTGTAGGATTTGATTGTATAGGAGGTGGTCCTTCTTCTCTCCCTCATTTTATTGGGTTCTTTGAGGCATCTATATTAAAAATAAATAAAAATAATTACAAAACATATAAATCACAAAACCACATTACAATATTTGATAAAAAATTACATAAATGATGAATACAATGAAGACTTACCTCATTTTTGGGGTGCCATGGATGGAGATGCAATCAAAATTTGTTTTTTATGCTAACCCCAATTGGGTTTTGGTGTAGTCCTCCATAATCAATGCTATTGTTTTGGTTTGAGGGTATAAAAATAGCCTCAAACATAGGCAATAGTCAAATTATATAATTTAAAAAACGTGATTGGGTTTTAAAAAGTATAACAGCCAAGCTTGGATACCAAGCCTGGATGACATTTTACTTTTAAATAACCTAATTGGGTCCACTTTTTTGTACACCAACTTGGTGCACACACCCTACCCGATGAAGATACACTTCATTGTTTTGCTATCCAACTTTGACCTACTCACTTTAGATACATGACCATTTTGTATGCTTCACAACCAAAATATCTTAATGAGGGCTTCTTACTAGACCATGTTTCCATAGGTGTCTTGTCAACTAGTTCTGCCATAGGACAATAGTTCAACAAGTAACATGATTTTGCCTTTGCTTCAACCCAAAACTTATGTTCAAGACCAGCACTTCCCATCATGCTCCTTGATCTCTTTATCAATGAATGATTCATCCTTTCCATTGCTCAATTCTATTGAAAAGTATAAGTTGTAGTCTTATGCCTCTTAATATCATGATCTACATAGAACCTATCAAAATCTCCATTGTAAAACTCTCCACCATTATCCATCCTTAAAAATTTAATCTTTATCCTAGTTTTATTTTGACAAGATTTTTAAATTCCTTAAATGGACCAAAAACTTCTGATTTACTTTTCAAAAAACAAACAAATGTTCTTCCACTAGTAAATTTTGACCCATTTGTCGATGAAACATGGTCAAAATTTTGACCCATGTTGGTTGAGTTTGTGACCAAGTGGTGCATTGCAAATTTTCTCTACAAAATTTTGATGAAACCTCAAATTGGTCAATATTTTGACCAAATACTTGTTGAAAATGGACCACATTTGGTATGACCATTATTGGTTAAAATTTTAACCAATCTTGGTCAAAATACTAGCCAAGATTGGTCAAAATTTTGACCAAGCTTTCTTGAAAATGCCACATTAAAATTTAAAAAAGAAAATTTAAAAATTACTTGGGAAAAATTTCAAACCAAGTTTGGTCAAAAATTCCACAATATTTTTTTTTTTAAAATAAAATAAAATAATAATATTTGGTCAAAATTTTGACCAAGTTTCGTCAAAATTTTAACCAGTTGGCATCCTTGATCAATTAGGATGCCAAACCCATGATGACATCCTTGTTGATGAATTGGTCAAAATTTTGACCAAGTAATACCAAAATTGGTCAAATTTTTGAGCAACCTTCTTTGTTTGAAAAAAAATGAAAAAAAGATTGAAGATGATTCTAGAAAAAGTGAGATTTGTCCTTGATATGGTGCCCCCTACAGATTTCACTGGACTTAACTCTTTCTTGGACATATTGGGTATTTGCAAAAGTTCATTAAGAACTTTGCATAAAAATCCTATTGGGTGGATATGTTGAATCCAAATAGCAAGCCATATGCATGGGAGATTGCAAAAGGAGAGGCCTTTGTGGAGGTCAAACAATGCTAGTGTGTATGCCCATTTTGGCATATCTGAATTGGGACAAGGATTTCTATGTTCATGTGGATGCCTCTAACATAGAAATACTTGTTCCAATCTAGATATGCCAAAATGGGCTTATACACTAGCCTTGTTTAAGCTCCTCAAAAACCTCTCCTTGTACAATCTCCCATGTGTATGGCTTGTCATTTCAAGTCAACTTATCCAACCAATAATATTTTTATGCAAAGTTATTAATGAACTTCTGAAAGTACCCAATGTGCCACAGAAAGAGTTAAGTCTAGTGACATTTGTAGGTGGCTCCATATAAAGGACAAATCTCACTTTTTTTGGAATCATATTCAATCTAATAATCTATAAAAAAAAAATGATTTTCTCACTTGGGAAATTATTATGCCAACTCCAATTTTAGATGGTTAAGCTAAATTCACAATATTTTAGGAGTTATTTAGTTTTCAATGGTTATACATGTTTATTTTCTTTTCATATATTTTGTATTTGTTCTGCACATACTTGCATGATATCTGATCATGTATATCTACTTCAGATTTGTAGTAGAAAGATTGATTTTTGGGTGACTATGGAAGACTTATAGGATTATACCGAGCTATACAAATCCATCACCTACTAGAAGGCATTTCTAGTAGGATGTAGAGTTTAAGAAGCAAGTATTTCATACTTCAACTATTTGAATGAAGTTGTAGCATATTAATAGACAGAATTGAATAAAGTATTGTATGTTTAGCATGGTTCAATTCAATGTTGATTATTTTGATAGGAATTTATGGAGTTTGGTAGTTGCAGTAGATACATCATTCTAAACGAAAAGTTGACCTTTTTCTCATCATTTCACTACGTAAGAAATTTTATTGCATTATAAAATTATTGTAGTCACAAGGAGTTTAAATATCAAAAGTTATCTCTCTCATATTTTGGTATGTGCATGAAGTTGTGGTGCCAAAAACATGACACCTTTAGTTTTTTTTTAAATTTTGAAAAGAATGTATGCACTATAGTGCGCATGCACTTTTCAAAAGTAAATTTTTTTATAAATGGGCTACAAACCCACAGCCCATTTTATCATTCTATTCGGGTTTTGCATTTCTCCTCAACAACATGCACACAGATTGAAGAAATTGAAGAATTTTGACACCTACCTCCTCAAATGCCTCCTTGTCACCGAAGATCAAGATCGAGAACACGTAGTTTGTTTTCTACTCTTGTTTTTGCATTATTTTATATGTTTTTGCATTGTTTTGTAAGTTTTTACATTGGTTTGTAGGTTTTTTCAATTTTTCTTTAAATTTATTTATTTATTTAGATTTCAATTGGATTTTTATTAGGAAATGTGAATAATGAACCACCAAATCTCTAGCTAGATCAACAAAATCAAGATGAAATCCCTCCACAAGATCCAAATCAAAACCCTCCACAACAAGAAATTCTACAACCTCCACCGATTGGAAGACCTCCTCCTAGCACCCAAGAAAACGCAATGAATGAAATAGAAAGAGGGAGAAATGAATTAGAAGCACTCATTGGTAGGTTAAAAACTTGTGGACAAACCAATCCAATGAGAGTGCAATTGGCATCCTCCCTCGAGTCCATTATGACCCATGTAGCTTCTATTAGTGGTCAGTTGGATATTTGGCATGTTAAGAGGGATGAACAAAAATTATATTATGAAAAAAAATTACCATATGAAGATGTAAAAAAAAAAAAAGGAAATAACAAAAGGTAACATTTGTGCATAGTTTAAAAAGCTTAGAGAACAAGATAGTATTAAACATACAACTAAAATGTTCCCCATCCACTGGTGCATACATGATGGTATTAGAAATGAATTTTGGGATAGATGGTCGATGGTCTTTGATGCCCCTCCTTGCAATAATCACAAGGTTACAATGTATTTCTTAAAGAAATTGTATTGTCAATTTTTCCTTGGGGAGATCCCCAATTATTTTGATATATTAGAATCTCAGGGTAGATGTGAGGGCTCATCATTTAAGAGGTCAGGGGCACGTTGTGACCCTAATGTAGTTAGGGCACCTATTCTCAAGCCACAAAGTGAGCATGTGATTATTCCTTTAGTTTTGAAGGAACATGTAGAGGCTAGCACTCTAGGGACTATCAATGCTTTGACAAAGACCCTCATTCATTGCACTAGTCCATTAGTTGGGGAGGAGCCTTCCGTGTGTCATGGTCACATGTGGATCCTTATGCACATTTGGTAGTCTTGCTGGAAATAGTATGGATGATAGGCTAGTCACTAATTAGTTTCTCAGTCACACATTTGGAGTTGACACATAGATAAATTACAATTATAATAAACTAGTTTGATCACATTTTGTATGTATAGTAAATGACTAATTAATTAGCATGTATTGACATTGTTCCAAATTTAGGGTAAGGGTGTTGCTAGCCCTAGTACAGATTCCCCAACCCCATTTTTTGTCCTGTCGACGAGTCAAGAAGTATGTATTGATTTAATCATTTAAATTAATATAGTTATTTATTAAGTAATCATATAAAGGATTGACAAAAAAAAATTATGCATGTACATCAGTTCTTTACTAGACCATCGACATTCACAAGGGACTCTAAGCCTAAGCATGATACGAGCTTCATAGAGGTACATTTGTTTCATGTTAATTTAATTCATTTGATTAGATTTTTTTCATGTTTCATGTTACATGTAAATTTTATTATATGACATGTGGCTATTGATGTCTAAGACTCCTCCTCATCTTCGCCAATCCATCGATCGTGGAGTTGTTGTTGCAATGGCTAGTTCAAAGCCATTGATCGATTTATGAAAGAGTTTACATAGTTTTAGTTGGTGTTTATAATAGTTATTATTTAAATTTCAAATGTTATTTATAAGTGATTATATTGATTGAATTTTTGTAGGGTCTTATTACATGCGATTGTTTGCAAACCTCTAAAGTGGACGTATAGAGTGACTATTTGATGGTTGTAAGAAAATAGTTAATTTTGTGTGTACATTTATTTGATTTTAATTTATAATAATTACTAATTCATATATACTTTGTTTGTATCAGCTCAAGTTAGATAAGAGCCTAAACAAGAAGATGAGTGAGCATGTGAGGAAGACCCCATCATCCCCATCAGCTCCCTCCACATGATGACCAATATACATTTGATGTATATATGAAATTTTATATTTGATTTATGACATATATTTGATGCATGACATTATTTTTTAATATATGATATGTTTGTTCATGTATGACATTATTGTTTATCATAATATATTATATTTTTGTTAATGTATGACATTATTGGTTATCATGATATATTATATGTTTGTTCATGTATGACATTATTGTTGGATATAATTAATTAATTGTGTGTTGTCTTTGATGTTACACAAATGTCATATCAGTTGTTAGTCAATATATACCGACTCTAAAGGACCTAAGCTATAGTTAGAAGAATCCAAGCCTGGTATAAAAGACTACATAACTATTTGATACTAATTTGGCATGTGTTTTCTTTGAAATTTAAGTTTACTATCATATCTTTCTTAAATTTTGTCATTCCAAGAGGGAGAAGTTAATTAGTTCCTTCACAAAGGGAGAATACTGAATGTAGGAGAAGTTTTTTGTGTAAGAAATTTTTTGACATAGGGAGTCTTGTTCTTGAAATTTCATTGTTCTATGACACGTTGAGTTGCCATCAATGTCAAAGAGGGAGATTTTTGGATACAATTGATTAATTGTGTTGTCAAAGAGGGAGAAGTTTACTGTCATATCTTTCTAAAAATTTGTCATTCCAAGAGGGAGAAGTTAAGTAGTTCCTTCATAGAGGGAGAATACTGAATGTAGGAGAAGTTTTCTATGTAAAAAACTTTCTGACAGATGGAGTCTCGTTCTCAAAATTTCATTGTGCTATGACATGTTGAGTTGCCATCAATTCCAAAGAGGGAGATTTTTGGACACAATTGATTAATTGTGCGTTTTCTTTGATGTTACACAAATGTCATATTAGTTGTTAGTCAATGCATGTCAAGCTCACTTGGTCAATGAAGATAGTTTTCCTTATCTACCGAGCATTTCTAAGTTTACTCTATGAAAAGACAGTGTCTATCAAGCTCACTTAGGCATCAAAGAAATTTATGTAGAAAAGAGTGTTGACCAAGTTCACTCGATTAATGAAGAAAATTTTATCAAAGTTAGTGTTAACCAAGTTCACTTGGTTACCAAATTAATTTTGTAAGTTCATAGTGTTAATCAAGCCTCTCTTGGTTAACACAAGAAATCATTATAGAGTTCATTTCTACCATGTTGGGTTGGCTAATGAAGGATTTTATTATTTTGGCATGTGAAGCTTAGTTACTTTACCTAGTGATTCTAGCTGACTATGGTAATGAATATTTTTTATTCTAATTTTTATTTGACCTAACTTTACAATCTGGAAGGTATAAGTAAAAGGTTAAATTTTGATTTCAAAGTATGTAAGAAGTTTTGATTTAATTGAAAGAGATAAAAGGAGGAAATGAACTTGAAAGATAAATAAGTATCCTTGTGGAGTAGAAAAGTAATATTTGATCAAGAAGGATCAAGCTTAAACTAGAATAGAGATCTATATTCTGAAATTTAGTTGCATCTCAATTAGGTCATTTCATTGTTACTCTCTAACCATTGTAGCCGTGATCTAAAATCTCTTAACATAGGTGGTTTAATAGCCATTTGTAAATACTCTAACAAGGTGGCAATTTTGTTGAATTGTTTCAAGACCTCTAACAAGGCCACTCCTAATAGGGTGATTAAATCCTTTAATAGGGTCACACCTAACATTGTGTTTTGTACCTGTTAATAGGGTTGGCTCATAATAGGGCTCACTTTAGAAGAGTAAAAAATAGTAGCTAGTTACATTGGTGGTTTTTCAAATATTGGGGTTCAATGTTAAATCCTTGTGTCATATGTGTTCATTTCTTTTCTCTCATGCTTGCTAATTAAGATTAACCAATTACTGATAACATCTTAAGGATAAGTCATTACCGAGTTCCTTCAGTATTTATCAAGTTACAACAAATTTTGTATGCTTATCAAGTATCAATAGTAATCAGTTTATCAGTCTAAATTTTATAGTTGACATCTAAGGGATCTAGGATTTATTTTAGTGGTAACTGATTTAGCCCCCTCTTAGTTACTCCTCTTATATTTCCAACAATTATTGGTTATCATAATATATTATATGTTTGTTCATGTATGACATTATAGGTTATCATAATATATATCTCATTTTTCTTGTTTATGTTTTATGTATATTGAACATGTATTTTATTTTAATGTAATTTGCATCCAAAATGATACAAAGTGCTCACACCAAAAACTAGTGGATTCCTGACAAGAACACTTTTAAGGAAAACTAACTTTCCCACCTTCCTAAGTGTTTTCAAAGACTCTTTGAGTCTTGGTTACAATATTGAACAAACTTCTACCCAACTTCACAATACTACTTGATCACTCTCCCTATTCATGACTTGGAAAAAATTATCAAATTTGAGAAATGGATCATAATAAACTTCTTGCTTCAAACTAACACCTTAGAAACTTCGAGGAACACCGAATAACTATCTCACAAACTTTTGTCTATCATCTATTCCATCCTTCCAAGTGATTCTTTAACATCCTATGAGCGAAAAAAATCTTCCAACATTCTATGATTGTATTTTCTTTGCAACAACATGTAATTTGTTGATTTTTAGACAACTCTTCACAAAGGAAAGTGATTATATTTCAAACCTATGAAATGGCTACTAAGAAAAAAAAAAAGATCCTTAACATGTTCCACTAAATCCATTTAGTGATAACATGTATCTAAAGTGTTGTTTCTTTTAGACAAAGTATGAGTTTCTTGTTCCAAATAGGAAGCAATGAAATTTGACAATAACTCAATGATCCTATATACAAGTTTAACATCAATAATGATTCCATGTCATATAAAGAAAAACTTAATAATCACCAACATCTTGTGTATCCTTTAAACTCATAGAGGCCATTTTCATCATTTGACATTCATTCCAACCAATTACTAGTTGGTTTGATTGGTTACAAGGTTAATTTCAATGTTTTCTAAAAAATTGCTAAAATTTTCAAAAAGTTGTCAGCAACATTTATTGTAAAATGTAGTTTTTGCATTAACTCTTCCTAGAACTTAATGAAATGGTTTTTGGTAACACATAGGACTTATATAAGGTGCAATGACTCTCAAAAAACTTATTGAGTCAACTTATTGACCAAAATAACAAAATAATAATAATCATTAGAACTAAGGCAACCTGGGTTTATAGGTGACCTCAAGTTCCTTGACCTTACAAGCAAGGATTACCTTATTACCATAAAAAAAACATGTTAAAAATTATGTGTATGATCACCCTTTTACCTTCTATCATGAGTCTCCATAATTGGATGAGATGACATATTCATTTTGCCACCGTCAAAGATCGTTACCCTATGGCATTTAGTTACTCTTAGGGACGATTCTGTTTGGCGTGCCTGAGAATGTTTGAGTTCTCAATAGGAAGGGAGGAGCTTGGGGATATTTTTTACCTAGCCACTTGGAGCTAACATAATAAATATTTCAATCCCACGATAAAAGGTGAGAGAGATATGATAGTTGGTAACTTTGTATTGGCCAACACTACAAGTTTCAACACCACTCGAGATGGGTTCGCAAAATCAAAACAAAATAAGATCTCCAAAAAGAGAGAGAGGTTATTGTAGGTCTCTATAATGAAATCCTATAGCACCTAGAATCACATCCATACCTCATACAAGCTCTGAGATATACCCTATCAAAGATTATTTCCCTATGACATTTAGTGACTCTTAGGGGCATTTTGGCTCAACATGCTAGAGAACATTTGAGCACTCAATGAGATAAGAGGAGCTTGGGGCTAGTGTTTACCCAACCACTCAAAGCTAATAGAATAGACAGTTCTATCCCATGTCAAAAGGTGAGAGAAATTTGGTAGTTGGCAACTTTGTAATGGCTAACACTAAAAGTTTTAGCATCACCCGAGATAGGGTCACAAAATAAAAATAGAATAAGATCTCCAAAAAGTGAGAGAGGTTTTCGAAGGTCTCTAAAATGTAGTCATATAGCACCTAGATTCATATTCATACATCATACGAGCTCTAAGATATGCCCTATCAAAGATCACTATCATATGGCATTTAGTAACTCTTAGGGACATTTTGGTTCGACATGCAAAAGAACATTCAAGAACTCAATAGGCTAGGAGAAGCTTGGGGCTACTGTTTATCTAACCACTCAGAGCTAATGAAATAGATAGTTTGATCCTATGATGAAAGGTGCGAGAGATTCTATAGTTGGCAACTTTGTACTAGTCAACACTATAAGTTTTAGCATCACTTGAGTAGGGTTGCAAAATCAAAATAGAATAAGCTCTTCAAAAAGAGAGAGAGGTTATTGTAGGTCACTGTAATGAAGTTGTCTATCACTCTAAATTTGCATCCATACCTCACACAAGCTCTAAGATATGCCATGTCAAAGATTGCTACCCTATGGCATTTGGTGACTCTTAGGGACATTTTGGTTTGGCATGTCAGAGAATATTTGAGCACTCAATAGGATGGGATGAGCTTAGGGCTAGGGTTTACCTAGCCACCTAGAGCTAATAGAATAGATAGTTTGATCCTGTGATGAAAGGTGAGGGAGATTTGGCAATTGGAAACTTTGTACTAGCCAACACTACAAGTTTTAGCATCACCCAGATGAGGTCAAAAATTAAAATGAATAAGATCTCCAAAAAGAGAGAGAGGTTATTTTATGACTTTACAACATGGTCCTATAGCACCTAAAATTGCATCCATACCTTGCGTGAGCTCTGAGATATGCCTCACCAAAGATTGTTGTCCTATGGTACTTAGTGAATCTTAGGGATGACTTGGTTCAATGTGCCAGAGAATGTTTGAGCACTCAATAGGAAGGGACATGCTTGGGGCTAGGGTTCACTTAGCTAGTTGGAGCTAATAGAATAGACATTTTGGTCCAATGATGAAAGGTGAGGGAAATTTGGCAATTGGAAACTGTGTACTAGTCAACACTATGAGTTTCAGCATCACTCGAGATGGGGTTGCAAAATCAAAATAGAATAAGATCTCCAAAAAGTGAGAGAGGTTATTGTAAATTTCTAAAATGTAGTCTTAAGGCACCTAGAACCACATCCATACCTCACACAAACTCTAAGATATTTCCTGTCAAAGATCACTGCCCTATGGTATTTAGTGATTCTTAGGGATGTTTCGGTTTGACATACCAGAGAATTTTTGAGCACTTAACAGGATAGGATGAGCTTGGGACTAGGGTTTACCTAGCTAGCTAGAGCTAGCAGAATAGATAGTTTGATCCCATGATGAAATGTGAGAGAGGTTTGGAAGTTGGCAGCTTTGTATTGGCCAACACTACAAGTTTCAGTATCACTCGAGATGGGGTCGCAAAATCAAAATGGAATAAGATCTCTAAAAAGTAAGAAAGGTTATTGCAGGTCTCCACAACATAGTCCTTTAACACCTAGAATTGCATCCATGCCTTAGACAAGATCCAAGATATGGCATATCAAAGATTGTTTCCCTATGGAACTTAGTGACTCTTAGGGACAATTCAGTTTGGCATGTTGGAGAATGTTTGAGCACTCAATGGGATGGGACAAGCTTGGGGCTAGGGTTTACCTAGCCACCCAGAGCTAATAGAATAGATAGTTCGATCCCATGATGAAAGGTGAAGGAGAGTTGATAGTTGGAAACTTTGTATTGGTCAACACTACAAGTTTTAGGATCATTCGAGATGGGATTGCAAAATCAAAATGGAATAAGATCTCCAAAAAGAGAGAGAGGTTATTGTAGGTCTCTACAACATGGTTCTATAGCCCTTAGAATCACATCCATAGCTCACACAAGCTCTAAGATATGCTCTATCAAAGATCATTGCCCTATGGCACTTAGTGACTCTTAGGGATGATTTGGTTCGACATACTTGAGAATGTTCAAGCACTCAACAAGATGGGAGGATCTCAGGGCTAGTATTTACCTAGCCAACCAAAGATAATAAAAGAGACATTTTGATGCCATGATAAAAGGTGAGAAAGATTTAGCAGTTGGCAACTTTGTACTACCCAACACTAAAAGTTTCAACATCACCTGATATGGGGTCATAAAATTAAAATGAAATAAGATCTCCAAAAAGAAAGAGAGGTTATTGTAGGTCTCTACAATGCAATCCTATAGCACCTAAAATCACATCTATACCTTGCATGAGCTCTAAGATATGCCCCATCAAAGATTGCTACCCTATTGCATTTAGTGACTCTTAGGGACGTTTCAGTTCAGCATGTCCAAGAATGTTTGAGCACTCAATGGGACGGGACAAGCTTCAAGCTAGGATTTACAGAATAGATAATTCAATCCTAAAAATAAAGGTAAAAGAGATTCAATAGTTGGCAACTTTGTACTGGCCAACACTATAAATTTCAGCATCACCCAAGATGGTATCACAAAGTAAAAATAGAATAAGATCTCCAAAAAGAAAGAGAGGTTATTGTTAGTATTTGTAACACAATCCTATAGCATATAGAATCAGTTCTATACCTTGCACAAGCTCCGAGATATGCCCCATCAAATATCGCTTCCTTATGGTAATTAGTGGCTTTTAGGAATGTTTTGGTTTGATGTGCCTGAGAACATTTGAGTGCTCAGATGAGTTTGAGGCTAGGGTTTACCCAACCACTTAGAGCTAACACAATAGATAGTTCAGTCCCATGATAAAAGGTGAGGGAGATTTGGCAGTTGGAAACTTTTTACTTGTCAACACTACAAGTTTCAACATCACCCGAAATGAGGTCACAAAATCAAATTAAAATAAGATCTTCCAATAAAAATAAAAATAAAAATAGAATAAGATCTCCAAAAAGTGAGAGAGATTATTGTATGTTTCCACAACTTGGTCCTATAGCACCTATAATCACATCCATACCTCGCACAAGCTCTGAGATATACCCCGTCAAAGATCGTTGCCCTATGGCACTTAGTGACTCTTAGAGATGATTAGGTTTAGAATGCCAAAGAATGTTTGAGTACTTAATGGGATGGGATGAGCTTGAGGTTAGTGTTTACCCTACCACCCAGAGCTAATAGAATAGATAGTTCAATCTCATGATGAAAGGTGAGGGAGATTCAATAGTTGGCAACTTTGTACTAGCCAACACTACAAGTTTTAGCATCACCCAAGATGGGCTCACAAAATCAAAATGGAATAAGATCTCCAAAAAGTGAGAGAGATTATTGTAGGTATCCACAACCTAGTCCTGTAGCACCTAGAATCACATCCATACCTCACACGAGCTCCGAGATATGCCTCGTCAAAGATCATTGACCTATGGCACTTAGTGACTCTTAGGGACAATTCGGTTTGGCATGCCAAAGAATGTCCGACCACTCAATGGGATGGGATGAACTTGGGGCTAGGATTTACTTGACCACCCAGAACTAATAGAATAGAAGGTTCAATCCCACAATGAAAGATGAGAGATATGAGCAAGATATGCATGCCTAGGCCACTTTGTGCAAGATATGATCAAAAGTTGCTAATTAAGGAAAATTGAGTATTTTTGAGTTTTTGTTCAAGATAGCCTAGGATTAGGTGTTTTTAGTTTTTTTTAATAGTTTGGAACCTTTTCCAAGTCTTAGAAGTGAAATCTAGTGAACTTTGCAAATGTTGCGCTTTTTGTGCAAATTTCCAAAAGTTTTAAAAGTTGCTTAAAAATGCAAATCTGAGTGGAAAGCTTTTAACCTTCGAAAATATGTTTCCCATGCTTGTATACTTGATAATGGATAGTTATAACTTCCCAAGCTTCCATTTGTAAATTTTTTGCAAAAATTGCAAAAATTGCTCAAGCAATCAGCAACATTGCAACTTTTGAGCATTTTTTGCTATTACCATATTTAGGTCAAATGGGTCCATCTAGGACATTTCTAGGACCCTAGTTAAGATTCCTAGGACCTATTAGGTAACCAAATACCTTATTTTCCCATGTATATTGAAAGAAAATGAATAAGAAATTTTCTACCAACTACAAATATTTCAAAGAAATTGAAAACAATATATATTATTCTTTCAAGAAAAATGAGGTATCGATTTTGAAAATAAGATTGAAATAACTCCCATCAGTGGCATGGCCAAGAATTGTAGCTACATCTATTAAATATACAAAGGAAGATATAGAATAGATGCAAAAGATGGAATATCACCTACTTGATATGGTGATGTTGTGCCTTTAACATGACATGATGGAGTGTGTACATCATCAGATATACAAAGTAGCATCTCTTCAACATTACATGATGAAGTGTGTACATTGTCAGATCTACAAATTAATGTCTCTTCAAAATGAGATGATGATATGACTTCAACATTGGAAGATGGTGTAGCTTCCCAATTCAATTGTCTTCTTGAGCATAACTATCTCGTTCATTTTCTTTGTCTTTCCAATTTTTCCTCTTTGTTTCTTTGCATTAGTTATTCTTGTTCCTCTTTGAAAAAAAATTCTTCATTATTAATTTGCAATTTTCTTTATTCACGTAGTAGTTTTATTTTATCTCTTTTAATTACCAAATAGCTCTCCCTCTCTTCCATTGTTTGAGTTTTTAGTTTCTTCCTTGGCATGATGATGATTTCTATATGTCAAATTATTCAAACATCTGAATTACTTACAATTTATAAATTACAATCATTCAAATAGACATATACAAATTACAATTATTTTAATGAATACACAATATATATTAAAGAACTTGTCAAATTTCTATCCATTTTGAAATAACAATTCATTAAAACATACAAATTTCAATGAATTCACTATATATTAAACAACATGTCAAATTATAATCAAATGTGTCTCTATATAATAACAAAGAATATTTAAAAAAGGACAACACTAACCCTTTCTATAGAAAGAAAATTCAAAAAGCCTTCAAGTAGTGTATCCAATGATTGAATTTGGTGTTTTCTAGCTTCAAATAGAATGAAAGAATGTTCAAAAAGCACTCAAATAGTGTTTGCTAACTTCCAATAGCATGAAGCTCGTGTTTTCTGTCGGAACAATAGAAAAAAAGTAGAATATGGATTAGTAGGGATCCAAACTTTCATTATGACCATTTTTTGGTGATTTCATATAGTGCATACGCACTGTGAAAAAATCTCTCTCTATACCACCATCCCCCATCCCCTACTCTCTCACACTCTCTCTCCTCTCCCATCCCTTACTCTCTCTCTCTCTTAGGCTACTCTCTCTATCTCTCTCTCTCTCTGGCTACTCTCTCTCTATCTATCTCCCTCTCCCACCACCTACTCTCTCTTTCATCCCCTACTCTCTCTCTCTCCCCCTCCCTCCCTCCCTCCCCCACTGCCTACTTTCTCTCTCACTCTCTCTCTCCCCTCTCCCTCTCCCACTCCCTCTCCCATTGTATACTCTCTCTTGCACTCTATCCCTTTCTCTCTCTTAGGCTACTCTCTCTCCTCTCCCATTCCTACTCTCTTCCTCTCCCTCTCCCTCTCCCTTTCCCACCGCCTACTCTCTCTCTCTTATTTTTGGACCTCTCCCATCCCCTAATCTCTCTCTCTAGTCTCTCTCATTATCTCTCTCCTCTCCCATCCCCTACTCTCTCTCTACCCTCTCTCATCCCCTACTCTCTCTCTCTATCTATCTCCCTTTCCCACTCCCTACTCTCTCTCTCCCATCCCCTACTCTCTCTCTCAAGCTCTCTCTATCTATGTTCCTCTTCCACTCCCTCTCCCACTACTTACTCTCTCTCTCTCTCTCTCTCGCACTCTCTCCCATCCCCTACTCTCTCTCTCTCTCTCTCCCTCTCCTACTCCCTCTCCCATCCCATACTCTCTCTCTCCCTCTCCCTCTCCCACTCCCTCATCCACAACCTACTCTCTCTCACTCTCTCACTCCCATCCCCTACTCTCTCTCTCTCACTCTCTCTCAATCTCCCTCTTCCACTCTCTCTCTCACTGCCTACTCTCTCTTTCACTTGTTCTCCCTTTCCCACCACCTACTCTTTTTCTCACTCTCTCTCCCATCCCCTACTCTCTCTCTCACTATCCCTCTCTCCCATCCAATATTCTCTCTCTTACACACACTCCCATCTCCCCATCATTCTCTCTCCCTCTCCCTCTCCCACTACCTACTCTCTATCCCTCTCACTCTCTGTCCCATTCCCTACTCTCTCTTTTACACACACTCCCATCCCCCCCCCTCTCTCTCATTCTCCCTCTCCCTTTTCCTGTTCTCTCTCTCACTCTCTCTCCCATCCCCTAATCTCTCTCACACACTATCTCTCTTCCATCCCCTACTCTCTCTCCTACACACATGCCCATACCATCTCTCTCTCCCTCTACCTATCCCACTCCCTCTCCCATCACCTATTCTCTCTTTTGGGTTACTCTCTCCTCTTCCATCCCCTACACTCTCTCTCTCACTCTCCCTCTCCCACTACCTCTCCCATACCTGAGTTTCTCTTTCTCTCTCTCCTCTCTCATCCCCTACTCTCTCACTCTCTCTCCTCTCCCATCCACTACTCTCTCTCTCTCCCTCTCTCCCTCTCTCTTGATCTACTCTTTCTATCTATCTCCCTCTCCCACCACCTACTCTCTCTCACTCTCTCTCCCATCCCCTACTCTCTCTCTCTTATACACACTCACATCCCCCTCTCTCTCTCACTCTCCCTCTCCCACTCCCTCTCCCACCACCTTCTCACTCTCACTCTCACTCTCCCATCCCCTACTCTCTATCACACACTTTCTCTCTCCCATCCCCTACTCTTTCTCTCTTACACACATGCCCATCCCCTCTCTCTCTCCCTCTCCCTCTCCCACTCCCTCTCCCACTACCTACTCTCTCTCACACTCTATCCCCTACTCTCTCTCTCTCCTCTCCCATCCCCTACTCTCTCACTCTCTCTCTCCCACTCCTTCTCCCATCCCCTACTCTCTCTCTCTTTCACTATCTCCTCTTTCATCCCCTACTTTCTCTCTCACTCTCTCTCCTCTCCCACCCCCTACTCTCTCTATATCTCTCTCCCCCTTTCTCTCTCTCTCAAGCTACTCTCTATCTATCTCCCTCTCTCACCATCTACTCACTCTCTCTCCCATCCCATTCTCTCTCTCACTCTCCCTCTTCCACTCTCTCTCCCATCCCATACTCTTTGTCTCACTCTCCCTCTCCCACTCCCTCTCCCACTGCCTACTCTCTCTTTGACTCTCTCTCTCATTCCCTACTCTCTCTCACTCTCTCTCTCTTACACACACACTCCCATCCCTTCTCTCTCTCCCTCTCCCTCTCCTACTCCCTCTCCCACCACCTACTCTCTCTCACACTCTATAACCTACTCTCTCTCCTCTCCCATCCCCTATCTCTCTCTCCTCTCCCATCCCATACTCTCTCTCCCATCCCCTACTCTCTTTCACTCTCTCCATCACTCTCTCCCTCTCTACTCTCCCCCATTCCCCTCTCTCTCTCTCTCTCTCTCTCTCTCTCTCTCTCTCTCTCTCTCTCTCTCTCTCTCTCTCTCTCTCTCTCTCCCTCCCATCTTGTACTCTCTTTGTCACCCCTTACTCTCACACACTCTCTCCCATCCCCTACTCTCTCTCTTACACACACTCACATCCCCCCTCTCTCTCCCTCTCCAACTTCCTCTCCCACCACTTATTATCTCTCCCATCCTCTACTCTCTCTCTTTCTCGAGCTACTCTCTTTCGCCTACTCTCTCTTTCATACACACACAGACTCCCATCCCCCTACTCTCTCTCTCTCCCCCTCTCCCACTCCCTCTCCTGCTACCTACTCTCTCTCTCTCCCATCCCCTACACTCACTCTCTCTCTACCATCTTGTACTCTCTCTCTGCCATCCCCTACTCTCTCTCTCTCAATCTCACACTCTCTCACATGCCCTACTCTCTCTCTTACACACACTCCCATCCCCCCCTCTCTCTCCCTCAATACCTCTCCTACTCTCTCTCGAGCTACTCTCTCTATCTCCCTCTCCCATCTCATATTCTCTCTTTCACACACACACACATTCTCATCCCCCTCTCTTTCTCCTCTCCCATCCCCTACTCTCTCTTTCTCACACACACACACTACCATCCCTCTCTCTCTCTCTCCCTCTCCCACTCCCTCTCTCACTTCCTACACACTCTCTCCCCCATCCCCTACTCTCTCTCTTATTCTCACACCCCCTACTCTATCTCACTCTCACTCTCACTCTCTCTCCCATCCCGTCTCTATCTCTCGCTCTCCTGCTCCCACTACCTACTCTCTCTCTCACTCACATCCCCTACTTTCTCTCTCTCACAATCTCTCTCTCTTCCATCCCCTACTCTCTATCTCTCTCTCACTCTCACTCTCCCACTCTCCTTCTCTCCCCATCCCCTACTTTCTTTCTCGCACCCCCTACTCTCTACTCTCTCTCTCTCCCATCCCCTACTCTCACTCTCTCTCCCCCATCCCCTAATCTCTCTCTCTCTCTGCTACCCCCTACTCTCTCTCTCTCTCTCTCTCCCATCCCCTGCTTTCTTTCTTTGCCACGCTCTACTCTCTCTCTCCCATCCCCTACTCTCTCTCTGCCACTCCCTACTCTCTCTCTCCCATCTCCTACTCTCTCTCAAAAATACACACACACACACACTCCCATCTCTCTCTCTCTCTCTCTCTCTCTCTCTCTCTCTCTCTCTCTCTCTCTCTCTCTCTCTTTCTCTCTCTCGTCTCCTACTCTCTCTTTCTCTCCCATCCCTCTCTCCCTATCCCACCTTCTTTGATCCGCTACTCTCTCTCTATTTATCCCTCCCTCCCTCTATCCCTATCCCACCTCCTACTCTCTTCCCATCTTCTAATCTCTCTCTTTCTCTACCCTCTCTACCTCTCTCCTTCCCTCTCTATTGAAATTTAGGTCTTAATATTGCATGCACAATAAACCACACACACACACACACACACACACACACACAAACTATTAATACCAAAATTAAAAAAGATTTATATAATGTGTGTGCACTATAGGATGCACATGCTATTTAAAACTTTATATTCTACCAAGCCAAAGGTTTGGAGTCTCTAAACTTGTTTGAGATGTGTTTTGCTGCAAACATATAAAAAGTGATTCATTTTTCTTGTGTGCTCTCCTTCAAGTTTCCTTGTGGTTGAGCATCAAGAAAATTAGGTTACATGGCATTGTAGGTCTCTGCATTAGTATATAACCATATAATTTTTTAATTTTAACTATTTCAAGCCCTTCAACTATAATTTATTTTGAATGTATGTCCATTTTTTTGTCAAAAACCAACATGTACTAATTGGGTTGTAGATTTTAGCTCATTCATCAAATTTCACAAAAAATTAGTTTTTTAGAAACTGAGCTCCATTCTACACACTTTAAAAAAAAGAAGTTTTGATTTTTGATTAGTTTTCAATCATTTCTAGGGGGAGAACATAGATATTTCACATTTTTGGGATGTGTCCAATCAAAAAATTCATCAAAAGAAATACACGTTATAAAATTACACAAAAAATCTGGGATAAACTACATAGTGTTAGGTAACTTTTGACTAGAGCGATTAAGAATTTCAAAAAAAAAAAGTTAAAATTTTAGGGGGCCCACACTTTGTACTATATTATTGTTTTTCTGAATAAATAGTACCACTTTTTATGGCCCCCTTTTTTGAGGACCCAAAACTAAACCATTTTGAAAAAAAAATAGTAGTTTACAAACTAGATTCAAAGGACTACTACTTTTTTTTGTCGCATCTTAAAATTTTGAGCGTAACTATCTTCAAATTTTTGTTGAAGTTCAAAAATTACCGATTTCAAAAAAAAGTTGTCCACTTATAGTCCCCTTTTGGCACCATAACTTGGTGCACTTACCCATTTAGTTTGCATGACAACTATCTGCACTAATGTCTACCTACATGTTTACATAGTGTAGATCATCTATATGTTAGGGTGGGCTTCTTGTTGCACCAAAATATCAATCTATCAGTGCCCAATACAACCAATCAACTTATAGGACATAGGAGGCATTTAATCACTTGTCACGAATCTCAAGGGGAGCACTGAACAAATTTCTAACAATCTCCCCATCAACATTACTCAAGGATCTGAGGATTTGAACCTATGACAAAACTTTGATACCATTTATTAGAGTGGGTTGTCATTTCACCAAAAGACTAATCTATCAATTCTTGATAAAATTGCTCAACTTATTGGATATAGGAGGCATTTAAACCCTTGTCTCAAATCCCAGGGAGAGCACTGAATACATTTCTAACACTACATGCATTCAAACATAAAAAACAATTACATCGGCATTATGGTTCTTTACATATACATCTTACTAACAATTTGAGAGCATTTAAAACACATTTAACATCATTTGAAGCAATCATTAATAGATTGAAATATTGAAACAACTTTTATAAATATTGTTTGCAATGTATTTAACGAGGTTCCTTAAGTGTCTCATTTTGAGGCTGAATTTGGAAAGGGATCTTTTAGTGGTATAAATGCATCTTGCCAGCCTATAAGCTAAAGAGAACCTACAATACTTCCCCATCACATGGGGATTCATTATCCTCCAAATCAATATGTAGATCACTTCCAAACTTTCCCTACTAAGAGGAAAATATTGATCAATATTTTAGTTAAAACATCAAAAGCAAAAAATCTTTGAGCTTTATAGCAAGATACAACAAGAGGATAATAGATAGCAAACTACATCCATTTTTTAGAAGATTATATTTTCTCAATACACTTAGAACAATATTAAGGACTCACAAAATTTAAGTACATGTCTACAAACTCCAAAGTAGGAGCAAAAATACCATGCAAATTAAAAAACCAAGTTTAAATTTACCATGAAGGAAAGAAGTCATGTAAGAATGTTGTACCCATGTGTTTATAGTAAGTAATAATAAGTTAATCACAATATTGGCACAAAAATGAACTATACTTGATTACCCAAATCAAACATGTACAAAATTCATGTGAACATAATAATTTAATAATATTGAATCAAAATTAATACATACCCTGAGATAGACCACATGGGATTCCATGTTTCTGGATGAACTAGACAATACACAAGTAAAGACAATAATAAAATTTCCAAATAAATTACTAACATTCTAGAAAGCATAAGAATAAGAAAAGTTTATAACAGATCAGATCATGTAGAAAACCATTATAAAAACATACAATCACTCATAGACATCCATAACCTCTTTTGAGTTGCAAAGAGCTCACTTGGTGTCATCATGTTGTAAGGCAGGTGAATAGAAACATTGTAATTAATGCATCAGTTTATTGTGAATTATTGTGAATTCAAAAAACTTGAAAAATGGAATGAGCTATTATTAAATTGTATTCATCAAAAACTAAATTTCATATGCAAGGATGTCATAGTTCAAAGGATAAGATAAGAAAGATACCTAACACCTAGAGGCTTATATGGGTACTCAGGTGGAAATTTAAGTTTTAAATAAAATATGCCTCATGATCAAATTTAAAGTGAACCATGTATGCCATAAGGAATATGATAAATATTAAATAGTTCAATATTTGGGGCTATAAAAGTCTATGATTAGGCCAAGCAAAAAGAGAGTATAAGTCATATAAAATAAGCCCACAAATAAGTGCATGAACAATCTACAAGTGCATGTGCTTAGGCAAACACTAATTGTGATACACAAATAGAGAAATTTGAGTAGAAAAAAACCCATGTTTCAATCCCACATTGTATTCCCAAAACCACATTAGACATATAATAGTAAACTAACATAGAAATTTTTTAGAATTCTTTAGAATAAGTGAGAGGGGGGTGGGCAGGGGGTGAATAAGTTATTCAAGTTCCAAATGCCCTAATAATACTTTTTCACAACTTATAATGAGTCTATAAACTTTTCATCCATCCAAACTTAAATCAACCATCTTAGAAAGTTACAACAAATCAACATGCAGGAATAAAACATGCAAGATCAACACATGACAGAGATTTACATGGAAACCCAATTTGGAAAAAACCACCAGTAACATGCTACTTGATTTTCACTCTTCTAAAGTGATGCCCTGTTAAAAACCTGCCCTATTAAAGGCTTATACACACTATTAAATGTGACCTTGTTAGAGGATTTCACAAAACTGTTAGGAATGGGCCTGATCAAAGGACTTTAGAACATTCACTTGGAATGTCACCCTATTAAAGGATTTACCTCATGGCTATTAAACTAAGCTAAGTCCATAGGATTTAAACTAACTATTACAATTGCTAGAGAGTAACAATAATGGCTTTTTGATCTGATACAACTTACAACATACTTTTAAGATTTTAGATCTCACTTCAGTTATATCCTTTTGCTTGGCTTTAATCACTTCAACTCTGACAGCTTGTCTTCCTCTCAAGCTTTGTCTCCTTGAGTCTTCTTACTCATCATGCCAATGCAATCATATCTAGGGTCTTCTTATTGAAACAGAGTAACTGTGCTCTCTTTCTCCTTAGCACCTCCTTTAGCACTTTATGCTTTTATGCTCGACCACCTTCTCCTCTCTTTGCTTCATGACCTTATGACTCCATAAATAGAAATTTAGTTTTCCTTTTTCACTCAATTCTCCCTCTCCAATTTTAGGATTTCAAATGGATTAGGTAGGATACAATGTATCTACCCCATATCTTTCTTTTATATAGAAAACTTCATCTAGAGTCCAGTTTTATTCTCCAAAAATGTTCTACATGGTGTTCTGTGCCACCAGCTCATCATTCTTATCTTCCATTTAATTCACAAATTTCTAGATAACAACCTTGTCAGCTTAGATCTGGCGAATCTTCAATTTTTGAAATAATGCAGCAACTCGGTACTATTGGTTTACTGATGCTCGACATCTCTGTGTTACTTGGCACTTGTATTTGCTTGGCACTTGATTTTGCTCAACACTCGACACTTGATTCTACTCAGCACTTGATTTTTCTTGGCACCTGAAGTTCACTCGGCACTTGCTCGACTTCAACTAGGAATCTGTTCGGCTCCTTCATGGTCTTTGTTAGTCTTTACAAATGACTTGGCTAAAACCTTACATCTTTGATATGTTTCAATGTGCCTATTATCTATGTCTTAGAGTATGTCATCAATGACTTAGCTAATACTTGGACTTTATTACAACATCATAACTTCAACCTTTCTCTAGGTGTTCTAGTTACATCTTATTGATTGCCTCCTTGTCAATCAACCAATTGATAGTATTTGGATCACTAAAGCAATTGTCATTCCTGCAAGTAGCAAGTTTAACATCAATGACAAAACAATGATTGAGAACATTCTTTACTAGTTCCATATAATCATTCCAACAATTTTCCTCATGATCTTTTCAATCACTTCCAACAATCTCCCTCTTTGGCATTGATGGCAAAACCAAACTGATCAATTGATCAACTTAGTTACCATGAAGATTGTATATATTGTCTACTACTTTTTTTGTCTGCTTGCATCCTTACTAATGATATCATATATCTCCCTCTTTCATATATATCTCCCTCTTTCTTTGTATTGATCAGGTTTCTGCATATTTCTCCCTCTTTAACATAAATGCCAAAGATGTAACATCTTTAACATGCAAGGTATAAGCTTTGGTTTCTTGATGTCTTCTCCCTCTCTCACCATGCTTGTGACTAATTT
The DNA here is from genome assembly GCA_028749045.1 of Cupressus sempervirens. Lineage (NCBI taxonomy): Eukaryota > Viridiplantae > Streptophyta > Pinopsida > Cupressales > Cupressaceae > Cupressus > Cupressus sempervirens. Next base: position 80,601,162 of record CM053784.1, read on the forward strand.
GGAGTTTTTGCTCCTGCTATCATCCTCTACATCATTATTCTAATATTTCAATGATTTGTTCTTGTTGATGCAGGGCAGCATCCTTGTTGCTTTAAACTGCTTGAGTTAGGGGTATTACCCCCAACTTGCCTCTAAGATATTCATAAGCATCCTTGGGAAATGGTTTGGTGAAGATATCTACAGTTTGTTCTTTTGTGTGAATGTATTCCAACTTCACTTATTTATCTTCTACCAATTCTCTAACATAATGATACTTGATTGCAATATGCTTAGTTTTTGCATGCATTACTGGATTTTTGGATATGTTTATAGCACTTGTATTATCATAATAACATATCATAGGTTTTGTTACCTCTTCTTTCATTCCTTTCAATAGATGTGTGAGCCACACAATGTTTATGCAATTGACTGTAGTTGCCACATACTCTGATTCTATAGTGGACTGGGATGTGCATGTTTGTTTCTTGCTAGTCCAAGTAACTACCCTTTTACCTAAAAATAATGCACCTCCACTTGTGCTTTTTCTGTCATTCATTTTGCCTCCCCAATCTGCATCTATATATGCATTGAGTTCAAACTGTCCATTATTTTTGTAGTATAGACCAAAGTTATCAGTTCCTTTAAGATATCGCATTATTCTTTGTATTGCTATGAGATGATTTTCTTTGGGATTAGCAGAGAATCTAGCCACTATTCCAACTGCTAATGCTATGTCTGGTCTACTATGTACAACATATTGTAGTTTTTCAATCATGAATTTGTACATTTTTTGATTGACTTCAGCTGATTCATCATTTTTGGATAGCTTATTTCCTATTTCCATTGGTGTGCTGACTGGTTTGGACTCCTCCAATCCAAATGTTTTAAGTATCTCTTTGATGTACTTTGATTGTGTCACAAATATACCATGTTTTAGTTGATATACTTGCAATCTGACAAAAAATTTGATCTCTCCAAACATAGACATTTCAAACTCATGTTTCATTTTATCAGCAAAGCCTTTGCAAAGCACTCCCTTTCCTCCAAACACTATGTCATCTACAAAGATTTCAGATACAATAATATCCTTACCTTCATCTAATTTGATGTACATGTTTTTTTTATCATTAGTTCTTTCAAATCCTATTTGCACTAGATACTTGTGAAATCTCTCATACCATGCTCTGGGTGCTTGTTTCAGACCATAGAGTGCTTTATGTAGTTTACAAACCATATCCCTGTTGTTCTCATCAAAAAATCCCTCTGGTTGTTCAATGTAGACTTCTTCTTCTAGTATACCATTTTAAAAAATAGATTTTACATCCATCTGATAAACTTTGAAATCTTTATATGCAGCATATGCAAGTAAAGTTCTTACTCCTTCAATTCTAGCAACAGGGACCAATGTTTCCCCATAGTCTAGTCCTTCTTCTTGAGCATAACCCTTGCATACTAGTCTAGCTTTGTTTCTAGTAATCTCACCATTCTCATCTAGCTTGTTTTTGAATACCCACTTGGTGCTAATCACATTCTTGTCAATTGGTTTGGGAACCAAACTCTAGATTTTGTTCTTCTTTATTTGATCAATTTCATCTTCCATAGCTTTATACCAGTCATCATCTTGTAATGCACCATATACTATTTTAGGTTCAGATTTTCTAATCAGACATGATTCATGTCTTAGTCTATTCCTTGTCATTGGTCTTGCATCTTTGTCACCAATAATCTATTCAACAGGGTGATGTCTTTTTACATATTTGGATAATCTTGGTTCTATCCTTATTTTCATGTTTGATCTTTCTAATTCAGGGTCACTATGTACTGAGTTGTTAGGTTGTTCTTCATTTATTTCATGTGTACTAACTTCAGTATCAGATTGTGCATTTCCTTCATTTTTCAACTCAACTTCTGAATGTAACTCGGCATTTATTGGTTGTGACTCGACTGAGATTGAAGTTTTTTGTTGGGTTTCAATTTGATTGACATCATCCACATCAACAGGCATTACTTCATAAGAATACACAAAGGTTTTGTATTTAGTCATTCTCTTTGGTTCTTCAGCTTGGACTTCTGTATGCTCATCAAAGTTTACATTTTTACTTTTCACAATTTTGTTAGTGTTAGTATTCAAACACTTATATGCTTTACTTCTAGCAGAGTAACCAAGGAATATGCCTTCATCACTTTTTGCATCAAATTTTCCATTTCTAGCATCTTTAAGGATAAAGCATTTACAACCAAATACTTTGAAATGTTTTACATTAGGTGAGTGACCATACCATAATTCAAAAGGTGTTGTATTTGTACCTTTCTTCACTTGTACTCAGTTTAGTGTATGAATAGGTACACGTACAACTTCTCTCCAGTATTTTAGAGCTATAGTCTTTTCCATCATTAATGTTTTGGCACAGTCAATCACAGTTCTATTTCTTCTTTCAGCAATTCCATTCTGTGGGGGAGTTCTAGGAGCTGACGTTTGTCTTTTGATTCCTTTGTCATTACAAAATATCTCGAATTCTTTTGATGTGAATTCACCACCTCTGTCTGATCTCAAGCATTTCAAGCTTTTTGCTATTTCCTTTTCAACTCTAGCCACATACCACTTAAACATTTGAAAAGCATCAAATTTTTGTTTTAAGAACATAACAGTCATCATCCTGGAATAGTCATCAACAAAAAACATTATGTACTTATCTCCTCTATAGCTTTGTACTTCCATTGGACCACATAAGTTAGTATGAACTAACTCAAGTACTTCTTTAGATGTATAGTTTTTGCTTTTGAAACTTGACTTTGTCACCTTTCCTAGCTGACATTGTTTGCACATGATATTATCAGGCTTCTTCAATTTTGGTAAACCTCTGAATTTCTTCATTTAACTAATATTGACCAGATTGTCAAAATTGACATGACATAGCCTTTTGTGCCATAACCATTCATCATCAAATTTTGCAACAAAACATGAGACATCATCCATATCAAGGTAAAATAGATTACTCCTTGTTTGATCTCCTTTTCCTATCAATTTATCATCAGTATCATAGATTTTTGCAGTTTTGTTTCCAAATTCTACTTTGCATCCTATATTGCCTAACTGTGAGACAATTAGCAAATTGTAGTTTAATCCTTCAACATAGTATGCATTATCACATGAAATTTTCTCTGTGAGCTTAATTAAACCTTTTTCTTTGATTTGACATGGAGCATCATTACCAAATCTAACACTATTTCCATCATACTGAGTAAAGTTAACAAACTTACTTTTGTCTCCTATCATGTGATGTGAGCATCCACTGTCTATGATCCATCTGTCATTCTTGTTCATACATGTTACCAGTGCTGTAGGCTCTTCTTCATCAGATTGGTCCTTCATGGCTACATAAACAACTTCATCATCATTATCATCATAATTTTCTTCAACAATATAACACTTCTTGCCTTTGTCTTTGTAATCTCTCTTTTCATCATCTCTTCTAAATTTTTATTTATTGCCTTCCTTGTAATCCTTTTTCTGTGTACACGTGGCAGCAATATGACCTACTTCATTGCAATTGAAACAAATGATAGGCATCTTACCATTGAATTTTCCTTTACCTCTGTGAAATCTTCTAGCAAGTAGTGCTTCCAATTGTTTCACATCTTCCTCATTAGTGCTACTGTCGCTGGATACATATTTCATCTTTCTTCCCTTCTTTGATTTCACCTGTTCAGCATCTTTTAGTGATAGCTTGTCTTTGAAAGAAGATTCAACATTCTCAGGTCTATAGTTGTCAAAGTTAGATAACTCAAATGTAGTGAGTCTACCTACTATACCTTCAAAACTTAGATTGTTTCCTGGTACACATCTTAGTTCTTGTATTGCTGATACTCTAATAGCATAGATAGGGAGAAAGGTTCTTAAGAACTTACTATTAACAGTATCTTCATCCAAATGACCACTCAAACATCTTATTTCACTAACCACTTCATTTATTCTTGCGCCATACTAAGAAACATTCTCATTTTTCTCCATTTTCATATCATCAAACTTTCCTCTGAGACTTTCTCTTTTTGCTCTTTGGACATTCTGATCTCCTCCATAGATGTCTAATAGGGCTTTACACATTTTGAATGTAGTGTCACATCCTTTGATATCATCAAATTCAGCATAGTTGAGTGCAGAGGCAATTTTCAGCATTGTCTGATTGTGTTCTTGTTTATTTTTCAAATCTTCTGTAGTAAGAGTACCAGTTGGATCAACATGTTCAGTAACAATTGAATTTTAGGCATAATCTCCTATGGATCCAAGATATAGCTTCATCAAACTTTTCCATGCAACAAAGTTGTCTTTGTTGAGCTTGGAGACTTCTCTCTTAGGCATTTTGATCTTTCCTGCTTATAGTCCCTTTAAACTGAATCAGCATTTTGGCTCCGATACCAATTGTTAGAATTCTTTAGAATAACTAAGAGGGGTGGGTGGGGGGGCGGAGGGGGTTTGAATCAGTTCTTCAAGGTCCAAATGCCCTAATAATACTTTTTCACAATTTATAATTGTTGAGATAATGGGTGTTGCACACATTGCATAATATTGTTATATTTTATTATTTTATTTTATTATGTAATGTTGTGCCTAGATGGACGTGCAACATGTAAAGATTCCCATGGAATATTCTTGATGAGTTGTATTGTAACATTGTGACAATATTTCATGTAATTATTTAATATTGGAGAAAAGAATTAAATGCCCAATATTAAATGTGGGGTCAGTGGGTTAGGTAGCACATGGTTTTAGCACATGGTTTATGTAATACCACTTAGTGGTTTTGTGGGACTTGCTACTATATAAGCAGCCACAAGGGTAGTTGTTTTATAGAGAGAAAAGAGAGTGACAAGGAGAAGACAAAAGGCAAGAGTCGAGCCGGACAAGGCTTAACAAGCTAGCCAAGGGAGCATTTGTGAAGGTTGAAAGTATGGCATGGGATGTGTGGATTCATGCTTGTTCACATAGTTTGCTCGGTTGTGGCTATGGCCATGAAGGCTTCCATGGTTGTATGGCAATGGTATTTTTTGCTAAATAATACATGATGATGGATGCTTTTGGAGGCTGGGTTTTTCCCTCAATGAGGGTTTCCCAGGGTATATCTTGTGTCACAATTTTGTGGGTATGTTGCCTATTCTCTTGCATGTGGATTTTAATTCCATGATTATTTCAGATTTATTATGGGTTATGTGGAAATGGTTATATTCTTTGTTGCCAAGTTTCTTTACAAGTGGTATTAGAGCTATGGTTTTATTATTGTAACCCTAGATTGAATCCATGGGAATGCATGAGAAGATAAAAGAAAGGGCAAGATATATGAATGATTTATTGCAGATCTAAAGACTTTGGATTTTCTGTTATGATGGGATGTTAAAAAAAAATTTGGGCATGTGAAATTGTTGGACAAAAGAATTTTTCGGATGTTTCATTTAAATGAGGGTTTTGGGGGGGTAGCTTGCAGAAATGACCTCCTGGGTAAAAAACAGACCTCACCATTGGATTCGGGTCAACATTTCCATAAATTTTGATATATAATATGCCCTAGTTTGGCCATGTTCAGAGGAAATGAAAGAGTTTTTTAGTTTCAGCCCATGATGGCCGTCAAATTTAATCCCGTCGGAATTTTCGTCACTGAAAAAAAAAAAATGAAAAATCGTACTCAAAATGGTAAAAAGACTGTCTTAGTAAAATGGCCATAACTTTCTCTCAGAATATCAGATTTTAGAGTTCTTATAGGTGTTGGAAAGCTAATTCAGAGCACTACAAGATAGTGTAGGTTTGGTTCTATGATTTTGAGATATTTTTAGGTTTTAAGAGCCCTAAAGTCAGATGTTATTTATTTTGAGCACGGATTAGGGCATAACTTGGGCATACAGAGTCAGATTTTGGACTTCGAGTAGTCAACAGAAAGCTCTTGGAGAGCTCTACACATTGGTTCAGATTTGGTGTAAATTTGGCATGATTTATTTGTTGATATATTGATCTGAACAGTTTATAGATATATTTTGACTATGGTAACATTGTGAGTTTATGGCATTAGAGATTTAAGTTTTGATGTCATTGTATACTCAATTCATATTTTAGATTGGTCTCATGATGATATGGTTATCAGTGTTTGGTTTGGATATGCATGATGACTTGTTGGGTCTACAAGTTGTGCAGTGTTGTAAGCGGTCTATACTTACAGGTTGCATTTATAGCTTGGTTATGGGTTGTCTTTGCCCATTGATCTTTCATTATTGATGCATATTCAGATTGGTGGCTTGGATTTGGGTTGTCTATGCCCTAAGTCACATGATTTTATCTTCATGTAGAAGGGATGAGATGTTGTTACCAGGTAGAGTCATGGTGGAGGATTGTGGTTGACTATTTTATGCTGACAGGTTGGACACTTTGAGAGACAGATGCTCGGTTCATGGATGTGATCATGGTGTCATGGATTTTGGCATGACATGATTGGTTATACAGGTACATCCTTGATGTTCATTAGCTTGGATTTCTAATTCAATTATGGTGGTTTATCTTCTTGGTTGAGGATCATGGTTATTTGGTTTCTTTTGAGGAGCTCATGATGTGCACTTTGAGTTCTTTGATAGTTTGATGCTTTGGTTGATTCTCATGGTTAGAAGATGGTTTTTTCATCATGATGTCATGGATAGCTTGGATACATAGTTTAATGGGAGCTTGTGACAGTGATGGGGTGACAGTGCAGGATTAGTTCCTGGTTTGGTTTATATCCTCTTGGTTTGAAGAGGATGGATTTTATGATGCCATAGGTGACTTGGTACCATGGTTGAGTGGGAGTTGTTGGCATTGATATATTTATGGAGTGTTTGCAGATGTTAGAGGTTTGTCTTAGATCCTATTGCTGCAGAAGCATCTTTGACATTTGCATGGTGCACTTGTTATCTTCATGGTGTATGAAGATGGTTAGACCTTGAGGACTCATGGATTTCTTGGTTATCTTCATGGTATGTGGAGATGGTTCTTCCTGGTATGTGGAGATGGTTTTTCTTCATGGTATGTGGAGATGGTTGCATCTTGAAGACTCACAGGGTTCTTGGCAAAGGTGTGGTTTATGCTTTTATTTGGCATGTTATCCTTGGTGTGAGGATGGTTTCATTATTATGTCATGGTATACTCTTGATACGCATTTAGAGTTGTGACATGTTATGGCGTGTTCATGTGGAGCATGTTATCTCTTTGGTTGAGATGGTAAGATCATGTTATCATGTTTATGTTCCTGAGGCCATGGTTGGAACTTTGACATTGATCTTGGTTTAGTTTCTTGGTATTGAGTACACTGATCATAAGCTGGATACTTCATGATATTGCTATGTTGCATTTGGAGTTGGCATGGATTGATTGGTTACAGGTGCTCATGGATACTTAGAGACGGTGGTGATGCTGATTTCTCTTGGATTAGAGAAGTATTTGTTGAGATGGTTGATGGTTTCAACAGGAAGTCCGAAGGGCAGTCACCTGATATGGACTTGAGAGGAGATTGTTCTTAGATGAGTCTTGGTTGGAGACTTGGGTATCTTGATGAGCATTCTCATTCCCCACTCTTGGTCTACTCGGCGGTTTGCTACTTGAGAGGTATAGCCCATTGTTTCTCTCAGTTGCATTATATTTATGCTTGTCTTTCATGGATATGGATCTTGAGCTATGGTACATGAGTTAGTTCTGGAGGGTTCATTTGATAGATGGTTTAGGATTGGTTATCTCCATGTGCATATGTTGTTATGCTGGTTGAGTTTGGGAGATGGTTTTATATTGGGCATTTTCCTTGGATTAGGAATGGTTTTATTGAGTTTGATCTTCTTGTGAGAGGCTTACATCCATTATTAGTTATATGGTATGGTTTGGGTGTTGTTGAGGCTTCTTGTTGGGGTTTTATGGAGGAGATCATACTTGCACAGTTTACATCTAGATGTGTGTGTAGAAGGACATGATACAAGTTATGATTTGCATGGTTTCTCTTGGTCTTGGTTATCTTCTTGGATGTTCAATTTTGCTTACATTGGATTTGAGATTGGTTAGAGATTGTGATCACTAGTTTGTGCTTATGTATGTCATGTGAGAGATGACATGGTTATTCCTTTATCTCTTTCCTTTGTTGGTTGTGGAGAACTTGGGAGAGCATTGGAGACTTGTTATGAGAGTTGTTCTTGCAGGATATCAGTTTATGTATTGTGGATGTCCTTGATACTACATGGATTCACTTCTTTGAGATGTGTTGAGTGGATTGGTTATAGATTTGACATTATCTTTTGCAGTGGGAGCTTCTTGGTATATATGTGGCAAGTATTGCTCTTGAGGCTTGTGATTGCAGGTTGCAGATTGGATAGGTCAGTGATATGAGATTCACTTGTTATACCTTTGAGGTATGGATAGTTGGATGGGTTTGGTGCTTGTTGTGGGTGCTATTTCAGCTATGGATATTTTGACAACTACAGATACATGTGATTACCTTTGGATCAGGTTTTTTGTGCTTGAAATTTTAGTTGATACAAGATTTTATGATCTTCTAATGCGATAGGTTGGGTGGTTTTCTCTTTGGATGGCTTCTATGTATGTCCAATGGGAGTGGCATAATAGGAGGTGAGATCATTCATGTTCGAGATGTTGGGTACTTTGATTTTGTTGTGGGTACTAGGATGGAGCACTTGGTGTATTTTGATCCATGATGGTGGATGTGCTTGGAGGGATTATTCCCTTGTTCATTTATGTGGCTACAGATTGATCCTATGCAATGTATACAACAAGTGGGAGATTGTTGAGATAATGGGTGTTGCACACATTGCATAATATTGTTATATTTTATTATTTTATTTTATTATGTAATGTTGTGCCTAGATGGACGTGCAACATGTAAAGATTTCCATAGAATATTCTTGATGAGTTGTATTGTAACATTGTGATAATATTTCATGTAATTATTTAATATTGGAGAAAAGAATTAAATGCCCAATATTAAATGTGGGGTCAGTGGGTTAGGTAGCACATGGTTTTAGCACATGGTTTATATAATACCACTTAGTGGTTTTGTGGGACTTGCTACTATATAAGCAGCCACAAGGGTAGTTGTTGTATAGAGAGAAAAGAGAGTGACAAGGAGAAGACAAAATGCAAGAGTCGAGCAGGACAAGGCTTGACAGGTTAGCCAAGGGAGCATTTGTGAAGGTTGAAAGCATGGCATGGGATGTGTGGATTCATGCTTGTTCACATAGTTTGCTCGGTTGTGGCTATGGCCATGAAGGCTTCCATGGTTGTATGGCAATGGTATTTTTTGCTGAATAATACATGATGATGGATGCTTTTGGAGGCTGGGTTTTTCCCTCAATGAAGGTTTCTCAGGGTATATCTTGTGTCACAATTTTGTGGGTATGTTGCCTATTCTCTTGCATGTGGATTTTAATTCTGTGATTATTTCAGATTTATTATGGGTTATGTGGAAACGGTTATATTCTTTGTTGCCAAGTTTCCTTACAATAATGAGTCTATAAAATCTTCATCCATCCAAACTTAAATCAAGCATCTTAGCAAGTTACAGCAAATCAACATGCAAGATCAACACATGACACAGTGATTTACGTGGAAACCCAATTTGGGAAAAACCACCAGTAACATGCTACTTGATTTTCACTCTTCTAAAGTGATGCCATGTTAAAAGCCTGCCCTATTAAAGGCTTACAACACACTGTTAAATGTGACCTTGTTAGAGGATTTCACCAAACTATTAGGAATGGGTCTGATCAAAGGACTTTAGAACATTCACTTGGAATGTCACCCTATTAAAGGATTTACCTCATGCTTATTAAACCAACCTAAATCAATAGGATTTAAACTAATTGTTACAATTGCTAGAGAGTAACGATAATGGCTTTTTGATCTGATACAACTTACAACATACTTTGTAGATTTTAGATCACACTTCAGTTCTATCCTTTTGCTTGGCTTTAATCACTTCAGCTCTGACAGCTTGTCTTCCTCTCAAGATTCATCTCCTTGAGTCTTCTTACTCATCATGCCAATGCAATCATATCTAGGGTCTTCTTATCGAAATAGAGTAACTGTGCTCTCTTTCTCCTTAGCACCTCCTTCAACACTTTATGCTTTTATGCTTGACCACCTTCTCCTCTCTTTGCTTCATGACCTTATGACTCCTTAAATAGAAATTTGGTTTTCCTTTTATGCTCAATTCTCCCTCTCCAATTTTAAGGTTTCAAATGGATTAGTAGGATACAATGTATCTACCCTATATCTTGCTTTTATCTAGAAAACTTCATCTAGAGTCTAGTTGTATTCTCTAAAAAAATTCTACATGGTGTTCTGTGCCACCAGCTCATCATTCTTATCTTCCATTTAATTCATAGATTTCTAGATAACAACCTTGTCAGCTTAGATTTGGCGAATCTTTGATTTTTGAAATAATGCAGCAACTTGACACTATTGGTTTACTAATGCTCGACATCTCTGTGTTACTTGACACTTGTATCTACTTGGCACTTGATTCTGCTTGGCACTTGATTCTACTCGGCACTTGATTCTGCTCGGCACCTAAAGTTCACTCAGCACTTGCTCAGCTTCAACTAGGAATTTGTTCGGCTCCTTAATGATCTCAGTTAGTCTTTACAAATGACTAAGCTAAAACCTTACATCTTTGATATGTTTCAATGTGCCTATTCTTTGTGTCTTAGAGTATGTCATCAATACACTTTTTTATCAATGACTTAGTTGATCCTTGGCCTTCATTACAACATCATAACTTCAACCTTTCTCTAGGTGTTCTAATTACATCTTATTGATTGCCTCCTCCTTGTCAATCAACCAATTGATAGTATTTGGATCACTAAAGAAATTGTCATTCCCGCAAGTAGCAAGTTTGACATCAATGACAAACAATGATTGAGAACATTCTTTACTAGTTCCATACAATTTTCCTCATGATCTTTTCAATCATTTCCAACAAAAATTACACCACCATATGTATGTTTTAGTTCAATGGGATATTAATTGCATCATTTAGCCTTACATCAAACATGATATAGTCATTTGATCACATGCATAGAACATATTTCCATATCAAAGAGAAAATATGAAAATGAAGGAATTATAAAAAAAAAATGAAAGAATGAATCATCTTTTATTCACCATTATAGACAAGGGAGCAACAAACATGGCTACTAAAATATCCACCTCAATGATCCCAACAAATAATTCTCGTCCTGTGCCATGAAAAACCAAAAAAAATTTGCAACAATTGCAACAAACAAAACCACAACTCCATGAACAACCTCAAATTTTTCATCAGCCACATCTAAACAAAATACAAATATATCATTAACATTATCAGATTTGTACACTCTATTAGTAAATATCAATTTGTTTCTGAATTTTATTGTGCTTATTTTTAATATCAATATTTGAAATCATATTCCATGATCCATCATCAAGAAGAGAGAGTGCAAGAATGGAATTAGAAAGGGTTGTATCATTCCTTATTTCCTCTCACTTCTATATCATACAAGAATTTTAATATGGGAATTCAAAATGCCACCAATGTTTATGTTTCCTATTTTATTTATTTTTTTATAATATCCACCAATGTCTAGGAGTTAATCATAATAAACTAACTTCTTGGTATCTGTCATGCACGAAAATACTCAAGCAAAAGTAACCACAAGCCACAATCTAATATTATTGCAATTTAGAGAAGGAATCAATTACCTAGCACACATGAATACCCAAGAATTACTAAACACTCTTTTATAGATGCATACACAAGTTTACAACCATTCTCCATATAATGACATAGAAATGATGATAAATATTCCACTGCTTTATATATTACATTACCCACAAGATCCTTCCCCCTCTAAAAAATATCATTTTGTAGCCTTAAAAAGAGATATCATATCCTAACTAAAATACCCAACCAATTCTAAATTTTATCTATACAAAAAAAAAAAAAAAAAAATTTATGGTCTAGTCAAAATTACTCTTGAGCAGCATCTGGCAACCAATCTATAATCCCCTCAAATAAGATTACAAATTGAGAACTATACAAATTTCACAATAGGGGAGAAATAGTTTTGGTCCAATACAAAGGATATAACATGTTGGAATTGAGAACAATCCAACATGGAAGTTGCACAATGCATTCTCAATTTAAGGGTCACTGATATCCTTGATAATTATTTCATTTATAATATAAAAACTAAGCATTTTGACAATTTTATACTTATGAGAAACATGCGATTACATTTGTGCTTAGGTCTTTTGTTAATACAATATTAATTATGCACTCTTTATTTCATATGCTTGCATTCAACTAGGAGTTTGAAGGCATGGTTATATTTACTATATACAAACATAGTTCACTTTTCTTCGAACTCACTAACATGTAGATCAAATTTGCTTGCTTTTCCAAGTTTTTGAGAGCAGATAAATAAATAAAATTCCAAAAAAATTTCAAATAGGACTTTAGAACACTCAACAATAATGCCATATAGTTATTAAAAATCTTATACTATTCAAATACTTGCATAGACAAATGTCATGAATATTGAAACAAATTGTCAAGAACATGTTACCTAGTTTGGGCTTTTTCTCTTTGTTTATACTGCAAAAAACAATCACCTTTTTTGTTTTTGTACTTATAACAGAGATATAGTACATTTTGTACATATGACTCCTGATTATACTCTAATAGTACATATATAGTAATAGATTTCTTTTATACATAGTATAATTTTTCATTTAGACTTGTTTGTGTGTGAATGGGGGTAGTGATATAGTGGCAGTGAAGAGCATATTAGGCATATTGATAAAATAAATAAACCAATTTCAATGTTAGACACTCACTTCAAAATTTGTTTGGTTCAGTATAACATTATGGGTAGACCAAACAACAATGGGGTTAATTGTGCAAGACTTGATGGATGGAACAGTAAGGACATTTCTTTCCATTAGTGTTTTAAAAGCTTAGGTTTCCAACTTATGTTTATGTAATTTTCTATGAATATCAAAAATTTCATTTAGGTTGGAATTTAAGTTGCTATTTACCATGGTATTGTTCCCCTTAAGTTATTGTTCTTTACATTTCTTGTTTGTAATTTTTTTTTTATCATATCAACCATTGTTCTTTATCGTCAATACTATCATTTGATCATGTACTTGCAACATTTATAATTGGTCAAACTTCATTCAGCTAAAAACATGAGTAACGGTTATTAGCTATCTATTTTATTTCTCTTACCACCAAATTATATATCATACCCATCATATCTAGATATGTTAGAGGTTGGAAATGGTAATACGACCAAAGAGTAGCACTGCTCACATTTCAGCATTTGGGCTCTTGTGAAGGTAATAATCATGTTGCATCTTACAAAAACTATTTTTTTGTACTTTCCTTTAATAGTTATTAAAATTTATTCACTAAAGTAAAACATTCTTGATTACTTGCTTCTGAAAAGGATTTGAGGATTTTAACTTAGAGACATTGTTTTTGTGTCCAATAAAAATTTCATTGAATTCCAATTTCTTGTAATAGGAAACATCTAGAAGATCCATTCATTTGAACTTCTTTTTGTTTCTTGTTTTAGGTACCACTCTTGATTGCTTGTGATGTCAAATCTTTGAATAATACGACCTTAAATATTTTGAACAATGAAGAGGTCATTATACTAAATCAAGGTCTGCCTACTACATTTTTGAGGGAAAATATGCATCTTTAATGGAACAAAATGGACTTTATTACCATGATTGAGTTAATTAAATTCTACAAACTTACATCAGCATAGCTGAATCCTCCTTTCTATAGGTATCTTAAATGGTAACCTAAACAATCTTCTTGCATATAGATATATTGGGAGTATAGGGGAGGAAAGTGAGCCAGAAAGAAAATCATGAGGTACATAAGTTCCCCTTTATTATTATGGAGGTCCTCCATGAAATCATTTTAGCTACTCGATATAGGAGCACAAGCCTTATGGCTCAACCTCTTTGACTAAGAGCCAAGGACTAAGGGGCATCTATCCCGCCAAATATATGAGTCTTTTTTCTTCTTTAATTATATTCACTATTTAATTTTGAATCCTATTATAGGAGTGGGTTGGTCCCCTTGCCAACTACCATATATCTATAATTTTATGGAACAAAAGCTTATCAAGAGTTGTCATTACAGTCAACTAGAAATACATTGGACTCCTACCCTCAATTACTATCAAGTTTAGGAATTTATGGAGGGTAATGAACATTTGTTAGACATTGGACTCCACCCCTTAATTAGCTCTCTTTTGCAAAAGTAGTTATTTGCACTCCTTACTTTTTGACCACATTACCAACTTTGATATTTTACCCATCCTTTCCAATCCATCTAGGCCATGAAAACTCAGGTAAGGTCCCAATGTTACTAGCATGCAATTTCACAATGCTCCTCTTATTGTTCCTTGATCCACATTTCCTTGTTTAGGGCATCTAATTTAACTTTGAGATCATAACCTCTTGTGCTAGTGTAGGAGCATCTTAGGGTGAAATACAAAATGCCAACTAAGTTTTCACTTGAAGAATTATGATGGGTCAAAATTTTAATAAATGCTAGTTGAGAAGCTTGTAGTGTGCCAGTGAGATATATTGTGGTTAGTGAGTCCAGTTTGGCCAAGCAATGCACAATGTGACCAAATTGTTGCCAAGTAGGCCAAATTGGACTAGGTATGTGAAATGTGTGTCTAAGTGTTAGGAGGGCTTGTTTATGGGCTAATGGGATTAGAAAAGGTATTGGGACATGTTTATGTACCCTTGGATTGCAAGGAAGCATTTAAATGTTCAAAGTTGCTCAATGTTGCAAAATTTGTCAATGAAATCTTTTTGCAAGAAAATGCAAAATTGGGCCAAGTAGTTACCAACATTGGGAAATCATTTGGAATAGATGACATGCATATTTAAGCCCTCCAAACTCATTTTTTGGAGCGTTGTATTCTTTTTATTGAAGATTTTGAATTAAAAAAGCTTGAACAATTAAGTAATTTCATGCACACTCTTGTTGCAAACTGAGCATCTTAACATTTGTGGATTGAAATTGAAGATCTTTCATTGTAATTAAGTTTTATATAGTGCTCTATATTTCTTTGTTTTGGAGTTGGCTTTTAATAAGTTTTCACTTCTCAATATAATTCCCAAGGTCTTTGTATAGTCATTGGATTGGTTTAGGACACTAAGGAAAGGATGCCTATTTCTCTTATCTCCATTGTTGGTTCATAATGGCCTTTGGAGGTTTTGTAGAGGAGGCAATGTACTATAATTTGGTATAAGCAGTGAACTTTGAGACTATCTTGTAGGCCATTTGAATGGTAACCCAACTAGGAGGGTGTTGTCTATGGGGCAACATATATCCACCATTATTCAATAGAAGTATAAGAGACTTCCACTGTTTAACACTTGGGAGGGGTACATATATTTTGTCCTGTATCCAATGGCAACTAGGAGTAGTCATATAACAGAGAATCAAAACTTGCAAAGGGTGATTGAATCAGCCAAACCAATGGTTCAAGGACGTGTGTGAGTGTCCTAATAAGGCATTGATGAAGTTGGATCAAATATTGAGTTCATATTGGTGTTGTGGAAGCCATTGAGCTATGGTTGGTCAAGAAACCATCATTAAAGCTTATAAACCCTCATTTTTATGCATTGGGTATGTATGAACACTTTGGGTATATGAGACCTATAAAATCTTTTGAGGTTTCCAGATCAGTATCTAGAAAGTGCAATAGTTTGGAGGGTTATTTGTAATTTTGGGGATTTGAGCCCTAATTACTAGAATTGGAGGGCTAATATAGGCCTAAAAGGCTACAAGGCCTAATTGCAAGAACTATGAGATCGACAAGGAAGATAGGAGTTTTGCTAAACTTTGAAACCTTGTCTAGTGACCTAATGATGTTTTTTGACCTCTCCACTTTTGTAAGTCTCCCTGCTTGATTTGGAGGTTACGCTTAGTTGATGGACTTAGTGTAAAATAGAGAAGTAAAGAAGGAAAAGTCTACTTGATAGGAAAACCTTGTAGGTGAGAGTGTGAAGTTGAATTGGAAGACCCTAAGTTAAATTTATATTTCATCACATGTAAATTTATTACATAAAAACCAATGTTTCTACAAAATTGATAAAAATCACTACAAATGAAAATTGAATGCTTCGCTCAGGTCAAATAAATCTATATCTAAAAAACAAAACCAATTTGGACTTTGTCACAAATGAAAGAGACTTCTTTTTAACCAAAAAACTACTTATAAATGCCTCTCAACATTGACATTATATCCAGAGTATTCTATAGAATTCTAATCTTTCTAAGCCATATTACATTACTAGGCTTCTACCCGGACTGAGAAATGAAACACACAATGAATTTGTTGAAAAGGAGTAACATAATAGAAAGAATAGAAGAGAAAATGAGTAACAAAATGACCATCATAATCTTCATTCTCGGTTTGCCTTGTACATAAGCTCAAATGACAATATGTACAGTGTTATCACTCAGTTATGCTTTATGAAGTTTTTAAATCTACCTGATGAATTTTATATTTGATATTGATTAAGAATTTACTTGATTGATTAAACATCAACTTATAGTTGATATTTTGATAGTGGGTGGGATCAGAAAGTGTAGATGGCTATTAAAGGATCTGTGGCATTACATACAACAACTGAGCATTAACTAGTAGTTGATATTTTAGTAGCAGGTGGGATTGAATACTATAGATACCTCATTGTAAAGCTGAATTTTATGACTAAAAATTCACTACTTAGTTGATATTTTGGTAGTGGGTGGGATTGGAAAGTCTAAATCACTTGGTATTAAGTTAATCATGTTCCATACAAAGTAGTAAAGAAAGAATATGGCCACTCAATAAACCATGCAACTAGATGAAAATGGAATCTATAACTAGATGTGTATTTTTATTTGTCTTATTTGTATGAAAGAAATTATAATTTATTTTCTTTCACCTATGTTGGTGAACAAATTGTCTTTTTTGATTAAACAATAATTTACTCTATACCCAAGATTTGAAAAATCCAAAAATATTCACAACAGTTGGGAAAACTTCAAATTATTTTCTTTCCCTCTGCATTTATACATACAACTCCCTTTCTAAAATTTATTAGCGAATTCAAGGAAACTAATAACAGCTTAATGTGCACTTTTACTAGAAAGTGCATAAGGGGCTCTCCCATACTCTTAGGTACTGAGGTAACAATTCACATATTTGTTTACAAAAATAAATGAAAAGCCCATAGACTTTTTATCAACAACCACCTAATCTGAAAACTAAATACAACCACAACTTAAGCTAATTATGCAAGGAAATAAATGAACATAGACTACAAAGAAATAGCAGTAGATATCACATACGCTTGATTATCAAAGTTCACAAAGTAATGGTGATCAAATTTCATCAAACACCATGTTTTGAAGCATAGTAGAAGATTATATATATATATATATATATATATATATATATATATATATATATATATATATATATATATATATATATATATATATATATATATATATATATATATATATTCAAAAACTTTCCTCAGCACATAGTCTTTTCAAAGAGTATATATATATATATATATATATAATATGTACATATTGCTATTTCAATCTAATTAATTCGAACAACAATAATTCTATCAAAGTACCTTCTAGCTTTCTAATCTCTAACCCCTAACTAGTTAAATGCTCCAACATTTATAGTTTTGACATATCCAAAAAGGACTCCATTAAAGCCTTTCGATTAAAATAGTTATGAATAGTAAAGACAATTTTAAAACTAGTTTCAAAAATAAACAAAAAGTAATTGATTTGGCTAGACTTCATTGCCATTGTTCTCTTCGTTGGCCATGGTTTGCTTCACTAGCTTCTAACTTCTAAAGGAATTCATGAATTCTTACATTGCATGGGAGTACAGGTTTTTCAAACTTAGAAACTTGGATCAATAGGAATCTTTTTTTCATTAAAATTATTTAATCTTTTGAGTTGGCCTTAGCATGAGGTTCCTATTTTAGAATAAAATTGATTCGATGTTTGCCAATTTAGTAAAATTGCTAGGACTAGGTGTGTCATTTTCTTTGATCTTCATTATCGCATCATTGAAAATTTTTGTCAACACATCAAATTCTAAATTTCCATCCTTGAATTGTGGAATTCCTATGGAATTTACAACATTCATATCCTTTAGGAGCTCTTTGTGCATCCTGGCAATCTCAGTTTCAATTGATTGCATTTCCTCAATGGCTTCCCTATAGATAAACTCCTTCTAGCCCATATTATTTTTTAGGATGAATAGCATGCACAAATCCACAATTTTATTAGGACTTTCACCAATAAACTTTAGAAGTCCATATTTTCCAACTTCATTAACCTGAAACATGATGGCCTAGCATCAATTTTGATTAGCTTCCCATCCTAGTATGAGAATTTGAATCTCATCCAATAGTGTTTCTCCCTTAGTGTAGGTAGTAGTGAAATCCAAAATAAACTTACTTCCTTCTTTGATTATGGAGGCTATCCAACCTTGCATCATGTATTAGACTAGTTTTCCCTTCTACATTTGTTTGAATGGTTATTGGCTATCTATAAAATTTGGATCAAAAGACTGTAGAGTCTGAACCACTGGAATAGCACTAAGATTCATCAGTGAATCTACATAGGTAGCCATGGTAATCACAAGAGCCTTGAGTTCTTTCTTTTCTTTACTATCCTTTTCTGATTGGGTCAGTATGTGATCCATAGAGAACTTGAAAAAGTGATTACTCATGTCTCTATTAATGGTTTCTAACTCTACAGAGGTGACCTTAAGGCCCTTAGTATAAATTTCTCCAAATTCATTCTCCTATATTATGTGGTTTCTTTTGTTATTATTTTCTCGATTACTAGATCTTTGATCAGGCCAACATCACTTTTTAATTTCTTGACCTTAGAGCCATGGGTTGTGTGTTTGGTGACAATGTCCTTTATTGGTCTAGACACAAGTTGCAGGTTTCTCTTCTTGCTAACTGAATTGGACAACCAAGATGGGATAATGGGAGTAGTGGAAATTCCTTGGGTTTCTTTGATAGGAGTCATGAACTTGGGCTAGTCTGTCCTAGGAGCTTTAATTAATTGTACATCATCATCAAGATTATCTAAAAAACTAAGTTCGTTGCCCAAACCTTGTCCTTGAGCCATCTTCTCTTTTTGAATCTCCTGTTGCATGATTGTCTTAGATTTAGTTTTGGACCTAGTTCTAGGGGGTATGTTTTGTGTAGGAGACAAAATTGGAATGTCAAAAGCTAGTGGTTCAGGAAAATAAACCATTTTTGGAGATTTTCCAAATTGTTATGCATTAACTATCCTCATATTTCTTCTCCTTAGCTAGTTATCCATTTGAGTGAGGATAGATGTGGTTCTCATATTTATATCATCCTCTTCTTCTTGGTTCCAATCCACTTCTAATTGTTTCAACTCCTTGCTTCTTCCCATCCTGGTTCGACAATGTCTGAATGATTTTCAACTACTCTTTTTGATTGGAGCTTCTACTTGAGGGAATTAATTTGTTGAAGCATTAATCTTGAATGATCTCTTCTTATCACTTCCTCTCTATTCTTGCAATCCTACCACAAGTCCTCTAAATGTGAAACTGTAGATGATCAACCTTTTAAGCTAAGAACTTGGGCTACAAATCTTTTTCTATCAAAATCCCTCCTTCCTAATATGATCCAAAATTAAAATCAAGAAAATTTCTTCCAATGAACGAAGCATTAATCATGCTACTACAAGTTAAAGGGCCAAGTTTAATAGAGAAAACTAATTCCCAATTTTCTCAAGGCAAGTTATTCTTAATTACTAAAAACAACTACCTGCAGACCTTAGCTAAGACAAAACAATCAAGTACATAGAAAGGTAGTTTCATGGGCTCTTCTTCAAATGCACCTACCCTAAAATAGGTGAATTTAGGAAATTGGATAAAAAAGATCCCATAGTTTTGAATTAACCTTTGGGCTTCTAAGGATGACCTTGGCATTGGTGTTTTCTTTAAGCTCAATTGCATGCTCTTTATTAGCATCTCATGCACTTTCCTAAAATCTTCTAACACCCTATCCTTCTGGAGCAGAGGGAAGTATTGGTAGATGGTTATATCTTCACTCTAGATTGCAAGTGGAAGAAAGGTAATGTTACTAACATAGGCGATGCAATAAGTAAAATAAGAGGCCATGTAGAATTTTTTCCTAGATTCTTTAGCATGCTTGAGTTGGCTCCTTAATAAACTAGCAATTACCTCATCACAATCTAGTAGCTATTGTTCTTTTAGGATAATCTCCACATAGTGATACATCTATTCTTCAAAAAGAAAGACATCAGTCGAACCTTTAATCCAATGTAACAGAACCATGAGGTCATGAATATAGGGTTTCATGTGGTCCTTGGAGACTATTTTAGGTAGCCTTGAGCCACCTCCATAATTGGTTGTTGTCCATTCTCTAGGAAAGATGTTACGGTATTTATTTGGGCTTTCTTGATATTTGGCTAGGGACTATGTATGAGTAAATGTAGCAAAGGTACCTTCAGGTATTTGCAAAATTGAGGAGATGGTTTCCCTAGAAAAAGATAGCACAAGTTTTCCATCCTTGTTCAAAATTCTTTTAGCCCTTACACCATAGTGATCAATACAAAGCTAAAGTAGTTTAGGACTCAACAAAGCAGACGAAAAAGCTATAGCTTTAATTAGACTACTAGTTAAAAATTTTAAACAACCATTCACTTCATGAGCTTACTCAAGAAAATTAGCTTGTAATCTTTCTACTTTGATGCCCTCCAAATTAGTATCACAAACAACAAGTCCCTTACATTCTAAACTTGAAACATTCTTGAAGAAATGCAAAAAAAAAACTTCATTTTAAGCAAGGAAAATAAATCCCAATACTGATTCTTTATCTGAAATGCACACAGGAGATAGAACAAAGGGAGGTATATTCTATATTCTCATCTGTAGCTCACTGGGAAAAATCAGACCTCTTTCCTTTTCTTTCTACCATTTCTCCTTTAATACATTCTTTTGCATGACAAAACAAAAAAATAAAACTTGTGTTCTTTTAAAGGAAAAGGAGAACATATAGGCAGAAGTATGGTCTCATTATGAGGCATTCATGGAAAATTAGTGGCTTCTAGATTGGTACATTGGAAAACCCATGATAAGACCTCTTCATTTAATAACTTCCCTTTGTAGTTGTCCTTGCAATCATCACTCTCATCTAACAAACAATCCATTTTTTGAGTGAAAGATTTCCCTTTCCAAGTCATGATGACAACTCTTCTCATGCTTGAAATCAAGGCATGACTCTAAATCATTACTCCCTAACATATCAATTAATGCCTCAAAAACTAGGAACTCCCAAAAAATCATGAGTGTTTTTCACCATGAAATATTCAATAGTAGAACCACTTCAAACTACTTCAAAACGAGGTTCAAAGGGGTTCAAAGTGCTTCCAAAGAGCACCTTTGAAATATTTAGCTAGTCCAACCTATAGGAAAATAGTCAATACAAAAAACCTTTGGTTGAACTTCTTTGAACTACTTTGAACCAAGGTTCAAAGGGGTCCAAAGAGGTTCAAATTTTGAAAGTTGCAATGAATAGCACAAGGTGACTTCCTTCATTCATTTTTTGATGGTACCTGGGGGAACATGAAATCAAGGAAGGTCACTTCAATAGTTAACCTGAGCATGTCAGACGAAAGATAGAAAAATCAAACAATGGTGACTCAAAATAAGGATAACAACCTAAAACCACATTAAGAAATGGTTGTATAAATTAAAAACACTACATTAATGTTGCATAGTGGTCTACCTACTTGAAGTCTTAACTGCAGTGATATTTTAATATTTAATTGCATAAGTACTCTATCTACTACTTAATCTTTCAATTAGTTAGCATGGAAAATTGTATAGTATCATATACCATAGTAAAGATAGAGAAGGGATACTAGAAACATCAAAAGGAGAAATGTACCATTAAAAAGAGTGAACAATACCTTTCCAAGATTTTGTCTACCACTAGTTGACCAAGTTTTTTAGTGGAATTTTGATGAACCATGATATGTTGGGCTAGAAATCCCCACCTTTTCATTACCCCCTATTCCAAATAAGATTGACATTAATCTCCTGATCAACCATCTCTTTTGGCCATGAAGAATTGTAATTGCACTAGTATTATCAATCAATCATTTATCTTTAAGTATGAAACAATGGATCAATGAAAAAAAGGTCCTCATTTGATTTAGAAATGAATTTAATGCTTTTTTAATTTTAAAAAAGAAAAACAGTTGCTAGGTCCTTGGAGAAGGAAGAAAACTCATAAAGATATTTGTAAACTACTTAAACGAAGCTTTAATACTCAAAATATGGATCTTCATTTAAACGAAAAATCTTGATTAGAGGTCAAGTGTCTAATAGAGAAGAAAAGGCACAAGTCATGAGATAACTCATGAATGGACATCCCTCCACTTTATGGAGACATGTCTGCTCATGAGATGTGTCTCTTCCATGTATTCAAGTCCCTAAATAAGACATCAAAATCAATAAATTCTCTGCTCTTGTACATCTAATACCATTAAAGAAAATTCAAACTTATGAATTCATCATCTATAGTTCTCAATATTGATTTGACATCACCTTCATATTTATCAAATATAGTATTTTGATTAAAATCTACAAAAAAGTATAGTGTTTTCAAGAATGATATTTTGAAAATAGAAAAGACATAGATCAAATCTAAAAGAAATTTAATCATATTTAATAAGGTACCAGAGTCTTGCTAAGAAAGATCCAATTAAATTTGAGATTTCAGATTACTCAAAACTCAAACATTACTCCTCTTGAAATTGAAATAAAAAATATGATTAGTGTAGAGTCCTTTTAGGATTTGATCTCTATCTAGACTCGGTCTTACACAGATCAGAACTTATCAATATTGTTGTAAATTCATTGTAAAATATAACTTGTTTGCATTCTGATGAGTAGTCCATTGAGGCTAGAAATTATAGGGAAATCTAACATCAATGTTCAGTTTAAGAATGGAGCAGGATCAAGGATTAATGCTATGCATGTAATAGTGGTATGCAATATGGTGAACAATGGTTGTTCATGTCATCTCAAAGGGGTCATATCTACTAAAAAGTTGAAGACTTCATATGCTAGGTCCTAATAACTTAATTATAGACTTAGGATCAAACATATATTACATTGAGAATAATCTAGCATCCGTAAGAGTATCTAAGGAATGATGATGACAAAAACCTTAAGCTAGAGTAGAAGGTTAAAGGTTCTTTAGTTAAGAACATTAATAGTGGTCTGGAATATAGAAGCCCATTTGACCATTATATTATTTTATTGTGTATGTGATTCAAAGGGGTGTGGGAATTCTCAAATGATTGTTAGGTTGAGTGTGGAAAAATTAAAAATAGTCGTGTAGGAGGTGAATGAATATGGGGAGAACCAATATCATTGTTAGATCATGTCTTAACAGCTATGGGGAAAGGCAAGACATTAAACCCTTGCTATAGACCATCACAAATTGTAAAGCAAGTTGTGGCAATAACATGAATGGGGGGAGGTTGTCAAAGAAGTTTGGTGATTTTTTATTCAATCACTTCCCAAGGTGACTAATCATCATATTAGAACTACTACAGTTTTGAACAAATATAAAGAAATTGAAACATTCAAGGAAGGGGTAGCCTATACAAATACCTTCTATCTAGTATCTCGCTACTATCAATTCTAGGAATATGCAAGAAGCATAGTTGCAGTATCGACAAGTTGATTTTGTAGTTAGAGTTTCTAGAGACTACTTGTGCCATTCTATGAACATCCTTTAGGAAACAATAGATATATTCAACACACTACCTATTGGTTCATCCTCTTGTGGATATTTATTTGGTATTTGAGTTAGTTGCTTGTCTTTACCTTGGATAATACCTATGGTGTATCTAGCTTAATTTTTAATAGTCTGACTCTTAGGATACAATTAATTATTATAGTCTAATTTTAATCTTAGAAATTAGAATTATTTTAACATGAAGACATGTGAAAATGAAATGTACACCATTGTATAAGGATAAAAAATTGTATGCTACTTTTATTATCTGCTAAAGAAGGAAATGAAATCCCTTGCAATATAAATTCTTTTTATGAACGAAAAATTAGAGGATGTCATGGATTGAAATTATCCTGTGATATAATTATATGTTCTTTCTCATGGAAAACTAAGCTTCTGAGAAGAACAATGTGCAGTAGAATCTCTTCAAGTAATTGCATTAAACTACAACTAGGGCATCATGGAGTTGCTACTACTTGATGGCAGATCTCTTGAGAGTGCTCAATAAGTATAGCAACTAGTTGCTAGACCTTGAATAGATTAAAAGCAATTATCAAAACCTCTATAAAGAGGAAAAAATAAAGGTGGGCTTTGTGGTACAAAAGCATGTCAAACATTGCATTAAGGTAGTAAAAAATGCATTTGTGAAGCAATGGCAAGCTTTCTATTACCAAACACAAGTAAAAGGTGAAAATCTAATAGCAATGACAAGGTTTTTAAATTATTTAGCAAAACCACTTTTTCCTAGGGAAAGATAAAAAATTAATATACTTCGCTTCAATTATCGCTCTTTCAGCCTTTCACAGTTGCAAATCATGAAGATATAGGTAGAAGCATAGTTTATTTTATATTTTATATTTGAACAAATCCTAAATATGATAAGAGGACAACCATTATCTTTGTTTACACTCGAGGACTCTCGTAATGAGAAATGACAAGCAAGAGAGAATTGTTGGATCAAAATGCTTTATTATTTAATCTCAAAGTCTAGTTAAATCTCAAAGTCCAGACTCACTAGAGGTAAGCTTTTAAAATTTAATCAATTCTCTTCTCTTATGACACTTTTTATTTTTATAGAATTTTGAAAAATAAGACTTTTTAGGAAGGAAAATTCAAAAGGGTTCTTCTATCGAATGTGATTCCCCTAAGTGAAATTGGAGTGAGCTTTGAGGACATTGGAGTTCTTGATCAAGTAAAAGAAACACTTAAGGACTTGTTAATGATTCCCTTACAAAAGGTTTGACCTATTTTTGAAAGGAGAACTTTTAAAGGTCATATTTTATTCTTATCAAATTCCTAGTTGCAAAAGTAGAGAACGTATCATAATCTCTAAAATCCCCATTAGTTTCCCCAATTTTTATTTTATTCAATTTT
The DNA here is from genome assembly GCA_028749045.1 of Cupressus sempervirens. Classification (NCBI taxonomy): domain Eukaryota; kingdom Viridiplantae; phylum Streptophyta; class Pinopsida; order Cupressales; family Cupressaceae; genus Cupressus; species Cupressus sempervirens. Next base: position 80,626,456 of record CM053784.1, read on the forward strand.
GAGCAATAGTCAATTTATTAAATAGTAAAACAAGTTGCCTTCCATTCTAAACAAAATTTGACAATGATGATGGTTCACTCTAATACTGCATTTTATTTTGGTATAAACTATAATGGAAATAATTAACCATCATGTTTCACTATAGCCTTGCAAGGGTTTTCTACTCTTTGGTCCTCCAGGAATTGGAAAGACAATGCTTGCAAAAGTAGTTGCAACTAAATGTGAGGTAAATTTCCTAAATATTACAATTTTGATCATCACATCAAAGGTCCAAATGTGAAAATTTGATCAATAATTGTTTATTCAAATGTTTCTATAATTATTTTATATTGTTTGGTGAAATATGTGTCTTGTTGTGGTTGTAGTGGCATGGTGAAGTTGAAAAGTCTATCAAAGTTAAATTTACAATGGCATGTAAAATTGTTCCATGTGTTATATTTATAGATGAGGTAAGAATTGTAATTAGTAACATGGAATTTTTTTTTTCTTATAAGTTCTATATATGTTTTTTCATATTAAAAATTTGTGTTTGTAATTCATTGATTCATGTTTGACAAATTGATAGAATGTTGGGTGTGAGGAGCCCATGTGTAGAATAAAAAATGACTTTTTGCTAAACTAGGATGGATTGAAAATAAAAGAGAAAGAGAGGGTATTAGTTCTTGCTGCCACTAATAGACCATTTGATCTTGATGAAGTTGTCATTCAAAGGATGCCTCAAAGGTATCTAGTTTTACTTTATTATAATTATCTCAACAAGTTTGATTAAGTGACTTCTTACTAAGATATAACTTAATGTTGTTGATTTTCTTTCACTCGATAGTCCTATGAAGAACCCTACTTTTTCATTGTTAATGATTTCTAAGCTTGATTGGCCTTAAAAATTAATGATAAGCCTTCCAAATGCCCAAAATAGGGAAAAAAATATTAAAGAAAATACTAGAAAAGGAGGAATTGGCTCTAGATGTAGATTTTGAAGCAATTACAGCTATGATAGCTAGGTATTCTAGATGTGATCTCAAGGCAGTGCTATTCAAGTTTGATTTTTCTTGACAAAAACAATTTAAGATGAACATAAGTTTATATAACTTTCTTATACCTCTATTTTTTCATTTGTAGAACTTGTATATCATAACTGCACACATCCCTATACAGGAGTTTCTGGCAAATGAAAAGGTATTTTTCTTCCTACATGGTCTTTAATATAATGCATAGTCCAAAATTTATTCATTCTCAAGTAGTTGATTTGCATAGAAACTCACATGAATTGGCATAGTATTAGAGTTTTATTGAAATCATTGAAGTATAAAATATTGAGTTTATACTTCTTATCTAATAACTAATATATCAATTTTATTGAAATCATTTCCAACAAAAAATAGAAGCATTAAGTAAAAAAAAATCAAATGCATGAAGTGAAAGTATTTGTCTTCATCCTATAAATATGGATGACATAGTGCAAGCCCATGGAAAAGTGATTTGTAAGAAATTTTATTATTGATTTTCATATGAGCTGATCTTTCTAATGTAAGGATTACCATTTTAGACTTTATACTCGTTGCCTATACTTTTTGTAGGTATCTGCTAGTTTTCCTGTGAATGGAACAAATATGGCCAAGCTACTTAATTGTAATGAGAAATATGAAGAAGGAGGGTTGAGGGAAAAGAATGCACTCACTTATTTTACATAGGCTATGTATATAGTAGTTTTTTGACCCCATACAACAAACCGATTCTTCCATTACCAGAATCAACAAAGTAATGTGGATATACATTTCAAATGTCAATAGTTTGTTTGATTGAATTTTTTTGGAAAAAACTTCAATCCAGAACAAGATGCAATTTTCAATGTTTCTTTAAGATAGAATGGGTTGTTTTCCATATCAAAGGATTCTAGAATTTTTCTTAAAATGAGATTCCTTTTTCTACTCTAGCTTGCATGTTCAAAAAAAATCTTATTTATTGAAATGATTAGAGAGTGTATTATGTAAACATGCCACACAATTTTTAAAAATAATCATAAGACATAAATTGAAATAATTGATATTTATATTTGGCCTTCCAAAGGGTTATATAAAGTTATAAATAGAGTTTGCAACAGGTTAAGAAGTAGGCAAAATTACCATGACAATGGTTATAATAATTTTGAAAAATAATGTCAAAGCACTCCAACTAGAACACAATCTACCCAATGACCAACAAAGAGAAAACTAAGCCTCAACTTGAGGACTAAAAAGTAAAATCTCACATACACAATAAAATAAAATGGATCAAATCTATCTTGAAAAACTTCTAGAACTCTGCATTATTTATTTTGTGGGAACATAGGTTTTTAGTTACAAAAACTTGGAATGTTTTTGTTTCCAAATCCACTCAATGACCCAGCAAGAATAAACTTAACCCTTTTTAGGCATGTTGTGAAATATTTAGCCTCAATTTAGAGGATTAAAATTTGAGCTATTGGATCAAATCTTCTAGAACTTTGTATTCTTTATTTCCTAGAATATAGTTTTTCAGCTAAAAATCCTCCAAATGATTTTGTTTTCAAAAATAAAGATAAGTTCTTCTATTGACACTTATAAATATAGATAAATTGATGAAACACCAAAAGAATTGTGTTCTGATAGAAACACCCAACCTATAGATTTATCATACATAAGAAGCACTCCAGAGGGTTCGATAGTGGACCATTTGAACATGTAGAGCTCATCGAGGTAGGAATTCGGGGATCAAAGTCCAACAGTGTCTACTTTCAACAACCTAAAAGGAAATTGAGCAAGAGAAATAAGTCACTCTTGAACCATAATGAGGAGTCTATCAAAAATCCCTTTTTGTAATTGAACTTCGCAGTCTCACACTCTCCTCCCCTTCCATCAACATTTTCACCTTTGTAGAAATTTCTTGCACTTCTACAATCCTCTTTTCATCCTCTCTACTCCTCCTCCTCACGTAAAACTTCCATTCATCCACAATGAGCTTGAAATTTAAAAATTGGTTCATCCCAAGAGGAAACCCCAACATTAGAACCTCTGCTTGCTTAAACCAACCCTGAATCAAACCCTGCTCTTTACACATATCCAAAAATCAAGTCCACAACATTTTCTAGACATTAGAAACGTTATTATCTAGCTGAAGTGCCCATAGAAAATAGTACCTGCTATGCATAAGACCCACTTCTATTTGGCTCACCTGACCTCTTGTCACCTTCCTAAAGCTATTGAATGAAACATAGATGACCAACCCCACTAATTTTGAATCTAGCCATTAACTACAGTTTAAAGCTCACTTCAGATGGGTAACCGTAAAGGGCATGTTCAATGGGCCCACACTCTGCACAGAGATTTTTTGCATAAGTGCTTCAAGTTCTTTATAATCCATGGTGTTGAAAGAATTCATAGCCATCAAATCTTCTTCTCTCACATTTACGACACACCATGTGGTCTTGTTGGTCACAAGGGATTGAGATAAAAGTGAGCTCATAAGATCTGTTAGCTTTAATGAAGGCACACCAAGAATATAATCTATGCATCCTTGCAGAAATAAGCCATGCTCAAATGCCAAATACATAATGAAATAATGACGAGCATGATTTTATTTTTCAATATTATGAACTTGATTTGGTCAAAATTTTGACCAAATTGGGAAACCCTAACTAATTTGATCAAAATTTTGACCAAATTGGACAAAAAACAAAAAAAGAAGAATTCATAGGCCAATATGGCCTTTGGTTGAAAATTTAGGTAAAAAAAAAAGGGGGGAATGTACTAGTGTTCTTGAATAGTCATCAATAAATGATATATAATATCTTGATCTAGATAGAGAATGAACATCCACAAGACCAAACACATCAAAATGAATATAATCCAACAAACCATAATTTTTTAAAGAATTGGAAAAGAATTGAACACGATTTTTCTTTCCATGGATGCAATATTCGTAGAAATAAAAGTCGAGGTTACTATCAACCAACCCTTCAGCTAGGTTTTTATTTTTCAACATTTTTAAACAAATTTCTTGTGGCCAAGCCTATAATGCTAGAGCATTTTTTTCTTAATAGGAAGTTTAACTTCCATCACATTTACATGATGTAATGCCATATTGATTTTATCAAACTCGACAAAGACACTATTACAATGTACAAGTTCGACATCTAACTTATACAATGTTCCAATGCATTCACCCTTCACTAAAACAATAGATCCCCTAGTCATCTTGCAACCTCTGTGGAAAAATGTTACCTGGAATCTGACATCATTCAACTTACTGATAGAAAGTAGGTTTTGAGCCAAATTGGGTATGTGAAGTACTCCATCAATTCCTTTTCTCTACTATCAGCAAATTGGATTTTGACTCATCCTCTTCCAATGATGTCCAATGTGGAATCACTCATTATGAATACATTTTTTCCATCATACTGTCCCTACTTTAAGAACCATCCTATATAAGAAGTCATGTGGGAGGATGCTCCTGAATCTACCAACCATACATCATCAGACACAGACACTACTAAGGTTACTACAAAAGCATCAACATCAATTTGAGAAGATTTAGTATTGGAATTAAATTTCTTCTTCTTTTTCTCCTCCTTGCAATTCCTTTGGATATGACTTTTCTACTCACGATTCCAACTCTTTGCCTTGGACTTCTTTCTAGGAGTGGCAGATTGCTCCTGATACTTTGATTTCATGTCCCTCTTCTTACTTTTGTCCTTAGACCTCCCTCATACACTCAAATTTCTTTGGCTACCTCAGAGGACTTCTTTTACATCTCCTCTGATAGAAATGTAGCAACTGCTTTGTCAATTTTCAACTTGGTAGTCATACTTCCGATAGTCATTACCAAATAATCCAACCAATCATACAATGAGCATAAAAGCAACATGCATTGGTCTTCTTCATTAATAGACACACCAACAGATATTAAATATGCAATCACCATATTAAATGAGTATAAGTGATCTACCATAGTTTTTCCTCCATCCATCTTGAAGGATTATAATTTCTTCCTTAGGATAATCTTGTTTACCAAGGATTTTCCATGATAAATGTCTCCTAATTTCTTCCACAAGGAATGTGTGAATTTTTTTCATGGACATTCAATAAAATTGAGTCTATAAGACTCAACCTTATAAATCATCTGGCCTTTTGATCTATCAATTCCCAATCTTCTTGTTTTATGCATGAAGGCTTAATGCTAGACACGACAGTCCACAAATCTTGATCAACTAGTCGATTTTCTACTTTAAGTTTCCACAACTCAAAGCTGGTGTCATTGAACATTTCAATGTACTCTCGTCTTGGTGTACATCCATCTCAATTTAAAAACAAAAGTTTTGCAAACTCCCACTAAAACCAAATTGGAACAAAAAAGAAAACCCTAGCCAACATGCATAACACAACTGGCTAGACTCTATTACCACTTGTTAGGAAAGCAATGGTGTGGAAATGCTTTCCCAACGCCAAATTGATAGGGAAATATGCAAGAATGAAATTGCAAAGATGTACAAGTAGATAAGATAGTAAAAATATCAAAAACAAAACATAAAGGAGAAAACACAAGATTTAACATGGGAAACCCTTCTGGGAAAAACAACCACCACCACAAAAACCTTGAGTGACTTTGTATTTTAGTAAAAAAAGTTACATATAAAAATTTGAGTTTTCACAAGCTCAAGTTGCCCTCATAATTGACCTAGTTTTCATACATTCTTCTAACAAATTTTTGTAGCCATTAAAACATACTACAATTCATTTCAGATTTGGTACTGAAATGGTTACAAGAAAAATGGCTTCACCATACTAGTTGTAGAAACCATCACACATGAACTCCACTGTACGCCTCATATCTTACCCACCATCCACCATAAATGAAATACTAGCATTAGCTCACTATACTATTGGCTTTTGATTTAACAGTTCTGAAAACTTAACCAAGAAACCAGACCAATGCATCTAAGGCTAGAAAATTCCTATGATGGATACACTTGACTACAATCTCAGGCCAACTATAAGGCATAACTCCTTCACTTCAGGCTCTGCAAGACCTAGGCAGGTTAACCTTAAGGTTCTAATGTATGGTAGTAGTGCAAATTAAACATAAATATGAACCTAATAATAGCATATGAAACCCCTTTGATCTTCTAATACATATGCAATGACATAGGAATGAAATAGCTATAGATCATAACCTATGAAACCATAAGCTAAGTGAGGGTTAATTCTTTTCAGCACACTACAAAACATGAAAAAATTAAACTAATTTTGATTAAAAATGATTTGTGCAAATAACTTTCACCCTAGCTTGCATCTAATTTAGTGATCAATGCCTTATCCATTGCAGCATAGAGTCATTACCAGTAGGAAGACCTAACTTGATTGCCTTACAATTAATTTTATCAACTGAAATTCCCAAATTCCATTTTTATGAAATATCCCCTTCATACACCCACAAACCCTATCAGAACATTGAAGCATTTACTTTACTCCTTGAGTCAAAAGCAACAACGGATCTGGTACAACTCATCCAAGTTGCCTAAAATCAAATGAACCTTATTCATTTAATCTCAAAGTCAATAGCATTTGAAGAATTCAGATACAGGATAAGAAAATACATATAATTCATTTTAAATCCCTTTTGCATTCATTCTTGGAAAGACCGAATACATTAACTGGTAAAACTAAATGAAACTCAAAATACTTCATATGATTTAGCATCAACTTTCCAATATCTCAAAAAAAACAATACATGAAATGAAATGAAAATTTGCACAAGAGAGGATGTGTGGCCTTCACTGCTAGAGCATTGCTCAATAGATAGGGAGCAAAACCAACAACAAGTATGGTTTCATAGTAGAACACTGGGACCTTTCTAGTATCGCCAGAGAAAACTAACAACCTGGTATCATAGTAGTGAGAAACTTCTCTAAAACTGGAACCCCTTCAATGGAGAAAGAAAGAGAAAGATATAGGAGAAATGAATTCCCAGATTTGATAAAAAAATGACAAGTGTCCCCTCAAAATTCTTTCTCAAGAAGCTAAAAAACCTCTTTCTACCCTCTCTCTATAACTGCATATCAAATCTTTAATCATTTTGGCCTCCCAAAAGCACAAAATATAACAGATATTTGATTGAACAAATAATTGATTTTAATGCCAAATCTAAAATCAAGGCAAAGGTAAAAATCAGTTAAATATGAACTCTAGAAGCATGAAAACTTTTTCAAAATCATTTTAGGCTTCAACAGACTTCAATGTTTGCTCCCCAGCTGATTTTGATGCTCCATAGTGAAAATTGTTTGTTCCGCTAAGAGTGCCCTAGAAAACATAAATCTAATTATAGAGTGAACCAATGAAGACCTACCCAAAAACTAACCCCGTATCTAGAAAATTTATCTCCTCTCGGTTCCAATGGTATATTGAAGTGCCTATTTTGAAAAAAAATTGCCCCTCTAGTAGCAATTTAAAAAGTTCAGGCCTAGGCTATGAACAGAGCATTAAAATATGAAAAATTTAAAAATTTAACATAGTGAAAACTATATATAATCTTAAATATATTTGAATCTTTCATCTTGTGCATTTGAAGTTTTTGAATTTGATTTTATATCTTATTTTCATAGCTCTCCAATACTCTCCAATCCCGCAATGCCACATGTCGATTCTCCATTGGTCATTTTCCAAGCGGACCCACACAATTTTAATCTTAAAAAATTCAAATTTTCACATTCCTATAGCACAGTGAGGCTCCAAATTTTTCCTATTGACCTCACACTATAGGAGATTTTGTAGGATCGTAAATCACCAAATTTTGCTTTACGACATTATGTGATTTACGATCATACATCGAGCGTAACATCGAGGCCTTTTAAAAATTGCTTTACACCCATACGGGGCACTTTAATTTTCAAAGCTTGAAACATCGTAATACCATGCAATTCCACCTCCTAATCATACAGGGTGGTCGTAGCATCGGAGGACTTTTCAAACTTCTCTCCGGTCATATGCTTGGCCTTTATTAGCATTTTGCAAGTCAAAATAGTTTGACTTTGGACCCCGTGGGCCCCTTTACATGCCAGGCCTACCACATGGCCATGTCTTATAGACAACATACAACCTGAGTGTGGGAGTATTTAAAAATGTTGTAATAAAGCTACTTCCCCAATCTGATATAAAATAGGCTTCCTTTCTTTGACAATGGCTTCTTACATGGAGACCCTCTATTTTTTTCATGTGTGGGCTCTTCCTGTCTCTAATCCTCTACCTTTGTTTTTTTTCCATTTCTTTTCTTTAATAACTTGCAATTTGATAATGCCTTTCTCCAGGCTTGGTGAGCAAACAAAGCATTAATACATGGGGCCAAGAGATTTGCATTGCTTCTGATGTCTTGGGCTCTGATCCTCCATGCATGTTTTGATGTGAGGAATCTTCTTTAATGTGGCCATTTGTTCCCAACATTTTGCCCTTTTTCTTTAGCAACTTCTTCTTTTCACATTTTTAAGGAAAACCAATGGCTTCCCTGCTTTATTGCTATGAGTTGCTTCTAGGTAGCTTCCTTTGATTCCTGGCATGCGTGGACTTCTTTCACATGCCACTGTGAGTTTGGGCTTTGTCTATTCTTCCTTGATTATGCTAAGGCCATCGAGTAGATCAGACAAGATGGAAAACATAGTGGGGAGTGGATGAATGAACATTCGTTTGCCCTTTGCCGTGGACGATCTTACTCTGTTCAACCAAATACAAACCCCCGCAGTCCCATGGCTTAGCAATTATTTTGCATGCTGACAGATCTGGATCTTTTGCAATGGCCCTAACAATAAGAGTAGCACTGAAGGGATTACCATCAGATCCACAAATCAATACACCTGAAAGATCAAATCAGAATCCATCCACATGATATTCTATTACCCATAACTAGAATAGTTTAGTAATCGGATATTACTATTTATGTCCAGCATGTAATTAACCTTGTTGTCTATACCACAAAATGTGGTGGTGTATGGATTCTCATCATCTACTTCATTTGTGTGATTATAAACTACATACAAAATGACCTCAATTTTTGCAGCATGTAAAGCCTTCATCATTTTCTTTAACTTCTAAGGATGCTACTAATGGTCCTCCCAATCAAATGGTAAAAAAGAAAAATCATAGGTTCCTAGAAATCTTGACATCTTTTTAGTGGCATCCCCAAAGACATTGCACCCTTCAATAAGCTTTGCATAAGGGTCTAACAATATAAGGTTTTTGTCAAATCGATGGCCTTCCTCCCATCCTTGAGGTCCATCCACCTAGTACCCATAGAATACCCCAGTTAGAGGAAGATTCTCAATGCAAACATGCCATCTATCCCTAGTCTTATGTTTTTCTAGGATCAAGTGGTATCTTCTAGCTCTCATATTCCTCCTTTGATGAACCTAAAAACAAGCAAAGAGTGACAGAAGTGGCATGTTTAGAAAAAAGTGAGAAGTTGATTTTATTGCCAACTTGAGACATGCCTTGTGGAGAAGGTTGGCCAGTAGAAATTCTAGACAATCTAACACTTTCAATTGTTTGTGTACCTCGAGTGTTCTCTCTTTAGCACTTTGATTCCAAATGATTGACTTAGCTTGCTTCTGCTCGCCTTACCTTGTAACTGTCCAAATATTGCCCATGGCTATGTGCAACAGTTGGATATTTTGATTGTTTAAATTCAACAACATGCTTGAGCATAAACTTGAACATTGAGGCATTCACTTTAGCTTCATTATTTTCATGCTTGGAATCACTCTGCCTGATGGAATTAGTCGGGCCCTAATGTGGGTCTGGCTAAAAAAAAATATTGTTTTTGAATAACTGAATTGCAAAACTGATCCATTAACTATCTAGCACTAATTGAAATCAAATTTGACCTATGGATCAATATTTGAAACTCATTTTATCATTTTATTTCAACTTGTCAACTTTGTGCAAGGAGGTCCTTTGACTGGCTTTAAAAACTGACTTGAACACCTGACCAAGTTTTGGAATCAAACATATTGATTCTCTATTCTACATACTTAAACCTCATCGAATCTCATCTCATGAAAAATTTTTAATCAAAAGATATTGACTGTCAAAGTTTCCCTTTTAAAATTACCTACAAACAAACATGTCAAAAAACAATAAATCGCGTTCGGAATCAACTTTAAAAACTAGGTAAACTAACACTTGGGAAGACAAAAACTGGGGTGTTGGTTTAGTGTCACAAGGAGAGTATGAATCTATGATTTGGACTCATGATGAATAAATAGACGCAAATGCAAGTGGTTAAAGTGGGCTACTCAAATTTTGCAAATTGAAACAATGGCAGAAAATCATTTTTTACAAATGGAATTGACCTGGGAATGTCTGCAAATGGATTCGTCAAGATTTGAAAATTGGTAGACTTAAATTATTTTCAGAGTACAACATAGTGGTACAATCCATTTGATCTTACCTATCATGGATTTTGAGATATAGCATCATGAACAAGGGTTCTGACAAATCTTCTCCTTGACACCAATAAAAAATTAGAAATTGCACTTGGAATCATGTTTAAAAACTGATCTGCCAATAGTGGCATGTTGTGATGGTTACATTGTTGCGTTGTTATCCTTTCCATCAAGGTTCAAATCTCATGGGGATGTGGTCCCCCATTTGTGGCCTCACTGGTTCATAGCTCCAGGTCAAAGTGTTTACCCCTTTTTAAAAACTGATCAAATAGATTTGTCATAAGCTCAAAATTGAAAACTAGCCAGTCTTTGACCTCTAAAATGCAACACAAAATGAATTTTAGCATTTTGGTCAACTGGTTCAAAATTATAAAAAGTCAAATAGGGCTTCCTAGAATTCAAAGCTAATTGTACCAGCATGACAACAATAAATGACCAACTTTGAGGTATTCAAAACCTAGTCAAACGAATTCAAAATGACTCAAAATCTGAAACATATGCTCTCTGGTATGGACACTAGACATTTCCAAAGTAGCATGTCATGAAATATTACTGACTGCGAGATATTCAATTGCAAACAAGGCCTCCTATCACTGTTTGACACTTGAGTAAAAATGCAGATTTGACAATTGCTCAAAATGGGATTGCATGAAATGACTTGGAATAGTAATTTATCATCATGGGACAAATATAAATACTAAATGCAAGGTTTTAAAAACATTAAACACCTCTTATGCTTCAACTAGACAGTTGAGTGCATATGCATTTAAAAGTGCTCATGGGGCTTGATTTTCTTAATGGTACTCAAAATTAGGGCTTCAATTTTGAGTCCCAACAATGGCTCTATATGAGGATGCATGTCCCTTATAGGCATAGAAAGGATTCAAATCTCTGAGAGAAGAAAATGACACACTTGATAGCAAAAAAGTTCTCTCGAACAACTTTATTGATAGCAAGAAATCTACTCCTATGTACACACAATGGCCCCAGGCCATCAAACTTCAACAAAACTTCTTACCTCTGTCATATACTTGATTTGCATTCCTTTCATCATGAGGTAAGCTGAAATTATCACTCATATCAATTTCACCAATTAGATACACATCTTCAATTTCTTCAATTGGCAAAACAAAATCATCACCATCACTTTTATAGTGCATGTAAAAACTTGGCATAACTTCATCCTCTTGCTCACTATGAAAAAGAACATTAGCATGCTCATGAATACCAACATTGAACTGAAAATGATCTTTATAAACTGATTCATGAACATCATCAAACGGAAATAAAAAGCCTTATATTCAACTTCATCAAATGAGTTATATGTGTCACTCATACCTTGACTTTGCATCTCCTCAAATGTTGTCAATTGGGTTTCAAATGAGTAATTAGATTTTTATTCACACATAACATCGTCATCAAAATTTGAAATCACTCCATAACCTCCCGATGTATCTTCACAATTGAAATGTTGATTAGTTTTTACCTCATATGAATCATCATAAAACTTACTATGAAGTATCGGCTTATTTTCAAAGACAACTCCATCAAGAACCTCATCTTCAAGCTCAAAAAATGCAACATCATTAGAATATTCAGTGTCACATATGGAAGAACAACATTCTGATCTTTCATAGCAATATGACAGTGTGTCACCATTTGCATCTAACTCAACTAAATCTGAAACTTCCATGTCCTCTTCAAACAATGGATCGATAACTCCATGCAAGGATTCTCTTTGAACATTTGGACAAAAAATGGGCTGATCATCATCACATTCTTCATCATATAAAGTGTTAGTAAACATTTTAAATTCACTACCCATTTCATCTTCATGGAGACTTTCAACATATGAAGAAAAATTAGAACTATATGAAGACTCACTTTCTATTTCTTCTACCTAGCATGTAGTATCCATAATTACATTCTCTTCATTATCTTGTTTAGGATAACCATTACGGATAAACCATAATTCATTCCTAAACCCCTCACTACACGCTACAACTTTATTCTCTAATGTATAAACACTTGACAACCCTTCCTTGAAATCTTCATATTCAAATTCATTAACATCAATTGGATTCACCATTTTTTTATCTTCATACCTTGAGGACAAATCACTCTCAAATTCTTCATTGACTAACTGATTTGTATAATGCAAAAACTGAGATGCATTTCCTCTTTCAGATTCAAAAAAATAATTCATACCTTCACCTTCATATGAATGTTCACTTCCATCATTGTTTTATTCTTCCCAATTTGCATCAAATTCATATGAAGATGAACATGCACCACCACTGTCCTCTTCATGACTCGTGCAACAACTCTCATCATTGTCTTCACATGATGCTTCTTCATAATATGTCAAATCAGCAACTTTATTGTCATCACTTGAAACATGTCTTTCAGCTTCTTCGTTCTCATATTGAGATGAATATATTTCAACTTCAAATTTTATAACATTCTCAACATGATACGATCTATGAATAAGAGAAATCATTTCTTGCATATCTGACTGATCAAGTGAATCCACCTATTCATCCACTATTGAAACATTACAAACATGTGCACTCTGTTCTTCTAACTGTGACTGAGATAAATGTGATTCACATTCTTCATCTTGTGTTATTTCTTCATGGCATGTCGGATCAACAATATCAAGTTCATGACCAGAGACATAACTTTCAGCCTTGTCACTTTCACAAGACTGAGACCTAGGTGTAACAACTTCACATTTTTAAGCATTAGTTACATCATCATACATATAATTATCATGAGAAGAACTTACTACTGTAACTAAACCTTGATCTATAATATCATCACATTGCTCATTTCTGTCAAAGTCTAAAATACATCTTATTGTTGTAACATCATGAACATATGTGTCTTCATTTGTAACCAAACTAACCTTCCTTATACACAATCTAATCTAAATTTTCCACTTGATTAAAACTTACAGCAAGGGTATTGATAAGATGATTTGAAATGGAAGCATCAACACCACACTCATCCTTTCTTTCAAACACATTATACCAACACACATTTCTAGCAAAATGATTTCCAGTTAATCCATATTTCAGATTATTTTCAATCTCTATAGCAGTCATAAAAGCTTGATATAATGTCCTAGGTTCTTTATCCCTTAGTAGATAGTTCATTTTTTTGTCAAATGCATCAAAGTAAATAGCTGAACACATTTGATCGTTGGGTCTATAACTCTCAGGGATCTCATTCAAAACTCTTACAAATCTGATATTGAATTGAGGCACAAGTTCATCACACTTAACATGAATCTTCAAGAACTTATCATAAGAATCAGATATGCTTACTCTTTCTCCAAATTGCTTCATGAAGGTGGAATGCAACTCACCCCAAGATGAAATGGAACATGCTGGTAGACAAGATAACCAGTCTCTAGCATCACCTTCCAAAGTTTGAACAAATAACTTCATGTGCACGTCCTCATGAGCAATCTCATAGTCACCCATCAAATCAATGAACAACTCAACATGATGACTAGATGAAACAAGATGATTCCCACCAAAATGAGGCAATTTATTTCTAACATCATTAGGAATGACATTTGGGAAACCATTAATGCCATTAAAATTTAATGGCATATACTATTTGGTAGAAATAGATCTAGGAATTTCACTGACAGTCTGCATACTAGATGAAAGGAAACTTGACATTCTTCAAAAATTTGAAACTCATTCACCAATAAATACTTTTAGAATTAATTACTTGCAACAGATCTATACAACCTTCTACCAAATAAATCTCTTTGAATACACTTCACAAACTTAAATACAACAAGCTAAAACTTGATCCAATGAAGTGTATGAAACTTGTCAAACTATTCTCCTCCTCTTAGTGTTGAAACTCACTTGATGGAGAACACTTCCTTTTAATGATCAATTTTCATGAAAAGATAATACATGCAAATAAAAATACCTCAAGATCTGAATGGATGAAGGTTCTTTGTCCACTATTTACAGCAACAGACCCAAAATCTCATCAATTCTTTCTAGAAATGTTTGAACTAGCACATTACAAATCTTACCAACCATTTGAATGTTTCAACCCCTTAAAATATGCTCTTCTCCTGCAGCAACTAATCATAATTCATGTATAGAATTGCACTAGTACAAAGATTATCTTTGAGTCATCATCTGCATTAAGTGAGATATGAATTGCATTAGTCTTGAAGATACCACAAATTGACTTGAAACAACAACAGATAGAAGAAACCTCTTCAGATTTATCTTTAATTTGAAACCTCTACACAAAGCTAAAACATATCTTTCTTAAATTTAAAATTACAATAGCAACTCAAACCAAATTGAATTGATTGAAGGCATACTCATTCTCACCACAATTTACATCCAATTTAAGAACTAATGCTGTAAGAGAATAAAGCTTACTGGGAAACACAAAACCTTGCATACCAAAACTGAATATGCAAAATATATCAGAGGTTTCCAACTCCATAATTTAGGCATTTACAACCTTTGTCCCCAACAGAGTTTCCATTTTGTTGACTTTTGAAATAACAGTTCTAAAAACTTAACCAAGAAACTAGACCAATGCATCTAAGGCTAGCAAATTCCTAAGATGGATACACTCGACTACAATCTTGGGCCAACTATAAGGCATAACTCCTCCTTCACTTCAGGTTTTGGAAGACCTAGGCAGGTTAACCTTGAGGTTCTGATGTGTGGTACCAGTGCAAATTAAACATAAATCTTAACCTAATAATAGTAGGTGAAACCCCTTTGATCTTCTAATACTTATGCACTAACATAGGAATGAAATAGCTACAAATCATAACCTATGAAACCATAAGCTAAATGAGGGTTAATTCTTTTCAACCCACTACAAAATAGGAAAAAACTGAACTGATTTTGATTAAAAATGATTTGTGCAAATAACTTTCACCCTAGCTTGCATCTAATTTAGTGATCGGTGCCTTATCCATTGCAACATAGAGTCATTACCAGCAGGAAGACCTAACTTGATTGCCTTACAATTAAGTTTATCAACTGAAATTTCCAAATTCCATTCTTATGAAATATTTCCTTCATACACCCACAAACCGTATCAGAACATTAAAGAATTTACTTAACTCCTTAAGTCAAAAGAAACAACAGATCTAATACACAACTCATCTAAGCTACCTTAAATCAAATGAACCTTATTCATTTAATCTCAAAGTCAATAACATATGAAGAATTAGGAGACAGAATAAAAAAACATAGATAATTCATTGTAAATCCCTGTTGCATTCATCCTTAGAAAGACCAAATACATCAATTGATAAAACTAAATGAAAGTCAAAATAGTTCACATGATCTAGCATCAACTTTCCAATATCTCAGAAAAACAATACATGAAATGAATTGAAACTCTGCACAAGAGCGGATGTGTGGCCTTCACTACTAGAGCATAACTCAATAGACATGAAGCAAAACCAACAACAACCATGGTTTCATAGTAGAACACTGGAACCTTGCTGGTATCACAAGTGAAAACTACCAACCTGGTATCACAGTAGTGAGAAACTTCTCTAAAACTAGAACCCCTACAATGGAGAAAGAAAGAGAAAGATATAGGAGAAATGAAATCTCGGATTTGATCAAAAAATGACATGTGTCCCCTCAAAATTCTTTCTCAAGAAGCTAAAAGACCTCTTTCTACACTCTCTCTATAAATGCATATCAAATCTTTAATCATTTTGGCCTCTCAAAAGCACAAAATATCTCAGATATTTGATTGAACAAATAACTGATTTTAATGCCAGATCTGAAACCAAGACAAAGGTAAAAATCAGTTAAATATGAACTCTAGAAGCATGAAAACTATTTTAGAATCATTTTAGGCTTCAATAGACTTCAATGTTTGCTCCCCAACTGATTTTGATGCTCCACGATGAAAATTGTTCATTCCGCTGAGAATGCCCCAGAAAACATAAATCTGATTATAGAGCAAACCGGTGAAGACTTGCTCAAAAACTGACCCCATATTCGAAAAAGTTATCTCCTCCCACTCCCAGTTCCAACAGTATATTGAAGTGCTTATTTTTGACAAAAATTGCCCCTTTGGTAGCAGTTTAAAAAATTCAAGCTTACGCTATGAACAAAGCAATAAAATATGAAAAATTTAAAATTTAACATAGTTTTTTTTTTTTTTTTTTTTGAATGCACCTGGTAAACTTTTTAACGTGACCGGTAGCGCTGGCGCGACACGCCCACCGGTACCACCAACGCTTTGACATAGAGCTATGAACCAATGAGGCCACAAACGGGGGACCTCATCCCCATGAGATTTGAACCTGGATGGCAAGGATAGCAACGCAACAACTTAACCATCACAACATGCCACTATTGGCTAAAATTTAACATAGTGAAAACTATATAAAATCTTAAATATATTTGAATCTTTCATCTTGTGCATTTGAAGTTTTGATTTTATATCTTATTTTCACAACTCTTCAATACTCTCCAATCCCATCATGCCACATGTCAATTCTCCATTGGCCATTTTGCATGCGTGCCCCGACAATTTTTATTTGAAAAAATTCAAATTTTCACATTCCCGTAGCACCGTGAGCCTCCAAATTTTTCCTAACGACCTCACGCTATAGGAGATTTTGTAGCATCGTAAATCACCAAATCTCGCTTTACGACCTTGCACGGTTTATGATCATACGCTGAGCGTAACATTCGGAACTTCAATTTTCAAAGCTCGAAGCATCGTAATACCATGCAATTCCACCTCCCGATCATACGGTGTGGTCGTAGCATTCGGAGGGCTTTTTAAACCTCTCTCGGGTCATACGCTTGGCTTTTATTAGCATTTCGCAAGTCAAAATAGCTTGACTTCGAATCCAGCAGACCCCTTCACAGGCCGGGCCTACCACATGGCCATGTCTTACAAAAATTGTATTTCCTGAGCGTGGGAGTATTAAAAGATATTGTAATAAAGTTACTTCCCCAACGTGGGATAAAACAAGCTTGCCTTTTTGACAGCGGCTTCTTACGTGGATACCCTCTACTTTTGTCATGTGTGGGCTCTTCCCGTCTCTAATCCTCTGCTTTTGTTTGTTTGCCATTTCTTTGCTTTAATAACCTGGAATTTGATAACGCCTTTCTCCAGGCTTGGTGAGCAAACAAAGCATTAATACATGGTCCCAAGAGATTTGCATTGCTTCTGATGTCTTGGGCTCTAATCCTCAATACGTGTTTTGATGTGGGGAATCTTCTTTAATGTGGGCATATGTTTCCAACGTTTTGCCCTCTGCCTTCAGCGGCTTCTTCTTTTCACATTTTTAAGGAAAACCAACGGCTTTCCTGCTTTATTGCTGTGAGTTTCTTCCAGGCGGCTTCCTTTGATTGCTGGCGTGCGTGGGCTTCTTTCACATGCTGCTACGAGTTTGGGCTTTGTCTATTCTTCCTTGATTATGCTAAGGTCGTCGAGTAGATCAGACAAGATGGGAAACATAGTGGGAAGTCGATGAAGGAACATTCATTCACCCTTTGCCGTGGATGATCTTACTCTGTTCAACCAAATACAAACCCCCACAGTCCCATGGCTCAGCAATTATTTTGCACTTTGACAGCACTGGATCTTTTCCAATGGCCCTAACAACAGGAGGAGCACTGAGGGGATTACCATCAGATCCACGACACAGTGCACCTGCATGATCAAATCGGAATCCATCAACATGATATTCTGTTACCCACAGCTAGAATAGTTTAGCAATTGGATACTACTGTTTATGTCCAGCATGTAATAAACCTTGTTGCCTATACCACGAAACGTGGTGGTGTATGGATGCTCATCGTCTGCTTCATTTGTGTAATTATAAACTACATCCAAAATGACCTCAATTCCTACGGCATGCAAAGCCTTCACCATTTTCTTTAACTTCTAAGGATGCTGCTAACGGTCCTCCCAATCAAATGGTGAAAAGAAAAATCATAGGTTCCTAGAAATCTTGACATCTTTTCAATGACATCCCCAAAGACTTTGAGCCCTTCAATAAGCTTTGCATAAGGGTCTAACAAACTAAGGTTTTTGTCAAACCAATGGCCTTCCTCCCATCCTTGAGGTCCATCCACCTGGTACCCATAGAATACCCCAGTTAGAGGAAGCTTCTCAATGCAAACATGCCATCTATCCCCAGTCTTATGTTTTTTCTAGGATCGAGTGGTATCTCCTAGCTCTCAGATTCCCCCTTTGATGAACCTAAAAACAAGGAAAGAGTGACAGAAGTGGCATGTTTAGAAAAAAGTGAGAAGCTGATTTTATTGCCAACTTGAGACACGCCTTGTGGAGAAGGTTGGCCAGTAGAAATTCCAGACAATCTAACACTGTCAATTGTTTGTGTACCTTGAGTGTTCTCTCTTTAGCACTTTGATTCCAAATGATTGACTTAGCTTGCTTTTGTTCGCCTTGCCTTAGAACTATCCAAATATTGCCCAGGGCTATGTACCTTTTAACTCCACCGTACGGTACGATGGCCATATACTCTTCTTCACCACCATATGTTAGTGACACCAATACAGTGTCACTGTAAGGAAGCAAAGGTGCAAGGAATCGCTTCCTACGCTAATCTTTAAGAGGATGATTATGCAAATCAAAGTAACTATTGCAAAGATCTCAAGAAATGCATAATAACATAATCAAAATAACAAAGAACACACAACACAGTGATTACCATGGGGAAACCCTTCCAGGAGAAAAACCCCACCCTCCAAAACTCGCATAATGTATTATCAAACCAAGATGATTACAATACACTTGCAATGCAAATTCTTACAGGAGCGCATCACCACAACTCGAACTTGGAGAGACTCCTTCTAACACCAGTCTTGCAAACTAAACTCAATTACACAAACACCTCCCCAAGCCCTCCTTTTATAGTGATTTTACAACCTAGAAACCATTTAGGGTTTTACAAAACCATGGGCAAAACTACCATGCCACATGTTACCCATTTTTGACATTTACATTTCCAATATGGAAAAACAACCAGGTTAAAATAGTAATTCCGTCCACAATTTTGTCTCTTAGTCTAGGCCCCCATAAAAGTCACAAAATGAGTCATCAAGGATCTAAAAATGACCTACCTATATTCTACTATGGACAAGACTCATTTTAACAACTCACTAACCATTTTCCAATGCATAAACAAGTGGAGAACTTTCACAAACAAATTTTGGAATTTTTCAAGAAAGGATTGCAAGGTTGAGACACATGTTTCTCAACATTCTCCCACTTGTTGAACACCTTGCAAGAGTCAGGGGATTCAAAATATAATGGACTTAATTGCTAGGGGCCGAGAGGCCCATAGACTCTGAACACCATCTGAATTTTTTTGTGCTCACGGGCTTAGTTAATGCATTAGCAACATTCACCAAAGTCTATACTTTTTCCAGCTTCACCTTGCCATCCTCGATCATATCTCTCACAAAATGATATTGTACATCAATGTGCTTGGCCCTCGCATAAAAAATTAGGTTCTTTGCTAGGCAGATTGCACTCTGGTTGTCACTGTAAATTGTCACTGCACCCTGTTTGAACTCTATATCTGAATACAATCTCTTTAGCCAGATGGCTTCTTTGCAGGCATGAGTAGCTGCCATATACTCTTCCTCAATAGTGGACAAAGTGACCATAGCCTGTCGCTTACTCATCCATCTGATTGCACCACCAAATAATGTAAACACATATGCACTGGTCGATCTTCTTCTATCAACATCACCAGCCCAGTCTGAATCCACATAGCCTCGAATATCCAACGAATGCTCACTTCCTGTTCCATGAAAACATATTGAGTACTCTGAGGTACCCTACAAGTATCTAAAAACTCTTTTTATTGCATCCCAATCTGCTCTTCCTAGATTAGACTGAAATGTCCCTTTTCTGATTTTACATGATATTTCCAACCTCTAATCAGATCTTTAAAATCAAACAGCTAATATCCCAAAAATCCACCAAATTCCTCAAGAAACCCCAAATCGGGTATGCTGAAAATAGTGCTAAAAGCTTCACAACTTCACAAATTATTAATGAATCTGAAAATGGAAATTTTTACAGAACTTTCAGTAGCATAACAGCCTACAAATTGACATTTCCAGATCCGTATAGCCTTTACACAACAGCTCGAAAATGTAGGACCAAAACTATGCTCATCGGGCTCCCGAAATAGCACAAAATATGCCCGGAAACACCACAAAAATACTAATAATCTATCTCAGAAGTTTAATCATGTCCCAATATATATATTCAGCTCTATTTTAATATTTAAAAGTCTGATATACAGCAGCAACCCAAACTGATATGAAATACTCAACTGTAAACACCAAACTCGTACAAAAACACACCCGGAAACTCACAAATCTGCACTGTTCAGCACAAAGGCATACTCTGTATGAGCATGCACATGGAATGGCTTCAAACTCCCGTCCTTAGCCTTCTTGGAAACATGCAAACTCCCGTTCTTGGGTCTCCCTGGAAACCTGCAAACTCCCGTTCTTGGGTCTCCTTCTCCACAGGTTTGGCAGCCTCTGAAGAATAACAAAGAATGAGCAAAAATCAAGTTCTGGAATGAGCCCAAAATGCCTCCAAACCCCTTAAAAGAGGGCATAACTGTAACTCACGTCCAAGAGAGGTTAATGAAACTTATTTTAATAATAATTTTTATTTATTAGTCCAACGGTTTTCAAAGATTAACCCCCTTTTTTTGAAACTTCACTTTCTTGGGCCTGCCTGCCTTAGCAAAGATTTTCTTTTTTAATTATTTGAAAAGGGGACATGACATAGACATATAATGGAAAAGTACTCCCACTGCTTGGGCAATGTCTGGTCCTGTACAAACCATAGCATACATCAAACTTCCAATAGCAATCTGATATGGTACTCGACTCATCTCTTCCATCTCTAATGGGGATGTAGGACACTGTGAGCTAGAAAGCTTTGTCTCCAGTCAACTGAATCCCAAATGCCAATATAACAATCTCGAGTCCATATCTGTAAACTAGAATCAACCGGTAACTCAAGCAAACTCCTCACCTGAGTAATATGACCAATACCAACTAACTCCACATACCTGTCATGATGAGATAATGAAGTCACAATACTATCTTGGTTCACCTTCAGCTGGCTGGACAAATCATGTGAAGTACTACCAGCCTCAACCTCATGTGATGAAGCATCTAACTGTGCCTGGTACTCTTTCTCAGCAAAGTCATGAATGCTCAATGCCTGCTCATCTCTACCAGGTATCTCACCATCCTGCACAACAACATCCTCATAATCATCATCTGAACCCACTACACTGTAGTCACTGCCTGTTGTAACTATACCATCTTGAATACCTATGGCATCACCCTTTGACGACCTGTAAACAATTGTCTCAATTTGAGTATCAAGTTGACTGTTACTATCAATCTGTGTGATATCCTTTCCCACCACCTCCTGTGGCAGAGTAGAATCTGAGACCTCTACCTGGCTATCAACTAGTTTCTCAAACTCCTCATGCAAGTTCT
This sequence comes from Cupressus sempervirens, assembly GCA_028749045.1. Classification (NCBI taxonomy): domain Eukaryota; kingdom Viridiplantae; phylum Streptophyta; class Pinopsida; order Cupressales; family Cupressaceae; genus Cupressus; species Cupressus sempervirens. The sequence goes on from CM053784.1 coordinate 80,648,452, forward strand.
TGGGAATTGTGTCATCTATCCTATGAGAAAATCTGCCAAATAGAAATCCAATCAACTTATCCACCTTAGCTGGGTTAGATAACATGTCATTTATACGGTGGTGCTCAACCAACTGTTTAGACATGTCATGGCTTATTTTTATAAGTTTATCTCGAATGTCTAAATAACCATCCTTTCTACTATTTTGACTCTGGCTATCAATTGTCCAAGATCGTTCCCTCTGAGACTCTGTACTATACCTGTCCATTCTGGATAAAGTAGAGTGTAACCCCAATAGGATATAACTTCTTCAAGCACCAAGAACTAACATGCAAATGATTAGAAGTAGCATGCAACCATAGATTTGGACATGCAACTGATTAGAAGCAACATGCAACCACCAAATTATGACATGCAAGATCTGGGTAGTTGTCAAAACTAACATGCAAGATCTGGGTAGTTGTCAAAACTGACATGCAAACTTCTACAACCACCAAATTCACCAAGAACTAACATGAAAATGATTAGAAGTAGCATGAAACCATAGATTTGGACATGCAACTGATTAGAAGCAACATGCAACCACCAAATTATGACATGCAAGATCTGGGTAGTTGTCAAAACTGACATGCAAGATCTGGGTACTTGTCAAAACTGAAATGCAAACTTCTACAACCACCAAATTCACCAAGAACTAACATGAAAATGATTAGAAGTAGAATGTAACCATAAATTTTAACATGCATCTGATTAGAAGAAACATGCAACCATAAATTATGACATGCAAAATCTGGGTAGTTGTCAAAACTGACATGCAAGATCTGGGTAGTTGTCAAAACTGACCTGCAACTTCTACAAACCCTCAGGCTGGCAAGATCATGGCTCTAATACCACTAAAATTTCCCTTTTCTGATTTTACATGATATTTCCAACCTCTAATCAGATCTTTAAAATCAAACAGCTAATATCCCAAAGATCCACCAAATTCCTCAAGAAACCCCAAATCGGGTATGCTGAAAATAGTGCTAAAAGCTTCACAACTTCACAAATTATTAATGAATCTGAAAATGGAAATTTTTACAGAACTTTTAGCAGCATAACAGCCTACAAATTGACATTTCCAGATCCGTATAGCCTTTACACAACAGCTCAAAAATGTAGGACCAAAACTATGCTCATCGGGCTCCCAAAATAGCACAAAATATGCCCGGAAACACCACAAAAACACTAATAATCTATCTCAGAAGTTTAATCACGTCTCAATATATATATTCAGCTCTATTTTAACATTTAAAAGTTTGATATACAGCAGCAACCCAAACTGATATGAAATACTCAACTGTAAACACCAAACTCGTACAAAAACACACCCGGAAACTCACAAATCTGCACTGTTCAGCACAAAGGCATACTCTGTATGAGCATGCACATGGAATGGCTTCAAACTCCCGTCCTTAGCCTTCTTGGAAACCTGCAAACTCCCGTTCTTGGGTCTCCCTGGAAACCTGCAAACTCCCGTTCTTGGGTCTCCTTCTCCACAGGTTTGGCAGCCTCTGAAGAATAACAAAGAATGAGCAAAAGTCAAGTTCTGGAATGAGCCCAAAATGCCTCCAAACCCCTTAAAAGAGGGCATAACTGTAACTCACGTCCAAGAGAGGTTAATGAAACTTATTTTAATAATAATTTTCATTTATTAGTCCAACGGTTTCCAAAGATTAACCCCCTTTTTCCGAAACTTCACTTTCTTGGGCCTGCCTGCCTTAGCAAAGATTTTCTTTTTTAATTATTTGAAAAGGGGACATGACATAGACATATAATGGAAAAGTACTCCCACTGCTTGGGCAATGTCTGGTCTTGTACAAACCATAGCATACATCAAACTTCCAATAGCACTCTGATATGGTACTCGATTCATCTCTTCCATCTCTAATGGGGATGTAGGACACTGTGAGCTAGAAAGCTTTGTTCCCATAGTAACAGGAACACTCAATGGTCTTGCATCCTGCATATTGAATCTTTTCAAAATAGCACCAACATACTTACTTTGGCCTAGCCAAAGCTTTCTGTTCCATCTATCTCATATAATCTCCATTCCTAGAATGTGCATAGCTGCACCAAGATCTTTCATTTCAAACTTTATTGAGAGTTGAGATTTTAACTCTACAATCAAACCTTTTCCTTTTCCAATAAACATGTCATCGACATACAAGGCAATAACCAAGAAATCATCACCATCAGATTTGAAATATATGTACAGTGATTAGATTTAGATCGCACAAATCCCAAACTCAACACATATGTATCAAACTTCTGGTACCACATCCTAGGACTCTATTTTAAACCATACAAGGATTTCTTCAATTTACATACCAAATGACTTTTACTTTCACCACATAGTGCTCTAGCTGTGACATGTAAATTTCTTCCTCCAAATCTCCATGAAGGAAAGCAGTTTTCACATCCATTTTCTCGATCTCTAGATCATAAGCTGCTGCAATAGAAAGCAAAAATCTAATGGATGTCATTTTGGCTACTGGAAAAAAAATCTCACCATAATCTACTCCCTCAACTTGAGAGTAACCTTTTGCAACCAAACGTGTTTTATACTTCTCAATGCTTCCATCTGAACCAATCTTCCTTTTGAACACCCATTTACAACCAATAGGCTTTCATCCTTCAGGTAATGGTACAAGGTCCCATGTTTGATTCCTCTTAAGAGCTGTCATTTCTTCATCCATGGCTATTTTCCAAGACTCTGAATAATTCATACCAAGAGCCTCTTCTATAGATCTCGGTTCATCAATGTTAGCATTCAATGCAAATATGCACCTCCAATCATCAGGAGAATACCCATAGCTTTCAGGCGGTTTCCTTTGTCTAGTAGATCTTCGAACAAGATCTGGTTCAGGTTCAGGAGGTTCAAGTTCATGATTAGGTTCTCCCTCTTCCTCTGATGATTCAGAACTCATAGAGCTCTCTTCAACATCTCGTCTTTCTAAGGGCCTTGATTCAACTTTCTCAGGTGTAGCAGAAAGTTGAATCACATCTTTCTTTTCTTTAATTTGTTCTGGTTGCATTGTAATAGAAGAAGGCTTAGTTTCTCTAAAAATAACACTTTTGGAATAAAATACCTTTTGTGCAACAGGATCCCAAAGCTTGTATCCTTTCACACCATAACTCTATCCGATGAAGATACATTTGACAGCTTTATTGTCCAATTTTGTTTGCTTCTCCTTTGGTACATGAGCATATGCCTCACAACCAAACACTCTCAGATGCCTAAGTGAAGGCTTGTGGCCCGACCATGCTTCCATTGGCATCTTATCAACAAGAGCTAATGTAGGAGACTTGTTTATCAGGTAGCAAACAGTGGCTATAGCTTCAGCCCAGAACTTTTGTTCTAGTCCAACACCACTCAACATACTCCTAGCCTTCTCCATCAAGGTCCTGTTCATTCTTTCTGCAACTCCATTCTGTTGTGGAAAATACGAAGTTGTCTTCTCTCTTTTAATACCACAATCTTTACAAAATGTGTCAAAACTATTAGAGCAAAATTCACCACCATTATCAGTTCTCAAGCATTTTATTTTCTTTCTAGTCTGCAATTCAACTATTGCTTTAAATTCTTTGAAACGACTGAAAACTTCAGCTTTACTCCTAAAGAAATAAACCCATGTTTTTCTACTAAAATCATCAATGAAAGAATCATAATAAACTAATCTACCAATAGAAGGAACATCAATTGGACCAAATACATCTAAATGAATTAGATCCAAAATACATGAAGACTTATGAGAACTCAAGTAAAACTGAATGCGGTTTTGTTTACCATAGATACAATGCTCACAAAAATCAAACTCAAGATTGTAGTCATTCAACCCATCAACAATGTTCATATTTTTCAAGGTCCGTAGACTCTTCTCACCTATGTGGCCAAGTCTTTGGTGCCATAACACAAACACCTCCCCAAGCCCTCCTTTTATAGTGATTTTACAACCTGAAAACCACGTATGGTTTTACAAAACCATGGGCAAAACCACCATGCCACATGTTACCCACTTTTGACATTTACATTTCCAATATGGAAAAGCAACCAGGTTAAAATAATAATCCCGTCCATAATTTTGTCTCTTAGTCTAGACCCCCATAAAAGTCACAAAATGAGTCATCAAGGCTCTAAAAATGACCTACCTATGTTCTACTATGGACAAGACTCATTTTAACAACTCAATAACCATTTTCCAATGCATAAACAAGTGGAAAACTTCCACAAACAAATTCTGAAACTTTCCAAGAAAGGAGTGCAAGGTTGAGACACATGTTTCTCAACAGTCACCTCCACCATACGGTAGACTTTGTCAATCGAACAACCTCAAGTTGCTTCTATAGGAGTAGTGCGTGGATAGACAATAGAACTAGCATATTGAGATCTCATGCTGAACTCTTATATATTAGAAAGTTGCCATTCTTCTTATCTTGTTCTACATGAATTACAAGTTCTTTGTCTGTGCTATGTGGAGGAAGGGAAACATCATGAACTCTTATGATTATAATTTAATTTGTTCCACTTTATCTCTCTATTGGTTCAGAAATTGTGGAAGGTCACTCCTGATCTTGATTATGGTTCTAAATATCGTAAAATGGAGACTTATACAATTATTCTGTCCCTGACAATTAATTTTAACATTTTTTTATTAATAATGCTTTAAAATATGCCATGAATATAGCATTATCATCTCCACCATTGTACCTCATCCGATGCAAGCGCTAGTAGAATGATAGATTCCATACCAGAACTCCCAAACTCTTATATAATTTTTTAATTTAAAAATCCCATCTTTATCAAAACTTCTTTGTCCATTTCATCATTAAACACAGAATACATAAATGCAAGAGAAATCTCCCATTTTATTTAATGCGGTAGGAGACTTGATCGATTATGCATTGCTTGATAGACATGATACGGTCGACGTTACTGTTAACACCGACCAAGCGAAAATGATTTGGAAGAAGCGTTACATCCTTAATGGTTGCAATATTTTCTTTGTAATCGAATACAAATAAATTGAACTTAGATGCCTCCTAAGATAGGACGAAAAATTCAAGCAACGGAAATGAATTAGATTCTGGATTCTTCTAGACGACATGCAATTCCTCTTTCGCTAATGTTTTTAATTTTCAACAAATCCCCGTGTTCTCCGTAAATATCGTCATGAAGATCTGTATCTAGAAAGGGGATACTTGTTGACTCTGAAAGCGGCGCTGGGTAACACGGGGATTGTTCTCTCATTGATTCGAACCCACCACTTGCATAAGTTTTCCCTATAAGAGAAGCTTGTTATTACACTCAGATACATTCAACTCTCTCTGAGCAGATACACATTACAATTGTGTGGATATGGCGGGCAATAGTACCAGTGCTTCCATATTTCATCTCATCTTTTTGTTGATTTGTGCGGCCACGGTGTTTGTGGAGGGGAAGAGGTGTGAGAGTTATGGGGAGTGTGGTCTGAATGGAATATGTAAAGTGGAGGGCAAATCGGCCCGCTGCAGTTGTCCAGCGGGGTTCGAGTTCAACGATAAGAAGAACCCATCGAAGGGATGTTTTCAGAACCCGCCGCAGCAGATGAGCAAGTGCAGCGCCAGCGCCTCGGAAATGGTGGACCAAGGCCACGTAGATTGGCCCTTCAATGATTACAAAACCACTTCTTCTATCAGTGAAGCCACGTGTAAGCAGTCGTGTCTCGACGATTGCTTCTGTACAGTGGTGATCTATGCCACGCTGGATGGCACGGGAACATGCTGGAAGAAGTCGCTGCCTCTCAGAGACGGCCATGCGAGGAGCAGCAGAACAGCTTTTGTCAAAGTTTTCAAAAATGCCACCCACTCCTAAAGGAAAGCGTGTATATCTTATTAATTCCTATCTTTGGCAGATATTAGTTCTTTATCTTTGCCAAAATAGTATTGCTTTCATTCAATTCAATTTTTTTATTGAATTGATTAAAATAAAATTCAAATGCTTATATCTTTTTCTAATTTTTCATTATTTTATAAATCACATTTTTCATTCATTCTATTGAATCATATTATTTTTGTTAAAGAGAAAATTCAATTTTTTAAAACAAAAATAAAAATATTTTCTAACAAGAATATCATGCATTAATTATAACTTTATTATTAGTTAAAGGTGGGATACTATTGTTTTCATTCAATTCAATTTTTCAATTTTACTAACCAATCAATTCATAAGGTCTAAAAGATTAAAAGAAACTTCAAATGTTTATATATTTTTCTAATTTTCTATTATTTTATAAATCACATTTTTCATTCATTCTATTGGACCATTCTATTTTCAGCAATGAAAGAATTCAATTTTCTCTAACAAAAATACAAATATTTCCTAACATCTCTATCGTGTATTAATGAATGCATTACTTACAACTTTTGTCTTTTCCACATTTGTGGCAAGTGGATTAACTTTTTAGAAAACAATTATTTTTATCTTCCACCTCACAAATGAATGTTTAATCAATATTAATTATCACTATCTATTTTTCTTACCAAATTCAAATTCAAATATTTCATCAAATATAGAGGTAAATGTTTCATATTTCTTATTTTAAATACATTTTTTATTTAAAATAGTTTATGAAGAAGTCATGAATTTATAGAGTTAAATATTTTTTAAGTTGTATAATTTAGATATTTTAATCACTTTCAACCAAACTATCAACCACATCAGCATGGAGACTAAAAGAAACCCCCAGAACACTACTAGAGATATGCTCTACAGGCGTCAGCTAATCCAAGATCATAAGAACTTGGTTTGGATGGAAGGCACTAAAGGCTGGATTACGTGGGTGGATACCTTTGAGGAAGTGTTACATTAGTTGTTTTTCCCTCTTTTTCTCTGGTTATATGTAACTCTTGGTTATTTTGCTGTGTGAGGCTTGTCCTCTGAATTTTGGTGGCTCTTTGCTGCTCGGTGTTTTGTTGAACTCCTTATTTTTAATACAAAAATATAAAGTTAAATATTTAATATTTCTTATTTTAAATATATTTATTATTAGTTTTACATTGATGTTTATTTTTGTAATTTGTAAAATGTTATTTATTTAAGCTTACACTATATTTTACTAGCTATCTTACCAAGTTCAAATATAGAGTTAAATGTTTTTTATTTCTTATTTTATATGTATTTCTTATTAGTTTTTAAATTGATATTTATTTTTGACAATTGTAAAAATTTTTTTTTAAAAGTTTACACTATATTTTACTAGCTACTATTTTACAATTTTGCTCAATTTTTTCTATACCATTAATACTACCCCTCAAACTTATTACATATTTGGGTACTTTGGTTTAAGTAATCAACATTTTTTAAAAATTAAATATTTCAACTTATAATTGAATTGGTAGAAATGAGTAGTTCATTCATATAATATACTTTTTATTGTTATTTATATATTTTTTAAAATAATAAAATTATTAATATTTTTCAAATTTTCTTCAACTCTCTCTATTATGCTACATTTACTTGTCCTTATAATAACATATCATTCTCTCTTCTAGCTCTCTCTTCATATACTTCCTTTCTATCTATAAATCTATATTCTCCTTCTTTTTCAATTATATGATTAAAGTGTTTAAGTTTTTGCTAAAAATTGTAACTAATTTAATTTCCCCTTCATACAATACTACTTCAGTCAACTATAAAAACATGAAGGCAAGAACTTTGGCGCATGGGCCCCTTGTCTTTTCCACATTTGTAACAAATGGAATAACCTATATGGCGACCCTCCCTTCACTATTTTCTCTATATGGCGAGGGAGACTAGGCTATACTCTCTATAGTTGGTAGTCGGCACATAGATAGATACCTATCGCCCCTAGATATATAGGCCAGTGGCACATAGGGCCCTTAAAATTCTATAGGGGCCGATCGCCCAAAGAATTGTAGGGGCAGGTCGCCTGCGAGAGTTGGGGCGAAGCAGGAGCATTACTCGGTTGAGTCCTTTCAAAAATATATATATTTTTACCTTCCACCTCACAAATGAATGTCTAGTCAATATTAATTATCACTATCTATTTTTGTTACCAAGTTCAAATATAGAGTTAAATGTTTTACATTTCTTATTTTAAATATATTTATTAGTTTTACATTGATGTTTATTTTTGTCATTTGTAAAATTTTATTTTTTTAAATTTACACTATATTTTACTAGCTGCTATTTTACAATCTTACTCTAATTTTTTTATACCATTTTACAAATTGTAAAACTAATACTACCCCTCAAACTATTATATATTTTGGTAGTTTGAATTAAGTAATCAACAAAAAAAAAATTTAATCAAATATTTTAACTCATAACTGAATTGATAAAAATGACTAGTTCATCGATATAATATAATTTCTATTGTTATTTTTATATTTCTTAAAATAATATAATTATTAATATTTTTTAAATTCCCTGCAATTCTCTCTTTCATTCTACCTTTACTTTTCCTTATAATAACATATCATTCTCTTTTTAGCTCTCTCTTCATATCCTTCCTTTCTATCTATAAATCTCTATTTTCCTTCTTTTCCAATTATTGGCAAGAACTTTAACACATTGTGTCTCTTGCTTGAAATAAGTGGCAGCATTAGATGTAATATTTAAGTCAAATGTTCATTGAAAGTATACTATTCTTCGGGTTAGTTGCAAAATATTATATTAAATGTATGATATAGTTCATTATAATAAGAAAAAAGAATTTGTTTAGTGATTAGTGTATTTGTTCTATTTATTATATTCAAATTTTTAATTAGCCTAGTCAATTAACATAGGAAATTAAGATTTTCTATATTAAAAAAAAAAATTAATGGGTAAGAGGCTCAAATCAAGATTAATTATTATAAGTTCGTGGAATTAATATTTTTGTTTGCCCTTATCAATTAATTTTTTCTATAAAAATAGTTCTAGATTCTAAAGTTTAACAAACTTAATTTTTAAAATGTATGTTTGCTCACTTATTATGACACCAATTTTCTTAAGAGTTATATTGTTTTTAAACTTTAAAAAAAGAAAGAAATTGATGGAAAATTCAAAATCTCTCTAAATCTAGAAGCTTCTACATCACTTCAAAATATGCAAGGAGACTATTTATGACTCTCTTTTCCATATCTTGCATTTCTAGAGCTATCATTATCAATTGATTGAATATAACAACTAAAAAAATGTCATTAGGAACTGATGTAAGACAAACTCTAATAAAAGTTAGAATGACCTCATAGACACAACCAAGCCTAAGATTATGCTTATCAAACATTTCCATTGTTGGGATTATATCATCGGATCCCATAAAACCTAATATATCAATGATAAAAATGACTTGATGATGAACATTAGCAGAATGGCAGCAGCCAAAATGGTGGCCATCAACAATTACATAACTTGAAGAACAGAAGTTTTGTCATGCTCTCTCAATAGGTTTATGCCATAGTAGACCCATCCAATAAGACTTCACTTTTGAATATACATTATGCTCCTTTGATTTACACTAGTGATTACATTTGTAAAACACTTGATGCTCTTATGTGCAAGCATCAAAAAATCTAATATGCTTCTAGTAAATGTAATGAATCATCTCATCCTTTTGAACATCAATGTTGGGCCAATATTTGATGGTTGTGTGCCTAGGACCATTGTGAATATTGTCGATGTACATCAGGTATCTTTGGTTATTGCTCTTTGGACAAGGAACCCAATGAATATGACCTCGCCCCTATTTCTTGTAGGGTATGTTACACATCTTTGTGTCCCCCTTTTCTCCCCACTTATTCTTCATATCCTCAATGTTGATGCCCACATAAGGTTACAAAATTAAGACAATACACCAACTAACCGGGTCATCTTGAAGGTTTTAAAGAACTTAACAAATTAAAATTTGTGAAAATCTTGTAATTATGTTCATATATCATGCTTGGTGTAGTCATAGGTTGTTCAAGGGCTCAAAGTCTATTAACTTCTTGTAACCTAGTTTCAAATTATTAGTCCATGCCTTGCATAAGGTAGGGTACTAATGTCAGTGTAGGTCAACAATTAATTTTTCTAAAACTAAATATCAAACAACTAAAGGTTCAAAATGATTTATGTTTAAAATATTTTTATGCTAACTAATTCCTTAATTCTTATTAGTTATTATTTTGCTAGGGGTTAAAATTATTTTTCAAACTAAAAGATAAGAAAATTATACATAGATTCATTATAGAAGTTTTTTTGCAATTCTATTATTTTTGTGGCCTTCAATTCATTATGATCTGATTTAGGACAAATTTGAATGTCTTCCATGAATTTAGCTCTACATTTTGCAAAGAATTTATCAACTCTGTCATGGATTTTGTGCTCTGAGCAACAAGAGACGATGATCCTAAAAGATCGTGACATGTATTAAGCCCATCATGAAAGCCCTTATTGAGATGAAGGTGGCTAGAACTCTGAACCTTGGACCCTGACGGCAGTTGAATGCATTGTGGTATGAAAAAGCATGAGCAAAAGCAGCACCAAAAAGATTGGCTAATACAACCATTGAAAATCTTTGGATTGCTCTACTTTAGTGAAAACCATAGTGCTCATGGGGAAGATTCACCCAGAACCCACCTTAGGATGAAGACACCTAGCCATGTTTGAAGTTCTAGCTCATCAGTGAAGCCAAAATGAGCTAGCAGAATTATGAAATTGTCTGAGAATAATCTAGCCACCAAAATGTTTGCACCCACAATAAAGTTATAAACCCAATTGCAATGGGAGCAAGGATTCTGATGTTTATGTTCTCGGGATTAGTAGCAGTTATATAGGCTGTGTACACTAGAGGAAAAGTGATCATAATCTCCATTACCACTCTCTCCAACGAGCTCATGCATAGACTACAAAGAAAAACAATAGAGTATTCCTTTGCACTCTTTCAGACATTTTCTGGTCCTCAGCTTGAACAATCTACTCAAAACCTTCAAACTCACTACAGTATTGAGCAATTTGCTATGACTGAGTAGCTTGACGGCACAGAAAAATGGTGGTTGAGTGCATCCACAAATATGAGTTTCTCGACCATTCCAAAAGCTTTGGATGCACCTTTTCCCGTATGTTAGATTTTTTTTAATTGAATGTTTTTGTTTCCAATTACATATCAATGAGGTCATTGTTTATTATTATTCCTAGCTTCATTAGTATTTTTATTTATTTTTATTTTTAAGACAAATGCAATACCCAAACATTTTGAAACATAGATTTTATGAATCAGTTGTAATGTGCTACTTTCAAATTTTTTATTGGTGCACTTATTTGTTTATTTTTGTGAATAGAAAAATAAGAAAGAAAATACAAGATGTAATTACATTGGTATCTAAATAATATTTCAAATATTTTTTTAATTTTTAATTTTAAAAACTAGCTTTACAATCTGTTAATTTTTTTAATGTGATTTATTTTATAATTTAAAATTGAATAATCCATTGATAAAAATATATATTTAAGAAAATTGGAATAAAAAATAACTTAAATTTGTAATAATTATGAAATAGAATATAATATAACTTATTAATATATAAATATAACTTAACTAATTTGCAATTCTATAATTTTTTCTAGATATATTTTATTACTATTAAATATATTGTATTCTAAATTAAGTGATATAATATAGAATATTCAAGAATAAAATATAACTTATAAAAAATATTTTACAAAATTTTTAAAAGATTTGGAAATGCAAAAATTTAAGATAAGGTTTCTAATGGAAAACCAATAGTCCTCTAAATTGTTGATTTACCTTTTACAATGGACCTATCTCTCATACTCTTGTAATTTGTCATGTCTGAGCTCTACCTCAACACACATACCAAAAATCATTCTTCTTGGGCCAAGCAAGAAGTTTGTAGAATTTTGATAGAAGTTTTGAGTTCACAAAAAACTATCCATAGTGGCCAAGGTTCAAATTTTCCCTATCACATTCAATCTGTAGGCTCTAACTAGTAAAATAAAAATCAATCTTCTGTTTCTCGAACAAGGCAGGGACTAGCTCTTTTAGAGCTCTTGTTTTTTTATAGCAACTCTACTTTAGGGTTTAATTTGCTTTGTCCTAAATACTTATTGATGGTTTTTTGTCACATCTTGGGCATATAGACCTATATATTTTTGAAAAATCTTATATCAATGGAAAGCTCTTTCTAAGCATGTTATGATGGGGCCAGCTATTTGTACTTTTGATTATGTTTGGTTTCTTGTTTATGAGATCAAAGCCAAGTGTTCTATTTTGCAGTCTGAGAGACATATCTTGAGCATCCAATCTTTGATTTGGGAATTCTTCATATCATTAGAGAGGTCTTTTAGAGCTTTTCCTAGTGATGGTAGTTAATTTTCTAGATTCTTCTATAGGATTTTTTTTTAAAAAAATTGCATTCTAGTAGATATTATAATGCCTTGTCCAGAGATCCATGGAACATAAGGATAAAACATGCACTGATTAATTTTTTTCTCAAGATACGTTACTTAACAACATGATAAAGTAACTAAGTGCAATTGTGAAACACCAGGACAAGGTGATGAGAATAGGGAACATGGAAAGACTCACATGTTCAGCTACATTAGTGGAAGTCTCACAAACACTTCCAAAGATCTCCAAGCACAAAACTACAACTCACAAACCAACACCATACGAATCATGAGAATATACCAAGGGGATGTTCTCATTTAATCCCAAAGTAAAAGCTCCTAGCATGGTTATACAACATGTCCATATTTTCTAGTCTTATCATAATCCATAAATACAAGCAGAGACCAACAATGGTCAAACACAAGATGAGAGCTCAAAGTTACATCCACTCATCTACCAATCACCATGTTGAAAGATAATATTGACTCCTAAAATTTGGCTAAGTCTAAATTTCTAAAGCCCTAAAATTTCCTAGAATCTTTATCTTAACTTGGAGAGGTCTGGAACCTATCTCAAATGAATCATCACATATATTAAAATATATCTTAAGTATAAGGAAAACTTACTTAAACAATATATTTAAAACCCTATAGAACATCTTCTAAACTAGGAAGGTGCACAACCCTAAAGTTACCCCAAACACCAATTGACTCTCAACCAAAATGTCTAGTGATACTTGTTGTTTGCCGGAGAAAGTTTTTGCAAGAAAACTAGATGACACTTTATTACAGCCAGGCGACACTTCTCACTATACCCAGGTGATACTTTTTTCCAAAGTAATACTTTTCAGTACAGCCAGGTGATACTTCTCGGTATGGTCTGGTGATAGTACTTAGTATGGCCATGCAATAATTCACCAATATTGTAAAATATTTTACACTACTATGGTGTGATACTTTACAATATTGTATGATCTTTCTCTTTAAGGAATGCAATACTCTTCTAGTATCACCTAATGTTGAACCATTGTCTCCCAAGATTGAAAAGAAGCAACCTAATGAACATTTAGAAGGGAAAAAGAGTTAGAACCTCTACACTGGGGAGTATTAAATCCACTATAATTGAGGCTTAGTCACTTGGACACACAAAATGGAAGACACCATGCAACAAGAAGGAGAAGACATCTATCCATCCAAACCATAACAATGTATGAAAGAACACATAGGAAGAAAATTTGCAATGTACATATATGGTTTGTAAACCAAGAATTATAGAAAGGAAAGCATAAGCATTAAAGCACCAACAAAACTAAAACTCGTGTGTACTTCCTCCCAACTGTAACAGCACCATGAGACTTGAAAGGCCGTAGCCATCCCCTACATGTAACATCCCAAACTACCAACTAGATAGTTAGAGCTATCTTATGAGGGTGTTGCTACTACAAAAGTAACTAACATTATAAGAACAAGAAGATCTAACATGCTAATCCAACAAAGCATGGATACTCCAACTAGTAGTGAATCACATCATCTAACCATATGCTATAACATCATAATAAAGGAATACACCAATGAAACTAACATCATCTAAACATGATATCAATACATTCCAATGAAAGCATAAATCACAAGGGAAACATACTTTGGAAAACCTAAAATACCCAGTGAACATCAAGCATCGGCCTGAACTAGAAATAGACCATCTTTGTACACTGGCCCCTGATAGTGGTATAGGTAGCTATGCCTCCCAACCATGTGAAACCCATAGGTCCATTCCCATCGTGCTGATGGAGATAATCATCCAACCACAAACATGCATAAAGAAAACATCCATGGCTAACACTCATGCCAGACAATAAAGATGACTGAAACCAAGAACATGAGACAATGCAAGTACTATAGGTCCTAGTCAAACACTCAATGGGTAACTATGTAGTAACTTGCTGCATGGAGATTGACTTGGCATCAAATAGCCCAAGCCCGATATCATGTAGACTCAACTTCCCAGTGGAAGGCTCTCACATTGTGTCCTTTTATTATCTTAGTTTTATTACCTAGTATTTTATTTAATTATCACTTGTTTAAAACTTCTTCACACCAACTCTTTAGCACAATAATCACCATGCTATGAGATAGAAGCCCCCTCCATGGTGCTACCCTACCCTACACATGCTCATCCAATGATGAGTGCTTGTAGGCATGCATATTCCCAACCCAACCCCAAATGAGCATACTCACTGAAATACAAACTAGATTTCAAGCCTTGCAAGTCACCCAAAAAATGCACGCACACGTGCTCATGTGTAGTGCATCACCATCATGAAGATCATAAAACCAAGGGCTAGATGAAAGTACAAGAAAAATAACACTCAATCGAATACAAACTCAGGAGGACAGATTCTACACAAATCACAAAATACTATAAAACCATACATCATGAACTCACTCAACTGGCCTCAATCCAGAAGTTACCAAACCACATACCATGAACTCACTCAACTGGCCTTAATCTGGGAGTATGGATTCTACATGAATCCTAATACCCATGAAAATAACAACAAGGGTTTGATCACAACAATAACATCAAATACAAAATCACTCAATTGAACACAAAGTCAGGAGTGCAAATGTGGCACACATCCCAATGCAAATATAAAGATGCAAAAATTGTTAGGTTGACATCCTATGGATAATCTTAATACATGACCAACACCATGCCAAGAAAGCCTTAGAAAACTAGGTGGGATGAAAATTGAGGCAACAACCTCAAAAATAAAAAACTTTGAAATAAAAATCCATTTGCTCTTAGTGCACAAAAGCTATAAATATCAAATAAAATCTGGGTTGGAGTCTGTATACAAAAATGACCAGCATAATAGTGCAAAACCCTGAACCCCCATCCCAAAAACTAGGGAAATGCTCATACCTACCCAACTGGGTAGAGGTAGCACTTAAAAACAGAGGGGAACACTAGTTCTTAGCCTCCTAACAAATGGCTACCAAAAACAAAAGTAGAAATGAAGCTGAAACATTAAAAAATTTCACCTATGTTGTAGCCAAAAGGAATAAAATATAAAACAACTAGATAAAAATAAACATCTCACAGAAGCTTCCAAAAGTCATGGCAAACAAAGATCTCCCAAAGCTAGATCCAATGAGACTAATCTCATGATGATCCCGCACCTGTAGCTCCCACAACGAATAGAAAAATAATTCCTAATGAAGAGGATTTTGAGTTTTAATTTCAAACTTTTCAATTCAAAAGTGAGAAGTAGGGAATTAAATTCCTTTTTCTATGCTTATTCACTTTTTTGAGTTTATAAAGGATTAGGGTAAATAACCAGGTCACCTAGTTAGACCCTAAATCAACCCAAATGAAAATAGGCTATTCCAAGTAATTGTAATTCATCTACAAAAAAGTTTTTAGGAATTAAAATTAATTAAAATAAAGCCCGAAAATGCCTTAAACCAAAATCATAGAATCCCTTAATAAATTTCACGACAATGCAAACCTCTAAATGCACAAACACATTCACAAGTCTAATCACATAATCAAAATGATATCGTAGTTATTAAATCACTGGAAGGTTTAATTTAAATAATTAAATAAGATATGTCAACCATATAGGGATGACATTGGTTAAATATGAATAGTTGATTCACTAACTCCATGTATCACTGCCAGGGACATAAATCTTGCACACTAAACACCATGATCAAGTGGAATTACATATAATAATATAGCCGAATAGATAAATTCATTAAATTACCTAATCTAACCATTAATTTAATTATACTAAAATAATCCATTTACATCACTGACTTTTACATAAAGCATCACAAAGAAAGAATGAAGAAAATAACCATTTGCAAAAAATATCAAAATGAACCAGGTAAATATCCATAGCACATACCCAATGAATCCAACATGGAAAATTAATTTCTACTTATTTAAACATTTAATAATGTTTTTTTAAACAACTTAAAAAGACACTTAAAAGACATAAGTGAACATGGCAAAATACATGACTAACTACTACTATAGGAAACTAGTCCAGTATAACAGGATAATAATAAATAGTGTTGGTGTCTTGATTTCTAATAGGGGAAGGGATTCTGCTTCAACTTTTACCTTCACCTTTCCACTTTGGGATGTCTAAAATAGGAAAGCCAAGCTCTGCAAGTTTATCAAAGGTAGGATCTTGCCCACCCTGTTCCTTGGTACTTTTGAGGAACCTAAATTGTTCCAGGATGCTGGGTCTAGTTTATCTCTAAGCTTATTGTCTTAATTGTCTTTCTACTCTCTGGATATCTCTCCTTTGAACATCTCTTTCCAAGGCTTTAGCTCTTCTTTCTTCTTCCTCTAATACCTGGCTAGCATTCTGATAATGTTCAGTGTTCCTTCTGTGTCTCCAAATGAATGTGTTGAGGGATGGAATTATGTCCTCTTGGTCATCTTGAAAACCAAGGTTGGGTTGGAGAACTAGAATAATATTTTCATGATGTAGTACCATTTTTCCTCATGACATAGGCTTTTTGGTCAAGTGAATATTCGTATTCCCCAGCAAAGTTGCCAAAAATTTGTTGGTAAACAGAATTTGTTCCTTTGATTTTGACTCTTTAAATTCCCAAGTTCTTAGAACAACATCTAGTTACAATAGTTTGAAAAGCCACCTGTAGATGAATGAATTTTCTTTGAATTGATAGGTATAGCTCCCTATGATAGATTTTTAGTGAATTATATTTGTTCCTACTATATAATCAAGCATGTGTTCTTAACTAGAGAATAGTAGAGGTATAACCGAGCTAACATTAGACAAGATCTAACTCAGGTGAACAAGAATTTTTAAATCAATTAATCAATTTTACTCATCCACACATCTTATGAACTCATAAAACTTCCCTACAAACTGAACTACTAGAGTTTAGATCTATCTTTTAACTAATAAATTGATAACATAAAGGATTCCTCTTCAAATGAACAATAACAATACTTATCACATCCATTCATTATATTATGAACAGGGGAAGCAAAACTATGTTTCTTCCTCGTTCCATTTCAAACCATATGAGGAAAATACTAACTAACTTCTACGGGAACAAAAAATAATTGATATCAAATACTTCTCAATTGTCTCTGCAACAAAAAGTACTTCACACCAAAAATTTTGCCGACCTTTCATTAATCATTCAACTTCATACATATAGAGATTGAGAGATGATCATTACAATAGGAATTTTAATCGGTTCATCTTTTGAGGATGACAAATGGAAAGATGCCAGTTTGTTGTTTTATAAAATTTAAAAAATTTGCAAAGTTACAACAGAAAATGAAAAGGGGGTGTCAGCTGAATCACTTGGACTTCTTTCCTTTTTTAGTTTTCACTCTATATGCTTTAGCAACAACTATAATTGGAATCAATTCTTCATGATTAGGAACATGTACATTAGTGAATCTTAGGAGCCACTTCGAATTCTCTCAAGCCATCTACTTCACTACATTTAGCTAACTTGTCAATTCTACAGTAGCCACGTGTATGCATCCACCAAGCGTTTGTAGCTCTGTCACTCTGTTTTGACTGCTTGAAGCCATTCCTGACAGATTACTCAAATACATGGAGAAGTTGTTCTTCATTACCTCCACTCTGATAAGAGGTCTCCCTTGACCACTAGTTTGTGGATCAGTGTGTAATCCTTTCATCAGTTCAAATGCCCTATGTTGAGTTCTCTTCACTTTATCTCAGGTTTCCTTGAGTCCTTCTTTAGCTTCTTGAATCGTCTCTAGCTTGAATTGCATACCCTGAAGCCATTGAAATAGAGGCTCAGTTCCTTTCTTCAAAATATTAACTTCAACCACCTTCTTTGCCTTCATCTGGATGATCATTTTCAAGAGGAAAATGCACTCATCACATCTTGCCTTCTCCACAGTCAAAGTGTTGTGATTAGATATGATATTATCCTTCTCAGTTTCTAATCAAATGATAACATTTCCAATTTGATCGATTAGAGAAACTCCATCTACATTGAGTTTCTCAATCCATTCTTTTCTAATTTGGCCAAAATGCCTATCTTTCTAAAGCTATGAGATGAAAGCTTGCACTTCTTTTGCTATAGGGTTCTCAATAGCAGGCACACCAGTAATGGTTGCCAATGGAACAACTAACTACCTGATAAATCTTTTCAATTATTCTATCTCGGCCTTCATCTTGATTTTTGACAATTTGAGGCTCTCCAGTTGTTCTTCTATCACCTCATTACTTGATCTCCATAGGCCCACCTTTGTATCATGTCTAGCCTCTCCAAGATCAATTAAATGTAGAGTGAAATCATCAGGCGTCATGTCTTCAATTCTCCCTACTTTTTTTGGCTTCGCTATCTACATTGTTAAGTGTCTTGTTTCTGGATCTTGCCCAAGTATTGATAGAGTCTTCTACTTCTTAGCTTTCACTATTGTAGACCCAGAGTGAACTGCTCGAGACATAGTATCCTTTGCAAGGATACTCTCCTCTTTTCTCTTTCTCTTCCTTTCTAAGGTGTCTTCTAGCCAGGACTCTATACTAATCACTTTAGAAGAAGCCCCAAGTGACTCTATACTGAACATTTTCTTCTTCATCAGAGTCATTGCCACTGTAGTTGCAAAAAAAGGATTCTTTTGATCTTGAAAAAGAAGCCTAGATGAACTCAGGTCTTTCTCTTCCTCTTGAGTTTTCTTTGTAACTTCATCAGATTTAGTGGACTTGCTGCTACTGCCCTTTTCATCCTAGATCTCTACTATCTAAATGGGGGAACCAGTTGGCTTGAAAAGAGAAGTGCTTATAGATGGACTAGGGCTATGATGAGGAGATGGAGTTGGAGTAACATGAGGAGATGGAGTTTTAGTAATGTGGGGAGGTGAGACTGGAGTGGTAACACCATCTTTTAGCTCTTTAGTCTTCTTTTCTTCAGTGCTAGCTTGGGCTCCAATAACTGGTAGAGGATCACCCTGGCAAATTAAAGCTATTGAAATTCTTTTCTCTGAGGGTTGATCACCTCCTCATGCAGATTGAGTAGGTTCTTAAGAAGCTGTAGTTGTAACACTAGGTGTGGCACTCTGAGAAGAAGTAGGAGTAGCAGCAGTTGGAGAAGCTTGAGTAGTCTTACTCTTACTCTGGCCCTTTTTTGCTATCCACTCAACCCATTTCCCATTCCTCTTGATGATTTGAGCCATCATAACATCAAAGTCTTCCTCTATATCCACATAGTGTTCAAAACTGATAGGAGTATTCCTTAGTTTAGTCAAATCTGTATTGCTATACATATTCTGCCCATCATCTTCTAGCCCTTCCACATCTAAGTTAATTCCATATGTCTTTATTTGATCCACTATCAATCTAGCAAAAGCTCGATCTTAGCTCTCCAACTCATCTTTACAATCCACCCAGTAATCTTCTATGGTAGTTACATGCTTAATTACGCTTCCAATTTGAAGCACATCTCTAGCATATCTATTAGCATCAAACATGGGCCTTACCATTTCATATTCTTCAAGTCTATATTTGTTCTCGAATGCCTTGAGCATGTTCTTAGCATCGGATCGAGACTCACAACTGTAGGCCCCAACTTTCATGGGGAATTCATACCCCTTCTTCCTCAAACTAGTGCTCAACATGTTCACCTAAATCACTTGCCTCGTGATCTCAATGAGTACAATCATGTCATTTGGATATCTAGGCAACTTCAGAGGAAATCCATCAAATGCTGCAAGACGCAAATAAGAAAAAGATGAGAATTGAACGAAATAACTCCCAAATTGACTGATGATCACCATTGCTTCTTGACTAAATATCCACTTTGGACATCCTTAGAGTTCCCTGGATATTCTCATTGTGAATGCATCATTTACCCAGATATACTTTGCATAACTATTCTGCAACTATAGGCATGGATAAAACTCGTATATTTTCACATCAACAGGAAAATTCTCTATTCTGGGGAGTCTTGGCAACAATTTTAAGGAAGCCAACATATATATTAAGAAAGAACACATATAAAATGAATTGTATATCTTAGCTACATTGAGAGCCCTAGACAGATGTTCACTAACCTCATACACCTAGTCAACATATTGTGTATCTGAGCAAATAATTTGCACCAAAAAGAAGTATTGTTCTACAAAATCAAGGGTTTCTACCTCACCTTTAAGTCGATGCAAGAGCACCAAAATGTCCACAATCTCAGGCTTGAGATTAGTGTCGAAAAGGGTTTTAGGGACCTTACTCTTAGCTCCCCTTGGCTTTTGGAACCAAGACCTCATGATCTCTTTTCGCCACACCATCTTCTTTATAGAGAATTTAGACATAGCTCCTCCAATTGTTAATTTAGAGAACTCTTCTCATTCTATAATTCACAAGCAGTTCACTACCGCTTGCCTATCAATTGATATTAGCACTATTTGATCTAGTAGTAAGATTTTCTTTGCATCTGGATTGTAATGATTGATGCATTCAATAATCAACTCTAGAGCTTGTGCTGCTACTGGAAATCTGGTTGCCTCTGCTCATCCACTTCCTCAAAGTTTCTCCATTATGGGGTGAATTGGCTCTCTCTTAGTCTCCTTTGGAATTCTTGCATGTCAAAGAAATAGAGTGAAGTGTCTATAATATTTTTCCATGTTGACTTAACTCCACCCAGCCCATCAAAACCAACAATTCTTGTGGCCATCTTGTCTGTTATTAACGTGAACTAAAACTCAAAAATTGCGAATAGTGCCAAGAGTAAACCCTATAACTCTAAAACAAATTGAGAGCACTATTAAATAAAATGGCATAATAGTTTAATAGAGAAAGCAGTGATTTGAAATTTTTTTATGCTTATCTTTATATAAGAACCCTTGATCTGTCCAGTGAATTTCATGATCTGCACCACACGAGTGAATTTAAGGATAAATCTGTTGGATTAGTAAATGTGAGGGTTCTAAAGGATTTTTCCTTGTCTTTTCACTATTTCCACTGGTCCAATGGTAACTTTCCTTTATTACAGACTTATTTTCTGTTTTAACCCAATTTTTTCAAAAATAAGAATGGAGTACTCCTTGGGAAGAATTCTGCCTGACTAGATTCTATTTAAAATACCTTCACAAACTCAATTGATTTTCTTCAATTATCTTTCCTAAAAAATCCCATGATCAATTTACACAATTACTATGCTTTTAGGAATGATTTTCCATTACATGCAAAAAATTGCTCTCGAGGGTAGAAAGCCTGCAGAGGAGAAGGCGATTTCCACTTTTCTGCTTTTGCCCTTGTTTTACCTTCTCTACCCTAACCACTTTACTTTAAGCCTTTGGAAAATATAAAAATGGCTTGGAAAGTGAAAAATAGGACCCACTAACTCACTTTACCCTTTCACAAATGTTTTTTTTCAAAAAATTGACTTCTTGGTTCAAAACCCATCGAGGAGAAGTTGTTTCTGAGTTTTTCACTGATCTTTTCTTTGATCATCTTAGTGAGTTTTGAATGATTCCTATAGTGAAAACATGGAAATACTTGAATGATCTATCCATAACATCATTTTCCTCTCTTTATTTAAGCTTGCAAACCACATTTGTGAATCTTGACAGAGTTTCACCCGCAGGGTGTGAAAACCCGCCATGGAGAAGACAAAACTAGATTTTTTGCTAGTTCAACTTTCTTTATGTTTGGAAAAAAATGAGCTACAAGTGAGTTCATATGAAATAACATAATTCAATAATATCCATCAAGAAAGGTCCTAAACTACCCAAAAGACTCATGATGATAAAGAAAACCCACCCAACCATACAATGCGGGAGAAGGGAAAAGATGAAAACCCGATGGAAATACATATCACTTGAGGAAGAAAGGACCAACTGACTCAACTAGACTAAACTCAATAAAATTTAATTTCCACTTGGTGAAATTGGTACATGGTGAAAAGTGGGGCAACAATTGGCTCTGAATGGGGACTTGGGTGTGTTGGAAATAATCAAGACTAGCTAGGTTACTGAGAGGGGAGGGGTGAATCAGTAACCTTGAAAACTTTAAATCAATTTAGTACTTAATACATTCATCATTCATTCATCTAATCTACTGTATGCATGAGAAAGATAAACATTTATAACACATGAACATAGAATTTTGGTGACCCAGAAACCTTCCAAATAGAAAGTAAAATTGGGGTGGGGATGATACCCACAAAACTTTGCTACTATAGTATAATGTTGGCCTATTAGGGCTTACATTGATCACTTCTGATGATCTACCGTGATAAGAGAAATTTTGACTACTATATCCACCTTGTTAGAGGATTTTCAAACATACAATGAAGTATGCACTCTGTTAGGAGATTTATACTGAGGCTGTTAAGTCCACCCTATTAAAGGATTTACAAAACTGATTCAACTGTTAGGATGAAATAGTTGATCTACTTACAACTTGATTGCTGATTAGATCCTTGAAGTATAGATCACCTCTTGTGACTAATGAATTTTTATTGCTCCTTGTAGACCTTGTTGAATACTCTTCTCTACTACTAATTCACATTTATTCTTCTTAAGAATTACATGTCCATTCCTTGATACACACATACACACATGTTGCAAATGATATAATACATTGCATATATACCATTCCAATAATTATAATTGTAAGGTCAGCCAAAACACAAATGAACAAAATATTACTGAGTCGGCCAATCAGTAGAAAACTTGGGTTCTTCAAGCTATCTTGGTGACCTTCTGATACTTAGTATCCACTGCAATACTCGGTATCATCATGCACTTGGTAAAAGTAGAAGCTTGGTCCATACTAATCACACAACATAGATTGGAACTTGGTAACCATTGGAGACTCAGTAGATATAGTGTCACTCGGTAAAAACTAAATCCTTCATTTATCTTGCTTTCAGTCGGTAAACACTAAACTTCCATCACTCAAACTGATGACTCAATAGACACTTTGAAGCTTGGTGAACACTGTAGGATACTACTGGACTACACACTCACTTGGTAGCTTCAGGAATGCTTGGTGTGAACTGCTTAAGTGATGAACCTACAAGATAACCACTGAATGCTTGGTATACACTATAGATTGAGTGATGAGCTTGATAATCATTTAGAGTTGAGTAAGTGTTGTCACTAATGACAAATACAATACAATGCTAACAATCTCCCCCTTTGGCATTAGTGACAAAAAAAAACTTATGAGCCAAACATTGTATACACTGACATACTGGATTTGATTTTTCAAAATTGATCTTTGTGAACCTATTGTATATACATTTCTTACATGTCTTTACATATCTCCCCCATACATATGGAATGGTATATACATAGCTTATCACTGTACATATATCAATCTATTATATTCTCTCTTATTTTCTCCATTGTCTCTTACTCCTCTTTGACTTTTACTATCTCTTACTCACAATAATCTCCCCCTTTTTTGATAATAATGCCAAAGGTAATCATACTTATACAGAGACACCAAAATTTGAGAGAAACTCAGAATGTACCTTAAGAATAAGAGCTAATGTCTTATCCCAGTTTTCTTGCAAAATTTTGCAGATATGAAGTGCAACCTAGACTTCTGCTGATAGTTCTATCATATGATCTACAACTAAAAAATTGTTATCATGGATCAATGTTTTTGAATAAGCAATGTGCTTCTTCATTATGTCCATGATAGGAAGGATCATGTTCTAGATGTCTATTAGTGTAGATTGGATACTTGCTTCTTCTCTTAATAGTTCTACTTGCATGTCTGACCGGAGTCTGATCTTTATGTGATGTGCGGAGCTTGAACTGGGGTCAAGCTGCAACTTTTGAGTACTAACCTTCAGATCCTCATCAATATTATTCAATTTTACCTTTATTTATTTTGCGTACTCAGTAACATCACATAGCTTGGCAAAAAGGGATGTTACGTTTGTAAAATAATTTTAGAGATTAGCCAAAATTGTACAAAGTTATGTCTGCTTAATGGCTATTTGCTGAGCAATATGCTCAAGCACTTTATTGTCAAACTTTTTCTCTGCCTTTTCTATAAGCTTCTCTTGGCTAGAAGTGTCCTCATTAAAATGACCTCTTCTAATTATAGAAAAATGTGTTGAGATGAATCCACATCAACACCTATTGCCTCAGTAATTATATTTTTAACATTTTCAATTATAGTGAATTCTCTATCTCTCTCATCTCTAAGGTTTTTCTGCCTTGCTCTTTGCTCTAAAAGCTCAATGACCAGTCTCATTTCATCAAATATGGTAGTATTCAAATCTATCTTAAGTATAATAATTTTCTTGTCCATGTCTATATCTTCATCAATTGCCTTGCCAGTAAGAAGAAGTTTTAGTGGAGTCTTTGGTTTTACTTCAATGCTTACTTCCTTGGATTTAGAAACATAAACAATAGTTGATGATGTTGGACTAGCAGAAAAACTTGAATTGATCCAACTGGGGGAAAATTGAGAGGGGTGCTAACTGTATCCAAAGATGATGTGCTTCTCAAAAATGAAGTATCAATAGGTAATATACCAATTGGAATATTTACAATTGAAGTACTAACTAGAATAGAATTTGGTATAGTTGAAGCTATGGATGACAAAACTATAGAAAAAATTGGCAAACTTACTATACATGCTGCAATAGATGACTCATGAGCTGACAAAGAGGGCTGCAGCTTAGTAGATGAAGTGCTTGACACTTCCATTGAAGATACTTGCAGCTAGGAGGTGATAGGTGATGATTGAGCTATTAATATGGTAATTGTGCTCACAGTCTCACTTGCAAAAGCTATCTCCATAGTAGATGTAATAGTCTTTGGTGGAGAGTGAGGAAGGGATACAATAACTTTTGTTGCAATTTTTATTGGATCTTCTTTATCCTTGTCTTCCTCTTTAACTTCATCATCACCCTTTAGTGCTTGATAGTCCTTATCATCAAAAGTGACACATGGAGCATTATCTTCTTCATCATTGTCACTATCATCATCATCATCTTTGATTTTTATAAGATCATTACTTGGCTTATGCAGATGATAGATGTTCTTCCACATTTCTGTAGCATCCTTAACTACACACTCAATATCTTTTATCAAAATTAAACAAGTATGAAACATGATTGCCATCTTGTCTTCATTCTTCTTCATTGCTTCCTTTACCTCTACATTTGTAAGGCTCCTTAGCAACTATCTCAAAGATTTTTCATATATATCTTTTGTAGTTTGCATAGCTGATTCCCATCTAGGCTATAATCTTGCTAGTAACTCATTAGAAATTTGAGAGGCAGTTTGATCAGGGGAATATTTCCATTTTCCCATCTTGGAGAGTACTAGCTTGTCAATTTGCATTTTCTCAGCATCTGTTTTGGCTTCATATTTTAAAGCCTTGAAGTTTGACATGCTTGTACCTTCTTCCATTTGTTTCAATCTTTCTTGGAAGGTGAGAGGGGGCTTACTGAATACAACTTCACTGTCTCCTTTCTTCTTTGATCTTCTAGTAAACACAACTATGGAGGCTTTGGGTGGCTTGGTAATGATTACCTTGCCCTTCTTTCTGACTAGCTCTACCTCTTTCTTAGATTATCCTCTTCTGATTCCTACTTCTCTTCTTCATCTTCACCTTGTCCCTCAGTAATCATTAAGGGCTCGGTAGTAGTTTTTAACTTGAAAACCTTTCTCTTTCCTTTATTAATTTCTTGAGGAAGTTTGATTTCAAGCTCAATTCTGGCCTTTGTCTCATCATATGCTCCAAAAGTTGGTTTCTTGGGATCTACTAGCTCATTCACTAGTACTTCAATAATATCCCTGGTTTCATCAATATTGACCTCATAAGGAAGAGGTTTCACCCATGCAACTCGGGGCCTAACTACCTAAATGTATACTCTATCACAATCAACCATAAAGCATACATCATCTTTGTAGTCTTCAACCAATTTTGGTGGAATTCAAACCTGTTATTCATTCTTTCCTTGAAATCTTCAAAACAATTATCCATGATGCTATCAAAGTTTATACCCATTTCTGCTACAAACTCATTTTTCTGATATAGAATAGGAATATCTTTTCTCCACACAATAGATCCTTTCGATGGAAAGAATTTTTGTACATAGAAGAAAAGACATGTCAACAAAGAACCAAATTTGAAAGGGTTATTCTTTGAAGTCCTAATGCTATCCATATTCTTGTTTAGTTGTATTAACAATAATTCTGACAGATCAAATTCCAAATTTTTCTTTACAACCTTGAATGCCAAATCCACAGCCTCATAGGGCACACTATTCAAATGACTAGAGCTATAAATCTCATGAGAATTGATGTGAAAGCCAAACCTTAATTCAACATTAGAAATAGTGCTAACTTTCAAACCTCTACCATCCCATTCAACTAGGGTTTTCTTCTAAAGTTCATCCCGACCTAGGGTTTTGGTAGTTTTTGCTTTACTTAGCATGGGGAGACCAGTAATCTTATGAATCATCTTCTTGGTGATTAATATTGGTTGCTCTAATCATAGTTGACCATTGTGAACATGACTGAGTACGTACCTGATCCACTTAATCTAGAAACTTCTTGGCATATGTGAGATATGGATTAATCCTTTGGTCTCTAGATGCTTATGCTTGAGTTTCAACGAACCATCAACACTCATTTCTCCTAGGGAATTGTCCATTTCTAGGTTTCCAATCTCTTGAATAGAACATTTGAAATGAGTATGAATATCATTGATAAAGATTACCTTTGGTGGAATTTGCGATTGAGCTCCATTGGGGTCGAGTGACTCTGCAATTGCTGGAACTAGCTTGAAATTTGGCATTTTCCACTCCACACCCTTAACTAGCATTTTTGAACCTATTTTTGCCTTGCTACTATTGCTACTCCTAGATGCCATTGATGCTTGGTAAAAGATAGAAATTTTTTGAACAAATCCTTCGCTCTAAAATTGCTTGAAATTGCTTTAGCTTTGAGAATTTTGAAAACACGGTAAGAAATGAAATGAAATTCTACTCTTTTGATGAAGATTTTGGCATTAATGCTCAGTACAAAAGATGCTATGATGACATAGTGCTTGACAGGCTATCATCCACTCACTTGCTCAGAAGAAACTTGAGACTCGATGAACAAACAAAACTTTTATTACTCCCAATCTAGCTCGGTTGAGTCTGTGACTGACCTTGCTCGGTATGACCTGATTTCTTATGACCCTTTGTATCTAAAATATTGATTGGATCTTTTGCTTTCTTTAATTTGGAACTACCCTAGATATAGCTTGATGACACAGTTCCAAATCCTCCTTCATGAATCTAATTGGAAATGGTGAAGTCGCCCACTTCTTGAGTGACGTGGCCATCATTTGAACTATTCTACTCGGTAGATTTTGGAATCCACTATTGTCTCATCTGTTTCCAAATGTTACTTCTCATTTTCAATTCTTCCTATATTCATGTAATTCTTGGCTATATGACCGAGTTCAGTGCATGCATAACATCTTACTATTGTATCTCTTTTTCTCAAGTGATGCCTTGAGTAGTCTTTACCAATGTGTCCATATTCTCCACAATAATGACATCTGCACTAGGTATTGTAATCCCATCCAAATATTTCCTTAACAAGTTGTTCAGCTAGATTGAATGATTTTGATCTGCATTAGAATGCGTTGTGAGCATGCTTCTTGGATTTGTGACATTTACCTTCAAATTTTGGTTTTTCCTTGCATTCATTAGCTTTGTGACCATGCTGATTGCAGTTGTAACATTTACCATTGAATTTTTCTTTTCCATTACTCCAACATTTTTTTGATGTATGACCTAACTTACCATAGTGATTGCAAGTAGGTCTTTGATTCCTTTGAGCACCTTGCTTGGAAGATTCACCTTGTTCTTCATTGTATCCAAGTCCTATTTTATTATTTTTCTTATGAAGATTTTGTTCATTTTTCTCTATCAGTTGATTCATGTCTTCTTGAGACTTCATCATTCTCTCATTGATTTTATTTTTAGTATTTAGGTCATTCTTTAATTTCTCAACAATTTTCTTTTCACATCTTTGTTCTCTCAGTATTCTTTCATTACCTTCCCTTTCAGTATTTAGATCACTTCTTATTCTTTCATTCTGTGTTTTTAGAATCCTGATTTCTTCATTTTCTCTAGAGATTTGATTCATGAGGTCTTCATGCTGATTGGATTGATTTTTTCTTGTCTCCAAGTCCCCATTTCCCTTGTTCCATTGTTCCAAAACTTCACATAGCCTGATTGATTGGATTTCTTGTTCTCTTTTAAGTTTTCTTACTTCTTCCTATAGAGAGCCATTCTTTGCTTGGAGTTCCTTGATTGCCTCATCAGCTTCATTTGAGCTACTTGATGGTAAAAGGTCTTCAATCTTTTCTTCAACATACTGATGGTCATTCATTTGTCTTGCAAGTTCCTTCCTTCTCTTCAAGGATTGAGAAAGATGCTCCTTTGCTTCTTTGAGTTGAGCCATGGCCATTTCATGCTGTAGCTTTTCATTTTCAATTGCTTTGTCAAGCCTGAATATCTCCATTTGTCATTTAGATCTTTGCTCAAGCTATCAAACTTTATCCTAAGAACCACAATTCTTTGATACCAATTGTTGGAAATAATCAAGACTAGCTAGGTTATTGAGATGGAAGGGGTGAATCAGTAACCTTGAAAAATTTAAATCAATTCAGTACTTAATCCATTCATCATTCATTCATCTAATCTATTGTATGCATGAGAAAGATAAACATTTATAACACATGAATATAGAATTTTGGTGACCTAGAAACCTTCCAAATAGAAAGTAAAACTGGGGTGGGGATGATACCCACAAAACTTCGCTACTATAGTATAAATTTGGTTTTTTAGGGCTTACATTGATCACTTTTGATGATCTTCCCTGATAAGAGCAATTTGGACTACTAGATCCACCTTGTTAGAGGATTTTCAAACATACAATGAAGTATGCACTCTGTTAGGAGATTTATACTAAGACTGTTAAGTCTACCTTGTTAAAGGATTTACAAAACTAATTCACCTATTAGGATGAAATAGTTGATCTACTTACAACTTGATTTTTGATTAGATTCTTTAAATATAGATCACCTCTTATGATTGATGAATCTTTACTGGTCCTTGTAGACCTTGCTGAATACTCTGCTCTGCTACTGATTCACATTTATTCTTCTCAAGCATTACATGTCCATTCCTTGATACACACATACACACATGTTGCAAATGATATAATACATTATATATATACCATTCCAATAATTACAATTGCAAGGTCAGCCAAAACACAAATAAATAAAATATTACTAAGTCAGCCAATCAATAGAAAACTTGACTTCTTCAAGCTAACTTTGTGACCTTCTGATACTCAACATCCACTACATTACTCGACATCATCATGCACTCGGTAGAAGTAGAAGCTTGATCCACACTAATCACACAACGGAGCTTGGAACTTGGTATCTATTGGAGACTCAGTAGATATAATGTCACTCAGTAAAAACTGAATCCTTCGTTTACCTTGCTTTCACTCGTTAAACACTACACTTCCATCACTTGATAAACACTACACTTCCATCACTCAAACTGATGACTCAGTAGACACTATGAAGCTCAGTGAACACTATAGGCTCGGTAGATACTATTGAACTACACACTCACTCAGTAGCTTTAGGAATGCTTTGTGTGAACTGATTAAGTGATGAACCTACAAGATAACCACTGAATGCTTGGTATACACTGTAGACTGAGTGAGGAGCTTGATAATCATTCAGAGTCGAATAAGTGTTGTCACTAATGAAAAATACAATACAATGCCAATAGGGTAGAGTATGCCCAAGAAAGGAACTTAGAATCTCTAGTTTCACAAAAGAATATGAAAGGTGACAACACAACAAAAACTAAAACAAAACAAGGAACAAGGAAAAGAAAACTGTAAGGGAAAATACTAACTAAGACACACACAAGACACTAATCTTAACTATAATATAGTACAGGGGTTACCTATTTTCAATTTGCAATTTGATAGAGCTTGAGATCTTGACCATTATAAGTCAGGGGTAGTACTTCACCATCTTCATATGCCAACTTGAAAGATTTGTTTTCAAATGCCTATTTAATTATGAATGGACCTTTCCACAAAGCATCAAACTTCTTATGCATTCCTTTCGAAGCCTTTCTTTTTTCGAAAGTAGTACTATGTCTCCTACCATAAATTTTTGAGGTCTTATTTTCTTATCAAAGAGCTCTTTCACTCACATTTTGTGCTATGTAATGTGGTCTACAATTTCCCTCCTTTCTTCTTCAAGTTTGCTAAAATATAGGATCCTCTTCTTCAGACCATCCTTATAGACGTTATCCTCAATTACTATTCTGTGTTTGTTCATGGCTAACTCCAAAGGTAGAAGTAGATTGGCTTCAGTTCCATAAACTAGTTCAAAATGGGATATACCAATTTCCCTCTTGGGTGTCACTCTATCTGCCCAGTGCACCTCATAAATCCTCTTGTGCCAGGTCTTCTGATTATCTGAGACTAGCTTCTTCACAATATTAATTAAGTTCTTATTGCTAGACTCTACTTGGCCATTCCCTTGAGGGAAATAATTAGATGAATGACCAATGGTTATCCCATACTCAAAACAAAAATCAATAATTTCAATTGAAGAAAAATAAGATGCATTATCCATCACTAGTTTGATAGGAACACCAAACCTGACCAAAATGTTCTCCTTCATGAATTTGCACACTACCTCAGAATTAGTCTTCTTTGTAGCTTTAGCTTCTACCCATTTAGTGAAGTAGTCAGTTGTAGATATTATTTATTGATGACCAATACTAGATATAGGAGTAATTAGACCAATGAAATCAAGGCCCCATTGTTGAAAAGGCCCTTCGATGATAATAGATCTCAGTGGTAGAGCAACTAATTAAGGGCATCCAGACAACATCTTGCACTTTTCACACTTTTCTACCCAGGCATATGTGTCTTTAAACATCCCAGGCTAGTAATAGCACTACCTTAGTATTTTAAATGCTATGACTGAAGAAGATAAATATCCTCCACAAGCTTCATCGTGAAATGTCTTCAATAGCTTTTCTTGTTGTTGTTTATCTACACACCTAAGGAAAGTAACATCAATAGCTCTTTTGAAAAGCTTACCATCCCAAATCACATACTTAGCTACTTCTAGTTTAAGGTCTCTTCTTTTCTTTGCATTTAGGCCCTCTGGACATTCACCATACGTTAAAAAGTAAGAGATTTTTTTAAATCATGGATCGTAGAGACGTACAGCTAACACCAATTTCTTCTCACCCGATTCTTTTGACTCTCCAGTGATTTTTTTTTCTACAATTGCCTTGCATAGAGCATTCCCTCTTATCAACTTGGTAGGTTTAATCTCTATATCGTATTCTTGTATTTTTGCTACCCATGCTCCTTTGACATTGCAACCTATATCTTATTGTGCCAGTACACTCTTTACTGCTACATCTAGGACAAAAACTATTGAATGTGAATGCAAGATATAGAACCTAAATTTTTTAAGAGTCTTGACTACTACAAAAGCATGCTTTTCAATTTGCGAGTACTTTAGCTGATGATTTTTTAAAGGTATGCTAATAAAAGCTATGGGAGCTTGAATTCCTTCATCATTTTCTTGCATAAGGATAGCTGACAATGTATGCTCATAAGCATAACAATAAATAATAAAATCTTGTTTATAACTTGGATGACATAGTACCAGGGCATTAGCAATAGCAGCTTTTATATCATGAAAAGATCACTTTCCTACCTCATTCCATTTGAAATTTGAATTCTCTTTCATCATGTCCACTATATGTTTAGTAGTTTCCATGAAATCAAGCACAAATCTTCTAAGAAAATTCACCTGCCCAAAGAAATATTTAACCCCTATTTTGTTTGAGGGTAGGCTTAGTCTCTGAATAGCTTCTACTCGTTCAGGGTCAATTCTAATGCCTTCTTGGGACACTATATGGCCAAGGAGCTTTCCTTTTGTCACACAAAAAATTGACTTCTTTGGGTTGAGAGATATTCCATGCTCTCAGCACCTCTATAACACTTTCCTCAAATCTTCCATATGATCTTTTCTTTTTCTCAAGAACACAGTGAGGTCATCTAGGTATATGATTATGATTCGGTCTTTCAAATCAACGAATGTCTTAATCATGCACCTTTGGAATGTAGCACCAACATTGATAAGTCCAAAAGGCATTCTGTGATACACAAATGTACCCCAAGGGGTAGTGAACGCCATCTTATGCTGGTCTTTCTCTTCTACTTCAATCTGATTATAACCCAAGAAGCCGTCAAGCATAGACATCATTTCAAATCTTGCCACTGTTCACAATAAATAGTCAATATTAGGAAGAGAAAAGTTATCTTTTAGGGACACTTGATTTAGGTTGTGGAAATCAACACAGATTCTTATTTCTCCATTCTTCTTTCTGACGGGTACTATATTGGCTATCCAGGTGGAATGATGAATGGGGTAAATAATTCTTGCTTTTAACATCTTATCTACTTCTCAAAAGATGGCATCAGCAACTTTAGGATTATAGTTCCTTTGTTTTTCCCAAAAAGGGACTACATCAGGCTTCAGTGGAATTTTGTGTTTTACCTTCCCATTTCTATAGCTTTTCAAATCTTCATAGCTCCAAGAGAAAACATCTCTATATTCCATAAATAGATTCTTTGTGGCCTCTTTCTCTTCTAGTGAACAACACTTCCCAATGTTAATTAGTTTGGGATTATGAATATCTCCAATGTTAAATCCTTCATATTCACCCATTGTTGGCCCCTTTTTTGCTCTCTTCTATTTTATGTAAGCATCATGTCTATTAAACAATTTTTCTAAGGCCACAAAATATGGGGGAATAATTTTGCCTTTCAACTGAACTTCCACATTTTGGCTCTATTCTTTCTCTGCACCAAGGCTTTCATGATTACTTCCATTAGATTCGTGCTCAAAGCTAAACTTTTCATTCTCAAGGAACATCTAATAACTTTTATCATCATTAAAAACTTGTATGATTCTGTGTTATCTGGAATGGTAGATCGATACACAATTTTGATCTGGTACTTCTTGTCTTGGAAATCTAGGTTAGGAAGTAATAGGGAGGCAGAGACAGCTAAGGAATCGGCTTTGATATTCATCTCTCTCAAAATCGCTGCAATAGAGAAGGCATCTAGACCTTCAATCTCATCCCAGACTCTATTCATATAATTCTTCAACTTGTGATTTTTAACAGAATATTTCCTTTTTACCTACTTTACAATAAGCTCTGCATCACCTTGGGCTTTTAAAATCTTTATTCCTCTTTCTTTTCCTATTATTATTCTAAGTAATAAGGCCTCATATTCTATAGTGTTATTCATATTCCCAAATTCTAATTTGAAAGCCATAGGTTCAGGTTCTCCTGCTAGGGATATCAATACTACACCAGCTCTAGATCCTGAAGAGGCACAACTTCTATCAAATTCAAGTGTCCATATGCCTAGTACATCTTTATTTTCATTGGAAACTTTATCACTTTTTTTTTCCTATTTGTTCTTTTGGGTTTTCTTTAGTAAACAACATATAATTGCCAAATTCTAATTCTTGATATAGGATTTGAGCTTTAGGATCATCTGATTTCAACACTATGAACTTTGCCTTTTCTTCATGTTCTAACTTGACTTTCTTATTCCCAATAGGTATTACTCCTTGGGATCAGTCTAGTTTTATTTCTCCTCCTAAGTCACAAAAAAAACTTCTACTTAATAGAATTCCTTAGCTTGTTGGGATATTAGCTACTAGGATAGTCAATAGGAGCTTCTTTTCTAGATGTGAAGCTAAAGCTACCTGAGCATCTCTAATCTATCTGAGTAAGGGAACTTGTTTGGCATCCATTGAATAGCATCTTCCATGCACTTTAGTAAGATTGAGATCCAAAGCTTTAGCTATAGAATAAGGCATAACATTATTTGATGCACCCAAATCTATTATACAATTACTGAGTTTAAATCCATTGATGTACAATGAGATATAAAAAGGTTCATGCTAAAACTGTGGAATCTTCTTGATTAAAAAAATTAGATGTCAAGGTTTTCTCTTCTTTTTCAACCATTACATTACAATTAGCATCTAATTTGTTTCCTTTACATCGGTCTACCAGTCTTTTTAACTTAGAAGGATGTGACTTTAAATAATCAATACTGGAAATTTGAATTTTTGAATCTTCACAAAATTGAATGAAATCAAAGGATGCCTTGTCGTTACCCATTTTTGAAGTAGATGGTCCTTGATCAATATGTGCATTTCTCATTGAAGGACTGAAGTCATTCTTGTGAGTGTGACTATAGGTTTGATTCTTTAACCTTTGTCCATAGGTAAGCATTGTGTATGAAGTTCAATCAATAGTTGCGTAACACTCACCTTTTGATTCAGAATCTGATTTGTATTCTAAAAATAAATTTCCAAAGTCACCATTTGAATAAGAATTAGGCTCTAAACAAGGAGTCACAATGTTTAATTCATTAGTAGATAACAACTACATCATATGGGTAGTCTCCGGACAATTCTAACTGTCATGATCTATGGTCAAATGAAAGATGCACATATTTTCTTTTTTTGGCACTGCTTTAATTTGCAACCTAGGTTGTGAACTTGTAAGCTGCAAAAATCTACTTTCATTGCTTCTTCCTGGTGAATTTTGGTAATTTTACCGACAAGAGCTATTGAATCCAAGTAACTGCTTCTTCATTGATACTAGTTCATTAGACAACTTCTAAATCATCTCTTCTAATGATGTGGTATTACTAGAACTCCTTTTAGTTTGAAGTTCTCGTTTCCATTTTCCTATGGAAATTAAATTGTTCTCACATTCAATCACTTTCTTTTGTGCGTCAACTAGATCTATGGGATGTGCTCTTCTTAGATCATAATTGATATCTGGAGGCATAGCACTAATAAAAAAAAAATTTAGATTACCAAGTGTGGGTCTATCAGTAGTAGGAATTTTGCTATTAATCTTATTAAATTTGCTAACGAAATCCCTCATGCTCATAGTTGGTTGCTTCTTAATTGAAGTCAGCTATATTAGCAAGGCATGTTCATCTTCCACATTTTTGAATCTTGTCTCAAATTCAGTTCTCATTGTATCCCAATTAGTTATTGAGCCATCAGCTAGATGATAAAACCATTTTGTTGCACTATCTGTGAGGGTCTTATAGCAACATCTTCATGTCCCACTCCTAAGATATGAGTAGCTACAAAGAAAGCTTTAATGTGTTCATCTATAGTGACTTTCCCATCACTTGATAATTTAGGAAAATTCTTCCTTGAATCAGCTGGGAGTGGATGGTAAGGGTTTAGTGCTAATGATCCTATTGCTATGGCCCATGGAGTGACCATGATTGTTCTAGTAGTATATGGCAGAAAATTAACAACTAGAGGGGCAATAACTCCTTGAAGAGCTAATACTTGACAAGTGGATTGTGAAGTGTTCGCATCCTAATTTCTAATACGGGAAGGGGGTCTACATTGACTTTTACCTTCACCTTTTCACTTTGGGACGTCTAAAATAGGAAAGCCAAGCTATGCAAGTTTATCAAAGGTAGGATCTTTCCCACCCTGTTCTTTGGTACTTCTGAGGAACCTAAATTGTTCCAGGATACTGGCTCTAGTTTATCTCTGAGCTTATTGTCTTAATTGTCTTTCTGCTCTCTAGATATCTCTCCTTTGAATAGCTCTTTCCAAGGCTTCAACTCTTTTTTCTTCTTCCTTTAATACCTAACTAGCATTTCGATAATGTTCAGTGTCCCTTCTATGTCTCCAAATGAATGTGTTGAGGGATGAAATTATGTCCTCTTGGTCATCTTGAAAACCAAGGTTGGGTTGGAGAACTAGAATAATATTTTCATGAGGTAGTACCATTTTTCCTCATGACATAGGCTTTTTGGTCAAGAAACTATTCGTATTCCCCAGCAGAGTCGCAAAAAATCTGTTGGTAAATAGATTGTTTTCCTTTGATTTTGACTCTTTAAATTCCCAAGTTCTCAGATCAACATCTGGTTACAATAGTTTGAAAAGCCACCTGTAGATGAACGACTTTTCTCTGAATTGATAGGTACAGCTCCCTATGATAGATTTTTAGTGAATTATGTTTGTTCCTACTATCTAATCAGGAGTGTGTTCTTAACCAGAGAATAGTAGAGGTATAACCGAGCTAACCTTAGACAAGATGTAACTCAGGAAAAAAAGAAATTTTAAATCAACTAATCAGTTTTATGCATCCAGACATCTTATCAACTCATAAAACTTCCCTGCAAACTGAACTACTAGAGTTTAAATCTATCTTTTAACTAATAAATTGATAACATAAAGGATTCCTCTTCAAAAGAACAATAACAATACTTATCACATTCATTTGTTATATTATGAACAGGGGAAGAAAAACTCTATTCCTTCCTCATTCCATTTCAAACCATTGATACTAACTAACTTCTATGGGAATAGAAAATAATTGATATCAAATACTTCTGAATTGTCTCTGCGACAAAAAGTACTTCACAACAAAAAAATTGCCGACCTTTTATTAATCATTCAACTTCATACATATAGAGTTTAAGAGATGACCATTACAATATGAATTTTAATCAATTGATCTTCTAAGGATGACAAATGGCAAGACACCAATTTGTTGTATTACAAAATTTACAAAATTTGCAAAGTTACAACAGAAAATGAAAAGGGGGCATCAACTGAATCACTTGGACTTCTTTCCTTTTTCAATTTTTGCTCTATATGCTTTAGCAGAAACTATAATTGGAATCAATTCTTAGTTTTTAGGCACATGCACATTAGTGAATCTTAGGAGCCACTTTGAATGATTTCAAGCTAGCTCCTTCACTACATTTAGTTGACTTGTCAATTCTTCAGTAGCCACATGTACGCATCCACCAAGCATCTGTACCTTTGTCACTCTGTTTTGACTGCTTGAAGCCATTCCTGACAGGTTACTCAAATATGTTGGAAATGATTGAAATTATCATAAGAAAAAATGTTGGAATAATATATGGAATTGGTAAAGAATGTCCTCAATCATTGTTTTGTCATTGATGTCAAACTTGCTACTCGTAGGAATGACAATTGCTTTAGTGATTCAAATACTATCAATTAGTTGATTGTCAAGGAGGAGGCAATCAATAAGATGTAACTAGAACACCTAGAGAAAGGTTGAAGTTATGATGTTGTAATGAAGTACAAGGATCAACTAAGCCATTGATGAAAAAGTGTATTTGATGACATACTATAAGATACAAAGAATGGGCACACTGAAACATATCAGAGATTTAAGGTTTTAGCTAAGTCTTTTGTAAAGCTCAACTAAGTTCATTAGAGAGGAGCTGAGTAAGCTAGTAAGAGCCGAGAAAATTCTTAGTTAATGCCAAGTAAACTTCAGATGTTGAATAAAATTCAAATGTCGAATAAAATTCAGATGCTGAGTAAACTTCAGATGCCAAGTAAACTTCAGATGCCGAGTGACACAGAGTTTATGAAGTGCCGAGCAGAACCAAGTGCCAAGCAGGTATAGGTGCTGAGTAACACAGAGGTGCCAAGCACCAGTAACTCAATAATGCCAAGTTGCTGGATTATTTTGGAAATTGAAGATTCACCAGATCTAAGCCAACAAGGTTGTTGTCTAGAAATTTGTGAATTAAAAGGAAGATAAGAATGATGAGCTGGTGGCACAGAACACCATATAGAACATTTTTAAGGATACTACTGGCAAAGTTTCTAGAAGAGAACACGATATGGGGTAGATACATTATATTCTACCTAATCCATTTTGAAACCCTAAAATTGGAGAGGGAGAATTGAGCAGCAAAGGCAAATCAGATTTCTATTTAAGAAGACATAAGTTAATGAAAAAGAGAGAGAGAGGTGGTCAAGCATAAAAGCATGAAGTACTAAAGAAGGTGCTAATGAGAAGAAAGCACAGGAACTCTATTTGGATAGACGACCACAAGGATGATTGCATTGGAAAAATGAGTAAGAAGACTGAAGGAGATGAAGCTTGAGAGGAAGACAAGTAGTCAGAGCTGGAGTGATTGAAGCCAAGCATAAGGATTGAACTGATAGTGTGATCTAAAATTTACAAAGTATGTTGTAAGTTATATCAGATTAAAAGACCATTATCGTTACTTTCTAGCAATTGTAACAATAAGTTTAAATCCTATGGATTTAGGTTGGTTTAATAGCCATAAGATAAATCCTTTAACAGGGTGACATTCCAAGTGAATGTTCTAAAGACCTTTAACCAGGCCCATTCCTAATAGTTTGGTGAAATCCTCTAATAGGGTCACATTTAACAGTTTGTTGTAAGCCTTTAACAGGGTAGGCTTTTAATAGGGCATCACTTCAAAAGAGTGAGAATCAAGTAGCATGTTACTGGTGGTTTTTCCCAAATTGGGTTTCCACATAAATCATTGTGTCATGTGTTGATCTTGGATGTTTTATCTTTGCATATTGATTTACTGAAACTTGCTTATAAGATTGATTTAAGTTTGGATGGATGAAAAGTGTATGGATTCATTAAAAGTAGTAAAAAGGTATTAATAGGGCATTTGGACCTTGAATAACTAATTCTCCCCCCCTCTCAGTTATTCTAAATAATTCTAACAATTGGTATCAGAGCCTATCTGTTGATTCAGTTTAAAGGAACTACAAGCAGAAAAGATCAAAATGCCAAAGAGAGAAGTTCCCAAGCTCAACAAAGACAACTTTGTTGCATGGAAAAGTTTAATGAAGCTACATCTTGGATCCATAGGAGATTATGCCCAAAATTCAATTGTCACTAAACATGTAGATCCAACAGGTGCTTCTATTGCATAAGACATGAAAAACAAGCAAGAACACAATCAGACAATGTTGGAAATTGCCTCTGCACTCAGCTATGCTGAATTTGATGATATCAAAGGATGTGACACTACATTCAAAATGTGAAAAGCCCTATCAGACATCTATGGAAGAGATCAAAATGTACAAAGAGCAAAAAGAGAAAGTCTCAGAGGAAAGTTTGATGACATGAAAATGGAAGAAAATGAGAATGCTACTCAGTATGGTGCAAGAACAAAGGAAGTGGTAAGTGCAATAAGATGCTTGAGTGGTCAACGGGATGAAGATACTATTAATAGTAAGTTCTTAAGAACCTTTCTCCCTATCTATGCTATTAGAGTATTAGCAATACAAGAGCTAAGATGTATACCAGGAAATAATCTAAGTTTTGAAGGTATAATAGGTACACTCACTACATTTGAGTCATCTAACTTTGACAACTACAAACCTAAAAATGTTGAATCTGCTTTTAAGGTCAAGTTATCACTAAAAGATGCTGAACAGGTGAAATCAAAGAAAGGAAGAAAAATGAAATATGTATCTAGTGACAGTAGCACTGATGAGGAAGATGTGGAACAATTGGAAGCATTGCTCACTAGAAGATTTCACAGGGGCAAAGGAAAATTCAAAGGTAAAATGCCTATCATTTGTTTCAATTGCAATGAAGAAGTTCATATTGTTGCAAGGTGTCCATAGAAAAAGGATTCCAAGGAAGGCAACAAATACAAGTATAGAAGAGATGATGACAAGAGAGATTACAAAGAAAAAGGTAAGAAGTGTTATATTGTTGAAGAAAATTCTGATGACAATGATGATGAAGTTGTTTATGTAGCCATGAAGGACCAATCTAATGAAGAAGAGCCCACAACACTGGTAACATGTATAAACAAGAATGACAGATGGATCATAGACAGTGGATGCTCACATCATATGACAGGAGAAAAAAGTAAGTTTGTTAACTTTACTCAGTATGATGGAAATAGTGTTAGATTTAGTAATGATGCTCCATGTCAAATCAAAGGAAAAGGTTCCCTTAAGCTCACAGAACAAATTTCATGTGATAATGCATACTATGTTGAAGGATTAAACTACAATTTAATGAGTGTCTCACAGTTAGGCAATATAGGTTGCAAAGTGGAATTTGGAAACAAAACTGCAAAAATCTATGATACTGATGGTAAACTGATAGGGAAAAGGAGATCAAAGAAAAAGTAATTTGTTTTACCTTGATATGGATGATGTTTCTTGTTTATTTGCAAAATTTGATGATGAATGGTTATGGCATAGAAGATTATGTCATGTCAACTTTGACAATCTAGTCAACATCAGTAAAATGAAGAAAGTCAGAGGTTTACCAAAATTGAAGAGGCCTGATAATATCATGTGCAAACAATGTCAGCTAGGAAAGATGAAAAAGTCAAGTTTCAAAAGCAAAAACTATACATCTAAAGAGATACTTGAGTTAGTTCACACTAACTTATGTGGTCCAATGGAAATACAAAGCTATAGAGGAGATAAATACATGATGCTATTTGTTGATGACTATTCCAGGATGATGAAATTTATGTTCTTAAAACAAAAGTCTAATGCTTTTCAAATGTTTAAGTGGTATGTGGCTAGAGTTGAAAAGGAAACTAGAAAAAGCTTGAAATGCCTAAGATCAGATAGAGTTGGTGAATTTACATCAAATGAATTCGAGATATTTTGTAATGATAAAGGAATCAAAAGACAAACGTCAGCTCCTAGAACTCCTCCATAGAATGAAATTGCTGAGAGAAGAAATATATCTATGATTGATTGTGCCAGAACATTAATGATGGAAAAGATTGTTGCTCTAAAATACTGGAGAGAAGCGGTAAGTGTAGCTGTTCATACACTGAACCAAGTACAAGTCAAGAAAGGTACAAATACAACACCTTTTGAATTATGGTATTGTTACTCACCCAATGTAAAACATTTCAAAGTGTTTGGTTGTAAATGCTTTATCTTTAAAGATGCTAGAAATGGAAAATTTGACGCAAAAAGTGATGAAGGCATATTTCTTGGTTATTCCACTAGAAGTAAGGCATATAAGTTCTTGAATACTAACACTAACAAAATTGTGGAATTTGCAAATGTAAATTTTTATGAGCACATAAAAGTTGAAGCTGAAGTACCAAAGAAAATGGAAGAGTACGAAACCTTTGTGTATTCTTATGAAGGAATGATTGTTGATGAGGATGATGTCAATCAAATTGAAACTCAACAACAAACTTCAGTCTCAACCGAGTCTCAACCAGAGAATGCCGAGTTGCATTCAGAAGCTGAGTTGCAAAATGAAGGAAATGGACAATCTAATTCTAAAGACAGTACACATAATGAAGAACAACCTAACAATAAAGTGCATAGTGATCCTAAATCTGGAAGATCAAACATGGAAACAAGGACAGAGCCAAGGTTATCCAAATATGTAAAAAGAAATCACCCTACTGAATAGATAATTGGTGACAAAGATGCAAGACCAATGACAAGGAATAGACTAAGACATGAATCATGTCTGATCAAAAAATCTAAACCCAAGACAGTGTATGGTGCATTACAAGATGATGACTGGTATAAAGCTATGGAAGAAGAAATTGATCAAATAAGAAAAAACAAAACTTGGAGTTTGGTTCCTAGACCAACTAACAAGAATGTGATTGGCACCAAATGGGTATTCAGAAACAAACTAGGTGAGAATGGTGAGATTACCAGAAACAAAGCTAGACTAGTATGCAAGGGTTATGCTCAAGAAGAAGGAATAGACTATGGGGAAACATTTGCCCCTGTTGCTAGAATGGAAGGAGTAAGAAATTTACTTGCATATGTTTCCTACAAAGATTTTAAAGTCTATCAGATGGATGTAAAATCTGCCTTCTTAAATGGTATACTAGAAGAAGAAGTCTACATTGAACAACCAAAAAGATTTGTTGATGAAAACAATAGGGATATGGTGTGTAAGCTACATAAAGCACTCTATGGTTTGAAACAAGCACCTAGAGCATGGTATGAGAGACTTCACATGTATCTAGTGTAAATTGGATTTGAAAGAACTGATGATAATAGAAACATGTACATCAAAGAAGAAGAAGGTAAAGACATTATTGTATCTGAAATATTTGTGGATGACATAGTGATTGGTGGTAAGGAAGTACTTTTCAAAGGCTTTGCTGACAAAATGAAACATCAATTTGAGATGTATATGTTTGGAGAAATCAAATTTTTTGTTGGGTTACAAGTACATCAACTCAAACATGGAATATTTGTTACACAATAAAAATACATCAAAGAAATTCTTAAAATGTTTGGATTGCAGGAATCCAAACTAGTCAGCACACCAATGGCAACAAGAAATAAGCTATCCAAAAATGATGAGTCAGCTGAAGTCAATCAAACAATGTACAGATCCATGATTAGAAAACTACAATATG
Organism: Cupressus sempervirens; assembly: GCA_028749045.1. NCBI lineage: Eukaryota > Viridiplantae > Streptophyta > Pinopsida > Cupressales > Cupressaceae > Cupressus > Cupressus sempervirens. The sequence goes on from CM053784.1 coordinate 80,691,183, forward strand.
TTGTACATAGTAGACCAAACATAGCATTAACAGTTGGACTAGTGGCTAGGTTCTCTGCTAATCCTAAAGAAAATCATCTCATAGCAGTAAAAAGAATAATGAAATATATTAAAGGAACTGATAACTTTGGTCTATACTACAAAAAGAATGGAAAATTTGAGCTCAATGCATATACAGATGCAGACTGAGGATGAAACATTGATGATAGAAAAAGCACAAGTGGAGGTACATTATTTCTAGGCAAAAGGCTGGTCACCTGGACTAGCAAGAAATAAACATGTATATCCCAGTCCACTGTAGAGTCAGAATATGTGGCAGCTATAGTCAATTGCACAAACATTGTATGGCTCACACATCTATTAAATGGAATAAAAGAAGAAGTAACAAAACCTATGATATTGTATTGTGATAATACAAGTGCTATAAACATATCCAAAAATTCAGTGATGCATGCAAAAACCAAGCATATTGCAATCAAGTATCATTATGTCAGAGAATTGGTAGAAGACAAACAAGTAAAGTTGGAATACATTCATACAAAGGAACAAACTGTAGATATCTTCACCAAATCATTGCCCAAGGATGCCTATGAATATCTTAGAGGCAAGTTGGGGGTAATACCCCTAACTCAAGCAGTTTAAGGCAACAAGGAAGTTGCCCTGCATAACAGGAATAAATCATTAAAATATTAACAGGTTGATGCAAAGGATGACAGCAGGAGCAGAAACTCCAAATCCGTCACAAGCATGGTGACAGAGAGAGAAAATCAATAAGAAGCCAAAGCTTATATTTTTCATGATAAAGATGCTACATCTTTGGCATTTATGTCAAAGAGGGAGAACTATGCAGAAATATGATCAATATAAAGAAAGAGGGAGATATATGAGATCAATAGTAAAAATGTAGCAAGACAACGTATACAATCTTGACAACGTATACAATCTTGACAACATATACAATCTTGGTGGTAACTAAGTTGATTAATTGATCAGTTTGGTTTGCCATAAATGCCAAAGAGGGATATTGCTGGAAATGATTGAAATGATCATAAGAAAAGTTGTTGGAATAATATATGGAACTGGTAAAGAATGTCCTCAATCATTGTTTTGTCATTGATGTCAAACTTGCAACTTGCAGGAATGACAATTGCTTTGGTGATCCAAATACTATCAATTAGTTGATTGTCAAGGAGGAGGCAATCAATAAGATGTAACTAGAACACCTAGAGAAATGTTGAAGTTATGATGTTGTAATGAAGTACAAGGATCAGCTAAGCCATTGATGAAAAAATGTATTTGATGACATATTATAAGATACAAAGAATGGGCACACTGAAACATATCAAAGATTTAAGGTTTTAGCTAAGTCTTTTGTAAAGCTCAACTAAGTTCATTAGAGAGAAGGAGCCGAGCAAGCTAGTAAGAGTCGAGCAAATTCTTAGTTAATACTAAGTAAACTTCAGATGTCGAATAAAATTCAGATGCTGAATAAAATTCAGATGCTGAATAAAATTCAGATGCCGAATAAACTTTAGATGCTAAGTAAACTTTAGATGCCGAGTAAACTTTAGATGCTGAGTAAACTTCAGATGCCGAGTAAACTTCAGATGTCGAGTGACACAAAGTTTATCAAGTGCTGAGTAGAACCAAGTGTTGAGCAGGTATAGGTGTCGAGTAACACAGAGGTGCCGAGCACTAGTAACTCAATAATGTCGAGTTGCTGCATTATTTTCAAAATCGAAGATTGGCCAAATCTAAGCCGACAAGATTGTTATCTAGAAATTTGTGAGTTAAAAGGAAGATAAGAATGATGAGCTAGTGGCACAGAACACCATGTAGAATTTTTTTAAGGATACAACTGGCAAAGTTTCTAAAAGAGAACAAGATATGGGGTAGATACATTTTATTCTACCTAATCCATTTTGAAACCCTAAAATTGGAGAGGGAGAATTGAGTGGCAAAGGAAAATTAGATTTCTATTTAAGAAGACATAAGTTAATGAAAAAGAGAGAGAGAGAGGTAGTCAAGCATAAAAACATGAAGTACTGAAGAAGGTGCTAAGGAGAAGAAAGCATAGGAACTCTATTTGGATAGATGACCAAAAGGATGATTGCATTGGTAGAATGAGTAAGAAGACTCAAGGAGATGAAGCTTGAGATGAAGACAAGTAGTTAGAGCTAGAGTGATTGAAGCCAAGCATAAGGATTGAATTGAAAGTGTGATCTGAAATCTGCAAAGTATGTTGTAAGTTATATCAGATCAAAAGACCATTATCGTTACCTTCTAGCAATTGTAACAATAAGTTTAAATCCTATGGATTTAGGTTGGTTTAATAGCCATAAGATAAATCCTTTAACAGGATGACATTCCAAGTGAATGTTCTAAAGAACTTTAACCAGGCCCATTCCTAACAATTCAGTGAAATCCTCTAACAGGGTCACATTTAACAGTGTGTTGTAAGCCTTTAATAGGGCAGGCTTTTAACAGGGTATCACTTCAGAAGAGTGAGAATCAAGTAGCATGTTACTGGTGGTTTTTCCAAAATTGGGTTTCCACGTAAATCATTGTGTCATGTGTTGATCTTGGATGTTTTATCTTTGCATATTGATTTACTGTAACTTGCTTATAAGATTGATTTAAGTTTGGATGGATCAAAAGTCTATGGATTCATTAAAAGTAGTAAAAAGATATTAATAGGGCATGTGGACCTTGAATAACTAGTTCACCCCACCTCTCAGTTATTCTAAAGAATTCTAACAAAATACATGGAGAAGTTTTTCTCCATTACCTCCACTCCAATAAGAGCTTTCCCTTGACTACTAGTTTGTGGATTAGTGCATAATCCTTTCAATAGTTCAAATGCCCTGTCTTGAGTTCTCTTTACTTTATCTCATGTTTCCTTGAGTCCTTCTTCAGCTTCTTGAATCATCTCTAGCTTGAATTGCATACCCTGAAGCCATTCAAATGGAGGCTCAATTCCTTTCTTAAAAATGTTCACTTCAACCACCTCCTTTTCCTTCATTTAGATGATCATTTTCAAGAGGAAAATGCACTCATCACATCTTGCCTTCTCTGCAGTCAAAGTGTTGTGATTAGATATGATATTATCCTTCTTAGTTTCCAATCGAAGGATAACATTTCCAATTTGATCAATCAAAGAAACTCCATTTGCAATGAGTTTCTCAAGCCATTCTTTTCTGATATGGCCAAAATGCCTATCTTTCTGAAGCTGCAAGATGAAAGATTGTACTTCTTCTATTGTAGGGTTCTCAGTAGTAGGCACACTAGTAATGATTTCCAATGGAACAACTAACTGCCTGATAAATCTTTCCAATTCTTCTATCTCAGCCTTCATCTTGATTTTTTACAATTTGAGGCTCTCCATTTGTTCTTCTATCACCTCATTACTTGATCTTCATAGGCCCACCTTTGTATCATGTCTAGCCTCTCCAAGATCAATTGTATGTAGAGTAAAATCATCAGGTGCCATGTCCTCAATTCTCCCTACTTTGTTTGTGTTCGCTATCTCCATTGTTAAGTGTCCTAAGTCTAGATCTTGCCCAAGTATTGATAGAGTCTTATGCTTCTTAGCTTTCACTATTGCAAACCCAGAGTGAATTGTTTGAGACATAGTATCTTTTGCAGGGATACTCTCCTCTTTTCTCTTTCTCTTCCTTGCTAAGGTGTCTTTTAGCTAGGACTCTATACTAATCACTTTAGAAGTAGCCCCAAGTGACTCTATACTAAACATTTTCTTCTTCATTAGAGTCACTACCATTGTAGTTGCAAAAAAAGGATTCTTTGGATCTTGAAAAATAAACCTAGATGAACTTGAGGCTTTCTCTTCCTCTTGAATTTTCTTCACAACTTCATTAGATTTAGTGGACTCGTTGCTACTGCTCTTTTTATCATCGATCTCTAATATCTGAATGGGGGAACTAGTTGGCTTCAAAAGAGGAGCGCTTGCAGATGGACCAAGGCTATGATGAGGAGATGGAGTTGGAGCAATGTGAGGAGATGGAGTGGGAGTAACATGGGGAGGTGAGACTGGAGTCGTAACACCATCTTTTGGCTCTTCAGTCTCCTTTTCTTTGGTGCTTGGGCTCCAATAATTGTTAGAGGATGACCCTGGCAAGTTGGAGCTATTGAAATGTTTTTCTCCAAGGGTTCATCACCTCCTCCTATAGATTGAGCAAGTCCTTGAGCAACTGTAGTTGTAACACTAGGTGTGGCACTCTGAGAAGAAGTAGGAGTAGCAGCAGCTAGAGAAGCTTGAGTAGCCTTACTCTTACTCCGTCCCATTTTTGCTTTCCACTCAACCCATTTCCCAGTCCTCTTGGTGATCTGAGCCATCATAACATCAAAGTCTTCCTCTATATCCACATAGGGTTCAAAACTGATAGGAGTATTCCTTAGTTTAGTCAAATATGTATTGCTATACATATTTTTCCCATCATCCTCTAGCCCTTCCACATCTAAGTTAATGCCATATGTCTTTGTTTGATCCACTATCAATCTAGTAGAATCTCAATCTTGGCTCTCCAACTCATCTTTACAATCCATCGAGTAATCTTCTATGGTAGTTACATGCTTGATTACACTTCTAATTTGAAGCACATCTCTAGCATATCCATTAGGATCAAACATGGGCCTTACCACTTCATATTCTTCAAGTTTATATTTTTTCTCAAATGCCTTGAGCATGTTCTTAGCAGCGGATAGAGACTTACAACTGCAGGCCCCAACTTTCATGTCAAATTCATACCCCTTCTTCCTCAAACTGGTGCTCAACACGTTCACCTGAATCACTTTCCTCATGATCTCAATGAGTACAATCATGTCGCCTAGGTATCTAGGCAGCTTTAGAGGAAATCAATCAAACGTTGTAAGATGCAAATAAGAAAAAGATGAGAATTGAAAGAAATAACTACCAAATTGACTAATGACTGCCATTGCTTCGGGATTGAATCTCCGCTCCAGACATCCTTGGAGTTCCCTACATATTCTCATTATGAATGCATCATTTACTCGGATATACTCTGTATAACTATTCTACAATTGCAAGCATGGATAAAATTCATAGATTTTCACATCATCAACAAAATTCTCTATTCTGGGGAGTCCGGGCAACAATTGTAGGGAAGCAAACATATATATCAAGAAAGAAGAAATATAAAATGAATTGTAGAACTTAGCTGCACTGAGAGCCCTAGACAAATGTTCACTAACCTCATATGCCCAATCAACATACTGTGTATCTGAGCAAATAATTTGCACCAAAAAGAAGTATTGTTCTACAAAATTAAGGGCTTCTACCTCATCTTTAAGTCGATGAAAGAGGACCAGAATGTCCACAATCTCAGGCTTGAGATCAGTGTCGAAAAGGGTTTTAGGGACCTTACTCTTAGCTCCCCTTGGATTTTTGAACCAATACCTCATGATCTCTTTTTTCCACACCATCTTCTTTAGAGCGAATTCAGACATAGCTCCTCCAATTGTTAATTCAGAGAACTCTTCTCATTGTAGAATCCACAGGCGATTTAATACCTCTTGACTATCAATTGAGATTAGCACTGTTTGATCTGGTAGTAAGATTTTCTTTGTATCTAGACTGTAATGATTGATGCATTCAATAATCAACTCTTGAACTTGTACTCCTATTGCAAATTTGGTTGCCTCTACTAATCCACTTCCTTGAAGTTTCTTCATTATGGGGTGAATTGGCTCTATCCTTAGTCTCCTTTGGAAGTCTTGCATGTTAAAGAAATGGAGTGAAGTGTCTTTAATATTCTACCATGTTGACTTTACTCCACCCAGCCCATCAAAACTAGAAAATCTTGTGGCCATCTTGTCTGATATTGAGGTGAACTGAAACTCAAAAATTGTGAATAATGCCAAGATTAAAACCTATAACTCTAAAAAAAAAATTAGAGCACTATTCAATACAACAACATAATATTTTAATAGAGAAAGTGGTAATTTGAAAATCTGTTATGCTTATCTTTATATAAGAACCCTTGATCTGCCTGTTGAATTTCATGATATGCACCACATGAGCAAATTTAAGGATAAATCCACTGGATTAGTAAATGTGAGGGTTCTAATGGATTTTTCCTTGTCTTTTTTCTATTTCCACTGGTCCAATGGTAATTTTCCTTTATTACTGGCTTATTTTCCATTTTAACCCAGTTTTAAAAAAATAAGAAATGTGTACTCCTTGGGAAGAAATCTACCTGACTAGATTCTATTAAAAATACCTTCACAAACTCAATTGATTTACTTCAATTATCTTTCCTAAAACATCCCATGATCAATTTACACAATTAATATACTTGCAGGAATGATTTTCCATTACATGCGGAAAATTGCTTTCGAGGGTAGAAAGCCCACAGAGGAGAAGGCGATTTCCACTTTTTCGCTTTTTCCCTTGTTTTGCCTTCTCTTCCCTAACCACTTTACTTTAAGCCTTTAGAAAATATAAAAATGGCTTCGTGAGTGAAAAATGGGACCCACTGACTCACTTTACCCTTTCACAAATGCCTTTTCAAAAAACTGACTTCTTGGTTTAAAACTTGCAGAGGAGAAGCTGTTTCTGAGTTTTTTGTCAATCTTTTTTTTGATCATCTTAGTGAGTTTTGAATGATTCCCACAATGAAAACATAGCAATACTTGAATGATCTATCCATAACATAATTTTCCTCTCTTTATTTATGCTCACAAACCACATGTGTGAATCTCGGCAGAGTTTCACCTTCGGGGTGCAAAAACCTGCCATGGAGAAGACGAAACTAGATTTTTCACTAGTTCAACTTTCTTTATGTTTGGAACAAAATGAGTTGCAAGTAAGTTCATCTGAAGTAACATAATTCAAGAATCTCCTTCGAGCAAGGTCCTAAACTACCCAAAAGACTCATGATGATAAAGAAAACCCACCCGGCCATACAATGCAGGAGAAGAGAAAAGATGAAAACCTGATGGAGATACTTATCACTTGAGAAAGTAAGGACCAACTGACTCGACTAGACTAAACACAATACAAGTTAATTTACACTTTGCAAAATTGGTACATGGTGAAAAGTGGGGCAACATGGGGTTGATTTTTCATCAACTTCATTAAAAAATATATGAGCTTCCCTTGATATTTTGGATTTATGACAGATATCTCTCCCTTTTACTTAGTTGAGCTCCATACAAAATTATTCTTTTACAAGTATGTATTACATTCTTCAAAGAGTGAAACTTCTTTTTTAGATCCATTACCTCATTTAGACTGTCTTCGTTACATTTCTATTTTACACTAGCTTGTGATGTCTATGAAACTTTATTTATACTACAAACTCAAAAAAATTGTTAGTCTCCAAAATCCAATTATTATGGTTACATTTCTTTTAACATTGGTTATTTGTCCTTAATTACATGAGTTTCCTTAAGAATGCCCTAATTTCAATAAAACAGTGAGATATAATTACTAAATTTTAATTTTATTCTTAATTTTATTATGGTTGATATTTTTGGATTGTTAATTTAAATTTATTATTAGTTAAATATAAATTTCAGGGATTTTTTGCCTTTTAATATTTGGAAGTTACATTCTATAATTTTTGTATATTGGTATGCTCTTTATTAGTTTGTTTTTTAAATTAAAAGTGACCAAAAGCAAGGGGGTCAGCCCTTAACAATCAAAAGGCTAGTAACCAACATATTACCAACTAGTAACAAAAATAGACAAAAAGTACAGGAGAACCAGTAGTCAGAGACAAGAACCTAAAACCAGAGAGCTAGAACCAAAAAGGAACCCTAGCAACTAACCAAAGTCCAATGAGGCACCTAGGCCTAAAAACTTAATTACAACTGATAACCAGCAAAACTATAACTATCATAACAATAAATAAAGTCTTTGGATCCATGGACCCCATAACTGAACAGAAATAAAAAAAGACTTAGATTTCTTTTTTTCCTTTTCCTCTTGCATGAAGAAGAATTTGGGCCCATTCATCAACAAGGAACTAAAAGAGTAATTTATTGTCCTCCATGTCCAAGCTAGCTTCCTCCTTCTCCCATGCTAGCAATTGGAGGGTAGTTGCAGTAGCATGAGTAACTTTAAGTCCAAACTTGGAGAAGGTGAAGAACCCCTCCTCCAAAGCTTTGACTCTTTCCTCTAGGTTTCTGTAATGCTCCTCCACCATCACTGTCTCATCTTTATCCTCCTCAACCTTCTTAGTAGCAACCTCCTTCATTTTCTGTCCCTTTGGTTTATCCTGCAGCACCCGTGGGTTAGAAGAAATCTTCAAATTTTCTTTAACAGGGGAAGAAATGGTAATTGGGGAATTATCCTTTTTGCTCGTCTCATCACAAAAAGTAAAGTGTTTAAGTGAGAAGCTAGCTGAAACATGGGTTGTCTCAGCATTCCTTTCTTTGCCGTTCGACACTTGAGTTTGAGTGTCATCCATCAAAATGTTCCTAGAATTGAAACTTTTTCCCCCCTACTCATTACCATCATCCTTTTTAGATTTGGAAATGCTTTCCTCCTCCCTTCTATCACTATTATTGTCAGAGCTATCTTCTTCAACTTCCTCAACAGGGTATCTAATTGACTTCTACTTACCCCTAGCCTAGGACTGAGCTAGCCTACTAGACCTTCTTCTTTCTTTTCCCCCAATATCTTCACCAAAATCCTCTCCAACAACTTCTACCACCTTATCAACTTTTAATTTCTTGTTTCCCTTTTGTTCTATGGCTATGTCAAGTTTTTTCTTTTTCCTAGTATCATTACTAGGAGATGGCCTAGGAGTATGGATTTTCATCCCCATATTGGAGCTCGAGGGGGAAATCCTACTATGGCAGGGGTTTTCCACAACAACCTCTCTGGGGGGACATAAAGCTAAGTGGAACTAATACAGATGAAAAATTAACCCCTGATAAATAATGGTGAAGTTTAGGCCTTTACTTTTTTTTCCTTAATATGCTTAATCATATCCTCAAGCGAATGTAGAAGAAAAAATGGAATGGAAATGAAATCCCTATTTCTAAAATGATTCAACAAGGAAAAATGATAGTAATAGCACACTCCAAACCTACCTTCCAGGGTGAGATACTTCATCAGGACCAGACACACATCATCCCAGGGCTCAAGTAGCTTATCCCTTTTAAACCCTCCTCTGTAGCGAATCAACTCCTCATTCTTCGCAAATAATTTTTTCATGCTATTCTCATCCTTGACTTTGGTGACTTTCTTCCACTTTTTTCCCTTCATTGTGAGTCCTGTTGCCATAGCAATAACCTCCTCTGTGACTTGAAAAGTAATGTTGTTGATTGTGACCTTCCTATCATCCCAATTATTCACAAATTGTAATGCACAATTTTCATTGTGCCCAGCCATGGACAACATATATGGCAAAAAACCCCCTTCCTTCAAGAGATACCAGGTTGCCATCTTCTCCTTGAAGTTCTCAAGTCTCACTGGTTCCAATCGATTTAGATCATCTCCCATATTAATTTCACCACTATCTTGCCTCTCTTCCTTAGAAATACGCATCAGAACTTTATCACTTACCAATTCTCTGTGGCTACTCTCTTGCTTTAATCCTTTGGGGGAATAGGGATCAAAATTACAGACCTATGTATGATGAGCACCAGAATCCCATAACATCTTATTATGAGATTCGTGGGTATTAAAAAACCTAATTTTCTCTCCCCGTCAATTTCTGACATCCCAATCCATAATATCTATCGTACTTCCATTTGGGAAGTGATTCGAAGCTTGCCCCGAGTTACCATAATTGTGAAAAGACAATTTCCTTAATTCGTAATTACTCCACTTTTCATTTGTACAGCCATGTCTATCTCTTATTTCCAAAACACTAAAGTTAAATTTAGTGAAAAAGTTCTCCATCTCGCCAAAATTGGCCTTACTTTTAAATTTAGTTATCATCATTTTGAATTCTGCCACCTTTTTCCTTGAATATCAACATCCTTAGGCTTTCATTGATATCAACTAAATTTTCCCAGAATGTGATTGCCTTAACATTAAACCCCATGGTAGCCACAGTGTCTGACACTTGATTACCCTCCTAGTAGATATGCTATAGGTGGACCATTCTCATTTAATTTCCTCCAATATATTTTTAATATCTAGGATGATATTTCTAATCTTCCATCCCAATTTTGCCTCCCCCTTTACCCAATCAATCACCAGTTTGGAGTCCCCTTCAATAGTTAACTCTAAAATGTTTCTTTCCCTAGAGAGTTGAAGACCCCATAATAACACCATAGCTTTTGCCACATTATTGCTACCAATCCCCACCTAGCCTGCATAAACCAATAGAACATCACCATTCCTATCTCTTACACACCACCAATCGCTCCCTATCCTCCTTTCGCAGCTCCGTCAAAATTTAGTTTATACTATGTGATGGTGGGTGGTCTCCATATTCTCTGTTGTCTCCTCCTCCTAGTAGAGCTATCAAAAAGGAAGAAGTCCTCTTGACAACCCCAATTCTTAGCCACAATGCCTTCAAGTCTTCTGGGTTCCTCCTTTGGCATCTTATATTTAGCTACTCTTATATTTTCCTTCAACAGTTTGTTCATCACTCCAAAAACCACTTCAACCATCCTATTTTTTCCCTTGAATATCCTATTATTCCTTTCTTTCCATATGTGCTAGCATACATATGGTGGGATAAACTTCCATAAGAGTATTAGTCTTGGATGATGGAATGGGCAATCCCAATTATCCACAAACTGTCCCAAGTTATCTTTCATGACCCATACCACCCCCAATCTTTCCCAAACCTTAGTCTAGATGTCAACCTTAAATTGACATTCAATGAAAAGGTGGTAAATACTTTCTTCCTTTTGTTCACAAAGGTAGCAATGGTTTGTTATGTAGAATCCCCTTTTTTTTCAAATTATTGATTATTAGGATTTTTCCATGTTGAAACATCCAACAAAAAAATTTAATCTTAGGTATAAGGTTACTGATCCATACCTTACTCCACATAGTTGGGCATAGTTCCTTACTAAAAATTAGGGTGTAAGTAGATTTGATAGTGAAGTTCCTAGTCGGAGTTAAATCCCAAGCTAATATGTCTTCCTGTGGTAGCATTGGGATCCTCTGTTCCTTTATTAGTTCTTCCAGTTCCTCTATGAGAATACCTATCTCCCATAGATAATCCTCCTTCAACAGCTTCTTCCATCTCCTCCCCTGATCAATGTAGTCTCCCACTCTAACCCTTATGTCCTCCTTAAGGAGTTCCTTTAAACCACTATATTTACTTAAAGCCTACGGTTTCCCCTCCATCCACCTATCTTCCCAAAACTTTATATTGAAGCCATTGCCCATAATCCACCTCAATCCTTCTCTTAGCAGTCCTCTATTTCTAATAATGTTCTACCAGATCTTTGAACCACTTGGGAGGTCATTATTATACAGGTTCCACTGAAAGGAGGTATTAGACAAATATTTAGCTTTCATAATATTTCCCCACCCCATGTTTCCTTCTACCAGTCTCCATCTAATTTTTTTAAGGAGAGCTTTATTAAGGTCTTTCATTATTCTAATCCCAAGCCCCCCCTTAGCTTTTGGTTTACACACCTCCTCCCAATTGACCAGATTCAATTTATTTTTCTCTTCAGTCCCCGACCACAGGAAATTCCTTTGAATTCTCTCAATTTTCTTGGCCATATTAAGATTAATCTTAAATATGGATAAGAAATAAATAGGGATTCGCTGAAGGGTAGCAGCAATCAGTTGAAGTTTTTTGGCATTGCTTAATATCTTCCCTTTCCACCTTGCAAGCTTCTTTTGAATTCTCTCCACTATCAAATTCCAAAATTCATTAGACATCTCCTTGTTAGTGAGGGGGAGGCCTAAATAAGTGTCTGGGAGGTAAGTGGATTGGCAATCCAAGATTTTCCTAATCCTTATTTGAAGTGAAGGATTAGTGTTAAAGAAATAAATCTTGCTTTTATGGTAGTTCACTTGTTTCCCTGAGCTTTCTTCATAATTATGTAAAATCATTTTCCAGGCTTCAGCCTCCATGATTGAAGATTCTCCAAATAGGAAGGTGTCATCCAAACATTGCCAAATAACCTCAGCTTCAGCATTAGTGGCTGGTTTCACACCTTTAATGCAGCCTAAATTGTTAATTTACAGAATGACCTTCCCAAGACCTCAACAACCATGATAAATAGGTAAGGTGAGATGGGGTCGCCCTATCTTAATCCTTTTCCTACCATTATGTTACCCCATGGGGACCCATTTAGTAGGATGGAGTACTGCACTGAGCTCACCATCAAAATGATCAGGTTTATAATCCTATTGTTAAATCCAATTCTTTCTAGTACATCCTGAAGGAAGTCCCACTTGACCTTATCATAAGCTTTGTAAATGTCTAACTTGAATGTCATTCCAGGTTGCCTACACATTTCCATTGAATGGATAACCTCATGGGTTGAAATAGCCGCATCAAGGATCTGCCTTCCTGGCACAAACCCCTTTTGAGGGCTACCAATAATTTTTTCCAAGAAAGGCTTTAATCTATTCACTAAAACCTTGGCAAAGACCTTGTAAATAGTATTACATAGACTTATAGGTCTAAAATCATTCAAATTCAGAGGATTGGAATTTTTAGGAACTAGTGCAATAAAGGTCTTATTTATGCTCCGTAGTATTTTTCCAATTTTGAAAAAATCCCTAGTTGCCCAAATAACTTCTGATTTGATCACCTCCCAAAAATACTGAAAGAAAGTAGGTGGGAAGCCATCAAGCCCTGGGGCCTTAAAAGCTTTCATTGAGAAAACTGCCTTTTTCACTTCCTCTTCTAAGATCTTACCAAGGATCCAATCATTTTCCTCTTCTCTTATACTCCTTGGGATTGAATTAATCAGACTTCTCTTGATCACCTGGTTCCCAACAAAGTTATCTTCCTTAAGAGCCTTACTAAAGTGATCAACCACAAGTTTCCCCATTTCCTCCTACTCTTTCAATACCCTTCCTCCTTCTTCACTTAGTTTTTAGATAGTGTTTCTTCTTTTGTGGTTAGAAGAAGATCTGTGAAAGAAGGTGGTATTTTTATCCCCTTCCTCTAGCCATTGGATTCTAGATCTTTGTTTCTAGAAAATTTTCTCCTTTTACAAGATCTCTTTCCACCTCCTTCTAAGTTTTTCCTCTTCCTGAATATTCTCCTTTGAGTTATTCCCTTCTGCAATAGCCCCTTGGAGTTTTTTTAGCTTTTCCTCTACTTCTCCTTTACCTTTAAATAGACCCCTAAATGAACTTTTAGCCCAAGCTCTGACATTTCTTTGAATATTATCTAGTTTTTGGGTAAGTCTGTACATTACAGTACCCTCTATTCTTATATTCCATCACTCCTGAATCTTATCTTTGAATTCTGGATGTCATTCCCACATTATTTCATATCTGAAAGGTTTCTTTCCCCCTTTATAGCCATCCTGCCAATGGAATAAAATGGGTGAGTGGTCAGACACCGTTCTGTTGATATTTTCCAAGTAGGAGTTGCCCATGCTATTCCAATTCCCTGACAGTAATAATCTGTCCAGCCTAACCTGAATGAGATCTTTGCCTTTCCTATTATTAGTCCAGGTGTATGGGTTACCCCTCAACTCCACATCCATGAAGTCCAGCTTCCCCATAAATTCACGTAGATCTTGCAAGCTCTCTTGACATTCTCTGTTGCCTCCCCTCTTCTCTGAATGGTAAAGAGGGGTATTGAAATCACCCATACACATCCATTTCTCCTCCAACATAGTTTTAGATATCCTTATCAAATTTTCATACATTTCCTTCCTCCCTAATTTACTATAAGGTGCATAGATATTAATCAGTTTCTAGTTGTGACTATTCAATTGGAAATGAGTAATTATAAAGTTTTTTTCCTTCCAGATCTCATAGCCCTTCAACGAGTTTAGATTCCACATGATATCAATTCCCCCCAAAGCTCCATCTAAATCCCTATGTATATACCCTACCCCTGGCTAGATATAGCTAGCAATTTTATCAAAATTTGAGCTAGACATTTTTGTCTCTTGAATTAACACACAATCTATTTTTTCATGAGATATTAATTGCTTGAGAGCATACTGCTTCTAGGGATTATTAAATCCCCTTATATTCCATGAAAGGAGTTTCATTTCTTACCTTTTTTTACTGTCTCTAGTGTAATTTGTTTACCACTGGCTACATCTCTAGCAGTTTGCTTTGTCCTGGTAACTCTGCTTGTTGGTCTTCTTGCTGTTCTTGAAACTCCAATATCTGGTTTTCTCCCTCCCCTTTTCTTCTTTTGCACTTCCCATTCCCCATTATCCTCCTAAGGTGAAGAGGGGCTCATCTCCTTATCCATATTATTAATGCTTTCCATTACTCTCGTCGCTATCTCAGCCTGTGAGGCCTTTACTATCCTCAGAGGGGAGCAAACTAACTCTCTTATATCACCTTCCTTATGCTTATGGTCCCCCCCTGTTGTTGAGGAGCCCATGAAAGCGGGGGTTATCCCTTTCCCCTTAGAAGGGGTTTCAAGCTTGCTCCCCCCAAACGAGATTGTTGTCAAATCTTGTATAGTGTTGGTTCCTTCTATTTCTCCATCTTCCAAACACTCTTCCACCGAAGACCTCGCTAACGGTGAGCCCAAAAGATCCTCCAAATCTCTTTTGAAAGGGTATTTCTCCTGAGCCTTCTCATCTTCCTTAGTCTCCTTACCCCTAGGACTCATATCCTAAGTGGAGGTCATAATGGGAAAGGTCATAGGAGGTTTCATTACTATCTTCTCAGTCTATATAGAAGGTTCCCCAATGTTCTCCATAACTATCCCTGGGGAGCACTCCTTCTGTTTATCTTTTTGCATTTTAGCTTTGCAATCCACAATAATGTGACTAAATTGAACACATCTTTGGAAAAACAAGCCAACATTCTCATATTCTATGGGATGAACTCTCTCACCCCATTTAGTTTTTAAAGTGACCACAGTAGGTATTGTTCTGTTCAGTGCTACATTCACACAGAATCTAGCATAGACAAGTCTCAATTTTTGCATTGTCACTTTGTCAGTAGTAACAAAATGACCAACAAAGTTCCCCACCCATCTTAATATCCTTTCATCCAAAAATTCCAGAGGGAGGCTAGGTAATCTTACCCAAATTGGGGCAAGTTTTGTTAGCTCCAAACTAGCATCAAAGCCCAGATGCCATATAGTCAGGGCTAGACAGTGCTTCCCAAAATACCAAGTCCCAGACAGAACCGCCATGAGATCTTCTTCTGTGGTGAATCTAAAACAAAAAGAACCACTTGGCATGGTAGAAACACTTATAGTTCCTTTAACCTTCCACTTATTGTCCATTCATTTCCTTACTGTCTCGATAGAAGGGTGGAAAGCAAAAAATCTGCCAACAACACAAATTTTGAGGCCAGAAGTCACATTATCCATCATGCCATTAGGGAGTGCAATCATAGGACCTTCTTGTCGACATGTTACCATGGGATTCTCTATGATAGGGCTGGACATCTTGGAACCCATGAGCACATTCTTCCATCCCAACAAAAAACCCACATCCAACTTTTGGGCATCTCCATGCTGACAACTGGCAAAACTTCCTCCCACTTGCTTAGGGACGTCCACACTCGACCGTCCATGCTTCAAAGTTGGCTTGACATACCTCGACCCATCAAACACCATGGACCCACTACCAAACAACTAGTCAACATCTCTACTCACCACAAGCACTAGTTGTAGGTCCAAGCAAGAAGGTAGATCTGGAGGTTTAGGGCCCTCCATCATTCAAAATTCAAAAAGAAAATGGGTGGAAAAATTGCATAGTTCAAAGTTTCTATCCAAAATGTTTTCTAAACTTAAATTGTTATTATTCTTTGTTATTATTATTATTAGTTTGTTAATTCAAATTATTGATTAAAATTTACCTATATTTCTATTTTGACTAATATGTTCTAAAACATTTCTTCCTACACTACTATAATTCGCTTCATTTTTCGACCAAAATTGGTTGAATTTTCTACTCATGTTGGCTGAATAATCTACAAATTATTTTATCTCTATTTTCCTTGTTGAATCTTCAACTAATCCTTGTTAACATCAAAATGTCAACAAAAAATTTTGTTGAAAATGGCCTCTTATGTTTGCAAGAAGGTCCGTCAAAATTTTGACCAAACTTGGTCGAAATGGCTCCCTTGATCGACCAAGATGCCAAACCCAAGATGGCATCTTGGTCGATGCTTTAGTCAAAAGTTTGACCAATGTTGATCAACATTGGTCAAAATTTTGACCAACATGATTTTTTTTAAAAATAACTGAAGATAAATATCCAAAGTAATCACTGACATATCCTAGTTGGCGATTAGTTTGGATATTTGTCTTCAGGTCTTTGGTGGGTCTACCACCACCTTGAGATGAGATTTTACAGAGCTATATTGATGGCACTTATAGAGAGATGAGATTCTAGTATGACATTGTTCCATCTCCTAATTGGGAGATGTTGGGAGTTAGCCATTAAATTAGTAAACATCTATAAGATCCTATATATTCTCATACGTGGGGAACAATTTATGATAGATAAACCCTTGATAGTTGAAATCTATGAGTCATTCATCTATAAGGTTATGGTAGGTTAATGGATGATAAAGGAAATCTCTACTTGTGGTTTCTTAAGTAAGGATGGTGCTAGATTCTATTGATGTGGTAAATTTTGATCACCATAGTGTTACTACAAATGGCTACAGAAGGACAAGGTTCCCATCTATCACATTGTCTCATTCCCTACATCTAGACCATGGAGACAAAGAAAATATATCTTGGGATCGTAGCATGTTGTCCCACCTATACCACAATGTCAATTGTTACATACACCATAAGCACTACAAATCAAAACTTACAAAAAATATTAGACATGGATGTTGGAGCACATCATGTGCATTAGGCATGTGAGTTAACCTTATCCTATTGATTCTTAGCTCCCTCACACACAAAAATCAAGACAAAAGAAACAAGGAACTAGTTTTCCTTTAGGTGAGATTGAGATAACATGTGCTCCAAAACTAGTTTGATACCTTCATCCTTTGAAATACACATCCCAAATAGGGTCATGATTGATTATGAGAAAGTTCTCAATAAAAAAAAAATTGAATGTAGGAAATTTTTTAGGTGAGGGAATTTCCTTAATTAATCAATAATCCCTTCAATGACTTCTATGTTGAAAACTTGAGGTTAAACCCCAAAAGACACATCACCCACTTTGTTCATCTCCCTCAAATGTCATCTCTGGAGAATAAATTCATAAGTAAATTGTTCTTAGTTAGGACTCAATTTTTTGTATATTGAAGGTGATGCCTCAACTTTTGTGACATTTTTTTTTCCATGGAAGAGTTATGAGAGTTATACTCAACAAAAACATGACTAATATAATAATAAACTTTATTTTCCCTTGTCATCATACTAAGCTAATAAAGTTTCTAAAGCATTATGTAATGCTGGAAGCATAAAGGGCCTATCTTACATAGTGTGCATCAACATGGAAGGATTAGCAAGTTTTTCTTGATGGAATCCAAATCCTCCTAGCATTCACCTCCCCATTTGAAGTACACATCCTTCTTTAACAATCATGTGAATGGAATAGTTAGCTCAACCAATGGGAAACAAATCTTATTAAATTAGATTGTTCATGGAAATGTTACTCTGTACACCTAATGTTCAACCTCTAAATTAACTCAACAACACTCAATATGGATTCAAATAGTCTCCTTATACCTTGTGAAACATGACAAATGAAAACACAATCTTTGTTGGAAGACATCTTCTAATTATAATTGTCACATTTCTCTGTGACAATACAATGTCATATAAAAGAGTTCAATCCCTATTTTCATGTACTTCTATGTACAAAAAAAGCCTTAGGAAAGGCTAAAAATTATAGTAAAATTAGGGTAATCACAATATTGTTCCTCAACAATCTTGATCCAATTTTAAATGAGTCAGCATACTGATTATGACTATGAGTGTTACTGTCCTTGTGAAAATTTGACAGTGTTCAACCAAATTGAGGTTTCAACCCACTCATGAAATCTCTGCCAATAAAATAAAAGTTATTTTTAGACTTTTTATAACTCTAGTTTACCCTTCAAGTCATTGGAGGCCTCAAACAATACAAGAAGTTACTGAAAATAATGAAATAATTGCGCAAATACATGAAAATGCCATGACAATTAGGTGAGAGCATAAAATATCTTTTTGAATAAACATCCATTTGATCTAAGGAGAAATTTATTTGAAAGATCCAAAAGGATAGGAAACAACAGAGTTTGTGGTAGTTGCAACAACTAGCTGATGAAGGATGTGTGTTATATAATTCTATTAAAAAAAAATCATTATGTGCTTATACCATTTCATTTGACTACAAAAATTAATATGTGCTATAAAAATTACGATTAACATCAATAAAAGTAGTGCACAATGTTATTTACTAATAATTTTTGGAATAAATAACATGTGATTGAAAGGTTTTGAGATGTGGTTACAAGGATGGGCTACCATTAGATTGACCCCCATCCTTGTTTGCATTAGATATGTATATGTTTTGCAATTGGTATACATGAACACAACAAGAAAAATTGCATTCTTGGAAGATATTAGATGCCATTAATATTAGAAAGTGCAACTCTAGGAATACTTAGCACACCTCACCAATGTCACAAAGCGTAAATGACATAGTACTTAGGTAAACAAAATATAGAAATGAAGATTAGATACATGCAAAATTATCTACAAAGTGCACTTAATATTTATATTTCAAATTATAAATATTAGTAATCCTTGGAAATTATAAATAGTGAATTTATAAAAACTTGTAAAAAGGGAGAAGGATTGTACCTATTTCTTCAAAAATTTGGCTCACACATTTAAGCTCCTCAACTTTTCCCAGTGCATAACCAATCGTCTTAGCCTAATTTTTAACAACGAATAAAATTAAGTAACTATTAAACAATTATAATGAAAAATATTTATATTCTAGAGATAGATACAATGCTTTGTAATGTTAAAAGTACATGAATATATGCAGAATAGTAAAACATCTTAAATCCAGTTCAAGAAACCCACCAGGTGTGTTATAGATTATAACTGCACTCATAATGTAATGTAAAGCATCTAGTGGTGTAAGGGTAATCCTATATCACCCAAAAATATGCTTAGTGTTAGTTTCTGTTTAATATGTTTTCATTTCTAGATACCCATTTGAGTCAAATAGGGATTCCAACTCTCATAGTTCTACTATTGGTTTATTGTGTTAGAGTTCTTGAGGACCTTGGCATGCGTGCCAATGTAGAAAATAGATATTTTTTAATTGAGCTATAATTATGATAATTTAGAGGGTATAACTTGGAGGGATGATTATACTTGTAATTTAAAGAACTCTAAAAAAAGAATCAGGTCAAAAGGATATACGATTTGAAAGTTATTGTAGTTTTAGTTGCCTAGAGACCCCCTCAGAGTGCTTCAAAGTCATATTTGAGACACTAAACATGGATTCTACAATGGACATTCATGACAGTATCATCACACCTACCTTGGAGATGCCCTTTTAGGATCCTCATATTTTCTCCTTTGAGCACCAGATAGGCCTTCCAGTTTTCCTTCTCTTTCAGGGGTTCCCTTGTTTTGTTCCCTTTTTTACTCCGCATTGGAGTTTCAATGGTTCGATTCTTTCTTCAGGGGCTCCATTATTCTAGCAGGGCTTTGACAGCTTTTCTATCTCTCATGGTGGGGTGGTTGTACTTATGGTTTTGAGAGAGTCTCTTGAAACATTTCCGGTGGAAGTTGTCCTTGGGGGTTCTTGTTGAGGCCTTCCTTCCTTCCTTCTTTCATTTTTTCAGCATCTTTTTTTACCTCTTTTTGGGGGAGGGTTTTTCCCATGAGTTTTTCCCTCTTTCCCCATTTTAAGAGGTTGCATTTCTTTGCATTGTACATGGGTACCTAACATGGCCTTGTTGTTGGGACCCATTCTACATTTTCTATTAATTTTTTGAGCTTAAGGCATTCGCCTAAGTTGCACTTAAGGGGGGGTGTTAGAGTAAATAATTAATTATTTATTATTTATTCTATTTACTTAAGCTCACTTAGGTTAATGTATTCATTTAATAGTTGTAGTGATGAGTTGTTGGTAACATGGAGTTTGTTCCTTTCTAGCATGTTCCACCTTTTTGTGGATGCTTAATTGTCAACCTTATCTTCTACTACTTTTCAACTTGTTCTACAAGCTTCCATGAGGCCTTTATATCCAGGCTCTCTCATTGTATCTCAAAACTCATTTTTCATTGTAAATATATTTCCTTGTTTTGCAATATTTTCTCTCTCAAGTCCATTTACGGTTTTTCGAAGCTCCACCTGTTCCTTCTTGGTTTCCCTTCGACATATCATTTCCAACACCTTGAAACTAAATGTCCATCCTTCCCACAAAAATTGCAGTTCTCACTAGATTTCTTCTTGGTCTTGGAGGTAGACTCACCCAACTTTGAAGAATCTTTACCCTTGGGAGGGTTTGTTGGAGGATTAGCTAGAGGCTTAGGATCAGATTTTGATGTGTCTTTCTTCAATTTTCCTTTCCTCTTTGATTTCCCCTTAGAATTTTGGGCAACCAGTGCTTGGCTAGAAGAGCCAAAGGCATCCACCTGTTAGATCTTTGCCTATTCCCTAGTCAACCTATCACAAAATGTCTCAAATGTAGGCATCTTATGTCTATCACCAAGGACATCCATGGTGGAGTAGAAAATAGAAGAAAAAATCTAATACTGTCCCCTCAACTTTGAGAGTATAAAAAAATACCCTTATCATCCATTTTGTTCTTCCCACATCCCTATAAAATTGCACACAGAGATTTGAACTTCATCAGAAAGTCCTCAGTGGTGGGAAAGTCAAACCATCCAAGTGAAATAGGACACTATATGAAAGGTTGAGTGCAATCAATCCCATGGTTTCATCCATTTTGTTCTTGTGTTGTAGAACCTCAAAAGGACATGTAAGAATAGGTTGGTGCTCATCTAGACAAGACCATAGACCTCTTGACATGAGAAGCCTAGTCATTTGTGCCTTCTAGGTGTGGTAGTTGTGTGGTGTGAGACAAGTCACAGATGGATCCACCATTGAGAGAAAGAAAAGACGAAAGTAGAAGGGTCTTATCTAAAAAAAAATTAGAGAAAAGAAAAATAACTTACCCCCCCCCCCCCCCACAAATGATAATATCCCTCAAATACCACAAAAAAACACCTATGGAAAGCAAAAAACTAGAAAAGAACCTAGATTGTTGATGCAAAGAAGGAGGAAACAAAGCCTCTATTTTGACACCAAAAATGGGATCTCAAAAGAACTTAGAATCTAATGAAACTAGCACCATTGTCTTTGTCTCTGAGTCAATTTTTTGATGCTTCTTTTAGATCGAGAAAAGACCTCCACATGCTCAAGTTATAGCCAAAAGACTAAATGATGCTCCAAAAAGACCACCTTATTGGAAAGTTATAGTCACTATGTTAAATTTGATGCTTGTACGACCATCACTAGGCCATCACTGTAAAAAATTTGGTGGCTAGATTGCCGACATCAATAGTCAGATTGATGATGTCACCTTACTGAAAAATGATGTCAGCACAAGGTTTGGTAGTGATGACATTAGTGGCTGATAATATGATATGGCAGTCCAGAAAAGTGATGTCAGCACCATTACAGTGCTCAAAAAGTGATGTAGGTAGTTGTCAGCATGCTGGAGCGATGACAGAGAAATAACTATCGGCAATAGTGGTGCTTGGGAGGAGAATCTAGTGGCACCATTGTCCGAGGTGGAGCGGAAGCTATGGGTCGAAAAAGTTGTGTCCATTGAGGAGTTGGGGTTGTCAATAGGTGATTCCTCCATTGCAAGTGGAGCACTAGTTGGGTGCTGGTGGAGCATAGGCTACCCTATGGTGCCACACAAGAACTATTATGGTGGCAGCTTTTTTAATATATTTTTTATTTGTTTGCTTTGCGCGTCTATACGACTGTACAACTACAACCAAGGGGGCTTAAATTTTTTTCCGAAATGCCTTGTAGCCAAAAATGAAAAGTTTTATGTGAATCCTAATGGAAAATGGCCTTCTAGATCCAATGGTAGTGTTCGTTTGATCCCAAAGTGCTTTGAAAAATTGCTCTACCACTAAATTGAAGAAAAATGCACAAACAAACTAGTATTTGTGACTCCAAATCACGACTTGAAAAAATCCTTCGAACAAGAAGTAGTAGGGAGGCTCTGATACTATGTAGGAGTTGAGAATCCAACTCCAAAAATGCACCAAGATCACCTGCAGTGCAAATAGCTTGCTAGAGAGTAACCTAAGGAGAAAGAGCTTGAAGCAAGAACCACACAAGAAAATATTTCACAATAGGAAATCAGAATTGATATGTGAATGGATGAATTTAGAATGAGAGAGAGATTTCTTATAAAGGCCTCAAGGAAGCTTGTAGAATAAGCTTGGAAGGTGGTAGAAGATAAGGTTGACAACTAAGCACACTTTCCACAAAAAGGTGGAACATGCTAGAAGGGAACAAACTCCCATGTTTTCAACAACTTATCTCTACAAATATTAACTACATGCATTTACCTAAGTAAGCTTAAGTAATAAAATAAATAATTAATAAATAAATAATTAATTATTTACTCTAACAGTAAAAACCCAAAATATGGGGAACAAACAACACTTGTCCATAGAGCTATAAAACTCTTGGAGAGATTTTCAAAAATGTAAGCGATTTGTCAGTCAAAGTCTTGGATCAAAATTTATGCCTCCTAGAAGTTGGACTACCATTTCTAGATTCTTCTAATTTTATACTGACTTCTGACTTATTTTCTAGAACCTTCTGTTTTGGAAGTGGATGCCAAATGGAATATTCTAAAATGTATTCCTAACCCTAAACCTAATTTGGGTTACTTTAGGTCATTTTTGGCATTGTAATCATAGATTTTGGTGGAGTTTGGAAGAAGGTACTATGAGGAAGGTTTCTCTCCAAAAGCAGAAAATATTGTAAGCCCATAGGGCATGTCATTGGGTCTATTTTCATTGCACTAAATTTAATAGCATATGACTTTTGATAATATCATTTCCCTTTTCCCATGGTGTTCATTTGGTCTTGGGTTGTGCCCTCATCAAGTGGTAGCAAAGTAGGTTTTCTTGAGTGTGTAGACAGAGTACTGACTGGGAGGCAGTTTGCACCAAGACTATGTGGTTATGGGTTTTGATATAGTGAGAAGATGCCTCCATAAAGGGAGCATGGTGAAAGGGCCAGATATGTTCCTCTTGAGGTTAGAGCCCTCTAGAGACAAGTTTAGGCATTGCAAGAGGAGATCCATAGAGGGATGACTATTGTCATAGGTGACAAAAGTGAGGAGGAAAATGAAGAAGAAGAAGAAAATATTGTGTAGAAAGGGGAAGGAGATGAGATGTCCTAAACCAAGTAGAGGATATGTTTTTTAGGGCCATTTTCAAGATGGGAAAAAGTCCTAAAATTTATGTCAGCATGTTTTCAAGAAATCTAAACCTGGATGAGTTGATCAAATGGATCAATGATCTACAGGAATATTTTGAGTATGAGGATATCGAGGACCCTAATAGGGTTAAGTTTCCAAAGTCCAAAGTGAAAGGCCATGCCAAAATTTTGTGGCAAGAGATTTAGTTGGAAATGAATAGAAGAGGAAAGGAGAAAATCAAAAAATGGGATCGCATGGTGGACAAAATAAAGAAGCAATTCATTCATGTTGATTGCGAACTTGATTTGTTCAACAAGATGCAAGGATTAAAGAAAGTAGGAAAATCTATCTAGGAATACATAGAGGAATTTTATTGATTCCTTATTAGGGTGGGGCATATGGAAGAAAAAAATGAGAAGGTTGGTTGTTACCTTAATGGGTTAAGACCTAGCATTCAAGAGGAGTTAAGTCTAGTTAGAATGACTAGCATTCAAGAGGCATACTAGTTCACCTTGTGAGTTGAGGAGAAGCTTTAAAAAAAAGTTTGATGGAAGGAAAAGAGGGCACAATCAAGGAGGAAGGGGTGTTCATAGGTCATTTGGAGGCTGAAATGAGAACTAGAAGAAAAATGAAGATATGGGTACTAGCCAAAACTAGAAGAATGAGTGTTTCAACTACTTTTGTGATCAAAACTTTGGAGATCAAAGAGGAAGAGGTAGAGGACATGGATGAGGTTCAAGAAGAGGAGGCTTTCATGGTACCTTTTTTCATTTCAATGAAGAAGATCATTGTGCCTATGAATTCCCTCAATGCCAAGGAAGGATTGACAGGAGAGTTGATGGTCAAGCAAGGGTTGCTCATGTGGATGATGATGTATAACCATCACATTTAGAGGATCTAGAAAGAGGAGAGGTTCTAGTTAATAAAAGGGTCTTACTAAGTGGTGAGACTAAACTTGGACAAAGGAAGAGTTTGTTTCATACTAGGTGCAAGTGTGAGGGTAAATTTTGTGATGTGATTGTTGATGGTGGAAGCACCGACAACTTGGTGCAAGAGAAGATGGTCTCAAAGCTAAAGCTCAAGAGGGAGAAACACCCCAATCCCTATTAGATTTCTTGGGTTCAAGATGGTCATAAGGTCCCAGTTAGTGAGAAATGTTTGGTAG
The DNA here is from genome assembly GCA_028749045.1 of Cupressus sempervirens. NCBI lineage: Eukaryota > Viridiplantae > Streptophyta > Pinopsida > Cupressales > Cupressaceae > Cupressus > Cupressus sempervirens. Next base: position 80,715,855 of record CM053784.1, read on the forward strand.
AGCTCAAAATTGGGAGTTACCATGACGAGGTTCTCTATGATATCATTCCGATGGACGTTTTCCATTTATTGTTGGGAAGGTCATAGTAGTTTGATAGGCATGCTATACATGATGGTCATGCAAATAGATACTCTGTAAAAAAGGATGGAATTTGCTACAAATTGAATCCATTGATAAAGGAGGGTAAAAAGATATGAATTATTCCTAGGGCATGTGTTGTTGATGGAAGAAAATTTCTAGATGGCATGAAGCATCAACATATGTGTTATGCTTTAATTCCTAGAAAGGATAAGGAAGGTAGTAGTGAAGTTCCACTTGAAGTTTCAAGTCTATTAAGTGAGTATAGAGATGTCATCTCTGATAATGTTCTAGAAGGGCTGCCACCAATAAGGTAGATTAGTCATCAAATAGATTTAGTCCTTGGATCTAGTTTGCCTAACAAGGCTGCTCATAGGATGACTCTTGCTGAGATTGAGGAGCTAAATAGACAAGTTCAAGAGCTATTGAGGAAAGGTTTAATTCAAGAGATCCTGAGTCCATGTGCAATACTTGCAGTGTTGGCACCAAAGAAGGATGGAGAGTGGAGAATTTTTACAGACTCTTGGGCTATAAATAAAATAACCATCAAGTACCAATTTCCTTTCCTAAGGATGGATGATCTCATGGACTTCTTAAGTGGACCTCGGTACTTTATAAAGATAAATCTCAAGAGTGTCTATCACCAAATATAGGTACAAGAGGGAGATGAGTGGAAGACTACATTTAAGACCAAGAAGGGTCTATATGCATGGTTAGTCATGCTCTTTGGATTGACCAATGCACCGAGCACAGGTTCATGTGGCTTATTAATGAGGTACTAAGGAAATTTTTGGGAATTTTTTTAATTGTCTATCTAGATGATATTTTTATTTTTAGTAAGTCTTTGGATGAACATTTATTGCAAATTAGTAGTGTCCTTAAAAGGTTGAGGGAAGGGAAATTGTTGATTAATTTGAAGAAGTGTAGCTTTGTCAAAATGGAGTTAGTCTATTTGGGGTTTGTTGTATTAGCTGAAGGTTTCAAAATAGACCTAGAGAAGGTGAAGGTCATGTTGGAATGGCCTACTCCAATGTCTGGCACTAAGGTGAGGTCATTCCATGATCTAGCTAGTTTTTATATGAATTTCATTAGGAATTCCAATAGTATATGTGCACCCCTAACTAAAATAATGAGTTTAAGTGGACTATAGGAGCTACAAGGAGTTTTTAATTGCTGAAGATGAAGGTGGCAGAGCAAACTATGTTGGCACTTCCTAAACTTAACAAAGTGTTCTAGGTGGATTACAATGCTAGGGGAAGTGATATTGGGGCTATTTTGAGCCGAGAGGGTAAGCCTATTGCCTATTTTAGTGAAAATTTGAATGTTACAAAGAAGAAGTATTTTGTTTATGATCAAAAACTCTATGCAATAGTTCAAGCCTTAAAAAAATGGAGGCTTTATTTACTTCCAAAAGAATTTTTCTTGTATACTAATCATCAGGTATTGTAGTACCTAAATAAATAATGTAAATTGAATTAGAGACATTTGAAATGGGTAGATTTTATGCAAAGTTATACATTTTTATTGAAACATAGAAGCAGAAGGTCTAATAGGGTTGTAGATACATTAAGTAGGAGACAATTGTTACTGATAGAAATGTAGGTTGAAGTGGTTAGGTTTGATGAACTTAAGAATTTGTACCCTAAGGATCCTGGCTTTAGAGAGGCTTGGAATTCTTATAAAGAACCTATTACTCTAGATAGGACTAGATGGCTAGATTACATGATTTAGGATGGAATGTTATTTAACGGAAGTCAATTGTGTATTCCAAGGAGTTCCATGAGGGAGAACTTGATCAGGGAGAAACATAGTGGAGGGATGGCAAGAAACTTTGGTTGAAATAAGACTATTTCTATTATTCATGAACATTACTTTTTGCCTCAAATATCATAGGATGTGAAGAAATTTGTGCAGAGTTGTCGAGTATGTCAAACAACCAAAGGATCTAGTCAAAATACTGGACTTTATCAGCCATTGCCCATTCCATCAAAGCCTTGGGAGGACATAAGTATGGATTTTGTTCTTGGATTGCTGAGGATACAAAGGGGTAATTACTCAATATTTTTGGTAGTTGATAGGTTCTCCAAGATGGCACATTTCATTCCATGCCACAAGACTCATGATCCAGTCCATATTGCAGATTTTTTTTAGAGAAGTGGTGAGGATACATTGGTCTCCCAAAAAATATTATTTCTGATAGAGATACTAAATTTTTTGGGTATTTTTGGAGGACTTAGTGGAAGAAGTTAAAGATAGAATTGAATTTTAGTTCTACACATAACTTGCAGATTGATGGACAAATAGAAGTAGTGAATAGAAGCCTAGGAAATTTGTTGAGGTGTTTACTAAGAGATAAGCCCAAGGGATAGAATTTGATTCTACCACAAGTAGAATTTTCTTACAAAAATTTTGTGAATAGGAGTACTGGTAGATCTACATTCCAAATTATGTATGGGAGTAGTCCAAGGACTACACTAGAGCTGAGGAAGATGGAGCAAGGAAACAGGAAAAGTGCTAAGGCAGAAGACTTTTTTGAACATGTCAAGAACCTACATGAGGAGGTACATGTACATATTGCCAAGATGAACCTATAGTATAAGGCTAGAGTAGATCAAAAGAGAAGACATAAGTAGTTCCAAGTTGGGAATCTAGTTATGGTATACATGAGGAAGGAACAATTTCTTACCAAATGGGATTCAAATTTCTCTTATTTTCAATATTGTAGACTCAACAACATATCATGATGATAGTGCCAAGGAGGATTTGATGTTGGAGCCATGTCCAATTCCTACTTCTGAGAAAGAAGAGATTGAAGAAATTCTAGATAGTTGTGCAGGCTAGAGCACCAAAAATAGGTAGTATGAAGATTACTTGGTGAAGTGGAAAGGATGACTAGTGGAAGATTCAACTTGGATATCTACCACAGAGGTTGCCAATTTGGGTTTTCCTCTACCAAATGTAAAGTGGCAAGATCACTTTTCAATCTACCCTAGGTGTCTAATGTAGGAGCATCCAATAGTGTAATGGAAATCCTATATCACCCAAAATATGCTTAGTGTTAGCTTCTATTTAATGTGTTTTCATTTTTGGATACCAATGTGAGTCAAATAGAGATTCCAACTCTCATAGTTCCACTATTGGTTTTTTGGGTTAGAGTTTTTGAGCACCTTGGGATATGTGCCCATAAAGAAAATAGGTTATTATGTAATTATTCCATAATTATGATGAGTTATAGGGATTAAGTTGGAGGGATGATTATTCTTTTAATTTTAAGCACTCCAAAAAAAAACAGGTCAAAAGGCTTTACAGTTTGAAAGTTATTGCAGTTTTAGTGCCTAGAGTCCCCCTAAGAGCACTTCAAGGTCAGATTTGAGGCACTAAATGGCATTTTACGAGCCCAAAAAATTGGAAATGTAAAAATTTGGTCCATAGGGATATAGAGCACTTGGAGAGATTTATGAAAATGTAAACGGTTCATCAATCGGAGTTCCAGATCAAAAGTTATGCCTCCTAAAAGTTGGACTACCATTTTTGGATTCTTCTAATCTTACACCAACTTCTTACATATTTTCTAGAAACTTCTATTTTGGTGGTGGATTTGAAATGGAATATTATACAATATTTTCCTAACCCTAAACCTAATTCAGGTTACTTTAGGTCATTTTTGGGATCATAAACATAGTTTTGGGGGAGTTTAGGAGAAGGTACTATGAGGAGGGTTTTTCTCCAGAATTAGACCACATTGTAAGCCCATAGGGCATGTCATTGAGTCTATTTTCATTATACTAAATCTAATAGCATATCACTTCTAATAATAACATTCCCCTTTTCCTATTGTGTTCATTTTGTCCTAGGTTGTGCCCTCATCATAATGTTAACTATTTAGGTGAGCTATTGAGCCATAAACTTGAATTCCCATAACATTACACAAATATGCTTGATACATTTAATTTGAGCCTAATACCAAGTGGTAAGGTTTTCTAGGTGCTATATAAATCATACTCTTTAACAATGTTGTCATATGAAAGAGGTAAAGGTTTGCAAGAAGGAGTTGGAACATTTTGGAGTATGAATGAATCAACAAAAATGAGTATCTTTTTGGAAGAGAGTTGATGAACCTAAAATGGAAGATTCCTCCCATTCTTCTTATTAATCAGTAGATGTGACATCAATATTTACAAATCACAACTTCAATGTGAACATGCTCCAAGACCAAGATTTCCCTTCTGTGTCACCACCAATTCTGCCACTTCCTCCTCATCCTCAATGCTAATCATTGATAAAATTGGTAAGTCAAATAATTTAGATTAATTATCATAGGAAAACCTAGAAGAAGGATTGCTTAAATTTAGTAAGAAGAATTAAATTTCTACTACCTCTTTTTGAGGAATCAAAAGACATGCACCATGGAATAGGATCTCTGCCTTGGGATTCTCTTACATGTATTTCTTCCTTGGAAAAGGCCTAGCAATCTTCTGAAGCTTCGCTTTAACTCTTTCATAATGGTAGAAAACTCTATCTAGTCTTGGAGAGTTAGGTAATAACAAGAAGGTTTTTATATAAAAATAAGACTAACATATTGTGTCAACGATTTCCCTTTATACCTAATGTACATGATATGTAAGTGAAGCTTGAACACAAGATGATGTGTTCAAATAAAAAGTAAAAATAATAACCATCACCATAGAACCAAGAAATAAATGAAGGCTAACCATGCAGAATAATTCAAAGATAGAAACAATGGAGATCTGAATGATCAACTCGTTATTGATTTAACATATCAAATACATTATCCATATCTTACCTTTAATTCATCCTTTTATATTGATATAAAGTTGTACCTAAATTCTATGTATTATCTAGTAACATAATTTCAAAATGTCTTAGAACATGCTTTCATGTTCTTCTCCTAATTTAAAAATCAAAAGGGATCATCTGGCATCAATTAGCATTGAAAATGCAGAAAGATATGTTTAGCAAGAAATTGCAAAAGTGCAAAAATGCAATTTTTGAAAAGTTATCATAAAAGTCCTTTTTAACCTCCCAATGATCACAACAATAAATATTTGGTTTGAACTAGTTATATGAAGGTATTTAAGACTTATTGTATCCCTCTCATACTAGAACATAAAGTTTTACGAAAGAACCAACATTTTTATGAAGGAAAAACCTATTTTTTAGAGCACTCTTGTCTTGTACGGCCATGTATGGATTGATGAGGATAGATAATGAACATGTGAAGTTAGATATCTCTGTTATCTTTCATTTTCACTTGGTTTGGTTGAATTTTATTAATTTTAGAGATAGTTACAACATTTTCTTTGACTATGGGTCTAAAACTCTCAAATCAAGGGTTTGGAGCCAAGAAATGGCCTTAGCTTGCAATTTCACCATTGGAAATTGATGCTCTTTAGTGAAATGAAAGTAGGTAGGGTTTATTTTAAGACTTGAAAGGCTTGGGACAAGAAAATCATGTTTGCCACTTCAAACTTGATGCCCTAGGCTAAATATAACTATGTATTTAGCCTTAGAATGTGTTGTTTGAGAATGTGATCAACAAAAGAAGATTGTGGGTCAGATTTTATTGATGGAACAATTCGACCTTGGCCTATAAAAGGTCACCAAATTAATAGTATAGTTGCATGCACCCAATTGAGGCAATTCTAGCAAGCCCTAGCCTAATTTGATCACCTAGGCTAAAGTGTTTCTTGTTGTTACTTTATGTTGCTAGAGTGAAACTAATAGTTGGTTACAATGAGAATAAATAGTATAAATCACACCTCATTATAAAAAATAAATCCAAATTTGTTCTACTTGACTTCAAGAAAATATGTCATAAAAAGTGCAAACTTAAACTCATTCTATCATGTTTACTTTAAATTCAAACCTTAAAATTGTCCACTATATTGTATTAGATGTACCTAGGAATTTTTTAGTAGAAGATAGAGAATGCCAACAAATAAAGCTATGTAGAGAAGTGCAACATGTGGACAATACTCACAACCATCAGCAATACAAAACCTCAAGAACACATAATCTCAGCCAACAAATAGAAGTATCTTGTTCCATTGTTTGGAACTCATGAAATGTAATGTTGGTTGATCAGGGTCCTGAATTTCAAAATTTTCTAAGTTGTCAAGAAGTTGCTCAAATGGCTATAGGGGAAAAAAAAAATAGGCAGATTGGTTACTGGGGGGCCAAATAATGCCTAAACACCTCTATTAAACCTATTTGGTTCCATTCAAAAAGGTTGTAAGGGTCTAGAAGACAAAAATGCAAAAATTGTAATGTGGTCAAAAACTTTTAAAAGTTGCTCCAGAACATTTGTGTGTAACTTTTTAGTTATGGCATTGAAGGAAGGAAATATGGCTGGTTTAACTGAATGCATGCTTTGGTAGGTCCTATAAAACCTTGAAGAAGAAAAATCCACTGGTTAGATGTTGGAAGAGTTCATCCTCACATTTGAATATAAACATTTTTTTATATTTCCCTCTAACAATTTTTGGATTTTATAATGCAAGTTTGAGATAATGGATTGATTTGGTGAAGATTTGCTTTGGATTGAAGGTCTATTTTGGTAGTTTTAACCTTGGAGGGAAAATGGGTATTGTAAACTTGTTCAGAATGGTACTAGGAGCCTATGGGAGGTAAAATATTACTTGTGGAGACACTCAACCAAAGTGGGAAAGTGTTAGGGTTAAGTAAAGAACCCTATCAGGCTGAACATAAGCCTAAGCAAGTTCTATGAGAGATAGGGCTGAAGTAAGTGACCTACCTTAAGAGATTTATACATTAAGGTTTAAGAAAAGCACCAATCTATTTTATTTATATCCTTACCTCTACTTTATGTATGGTATATCATCCAAAATACCATAGTATCAATTTTTTTAGATTTTTGAGGATCTATGTCATTTTTGGATGAAATATTGGTGACCTCAAAGATTGCACTTATCCTAATCACAAGTTTTCTTCATTTCATCTAACTTTTTTATGCAAAATTTAGGAACATGGTAGTACATAGCTTTGTGGATAAGAAAATGACTAGACCAGTTAGAGAGAACTTATATTGATGATGGATAAGAATTAATTAACTACAATAACATCTTATAATTACCTCTCACTTTCCTTAATATACCTTTCCCCATCAAGTAATCCCCTCCAAATTTGTTAATGGAGTTAGGATCACAAATGTGATCTACATGGATCTTTGATGCAAACTTAGAAAGATATTCACTAATTTACACCATGGTCTAGTATACCATATATCCCTCTACCATAGAACTCTCAGAATGTGCTCTTTGTTGAACCAAGCCCTTCATATATTTCAAGTTCCTCTTAACCATCCACATTAACCTAGTGTGTACAGGTCTAGATACTTCAATCTCCTCAGCTTGATGTATGAGGTAGTGTTCTTGAGCATTGAAAAAAGATTAAGATAGACACTTTTATGTTTCACACATAAGCTATTGAATTTTTCTCTTCCAATGTTTTATATCTTTTTAATCAATTTCTTTAGATGATAACCACCTAAAAGAGATTCAACATGCAAGAATATATAAACAATATTTTAGGCAAAAATATACAAAAAATTACATAAAAAGTAAGGCGAGTCATAAATCTAATATACATACAACAAATATAAGAAACAACACTTCTAACCTCATGTATTTTCCAATATCATATATAACCTTTTTAATATTGTTGTCAAACTGGTGTGGAGGGATGGAGGTAGGATGTACTACAATAATTGAAAAATGGTCTTTTCAATATATTATGAGATAATACAATAAAAATTACATGTAATTTCAAAAATATATTCTAAATAAAGAACATGAATTACCTTGACAAAGGTATGTCAATCATGTGTTTTCAACCCTAGTTTAAAATCTTTTTTTTTTAATACAAGATTGATTATATTTGTAGAAAATCCTATGTGACTATTTTTTTTATTACTTCTTTAAATGCATCACTTTTTTGCTCTATTAATACCCAAGGAAGGGAACTCTATTTATGTGGTCTCCATTGCTATTTGGTTCTATAAAAAAAATTATTGGATGATTGGATTCATGAATGTCATTAAAAATTTTGGCATTTTTTTTCTCTATAATGCCTTCCATTCAATATTTTCCATAGTGTCTCTGTTATATTCTTTCCAATATGCATAACATCAAGAAAATGCATGATTGGGAGATCATTTTTGTATGGTAACCTACTAAATTGAGTAGGATGACTTTTTATTCCTATAGGAATTTGGTCATTAATGCCTTGACAACCTTCATGAGTATCAATTACATCATTACTAAATAAAAGAAAATATCAAATTATAAATTTTAAACTTTGGACCACAAACTGGACATTATCTTGATAATTTAGTCAATCATATTCCAACTTCCATAGATGAGGTTTCATTCTTCGTGGCCTTGACGTTGTCTCTGCTTTCCCATTAAAAAGATGTTTTTTAGTAATTTGGTACTTATGATTATTGTGGAGAAAGTGCCTAAACTCATCTAACACCTACTTTCCTAAACTTCTTGAATGACAAAATTTTATCTTCAAACCACAAATTGGACATGTGAATTTTTCCTTTGTTTGAAGACCTAAAAGATCATTTACAATTATCATGCACAACTTAAACGTACACCAATAATGGGGAAGCACTATAACATACCACAAATATGTGATCTTAACAATATAACATACTGCAAGAATGAGTTAGCCTAGTGGCATCATGTATTATCCATACAAGCATTGCATAAAATTGAAATTGTCTTTGTCCTATTGGTCTAGAGATGTCATACATAGTGAACCCATTCCATAACTTCAACAACTTGTCAATAAGAGGCTCGATATACACGTTCATATCTTTAACTTGGTACTTACCGAGTAATTGAATGAACATAAACATTACATAATTAGCATGACCATTTTGATGAAATATTTATAAATTAATTTAGATAACTATTAAATGATAAAATACCTAGTACAATAATTGACAACATTATGTGCTTCAACTTTATGGAAATCGAAGGAGGAATGCTATTTTTAATAACAGAAAAAGGCCATACTAATTAAACAAATCTCATATCTACAAATGGATTGGCATTGTCCACTACCAATAAAGGCTTGAGATTATGAGGTTCTTCTTCAAAGTTGGGCCATTTTTTTTCTATTTCTTTGGATGCAAAACCATCTGCAGGAATTCACATAATATCATCTTGACTTCTATTGTGTGTATGGTAATCCATTAATTGTTCCAAGCTAGTGCCCCTAAATAATCATTCAAGACATGGAATAATGAGAACATACTAAAGAACCTTGTGAAGCACCATTTTGGTTATTTGATCTAAGTGATATCTACTAATATGACAATCAGGGAATTCTGTTGAAAATTCATGTTGTTTATGATATAGAATGACATACATGAATTGTCTGATACTTCATTCCAATTTGATTCATAATGGTAGATAATTCTCAGTATGAATGAGGTAGAATGTTTGATGGTGGTTAAAAAACTCACCTATCAACTTACAACAAAAAATATGAATTTTTAATATAATGAATAGTAATGGTATGCTAACATTGAAGATGACAAAAATGGTATACCTTAGCATATGTGACATTTCTACAATGGATAAACCATTCATAACCATCAAGTTCACTAACAAATAGATAGAAGAGAGAAGATTTTCTTGGGAGCCTTGGTATAGGGGCTCAATTTCCTTCTCAATTATAGGTATATCAAGACTATCTTCATCAGCATTATCAAATACACTAGTACCATCATTGTGATTATCTTGATTAGTTGTGCCCATACCATCTTCTTCAATAATTTCCTCTAGCACGTTATTAGCTATGCCAATACCATCATCTTAAATTGTGTTCTCTACCATAGGATCATCTTCTTCCATGGGAGTGTTATCCTCAGCCTTGATATTCACACCTCCATGTTCCTCCAATTGGAAATTTACATTCACCAATTGATGAATAGCATGGCCACCTTCAACATGACCATGTTGCCTACAATGAATCTAGGCTTTTGTAATTAGAATTCTTCAATTCTTTAAGCCCTTACACTTTTTGCAAGAACAATTACATTTATCAACTTTTCTTTGGAACTGAGACCACAATCTAGCAATTATATAATTATCTTGTTTTGGTTTCATATTCCTAGGCGTGGTCTTTCTTCAAAGGAAAATATATCACATTTTGAAAGAAATATTTGATGTAATTAATGTGTATATCTACATAAATATTTGACATGTCAAGTACTTAATGTTTATATCTACACATATGGTTTTGAAAGAAATTTTTTGTGTAATTAATGTGTACATCTGCAAAAATATTGGACATGTTGTACTTAATGTTAATATCTGCACATATGGTTTTGAAAGAAAAAGTTGGTTGAATTAATGTGTATTTCTACAAAAATATTGGACATGTTATACTTAATGTCCATATCTACACATATGGTTTTGAAAGAAAAATATGGTCTAATTAATGCATATATCTACAAAAATATTGGACATGTTGTACTTAATGTTTATATCTACACATATGGTTTTGAAAGAAAAATTTGGTCACCTCACTCAAATTCACCAGTATTCCTTTTTAACATCCCTCCTTTGCATTTCATCCCTAATCATCACATTTCTCACCCAATGACTGACCCATCTCACCCCTATTAATATGCTCCATTTATATATCCATCTACCACATCAACACAACTCCCATTTCATATTGATTACTTATTTGGACTATATTTCTCCCATTGATACGTTTTGATAGTGGCAGAGAACTAATTATCTTAGTTGTTAATGAGAACTAATAGACAATATTGTCTACCTTAGGGAGATAACGAGAAGATATGGGTGCAATGAAGGAAATGTTATAATTTTTGTTTCATTTATGCCTCTTCATTTTGATTTTTATCAAAGGAAGCTCACCACTGCTAATAGGAAAAAAAAAATTATTTTCTAAGACTTTACAATTATTTAGCAAAATTAATGTTTTACAAGAAAATGCACCTAAAGAACTATTAGCTTAGAAGCAAGAACATGGTGTTTATTTCCCTCATTGGGTATGGCATAGACATCATGACAATGATCTGATAATTTATTGGCCTAGCATAGTAAAATGTTGGGCATCCTATACAACTTTTGTATGCTTTGCATCTTTAATTTCTTTATTAAAAAATTCATGAAAGAGGAAAACAACACGTATCATTTCCCTCATTAGGTCTAACCTAGACACCATGAAAATGATCTCAAATTTTACTAGTCAGCCATATTAAAATTCCATGTGAGGAAAAATCTCTTTAAACAAACTCAAAAGGACATTTTTATGTCAAACTGTGTTGAATTCAAGACTTCATACAATTATTCAATCTTTAAAAAAAAGGAAAGGACACTCTTATGTCTAAATTTTTTGAATTCAAGACTCTTCACAATCAATCTAAACAAATTTGCAAACTCAAGAAGACATTTTTATGAAGACTTCTCATAGCCAATCTGAGCATATTGACATCTACAAGAACATGATCCACAATAAATGTAGATATAAAACCAAGGAAATAAGTGGAAACAAATTGAATGTGTGAAAATGTGTTTTCCTCATTTATAATTGTATGTAAAGATATTCTGTATTTTTTGCTCAAAGCTAATGAAAAAGACATCCAAAGAATGTGTTAGAAAGGGCTTTCCTCATCTATTATTGTATGTAAATATATTTTATAATCTCTTCTCAAAAATAATGAAACAAACAACCATTTCTATTACAGTGATTAGTGATCTATCCCAATTCAAAACTTTATTCTAAGGAGGAAAAGTGAAAATTTGAATGAAACTATGGGATATTGAGTTGGTGAAATTTCTTATGAAGAAGTCTTCTTTAATCCAATAAGACTTTTTATTTAGCTAGGAGAGATATGGAAGAGTCCCCATAGTTTATTTGGTGGCCAAGAATGATAGACTCATTTGGGAAGAGTTAAAATAATTTATCATAACTTTTTAAGACTAAACTACTTTATTCTTCCTCATCTTTGACAAGCATCTCAATAATTTATGACAAAGAGTTCAAATGATTTATCATAAATAATTTAATTTAATTTAATTTAATCTTTAACAAAAACATTATATATATTGGAATAACAACATTTATACCACTAGATCATGAAAAAGTATATCAAAATATGTGAAAAGGAATAGAAAAAGATTGAAAGAAATATGAATATGTTATTCAAATGGAAAGGGTATCCATAGCTACTAAATATCTAATTTCGTGTACTCTAAGTTCTTAATAATATAGAGCTATTGTTTTGGCTTATAGAGTGTTTAAGGATTTCCAAAATAAATGAAGATGAATTTGAAGCTGCCATCATCATATTGGTTTATAAAAGAATCTTTGAAGCGTGGTTATGTTCATGAAAATATCATATTAGAATAATTCCTTATCAATTTAATTGTGATCTTCAAAATAAAATAGATAATTATAGTTAAAAATTCCTTATCAATTTGATTTATATAGCTGCCATGATGATTTTAAAATTAAATTGTGATGCTAGTAATCTTTGACTTGTTGGTTTCACTTGATCATGTCATATAGATACGTTTCATCATTCAAGTTTTTTTTTTTCCCTTTAATTCATGTCATATGATAGGATATATCTATTATATGTGTTCATCATTTCTTATAATCAACTATTGATGACACATGTTAGTAGTAGATGGTTATTTCAAACAACATTGAAGTTGTTAGTTTTGAATGTAATTTCTATGTTCAATATGAAGAAATGTGAGATGATGTGATGAATCCATAATAAGTGATGTTGGTAGTCAATATTTTTAATGCAAATGATCTTTGATTTCTTGATTTACTTGATCATGTGGTCTGGATATATCTCATCACTCAAGACTTTTTCTTCAATTCATATGAAATGTTGTAAAATATCAATCGTATTTGTTCCCTTTCCCTTTAATGGTCTCTCTTTTCAAGAATAATGACACATGTTAGTGGTCATTGTTTTCAATCATGTTGTTATGAAAATAACCTTTTCTTTCTACTTTCTTTGATTTTCTTTTGATATGAATGCATTTCATCTTATTCTTCTTTTGACATGACATGACATGATGTCATATATCTATTGTCTTTGTTCTCCCTTTGATTATAATCAACTCTTGTGAAAGAGTCAATTCATTAAAGAAAATTAGTGATGGAGGCAAGGGTAATGGAAGGGGCAAACACACACTTTGTATTGGTTCATGGAGGATGTCATGGAGCTTGGTGTTGGTCCATAATTTTGCCTCTCCTAAGAAAGAGAGGCCATTAAGGCTTAAATATTAACATAACAAACTTGTATGTTAAAAAAAATTTAGAAACATAAAAAAGAAATTTGTTGAAATAAACACAATAATGTTTTATAATCAAATATCACAACCATTAACTTTAATCACAATATTATAAATTATTCAAAATCCCAAACATACACAAGAGAAACTACTCCAAGCGAAAATTTAGTGAACACTAAACCAAAAATACTACTAGGTAATCTACTTAAATGAATGAATAAAGATTTCAATATTTCCCATGAGGTTGAAGCAACCTATGGGACCCAAAATACCACACACCTCCAAAACATGGCAAAGAAACCTCAAAATAATTTGTAACCTCCTCTTTAGATCTAATCTTTGAAAGTGAGTTTTGATCAATAGCTTTGTTGTTTTCTCCAACTTTTCCCCTTAAACAATAGCTTAAATTGTTTGTTTTTAATATGTCTTTGTAACTCATATAGATGTCATTATACATTGGGTACTCTATCTCTATCACTCCCATATTGCAAAATAGACATATTATCTTTTCTTGGTCCTAGAAAAAATACAAGAACTAAATAATAGAGGCCAAAAGATGTAACATCCTCTTGAGTTTCATACTACATAAGAGATAATGTGAGCTACATGAATAGAATAGCCAAATTATAAATAAACTTAGTACCCACTAAATTGAATTCTTGAAGCTATCCTCCTCACTTTGAAGTCAATCTCCATGAATACAAGAACATAAACAAAAAAGACAACTAGGTAATCTACTTTAAATGAAGGAATGATTTCAATATCATCCATGTGGTTGAAGCAGCTTGTGGGACCCAAAAATAGCACACACCTCCAAAATGTGACAACATAGCCATAAAAAAATTTTAACCTCCTCTTTATATTTTCCCTTTGACAGTGATTTTTGATCAATAGGTTTGTTTCTTTCTTCGCTCAAATAATGCCTTACCTTGCTTATTTTCAAAATGTATTTATAACTGCTATTTATGTCATTATACATTGGGCAATCCATGGTAAGATTTCAATCTATCTCTACCAATTTCATATTACAAAATATTATTTTTCCTCATTCATACAAAGAATACAAGAACTAGAATATACATAAGCATATAGATGTATGATTCTCTTGAATTCCACCTACAAAGTTCTTATGTAAGCTATTCCAATAGAATAGCTAGCTTATTAGTTAACTTCATACCTACTAGATTGAATTAAACCCTCACATTGAAATCAACATCCTAAGGATACAAAGACACAACCTAAGATGACCCTACATCAAGGAAACCTAAGGATCTAGTATCCTCTTGAATCTCACATGCAAAATGCTTACATAAGCAAGTATGTGGAATACATCAAATACAGTATCTTATCAATGGACTTAGTACCCACAAGATTGGATTCCCATTCCCTCCTTTCCCTGAAATCAACCTCCACCCAACCATATTCCACCACATGTATGACCCTTAGTGTCTATAAATGTAAATCACTCAATTTTAAGTGAGATAGGTACCTATAGCATCTCCCTTGTCATTATTTTGAGTTGTAATCAACTATATGTAAGACCCCACAACTCACCATGGATAGATCAACTTTCCTCTCTAGTGTGAACACAATATGATGATTTAGGTCCAAGTCTTCTAAATTTGTCTGCCCAACAATCTTACACATAACATCATTGTGGGTATCGAGAATTATTGGAAAGAGACAATACAATATTTGAACTATCTCAAAACAAGATAAATGAAAAGTTTGGTCACACTGAATGCATTTATATCATTCAAGTAATATACACCTAGCGAGTCCAATTTATAATAGGAGATACAGATATAACATGCTAGTTTCAGAAGCACTTGAAGTCATTTGATTTAAGTAAATTTGATGGACTGATAATTAAAGTACTGAAAGAATTGAGATGAGTCACTTAGCACAGGTTGAGTGAGTTTTTTTGTTTTATTATTAAATTAATAGCACAACATAAGTAAATTAGTTTGATGTTGGGGTTTGGCTACTCAGTTGAGACCACAGGTGAAGTTGCCCCTATAAAGTATAGAAAAGGGGTAGACAATTGCCAAAATCAATACAAAGGAACCTACAAACTCATCAAGACACCATAATCTCTTGTGATGTTTAACGATTAAGACTCCAAGGACATGAATGTCACAGTCATGCATTAAAACAAGAAAAAAAATGATTTTATGTATTAATGAAGCAGATCTGGAAACAAAACCTAAATGAAAATGGATCGATGCAAAATGCACTTACCTCAAATGGCTCTCACACACACAGATTGCATCTAACCTCCTCTGACCAAATTGATCATTTGATGGCGCTTTTTTCTTTTTTTGATTATAAACCCAATTCGGTCAAAATTTTGACCAAATTGGGAAAGTCTAATTCGTTCAAAATTTTGTCCAACTCTGACATAAAAATAAATAAATAAATTATTCAACAAGCCAATTAAGGGCTTGTTGAAGTAAAAGGTCAAAAATTGACCTATAATGTATTAGTTCTATTATGAATTAGAGGTGAAGAAAAGTGTCTCTTTTGTTATTGATTATAGCAACCTTAAAAAATTATAATCCTCCATTAAAATTTAACATTTTCCAACCCATTAATCTTGCAATCCAGAAATTTCTTACGTTCATTAAATTTATTCATCCATTCACTATATCTTTGCACCTCTTGAATGACAAGTATATCATGAACTTTTCAAGGAATTAATCAAATTGATTGACCTTTTCCACTTTTTCTTGGTGAGGTACACATGATACAATACAATATATAATCCCTCCATCTTGAATCTACTACCATCTATATTTTATAAGAGAAATGATTATTTCGTTCTTTTAATAAAGACTACATAAATCATTTATTTATTCCACGTGCCATTTGTTCCTTACTAAATATTCTTGGAATAAATGTTGTTTTATCATATTAATCTTAAGTTCATTTGAGTCAACATACTTATTAGGTAGATAGTTATTATTTATTTCTATTTGAAGTCTAACTCATTCTAGAGGATATTGTTGAGTTCTATTAGAATTCTACTTCCTCTAGGTTGAAACATTTGTCCGACCTTGTCCATTCTTCCTATTTTATTTTGTTTATTTAAGTAGAGTCCTTTATGCATTTGTACTTGTCTCATTTTAATATGGTTTGTTGTGTTAATTATCTCTCTATTCCAAAAGATTTCTATCTCTTAGATGTAAAATGAACTATCGCACCATAGTATCAGAATCTATTGTCTTGGAGCTCATTCGGATTCTCCTTAAGAAATTACCTTTTTTTTCAAATCCTTGATTTTCTATGTTTTTTTTTTGGACCTTTTTAATGTTTTTTTTTTTTCCTTTGAAAATTATACTTACTCAAATCTATTTGTGTTTGCTCGCATTTTTTTCAAGGTATCTTGTATTTGATAGGGTGCTCCAAACCATATTCCATAGCCCATGATTTTTCATTTTTTTGTAAGCTGGAAATCCATTGGTTGTTCATGTACAACCATTTGTAGATGTCATCATTGTCTTGATGCTAGGGAACTACAACCCACCTTCCACAATGTTCTCTCCCCATCAATATTCCTTGTTGACCTATGCATTTTATTTTATGGAGAGGCATTATAAATCTTAATTAAGCTCATCTTTTTCTTGGAGAGGGATTCATCCCCATTGGCTCATTGTTTCATTAGTGATTTCCTTCTTTGATCTTTTCCTATGCCTTTGGATAAATTGGGCATGTTGAAGCCACATTTTTGTTTGGCATTTTTTGATGCCTATGTGGTGGTTTCCTTTAGATTAGATCACTATACTATGTATATGATCGATATCTTTGTTTGAAATGATTTGATGCTATTAACTCATTTTTGTTAGAGCAAATGATAATTCCAACAATAGTTGTTAGCATTGTAATCAAGCAATCTTTTTATTGAATAAGATAATTTTTCAATGTACTCTATTTTATTTTCTCTATTTTCTCTATAATATTTATGTTTATATGCAATGTTCTTGTTTTTATTTTCCTAGGTAGATCCATTTTGGAAATCTAACATGGTATCAGAGTCTAGTTACTAGGAAAGATAACATTTTTTTACAAGCATTGAAGATCAAGTTTGTTGGATAGTATGGTATTTTCATCCACTATTTTCGTTACTTCATACAACTATTTTGAATGGAAGCCCAAGATTCAGCTTCAACTTAGAAGTAAATAGTTGTATCAAATAGTTATGGGGATGCAGGTTGAACTCATGTCAGTAGTTCAAAAGCCTAAATACTTCAACCACATAGATGAAGCCTTTGGTCTATTATGCTTATCCATCTCTCCAAAATTGTTTTTTCATGTTGAAGCATGCAGAACTCCAAATAAAGATTGGACTACACTAGAGGCTCTTTTGGGGAAGCAGATGCTAGCTAACATCCTTGAAAATGATCTCATATCATGAAATCCAAGGATTTTTTATAATATCCAAGATTTCTTCACAAAGCTCAAAGCTTCATTGCTTCAGCTAAAAAAATGTAGTGTTGATAAATCAGCATAGGTACACAACGACCCAAATTTATTTTTACATATTGAATACTACATATATTTAAGTAATGTTAATACTTAATCCTCATTTATGATATTTTAAAATAATTTAAAATTCAGTATGGAAGTAAAATCCATGATTACTTCATACACATAATAATTTATCTATCTATTTTTTATTAAAATGTAATTGATTTAAAAAGAGAGAATTATAAGTAGAAAGAATAAGATAGGATATGTTTGAGTGAAGTGATATAGTGAAAATACAATATATAATGATATGTATAATACTTTATAAGCATGGTCAAAGTTACACGACTAGTGTTCATCAACTTGTAGATTGCACCTGCTGTTCAACACCCATATGTTTTTTTCCTGAGATTTTTTGGTTTTTGGAGATTTTATATGGGACCCCTAACAAGTATGACTATGTAGTGCCTGCCCTCGTTTACATGTTTCTGGACACATTGTTGCTATTATTATCAGACTATGTTAGACTAGTTTTATGATGATGGATTGGTAACATTGTTTCAAGACTATAAGACATTATGTTATGGATTCAATTAATGTATGATGAGATTATTTAGACTCTACATTTCATGTATGCATGATGATTATTACATTGCTTTCAGTTATTGATGATGATTAGTTAGATGGTTTATTATCACATGTGTTTTATTATGGATACTTACCCCATACTTGCATGTGTATGGTGTGCTTGTTTGTTCTTATGTATGGCATTACTGATGTGGTTAAGGAAGGGAGCTGTAGTCACCTGCTAGTAAGAATCTACAAAATGCACTACTTCCTGCCATTGCCTATTTAGTTTAGCATATATATATATAGTATGTACATGCATGGTTTTTATGTGTAAGGAAACTTGGCAATAAAAAATATAACCGTTTCCACATAACCCATAATAAATTTGAAATAAACATAGAATTAAAATCCACATGCAAGAGAATAGACAACATACCCAAAAAATTGTGACACAAGATATACCCTAGGAAACCCTCATTGAGGGAAAAATCCAGCCTCCAAAAGCATCCATCATCATGTATTATTTAGCAAAAATACCATTGCAATACAACCATGGAAGCTTTCATGGCCATAGCCACAACCGAGGAAACTATGTGAACAAGCATGAATCTACACATCCCATGCCATGCTTCCAACCTTCACAAATGCTCCCTTGGCTAACCTGTCAAGCCTTGTCCCGCTCGACTCTTGTCTTTCTCACTCTTACTTTCTCTACAATAACTACCCTTATGGCTGCTTATATAGTAGCAAGTCCCACAAAACCACTAAGTGGTATTACATAAACCATGTGCTAAAACCATGTGCTACCTAACCCACTGACCCCACATTTAATATTGGGCATTTAATTCTTTTCCCCAATATTAAATAATTACATGAAATATTTTCACAATGTTACAATACAACTCATCAAGAATATTTCATGGGAATCTTTACATGTTGCACGTCCATCTAGGTACAACATTACATAATAAAATAAAATAATAAAATATAACAATATTATGCAATGTGTGCAACACTCATTATCTCAACATTATGCAGGTTGCAAGTACTGGGTATCGACTTCCCTGAATTGCCAAGATGAGTGTACCCTATTGCACTATCTCAATGGTAAGAGAGGGGAGATAAAATTCCCAAGTCCAAATCCTAAACCCTTAAACCATTTGCCCTAGTCAGGAAGAACAAGTATCTAGATATTTTACCTTCTGAATGTGTCGAATAACATAATTCATGATTTTTAACCCTTTAAACTGATTTTGTATGGATTGTTCTATGATGGGTTTTCATATTTTATCTTGGGGTTCTATGGTGAATTTTCTATTAATTAAGTCTTAAATAAATAGATTTAATTAATTAGGAAAAATTAATATAATATCATGATCTTTGATATTTTGATTATAATTAATTAAATGAGAATTAATTGAGAAAAAAAGGATTAAATAAAAGAAATTAGAAATTAAAATTAAAATAATAAAAATAATAATAAAGTAATAAATAAATAATAATAATAAAAGTTATAAGAGAATTAAAATAAAAGTTATAAGCTTGCCTAGGAGTAAACACACCTTTTGATTGCACATATGTCAACAACACAGGAGTTAGTGCACAAATTAAGCACATTGTGTCTACAACTTTATGACTCATCTAGAAGATTGGAAAAAGCTTGTGCTTAGTTGTCAACACCTTCTAGTTGTTTCTAGAGACATTCTAGGTGCTTCCTGAGAGTTCTTTATATTCAAGCAATCCGAGAAGCTTAGGAAGAGCATTTGAAGAGCATGTTTGGAGGACCCAAGGATGTGGGAGAAGGAAGGAACTTGCTCTACGATTTTTGAGGAGAAGCAAATTACCATCAGTATCCGGGTAGATACTTTTGATTTTGCCTATGTTATTTACGCTTCTTGCACTTCCTATCTTCTTCATGTCTTCTGAATGCTTTATGAGGATTTCCATATTTTGGTTATATGCATTTTGTCATGGGTAGTTAAATTCTTTATAAGAAAATTTTCATATGCGTAGATCTAAGAAACTAAGGGGCTAGTCTTTTCAGATGCGTATGATCAAACCTTTTTGATTAATAAGTAAACTCTAGAAAGCAATTATTTTAAAAGGAAATTCTTAAGGAATTAGAAAGCCCTTTTTGTTTTAAAAACTGTATGTTGTGCTCTTTCTTTTAAAATCACGTTAATCTGCATACATATACACATACATACATATATATATATATATATATATATATATAATAGATCGCAGTCAAAAATTGTAAATTGCATTTGAGAGAATACGTTTAAATCGCGTTTGAGAGAATACATTTTAAAAATGTTATTTGAAACACATTATATATATATATATATATCTTTTAAGGTGCAGTGGAGGGACAAAATTCTTGTGCCCACGTGCTTTGTATTATGCAGGGTACCTACTTGCATGCCGCAGATTACATATATATGTTGCAACATTTTAAAAGGAGTGTTTTGAGTCAAAAATTTTACATTCGATTTTATGATGTTTTTAAACATTTATTAATATTGTTAATTCTTGTTAGTTTATATATGTGTGTGTGTGTGTGTGTGTAATGTTAATGAAATTTTAAATATTTAAGACTTTAAATAAATAATATAGTTTTTAAATTAATCAATTTTTTTAATTAGAATTTGATTTAATTAAGGTTAATTAAAAGTTATGATATTTAAGTTATTTAATATTTTAGTCCACAAAATTGTAAATTGAGTTTTTTGAAAAATGATAATTCATTATCAAAATAAGAATAACGTATAATTCCTAGAACATTTAGGAAATTGAATTTTAAGAGTCAGAGGGAAAAGTTTTAAACCATCAAAACAATACATGGGTTAGGAATACGTACAAAGTGTTTCTCCACTTGATATCTAAATTTGAAAATGAAAACTAAGACCTCCAAATTTTATTCAACAATGTAATTTTAGCAAACCAAAACATGTGCTTGCATTGTGTTTACTTTATACTTTTTGTTTTGGGTTTTTGGGTTGGCTACTGTTGACCAGTTATAGGATGTCTACTAGAGGCTCGGGAGTTATGATTGTGATGTCATGATGATGTCTTTTGATTTCGATCTTTATAAACCCAACCATGGTTATGTGATGGTATACTCTATGAAATGTTGTATTTACTGATTATTATTGCTTTTTAGTCTTCTTGTGTGAAGCTGAGATTCATATGTATGAGGCATTTGACTTAACCATTTTGAGTCATCGATCAATTATACTTGGGTTACTTTCCAGTCATCTAATGGAATTGAATTGTTATCTGATCTTGATGATGTCATGTTTTGACTCAACCATTTTGGAGTCTTTGATTAGTATTATTTGAGATATTTTTGGTTGCTTATTAAGAACCAATGATTATTGTGATTATTAGGAATACCTTCAGTTGCCAATAGAGAACTGTTGTGGTCATGATTATCTATGGATGCTTTTTAGTTGCTCATGGAGATTTGATGTTTATATTGTGGATTATATTTTGGTGATTTGAGATTTATGATTCCATGAGCTTAGGGTAGGTTATCTACTTGTAATGTCAAGAAGTGGCTTGCAATGGGTGCCGAGGCCCTAAGAGGCTACCAGGGTAACTCATTTTAAGTTGTCTTAATAAGTGAAAACATTCACACCTAATACTAACTAAATGAACCTAAAAAGATAATTGTTTGTTCTTGCCCATGCCTCGAGTGCTTGTACAGACTAGGATGGGAGTAGAGAGAACATTTGGTTGTGACCTTGCATTCTATAGTATGCCTCGTTTATTTGAAAGGATACTACTAGCCACACAGGGATCACTAGGGGGTTAGGGTCTATTGGGAGACTACCAGGGTAACTCTAGCATGATTCGTGCGATGACACTTTCTCACTTGCATAGTAGCTTTCCTACATGTCTTGTTGTGCCTCTGGGATTAGATGTTAGTTTGTGATTGGAACCTTTGAGTTAGTATACTTTTAGGATTCCTGGACTTAGAGAGTATTTATGCTATGTGATTTTGATAACCTTTTTGGGACTTGAGTTTATCTCCTCAGCGTAGTGGGAGTGGACCACTTAAGTTCCATGTGGTTGGGTGGTAGTGCTTTATCACTCTTGTTATTTGGGATCTGTTTGAGACACCATGGCTGATGTATTCTTGATTATGATGGTGGACATGTATCCTTACATTAATGATTTGCATATGTTAGATGATGATATCTTATTCTTTACTTTGCATTTTATATTTCTTTTCTGCATATGATGTAGTATGATTAGGAGTGACATTCCTACTATGTTAATACCAATGATCTCTTTGGTGATTTGGAATGTTACACATGGAGGGATGGCTAGGACGCACAATGGTCTAATGATGCTATTTACGGTTGGGAGGAACCGTGCACTTAATTAGTTATGTTGTGATTTATGGTTAACTCTTATGATGATGTATCATGTATAATTAGTGGTTTCATTTATGTTATTGCATCATGGATTAGAATAGGATGATGTACTTTATTTCACATATGTATATTCTTTTAAGCTTCTCATACCCTGTGACATGCACAGTGGATGATTGAGCAATCATAAATATAATTTATGAACATAGGACTTTTCATTATTATGTTATGTGGATGAAGTATTAGATGGAATTATTATGATTAGTTAATTTAGATGTTATTCAACATTAAGGGATCCATAAAGAATGTAACCTATTATGTATGCTATGTTTATTTTTACTTGAATAATTGCTATTGATTTCGTTGTTATGTATAAGCTGTAAATGGTTTTTACTTTCATGTTTTAAAAAAAAAAAAATTGCTACCAAACTTAGTGAAACTTTAGGTTAATTCTTTGGATCCCTTGGTGGAGTGTTACATTTGGTATCAAAGCCTGATTTTCTACATTGGGAGCTTTGGGTATTTCGGGAACAAAACTAAGACTTTGAACTATTATGTGTAACTCCTTTTTTTAAACTTGAAACTAGGTGAATTGAGACAGAACTTGAAACTCTTACTTGCATATTTTTCACACTTCAACACTTAGGTTTCAAACCTAAAAATTTTACTTAAACCTAAACATAGGTAAAACTGAAATTTGACTTAGTCTTTTGTAGAACATGTGCCTTTTATGCTATATAGTAGCATGCCTTTTGGTTGTGATAGTATTCTGGATATTGTTATAGGATGGTATCTAGGACTAGGTCTTTTGTTAGAGGCCATGGTAGAGGCCATGGTAGAGGCTATGGTTATGGCAGAGCTATCAGTGTCCATGAGTTTTCTCGTGGGGGATCTGCTCATGAAGAGAGCAAAGGAGAGCACACTAGTAAGTAGTAGGAAGAGAGCTATAGAGAGGACCAAGCTAAGTCTGAGGAGGTTAACATGAGATAGATGATGCAGACCATTCTTGATCATCTACCTCCTATTCAGGATCAACATAAAGCACATCAGATAGAACAAAAGCATAGACCTAGGTCTAGGAGCCCTTGAAAGGATCAACAAAGATCCATTGTATCCACTCAGATGAAGTACCTTTCGAGATCGAAGGTCAAGCCCTTTAATAGGCATGGTTTTGGATATGTGGCTGAATAGTGGCTTATCACCCTTCATAAGATTTTTTCTATGCAGGACTTTGATAGTAATGTTAAGGCAAGATTTTTGATTACCAATCGGGAGAATTTTGGGCCACTTGGTGGACAATTCAGGAAAAGAAGCCGGGCATAGATATGAGCAATGTCACATGGGAGCTATTCTTAGAGAGTTTTCATGAATGATTCCTACCAGAGGAATGGAAATAGAAAAGGGTAGATGAGTTCCATAATCACAGGCAGTATTCTATGATTGTGATAGAGTATGAGCACAAATTTTATGAGCTCATGTCCTTTTCAGGATTTAGTGACAAGTCAACTCAGTTGACACAACACTTTATTAGAGGATTGAACAACCGTATAATTAGGGGTGTCAAGGTATTCGAGCCTAAAACCCTCAAGGATGTGGTTTGATGAGCCATCCTTGCAGAACAAAGTGTCAACCTTGGTCAGGGAGGTTTTGTGGGAGCCCTTGTAGCATCAAGATCTAAAGGCAACTACAATTTAGGTGGTAACAGGAAGCCTCCTTTTTTTAAGGGGAAGCAGTATCAGCAGCAGTCTCAGCAGACACATCAACAGAAGGGATCGAACACTCAAGCTCAAGTTGGTGGCAGAGGTTCTAACTCTAGGAACAACAACAATGCTAAGTGCAATAAACAAAATCAATCCAATCAGCCAGCTCAGAGCAATCAATCTTTTGTAAGAAAGAATAGCCATCAGTAGTCAAATGCACCATCTATGGGAAGAGGATCTGGCAAAAATACAAAATGTTTTTCATGTGGGCAGATTGGACATTTTTTAGCTCACTGTCCATAGAGAGCACCTTAATTTTTAGGCCCTAGGCCAACAACATCTGAGCCTATAGTTAGAGATGCAGGAAGAGCTCACAAAGTATTTGCAATGGTAGATCACCATCAGGTAGATCATCAGGGAAAAGTGGTTGAAACCACATGAGCTATTCGAGGTACATCTCTTTTAGTGTTGTTTGATTTAGGAGCTATATATTCATTTATTTCTCCATCTATACTTGTTAAGTGTAAGTTGGATGCAGTGAAGCAAGATCATGGTTGGCAAGTGGAACTAGCCTCAGGCATTAAGGTCTACACCGATTCTGTAGTTCATAAGTGTGGACTTAGTCTAGAAGGATTTGATACTGCAGTTGACCTTCGGGTTATACCCCCTAGTTCCTATGATGTGTTTGTGGGTATGGACTATCTTGGATCTCATAGAGCTAGTATAGATTCTAGGAAGAAGATCATATTGTGTCAGGATGACCAAGGGAATGATGTGAAGATAGTTGGGATACCAAGGCCTATATCTCTATGGATGATTTTTGCTATGCAATTGAAGTGAAGTTTCCATAAGGGATGTCAGATATTTTTTGTTATGGTAAATGATCTTGATGAGGAAGATCCTATGAGGAAGACTTTAGATCACCTAATTCTACAGGAGTATGCAGATGTCTTTCCAAGTGAAATTCCAGGCATGCCTCTTAAGAGGGACATTGACTTTAGCATTGATCTGATTCTAGGAGAGGAGCCTATCTCTAAAGCTCCTTATCATATGACTACACAAGAATTGGGTGAGTTGCATCTTTAGCTAGAGGAACTCTTGGCCAAACGGAGCATTCGACCTAGTGCGTCACCATGGGGAGCTCCAGTGCTCTTTGTGAAAAAGAAAGATGGTTCTTTGGACATTTGTATTGATTACAGGTAGTTGAATAAGGTGACCATTAAGAACATGTATCCTCTACCTAGGATTGATGACTTATTTGATCAGATCAAGGGAGCTACAATATTCTCCAAGATTGACCTTAAGTCAAGATACCACTAGCTTCACATTAAGGAAGCTGAAATTCACAAGACCACCTTTCAAACTCGCTATGGGCATTATGAGTTCACAGTGGTACCTTTTGGGTTGACTAATGCTCCATCAATTTTCATGAGTTTGATGAATGGGGTGTTTCGATCTTATCTTGATAGATTTGTACTTGTGTTTCTTGATGATATATTCAAAGTCTTAGAAGGAGCATGAGGAACACTTGTGATTGGTTTTACAGTGCTTAAGAGACAATTAGCTTTATGCCAATGCAGCTAAGTGCAAATTCTTAAAACTAGAGATTCAATACTTAGGGCATGTTATTTCAAGTGATGGTATTTCAGTGGACCCCACAAAGATTTAGGCAATAGTAGATTGGCCTACACTAACTAATGTGTCAGAGATTCGTAGTTTCATGGGTCTAGCTAGATATTATCACAGATTTGTCCAAAACTTCTCCAGAATAGTGCATCCTATCACTTCTCTTCAGAGGAAATGAAAGAAATTAATATGGATGGAGAAATGCAAGGAAGCATTTTCAAAGCTCAAGGAGAGTTTTACTAGTGCACCGATCTTAGTAGTACCTAATCCAGAAGGTGATTCCATGGTGTGTATAGATGCTTTCCCTGAAGGGATTGGAGCAGTTTTGATGCAGAATGGATGGGTGATTGCATATGAATCACACAAACTCAAGGATCATGAGCTAAATTATTGTACACATGATCTTGAGTTGGTAGTGATAGTTCATGCTCTGACAAGATGGAGAAATTTCTTGTTGGGGCACAGATTTGAGCTACATAGTGACCATCGCAATCTTCAGTATATTTTCACTCAACCTAATTTGAATGCTCACCAAAGGTGATGGATGGAATTCCTATGTGAGTATGATTTTGAGGTAAAGTACATTCAAGGAAAGGAGAATGTGGTGGCAGATGCTTTGAGTCACAGGAGACATGTGATATCATCTATGACTCTTAGTGTTGATTTGAGGAGTTAGATTCTTTAGGCACTTCCTATAGATTCTTGGTACCAGGAAGTGTGCAAAGAGGTAGATTTAGGAAGACCTTTGCAAGGTAAGTTAGCTGGCTACGTCCAAGAATCAAATAGTCTTTTGAGACATTTAGGGAGGATTTATGTGCCATTACTAGATGAGTTTCGCACCTTGATCCTAGCAGAAGCCCATCGTACACCCTACTCGGCACATCCAGGGGTCAAGAAGATGCATGCTAATTTGTGGCATTTATTCTATTAGTCTGGGATGAAGCAAGATGTTGCTGATTATGTGGCTAGGTGTCTTGAGTGTTAGATATTCAAGGTAGAACACTAGCACCTGGCAAGACTTTTGTAACCAAATCTCATTCCTTCATAGAAGTTAGACATCATCTCTATGGACTTCATATAGGATTACCTATGACTGTTCGTCATCATGATGCTATCATGGTCACTATTGATAGGTTGAATAAGGTGGCACATTTTTCACCAATCAAGTCTTCCTACATGGTAGCTTTTGTAGCTAATGTCTTCATGCATGACATTGTGAGACTACACGGTATTCCCAAAAAGATCATTTCTGACAAGGATCCTGTATTCACATCCACATTTTGGACATCGTTGGAGCATGAGCTTGGAGCACAATTGAATTTTAGTTCGGCATATCACCCAAAGATAGATGGTCAGACAGAGAGGGTGAATCAGGTTTTGGAAGACATGTTAAGGATGTATGTGATGGATAGGTAGACACGTTGGGAGGATTATCTCTACCTAGTGGAGTTTGCTTACAACAATAGGTATCACAGTTCTATTAGCATGGCACCATTTTAGGCTTTATATGGATATCCTTGTTGTACACCCTTGAGTTAGGATAGTCTTGAGGATTGCATCTTATTGGGTCCTGAGATGCTTCGTGATATGGAACAATAGGTAGTGCATATCTGTGAGCACTTGACTATGGCACAGGATAGATAGAAAAAGTATGTTGATGCACATGTGATAGCTAAGTAGTTTGTTGTGGGAGACAAGGTTTTCTTGAGAGTGCATCTGTGGAAGAGTCTGATCTGATACGAAAAGGGTTAAAAGCTGGCACCTCGCTTTGTGGGACCATTTGAGATTCTTAAGAGGATTGGCCCAGTTGCTTATCGCCTTGCTCTATCACCCAGCCTAGCTCACATTCATGATGTTTTCCATGTTTTAGTACTTAGGTAGTATATTCCTAATGTTGTACATGTTCTTGATTGGAATGCATTGCAAGTAGAGGATGGGCAGCTAGCTTTGGAGCCAGTTCGTATTCTAGAGCAGCGGGAGTTGACCTTTAGGGGTCAAACCATAGAGCAGGTAAGGGTCCAATGGGACCCTACTAATGATTCTTCAGCTACATGGGAGGATGCAGCTAGATTATAGGAGTTATATCCCTACTTGTTTGTAGGCTTCTAGGAGTAAGCCTAATCCTAGGGGGATGGATATAGTGCCTACCCTCATTTACATTTTTCTGGACACATTGTTGATATTATTATCGGACTATGCTAGACTAGTTTTATGATGATGGATTAGTAACATTGTTTGAAGACTATCAGACATTATGTTATGGATTCAGTTGATGTATGATGAGATTATTTAGACTCTACATTTCATGTATGCATGATGATTATAACATTGCTTTCAGTTATTGATGATGATTAGTTAGATGGTTTATTATCACATGTGTTTTATTATGAATACTTACCCTATACTTGCATGTGTATGGTGTGCGTGTTTGTTCTTATGTATGGCATTACTGATGTGGTTAAGGAAGGGAGTTGTAGTCACCTGCTAGTCAGGATCTATATGATGTACCACTTCTTACCATTACTTGTTTAGTTTAGCATATATATATATATATATATATATATATATATATGTACATATATATATATATATATATATATATATATATGTACATATATATATATATATATATATGTACATATATATATATATATATATGTACATATATATATATATATATATATATATATGTACATATATATATATATATATATGTACATATGTATATATATATATGTACATATATATATATATATATACATATGTACATATATATATATATATACATATGTACATATATATATATACATATGTACATATATATATATATACATGTACATATATATATATACATATGTACATATATATATATATATATACATATGTACATATATATATATATATATACATATGTACATATATATATATATATATATATATATGTACATATATATATATATATATATATATATATATATATATATATATTGTATGTACATGCATGGTTTTTATGCAGGTTGTAGGTACCGGGTATCAACTTCCCTGAATTGCCAGGATGAGCATACCCTATCACACTATCTCAATGGTAAGAGAGGGGAGATAAAATTCTCAAGTCCAAATCCTAAACCCTTAAACCATTTTTCCCAGTGAGGTAGGACAAGTATCTAGATATTTTATGTTTCGAATGTGTCGGATGACATAATTCATGATTTTTAACCCTTTAAACTTATTTTGTATGGATTGTTCTATGATGGGTTTTCATATTTTATCTTGGGGATCTATGGTGAATTTTCTATTAATTATGTCTTAAATAAATAGATTTAATTAATAATTTAATTATTGGGAAAAATTAATATAATATCATGATCTTTGAAAGTTTGATTATAATTAATTAAATCAAAATTAATTGAGGAAAAAGGATTAAATAAAAGAAATTAGAAATTAAAATTAAAATAATAAAAATAATAATAAAGTAATAAATAAATAATAATAATAAAATTTATAAGAGAATTAAAATAAAAGCTATAAGCTTGCCTAGGAGTAAACGCACCTTTTGATTTCACATATGTCAAGAACACAAGAGTTAGCGCACAAATTAAGCACATGGTGTCTACAACCTTATGACTCATCTAGAAGGTTGGAAAAAGCTTGTGCTTAGTTGTCAACACCTTCTAGTTGTTTCTAGAGACATTCTAGGTGCTTCTTGAGAATTCTTTATATTCAAGCACTCCTAGAAGCTTAAGGAGAGCATTTGGAGAGCATATTTGGAGGACCCAGGGACGTGGGAGAAGGAAGGAGCTTGCTCTGCAGTTTCTAAGGAGAAGCGAATTAGCATTAGTATCCGGTAGACACTTGTGATTTTTCCTATGTTATTTTTGCTTCTTGCACTTCCTATCTTCTTCATGTCTTCTGAATGCTTTCTGAGGATTTCCATATTTTGGTTATATGCATTTTGTCATGGGTAGTTAAATTCTTTATAAGAAAATTGTCATATGCGTAGATATGAGAAACTAAGAGGCTAGGGTTTTCAGATGCGTATCATCAAACCTTTTTGATTAATACGTAAAATTTAGAAAGCAATTATTTTAAAAGGCAATTCTCAAGGAATTAGAAAGCCCTTTTATTTTTAAAAACTATATGTTGTGCTCTTTCTTTTAAAATCACGTTAATCTGCATACATATACACATACATACATACATACATACATACATACATACATACATACATATATATATACATATATATATATATATATATATATATATATATATATATATATATATATATATATATATTAATGCGCAGTGGAGGGACAGAATTCTCGTGCCCATGCGCTTTGTATTATGCAGGGTACCTGCGGTTGCAGGAACTACAATGTTAGCAGGTACCATGTACCCGCTGCCGTCGTAGGGCCTACGACAACAGGATACCTGCGTGTGTGCCACAAATTACATATATATGTTGCAACGTTTTAAAAGGAGTGTTTTGAGTCAAAAATTTTACATTCGATTTTATGATGTTTTTAAACATATATATAATGTTAATGAAATTTTAAATATTTAAGATTTTAAATAAACAATATAGTTTTTAAATTAATCAATTTTCTTAATTAGAATTTGATTTAAGTAAGGTTAATTAAAAGTTATGATATTTAAGTTATTTAATATTTTAGTCCTTCTCAAAATTGTAAATTGAGTTTTTTGAAAAATGATAATTCATTATCAAAATAAGAATAACATATAATTCTTGGAACATTTAGGAAATTGAATTTTAAGAGTCAGAGGGAAAAATTTTAAGCCATCAAAACAATACAGGGGTTAGGAATACGTATAAAGTGTTTCTCTACTTGATATGTAAATTTGAAAATTAAAATTGAGACCTCCAAATTTTATTCAACAATGTAATTTTAACAAACCAAAACATGTGCTTGCATTGTGTTTACTTTATACTTTTTGTTTTGGGTTTTTGGGTTTACTTTATACCCAATCCATCATAGTACCAATGAGATAATTACATTACAGTGGTTTTAATCCTATGTATTTATACACTTTTGAGACTGTAGGGTTATGTCATTTAGATAGCTACATTTTGATGATCTGCAATTACCTCTGCACATTATGACCTAATTGATGCATTTAATGATTCTATTCATGTTTTAAGCTATTGAAATTGCTTTAATAGAAATTGAATGGTAAAAATGCTTGTAATATAAGAATGTAATGTTTAAAGTTGAAATTAGAGTTAAAAGATAAATTTTGTTATGCATTGAGACCTAACCCACATACCTAGGGATTCAATAGTTGTGAAATTTAGCATCTTGTTGCAATGATAAAAAAAAAAAGACTATGAAGTTATTCGGAATATTAAATTAACCATGTTATGTTGATAAGTAAAGTTTGATGTTATAGTATTTTGAGCATTTTACATGGAAATTATTAGAAAAAAGTAATTTAATTAAAAAGAATGAGGTATGGAACTCAAATGTCAAAATGTGATATGTAAGTTTTGATATTTTAATAATTTGAAGGTTATATTTGAAATGATTGAGAAAGGGAAAGTTAAATTGAGATGATGAAATATATGCAAGTCTAATGTTGAATGAGATAATGATTATTTCACTTATGTACTTATTATTTACATGATTTTCTTGGACTACTGATGCTTGAGTTTAGTGTGCAGGAATTTGACCATGGGTTTAAAGGGGAATTAAGGCTCAAACTACTACAAACATGACATAGCCAAGGTTGAATCAGTGGAAAAGATTCAAACCTCATTGTAATGTGTTTTATTTCATATATGTGAATTTTATATGTGTGTAATAGCTTAGTTCATGTATTATTGGAGTTAAGTCACTTTTAATGTAATGTGTTGTTTTGTGTGTCATTTGACACTTGTGTTGTCCATGTGGAGATGCCATGTCATTAAGGGTTTGGCAAGAAGTAACCCAACCTAAACCTGACCCCAATGTTGTACCCAAGTTAACCTCACATAGAAAAAAATTCCATGAGGAGTCTCAATCAAAGGAAATTCGAATTTGGACTTGGCTAGGGTTTTTAGGAGTCATTAGGTGGTCCCTAAGTGTCTTTTAGGTGAAAATAAGTTACCCATACGATAGTACATCATATCAAGGACCTAATTTTGATCATGTGAGTGCCTAGATAGCCTAGGGAGCCCCTTTACCCATGCATTCTTCCATCAATTCGAATTTGGAGTTGTCATATCCATGTTCCCACTTAGTCAAAAATAGAAAAGTTAGAGGAGACAAGTTTGTAAGAAGTAGTGGCTTAGTGTTTTTTGCTAAAATAAGTTAGTGAGAAGGCTTTATTAGAGGGTCTTGGCCAAATTAGTCAGGTGTCTACCCACTCTCTAATTTTAGAGACTGTTAGGTTTTGGAGGGAGATTAAGGGAGCTCTACTACAACTATCCTTACCATAGCTTGGACCAAGGTTGGTGTCTCAAAACTTGTTCTTTCTCATTTCTTTCTTTTAGCATGGTTAAACAAATCTGCAAGTGTGAGAGTTCATTAATAGAGTATGCATTTGCATTGTAAATCTTGTGATATGGATTTTTGGGTATTGTGTGAAAGTGTGGTGTTCTTGTTGTATTATGAGCATTGATTATGTATTGTGACAATGTGAGAATGTGTGATGTTCTTGTAAATTTCTTGGTTCACCTTCTTGGTTTTGTTTTTGTTGGAATGGAAAGTGAATGTGTTTTGTGCTTTTGGAGATCCTTTCTTGGTTTTGTTTTGCTATTGTTCTTGTTTGAATGTGAGTGTTGATTGTGATTATGGATGTGAAGGCTTCAGTCACCCTTGGGAAGGCAGAGAAGCCTTGGGTGAAGGGCATAAGTTGGGCTTGACATTGCAAGCGAGAAAGAAAATTTTGTTTTTACCTCATGATGAGGTTGTTATTATGGAGCATGGGCTCTTGCATGCCCATGAATCTTGTTGTTTGGGAGGTACAAGGAGGTTTGGTGGATGAGGAGAAGATGGTTGTTTTGAAGGCCTTGAGAGGCAATGCAGTGGCAATATGTTGTTATGTTGTGGTGGCCTTGAGAGGCAAAATGCATTGGCAATATGATACTTATGATGTTAGAATTTCTCCTCCTTGAAGAGCCCACCTTCACCCAATGTATTATGATTCCAATGGTGAATCATTGTGCAAGCCATGGAAGGGTGTTGATTGTGTTTTGTGTTGTGTCTTCATGCAAAATTTTGTGATGTATGTGTGAAACCCAATTTGAGCCTTGTTCCCCTAGTGCGGGGGTGGTCTCTTTGAGACCTATGGTTGGGTGGAAAGAACCCATGGTCCTTGTTGTCTATTTGTGATGTATTTGCAGATTTTGTGCTCAAGGGAGCAATGGAAACAAGCTTGGAATAACCATCTTATGGGCGTTGCTTGAAGAAAAAACTTTTCATTTTGGTATAATGGTGAACTCTCAATTTTGTTCATGTGGTTGCAATGAATGATTGCATAAGGGACATGTTATTTTTTTGGAAGGAGATATTGTTTTTTTTTTTTGGCATCAAATATTGTATTTGTAAAAATATAGTTCTTGTTCCTTTTGTTTTGAGCTATAAAAGAAAATATCCATTTGTACCACTCTGATGTATGGGTTCATGGGCAGAGAAAATAATTTGGAGGTTCTCTTAACTAAATGCATTGCAAGACTATCTTTATGTGTTTATTGGAATAGAAGGAGTTGATTATCTTCTCTGTCATATATGAGATAGTTTCATGTTAAGAACCAGTCATAATTATATTTAGAAGAGATAGTTTCATGATAAGGATTAGTCATAATTATATCTTAGAATAACAAATTTAAGATGCATTTGATTGTGATCGTTCATGTAAGAAGCTAGCATTCTCATTAAGGATACATTGGTAAAAAAAATTTAAGGGATCTTGTTCAAATGCAAGCTATAAAGTTGATGTAGTAGATTAAGTCAACAATATGGAAAAGTCCTTGAATTCTAGCTTTATTTACTTATTATTTCAAGAGGAGTCAATAGAACCAATAATTGTATATAATAGGATAGTTGGGTTGAGCTAAATTTAAACCCACACTCATATCCTATCAAATGGAGAATAGGAGGAAATGCAATAAAACACTAGGTGAAACTTGCTGTATATGCATATTACCTCTCTGGAATTTGTATTGGAATGAGAAATATAATGGATGCCTATTATAGTCTAATATTTTATTCAACAAGAATATACTTAGAATCTTGTTAGTAGGACACTGTTAAAATAATAAAATGTTAGTTAAAGGACAAGACTCAAAAAAAAAATACAAATACCTAAGAGATTAAAACATAGCTAGTACTCAAGAAAAAAAAAAAACCTAATAATAATAATGGTACATTATAATAATAAGCATCATAGAATAAAGTAAATGAAGAAATTGATTTGGTTATTAACACCAAACAAGGACATTAAATTAAAATAAAATTAAGGAAGAGGGGAAAAAAATAGAACCCATGTCATAGCCCATGGTATGTGGACAAGGGCTTGAGCGACCTTTTGGAGGTCCCATCCACCTGACCATGTCAAGGCTTTCATAACATAGGTGCCATGATTGCTAGTAAATAGCCAAGAAAATATTTTTTTAAGTCAAAGTCATGTATTGAACACAAAACTTGGCGCCCATTTCTCTAAAGTTTTCATCCAAGAAAATGGGGAAAGATGGGATAACGTGAGCTTAAGACTATCCTCTCCCCTTAGGTGCCATCTTTCTTGGGGAAAGGTAAAGCTAGTATTGGGTGTTTAAATATGTATGTAAATACTCTTTCCCATCACAAATCACCATCATGCCTTGGGAGGACCCCCATGTCATAGCCACTTGTATTAACGCCTCCCTAGAAGCTAGGACACCTCTTGATTGTCTTGTCTTATTTTTCAATTTGATGCTTTGAAAGAAGTTATGCAGACTTGACCACATTTAGGGATAAGAGATAAAAGTAATTTTAGAATCTTTTGAAAGCTTAGGAAAAAGGTACGTGACTCTCTATAAATTTTGATTGGGAATTAAGAATAAGTTTTGAAAATAGTGGGTTAGCAGGTTAAAGGTTGGAATATTAATAGGTTGATAAGATTTTATAATCTTTATAGTAAGTGGAAAATTGAAATAGTAGGTGTATATAAATTGGATAGAAATAAAAATCATATGACTAAATTTTCTAGTGTAATTCTTCCTCATTAGGAAGCTTAATGGAATAGAGTTAAACTTGAGATTTGTGGATGCTTGAAATAAATAATGTTTGATTTCTTGATTTAAAGATTAATTTTTGGGTAGTAAGGTTAAATTGATGGATAGGAATTGGTTTTATCTCCTTTTGATTCTATTATTGATTCATGAATTTATTGATTTATAAATTTGCAAGTTATGAATATAGTGGAAAATGGTTATTGATTAAACTAATATATCAAATTGTACCGTTGAACTAAGGATTAGCCTTGACTTAGATTTCTTTGAGAAGGTTAACTAGGTGTTATAGCATGTTTTATTTTAAATAAAGGAATAGTAAGTAGAGTGTTAGAAGTTATGTGCTAGTTTTTGATATGTAATTAGAGATGTGTAGTAAGGGGGAAGAAACTTAGAATAAAATTGTTAATTAATTTTCTTTTTAATTTGTAGGATGAAGTTGTTATTAGGAAATTTTATATTTGAATTTAAATTGAAATAATTTATTGGAAGAATCTAAATGGTAAGTGTTTAATGCTTTTCTTAGAGTTTTATTAGTTTTGTGGAAACCAAAATATTAGGTTAACCTTAGAGTGTAGCTCCTCCTAAGGAATAGATCGAGTCAATTACAATACATGTTTGGCATCGAATTAGAATATTGGTTAGAAATTATTGAATGATTTGGAAAAGGTTTAGGTAGGCATGGAAAATGATTAAGCTCTAATAAGTTAGTTTAGATAATGATTGTGGTTAGCATTAATATGCTCATAGACTTAAATTATAAGAATATTCAATGATGTGTATCAATCTTATATCATTATTGTTATGTGTAAGGATTAAAAATAAATAAATAAATTTATTAAAAAATAAATTTAAAAAAAAATTGGTTGTGTTTTATCTCAGTAAATTTTGGGCATGACATGAACATTGGGCTTTTCATTATTATGTTATGTGTATGAAGTATTAGATGGAATCATTATGATTAGTTAATTTAGATGTAATTCAACATTAAGGGATCCATAAAGAATGTAACCTGTTATGTATGTTATGTTTACTTTTACTTGAATCGTTGCTATTGCTATCGTTGTTATATATAAGCTGTAAATGGTTTTTACTTTTATGTTTTGAAAAAAAAAAATGCTACCAAACTTAGTGAAACTTTAGGTTAATTCTTTGGATCCCTTGGCAAGGCATTACAGACTACATCATCTTCATGTTCTCATGGAAATTAACATTTTTCACTGAATACAGATGTGCACAATTACTATAGGAAGATTGCATTCACTTCAAATTTCCCTGTATGTTGAAAGAGTAATTTCATTTTGTGGGGATCACAATCAAATTGTTCCTATGCTTGGTGAGCACACTTGTACAATTTCAGAGATTGTTGGAAATGCATTTGCATGTAATAGCTTCTAGACTTGGATATCAAACTTTGTAATGATGTGTAGAGACAATCAGATGAGATGAGAGATTTAGATGAGAGATATATAAATTTTGGGTTGCATCTTTTAATTACTTTGTCTACAAATAGGAATGCCATCTTTTCTCAAGGATACTATTTTGGCGATTTGTAATAGTGTGAGTAATATGGAAATAAGATGGGTCTTTTTTTCCAAGTGAATATTAGTTGTGGCAATTGATCAATCATAGTTATACTTGCAAAGATGGTGAACTTGGATGTATATGCAACATTTGTGACTTGTCGAATAATTTTGGAGTTAATAGTGTCATTGTCAAGAAAGATTCACACACACTCCAAGGTTTCATTTTTTCATTTCATCCAAGGGTATGGGGAGTGGTCTAAAATTCCATTCCCTAATCAAACTATGATTGGGAATAAAAAAAAAAAATGTACTCCTCTATTTTATAGCAATTTTTGTTCTCTCTAACTTGTGAGCAAATTGAATTTAGAATGGCCTTGAGATCAAGATGTTGACCTCCGTTGGGTATTGCCTCATAGGTTAGCTCATATTGAGTATTGAGTGATTTCATTCTTCCTTTGTTTGTGTAGCTAATTTAAAGAAATGGGCGAGATATTTGTTAGATATTTCAAAAAAGTCATAAAATTTTCAAAATTGCAAAGGTAACTTTAAAAGATAATATATTATGTGTGGTTTTTATATATTACATTATCAACATATGAGAAAACACATTAAAATGTATTAAAGAAAACTAAATTGAGTATAGTTTTAAATCAAAAACATTTCAAAGAATACGATATGATAATATATCTTCAATAAAAATAGTTATTTCAGATCAAGGTCCCTTTTTAATTATTCTCAAATCAAAGCATTTGTTCAAAAAAAAGTTTGATCATATATTGAGTTTTATTAATTTGTTTTCTACTTTTGATTATGTGAATAATTTTTATCATCTATGTTTTCGATTTGATATAAGTTATTATATATCTATTAGTCATCTACATCTCTAATAAAATAAATTGTATTAGATAGACTACCACTTAGCTAGCATGCTTTGTCTGTATGCTTAACTCAAATTTTTGGAGCAAGCTACTCATAAAGAAGGAAACATATAACAAATCATAGCTTCTTCCTAATATGCTTCAAAAAAAATCTTCATGTCACTCTATTTTTAAGGAAGGCATTCCCTATATTCTCAACTTCTATGATGAGGAGCTTTAACCTTAGAAGGAGAAGTTTGGTCCATTTTACCCAACATGTGGTTTTTTAAAAATTGTGTGTAGTCCACAGTGGCTGTTGGGTGTAGGTATTGCTTCTAATGGGATATTGTGACTAAATATGACTCCAGAATGGTATATACATGGTGTTCATTAATTCCACTATGCCAAAATTATCTTGAAGAAACTTCACTTATATGTATGTATACATGTATCTATGTATGTACCTATCTATATATACACACATACTTTACTCATCCATATGCATATATAATAATATACACATGTATATATTTTCATTTACCAACAAAGTCTTAGTCTCTAGTATTGATGGATTCAGTGAAAAAATATTGCCAAGATCGTAATTATAAATAGTCTATAAATTTCACAATGTTTCTTGGCCTATAATTAAAATCCTATTATGATAATGTTTTCATCATATGAAGTGGAGCTTTTAGTTATCAATAGATGTTCTAATGGTTTTTATTGTTATTGGTGTAATTAATCTCTAATTTTTCAGTTTCTTTCTTTTTATCATTGTGTTATGAATGCATAAAAAAATCTTTAGCTACAATCTTGTACCAGTGTACCCAAGATTTATTTTATATAAGACAAGTGGGGGTGATAGTTGTGGGTCCTCTATAGGTACATCATATCCATACTCTGCATGCTTTTGTACTACATAAATATGTGTACAACCTAGTTATAGGTAGTGCTTGAATTATAATCTAAGGATAATATGTTGCACTCTTTGTGATTAGACAAAAATTTTAGAATGTGGAGCATTGATTTCATCTAATATAAGGGGGCCATATCTACTAGAGTACCATGAGATTGATTATTATTCTTTGTTGCTAAAATGATATTTTCTATGTTTCATAATGACAAACATTATATTTATGTAGTCTTGTTTGGAGTGGTGGTCAACTGAACCAAAAGTATAGTTGCACTATTAAAATGTAGTTTTTGATATGAAACAAAAACTTTGTGAAGTAAACTATGAGCAATACATGCTAGATATTTGAGCTCATATAGTAAATTAGGAGTCTCTTCAAAGGGTTTATTAATTTTTTCATAGTTACCGCCTCTAAGTAAAATTAGGAGCCTTTTCAAGTAATATGTTCCCCTGGAATGTTATATCTTATATTTAACCATATCATTTTAGAAGTTGTAATAGAAATATTGACCAATCAATGGAGTACAAACCATGGTTTCTTTTTTATTTTTAACATCATTAGAATGGGCAGTGATGAAGCTATTAAGGGATTGTTCCATTGTAGTCCCCCTTTTTAACATCTCTTGACATATATTCTTTGTTGTCTAATTGATATCACATGTGTTAAGAAATGAGAGCAATTAGTACAAAAATATTAGAACCCAAATATATAACATCCATGGTAATGACTCTTGTGTGAAAATTAACACTATTGTAGTCACTAATTATTAGTCTCCTATCCTAAATGATTATTAAATTGGTGAAAGTAAATTCCCAGCTAATATCAAAAAGTAACACAACTGCAACTTCACCAATAAAATACAGAAAGAAATTCACAACACAAAGAACACAATATTTTCAAACAAATCGTCCCTGGAAAAACCCCTAAGGGAAAACTAGTTCTGCAAATGGAAAATATATTAACTTTATCAAATCAAGAGATACAAAATTCCCTTCCTCTCACTAGTAGAATTCAAAAAACCTCAAAATTTCTCTTGCTGATATTCCCCATTGCTATCCCCAATGCTATTACTACACCCTTGCTAACACTGTAAGACTATTTGCTATCACTATAAACTCATTTTTAACACTACAAATGCTTCTATAACTTGTGTTCCTCTATTTTTTTTTGTTCCCCAAATGCCTCGCTTGACTCCCTTTTATATTACTTAACCAAGAGGTTTCTAGTTTCTTCTTGATCAAGAAAAACTAACCAAGAAATCTTTAGTTGCTTCTTGATAACAACCTAATGATGAAGTTTCTAGTTTCTTCTTGCTTAAAAAAAACCTAACTAATAGGTTATTAGTTTCTTCTAGGAGGATTCAATTAATTAACAAATAATTATTTTCTAATTCATCACATGTGGACAAACAACTATCCAAGCTACCTAAAAAGAATTCTAAGGTGACAAGGATGGTGAGTGCCAGTGGTGGTCAGGGAGGTTTTCAAAATTTGAATTTGGAAAAGGGTGAGATCCCTCTAGACTATCAAAATCGGATCCATGGACTGGAGCATAGCCTATAGAAGGGGGACAATCAGGGATCCTATATAGGGGATCAGTCAAAGAATGATGATGGGGACCCACATGCTCCCCTCAAGGAAGTGGTCAAGATTCCTTTAGTTCCCAAAGGGGGTCAGATAGCTAAATGGTCATCCCTATTTGGGATCAAGCCCTCAGGTAAGTCTTCTTTCCCACATGTTAAGATTCTCCCCGAGACAGAGAAAGGTTCTTATGCCATTACGATTCTAGATGAAATCATGGATCACGGCACTTGATCCATGGCTTCTACCTTAATTGGAAAATTCCTGGGGCCTAGACCAAATATAGATGTTGTAAGAACTTTTATAAAGAAGAAATGGGCTCTTAAAGGTCATGTCTTAGTCACAGCCATGGAAAAGGGCTTTTTGTCTTTTGGATTCACATGCATGGAAGACCTTTCTTCAATTCTCAATGAAGGTCAATGGGCTATTGGTCATTCCACTTTGGTTCTCCAAAAGTGGTCTTTCAAGCTGAATCTGAATGACTCTTTTTTTGTTCAAGCCCCTGTGTGGGTTAGACTACCCAAACTGCCTTTAGAGTTCTAGAATGAAGATGTCTTTGTGGGGCTAGCTAGGTCATTTGGAGAACTTCTATCTATAGATCTAATCACTACCTCCAAAAGATGACTCAACTATGCTCACATTTACATAAGGGTTAGAGAAGGAATGAACATGCCAGAAACTATGATTTTTCACTCAAAACTTAGGGTGCATGTCCAAAAATTGATTTATGAAACTGTGCCTTTTTCTTGCTTCCTTTCCTTGAAGGCTAGCCATAAGCCAAATCAGTGTCCAAGGGTTGAGAAGAAGAAAAGTCAAAAAAGTTAGGTTCTTATTAAATTAGACAAAGCAAAGAAGAAACCCAAGTCCTCTAGAACCTCTGTCAAGGGAAAGAAGAAACTGATCTGGAGACGTAAACCTGCTAAGTAGCCTGAGAACTAGGATGGCAAGGTGGCTAAGGGTAACACCTCTAGTCAAGATGCAAACCAAGGCAGTAAATGTGACAACAATCCACACCTCCTTGAAACTCCTATACAAGATAGTCTCCAAGGTAGTGATCCAAAGGAGCCCTAAGTTGATGACCCAATTGTTGTGGCCTTAGCTATTGCAGAAGATAATGTGATATCTAAGAAGGAGTAGAATGTAGGAAGGCAAGAGACTCCCTAAGTGGAGATTTCAAGGGTCTCAAACTTAGACCCCCTGAATAATGGTCTTGATGATTCTTTGAAGGCAATGGATCACAATCAATGTGACAAAGTGGCCAGTGATGAGTCTGGTCAAATGGGAAGCCTTGGTCCTCTAACGAACATGGTAGCATCCAATGGTTTGGGGACTAATATTAAAGAGCTCATTAACAACTCTTCCCTAGAAAAGATCTCACAATGGGAAGATTGGATTGATAGATATTCTTAAGATAGTATCAATGGTTAGAGTCTGGTTAAAAAGAAGAAGAAGAGTCATGACCACCCTCCTCTATCACTAGTGACAACTAGAAGCAAGGTTAAGGTTGATGTCGGGAGTAAACTCAAGACTCTAGGAAGGAAAAACATGAACCAACTACTGTAGGAATAGACAAGAAAGAACTTGGCAAATGGGAGCTAGAGAACCATTAAGGAATACTCTAGATGCAAGAAATGAAGATCATTTCTTGGAATATAAGGGGCCTTAATGGGGCTCACAAATAGGAGTTAGTTAGGAACATGATTAGAGACCAAAGGCTAGATTTTTTATTGATTCAATAAACCAAAATGAGAAAAGATGTGGTAGGCAAGATCTCCTTCAATAAAAACATGAGCAGTGAGGCCATAGACTTAGAGGGAGCTGTAGGAGGGTGTTGATTCTCTATAATAACGAGGCTTATCATATATTTACTATCTATAATGCAGGTAATGCCCTCCTATGCAAGGTGTCCCATATCCATAGTTATGAATCTTGGTTTATTTTAAACCTTTATTCTCCCAACTCTAAAAGGGAGAGAAAGGTATTATGGGCTAAGCTTATAGAGGTTATTAACTCTAACAATATAAGCAAAGGGATTATTATGGGGGACTTCAACTCCCCCCTATCTAATGATGATAAAAGTGGAGGGCTTGCCTCGGATTAGGAGTGTAAGTTAGACCTCTCAAACTTTATCAACAATTTGGCCTTAATGGATGTTGATCTCATAGGGGGAAAATTCACTTGGTCTAATAGGAGAGTGGGGGAGATTGTATCCAAGTTCATCTTGACAGATCCCTTATTTACCATGTTTGGTTACAAACCCATTCCTATAGGCTTTCCCTTTTTCCTAGAATGGGATCAGACCACTCCCCCACATCTCTTTCTATTTGTCCTCTTATGTTCAAAATATCCTTCCCTTTCCATTTTGAGAAAATGTGGATTTCCCACTTGGCTTTTGAAACCAAGATTTCTTCATGGTGGAACATTGAGGTGGAGGGTACTACAATGTTTAGGATAGCCCAAAAATTGAAGAATGTGAAAAGAAATATTAAAATCCAAAACAAAATAGACTCTGGCCACATTTTATAGGATAAAGATGAGAGGATTTATTAGCTCTACAAAATCTAGGAAGAGATTTAGCAAGATGGATATAATGACCAAAATTGGTTGGAGGAAAGGTTTGTTCTCTCATACCTTCATAACATCATCTCCAGGGAAAAAAACTTTTGGAAATAGAGATCAAAAGTTAATTTGCTTCAAGAAGGGGACCAGAACACCAAGTTCTTCCACTTGTCTACTTTAAAACATAGGGACACTAATAGGATTTCTAGTA
Organism: Cupressus sempervirens; assembly: GCA_028749045.1. NCBI lineage: Eukaryota > Viridiplantae > Streptophyta > Pinopsida > Cupressales > Cupressaceae > Cupressus > Cupressus sempervirens. The sequence continues at coordinate 80,758,873 of CM053784.1, forward strand.
TCAAGAAAGGTCAAATTTTGTTATCTAAAGACAATGAGATAGTGGATGAAGCAGTGCAGTTTTCCTCTTCTTTCCTCTCTAAGGATCACTCTCTCTCAATGCTTGATGAAGAGGATATCCCGTCAGCTATTCCTTCTATTATACAAGCCCACCACAACTCTATGTTGAAATCTATCCCATCCCTAGAGAAAATTTTTCAAGCCCTCACTTCCCTTCTGGGGGATAAGGCCCCTAGCCCAAATGGTTTTTTGACTTTCTTCTTCCAATTCTACTGGGAAGTGGTCAAAGGGGGCATTGTGAAGGCTATGTGAGAATTCTTCAAGGCCAAAAACCTTATGAAAGAACTCAATGCCATCTTTCTAGTTCTCATTCCAAAAATCCTAGGGGCAAATTCAATGAATAAGTTTAGGCCTATCAATCTTTGCAATTCCTTTTACAAAATCATTTCCAAAGTCCTTACGTCTAGGCTTCTCAAAATTATTAATCTGATTATCTCCCCTCAGCAAACTAGCTTTGTCCCAGGGAGATAGATTCTAGACTTTATGATCACGGTGCACGAGGTGATTCACACTCTTGAAGCTAGCAAGAGGGAAGGTTTCCTACTCAAGCTTGATATGTCTAAAGCTTATGATAGGGTGGATTGGAATTTCCTGATGGTGGTCCTCCAAGCTTTTGGCTTTAATTCCTAGGTTTGTAAACTCATTCTTTAGCTTATATCTTCCCCTTCCTTTTCTATCTTGATTAATGGTTCCCCTTCAAATTTATCTTTCCCTTCAAGAGGGCTGAATAGGGTGATCCCCTATCCCTTGTTCTCTTCATTATTTTGGTTGACTAACTATGAAGGCTTATTTTAAGTAAAAGATAGGATAGGAGTCTACAAGGCCTCAAGCTTTTCTCTGGTAATCTTTACTTCACCCACCAACAATTTATGGATGATACTATTCTGGGGGGGGAGGCCATGGTCCAAGAGGCTAGAATATTTAAGGGCTTGCTGAATACTTATACTAGGGGTTTTGGCTAGGCTATTAAATGGGAAAAGAGTTTGGTCTACTTCATTAATACTCCACTAGAGAGACAGAGAAAAATTGCTTTTATTTTAGGAAGTGGCATTGTTATTACCCTTCCTACTAGTTATCTTGCTATGCCTTTGGGGACCAAAGCCATAAAATCTTTTTGGAATAGTATCATTGATAGATTCAACAAGAAATTAGCTGGCTAGAAAGGTGCAACTCTCAACTATGCTGGCAAATGAACTTTGGTGAAATCAATATTCCAAAACCTCCCCACTTATGCCTTAAGCTTCTTTGGGATCCCCTCTAAGAAAGCAGACATAATGGAGAAGATTTAGAGGGAATTTCTATGGATTGGGGTTGAAGAGCACAAAAGATATCATCTGGTAGCCTAGGACCATGTTTTCCTTCCCAAATGCTATGGGGCCTAGGTATTAGAAAATCCAAACATCTTAATAATGCCCTTTTAGCCAAATGGATTTGGTGCATATTTTAGAATTTAGGAGAATGGAGGGAAATTATGATTGAAAAGTACCTGAGAAGGTAGTTGCTTAGTCTTTTGCTTTATGAGACTAAGATCCCTCAAGGATCTTACATATGGAATGGGATCCTAAAGGCTAAGGGCCTAGCTAAGTCCAAAGCTAAATGGAAAATTGGCAAAGGTGAGAATATCTTATTTTGGCAAGATGACTGGATGATCCAAGGACCTCTTATTGACAATCACATTTATGGTAGATGGGCTAAGCCATGCATAAGAAGATATGTTCTAAAAGTTAGTGATTATAGAATAGGCAATGGATGGTAGGACTTATCTATGATTTCCCCAAAACTTAATTCTTTGATGATCAGCCTGAATGCTATTATTATAAATAACAAGGGGGATGAAGTCATCTAGGGAGGTAACTCGAATGGCCATTACTCTATTGCCTCTAGGTACTTTTCTATGTGGGATAGAATGGAGAAACCCATCTGGGCTAAGCCATGGATCCTTGGCCTTACCCCAAAAATCAATATATTCTTTTGGCTTTTCCTCCAAGATAAAATCCTTACTCTGGACAATTTAGCTAAGAAAGGCCATATTATCCCCAACAGGTGCAATTTATGCAAGCATGTTTTGGAGATGGTTAATCACTTTTTTATTCATTGTCCCAACTCCTCCAAGGTTTGGAATCTCTTGACCAAGGACTTTGGGTTCAGCTGGTGCCCCATGGTCAACATTCAAGAATTCTTCAGCCAATGGAGGAGTTCACACAAAGGTTTAATCACCCAACTTATTTGCTCCTAGTCCCTACCACATTTTTTCTATGGTATTTTGAAAGAGTGAAATAACCAAATTTTCAGAGATAGGGAATCCCCTAAGTTCATTATTGCTAAGAGAATTGAAGAATTAATAAAGGAGAAATTCACCACCACAAAGGAAGGAAATATTAAAGATGGTAGGAATAGAAGACAAAGGAAATTGGATAGGGACAGGAAAAGACAAGAGGCTAGGTGGTTTTTTCCACCTAAAAATTGGTATAAGGTCAATTTGGATGGGGCTTCTAAAGGGAACCCAGGCCCCGCGGGCAGTGGTGGCATCATCAGAAATAGCTATGGTGGTAGAGTGGTAGCCTTTTCCTACCCGCTCGAACACTAGACAAACCATTTCATTGAAGCACGTGTTGCTAGTCACATTATTAAACTAACCTTGGCTTTTAGGATAGAGAACCTATGGCTGGAGGGAGACTCACTAAACATCATTAATTGTCTCAATGGTTTCTCTACACCCTCTTGGACCATTGCAAATATTATCGAGGAATTGAAGTCTGACATGGGCAAGTTCAGCAAGACCTATCACTAGTACATTTGACTCTATTTTTCGACCAAAATTTTTGACCATCTATTAAAATGGTTTAGATTGGTTGCACTATGCAAGGAAAAATATTTTTGTTTTAAAATCCATGCTTGTGTTGGTCAAATTTTGACCAACACGGGGTTCATATTGTTTTGAAAATGAAAAAGGTCAATGCCCTATTTCATTGTCAATGTGGTTGTTTGATGTTTTACTATTAGGGTTTTAGGGTTCAGAGAATAACATTGTGATTGTTTCCCTCATAAGATCCAATGATGATAGAAATCTTGGATATCTAGCTAAGCAAAATAGGCTATACATTTTTGTATTTTGAGCAAGAGGAGCACTATATTTTTGTGGCAATCACAATTTGTTGTTAGATTTCAAAGAATGGGATTGTTTGAGTGAGGAAATAGATTTTTTTTATCCAAGACATCCTTGCGACCCTCCTTTTGTTCTATGTATTAAAGATGCATCTTCTTTCAATCTTTTTTTTTGCACATGGCCTTGTAGGGCTCTTCTCCAATGCGGTCACTTGTGTGAAAGAACTTGCCATGATGGTAAGCATCCGCTCAATGTCGAACAAGTTCTTTTTTACTTCAAATATTGTGGTCATGAAGCAAAAAATAATTGCTCACAAGATGAGGAAACAAAGCTCTATTTGGAGGAAATAAGCTACGCATTTGATAAGTGTGGATCTTCATCAAATCTCTGGTTTCTCTGGGTGGTCACTGCAAGCAGAATCTAGGTAAGTAGTTTGGATCTTCTTTTATTTTTTAGGAAAAGACCAAAGATATATGGAAAGAGGGAAGATAGTACCTAAATATCTAATGTCAAATGTCCCTTCAAATCAAACAAATCATAAATATTATTGCATACACTTGAATTGCAATAAATCTTGTCTTAATGCATTAAGTGTAGCTGGTAAATGCTTTTATCTACTATATTGTAGATCACTTCCTTATGTGTCAACAAATAGAATCAATACCATGAGGAAAAATACAAAACCTATAGCAGACCCCTCAAAGAAAAGTACCCAAAGGAGATACCACTGAAAAGAATTTGAAAAATTTACGGCACTTTCCTGTAAATTTTGCCCATCTTTTCTCATGTATATACATAGACATAGGAAAAGAATCATTCTCTATGTAGCAAGCTTTGATCTTTTGATATGATATATTGACTTTTGTTATCTTCTTTTCATATTATATAAATCAAACTATGTCTCCCAAAAAGCATCCAGAACTTTATCCCAAATTTTTAATCATATTTTCTACAACTCGTGTGAAAAAAATGAAATTGTAGATGGGCTACTCAGATCCAACACTCTGTGTATCCATTTTAGAACAAGAAGCATTTTCATATCTGCATTCTATCTTGTGTTGTGTTGCATTTAAGGAAGCCTTGCATATGATAAATTTTCTTGTGCAAAAGCTCCACAAATGGTTGTGTAGGTGTGTCTATGACATCAGCAACACAAAAAAAATCTCAAGGATAGCTCTTCAAAGAGCAAAGGTGGATATTCGCTATACAGAAGCATTTTCCAAATGTTTTTAAGTTTATCAGCATATCCTTGCATCCCCTCTATGTAACTAATACTATTGAAAATAGATAAGAAAGACTTAGAATCAATTTTAAAACAACACACGATAATCTAATCAACTACATAAGAACTTCATTCAAATCAGGTCAAGTGGCTTACACAAAGATTTTGCATGATTTTCTATTGTTGAGAATGTCGATGGGAAAAAATGATCATAGGTTGCTAGTTGAATATTATGACCCAACCAAAGAAGAACTATTTTTATAATAAAATGAACCAAGACTGCTTTCTTGTAACTGCCACTCCAATCCATAATTTCCAATGCATAAATAGGTAGCATTAATAAAATGTATAATATATGTTCAAAATAGTGATTGATGAGATACAATCCATAAGTAGGAGGTATTTTTCTACAGCAAGTCAAATTGTGATATTGCTATCAAGGTTTAATTGTGTGATTTTTGAGTCAAAGTCATTGATCCATATTTCATTACTAGTGGTTCACCGAAACCATCTCTCATGAGAATGAATGGAACACTTAGCACTCATTGGATCTAGGTGGTGCTCAAAAAGGTGAATCACTAGGACTTCTTGGGAGATTACCCATCCCAATACTACTCCAGCTCGAGTGCACTTAACTATGGAGTTTCATTCATGGTTAAACTCACTCTACTTGCAACCCCATTTGCAAAACCTTCACCAAGTGTTATGCCTTATGAACCATTCATTAGAAAGCCCCTTAATTGTATCAATTGATAATTAAGAGCTATTTTTGCACAAGTCAAATTGTGATATTGCTATTAGGATTTAACTGTGTGATTTTTGAGTCAAACTCATTGACCCATATTTCATGAGTAGTGGTTCACCAAACCCGTCTCTCATGAGAATTAATGGAACACTTAATACTCATTGGATCTAGGTGATGCTCATAGAGGTGAAGCACTGGGACTTCCCTGAAAGTCACCCATCCCAGTACTACTCTAGCTTGAGCACCTTAACTATCAAGTTTACTCTATGGTTAAACCCACTCTACTTGGAACCCTATTTGTAAAACATTCACCAGGTGTCGTGACTTATGAACCATTAATTAGAAATCCCCTTAAGCTCATCAATTGATAAGTAGGAGATATTTTTCCACAAGTCAAATTGTGATATTGCTATCAGGATTTAACTGTGTTTTTGAGTCAAACTCACTGACCCATATTTCATGAGTAGTGGTTCACTAAACCCATCTCTCATGAGAATGAATGGAACACTTAGCACTCAATGGATCTAGGTGATGCTCACAGAGGTGAAGCACTAAGACTTCCCAGGAGGTCACCCATCCTAGTATTACTCCAGCTCTAGTGCACTTGGCTATTGAGTTTCTTCCATGGTTAAACCCACTCTTCTTGCGACCCCATTTGCAAAACCTTCACCAAGTGTTGCACCTTATGAACTATTCATTAGAAAGCCCCTTAAGCTTATCAATTGATAAGTAGGAGATATTTTTCCACAACAAGTCAAATTGTGATATCACTATTAGCATTTAACTATGTGAGTTTTGAGTCAAACTCATTGACCCATATTTGATGAGTAGTGGTTCACCAAACCCATCTCTCATGATAATAAATGGAACACTTAGCACTCATTGAATCTAGGTGATGCTCATAAAGGTGAAGCACTGGGACTTCTCGGGAGGTCACCTATCCCAGTACTACTACAGCTTGAGCGTGCTTAACTATGGAGTTTCCTCTAGTTAAACCCACTTTGCTTGCAACCCCATTTGCAAAATCTTCACCAAATATTGTGCCTTATGAACCTGAGAAGAACCTCCTTATAGCAATATCGTGAGAATGCTCGAAATAACAGAATACAAAGTGATAGCAGAACTCAGAATAAATCTACTGATCGCAGGCCACTTCGAGGGGGTAACCTCCTTTGAGCAAGCTCAATACAATAAATTCGTCCGTGCCCATCAAGGGCCTCAACCTATTCTTATATACTGGGTACGATCTAGAAAAGTAATACTACCTATGCATGTGGGATAATAAAATAAACTCATGGGACGACTTACAAAGCATATGCGTCCAACAACTCTACTCTAACAAAATAAACAGAAGGAACACACAGAAACAATTCAGTCCAAAAATGACTGGTAAAAGTTGCATCACGATCAGAGACAATGGAAGAAGGGAGTCCATGAAGACGAAATATCTGGTCCATGAAGATTTGTGCAACAGAGGAGGCAGTATAGGGGTGGCTGAGGGCACAAAAATGACTATATTTCGAGAGACGATCAACCACAACCAAGATCACTGTCTTGCCACTGGATTTAGGAAGCCCTTCAATGAAATCCATAGAAATATCAGTCCAAATCCGTGTAGGGATGGGCAATGGTTCGAGCAAGCCAGGAAGGAGGGTCGTTTCACCCTTGTGGCGTTGGCAAGTATCACATTCAGCCACCATCTGTTGAATCGTCTGTTTCATTCCTTTCCAAAAGAAGTTTCTCCTTGCTCGCTCATAAGTTTTGAGGAAGCCTGAGTGCCCTGCTGAAGGAGAAGCATGGAGTTCATAAAAAATAGCCTAATGTAAAGCTGGGTTCTGAGGAAGCACTAGCCGACCCTTGTATCAAAGAGAAGCACCATCCCAAGAGTAATGTGGTATAGCAGAAGGATTATTGGCTAGCTGGTGAATGATTTGAGATAAAGAAGAGTCACTGTCATAGCCCTGCTGAACAGACGCTAACCAATTGGGAATGGGCCTAGAAATAGCGGAAAGGGAAGCTTGATTATCAAATGTGCGAGAAAGAGCATCTGCCACAATATTCTCCTTACCCTTCTTGTAGGTGATCTCATAATCATACCCCATGAGTTTGCTGACCCATTTTTGTTGTGTAGGAGAGGATACCCGTTGTTCCAGGAAGTATTTCAGACTTTGGTGATCGGTTCTGATGCAAAAATGACTCCCTAAGAGGTATGGCCGCCATTTCTATACAGCATGCAAAATAGCCATCATTTCTTTTTCATAAGTAGAGAGGGCTAGATTCTTACCAGAGAGGGCTTTGCTAGTGAACGCAATAGGATGGTCATCTTGCAGGAGAACAGCACCCAATCCATTGCCGCAAGCATCACTCTCAATAGTGAAGGGTTTGGAAAAATCTGGCATCGCGAGAACAGGTGTACTGCACATAGCCTGTTTCAGTTGTTCAAATGCAGTCTCAGCAACAGGGGTCCAGGAGAAGGCATCCTTTTTTAACAGAGCTGTCAATGGTGCTGCAATTTTCCCGTAATCTTTGACAAACTTGCGGTAGTAGCCAGTCAACCCCAAAAAACCCCGAAGGCTCTTGAGAGTTTTAGGATGCGGCCAAGTTTTCATGGCATCTATTTTTGTAGGATCCACCCGCACTCCATGGTGTGCAACAATATGCCCGAGATACTCCACTTCCTCCTGGCCAAACACACATTTAGATAATTTTGCACAGAGTTGATGATCAGAGAGAAGTTGCAAGACAAGCTCCAGATGATGGAGATGCTCAGCCCAAGTTTTGCTATATATGAGGATATCATCAAAGAAGACCAGAATGAATTTCCGGAGGTATGGTCAAAATATGTTATTCATCACTGCCTGAAATGTTGAAGGAGCATTCGTGAGGCCAAAGGGCATGACTAAAAATTCATAGTGACCATCATGTGTGCGGAAGGCAGTTTTAGGTATATCCTCCGCATTAACCCGAATTTGATGATACCCAGAACGAAGATCTAACTTGGAGAAAAAATGAGCCCCATGAAGTTCATCAAGAAGTTCATCAACAACTGGAATGGGAAACTTGTCCTTTATAGTGAGATGATTAAGTGCTTGGAAATCAATGCAGAGTCACCATGACCCATCTTTTTTGCGAACAAGCAGAACTGGAGAAGAAAAGGAACTGGTACTAGGGCGAATAATACCTTGCTTCAGTAAGTCACGGACAAGTATCTCGATTTCGGTCTTCTGATGAAATGGGTAGCGGTAGGGCCTGATGTTGGGCGGAACACTGCCACGAAGGAGCTGAATACGGTGGTCCTCTGGACGAGAAGGAGGTAATCCCACAGGTTCAACAAATATACCAGAATACTTGTCCAAAATGTGTTGGAGATCGGCAGGAGTGCTAGAGACTGCTGATGGCTGCATCTGAATGGAATGGAGCTGAGCGATGACACCATGTGAATTCTTCTTAAGAAGTTTTTCCATACGGTGTGAACTGATGATGCTGAGAGACCCTGGTTGTAAGCCTTTCAAAGTGTGTTGGTGCCCCTCGGCTGAAAACTGCATCCAAAGTTCAGCAAAATCCCAGAGAATGGGGCCAAGAGTGCGTAACCATTGGGCACCCAAAACCACATCACAGCCACCTAAGGGTAAGGCAAACATGTCAAAGCGCATGTTATAATCTCCAATAGAGAGACGCACATTGCGACATTTCCCTTTACAAGGTAAAGTGCCCCCATTGGCAATCATGACTTCAAAGCTAGAGCAGGGATGGATAAAGCAATCAGCCTGTTTGGCTATTCGTGGATCAATGAAGTTATGAGTGCTACCGGAATCAATGAGTATAGTAAGAGGGATCTTCTTGAAGAAACCCTGGACCCGCATGGTTTGTGGAGTAGTGACTCCTGCCAAAGCATGGACAGATATCTCTGGTGGAGCTTCTGGGGAAGGAGGTTCAGGCTGGTGAGGCTCAACCTCAGCATCCACTGTTTCCTGAGCATCTACATATTCTTCCAGTTCCGGTGGAGAATCCACATCCAAGAGATAGAGCTTTTGCTGAACACATCTATGGCCCCGAGACCATTTCTCATCACAATTATAACAAAGCCCTTTGTCTCGCCTAACTCGCATCTCTGTTTCAGACAAGTGCTTGATCGGAGTAGTTCTGGGAGCTGGTATGACTGGAGGGTTGTGAGAACCTGTATTTCTGAATGGAACAAAATTAGATCTGGAGCGTTGTAGAGCACTAATCTTGTCTTCCGCTAACTTAGCCAACCCAAGGGCTTCCATCATTGTAGTAGGTCGAAACATTTTGACTTCTGAGCGAAGTGCATCCTTCAGACCACTGACAAAACAACTACAGAAGAATTCATCAGACAAGCCCTTTGTGTGATTAGCTAATTTTTCAAACTCTGTCTGGTATTCTCTTACAGTGCTTGTTTGACGCAGTTTAGTGAGTGCTCCTGTGAAATCATCAAAGGAACTAGGGCCAAAGCGCTCCAAAATGAGGGTGCACAATTCGCTCCACGTTGGGCCTACATTAGCCTTGATGTACCAACGGAACCATTGAAGAGCTTCATGTTCCAAATGAAAAGATGCAAGGGAGACTTTGTGGTTATCCAAAGTATTATGCAAGCTGAAATACTGCTCTGCCCTATAGATCCATCCAGTCGGATCAGAACCATCGAAGCGTGGAAAATCAAGCTTTGGTCCACGGAAATTACCAGAAGAGGACCCAGTATCTCCTGAATGGTTTCGGCTCATGGCTGACTGCTGAAAGTTAAGACCCAGAATTTTGTCATCCAGATCTTGAAGTCTGGTTTTGAGGGATGCAATTTCCTCTTCCATGATTTTTGCTCCTGAAGGCCACGACAGAAAAAATTTGATGTAATTTCCACCCAGCGAGCCCAAGAGAGTGCTCTGATACCAGATGAGAAGAACCTCCTTATAGCAATATCGTGAGAATGCTCGAAATAACAGAATACAAAGTGATAGAAGAACTCAGAATAAATCTACTGATCGCAGGCCACTTCGAGGGGGTAACCTCCTTTGAGCAAGCTCAATACAATAAATTCGTCCGTGCCCATCAAGGGCCTCAACCTATTCTTATATACTGGGTACGATCTAGAAAAGTAATACTACCTATGCATGTGGGATAATAAAATAAACTCACGGGACGACTTACAAAGCATATGCGTCCAACAACTCTACTCTAACAAAATAAACAGAAGGAACACACAGGTTCCTAACAGAACCATTCATTAGAAAGCCACTTAAGGTATTAATTGATGAGTAGGAGATAATTTTCTACAAGTCAAACAAAGGCAAGATACTCCTACAATGTATGCATAAACCCACAACAACAAAAAATGCTCAAGATGGGGCCATAACATAAAGAAATAATTTCTCAAAGATTTTTTACTTAAAATCTAAGTTACTGGCCTTCGTAGTGGTTTGGGTTCAGGTTCATAGGTTTGGTTTGAGGAGTTTATCAAAAAGAATCTGGTGTTGAGTTCGTCAATACAAAAACATTTAAAATATAAAATATGCATATTTGTAGCAGTATTTTAGTTCAAAATACTAATGATATATTAGTGAAACTCAAATGTTATAATATATACTAAAATTAAATAATAATTATGTCAATTGTCAATAGTGAGTCATTATTTTAAAAAAAATAATATGGGACTTACAAAATATCATCACCATCTATATTAGATGATATAGGTAGTGGTAATTTAGAAGAACCACAAATAGGGCTCCACTAGCATTGGCATTGGCACTAGCACTCCAATGCCCACAAATATGCCCATAGTCATCATCAACATCAAGTGCAGCAAAGTGGGAAGTGGAAGATCCAAGTCAAAATGTTATGGGCTTATTATCTCAGTCCCTTGTGTCCCCTCTTGGCCACTTTCTTTAAGGAGCAATAGATTTGAATGAACATAAACCAAGTCCTTTTCCTTTTTTCATTGTAGCCAATTGCACTTTACTAAGCAGATCCAGGAGTGTGTGATCCAATTCCTCACAAGTGTAGATGAACTAGCAAGCTATTGTGACAAAATATAAGGGTTAAGAATTTTTTTTAAAAACTATGATATTACTATTAGGAAACTTTGTAGTTAAGCATGCTCAAGCTATAGTATTAGGATGGGTGACCTCCTGTGAAATCCCAGTGCTCCACCTTTGTGAGCATCACCTAGATCCAATGAGTGCTAAGTATTCCAATCATTCTCATGAGAGATGGGTTCAGTGAACCACTACTCATGAAATATGGGTGAATGAGTTTGACTCAAAAATCACTCAGTTAAATACTGATAGCAGTATCACAATGTGAGTTACTATGGAAAAATATCTCCTACTTATCAATTGATGAGCTTAAGGGGCTTTCTAATGAATGGTTCATAAGGCACAACACTTGGTCAAGGTTTTGCCAATGGAGTTGCAAGCAGAGTGGGTTTAGCCATGGAGGAAACTATGTGGTTAAGCATGCTAGAGTTGGAGTAGTACTGGGATGGGTGACCTCTTGAGAAGTCTTGGTGCTTCACCTCTATGAGCATCACCTAGATCTAATGAGTGCTAATTGTTCCATTCATTCTCATGAGAGATGGGTTCCATTCATTTCATTAAATATGTATCAACAAGTTTGACTCAAAAATCACACAATTAAATCCTGATAGCAATATCATAATTTGACTTGTGTTAAAATATCTCCTACTTATGGATTGTTCTTATCAATCACCATTTCATACATATATTATACATTTTATAAATGCTACCTATTTATGAATATGCATTTATGGATTGGAGCAGCAGTTGCAGAAGAATAGTCTTGGTTCATTTCATTATAAAAATATTTCTTCTTTAGTTGGGTCATAATATTCATCTAGCAACCTGTGGTCATTTTTTTCTATCAACATTCTCAACAGCAGAACAAAATCATGCAAAATCTTTGTGTAAGTCACTTGACCTGATTTGAATGAAGTTCTTATGTAGTTGATTAGATTATTGTGTGTTGTTTTTCAATTGATTCTAAGTCATTTTTCTACTTTTTGTTATTGAAGAGCCATTTCATAATTCGATTCATCCTCACTATGATCACTACCGATGTATTGGTAAGAATCACCAAATTTCTCTTTGCCAAATTATTATTATTTGTGGATCAAAAGTATTTAATGCTCATTCCTTGGTTGTAGAGTTAATGATGATGTTTTCATTTTGTTTTTAAGTTTAGAAGTTTGACATTAAGAAGTTTTGAGACCCCAACTAAGACCCCCAAATCACCTTGCCAACTCATGAGGGTCACTATTCAAAAGGCACTTAATTAGTTTGGAAATAGTCAATTCATTTAAGCAACAACTATTTGACTTTTGTAATTGGTCTTAAACCATAACATCATCAGATTGATGACTAAATGAGTCTTACTCATCTACATGTTAGTTGGATTTTCTTTAGTATTACTGATTTAACAAACCTGGGTAGTTGAACTTAGCAGCTCTAAAAGCATGTGTAGTAGGTTAAGATATGGGTAACCTTAACTTTTAGGTTGATGTATGGTAGTAGTTTCAATATTGTTCCATCAATAGATGTTAATCTTGCAGAATAAATACTAGATCAGATTTGAGTTGCACCTTGCATTTTAGGCATAGTGCATGTATTATGAGCTAAGTTGAATTTACAATATCTCATTTTGTACAAAAAAATCCAATGTATATTCCGATGTAAACATAGATAGTCTATTCTAGTTATTGTTTTGTACAATTTCAGTTAAAGACACACAAGTCAACAAACTTCCTGTTGATGTACTTTGTTGGATTAAGTGAAAAGTTAATAATCAATTGTATTTGTCAAATTTTAATAAATAAATGAAGCAATGGCCGGACTACATTTAATATGACTATTTTTTTTCATTTATTAATGATTTTTTCCCATCATTTATTGATAGCATTTTTATGACTTTTCCCTGTCATTGGTTAAAACTAAGGACAAAAGATGTAGAATACATATAATTTTTTTTTATTTAAGTACAACATAATCCTAATCAATAGCATTCTCCTAGTAATGATGTAATAAATACCTGTAATATGGATTCTTTAGAACATTATATGGATTTTTCTAATACAGCTACATAGATAAAGTTTTAACTAAAAAATAGATAGAGTTCACTCTTATGTGCAACTCCTCTTTCAGCCTGAGGGTTGGCTATGACAAATCATCTAGTACCATTTTGAAAGCAATTGAAATTTTAAATGACAAAGAACAATCTACAACAATTGAAGTTGACATGGGATATCTTGACTGCATGGGTTTAAGAACACTTTTTAGTTTAGAGAGATGATTGTGCATTTTTAGCTAAATCTCTTATGATATTTTTTGTCTGGCATTTCAAAGTGGAAACTCATAGATCACTTTCTTTATTTTGTAGGTACTTGATGCAACAAGTGATGAACCTTGGGGTCCACATGGGATGATTATGGCTAAGATTGCTCAGGCTACAAGAAATTTGTAAGACAATCTTTAGGGTTTTGCATCAGAGCTCTCACACAGATTTACATTTCTTTTTGGTAGTCATCCAAAAAATAATGGATAAAGCAATTTGTATTTGATGTAGCAATGAAAGCCAGTTGGTTATGGGTGTTCTCTAGAAAAGGGTTAGTGACACCAGCAGAAATTGGCAACATGTTTACAAGGTAGATTGTTCTAATCCTTCTTTGGCAGTTAGTGATTTCAAGCTGCATATACTTGGTTCATGCCAAAATTCAACAACAGTATATGACTTGCCTAAGCTGACATTTGTAATTTTTAAAAACATATTTTTTTTGCAATGGAAGTGTTCCTTTTTTTATCTTCTGTCAAAACTACAAAATTGATTTTGTTCTCATCTTATGGCACCTTTGGAGTTGTAAAACATTCTATTAAGAAACTCATATTTTGTTATTTCAAGGCATTGACTATTCTAGAATATCTTGTGGCAAAATAGATTTGAATGTGTCATTGATGAACTATTGGAACACACTTTCCAAATTTCAGTATAAGAAGTCCCAAGACTGTCTTTTTCTTGGCTAGGGAACTTACATTGGCCAACTAAAATTAATTTACTTATATGTTTGATTCTTGCTCTATTCTCTGTTATATATTGAATATTTCTAGATTGTTCTATTCAAATATTTGAGATTAATGTTTTAGCTATGAGATTGATAGTTGGAATTTTCATTGATTAGACACTTTTATATTTTGAGTTTGTTGAACCAAACGGTTAGGATCAGGGAATCAATGTGATCGACACTAGTACATTTGACCCCATTTTTAGACCAAAATTTTTGACCATCTAATAAAATGGGGTTAAATTGGTCGAAATATGCAAGGCAACATATATATATATATATATATATATATATATATATATATATATATATATATATTTTAAATACAAGCCCGTGTTGGTCAAAATTTTGACCAACATGAGCTTACACTATGTCAAAATAAATAAAAACTCTATTTGTTGCCCTAATTTCATTGTTGCTGCCCTAATTTCTCATTTATTGTTATGATAAAGATAGCTTGTATAGCTTAATCATTTCCTATAGTGCATTTTGTGGCTAGGAGTACATGCCAAAAAGGTTTTACAGCTTCAGCGCTAGCAGGGTTTGACAGCTTGGGTTCTTTGGTGCTTGATTGTAGTAGAGGAGAGCTCATGAATGCTTCAAATTAGTTGACATTGAAGGAGATTTCAAAAGCAAAGGCTCTTGTAGCATCAAAGAGTCATAGTGAAGCTAAAAGAAGGCGGCATTAAAGGATTAATTCACACCTGGCAACATTGAAGAGTTGAACCACACTAACACAAGCTATGTCATTTAGGGTAAGCTTGGGTTGGTGTTAAATTATATTCTTTAACCACATTTATATCATTTGTATGGTTTAATGGTTGGATCATCTTCCTTCAAAAACTAACACTGATCACACAACAACTACAACATAATTCTTAGTAGGAAAGGCCACTAATGTGGGACCAGTTATGTGTTGGTGTCTCAGGGACCTGCCACTGCTTGGTGTCAATTCAAGATACATGCTAGAAGCAACAACTTCTCATTCAAATGAAATGAGACAGAAAACTGACATCATTTGCTTCTTACATATTTTTCTAGTCCATGTGTTAGAAGACATTCAACAATCATTTCCACAAACTTTCTTTTGATGGTAGATAAATGTAAAATGGAAATAACATCTAGTAGTGTATTTATGCCAAAGCAACCATTTCACTAACATAGGCTTGATGACAAAAAAAGGAGTGGCTTATTCTGTGTGTCATCATATACAAGAGTCTGGCAATTGTGCAGTGGTTGTGTCATTTAATTACATTTTAATATTCTAGATTTTGAAATTATATGTGGTAAACCAAGATCAATGAGGTCATTCCCAATGGATCAAGGGTTGACTTGTTGGTCTAAATATTTGTTTAGAATAAATCCATCCTTCTTTACTACCAACCATGGAAAGCCATGCAAATGCATGATAGGTTTGTGAGTCAATATCCATGATTACAAGGCCAATTCTTCACCTGTTCCGGCATAAGCCTTATTGTAAACGAAAGGAAGAAAAAACAACAGAGGAAATAAAAGAAATGAAGAGTCTCATGCTCAACATATATCCTCTTATAACTGAAATAGAGCTTTATGAATCATGGATCACTAGTCCACAAAAGTAACAATGATAAAACACATACACATTAGACATTCATAGACACAATTAAGAGTTAGACTTTTGAGAACAACCATCTACAATGAAAGACACATACACTTAGGTTCCTTTGTTGATTAATAAGGAGTCAAAAAGTGTTATATATATGAGACTCAATAGCTCATTTACATGAAATGGATTCTCCATTACAAATGGGCACAAGGCTGGTCACTTATAATAATATCTCAACAAGCAATAAATTCTCCCAAAAAATGAGTTTGAATTTTGAATCCATGGAGGTAGAAGTCATATTGAGCATGGGTAGCATAGATCTCCTTTGATGATTGTTGGAGCACCTATAGGATGGGTGCAAGGTAATTAACCTTGAACTTCAACTCTTTGTTTCACATATGCAACTAATGGGGTTGCATTTCTTGACAATGCTTAGAGCATGGGTACTGAGCTTTGAAATCTTTTCAAAAGCCATCCATGATATTGTCAAGATTTGGATATGAAACAACTCAATTCTTTTTAGTCCCGCCTAGCATAGGCGAAGACTAAAGTTTTCAACCTTCTTTCTTCAATTAATTCATTCCTTAAAATCTGTGCACAATTGTTTTATCCATGTTGCCTACAAAATTTCATATTAAAATGTAATTATTTCATTTTATTTCTTTTTTGTCATTGGTTGTCCTTCCTTTTCCCTATGGTCTTTTCATATTTTCTTTCAAAAATTTAGAAAAAAGAGGAGGGGTGTAAAAAGTGGCATGTGGCATGTGGTTTGTTTTCGTTCGTACATTTTTCCTACATGCATAAAGGGTAGTTGCATGGCAAAAAATTAGCAATAGGTGTAGACATCTTCACTATCTTATGTGTTGATGGAAAACTGTCTTCAAGGCCTTATTTCAAAAATGGAAAGGAGAAACTATGTTTATTTGTCTATTTTAGATAAGATCAGATGTTCAAAATCTCATGGCTGTAGAAATATCAATTAGTTTAGGGTGAGTGCCAACTTTCTGCTTGATTTTTTTAGTCTATCACTTTGCAAAGAGGTCACACCTTTTGTGGTAGGGTTTTCTTTTTGTCAATTTTGAGGATTCTAGGTAAGTAACATGCCAAGGTTTCTACAAATCTTGAGATGAAATTCATCTTTTTCTATGACATTTAATTCTTCCTTGCATTGTGCCATCTGGAAACCTAATTCCATGATTTGTAATTACTATTCATCTTTCGGTTCAATAGATCATTACTTATTCTTGTAAATTTCTCTCTCATCCCATATTGAGGGTGAATAATTACTAATTCTTGTTGATGAAGAGTACATTATTATAAAAGAAAAGAAGAAAGGTTGTAGGACATAGTTGTTGAATCATAAACACATGTAATAGTTAATATTGGCTAGCCTAGATGTGTGAAAAAAACTTATTTTGAAATTTTATGTTCTTACCCCAAATTTAGTAAGATATAAAAATTTATATGATTAAATTCAAGACAATAGGAATGTAGTTGAAAATTAATTTGATTATCTCCATCACTTGTCCACCCATGCCTCGTGCCTATTTTGGGGGTTGTAACTGTCCATTTCGAATAGCTTCTATTGTAATCGTGCCATGTGAATTTTAGGCATCCCATAGGCTACAGCATGAGCTCTTCATCACTGCTGAAAGAATCTACAATGGCCAATTTGTTTATGTGTTTAAGAGGGCTAGTCTGAGTGTGGGAAATGTGTTGCTCCTCAGATGTATTCCTTAGGATGTCATGGTCTACAATGTAGAACAACATGTGGGAGATCATGGCTCCTTTGTTTGAGCCTCTAGAGACTACACAATCATCATTTGTCATAATCTGGATAATAAAACTTTCAGGTAATAATAATTTCTCATTAGCATATATAATAATCAAATATTTCTTTCTTTCTTTGTTCCTCTATTCATCTTTTGTTTAGTATATTGATTCAAAAGTTGATTTTTAATCGATGTTTATACTACATTTTGATTTTACAATTATTCTATGCCCTCGATCAATACTTGTTTGAAATCAGCTTCAATTTATAGGATAGAACTTTCATTTGGAACTAGAAAGATTTTGCCAAGCAGCTACAGAGCCATGATCAGTCAGACTGCTGATGGTGGTTGAACTGAAAGCTAATGCTGAAAGCTCACACTACCTAACCAAAAAGAAACTATTGGCCCAAGGTATGTGGAGCCACGATGAATCCAATAGAACATCTGCATGGTGGTGGAAACCACCAGCATACCAGGTATATATGAGTACTGTCTGTTGCTATGCTTTTTTATTTGGTGCTTGAATTGATTTTCCTTCATGATTTTTTCTAAGCTAATCCATTATTTCCCTAAACTGATATTATTTCCTACTACGTAATGTTTACAAGTTTCCAAATAATTTGTTTAGGTTTTCCCACATATGCTTATCTATTCAAGTTTTCTATGAATTGATTCCCTAAAAATATGACCTTTATCCATCAATACTGACAATAGCATTATGTGGGTCTCCTGTGAATGTTAACTAGCTGAGTGTGTGTGACTAGCTATTGATTCTCCTTATCATGATTCCAATATGCTCTCATCTGTTTGTATACCTATTCTTAATTGCCACCCCTCTCCTATGTGAGCGGTGTGTAGTCCTACTTATATATTTAAAATGATTACTTGCATCCATCTCAAGTTGAGTAAATTTGTGGCCAGACTTTTTAAATTTATTTTTTTCAAGTTCTAAAAATTGGATCCTCTTGCGGAGTGGATTTAGAGCACAATGGACTATAATGTATGCCCATAGTCATTTTGAGTTGAAAATTCTCGTAGCTTTCTTGTTTTCTTTAAACCATAGAATAGTCATAAAGGTTATATTTATAGGGAGGAGATTGTATGTGTGCATTTCTTTCTTTAAAACTATAAAATGATAAAAAAGATTAATTTAATGGAGAGAATAGATAAACATGTCATGAAACCTTTGTAAAAAGTTTGCTTTCAATTTTATTTAATGTTTGAGAAATCGTAGAATACCTAAGGAATTGTAGAATGCCTGAGGTAAGAGTATTGTAGTTTTGATAATCTAGGGTTTGATTAAAATCTAACTTGGGTTCACAAATTTGTAAACTGCATCACTATTTGCAAAGTGTAATTTTTCTAAAAGTATTGTAGTTTTGATAATGTAGGGTCTGGTTAAAACCCAACTTTGGTTCACAAATTTGTAAATTGCATCACTATCTGCAAAGTGTAATTTTTCTAGAAGTATTGTAGTTTTGATAATCTAGGGTTTGGTTAAAACCCAACTTGGGTTCACAAATTTGTAAACTGCATCACTATTTGCAAAGTGTAATTTTTATAAATAAGTTGAGCATCTATAGTTTGATGTCATGAGTATTGTAGTTTTGATAATCTAGGGTCTAGTTAAAACCCAACTTGGGTTCACAAATTTGTAAATTGCATCATTATTTTCAAAGTGTAATTTTTCTAAAAGTATTGTAGTTTTGATAATCTAGAGTATTGTAGTTTTGATAATCTAGGGTTTGGTTAAAACCAAACTTGGGTTCACAAATTCGTAAACTACATCACTATTTGCAAAGTGTAATTTTTTTAAATAAGTTGAACATCTGTAGTTTGATTTCATGAGAAGCATTGAAGTTAAATAGGTCATAAAGAAAATTCCCCATATAATTATTCATATCTATATTCTTTGATGTCACCAGAAGCATTGAAGAAAAACATGTCAAAGAAAATTCCTCATATAATTATTCACATCTCTATTACAATCTCTATTAATAGATGTGCCTTTTTATATTTGCTTCATATAAATCTTCCTTGTTTGCACTTATCCTTTTCCCAAATCAGCACTTTTTATCCTTTAATGTTTGCCCTTATTATTCTTTCAAATGTGCACTTATTCCTCTTATAAGTCTACCATAGACATTATAAATCTGCATATAATATCTCTTGTCAGTTTATATGATATATCTTTATCATACACACGATGGTGCAGGGCACCCTAGCAAAGGGTATATGGAGAGGGTCATTTGGTTTAATGATCTAGGAAGATCAAATTTTGAATGTAACTGGACCAATGGTCCATTTTTGTAATTGATGTTTTGAAGACTAAACTATAAAGGCATGTATTGAAGTTAAGGGCATTGTAATGTTAACATGCACCTAGGAGGCTATTGAAAGGTCAATTTTTTTGGGGATCTAAAGGCCTATAAGGTCTAAAGAAAATGTAATATGGCCTCTACGGCCAATTAAAAGTTGCGGAAGCACTAAAAGTGCTCAAAAGTTACAATTTGCCATATTGGCTATTTAGGACTAGTAAAGCTTGTAAGGGTTTTAGGTGTCTTTGGAAGGGTTAGTGAAGTTATAAAACCTTTGAAAAGGTTAGTGAAATATATTAAAGGTATATATGATTGTAAGTTGTCAAAGTTGACACTTTGTGTCAACTCAGACAACAAATTTTAGTTTATAACTAACTAGTAACAATCAGATAGTTAGGCAACAGTAGTTGTTTACTATTGTTTGGTTATTTAGAAGGGATTTTTTGAGTGTTTGGGGGAGAAGTAGAGTTGGGGTGGTGAGACAAGGCATTGTGAAAAAAAATTAATCAATAAAATAATCCTATTCTCTACAATTCGGTCTCTATCCCATGGAACAGTGAGTTCCTATGATGTATCAAATACATTTTGACTAATATTTAATGTGAGAACATTTTATTATTTTTGTTATCTTATCCATGCATTCTTTTAATTTTGATTACGAGTTGAGTAAGGAATAATAGACTGGTGCATTCAAACTAGTGACTGGTTAGGCACAGTCAACTGTACTTATTCTGAAGTTTCCAATGTAGATTCTCTCCTACCACCTATAGTCATTGTTATTGGTTGGAGACAATGAGGTTGTGATAATTTATTTGTACTATATTAACCAAATGCAGGAGAGTGGGAAAACTTGGTGTAAGTGCAGTGTTGGATGGTAATTGTTGATGGAGGTTTAGCCTAGATTAGACAGTAGTCTAATAGCCAGTGGATCATTTCATGTTTGAAGATGTTTGGGGGGTGAATCCTTCATGTTTGGGGGGTGACTCTATTACCAAAATGAGACAGTAGAGCACTGCTAGTGTTATGATGGGAAAAATATGTCTTTCATTGTGATAGACTATTTCTAAGTCATCTGAGTTGTTTCTTGCTATTGTCAAGCAGTCTTTGTTTTCCTTGAGACCATGAACAAAATTATCTACCATTTTTTCTAATGATAAAATTTTGACTTGAACAATGATAAAGTTTATTATTAATCATTATAGTGGAACAACTTTTGACTTGTTCAAAAATTTTAGTCGAAGGTGTTGGAATTGATAGTGAACCCCAAGCTCCTAGAAATCACCTACAACCAAAATGCATGTTACATCTGTGACTGAGAGAGAATATAATCCAAAAAGCATGCCTACTTTGGTGATTTGTCTATTATTGCAGCACTACAAAGTGTCTTATAGTGTTTCTCATTTTCTTAAATAATAGGCAATTAGTTCATGATTTCATCATATCTTATAGTGGAACAACTCCAAGAATCTTGGGTAAATTGCTTGCTATAAGACTTTCTTGTATAGGAAACTCAATAATGTGGGCTATGTGGTGGGTACAAATAGGAACAGGAAAGGATCTCTACAAGTGCATGGTGCAGTAGAATTCAGAAATGAAATTGAAGTGCTCTCATATATTCATTATAAGAATCTAGTTGGGCAAATTGGCTCTCATCTCCATTCATGATGGAATTTACAATGATGCATATCCACAACAATCTTTAACTTCCACCAAACAAGTTAAACCTGAAGATAAGCTATTTGAAGACCTAGTTGACTTTGCCAAGGCAAAAAGTAAAACTTCACCCAGTAAAAGTGAATTTTTTTTAAAATTAGAGGTTGTTCTCTGGGATGGTTTGTACTACATATCTTCAAGTTGCTTGCTACAAGTGATGGTTTAGGTGTAGCATCAGTTTTATTGAAGCCACTGTATAGTCTTTTGTTCAATTGAGGTTTAGTATTCATTATGTGTTATATTATTCCTAGTACACTGCAATTTAATTTATTTCTTGTTACTTTTTTTTTTGATATGAAATTCCTTTTGAAGATTTGTATATTGAAACAAACTTATGTTCTTACCTAGAAGGTAAACGATTTTAGTAACAGTGCCAAAAGATCCATATATATATATTGCAATGTATTGTTGAAGCTTGTTCTATTTTAGATCTCAAGTAGTGTGTGAGCATTATCTTTTCTTATCATAGTATTTGTGGGAAGTAATTGCCTGTGTGGCCTTCCACTATTCTCTAGTTCACAATTTGATTGTGGCATTTTGTTCAAAGAAAATCTTTATAATTACAAATCTAGGATATTTTAATAGATCATTTACTTGTTTGAGGGGATAAAACCCATTTTGGTGCCCTAAAATAAGATAACTATATATATAGAAACTCAATCATTGAGACATTTTGTATGGACTTCAGCTATCTTGATCTAGGCTCAAATCTATTTCTATGCATTTTCTATAACTATTTCTGGGCTTTAATCTGCAATGTGAGATGCTTATTTTGTTGGTAGGTAATTTAAATAGGAAGCATTTTGTACGGCTAATGTCTGAGAGTTTGTTTTATAAATGATATCTAAGTTTATTATTATCAATATGCATGAAATCTTTAAGATCATGCAAGATTTTCTTTCATCTAGAGTTGCATAGGTCTTGAAAATCCTTTATTATATACAAGTTGTTGCTAGAACTAAATGTTTGAAAACATCATAATGTGGGTTTTTTTCATATTGCAACATTATTAGCCAATTAGAAAAGATGTAGATTTGAAATTTGTTTCACTTTTTTTCATCCTAAATTAAAATACATCTACATTATTAATAGTCATTTTTTGTGTTTTAGGTGCAATTTATCAAATAACCCCCTTTTTTATATGTCTTTTGAGTTAGTCCTTTGCTCAAAAAATAAATTAAAAGATCATTTTATTGTAGGACCCTAAAGTTAGAAGTGGAGATCTACCATAGCCTATCATGCTCACAAAGGGCCAAGAGTTTACTTTCACAATCAAATGAGGAGTGGGCTCTGAAGACTGTGTAAGCATGAATTATGATGATTTTGTGAGTAATGTGGAGAAAGTAGACACACTACTTTTTGATGGTATGTTCTCTTGTGTTAGCTTGAAAATTCATTTATTAGCTAAAAAGAACAGAGTTACTAATGTTATTTGCAACATTTTCATAGCTTTCTATCTCTTATCATTATTTGAATTTCTCTAGGGGGGATGATGTCACTGCAAGTGAAGTCAAAAACATCAGATTCTATAATTTGTGAAGTAATCGATGGAGGAGAGCTTAAATCACAATGACACTTAAATGTGCATGGAAAAGTTGCTACCCTGCCTTCCATTACAGGTTAAGACCATTTTATCAACTCTCAGGAATGCATAGAAAATTAGATTTTTGTTGCTTATTGACATATACATCTCAATCTGCTTCTTTCTTAGGGACTTTGATTTCATTTTGATTTCTCTTTTTTGTACCTAATATTGATTGATTGAAGTTACCTAGAATATAATTGAATGATATGTTTATCAATCTTGAAATATGTGTAATATTTGTATTTTGTTGTTGCTTGTATATGTGATGAGTTGTTTTGACCAACACAGCATCTGAGATAGCCTAATGTGGTATTTGATAAAATCTATTTCTTTTTTTTTTTTTAGTAGATAAAGATTGGGATGATATTAAATTTGGAGTTGAGAAAGGCATAGACTATTATGTTGTTTCCTTTGTTAAAGATGCTAAGGTGGTGCATGCGTTGAAAGATTACCTTAAAAGTAAACCTTTGAAGCAAAATTTTAACTTTCCAATGTAATATAATCCTTTACAGATAGTATTGGGCTTGATATAGCATGTTCCCTTAATTTATATATTTTAAATCAGAATTTAAAAAGTGATAAAATATCAATGCATTTGTATTTGTAATTATGTGAAGGTTGTGGTGCGGATATCCATGTGACTGTGAAGATTGAAAGTGCTGATTCAATACCAAATCTTCATTCAATTCTTTCTACATCAGATTGGGTAATTACAGTCTCCCTAGATCAGAGGTTTTAGTTGGATAAGTTGTTACTTTATGATTGGTGATATTGCTTTGAATGGGGTTAATAAATTATGTGAAGTCATGCTTGTCAAGCATTATATAGAAAGTTAAATGCACATGCTACTTTGTTTACTATTTAGTCATGCATGTATTTTTTTGGATGTTGGTGTGTTTCCATTGTTGGTTTTTGATGGTTTTTGTATGGCTTTGATGTAAAATACAAAATATATAAGATTTACTTGTGAATAGGTTATAATCTTCTTTAAATTGTTGGCAAGGACTATGAGCTTCAGTAAAGATGTTTTTAAATCAATTTTTTTGATTGTCTATCATTCAATGAAGTTAACTAGAATGAGACCATCATTTAGTTGCCTGACTAATTCCTTGCTATTGAGTTTTTAGATTGTAGTTTCCTCATAGAGCTCAAGATGGTTCTGTCAAGAAATGAGAGAGAAAAACTTAAACGTGGACAATAATATCTAAATTGACACTTTGAAAGGAGGGATAGATATATTCTTTATGCTATAATTTTTGCATGAAATAAATTAATCTGATTTTTTTCTTGTGTGAGTAAAATCTATGAGGCCATATACCCTTTGGAAATTTTTCTAAATGTTACATAAGTTGGTTAAAATGGCATAACTCTCAACTATGAAAATCTTGACATCTTCCTCATTCTAAGACTGTTTGCTTCTGATGGGCATTTTTATGTCATCACAACTTCTCATAATTGATTGTACTAGGTACATTCCCATGCAAGACTTGTTGGTATCTTATGCTTATGAAATTTTAGTGTATGTATTTAAACATGGTATTCTCTTCAAATTCTACTATCGTAATTCATAAATTTGACATTATTTCAATCTCATAAATTATGCCTTTGTTATCTTTGTCCTTTCCATCTTTTAGCTTCACAACAAAGGTCTTAGAAGTTGTGAACTATCAAGAAACATTTTTCTGCAAGAGGAAATGTGCTTTTCCAATTCCTAATAGAGATGTTGTGGCATGCAAGGGCTATGGGTATTTTTGTGCAGCTGTCATACCATGCATGGGAAAAGATCTTCTATTTGCCATAATTTTTGTCAGTGCTGCCTTGAGGAGAATTTAGGGTTAGCTTTAGGTTCATTCTAGCTCTGATTCCATCTTGTCACCTTTTGTTTGGGTATGAGATGCCAAATTTTGAATACATAGGATAAAAGCTAGGTTTCAAAAGCTAAGAAACATTGTCTTACAAGTTAGATTTCAATGGCTAAGAAACAATGATCTTATTGTTTTGTTAATTTTTACCTTCTTTTGAACTTGGTATCCAAGATTTGTTGTTTTGTCTCTCATAAACACCACTTAACAGTATTTGGCTAGTCTCTAGCATATCTCACACACCCAAATATTCAATCGGCTTAGTTGAGGTTGAAATATACCACCTAGAGGACTGACCAAGATAGTCTCCCAAACAACAACACCCTTGTCTTTTGTCCCTATTTAGGTAAATATTTAGCTTTCCAGATGTCCAAAGTCCATATAGCAGTTTATATGTCAATCTGATGAAATTGTGAATGATCATGCATCTCTTAGTATTCAGGGCTCCACTATTTGTCCAGACACTAGTGTTAGAGTGTAGAATTGTCATGGAGTAGTGTTTCTGCAAAATAGTTTGTGTTCTCGGTTTGTAGGATCTCTATTCTTTAGTACTTGTGGGACCACCAGATGAATGGAAGAATTTTATTTGTATAAATAAATTTTATCCAAATAATTAATCTAATTCCAACTCATTAGAATGTAACTCTATTAAACATAAGATAATTAAATCTTCTCAATATTTAAACTTTTATATATTTATGTCTCTATGTTTTAGAATCATAGTCCATCCAGTAATTGTAGAGTGCTCTACGGATGGAGATACTACAATACTAAATTTAGAGATTTTTTCCAACATTGTTGGCATTCTTAAATAAATTTAATTATAATCAGTTTGTAGTCGCATATAAAATTTACTCTTTATGACCAAATTCCTAAATCTAACATCTCGTAGTTTCTTCTACCACTCTATTAGTCAATTATATTCTCATTATAGTTCATAATTTTATTGAACTCCTAGTAATTAAAAGAGCTCTGAGAAAACTATATATATATATATAATCTTGTTGTCTGTAGCTCCCGTGCTTAGCTCGCACATCTACTAACCTCACTAACATTTAATTTATTCTTTAAAATATCCAAAATTAATGGCTTGATTGGGCAATACCACAGAGGCATATGGATTAGAACAACCACATAGAAAAATGGGAGGTTTTCTATTGTTCGTTGAAGGATTCAATCAAACTAACCACTGATTCTTCAATGGTGCTTATAAATGTAGTCTAGCCAACTTCTTTCAAGAAAGCTAATCAAGTCCAATGTTTTTAGACATCACTCACTTATGAGTGAGTTGCTGGTTGAAAGTGAGGGCCCCTCCTTATCTATAGAACATTCAAACCGTGATCTAACTTTGCCAAATTTAAAATGCCTCTTTACATCCCCAATGCTTAACTATTGGAGTCTTAATTTCTCCAACGTTGATATTATTGTTTTATGGTTTGAATTGTTCTTACAGCCTATCAATTTACTTCAAAATGGTATCACTTCTTTCAGCTTGAGAAAATAATTACATCTAGATTCTCTAATTCACTCTTTGCATTAACAATTGACACCTTCTCTTGTACTTATACAAAATGGTTTAGAAAATATGAATTTTTTGAAAAGATTGTAATTTTTTTTTTCTAAACTTACTAGATTTCAAATATCAAACACCATACCCATAATAAATAGTTTCTACCAAAATTACACCAGCAAACTTGTAAGTCACAACTTGTAAGATACATTATTGAACTGAATTCTTGAGATAAGTAATTTATTTATCTGGTGGTCCCTTGGACATTATTGAATGTTTTCTTTCATTTAGTTTATTTATGACAAGCATTTACACACTACTTGCATGTGAATGGTCATAGCCACCTTCATTTTTAGCCACACTCATTCAAGTTATGCATGTATTGATTTTTTTATGGTATCTGTATGTTGTTTAGGATTCTAATAGTTGTCTCTTCCTTCCTCTTCTTTAGGCTACAGTAGCTCAAGGGGATCTTAGAGCAGAGCTTCCTATCGAGGAAGTTCCTTTACTCCTGATAATTTTATAGAGTTTTTTATCATTATTAAAATGTTACACATATCAATGAAATTCATTTCTTGAATTCTGTGTTTGCAACCATTCTTATTGAATTCCATGTTTACTACCCAAGATCAAGCTAATATTTCAAATCACACTGGGTATGATTCAGTCTTCCATGCTGACACAAGAAGTGTTAACTTGGAAGGGCTTTCTATGCTTCCCTTAATAGAAGGTACACCTTCTTCTGCCATGGAAGTCCAACTAGATTCTCTTGGCCTTGGAATTCAATTAAGCTTCTTGACATTATTCATCTTACTTTTTAATTTTTTGCAAGCCAAAAAAGCAAAGATGGAGGCTAGTTTCAAAATGCCCTCTAATTTGTCATCTTGCTTGGTTTTTTAAGAAACTTTTTATCCTTCATTGTACTCATAATGCAATTTCCTAAATAGAATTTAGTTTTCACTTGATTCGATAGAAGAGCTGAATTGGATGTAGAAGAATAGAATTTAGTGTTAAATTGTTAATTCAGCCAGCTGAAGAGAACTACAGATTACTTAGCAATCAGGTTTGGAAGCCTGTCATTGGATCCATGATGTAACCTGCAAGAGTGAATGGCGGATTTAGCATTTAGACTTTGATCTATATTTTAATTTATTTTTTATAATTTCTAAAATGAAAACTACTTTTATCTATTTAGTATGTAAAGTTTTGATATTTTTTCATAGCAAGTTAAATTATGATACTTCTAGAACTAGAATTTAATTGTGTAGTTTTTCAGTTAAATTTGTTAGTCTATTTTTCATAAGTAATCAGTGATAAGAACCCACTTAATTGATCCATAATAACTTGTCCATTTATTGCCTTCCTCTTTATTTGTCTTTTTATCACATCCATCTACTACCATCATTCTCATGAGAGAGATTCTTATATACAGCTACTCATGAGAAACGAGTTCATAAATTCAACTAAAAAGTCATAGATTTTTATATACAGCCGATCATTTATTCATGTAAATGAATCAATAGATTGGATTCAAAAATTATATAATTGAATCCTAATAATTGTCTTATAGTTGGAATATATTTATACATAAGTAGAAAATATCAGTCCATAGTAAATTGGTACATATGAAACTGAGTTTAACTATGAAAAGCTTTGTGATGCACAATTTGTTTGTTAAATTAATATGTACTGAGAATTGTTCTTTTTATTTCTTACCAGGCCAGACTTTGCCTGAGAGCAGTAGGGGAGGTGGAGGAAAAGCTCATGGAGAACATCAATAAGCTAAAGGCAGTAATGGTGAAATTGGAGGAAGTGGGATACATGACAAGACTAAGAGATTATAGAAATAGATGTGTGAGGATGAAGATTGTATACTATGATGCCTTCAAAGAAGTGATTTTCAAGGAAGAAAAAGAGAAGCTAGATTTTAACCTTGTTGCCTTTTATGATAAGTTAGAAGATATGGTGGAAACCCATGATCGAATGGGGATTATGAGTTAGACCAATGGGGATAAATATGATGGGAAATGGCTTGATGGGTTGAAGCATGGCCATGGAGTCTATAGATGGGAAGATGGGAGTTGTTATATGGGGACCTAGAGTAAGGGGCTCAAAGATGGGAAAGGTACATTTTATTGATAGTTTATATGGGGACCTCGAGTAAGGAGCAGAATATTTTTTTGACATATTGAATGGTAAGTGCAAAAGATATTTGTTAGAGAAAGCTGGATGAAAAGTGAAATCCTCAAGGTAGTTGTATCATTAAAAGAACTTACTACAGGAGTGTTATAAACTACAGTACAAATTGTCTGAACCTATTTAGTTATCTTGTTCTGAATATGAGTTTTTTTATTGTATTCTGATCCAAAGCTGTGTAAAAGTAAACATGGTCTACTGATAAAATGTTCAATTGAGCATCTAATACCATCTTCTTCTATAGATATGGGATATCTTGAGTTGGATGTGAAACTATTTATGGGTGCAGTGGGGTAATGTACAAAATGCATTTTAGTATATTTGAGTTTGTGTGTTTGTCCCTAGAAATATTGGATTCACAAAATTTTTGAATTTGCGACACTTGGTTTTGGGTGTACAAGAGATTTATATTTTAAACACCATGCATACTAATTTAGTCTCATCTATGAAATTTTTTCAATTAGTCAAAGAAAGTGGGAGTTATTGTTCTTAGTTTATTTGGCAATTTTTGTTAGCATCCTTGGAAATTGATGCATCTTTGTATCTTAAGATGCCAGCTGTAACTAAACGAGTCCTTTAAGCTATACATATAGGTGTGGTAGCCAATTAATGCTAGTTGTAAGGTACAAAAATTTTATATTGTGGGATTCCTCGGTTTGCCTTAATGTTCCATAGGGTTTCAACATCCTATTGTTTTTCTTTTCTTCATTGTTTACCAGTATGACCATTTTGTAGGTACTTCTTCATATACTACCAAATTACTATAATCATGTTCATACTTATGAAAGCACATTGATCACTAAATTTTTTGGTCTACATAGTATCAAAGTAGTAGGAGGACAAAAAGTATTTTCTATACCTTCTTACTTTTTTTTCCATTTAATTATTGACATAATATGTCAATTTTTGGTAACTAGACATTATTTTCAGAATTAAACATGGTGAGTGGGCTTAAAGTGGCAACTTGGTGGGGCAAGTTGGCGAGCCAACTTAGCGAGGTGACTTAGAGACATGAAATGGTGAACTAACTTGGTGAGCAAGCTCAATGAGCATACCTCAGGACTGACCTTGATGAGGCGCTTTGGTGGGGTGACTTGATGATCGAACTCAAAGAGTCAACTTGGTGAGCATACTCTTACAGTCGACTTGGTGGGGCAAGTTTGTGAGCTAACTTAGCGAGTCCACTAGGTGAGGCGAGATGGTGAGTCAACTTGGTGTGGTGACTTGGCAAGTTGACTTAAATACTGACCTTGATGAGGCACTTTGGTGGGGTGACTTGATGAGCGAACTTAAAGAGTCAACTTTATGAACGTACTCAAATAATTGACTTGGTGACATGACTTGGTGGGTTGGCTTGGTGATCTGACCTGGCATGCATACTTGAATAGTAGACTTGGTGAGTTGACTAAACGAGCCAATTCATTGAGGTGACTGGGTAGGAGTGACTTGGTGAGCTCACTTGGAGAGTTGACCTAGGGGATGGGCTTGGTGAGCAAACTTAAAGAGTTGACTTGGTGAGCGCACTTGAATTGTCGGCTTGGTGAGTGGACTTGGGGCCTTGGTGGGACATGTGGGTGAGGCAACTTGGTGAGCTAACTTGGTGAGCGGATTTAAGTATTGACCTTGATGAGGTGCTTTGGTGGGGTGACTTAATGAATGAACTTTGAGTCAACTTGGAGAGCACACTTGAACAGTCAACTTGGCAATCGTACTTCAATTGTCAGCTTGGCGAGTTGACTTGGGGAGTTGGCTTGGTGAGCTAACATGGCGAGTGGGCTTAAAGTGGCAACTTGGTGGGGCAAGTTGTCAAGCCGACTTAGCGAGGCCACTTAGAGATGCGACATGGCAAGCTAACTTGGTGAGCAAGCTCGATGAGCAGACCTAAAGACTAACCTTGATGAGGCACTTTGGTGGGGTGACTTGATGACCAAACTCAAAGAGTCAACTTGGTGAGCATACTTGCACTAGTACATTTGGGTTCAATTTTTTTGCTCAAAATTTTGACCAACTCACTGGTACATGATTTTTCTCAATCATATAACTAATTATATATTCTTCATATTAGTTATTGTCGATGTTTTTTAGGCATTCTATAAAATAGTTCGCATGCCTTACGTATGATATGACATTTTGTATGCATCCTGTACTCTCTCTCATCTAGCTAATGACAGATTATGCAAAGTGATCTGAAACCATGATGCTAAAAAACACACAATCAAATCCAAAATGAACTTGCACTACAAATGGATTATGGAAATATGATATTGGTAAAATTGCATGCATGTCTACTAGGACAATCACAACTTAAACATATATTTTTCTTGGTAGACATGCATGCAAAATTAACAATATCATATTTCCATAATCCATTTGTAGTGCAAGTTCATTTTGGATTTGATTGTGTGTGTTTTTTAGAATCATCATTTCAGATCACTCTACGTAATCCATCATCAACTGGATGAGAGAGTGTAGGATGCACATAAAATTTCATATCATAGGCAAGACGTGAACTGTTTTATAGAATGCCTGAAAAAAATTTACACCTTCCTGTTGGTGGAAATTTCCACCAACGCCTGGGTTTTTTCAACCTTTTTTGGTGGAAATTTCCACCAACGCTTAAATTTTTTTTGACCTTTGTTGGTGGAAATTTCCACCAACACCTAAATTTTTTTCTACCTTTTTTGGTCAAAATTTCCACCTTCATTGGTCAAAATTTCCACCAACACCTGAATTTTTTTCTACCTTTGTTGGTTGAAATTTCCACCAACGCCTAAATTTTTTCCTACCTTTGTTGGTCAAAATTTTCACCTTCATTGGTCAAAATTTCCACCAACACCTAGATTTTTTTTCTAACTTTGTTGGTTGAAATTTCAACCTTCATTGATCAAAATTTTGACCAATTCCTCTATGACCTTAGACAATGGCTTTGGTGGGTTTTCGACCAATAGATTGGTCAAAATTTTGACCAACCAGTGATTTGGTCAAAATTTTGACCAAAAAAAATCAACCAATGGGTTGGTCGAATTTGGTCAAAAATTGGTTGAAAATTGGGTCAAAAATTTGACCAATAAAGGTCAAAAATTGAACCCAAATGTACTAGTGTATATTAGCCATGTGTACAAGGAAGCCAACTTAGTAGCTGACTAGTTTGCTAATGAAGTGGTTGAAAATAATACAGAGATGACATGGCATGTCAGCAACATCTTTTCAGTGGCAGTGAATTATTTAATCCTACAAGATTGCATTTAGGGAAGTACTAGAAAAATCCAAAATTAATAATGGGAAGATTTGCTAGATTGCACATTAGAGTGGGAGTTAATAAAAATCATGCGAAACTCTTTTCAAAATATTATAGCATGTACGTACGACATGCTTTAAGGGATGTTTTGAATACTAACATTAATACTTGTATTTTAGAAAATGTCTTCAATTTTTGTAGTTTGAAGGAGGTCGATGTCTATAAGTATTCTGTGAGTAGATGGGGTAAGAATTCTATGAATAGAAGGGGGCATATTCTATTAGAGGAAACCATGGTAGGGGAGAGAAGCAGGAGGGAGCCGTCAGGAGAGGCAAAGAGCTAGAAGGAGAAACTAAAGGTTTGGTATAAATTGGAAAAGGGTCGAATCACTAGATTCCTAGAGAAGCTCCATGGATTTGATGTGAGGATCACCAAGATTATGGTGGATTCTTGGAAAAATGGGAGAGTCAAAATTGACGAGGTCACCCACAATGTCAATGTGGAGTTGATAGCTCAGGGTGCAAAAATCCCTCTAAAAGGGAGTAATTTTTTTGGAGATAAGAAAATGTCAAAAAATGTTGTCAAAGCTTTTGTGAAGGATTAAAAGGAGATGAATAAGATTATCAAGGTGCAAACATAGTACAAGATGGAATCAATTAAAAAGCTATATAGGTATGTTCTCAATATTATCATTGAATAGATTTCCCTAAACCCTAGATTTGATAGGATAAGAATGCATCATTTTGTCTTGCTTAATCACTTTAGGCATGGTGTCAAAATTTCTTTTTCTTTCTATCTCTTCACCTCCATGAGCAAGGGTATCGAGGGTTTCAAGAAGAAACCAAATGCTAACCTAGTTCTCCATGAGGGATTACTCCTCCTGGTTTACGAGTATCTAAAGTCTCAAACCAAGGGAAAATCCCTTAATGGTTCTAAGTGTGCATCTGAGGAAATGGGGAGCTTGGACTCCGAGGATGTGTAGAGCATAAAATCAGAAGAAGAGGACATTGTTTCCTTCAAACACTAGGAAGAAAGGAAACCCTCTATTCAAATTCCTTGCAAAAAGAGTCCCAAAGGTCTTCCCCCCATCCTCCCTAAGCTTGAGCACCAAGAGGAGGAGGAGGATAATAATGATGACAAGGATACTGACTCAGAGGAAGAGGAGAATGGGGAGGAGGATGAGAAGAAGGAGAAGAAGGGGAGGGAAAGTGAAAAGGAGGAGGAGGAATTAGCTAACATGTCAAGGATTCCCAAGAAAAGGAAAGCCAATGAGGCATTTGAAACCAAAGACAAAATTTTTGGCCCTGGCCCTATTTCATCCCCATCTATTTTGGGTAAAGAGAGTGGGGAGGTGATAATGAAAAATAGGAGGAGGTCTTGGAGGAATTTTAACTTGAATGCAGCCAAATTGGAGATTGTTAGGGAGCCATTGAATATTTAAGTGATGGAGGATAGTGATAGAAAAACCCACTATGATGATCTCATTGATCTTGGTCTAGTCATGATCTCTAACAATGCTAGGGAAATGAGGCTTAACCTATTGTACAATGCTAAGAATAACATGATAGAAAAATTTCAGTCTATCAAATTGTTATTCCATGAAATCGAAGAACTAAGGGGGAGAAGAAGCCAGGATAGAAACCAAAATACCATCCATGACTAGGGGCACAATAAAGAGGATAGAAGCCAAGATGGAAGCCAATAGATCTTCAACATCTAGAAACATAGGACAGACCAGGAGGACAGACCCACCAAGGTTGAACAAAAAGTCTAAAGGATGGAATTGTTTCTTCAGAACCTAGCAAATCAGATGATTGCCACTTTGAATACTCTGAATGAGAACATTAATAGTTTGGGTGAATCCCTAATTAGTGCTAGATTTGGCAAGGATAAGATGGAGAAGACCAGATTGGATATTGGGCAAGTAGAGGATGATCTGAATGAAACTAAGGACTAGGTGGGGGCTCAGAACCAGGACTAGGAGGATGTGGACAACAGGAAGACCAATAAAGCTACAGAGACACTATAGTTTCTTCATAGAGAGAAATGATAGTTAATTCTTTTTTGTTGTCTCGTACTTTCCTAGTGTAGCTAGTTTTTTCTTGTTCTAGTTTAGCTGGTTTTTTCTTGTCCTGGCTATGGGCCTATTGTTTAGGGTTGGCTTTTTCTAAGAAGTTTCACTAATGCTGGACTATTTTAAATATTTCTATATTTGATATGTTGTAAAAACTTTTGTGTTTTAGGATCCCTATAAAACCTATTTTACTTAATCAAAAACTATCCAAGCTACCTAAAACTAAGACTCCCTCTTAGTGAGGAAGTAGTTTTGCATGACACCCAACTTATCTCTAAAGAAGATGAATTTATCCTTCCCAAATGCATTAGTCAGAATGTTTGCTACATGCTCCTCTATAGGTATATACTATAGCTGAACAACCCCCCATTGTACACAATCTTTGATGAAGTGATATTTGATGTCTATATGTTTAGACCTATCATGAAATATTAGATTCTCAGACAACTTGATGGAACTTTGATTGTCATAGTATATCAGAGTAGTCTAAACTTTCTAACTGAACAAGGCTACTAAAAACTTTCAAAGGCATATAGCTTTACATGTCACCATGCTAGCTACTATGTATTCTACTTCTATCGAACTTATAGCCATGAATTTCTACTTCCTACTAGACCAAGATACAAGTCCTGATCCCAAACTGGAACAACACCCTAAAGTGCACATTTTGTCCATTGTACTTCTTGCCCAATCTGCATCAGTATAGCCCATCAGCCAAATACCTTCACTCTGAACATATTTGATCCCATATTCAACTGTACCATACAAGTAATGTAATACATTAATAAGTAGGAGATAATTTCCACAACAAGTCAAATTATGATATTGCTATCAAGATTTAACCATGTGATTTTTGAGTCAAACTCATGAAACATGGGTCAGTGAGTTTGACTAAAAATCACATAGTTAAATCTTGATAGCAATATCACAATGTAATACATTCTTGGCTATTGTCCAATGCATTCTCTTTGGTTCAACCATGGACTAACTAAGAGATTTTACTACAAATGCTATATATGGCCTAGTGTTGACAAAATACATAAGCGAACCAATCAATTGTCTATATAATGTGGGATCCACATCCTTCTCCTTAGATGTATCTACCTTCCTCCAATTTGTGATCATGGATGTAGACATGGCTTTGCAATCCTCCATCCTCAATCTTTTTGAGATTTCAATGCAATATTTCCCTTGACCAAGGAAAATATCTTCATCTATCTGCCACACCTCCATGCCTAGAAAGTAGTGCATAAGTCCTAACTCCTTCATCTCAAACTCTTTTGCAAGGTCCTTTTTGTAGTCTTCTATGAGCCCTAGTGAACCTATAAGAAACAAGTCATCCACATCAAGGACAATAATGAGGATCTCACCACTAACCACCAAGTAGTAGAGGTTAGCATCTGCTTCACTCTTCACAAATCCTATTTCCTGCCAGTATGTTTTAGTGCACTCATATCACACTCTAGGAGCCTACTTGAGTCCATAGAATTCTCTCTTCAATTGGCACATGTGGGTCTCTTTGTTGTGTGCTACAAAGCCTTGTGGTTGTTCTATGTATATATCTAGGTCTTCCCAAAGAAATCATCAATAAAAGTAACATGGTACTCATATCCTCTTATAGACTTTGTCGACATCAGTCCATATACATCTGAATGTACTAGATCAAGAACACCTTCAAATTTGGTTTCACTCCTTGGAAAAGATGCTTTCACAAACTTCCCTATCATACATCCCTTACATCATCATGCTCTGTTCTTACCTCTAGAACACTTTTCACCGTCTCACAAAGAAATTTGAGTACTCCATGATGAATATGGCCCATCCTCCTATGCCATAGTTCTCCAAGATCTCTAGGAGTATAGTTGTTCATGAGTGCCTTAGGAGTATCAAACTATAACCTATAAAAGTGACAACTCCTAACTCCAATAGTTATGAGTGATTTCTAATCCTTGTGCTTAATTAACACATGTGTCCCTCTAAAGAGTACATTATACCCCCTATCCTAAAGAACAAATATAGAAATCAAATTAATACCTAATCCTAGCATATTCAACACATCATGAGCTGGAATTATCTTTCCATTCTCCATCTGAAACTGAACAATCCTTTTCCCAACTAGGTTGAGTTTGGACAAGTTTTCCATAGAAATCTGGATATTGGTGTTCTCCTCCTTATATCTAGAGAAATACTCTCTAACTCCTACCATATGAAATGAAACCCCATTATCTATATACTAGATAGTCTATAAGGTTGAGCTCACCATACAAGTTATTAATGCAAACTCATCTTCAAATCTATTGGAGAGTTCTTCTACACTTGTTGAAGTTGCCACCTGCATCTTTTCTTTCTTCTTTTCTAGGAAATCACTAATGTAGTGACCATACTTATGACATCCAAAGCACTTGACTTTAGAAAGGTTGTTCTTCTTCTTCTCACTTTGTGAGTTCAATCCTTTGCTAGATCCCTTCTTTTCTTTCCCTTTCCCTACTAGGTCAATGTTCTCCTATTCCACTTCACTTTTCTGACTCTTGTTTGTGCCATTTACAAGACTTATTCTAAACTCCTCTTGAGTGAAATTAGTCCATAGTCAATCTTAACTCAATAAGGTATCTCATCCACTAACAACTTGAACAAAGAAAATCCACTATTTAAAAAACCCATTGAGGACTATTCTCACTAGCTCATCATCATTGGGACTATCTTCAATAGCTACTAACTCATCCTTGACAAGTCTAAGCCCAGAGAGGTAACTTGTAACGTCTTCTCCCTAGTTTATCTAGGTATTCTTTAGCTTCTCTCTGAGAATCATCTTCCTATTAGTGGTAGCATTTTGGTACAGATTTAGAATGGCATCCCACATCTTATTCATTGTGTCTAGCTCTAGGATATGTGGAACAATATTATCCTTAACACAATCAAGGATAATTCTCCTTGCCTTTGCATCATCCTTCTTATATGTGACAAGTTTTATTGCATAAGTTGGTATAGGTTCAACACTAGTAACATAATCCTTGATACCATTCTATTCCAACAATAAATAAATTATAGCCTTCTAGACACCCAAATTTGAGGCACCATTCAATCTATCCTAATCTCTCAAAAAAGTTGAAGCCATCTCAAGGGATTAAAGTAGTAATAATTCTAAAGAGATTGCATTAGGTTATATAAACCCTTAATTTCTTTCCTAGGGAAAAACTCTTCTACCCTCAACACTATTCTCATACCATGTGAAAATTAACACTATTTCAGTCATTGATTATTAATCTCTTATTGTGAATAATTATTAAACTGCTCAAAATAAATTCCCATCTAATATTCAAAATTAACATAGCTACAACTTCACCAATAAAATACAGAAAGAAATTCACAACACAAAGAACACAATATTTTTAAACAATTTGTCCTTGGAAAAACCCTTAAGGGAAAATCAGTTTCGCAGATGGAAAATATATTAACTTTAGCAAATCAAGAGATACAAAATTCTTTGCCTCTCATTGGAATAATCCAGAAAACCTCCTAATTTATCCTATTGATATTCTCCACCGCTATCCCCACTGCTATCACTTCATCCTTGCTAACACTGCAAACTCATTTGCTAACATTACAAGTGCTTCTACAAGTTGTGTTCCTCTATTCTGTTCTGTTCTCCAAATGCCTCCCTTGACCCACTTTTACACTAATTAACCAAGAGGTTTCTAGCTACTTCTTGATCAAGACAACCTAACCAAGAAGTTTCTAGTTGCTTCTCGATTAAAACAACCTAACTAATAGGTTACTTGTTGCTTCTAGATGAACTCAATTAATTAAGAAATAATTATTTGATAATTAATCACATGTGGGTGAACAATTGTCCAAGCTATCTAAAATTAACATCTTGGGTGGAATGAAGAATTTTTTTAGAATAAGAAATACTTTAATCTTCTTCAGTCCATATTTTTTAAAAGATAATTTATGGTGGAAATGGAAAGTGTCAGATATTTGATGATCAACATTTGTTCGAATACATGCACAAGAGTTAGAAAATTCAGAGTTTAGACTACATCTTTGGGAGGATTTTATGAGAGTGTTGCTTGGCATTGATAACCTCTCATATCTGATGCTTCAAATATCCCTAAACACATTCGTGATCTTATAGTACTCGACTCATAGGATTGATCTTATAGTTTCTATATAGAATAGATTTCATGGTTTGAATTGATTATCATCGAGTTAGTCAGATTCAAATTTAATGTTCAAAATTATAATTTTGTTTGTTTTGGTTGGATGGCATCAGGTATTATTATTGTTTGCAATAAAAACCCAAGAATCAACTTTAAGACTAAAGTGCTCCATTTTTATGGAAATCGACCAAAGACTGGTATAGGTTTATCCTAATGAAAAAGGGAAATCAAATAGTGTGTTATTGGTCTTTTGTTGTAGCAAATTTTTAAAATGATTTTAAAATAGTCTGGCTCACTTTGACTTCTTGAAATTTCTTTTGACCTTTCTCCCATCCCTTCAAGCTCCCCTTTTTAAGAGAGTTGTAGTCTCCAACATATCTCATTTTCTCATTCTACCTTCTTTCCTTCAATCTGATGATAAATCATGGAATGAGATCTGAAACATTGATAAAAATATAAAATTATGTAACAATATTCCTATGTTTTATTCTAAACATAGTTTCCATAGACATTCCAAAAGATAGAACTCAACACGTATAACTTTTCACCATGGTATCCATTTGCACATGCTATATATTTGTCGGTCTTTCATGGAACTGAAAACTCCTATAAAGAGGCAATTCTGCTCATTCCCCATCTCCTTCCACAACTGATTGATTAATAATTATAATTAATTTCAAAGGTTGTAGAAAAAATAAAATTCACCGACTGCTTCATGCCATAATAAAATGAAGAGAGTGTTTCATTAGTGATGTTATCAAATTAATCATTCTATTTTGTATAGTAAACATATTTTTTTCCTCTAAAGGAATTATTACAATCCACGAATCTAATATATACATTCACTCTACAATTCTATCATGCTACATTGATATTTTCTGTTGGTGTTGTATATAAAATATCAATCAAAATGACATTTACAAATCTTGACACTGTTCTAGTCAATGTCTTTTGATTTCATTGAGCTATGTATATTATTGAGCCAGGTGTACATGGTAGAGCTTTGTGTTCCCCCAGAACAATTGGAGGAAAATTTATAGAAGACTGTACCGATGATGGCTCAAACTACCTGCTATGAAAGATCCTCTAAGTGAATCCTTGTAATTTGCTACAAATTTATATGTTGAAGATAAATTAACATGGGTAGGTCAATGACGACTAGGCTTAACCAACACAGTCAAATCTTTGACTGCTTCAGTGGCTGGTGCAGTCCCCCTCTCTGTTTCTAGTGTTCACTATTGCACTAATCCTACTGAAAATTTAATTTTTAAAAACTATAGTTCCCACTTGTCAGATATCCATATGGAGGTTTCTGTGCTCACAATTTTCAATTGTTCAAATATCTATCCATTTTTTAGGTTGCTTCATCAACAAAAATGATGCTAGGGTCTACTTTTGCATCAATACAAATATCAACAAAAAAGATGCTAGGATCTGTTGCATTGCATCTACAAAATCCTATGAACTAATTTCCTATCAAGACCTCAGTTGTCTTCTATTTTGTGTTTGATTGTATGCTCTTCAAAACTTTGTGAACTAATTTCCTCCCAAGACTTCACAAGTGTTCTATTTTCTATTTGATTGAATGCTCCTCGGGATTCTTGAACTCATGTTTGTTAATCTCCTTCTTTCTATTTTCATTTTAACTTCTCTTTCTTCACCATCTCTCCACTTTCTCTTTTCCATCCTCTCTTAATTTCACTTGGAACTCATTCTTGTTAATCTCCTTAACAATTTCTATTTTTTTTCTAACTTATCTTTCTTCACTAACTCTTCACTTTTTTTTAGCCTCTCTTAATTTCACTTGCACTTCATCAAAAGATTCACTCACACACTCAATAGCATGTTCCATTAACAACTGAACCTCTCATAGATTATGTGCCAAGAAATTTAAAATATTAAATAAAATTTCCTTAGACATAGCTAACACTCTTCAATGCTAAACTAGTTCGATGATTATTTCAAACTCCATGTAATTATATTTATTTTTTCAAAGATGATTCTGAGTGGTTCGAATTTGTTAAGAAATATGAATTAAATTTAAAACTCAAAACCCTAAACCTAAAAAATCTGCTCAACACATGAAAGTGTTGAGTGCCAATTTTTCTCAGCACTTGAGGGTGCCGACTCACAGATTGCTCAGCACTTGATGGTGCCAAGTAATAGGTAACAAGTGTCGAGTGATAGGATGCTTGGCACTTGAAGAAGAATGCAGTAGGTGTTGAGTTAGCTTGGCACTCAAAGAAAAATGCTCAGCAACAATGGATGTCGAGTAAGCTTGGCTCCAACTAAGAAATTTAATAACTTAGAAAAATTCTTACGTGAATGCTTTCACTATCAAAACCAGAGTGCCAAGCTTTAACCTTTTAAACAATTTTCTCAAATGCAATGAATAGAAGAGGAAGAACAATAGATTCAAGTATGCCTGCTTGCTTTTCTATTCAATTTAGATTTAAACTACTACAAAATCTAGGAGCATTTGGCTTTAACCATAAAACCCTAAAATAACCCTAAATATTCAAACTGATGAAACTTCAACTTTTAAACTTTAAAGTTGTAGCTCTAATGGCTACATACAATAGCACTTGGAGCAATCACTACTTCACAGGTCGAACCACACAATAAACTACGAACTTACAGAATGACCAGAGAAGAAACACGTGCAACTGTAGGCATGAAATGAACTTCCTTCTATCTCTACACTCTGATGAATAGATCTATTGATCACTTCTCTCTTCTTCCTTCTCTGCAACTTTTGATCTGCTCTTCCTCTAACTTCTCTATGTCTGGTCAAATGAATTTGAGACATTCCTTTTGTTTTCTACCACACAAAATTTCACCCTCTTTTCCAAATTTGAAAACTCACCTACCCGAATTAAGTTTTTTGGCTATTCTGCAATCCATTAGGGGTGGTAGGTGGGCATTTGGCTCTAGAGGCAAGACAACCACCACATTAAATTCCAATAATCCCCCTTTTTCCTAAGCCAAACAAAACAAGGATCACTACTAATCCACATCAACTACACCAAGACACTCTCTTAGATGTACAAAAGTTTCGATCCCTAATGGCTTTGTGAAAATGTCTGCTAGCTGCTGCTCAAACTTACAAAATTCTATTTTGATATCCCCATTCTCCACCAACTCTCTGATGAAGTGATATCTAATCTCAATATTTTTGCTTCTTCCATGGAAGACTGGATTCTTGGACAATGCAATAGATGTGATGTTGTCACAATAAATTGTGGTTCCATCCCCTTGCCTTTCATTCAAATCTGTCAAGATCCTCCTTAGCCAAATAGCCTGACATGTTGCTGCATTTTCTACTATGTATTCAGCCTTTGATGTAGATTGAGCAACAATAGGTTTCTTCTTGGATTCCCATGAAATTGCACCTGATCCCATATGAAACATGTATCCAGAAGTGCTCTTCCTATCATCTATACTTCGAGCCCAATCACTATTAGTATAACCTACCAACTTGAATTCATTTGATGCATTATAAAAAATTCCAAATCCCTTGCTACCTTTCACATACCTTAAGATTCTCTTTCCTACTTGCCAATGGGAATCCTTTGGTGTTTCCATAAATCTAGAAATCAAAATTACTGCATGCATTATGTCTGGCCGAGTTGCAGTTAAGTACATTAAACTTCCAACCACACTCTTGTATAGTGTTGGATTCACTCTTTTGTTGTTGTCTTCTTTGCTCAACTTCAAACCTACTACTGTTGGTGTGGGGGCTGCCT
The DNA here is from genome assembly GCA_028749045.1 of Cupressus sempervirens. NCBI lineage: Eukaryota > Viridiplantae > Streptophyta > Pinopsida > Cupressales > Cupressaceae > Cupressus > Cupressus sempervirens. The sequence goes on from CM053784.1 coordinate 80,800,846, forward strand.
TACTCTTCTACATTTTAAATCTCTCCAAGATTTACCCTACATATTTTTCTTGAGAGATGAAGATGCCATTATGCATTTGTTTTACTTCTATGCCTATAAAGTATTTCAAGAGACCTAGATCTATCATCTCAAATTTATTTTTCATGGCCTCTTTGAACTCACCAATTAGAGCCTTGTCATTACTAGTTAAAATCAAAGCATCTACATATAAGACAATAACTAACACATTTCCATTTGTTTCCTTAATGTAGAGAGTAGGCTCACCATTGCTTTTGCTAAAGCCATTGCTCATTAAATATGAGTCAATCCTACTATACCATGCCCTTGGAGCTTGGTTGAGCCCATAAAGAGCTCTATTCAATCTATATACTTTGTTCTCTTCACCTGCAACTTCATAACTAGTTGGCTGCTCGACATATACTTCTTCTTTCAATACACCATTTAGGAAGGTGAACTTCAGATCCATTTGAAATACCTTCCACTTGTGTTGAGCTACAATTGCTATGATAGCATGTACAGTTTCCATTCTTGCAACAAGGGCATATGTCTCATCATAGTCTCTTCCATACTACTATTTGTAGCCCTTGACTACCAGCCTTGCCTTATGCCTATCAATCTTGCCTTTAGCATTGCATTTGGTCTTATAGACCCATTTCACTCCAATCACTTGCTTCTTGGGAGGCAATTCAGTTAGCTCCCATGTCTCATTTCTTTCTATAGCATCTATCCCCTCATCCATGGCCTTACACCATTTCTTCTCCTTAATAGCTTCTTCAAAATATATTGGATCACTATGAGAAAATAATGCAAAATTAACACTCTCATCATAATCTTCATACCTTTCATCTTGGTATATCTCCCTAAGACTCTTGGTCTTTCTTTATAACAAGGAGGAGAGTGTGGGATCAGAATCTTCACTGCTGCTGCTTTGTCGACCAGCTTGGTCTTCACTGTTACTCGGCACTGACACTCAGTCATGCCTAGAGGAGCTCAGCAATGACTGAGGTTGCTTATCTTTTTTTCTATCTGCTCCTTCTTGTTGTTGTTCATCAGCATCCTCTTCACTCATAATTGGCACTTTACTAGAAGTGGTTGGTGACTCATCAATCATTCCATACCAAGACTAATTTTCAAGAAATTCCACATCTCTTGAAAGAGTCACCTTTTTGTTCAATGGGTCATACAATCTATATGCCTTTGATTCTGAGTTGTACCCTATTAAGATACACTTCACACCTTTGTCATCCAATTTTTGCCTTTTCTCTTTAGACACATGTGCATATGAAACACATCCAAACACCCTTAGGTGTTCAACTGTCCATCTTCTGCGTGGCCATGCTTCCATTCGAATTCTATCACGGACTTCCTTTGTAAGACACCTTTTAATTAGGTAAATTGATGTTGAAACAACCTCTCCCCAGAATTTAGTTGGGAGACCTTTCTCTTTCATCATGCTCCTTTCCATTTCAACAATGATTTTGTTCTTTCTTTTAGTCACTCCATTCTGCTATGGTGTATAGCTGGCTGTGAGCTCTTTCTTTATGCCATGTTTCCTACAAAAGTTTACAAAAGAATTGGAGGTATACTCCCGTCCTCTATCTGATCTTAGGACCTTGATATAATGTCCACATTCTCTTTCAGCCTGGGCTTTAAATTCTACAAATTTATCAAATGCTTCAAATTTATTCTTTAAGAAATACACCCATGTCCTATGATTGAAATCATCAATAAAAGTCATCAAATAAGTACTCCCCCCAATGGAATTAACTTGCATAGGACTGACTAGGTCAGTATGTACTAAGTTTAATGGATATCTAGCCCTTCTAGAATTTCTAAAATTAAAGGGAAGCCTATGTTGCTTACCCAAAATACAAGCCTCACACTTGTCACATGAATTTCCTATACATGGAAAACCTTCTACCATTCTTTTATTTGACAACAAATTTAAACCAACTTAGCCTAGATGACCATACCTAAGGTGCCATAGCTATGAGGGGTCTTCAATCACACTCCTTAGAGCTAATTGTGTGTGAAGTACAACACCAACTTGAGATGAGAAACATGTCTCTATCCTCAAAGGAAACATTCTATTCTTTGTCATTTGAACTACTGAAAGTAAGTTCTTGCTCCCATCCTTCTCATGAATGACACATGTGTCATTCTTTGTCAGCCCTTTGTATCCATTTTGAATGAGCTGATCAATGCTCATCAAATTGTGCTTCATACTAGGGGCAAAATACACATTTGATATTTTCTTCTTCTCACCTTTCTTGGTGTGGACCATAATAGATCCTTTTCCCACAACTGGTAGGGTTCCATTGTTACCCATTTTAATTTCAGATTTAAAACTCTTGTCAATGAATGAAAAAAAGGTTTCATTACCACTCATGTGGTTGCTACATCTACTATCAAGGTACCAAACCTCAGGGCTTCCTTCTTCACCAACATTACACATGATGAAAGTAGTGGCATTGTTTTCACTTTCCATGTTCACATCAGCCACATTTTCTTGTCCTGATTGATCATTTTTCTTCTTCCAGCATTCACTTGCATAATGCCCATATTTATGACAGTAGTAGAATTATACATTAGTCTTATTTGAGTTATATTTTTCTTACCCCCCCTTGAAGTATTTTGTGAGCTACTTGCTCCATCTGCTCTTCCTGAGCTTTCTACTGCAACATTTCTTTGTCCTCCATTACCTCGGCCTCTGCCTCTCAAGTTTTTTCCTGAGCCATTTCTTCCTCTCCCCCTTCCTCTTGGATTTGACTAATCCTTGAAAGCTTTCTCTTGGCAAGAAGAAGATGCAGATCTATTGATCCTATGCTCATGGGTTTGAAGAGTACCCATCAATTCATCCATTTTCAAAACAGTGAGGTCATTTTCCTTTTCTATGGTCATGACCAAATTGTCATATTTATGAGGTAAACTCCTCAAGATCTTTTCCACTATCTTCTTCTCTTGATAGTCTTCTACATTTGACTTTAGTTGGTTAATTAGATTGGAGATCCTTGAACTAAAATTTGCAACTGATTCATTTTCCTTCATTTGAAGGTTCTCAAACTCCCTCCTTATATTTTGTAGCTTTACTATATGGACTTTATCAGTCCCCTTGAAGTTCATCTCAAGGATATCCCATGCTTCCTTTGCATAATTTTTTGCTACAATCTTTGGGAATACTACCTCTGTCATTGCTACTTCAATCAAACTTAATGCCTTTGCATCTTTCTTCCTTGTCTCTTTCAAATGAGTCTTTTATGCATTTGTGAATGCAGCATACTAAGTTGGGTCTATCACATCATTGAACCCATTAACTAAAAACTCCCACAAATCATTTGCAACCATTATGGTTTTCATCATCTTTGTCCATGTATCATAGTTTTGTCCGTTGAATGGTGGTGGTTGCTACCATATCTTTCCTACATCTCTTGCCATGTCAAATATCCTAAAAAAAATTGCCATAACTCACTTTGGATGTGGGGCTTCAAAGCTCTGATACCATGTTAAGAAATATCAATTAAGTTTAAAACTCACAACACTATTAAACCTAAAAAAATTTCTCGGCACATGAAGGTGTCAAGTGCTAGTTTTGCTCAGCACTTGAGGTTGTCAAGTCACAGATTTCTTAGCACTTGATGGTGTCGAGTGATAGGCAATAGGTGCCAAGTGACAAGATTCTTGGCACTTGAAGAAGAATGCAGTAGGTGCCGAGTTAGCTCGGCACTCAAAGAAAAATGCTTGGCAACAATGTATTCCGAGTAAGCTCGGTTCCAACTGAGAAATTTTATAACTTAGAAAAATTCTAACATGAATACTTTCACCATTAAAACCAGAGTTCCAAGATTTAACCTTTTAAACAATTTTATCAAATGCAATGAATAGAAGAGGAAGAACAATAGATTCAAGTATGCTTGCTTTCTTTTCTATTCAATTTAGATTTAAACTACTACAAAATTTGGGAGCATTCAGCTTCAACTAGAAAACCCTAAAATAACCCTAAATATTCAAACTGATTGAACCTCAACCTTTAAACTTTAAATTTGCAGCTCTAATGGCTGCAAACAATAGCACCTAGAGCAATCACTGCTTCACAGGTCAAACCACAAAATAAACTACGAACTTACAAAATGACCAGAGAAGAAACACATGCAACTGCAGGCACAAAATGAACTTCCTTTTGTCTCTGCACTCTGATGAATAGATTTTCTGATCACTTCTCTCTTCTTCCTTCTCTACAACTTTTGATATGCTCTTCCTCTAACTTCTCTTTGTCTGGTCGAATGACTTTGAGACATTCCTTTTGTTTTCTACCACACAAAATTCCCCCATCTTTTCCAAATTTGAAAACTCACCTACATGTATTAATTTTTTTGGCTATTCTGCAATCTATTAGGGGTGGTAGGTGTGCATTTGGCTCCAAGGGCAAGAAAACCGTTGCATTAAATTCCAATAGAATTTTGTATTAGTAGTAATTTAATACTAATCTATTTCTTTGATCAACATTCCATGAATCTTGTGTTAATTGTGTACATTACCTTTCAAATTGATATAACTATAATGTAAGTCCATGCAAGCTACCCAATAGGATACATAACATGATGAGTAGGTTTATACCTAGCAATGACATTACCATCTAAAGCAACATTTAAAACATAGCTTTGCCCCTCTCAATGGAGAAAAGGATAGACAATCATGGAAATGCTTTATCTACTACATATATACATTATCTTCTTGTTCTTGTAGATAAATTGTATCTTCCTCCATGGTTGTTATACTACTATTGCTATGGTTTATGCCTTATAAAAGGAATATAGTTAGTACTCATCCTCTTTTTAGAAAAGTTACTCAAAATAGGATATTGATAATAGAAGCTTCAAGAACATGATCCATGAGGTAAATTATCAATCAATTTCTTCAAAACAAACTTCTTCAAGCTCTACAAGCTAAGAAATCTTAATAGAAGAAATACCCTAAACTAGAAAATTTGTGAATCTTCACATGCAAGCAATATGTAATTCACAAAATTGAGCTTTGATACCAATTGAAGGGAAATGAGAGCATCCTAGAAATTCATCTGAGATCAATATGCACATCTTGTATGCAATAGTTCCTTGTACAAATTCTAATAAGAAAATACAAGTGCATACCACTATGCCATAAAAGAAGAAAGAAACATAGTTGATTTCGCACACTTAAAACCTTAAAGGAAAGTGATTTCAATTTACTAATCTAAATAAATTTCTACAGCATTATGACATGTACAAATTATTATTCTACAATCATAAAGCTAGAAGAATGAGATAGAATAGAGAACACATATATACGTGGGGAAAACCTTCTAGGTAAAAAAACCCTGCCCTCCAAACCATCAAGCTAATGTATTATTCAGCAAAAAGTTACAATACATTTTCAGCCTTCACATGGAGATTTACATCTTGCTCCTTTTTAGAGAAAATTCAGCAACATAACCCTATGCAAATAATTTCTCATCTCTCTCTTTGTTCTCTACAACAATGCTTTGTACTTATAGAGTTTTCATACAAGAGGAAATAGTTTCTAAAGCATCTACATTCAATGCATCTAGAAATTATTTTAGAAGCTTCCTTATGCACAACCCTTTCATAAAAACAAAGCATAAGAGAATAAATCACCAAAAAATAGAAGCTTTATGTTTTTCTACTCCAAGTCTTATTCTTGTGGAAGAATCCAGCTTAATTTAGAAACTTTCCAAGAAATCACAAATGAAGCAATAAAACGTGGTAAGGCTAAGTCACCTTATCCCAAAAATCTCCCACTTGATGAAGACCTTACAAGATTTAAACTGATGAAACTATATCATCATAGCCATCCATGAAACAACATAAATCATAACATATGCTCTTGTGCTCCAACTAGACACCTATCCAAATAACACAAGCATAAGATCCATGTGATAACAAAGGATACACACACTACCACCACTCCACTATGCTCAGGAGTTACACAGAAGCATCAAAAACATCAACTTCTTAGCCCAACAAAACTGTGAAGTCATCCTCTAGAAAACAAGATAAAATATCAACTAGAACAACAACTAAACTGATTTGTCCAATCCTACTGATAAACCCACAAGATTGAAAATAAAATCCATAGTAAATGCTAACTCATCCAATTACCCATACCTCAAAGGTATCCAACACCAAAAATCTCATGCCCGCACCATAACCAACCCATAAACTGCAACTTCAAGCTCTATGTGGAAACCAATCGATGAAGAACAAACACATACAAGAACTCTAACTGCATGGGTAATGTTGAATCTAAAAAATAAAAAAGCATACTGAACCTACTAATAACAACACAAAAAAAGTGTAACCATGTAGTACCAAAGACCATCCACAAAGATATGCAAATCATGTAGCAAAAACACTGCAAGAAACATCTCTTATGTCCAGTCTCCACAACTCTCCCATATTCTCCACATCCGAAAATGAAAAAAGATAAATGAGCCACCTTGTCATCACCAAAAATATTAAAGTATAAGTGATAACAAATGACCACAAAAGAGTGACCACCATAGCTCCAACAGATCTTAAAAATAATGTTATGTGAACCAAAAAATCCAAGAAGATAACCAAGACCAAAGAAAGAAACTGCAAATCATAAGCATGTAGCATGTCCTTCTACAAATACTTCTAAATGTTAGTTGTGCCAAGTATGATTTCCTTCACAACCCTAAGAGAAAATACACAACAATATCCAAAACCATTCAACCTCAAGAGATCAAACATAACATGATATCATGAATCTACATGGATGTAAGCCTCTCAAAGAAGATCAAACAACCCCATTTCTTATTTCAATAAATCAGCCCACTACCATCTCCTATTGTCATTATAAATGAAAGTAAACCTCAAGGAGATAATCATGTTATCCATCTCTCATAATGAATCCTCCAGAACCATCTAAATATAGCTCAAGATCCACAAATATGAAAGAAAAGATAAAGCACCTAAAAGTAACATGTGGAAATACCTTTCAAGTGATAAACTACCGAGTAGACTAAGAGCAGGGTATGAGAATGCTCCTCCAAGATATGCAAGCCACCCTATGACTTATCCAAGAACAATCTCCTCATAGGTATATATTGAACTCACATCCAAAAAAGATGTAGGCTCCTTAGACTTTCTATTGAAATCTCATCAAGAGTATACATCTCAACAACATGTCTCTCATCTCAAGATAACTCTAGCCTAACCTCAGTGTCCAAGTATCCACAAGCACCTATAATCAATCACTCCATGCAAAACTCCATTGCAACATAGCACTATCATGAAGTATCAAGCAAATGATCAAAGTACTCAATACCAAGAAACTAAACCAAGATCGATGTTAAAGCTCCAACCATGGAATCAAGAACATAAACATGGCATCATGATCTAAACCATCTCCTCCAAAGAGATAACATGCTTCATGTGATCATATCAAATAATTGTATCATGTCACAACTCTAAACTAGTAATAAAGAGAAAACCATGACATAAAAGCCACCACAATAACATATCAAATAAAAGCATAAACAACATCTCTACCAAGGAGCCCTTGAATCCTAAAGATGTCAACATCTCCAAACACATGGAGATGATATCTTCAATTAGTGAACCAACAAATGTGAAAGACCCTTCTGCAACAATAGGATCTAAGGCATCCTCCAACATGTGCAACATTAAAGAAGATCATCCATCACCATATGATGAAAAAAATGTAGCCACTACTAAAGCTCGCACTAAAGCATGATACCAAGCTCTCTAAGCATATGACACACCATCCTCTAAATTTGGAAATCATCTAGGCCCACACATCACACTAGGTGAAACCAAGATCTCCATACTACAGAAATTCACCATGCCTTAGGAATCCATAACTGACTATCCAAGTACTCAAATATCATCAATCTTCTCTCTCAAAGAAACCACACAAATGCACAAGTGACCACAAACAAGGCCAAATAACAAGTCTGCACCAACACTAAATCAAATCTGGTAGATATAGATAGTCCACATCTAAGTTATCACACTATAGTTAAATGGGTGGCCTACCCACCTAAGTGCATAGCTTGTAGATCTGATCATTGTAACATGCAAACCCACTATCACATTAGTGACATGAAAATGAGATCAAATACAATAATTATGTAGACAACATGATTCAAACACTATATTAAGTATAAATTTGATTTTCCAATTATGTCCACATCAAGCACCATAGTCCAAGAATCCAAAAAAACATCACCACAGAAATGTTGAGTGACAGATCATGTACCAACATCTCCATACAGAGAAAGAAAAATACATCTTCTCACCACACACAAATAATGCATGCATGTAGAACTACAACTATCTCATCTAGTACCACTCTGAAGGAACAAGAGTCTAGAAAATAGCTCTTCAGTAGATCCACAAAAAACTACAAGTTTTTATTTCAGCATGCAAAACCATATATTTTTTAGGAAAATATATAATCCCCTCAAATCCAATGAACAAGAATCCAAGCCATGTGTGTATAACCATCCAAGAGGAAAACATAGTACCAGAATTCTAGGTCCACTTGTAGACCAATTCCACAATGACTACTAGTACATGCATCTGAGAGAGATGGGCTATCATGAAGCTTCCAGATCATCTAATGCCTCTATGCATTCTAGGTAACAAAAGAGATACCTTCAAATACCCATGCATCAAGAGTTATTGTGTTGTCAACCAAGAGCTCCAAATCAGTGTCATTTCAACATGACCAACTCTATTTTCTCTATCTTCACCATCCTTCAAGATATGTCTATTGTCTCCTAAAAGAATAAATCAATGACAAGACTTCCACTCATCAAAGGATTAATTATTAGTAAATTTCTTCAAAAAAAACTTCTTCAAGCTCTATAAGCTAAGAAATCTTAATAGAAGAAATACCCAAAACCAAAAAATCTGTGAATCCTAACATGCAACCAACATGCAATTCCCAAAATTGAGCTCTAATACCAATTGAAGGGAAATGAAAGCACCCCAGAAAGTCATTTGAGATCAATATGCACATCCTATATAAAATAGTTCCTTGTAAAACTTCTAATAAGAAAATACAAGTGCATACTGCTATGCCATAAAAGCGAAAATAGACATAGTTGATTTCCCACAATTAAAACCTTAAAGGAAAGTGATTGCAATTTACCGATCTAAATAAATTTTAGAAGCATTATGACATATAGATTATTATTCTACAATCATAAAACTAGAAGAATGAGATAGAATAGGGAACACATATATACGTGGGGAAAACCTTTCTAGGTAAAAAAACCCCACCCTCCAAACCATCGAGCTAATGTATTATTCAACTACAAGTTACAATACATTTTCAAGCTTCATATGGAGATTAACATCTTGCTCCATTCTAGATAAAATTTAGTAGCATAACCTTGTGAAAATAACTTCTCATCTCCCTCTTAATTCTCTACAATAATGCTTTGTACTCATAGAGTTTTCATACAAGAGGAAACAATTTCTAAAACATCTACATGCAATGCATCTTCAAATTATTTTAGAAACTTCCTTATGCACAACCCTTGCATAAAAACAAAGCATAAGAGAATAAATCACCAAAAAATAGAAGCTTTCTATTTTTCTACTCCAAGTCTTATTCTTGTGGAAGAATCCAGCTTCATTTAGCAACTTTCCAAGAAAGCACAAATAAAGCAATAAAACATGGTAAGGCTAAGTCACCTTATCCCAACAGAAGACTCATGAGCTTATCAATAAAATACTTCAAATATACATGTAATCTCATGAAATGTGATTATTGTAAAAGCTACTAAAAATAAGTTGGATGAGAATACTTTAACAAATTTCAAGTAAATGTAATTTGATGATGCAAAGATACATCCATCACACCATAGTGAATGAAAGATTTTTGTTAAGTGAGATGACAAATATGTAAGAAAACTTTGAAATCATAGACAATGGACCCAAATGGTTTTTCAAAATGCCTCAAAGAAATGTGGACTTGTCGCAATGTATACACAAAATTATTAAAAAGGCTTTAAATTTTTTTAAACATCTAAACTCATAAGTTGGAGGCCAAATTTATTTAGTTTGTTATTTTGAAAAACTATTCATTGACATGTAATTTTTTTGTAACTAATTAGTTAGAGTAGTGATAATTATTTGTTAAATAATTGATCACTTTTAGAAGCAAATAGAAAAAATAAAATTTATTGGTTACTGGGTTATTTTAATCTAATTCATTGACTGAGAATCAATCTTGATTATTGGTTTTCAAACAGGAGTAGTATAAAAGGGGGGTAAGGGTGCATTTGGAGAGCACAAGTTGGAGAAGCATTTGCAGTGTTAGCAAATGAATTTGTAGTGATAGAAAATGGTCTTCCAGTGTTAGCAAGGGTGTAGTGATAGAGTTAGGGATCTATAAGTAGGGAATATTAGTAGGAGGAATTGTGAGGTTGTCGAAGTTCTACCAATAAGAGGCAAGGAATTTTGTATCTCTTGATTTATTGAATTTAATATAATTCCTCATCTATAGAATTAGATTTTTCTTAGGCATTTTTCCAATGACGATTTCTCTGAAAATATTGTGTCATCGTGTTGCTTATTTCTTTCTATATGTTTGGTGAAGTTGTAGTTGTGTTATTTTACAATATTAGCTGTGAATTTATTTTTGAAAGTTAAATAATCATTTAAGATAGGAGATTAATAATCAATGAAAAAAATAGTAATTCTCACATGGTGTCAGAGCAGTGTTGAGGGTAGAATTCTTTTCTCTAGGAAGAAGATTAAGGATTTATAAAACCTAGTTTGATCTCTTTAGATTTATTATTGCATTTATCTCTTGAGATGACTTCAACTGATTTGAGAGATTTTGATAGATTGGATGGTTCCTCTAATTTTGGTGTCTAGAAGGCCATACTTTATTTATTGTTGGAAGAGACTGGTATCAAGGATTGTGTTACTAGTATTGAAGTTGTACCTACAAATTTGACACAACTTGTAGCATACAAGAAAGATCATGCCAAGGTAGGTAGGATAATCCTTGATGGTGTCAAGGATCATATTATTTCACATATCTCAGAGCTAGATACAATAAAGAAGATGTGGGATGTTATTTTGAATCTATAGCAAAATGTTGCCACTAATAAGAAGATGATTCTCAGAGAAAAGTTGAAGAATACCTAGATGAACTAGGGAAAAGACATCCCAAGTTACCTCACTAGGCTTAGACTTGACAAGGATGAGTTAAAAATTGTTGTAGATAGTCTCAGTGATGATGAACTAGTATGAATAGTCCTAAATGGGTTTAGTAAGTAGTAGAGTGTCTTCATTCAATTTGTTAGTGGATGAGACACCTTACCAAGTTGGGATTGACTATCAAGTGATTTGACTCATGAGGTGTTTAGAAAAAATCTTTTTAATGGGGCTAGCATGAGTCTAAAAATTGAGGTGGAACAGGAAAGAATTTTACAAAGAAAAGGGAAATAAAACAAGGGGTCTAGCAAAGGAAAAAAAATATTAAAAGTGAGAAGAAGAATAAGAAGAAGAAGAAGGACCTTTCTAAGGCCAAGTGCTTTGGTTGTCAAGAGTATGGTCACTATATCAGTGATTGCCTAGGAAGGAAGAAGGGAGAGAAGTAGGTGGCAGCTTCAACAAGTGCATAATGACTCTCTAGTAGAATGGAATATGAGTTTGGACTCATATCTTGTATGGTTAGCTCAACCTCACACTATGTTTGGTATTTAGATAGTGGTGGGTGATTTCATATGACAAGAGTTAGAGAGTACTTCTCTAGTTATAAGGAAATGAACACCAATATTCAAATTCCTATGGAAAATTTATCTAAACTCAACTCAGTTGGGAAAGGGATTGTTTAGTTTTAAAGGGAGAATGGAAAGATAATTTCACTTCATGATGTTTTACATGTGGCAAGATAAGGTATGAATTGGGTTTCCCTATTTGTACATCAGGATAAAGAGTATAATATACTCTTTGGATGGGAACATGTGTTGATCAAGCCTAAGGATTAGAAGTCACCCATTACTATTGGAGTTAGGAGAGGTCACCTTTATATGCTACAATTTGATACTCCTAAGGAAATAATGAGACACAATAATCCTAAAGATCTTGGAGAGCTATGGTATTGGAGGATGGGCCATATTCATCATGGAGCACTTAAATTGCTTCGTGCAAAAGTGGTGGGTGTATCATATCTAAGCACAAAGCATGATGATGATGTAAGGGATGTATGTTGGTAAATTTTTGGAACTAGTATTTTCCAAAGAGTGACACCAAATATGAGGGTTTTCTTGATATAGTACATTCAAATATATGTGGACCAATGCCAACAAAATATCTCAGAATATATGTTACTTGTATTGATGATTTCTCTAGGTTGACTTGGATACACTTCTTGAAGACCAAGGATGAGGTTTTTAGTCACTTTCAAGAGTTCAAGGTTCTTGTGTAGAACTCGACAAGAAGGAAGATAAAGGTTGTAGGGCTAGATAATGGAGGTGAGTAAAAAGGAAATGTCTTCTAGGAATTCTATACTAGGGAAGAAATCAAGCGAGAGTGGACTCTTCCTTATATTGGAAGATCTATTCTATATCGAAGGAAATGAGGGTTATGCTACATGACCAAGAAATGCCCCGTTACTCATGGGCACAGGCATGTAGTACAATATTTTACATTTAGAATAGAGTTCCACATAAGCTTCTAGGGAAGATGATACTAGAGGAATCTTTCACAGGGGAGAAGCCAGATGTTGGTCATTTTAGGATATTTGGGAGTTTAGCATATTGTCATATTCCAGATGATACATGCATGAAGTTAGATCAGGTACCTTGTTGAGTATAGTGAAAGCTCAAAGGCATATAGGATTTTTATCCCTGGGATCGGAAGAATTATTGTTAGACATGATGTTGAGTTCATGGAGGACAAGACATTTATAAATTCCAAAGATCTTCCAGCAAATGATTAGAGTGAGAAGAAAATAGAAGCTCCAAGACCAAGTCAAGGGAAACAAACCTTGAGTACAGTTACTATTACAAGTGTAGTCTCAAGTGATGAAGATTGACTTAATATGGAGCAACTAGTCCAACAAGAAATGCATTAAGAAGACATAGAGGTTGATATTTCATCCTCTATAGTTGGTCATAGGAACCATGAGGTTTAAGATAGACACATGGATACTCAAAAGTGTATGGGAGCTCCTAGGAAGTGTACAAGACAATAGAGATAACCAACCAAGTTCAATGACAATGTGCACAAATTAGTTAGTTGGTAGATAGTGAGCCTTCCAATTATTAGGATGTTGTAGAGAATTAGGTATGGTGAGATGCTATTACTGAGGAATATTCCACAATAGTGCAGAATGATGTGTGGGAGGCACTTCCTAGACCAACATATAGCATGGTAGTTGGATCACAATAGATCTATAAGATAAAGCATGGTTCATATGATAGAATTGAGAGATACAAGGAAAGTTTTGTGGAAAAGAGGTTCTCTAAGAAAGAGGGAAAAACTATGAGGAGACATTTTCTCCAGTGACTAGGTATACTTCTGTATGAGCTGTGATCTCATTTACAACATAGATGGGATGTAAAATCCATCAAATGGATGTCAAGACAATATTCCTTAATGGTGAGTTGAAGGAGGAGGCATACATAGAACAACTATAAGGCTTTGTAGCTCACAACAAAGAGATTCATGTGTGTAGATTGAAGAGAGCCTTGTGCAAACTCAAACAGGCTCCTAGAGCATAGTATGAGTGCATTAATACATACTTGTAGGAAATGGGCTTTATGAAGAGTGAAGCATATGCTAATCTCTACTTGGTTGTTGGGGGTGAGGTTTTCTCTCTTTTTTTTTATGTGGATGACCTATTCCTTATAGTTTCACTAGGGCTTATAGAGGATTGCTAAAGGGACCTTGCAAAAGAGTTTGAAATGAAGGATTTGGGACCTATGCACTACTTTCTAGGCATGGTGGTGTGACAAACATACGAAGAGATTTTCCTTAAGGAAAATATTACATTAAAATATTGAAGAGATTTAGGATGGATGATTGCAAATCCATGTCTACACCCATGATCATAAACTAGAGGAAGGTAGATACATTTAGAGAAAAGGATGTAAATCCCACCTTATATAGGAAGTTGATTGGTTCGCTTATGTATTTGGTCAACACCAGGCTAGCTATAGAATTTTTAGTAAACTCTCTTAGTCAAATCATGCTTGAACCAAAGAGAATTCTTTGGATAATAGTTAAGAATGTGTTACATTACTTATGTAGTATGCTTGAGTGTGGGATCATATATGTTTGACGTGAAGCTATCAAATTGATGGACCATATTGGCATAGATTGGGCAGGCAATATAATAGACAAAAGGAGCACTTTAGGGTGTTATTCTAGTTTGGGATTAGGAGTTGTCTCTTGATTCACTAGGAAGCAGAAGTTTGTGGCTCTAAGTTTTGTAGAAGTAGAATACATAGCAGCCAGCATGGTGACTTGTGAAGCTATATGGATTTGGATGTTGTTAGTAGCCTCATTTGGTCAAAAGGTTGAGACTATTGTGATATATTGAAATAATCTGAGTTGCATCAAGTTGTCTAAGAATCTACTATTTCATGATAGGTCTAAACATATAGACATCAGATATCACTTCATCAAATATTGTGTACAACAAGGGGTTTCTTAGCTATAATTCATACCTAGAGAGGAGTAGGTAGTATATATTATGACTAAGGAAGGCATTGGGGAATGAAAATTTTCATCTTCTTCAGAGATAAGTTAGGTGTCATGCAAAGCAACTTCCTTGCTAAGAGGGAGTGCTAGTTTGTTATCTTGGATAGTTGTTCATCGACATGTAATTGTTTAGTAAATAATTATTTTACTAACTAATTATTTAGAGTAGGGAAATTATTTTTTAAATAATTGACAACTTTTATCTAAGAAACTAGAAACCAATTTTTTTATTGGTTATTGAGTTGTTTTAATCTCAGTCATCAATGGACAATCAATCTCAGCATTTTTTTTTTCCAATAGGAGTAGTATGAAAGGGGGTCAGGGGGTGTTTGGAGAACACAAGGTGGAGAACTATTTGAAGTGTCAAAAAATGAACTTTTAGTGATAGCAAATAGTCTTGCAATGTTAGCAAGGGCATAGTGATAGTGTTGCAGATAGAAGTGGAGAATTTCAGTGGGAGAAATTGGGAGGTTGCCAGAGTTTTGCCAGTAAGAGGCAAAGGAATTTTGCATCTCTTGATTTGTTGGAGTTAATATAAATCCTCGTCTTAAGAACTAATTTTCCCTTAGGAGTTTTTCTAGGGACAATTTGTTCAAAAATATTGTGTCATTGTGTTGCTTATTTCTTTTCCTATTTTTGGTGAAGTTGTGGTTGTGTTATTTTTTTTATTAATTTTGAATTAATTTTTTCCAGTTAAATAATTGTTTAAGCTAGGAGATTAATAATCGGTGATTGCAATATTAATTTTAAAAAATTTAACAATCTCTATAGAAAGTGGAATGATTGAAAACATAGAGCTTATTGATCTACACTCTTCTAAGGGGAGGGAAAGGCACTGATGATATGTTGTCAAGTGAGATAGATTCTGATTGGCTCAAGATGCCAGGGGTTTCCTAAAGGTGAATAAAGCTAGACTTAAATAATTGATAGTTACCACAAATGCAACAAAAAATCCCCATTCTAAATTTTGATCATTAAAATAAATTTCTCATCATGAAATAACCATTTCTAGGCCATTTGGGTTATTTGTTTTGGTTGTAAAGAAGTTTTTGAATAAAAAATTGCCAATAAGAAACCTACATTTGCTTATTGTTTTTGTTTCTTTTTTCAATTTAATAAGTATAACAAGTTGAACGGAATTGTAGGGTAAGTGAAACAACTACTTTTGATGATAATTTTAAAACAATTGGTTCCTAAGGCATAATTAAGTAACTATTTTATTTTCTAAAATAGTTTCAAAATGACCCTACCACCAATTTGATATGTAGCTTAGGACTTCCAGTATTTTCCATAGGATTATACTATTTCAATCACTCACATATAAATTATTTCAATTTTCTATATTTAAATACATAATTTTAATATTTGTAATATCTATTTTCTATATTTAAATTTGTAATTTTGAATGTTACTTATGAATTGTAACTGTAATGCATTAAAGATGATTTTTATTTATTTTTAAAAATTTCTTACACAATCTATCTAAACAATGTCATAGGAACTTGAAGCCCTATTTAACTTACAATAAAGACATTTTTATAGAACAGTACATATAGAATTTATACATATATAAATTATAAAATAAACAATGAATTATTAAAATGATATGTGTGTGTGTGCGTGCGCGCGCGCGCAGGTATGTGTGTGTGTGTACATATATCCATACAACATACAATTTGTTAATATTTTCTAAATGTTTTTTTTTTGGCAAAAGTGGGTGAGCCACTGAATATATTATTTTCACTAAAACTAGTTCAAGAGATCAATTGGGAAAGAACTAGAAAGAAAACCTAGCATCTTCACAATATGTACAAGTATTAAACATCAATAGTTACAACATTTTATATTGATGAATGCAATCAAAATCACAAAATGAGAGGATGCTACCATTAAAGTTTGAAATATATTGAGTTAATACAATTTCAAAAAAAATTCAACCAAACGGGCATGATAATCCCAAACTTGAACAAAAAATACAAAATAATTAAAAAACATGCCATTTGTCAAAAAGTCCCCCAAAATGGAATACCTTATAACCTTAAAATTTTGATTCCTCCATGTACTCGCATGAAGCATCATTATCAAAAGTTGATGTCACTACAGCAACCTCTCAACCTAATCCTGAACAAGCGGCATCATCATCTTTAGCATCTATGATAGGAGGCTTCTCCATAGTAATGCATTCCTCCTCTCTAGCATATCTTAGTTTCTGAAATGTAGTCTCAAATAGAGTACCAAGCCAATGCACCCAATTAGTGATCACTATGTCATCTGCAAATTAGGACCTAACTCTTGGAGAGCACTTGAAGGAGGCCCTTCATGAATCCCATTATCAAAGTTGAATAGGCTCAGCAAATCCAATATTGCAAAACGAGTGCACCTAACTCTATCTTCCAATTGGTGACCCAAAGCCCTTGCAGTATTTTGGAGAGAAGATTTCATAATGTGAGGATTCTATTTTTTGAAGGCTTTCTGAAGAGCATGGAACATGACCATGTATTCATTTTGCCTTAATAACTGAGATCTTTGGAAGGGACCACCCACTAATGCATGCCCAAACCAAAGATCATACTATTGCATGGCATTTGCAAGTTTATTTTCATTCTAAAATTGAGGAAGGAGCACTTTTGCTACTAGAATTTCTAGTAAATGAACTGACTGTAACAAGTCCATAGCATTTGAAAGAAAGATTGACACAACATTTGATGGGTATAGGAAATGTTTCACAGAAGGGCATAGAATTGCTTCATCAATAACTTATCAAAGACCCCAACAAGTTGAGGGAGACTTGATATAGAACATCATTACCATGGCCCTATCATCAATACACAGGGGTAGAATAACTTCATTGACACTAGGGTTAATCCATATATGATAATTTTTGGGTAGCAGAGACCAATGAAATTGATTTCATTATTCACACTTGGCACATAACTCCAAAGGCAAAGACATTTTCGAGCAAGGTATATCAAATATTCTCAACTCTATTGATATATGAAGCTAAATAAGCTATTGTCACCTATTATAAAACCAAAAGCAAATATCTTCATAGTACCCATGCAATATAGTAAATATTCACTTGATGTAAATATGTTCAAATCATAAGAAGGATAAAAAACCATGTGAAAAAGTTGCAAAGTCAATCTCCATATTGATCTTGCCATGTGTAGAAAACCACGTGTCCAAAGTGAAACCAAATCATACCTAGATGACAATAGCTTACATAACACTAGGTAGTGAAGAAGAAATTTGCATGGATTACCATAACATCACACATGCAAGAATGATTTGTGAAAGGGGCAATAATTAATAATTAGTACTTAATTCTAGCCCATACTTAAATTGCCAAGTTGAGTACAACTCAGTGACAACCAGTCACATGGCCAACACTGTCCACTTGGTCATCTTTACCTCTCTCTATCAACACACATCCACTCAGTGCCCAATAGAAACTTGGTCAACACACCACCACTTGGTGCCCAGCAAACACTCAGTCATCACTAGCTTGAGTCACTCGATAAGACACTATGATCAAACAAATCAGTCAACACTAGGCCCAAGTTCACTTAGAAAACACTATGCTCGAGTAACTCAACAAGAGAATCACCCTAACTTTCTCAACAAACACTGAAACTCAATGAGTACTACATCTAGGCAAGTGCTGGACCTTAGTAGGAATACTAGAGCTCAGCAAAGATTGAGCATTCACCACAATATCATTAATACAAATATGATTTAAAATTAATTATTACTAATAGTCCACTATCTCATTATAAGTCAATTTCTAAAAATCTTTGTAATGCTCAATAGATGTGGAAAGTTGTAATGTAAAAATTGTGATCCCATTGCAACCTAAATTGGCAAGATAATTAGCAACTTTGTTCCCATCTCTATATGTGTGTGTGATAATGTAACCTCATGAAGCTGATCAATTATATTCCAAATTTTTTGAAGCACATACTTGAGTTTCCAAGAAGATAAATGTCTCTTGATACAAGTTGATATTATAACTTGAGAATCACCTTCTATTTGCACAAGATGAAAATTCCCTTTCTTGGAAAGAATTAATCATAAAAGTAATGATTGAGCCTCAACTATATTATTAGTTCCTATGGGTAAGGGTGTCATTGTTATTGCAAGTACTTTACCAGTACAATCTCTAATACATGCTCCCAATCTCGATTGGCTTGGATTTCCTCTAGATAGCCCATCAAATTTGACCTTGAGAAATCCAAACATAGGAGGTTGCCACTTAACTATAGATCTATCTATACTTGTTTGTAATCTTGTAGATGGACCAGAACCTAATGGAATACAAATTGATTTCCATTCCCGAATGATACCTCCATCCCAAGAGGTGATAACTGGGTTGAATTTATATTTATTAACTGTAAGGACCTTCTGCATTACCCTATTGTAAATCCTTATCACACAAATATGATAAGTTATAGGAAGAGTCAAAAGATGAAATGTCATGTTCCTACCTCTTGTGTATAGAATGCAAATTTTTCATGGTTTTCATACACCTTATGATAGAATGGCAGTAAGTAGGTCCTAGGATTTAAGTATGCCATGATTGGCATTTGCCTTTCCAATATGAACCTGAAATCTTATTGGAACTGATATACATTTTATTCCTTGCTGTGTTAAGTATCATAATCAGAACCACATTAGGTTGATAAGCTAAGACCTAAGGAATAAAGGCTCAAGATATCATAACTTAGAAACTACGTCGATGGGTTCGTGATATTTTATGGCCTATTAGGATAATTAAATTAGATGGCTAGTATGGAAAGATGAATCAACACCCACTATTATGAATAATATTAATAGTCATAAGATGAAAATGGTTATCAAACTTAGATAAAGGTTTACATGGTAGAACTCGATATGATGTAATTTGATAAGTTAATTAGGTGGATATCTTGATAATTACAAGGAAATATTCTATGAACCAATAAAATATAATTGATTTATTCTATGTTGGATTTTGAAACTATGTGACATGACTATGCAAACATCTTGTTTACTTGACATAATTGATAAACAATATAATTATAACGAGATGTTGTTAGTAACCAACTTATATCTAACTGAATCAATGGATATTAGTGGAGATGTTTACATTTTATTTGATGTTGACCTAAAAGATGTACTTGGCACTAATTTTCATGTTGGTTCATGTAATAGTATAGATTCAACATTTCAACAATATAATTCGAAATGGATTATGATGTGGCTCAGAATGTTAGTCAAATCATTTGACTAGACAGTAATAGTGATATGAAAATTTTGATATTTTAATGTTTTATATTATTTATATGAAAATGATTATAAAATAAAGTTGATTAGGATAATTGAGTATGCTAATGCAAATTATTCAATATGAAATTTTTCATGCACCTATATATGCATTTTATATGACTTTTCATTGGGCTACTGATGTTCGAGTTTGTAGACACCTAAATTTGATTACACTATTTTAGTAATCCTATTTAGTTATCTAAAAAGGCATTATTAATTAAATTCTTATTTAATTAACCCTTTGCCATCCCTAGTTGATTAATTTAATTAATCATCTATAGTCCTAATTGATAAATCAAATAATATATTATTTATCAATTAAATCCTATTCTTCTATCTAATTCCAAAAATCCCCATTTATTAAATAAATCTATTTGATAAATGAAATCCTCAAATTCAAAAACCCCTAACCTATCTCTAATCCTCCATTTAGCCTAATCCACCCCATCCACCCATACTAACCAAGCTTAGCCACTAACTCACCCACCCTCATTAATGCCATCCACTTGCACATCTCTAACATCCCTAATCTAATCCTAAACCCAAGCCTAATCCACCCCCTAATGTTGTCACATTCCTTAAACAAGTTTAAGACTTTCCTAATCCAAACCAAAGTCTCCCCTCAAAAAACCCAACCACTAAGTCATGAGTGCTCTTACAAAACATAAATACTCTTACAAGCTCACTCATGACTCTTACACCCATCTTCCACACTCTTCCCTCTTCCACACTCATTCCTCTTACATCCCTCTTACATACTCAACCCCACTCATCATGCCTTTAACCAACCCTTTACCCTACCCTCTCACACTCATCCTCCTTGTGACAAGTGTCACCTTCCCATTGGTGCTAAACAAGCACAATCCATGTGCTCTCCTTTGACTGCATCCTAGCCCTCCTTAAGCCTTCATCCATCCTTGCATCTAAGCCCTCCATCCCTCTACCCCTTAGCCTATAAATTGAATCCCATCCCAAGCCATTTCATCAACAATCTTTGAGCTAAAGTTACCATGCTATTTTGAGAACCAAAGCCATCAACCATACCCTTATAATGCCAAATTGAGAGCTCACAAAGCTACCAATTTTCCATTACCCATCTCCATTGAAGCAGCTTTTGAGCATCTTGAGCATACATCCATAGCAAAAGGACACATCTACAGAATCAAGAAAGCATGGAGTGTTTTCTCTTGTGAGGTTTGCACTTCTTGTTCTCTTTCTTTGTCTAAGCATATATGTGAATTTAGTTTTTGGTTTGTGAATGTTTACTTTATTTGTTAATGTTCTTTGCATACTAATTCTTGTTCTACAGAGATTAGTGTGCAGGCAATTGAACCATGGAATTTTATTGGGGAAATAAGGCCCAAACTAATGTGGACATAGTATAGCCAATGTGAATATTTTGAAGATTCAAATCCTCATTATGATGTGTTTATTTCATAAATGTAAGTTGCATGTGTGTAGTAAATATATATTCATGAACGAATTAGGGACATGTCATTATGATGTGTAATGTGTTTTAATGTGTCACTTGACACTTGAGTTTTTTTATTTGTTGATGACATGTCACATAGGTTTTGGTCATGGAAACACTTAACCTTAAACTAAATGCCCTTCAAAATATTTAACCAAATCCACTTGGAGAGAGAATAGGATGGGTCTTTATCAAGTGGAAATTCGAATTCAAACTTAACAAGAATTTTAGAGGGTCAATAGGTGGTCCCAAGGTGTCTTTTTTGTGAAAATAAGCTACCCATATGTTATCATATCATGTTAGGGGCCTAAACTTGACCATTTTAGTGCTTAGTTAACCAAGGGGACCATTTAACCAATGCATTCTTCCACCAATTCGAAATTTTAGCTATCACACAACTTTAACCTTTCCTTCACATTTTCTCAATGTCCTAAGTTTAGAAGGGACAATAGTGTAAGAGAAAGTGGGCTTCATGTTTTGCCAAAAATGGAGATAGAGGGGTTGGAGGTCTTCTTAAGGGAGTTTGGACAAACTAGTGGGCATTCACCCACCCTCTAAGTTTAGAGATAGTTGGGGTTTTGGAGGGAGGATAAGGGAGCTCTTCATCAACTATCATTATCATTGTCTTGGACCAAGGTTGGTGCTCAAACCATGACTATTTTGTTTTAGCATTGTATAATGAATCTGTAAGTATCTAATGTTGTTATGAAATCATGGATTTTGATTGTAATCTTTGTATTGTGATTGTGCAATGAGTTTCATACATTTTCTCGATCTTCTTTCTTGATCTCTTTGTTTGGTTTCAATGTTGAATTTTTTCATGGGTGTGAAGGCTTCACTCACCCTTGGGAGGGAAGAGAAGCCTTGGGTGAAGGGTTTGATTGGACTCAACATTGTAGTTGAGAAAATATACCTTATGATGAGTTGTTCTTTCTTTCATGGAGTATGGGCTCCATTGAAGCCATATGCTTTGTTTATAGCCTTGAAGAGGCATTTGTACTATGAGAGGTATAAGTGTATTGATGTGATAAGGAGGATGTATTTGATAGCCTTGAAGAAGAATTATGAAATTGCAAATGTATATGTGTATATGGATATGGCATTCTCCTCTTTGGACAGCCCACCTTCACCCATTGTTTCATGATTCCAATGGTGAATCATTGCGTTAAACCTTGGAGAGGTTTTGTAAAAGTATTGTGAGATTGACTTTGCATGTGTTGTGACATGTTTGAGTGTAAACTATTTGAGTCTTATTTCCCTAACTCAGTGGGTGGCTTCTTAGAAGCCTAGGATGGGAGGTGAGCCTCCATGGTTCATGTGTTGCATGTATTGTAGTTTTTGTGATCTGTGGACTAGTAGGAGCTTATTGAAGCTTCTCATTATGTTGATGTAATATGAAGAAGAAGCTTGCCTTTATGCACTGTTCTTGTAATGGAAAACTCTCCATCTTATTCACCTTGTTGTAATGTATGTTGCAAGGTACAAGTGAAGGATTTTGTGAGAAGTAAGTGTATAATGTATTATTTTTGTATTAGATTTTAGTTGTGTGCAAATAAAATAAAATATTGATGTATCATTGGTAGGTGTATTTGCAAGATATCATGAAATCACTCCAAGAAGTTTCTTTAGTGTCCTCATTTTTCATTTGAAGACAAATAATTTGGTATTTGATGTTATTTCAATATAGATACATTCTAACTGAAGATATTCATAATGTAATTCACTCAATATGTCCATAGTTACAATGGACTTATGAGAACATGAGAGATTGAATCTCTTAGATAGAACTATTAATTGACATAACATTGGATAAGGTCCCTTAACTTTATATGGTTAGCAATTTAAAAAAACATCTCCAACACTAAATTTCGTAATCTCAATGGACTCTCATAGAAAACTAAATGATGCACATAACCTCAACTACCTTAGTAGATGGTTAATCCTAACTTTTAAATCCAAACTTCATGGTCCCAACAATTTACTAGAAGAAAGAAACTAAGGGATCCTACTTAGGAAAATTAATGGACGAGAAAGGATATGTGCTTAAATAAGAAGGCTAGGAGAGTGTATTAAACTCTCTGGAAAATGTATGGGAAGTGAAAAAGTAATTCACTTCCCAAATACAGAGTAATAATATAATATTCATATATGTTATCCTTGACTTTCTTCCATCAAACTAAATAAATACATATCTTATAGTGTCTACCCTATATAACTTAAGGCTATCTTGAATGTACAAGTCAGATGGGTCAATTTCATCTCCCATCACAAACCCACCTTCCTATGTGTTAAGCATAAAAATAATAATAAATAAACAAGCTTCTAAAGAAAAAATAAATAATAATTAATAAACCAAAAAAAGGGAGGGAGTTACCATTAACTATTTTGAACATTTTTTTTAACAAAATAGGAGGAAGCCTTCAAATATTTGAAATGGCTTATGGAGGGAGGGAAGACATGTGACCTTCATGTTTTCCCCCTCGACGTACACTTTTCTAGGCACTTAGAACAAAATGCCGAGGAAGAGGATGATTGGAATTTCACGTCTGCATCAACTGCTGCCACCCCATGTGTAGCCCCACTTCATAGAGTCCTTGGTTCCCTCACATGCAAACATGACATGGAGTTTTTGGAAATAGTTTTGTTGGTTAGTGAGATAGAAGTTAAGATGAGGAGGATTGAATGTAATGCATGGAGTCTAAATGTATTTAAGAAAGCAACTTGATTTTAAGTAATGGTTAATTTATTTAGGAGTGTAAGAAAATGGGCATGTGGGTTTAGGCTTAGAAAGTATGGGTAAAGGTTGGGATTAGGATGCTAAGGTTATTAGGGAAATCTAAATGGTAGGAAGGTGATAGTGATTTAATTAGTGACTAGGAGATAGATAGTTAGTTAGATAGGTGGTTGGGTGCAGGAATGATTCGAAGGATATTTTCGCTAAAATTTGAAGTATCTCCAAAACTCCAATAATCAGTACCATGTTGAATTCCTCACAATTCTAACTCCAACACAACTTGAATGGGCAAAATTAGAGTTTAGATGAAAAAGTTACAACTAGTCAAAGTTTGGTCAAATTAGGACCAAAGGCCATAAAAAGGTGAAAAAAAAATCATCTCAAAAGTGGTCAATAATGGATTTCAAATGAAACAGCTCATCAAAAGCTTTCCAATGGTATTCATTTTTTTGAAAGAGGAGTTCATTTGTGAAAGTTACGGTCATTTGAAATTGGAGGAAAAATGCAAATTTTGATGATGTTATCATGATATCATCATCCTCATTTTATGCTCTTAATAATATAGCAAGTTTTTAAATAACGTATAAATACAATATGTGGTTAATATGAACCATATATTATTATGATTATTATTTCATAAAAAAAAGGGGATGTATATTGTTATTTGTTAAGGGGTTGGTTTATTTTGTATGGCTTAAAATTATAAAAGCCAAAAAGGGAGGTTATTTACTTGGATATGATTTTGGATGGATTATTATATTTTGGATATTATAATGTAAGTCCAAAATTATAAGGGCCATTATTTTCAAGGATAGTAGTAAAATTGGGAGATTTGGGTTATATGGTTACTTTAAATAAGGCCAATAGTAATTATATTGGTTATATGGTTTTAAGCCAAATGTAGCCAATATCAAGTATAAAAGGGGAATTATTTTACTTTGAAAGACAAGTCTAGAGAGGAGAAATCTCTAAGGAGAAAATTCTTGTAAAAAGAGAGAGTATTCTTATTTCTTCAATTCTTGGAGAGTTATTTTACTCTTGATAAAGAGTTTTGGGGAAGTGACAATTTTTCTTGTAAGTAAGCTAAGTGGTCTCTTGAGAGATAAAAACTTGGTGAGTTCCTTGAGAGAGTTTTCATGACTTTTAAAGTTATTTTTGTAAAGGCTTAATGCCCATTGAGAGAGAGTTATATTTTTATTGCTTAGCATTGTAAAAAGTTGCAAAGGAGCTATGGATGAACATGTTGCTAGCAAGTTCTTATCATCGCAGTGTGGAAGTGAGAAGTAGATTGTAGCTTCATGGAAGACCATGGTGATGTATGAGTTTAATTTGCATCATAATACTATCATCAATCTTGCAAGTTTTTAGATTCAAAGACGTAGCCAGAGTTTGGTGAACTCTAAAATCAATTTTTTTGTCTCTTGTTCTTTCTGATGCATGTTTTGTCTACTTAGTTATTTTTTGCATTTATAAGTATTATTTTCTTAGTTCAAAAGCAACTTTAGTTATGATATTTCCATTATATTTGTATCCTAGTGAATCTTGAAATTCTAAGTGATTCATAACAAGGAGTTTACAGATCAAGTTTGGTATCAAAGCCTATTTTTGTAAAGAAATTATAGGTGGTGAATGTTAATCAGGTTAAAGTTGAAACAAGGAGAAGGTGAACTTGTAGAGTTAAATCTAGATATTGGGAAAAGAGTAATTTTTTCGCAAATCATGGCATCTAAACAAAATATTTTTGACTTTGATGTGGAAGCCTTTTAGAGAGCTTTTGTCGAGTTGAAATCTTTGTTGGACATTCTTCTTCAAGAGAGGCATGAACAATAGTTGAGAAAAGTAGATAAGGCTAAGAAGAAGGAGCAAGCAAAGTCTTCATCAAAATATGAAAAAGGAAAAGGAGTAGGAGGTGGTAGTGACCCTCCTGAACCTCCATCCCCATCTTCTTTATCTTCTTCATCATCTTCTTCTTCTCTATCTACTTCTTCTAAAAAGAAACATTTTGTGAAGACACCCTTGTTAAAGTTTGATTTTCCTATATATAATGGTGAATTGGATGCTGAAAAATTGGATAATTGACTTAAGTAGATTGAAGTGTACTGTAGAGTTCAAAATATTTTGGATGGTTCTTCCAAAATCTAGCTAGCTACTCTTAGAATGGAAGGCACTACTTAGTTTGGTGGGAGACAAAGATCCAAGATGATCTTGCTACACATGGTAAATTCATTTCAACTTGGTATGAATTTACTTCTACTTTGAAGAAATAATTTTATTCTTTGGATTATTTGCAACAAGCCATTATGGATTGGCAAAATCCTAGGCAAGGTAAAGGGTAGTTTGTGCAAGAGTATATACAGGTGTTTAGGAAGAAGGCTTTAACTCTTGGAATTCCTCTTTACATGCAAGATACTTTATTATAGTATATAGGTGGTATGCATTCATATTTGAAGTATACAATATTGATGTTCAATCCTTATAACTTTGATGAAGCATGTGTTAAGCAACCCATATTGAAGCAGGTGTAGGAAAAATAAGTTTCAGTTCAAAAAAGGAATTTGTTCCTCCTAAAGGACATAAGAAGGGCAAGAAAGTAGCCACTATGAAGAAAGAGGAAGGTGGCAAGCCTACTTGTTCACATTGTCAAAAGAAAGGACATACAGATGAAAAGTGTTGGAAATTGTATCCAGAGTTGAAACCAAAGTGGTTCAAGAAGGATCAAAAAGGAAAGCAAAAGTCTATAGCTATTGTTCAGGATCTTGGATCAGATTCTAGTGATGGGACAACAATATTGGTTGTGGGTTTGAAAGGTAAAGCTTTTGTTGATGTTTCATATTCTTCCACTTCAGAAAGTCATGTTTTTCCTAAAGATAGTAAAAGGCGTGAACTTTTTCATATAAGGGTGATTTCTAAGAACACTAAAATTGACAAATTGATAGATAGTGGTCCCAAGTTAATCTAGTTTTAGAAGAAGTTTTTAAATAGTTGGGATTGGAAACTAAGCCACAAAAGAGACCTTGTCTATTAGGTTGGTTGTGCAATGATAATAGATTGTGAGTCATTAAGAAATGTAAGTCAAGATTTGCAATAACATCTAAGTTCATAGATGAGGTTGAATTTGTTGTGGTTCCACTTGATATATATGGGATTGTGTTGGGTAGCCCATACTTATGTGATAGGAAAGCTATCTTCTATAAGGAACATAACAAGTATCATTTATTTAAAAATAGAATTGAATACATTGTAAAGGCTCATCATATGAAGAATGAAGGATCAATTGTAAACACAAGACATTTGAAAATGATAGTAAATGCAAGCAGTAAACAAACTTGTATGTTTACAACAGCTAGTGAGGATTAGGTGAAAGTAGAATCAAGTCTTCAACTAGTGATGGTAAAAGAGGATTTGAAAGGTTCATTTTCTAACGATGTTTCTATACAAGAGCTCCAAAATGTTGATACTTTTTCCATTTTATCAGTTATTTCAATTTTTTTGCTTCTATTTCTACTAGTTGGTACTATGTGGGTGATGGATGTAACAATGAACACTAGTGGATATATGGTCAATTGTATTAGCAGTGTTATGTCATTCTTCATAATGTGTTTGATGATTCAGATATTCAAAATTCTAGTAGTTTGTATAGGTAATACAGGACAAGTGAGGCAAACATGTCCTCATTTTCATTTTATGTAAAAATAAACTTTCGGAGGTCTGAAAGCTCTTTTTTAGTGGGGAGGCTTGATCCAGAGGATATTTTCACTAAAATTTGAAGTATCTCAAAAACTCCAATAATTAGTACCATGTTGAAGTCCTCACAATTTTGACTCCAATGCAACTTGAACGGGCAAAATTGGAGTTTAGATGACAAAGTTACGACCAAACAAAGTTTGGTCAAACTAAGACCAATGGCCATAAAAAGGTGAAAAATAATCATCTCAAAAGTGGTCGATAATGGATTTCTAATGAAAGAGCTCATCAAAAACTTTCCAATAGTGTTTATTTTCTCAAAAATGTGAAAGTTATGATGGTTTGAAGTTCAAGTAAAAGTTTGGATTCTAATGATGTTAGCATGACATTGTAAAATCTTAAAGAGGGAAAAAAATCAAATTCAAATTAAAATGATTATTTAATTCAAATTAAAGGAATTAGATGATGGGAGTTGAACTCCCAACCATTTCCCTCTTAAAAGCAAGGCCAACCAATGGGCTATTTATGGTACATTTGATATTAAAGGAGGAGTTGTTATATACCCATAACAAATCCACCCAACCTTATTTAAATAAGGTTTATTATTAATTTGTTATTATTTTTTACCTCAAACTTGCTAAGGGACAAAAATATAAAATGGAAAAGGAGGGTTAGATGAGATGCACATGGTTGTAGGGCCTATTTATGTATTTTTTTGTTTTAGCTTATTTTAGGCCAATTTTATGCATAAAAGGGGGGGTTGGGGACCTTCCCAAGATATAGAAATTGGTGAGGAATTATTCTAAAACCAAAAGGACAACTAAGTGCTGAGGAAAAAAGAGAAAATTTTGGAGGACATATTTTTAGTCCCAAACATCGAAGTAGTGTAATGCTGATGTTCTTTGAGGGTTTGATTTTTAACACTTTGTACTTGATTTGGAGTTACCAGTTGGAGCTAGGCCTGGAGATGTAGTCCTGATAGGGAAAACTCTAAGATCAAATTGTGTTGTGCCTCTTATCTCTCATTTCTTTTTTGTCAGTTGATTTATGTGTTGTTCTTTTTTGCATTTTTAATTACGTTAATTTTCTTTAGTAAAAGCATTAAACTCATTTTACATAATTGATTAAGAATTCCTCTGTATCAATCCTTAATTATTCTCCTCTATAATTTCAACAGTTTAAGATACATAACCACACATTTACTGCATGGATTGAGAAATTATATCTGATTGTTAGGATTAAGTCATAATCTTATAGATCCTAAATCAGATCAAGGAAGTATTTAGGTATCTTGGAAACTAAAGTAATAATATTAATCAAGTGAAGGTAATAGAAAGGGGTTGAGGTAGTAGTTAGGTAAAAATATTAAAATGATGATTAATGCAAGTAGTAGTTAGTAATATATATACATACATATATATATAGTTTATAATTAAATATATTTTAATTATTGCATAAAATGATTGAAATTTATGTCTCATATGTTAGATAATACCTATTGAAGATATATCATATAACTAATGTATCACGTAATTTATAACCAATGTACCTAGAATATAATAGACATGTGTAAGAGGATATACATACATAAATGTTCTTAAACATTGGTGTGGGTTGTACAAACTATTCACTTTGAAAATTGTAATATGTTTCCATATTAAGGAATTTTCACTATTAGAGTGAAAGAAACCCTATAGTGATACTAAACAATATGAAACCCAACATTGTTTCCCCTATTTAATTGTATATCCATTGGGTAATGTCTCTATGTCATTAGACCACTTTAAAGTTATCCTATGAATGTGCAACTTTGTTTGAGTAGGTCATCTATTATCTCACCCATATGGTTCGAATAGAAATATTTGGGTCCTACAAAGGATGTGGCAAGAAAATCAAATCTTATGGAAATCACTTCTACATTGCTACAGGTCATAGAAGTGATCACTATTAATGAATGAAGATACATTTTTCATATCATTTTAACTCAGCTTGGTGTGCCCCAAATTCATCTTGGCTAAAGTATGGTTACACTTGAAATAACATCTATGTCTGGAATAGTATCCAAAAAAAAAAGTTGTGTTCCACCCTATAAATTTTGGGCATGACATTAACACTTGCATTAGTAACTTTAGAAATTGATTTTTCAATGGTTTGGAACACTCTATCTAGAGATGATATTTCTTTTCTAAAATTCCTC
Organism: Cupressus sempervirens; assembly: GCA_028749045.1. Classification (NCBI taxonomy): domain Eukaryota; kingdom Viridiplantae; phylum Streptophyta; class Pinopsida; order Cupressales; family Cupressaceae; genus Cupressus; species Cupressus sempervirens. Next base: position 80,831,010 of record CM053784.1, read on the forward strand.
TTATTTCTTTCTGACCAAATTGCCCAAATTACTAATGTAGGAGCACATTTCCAGATCTCCACAAATAAGGCATTGTGGTAAAGAACTAGCCAGGCTTGAAAGATGTCCCAAATGTTATTTTGTAATGGAGTAGAGTAATTTAATTTGTTTAAAATAAACGTCTAGTACTGATATGCAAAATGACATCTTACAAAAAGATGGTCAACTGACTCATATTCTTCTTCACATAAAACACATTTAAAAGAAGGAGCAATACTTAACCTAACCCAACTGATCACTTAGTAGGATCCTATGTTTAATTGCTTGCCACACAAAGCACCCAACCTTGGGTAAAACTACCTTGTTCTAGTAGAACATGAAGGCTCAAGAAGGGGGTTTTGTCGAATCAACTTCTTGGAGAAGTTTGTATCCCTCTTTAATTTAATAATTACCATTCTTAGCTAGAATACACAATAATTGATCCTCAATATTTGACACAAAAATCTATCTTTCTAAAAAAATAGATTGCAGCTATTGTTTACACTAAGTATCTAAAGGGAGCTGATCTGGATCTTTCCATATTACTTTCCTTGAAAAAATACATATTGCATCCATAAAGTGAACAACAAGATTACCCCACTCTTCTTCTATAACTACCACAATTTTTTGAACATTTGGCAGTGCAATTAAAGGAGGTTGTCCATTCCAAGAATCACCTCAAAAATTGATCTTATCACCACAACTTGATTCCCAAGAAATATACTTAAGAACAATGTTCTAGATGCAATCAAGAAATCCCAAATAGTAGACCCCTTAGGAGGATCCAACATGGAGAATATTCTGTGTGGATCATTATTATCTAAGTATTTATGTTGCATTATTTAACACCATGCTGACTATGATTTAGTATACATATGCCAAATCAGCTTACCTCAAAATGCTTTATTCCTTGTTGTCAAATGATGAATTTTGGCCCCTCCTAAAGTAGGAATATGTGCCATGTCTTGGAGAGAAATTAGTGGAAGTTTCTTTTCATTTGTCAAATTTCCAGTCCATAGAAAACCCCTAATAAGTCTTTGAATTTGTGAAATGACGAAAGATGGTGCTTGCATGACTACCAAGTAGTAGTTTGGGATTGTAGAAAGAACTGACTCAATAAGCAAGATTCTATTTGATAATGACAACCATCTTACTTTTGAGGAGACAATTTTGTTGTTAATTCTTTGGAATACACCATCCCAAAAGCCTTTATTATTGGATCCCATAAAATATGGAATCCCAAGATAGGTGGAAGGTAAGAAGTCCTTAGTAAACCCAAAAATATCCACTATCTTGTCTAATATAACTTTATTTGTATTAAATAAGAATTTTTTTGACTTTTGAGGATTTATTTTCTGCCCTAAAACTTTTGAATATTGCTTTAAAATTTTCTTTATCTGCTTAGCCTCTGAAACTAGTGAAGTACCAAATAGTAATGTGTCATAAGTAAATAAAGAATGCGTGACAAAAATTTGTGTACCCTTAATTTTTGCTCCTTTCCACTTGTAAGATAAATGATGGTGCTTAATAGTCCTACTAAGGGCTTCAGCCATGATGATAAATAAAGTTGATGGAAGAGGATTACTTTGCTAGACACCTTGTGTGGAAGGGAAGAAGCCTGACACTAATCCATTAATAATAACTGAAAACCAAGCCCCCAAAATGCATGTTTTAATCCACTTACACAAATGTTTAGAGAAACCCATTCTTTGGAGAACATGGAAAATAAATTTTTAGTAGACTCTATCATATGCTTTTTGCATGTCTAACTTGACAACAAAATTGGAGGACTGATTACTATTGATGGAGTGAAGGACTTCGTAAGCTACCATTGCACACTTCATTGTTTCTCTACTGGGAACAAAGCCACCTTGTTTAGGAGAAATTATAGGTGGGAGAATTTTTTGAATTCACAAATAAATGGCTTTAGTAATGATTTTGTATGTCAAGTTGCAAAGTGAGATTGGGTGGAAGTCTACAAAAGTTTTGGGCTCCTTGGTTTTTGGAATGATTGTAATGTTTGTAGAGTTGAACTTTTTGGATTCCTCAATGGCTGCTAAAAGATCCCAACCAATAAACTCCCAACAACTCTAAAAGAATAGAGCAGTAAAACCATCTAGCTCTGAAGCTTTGTCTAGGGGGAAGGAGAAGACAACTTCTCAAACTTCTTGAATGGTGAATGGGGCCAAAAGCTTATTATTCTCCATGTGGGATAACATTGTAGGTATATGTTGAATGAAATACTCAACTTGTGAGGGCAAAGGAGATGGGTGATCTACTGGTGCAAGAAGATTCTTAAAGAACTTGACACCTTCATGTCTGATTTGTTGAGCATTAGTTAAAATATTACTCAATTATGAATCCATAATTTGAAAATTTGATTTAGCTATCTATTTTTGTTGGCCAAAAGCATGAAATTTTTCTTTTCTTTTTGTCTCCTTGTTGTAACCATACTGTTGGAAATGAGAATAGAGTAATTGAGAGGGGGAGGGGGTGAATCAGTTACTGCAAAACTTTCCACAGTCACTAAGATGTCTGAATATACCCTTGATCTGATTAATATAAAATGTTGAAACTTGATAATGTAGTAAATGATAAATATTAAGAACTGATATGCACAAAGTAATTTAGCAATTAAGAACACAAGAGACACCAGTTTTAACGTGGAAACCCAATATGGGAAAAACCACCAATGTAACTAGATACTGTCTTTCACTCTTCTGAAGTGAGCCCTGTTAGGAGCCAACCCTGTTAAAGGTTACAAAAACACATTGTTAGGTGTGACCCTATTAAAGGATTTAATCACCCTGTTAGGAGTGGCCTTGCTAGAGGTCTTTAGAACAATTCAACTAAACTGCCACCTTGTTAGAGGATTTATTGAATGGCTGTTAAACCAACTCTGTTAAGAGATTTTGAATTCACTATTACAATAGTTAGAAAGCAACAATGAAGTGACCTGATATAATGTACAACTTATCTTTGCTGATTATAGATCTCTGTTATGCTTGACTGGATCCTTATTGATCAAATACAACTTTACAGCTCCTTCAACACATCTGATCCTTCATCAGACTTTGCTCAACATTCGCCTTTTCATTTCATACTATAATTCACATTCATAACTTCTTTTTCACAATCTCACACGCTTGTAATTCATAACTGAAATGACCATATATACCTTTCAGATTATCTTAGTCGGCTCACATTATTGACCAATCAAACAATTACAACAGTCGGCTAGAAGTAATTAATTTGCAAATCCTTATACTGGCCAACCCTGCATGGTAAACTTTGTCCAGAAAATAATTCCTATGTTGACCAACTGAGCTCGGTTAATACAATGAACTTCGTGAAAATCCTTCAATTGCTGAGAGAACTTAGTAAGTACTGAGTTTCCTGAAAATATTGAGTGATCTCAGTGAAAATTACACTTTGGAGACTGAGTGAAGCTTGGTTAATACTGACTTCTCCATGATTCCTTTGATGATCGAGTGAACTCAGTGGAAACTACCCTTTGGAGACCGAGTGAAGCTTGGTTAACACTGACTTCCTCATTTCCTTCATTGAGCGAGTGAGCTCGGTGAACACTATCTTTCACCTTTCCTTTTTTGACCGAGTTAGCTCGATTAACACTGTCTTCCACATTTCCTTCGATGACCGAGTGAGCTTGGTTGGCACTGTAGATTGCATTGCAGACTGTCAGAGCTCGGTGAACTTGAGACTAATGACTAATATGACATTTGTGTGACATCAAGGACAACATTATCCAAAAATCTCCCTCTTTGGCATTGATGGCAACACAACATGTCATAATAGAATGAAATTTTGAAACCAAGTCCAACAAGATAACAAACTTCTCCCTCCTTCAATAATCTCCCTCTGTTAAGGGACTTCATGGAAAACCTTTTTCAAATCTCACAAATTTCAGAAGGATATGATAGTAAATCTCTCCCTCTTTGACAACACATGCCAAATACAACAGAAGTTAAGTGAATTGTAATGTACCTTTAGTACTGATTCATATGCAATGATTTCTGATTGAACTGCATCAACAAATGGATCTTCAATCTTATATGCATTGATGCATCACTAGAACTTACTTTTAGTGGACTTTAGATAGGGGAATGACCCCTAACTTACCTCTGAGATACAAAAATGCATCCTTAGGTAAAGGCTTTGTGAATATGTCAGCAATTTGTTCCTTTGTATGGACATATTCCAATCTTATCTCCTTGTCTTGCACCAATTCTCTAACAAAATGACATTTTATTGCAATATGCTTGGTCTTGGAATGCATCACTGGATTCTTAGATATGTTGATTGCACTAGTATTGTCACAGAACATGACAACTAGTTCATTGATTTCCATCTTCATTCCTTGCAATAACTACTTAAACCAAACAATATTTGAATAGTTTACTGCTGCAGCAACATATTCTGCTTCTGCTATAAATTGGGATGTACAATTCTGCTTTTATCTTGTCCAAGAAACTAATCTTTTTCCAAGAAAGAATGCTCCTCCACTTGTGCTTTTTCTGTCATCAAGGTTTCCTGCCCAATCAGCATCAGTAAACACTTTCAAATCCAAATTATCTCCAAATTTGTACCATAGGCCATAATCTTCAGTTCCTTTCAAATATCTCATTATTCTTTTGATTGCCATCAGGTGAGTTTCTCTTGGCTTTGCTGAAAATCTTGCAACAATACCAACTACAAGGGCAATATCTGGCCTGGTATGAACTACGTATTGCAATTTTCCAATCATAGATCTGTACAATGTTTGATCTACCTCTTTGGATTCATCATCTTTGGTAAGTTTCAATCCAGTACACATAGGAGTTCCAACAAGTTTACAGTCCTCTATACCAAAAATTTTCAATATCTCCTTGATGTATTTTGATTGAGTGATGTAGATGCCATTCTTATTTTGTTGAATTTGAAGACCAACAAAGAATTTTATTTCACCAAACATAGACATTTCAAATTCCTTGTTCATTTGTTCTGAAAATTCTTCGCAAAGATCATCATGCCCTATGAAAATAGTATCATCTACAAATATTTCTGCCAAGACAATCTTATTATCTGGTCCTTCCTTTATATACAAGCTACTATTATCATTAGTTTTTTGAAAACCAATCTGAATAAGATAGTTATGCAATCTTTCATACCATGCTCTAGGGACTTGTTTTAGACCATACAGTGCCTTGTGTAATTTGCAAACCATGTTCTTTTTATCTAGATCAACAAAACCTTCAGGTTGTTCAATATAAACCTCTTCATCCAGTATTCCATTGAGGAATACTGACTTGACATCCATCTGATAAACTTTGAATCCTTTGTGAGTAGCATATGCAAGTAAGGTTTTGACTCCTTCCAATCTTGCAATAGGAGCAAAGGTTTCTCCATAATCTATGCCTTATTCTTGAGAGTATCCTTTGCATACCAATCTAGCTTTGTTTCTGGATACTTTACCATCTTCAGTCAACTTGTTTTTGAATACCCACTTGGTTCCAATTACATTCTTATTTTTAGGCCTGGGTACAAGAGTCCATGTCTTTTTCTTCTCTATCTATTATATTTCCTCGTTCATTGCCTCAATCCAACTATCATTTGTCAATGCATCTTTAATGCTTCTAGGTTCAAAATCAGCAAGTAAACAAGTATTTTTCAGCTTGCTTCTTGTCAAGGTTCCTTCAAACTTGTCTCCAATGATCTAATCTGGTGCATGATGTCTTTTGACATATTTAGCTAATATAGTTTCTTTGCCTCTTGAATGGGTTTCATTGCTATCTCCTTGTGCTTCAATTTCATGTTCAGGTTGTTCTGGCTCGGGCATTTCTGATTTAGTAGACACTTGCTCGGTAATGTCTAAATGTTGATGTGGCACAGTTTGAACCTTTTGCAACTCGGTTACTGATGACTCAGGAGTTGAGGATTCTTGAGTGAACGATATTCTTGGGATAGTATCTGGTTCAATGTAAACAAATCTTCTGTAATCTTCAAGTACCTTTTTGCTTTCTTCTTTAGATTTGTCTTCAAACTCATCAACTTTCACATGTGCACTTTCTATGACTTTGTGAGTGGATAGATTTAAACATCTATATGCTTTGTTTTTGCAAGAATATCCTAAAAATATTCCTTCATCACCTTTTACATCAAATTTTCCTTTTCTAGATTCTTTCAAAATATAACATTTGCTTCCAAATACTTTCAGATAACTTACATTGGGTTTGTAGCCATACCATAATTCATAGGGAGTTTTGAATGAGTCCTTCTTCAACTGTACTCGATTTAAGGTACGAATTGCAGTGTTGATGGCTTCCTTCCAGTATTTGATAGCAATGTTCTTTTCTACCATCAAGGTTCTTGCACAATTCATGATGGATCTATTTCTTCTTTCAGCTATTCCATTTTGTTTAGGAGATCTTGGTGCTAAGACCTATCTTTTAATACCTTTTTCAATGCAGAAGTTGTTGAATTCATGTGAGATGAATTCACCATCTCTATCTAACCTTAAGCATTTTAGTCTTTTTCCTGTTTCTTTTTCTACTCTTGCCAAATACCATTTGAATTTCTCAAATGCTTCTAATTTATTCCTTAGATACATGATAGTCATCAATCTTGAGTAGTCATCAACAAAAAGAATGAAAAAAATTTCTCCAATATAGCTTTCTATCCAAATGGGTCCACATAAATCAGTATGTACAATTTCTAATATATCTTCAGACTGATAGTTCTTACTTTTAAAACTAGTCTTTCCCATTTTACCAATCTAACAATTCTTGCATAGACCAACCTCAGGTTTCTTAATGTTAGGAATGCCTCTTACTTTCTTAAATTTTCTTATTTTTACTAGATTATCAAAATTGACATGACACAACCTTTTATGCCATAACCAACTTTCTTCAGTTTGAGCAATAAAACATGATCATTCACCAAGTTTTAGATAGAATAAGTTACCTTTAGTTTGGGTGCCATATCCTATCAGCTTTCCTTGCTCATTCAACAGTCTTGCCTTTCCATGCATGAATTCCACCTTGAATCCAGTATTGAGTAACTGTGCCACACTTAGCAAATTATGTTTAAGACCTTCAACCCAATAGGCATTATTACATACAAGTTCTTTGGTTAGACATATTCTTCCTCTTCCTTTTATGAAACAAGGTTCATCATTATCAAGCCTTAGACTACCACCATCATAGTCTTCAAAATGATCAAACTTAGTTTTATCACCAGTCATATGATGTGAGCAACCACTGTCTATAATCCATGTATCATTCTTACTTATATGAGAAACAAGTGCCATTTTATCTTCCTCATCACTGTCAAAATCATCTTTAACGGCAATATAAACAATTTTATCCTCACTATTATTAGAATCTTTAGAATTTTTAGCCATGAAGCATGATTTCTTACCTTTTTTTGGACGATTTGAAGTCTTTCTTGCCATTCCATTTGTAATCTTTCTTTTCATCATTGTTTTGGTTGTTTAGACACCTTGCTGCAATATGACCAATTTCTTCACAAGAAAAATAGAATAGAGGAACTTTACCTTTGTATTTTCCTCTGCCTCTAGAATATTCCTTTGCTACTAGAGCTTCAATTACTTTGAGGTCACTGTCTGAACTTTGGCTTGATTCATTTTCACTTTCAGACTAAGATTCATTCTCCTTTTTGTTTTTCTCCTTGAGTGAGAGCTTGGCTTGAAATGCTGATTCAATGTTCTTGGAGGCTGGAACATAGTTGTCAAAGTTATCTAGTTCAAATGCAGTTAGTCTTCCAACTATGGCCTCAAGATTTATCTGATGATTTGCTTCACACCTTCTTTCTTGAATTGCAAAAACTCGGATTGCATAAATGGGAAGCAAGGTTCTGAGAACTTTTCTTATAACTATCTCTCCTTTGATATCACCTCTAGATGCTCTGATTGCACTCACACATGCTTTAGCTCTTTCAACATACTTTGCAATGTTTTCATCCTCTCTCATCCTCATTCGATCAAATTGTCCTCTTAGACTTTTTGCTTTTGCTCTTCTCACATTATCATCTCCTCCATAGATTTCTTTTAGCTTGTTCCATATCTCAAAGGTATTTTTGCAGTCCTTAATGTCATCAAATTCTTCATAACTGAGAGCGGATGCTATGTCTATCATCATATTGTTGTGAGTCTTCTTTTCAGCAATGTCATTAACAGACAATGTGCCAGGAGGTTCTTCATATTTTTCTTCAAGGTATTTTAGTCCAGTATCACCAACAGTATCCAAATGAAGTCTCATCAATCCTTGCCATGCGGAGAAGTTATCTCTATTGAGTTTTGGAATTTCTCTTTTGTAAGACATCTTGATCTTTGGCTTAGAACCTTGAAATCTCTTCTTGCAAGCACCAAAGGCTCTGATACCAATTGTTGGAAATGAGAATAGAGTAACTAAGAGGGGGAGGGGGTGAATCAGTTACTACAAAACTTTCCACGGTCCCTAAGATGTCTGAATATACCCTTGATCTGATTAATATAAAATGCTGAAACTTGATAATGCAGTAAATGATAAATATTAAGAACTGATATGCACAAAGTAATTAAGCAATTAAGAACACAAGAGACATCAATTTTAATGTGAAAACCCAATATGGAAAAAACTACCAATGTAACTAGATACTATTTTTCACTCTTCTAAAGTGAGCCCTGTTAGGAGCCAACCCTGTTAAAGGTTACAAAAACACACTGTTAGGTGTGACCCTATTAAAGGATTTAATCACCTTGTTAGGAGTGGCCTTGCTAGAGGTATTTAGAACAATTCAACTGAACTGTCACCTTGTTAGAGGATTTATTGAATGGCTGTTAAACCAACTCTATTAAGAGATTTTGAATTCATTGTTACAATGGTTAGAAAGCAACAATGAAGTGACCTGATATAATGTACAACTTATCTTTGCTGATTATAGATCTCTGTTATACTTGACTAGATCCTTATTGATCAAATACAACTTTATAGCTCCTTCAACACATCTGATCCTTCATTAGACTTTGCTCAAAATTTGCCTTTTAATTTCATACTATAATTTGCATTCATAACTTCTTTTTCACAATCTCACACGCTTTTAATTCATAACTGAAATTACCATATATACCTTTCAGATTATCTTAGTCGGCTCACATTATTGACCAATCAAAAAATTACAACAGTCGGCTAGAAGTAATTAATTTGCAAATCCTTATACTGGCCGACCTTGCACGGTAAAATTTGTCCAAAAAATAATTCCTGTGTTGACCGACTGAGCTCAGTTAATACAGCGAACTTCATGACAATCCTTCAATCGTCGGGAGAACTTAGTAAGTACTAAGTTTCCTGAGAAAATCGAGTGAGCTCAGTGAAAATTATGCTTTGGAGATCGAGTGAAGCTTGGTTAATACTGACTTCTCCATGATTCCTTTGATGAACAAGTGAGCTCAATGAAAATTATGGTTTGGAGACCGAGTGAAGCTCGGTTAATACTGACTTCTCCATGATTCCTTTGATGATCGAGTGAGCTCGGTGGAAACTACCCTTTGGAGACCGAGTGAAGCTTGGTTAACACTGACTTCCTCATTTCCTTCGTTGACCTAGTGAGCTTAGTGAACACTGTCTTTCACCTTTCCTTTGTTGACCGAGTTAGCTCGGTTAACACTGTCTTCCACATTTCCTTCGATGACTGAGTGAGCTCGGTTGGCACTATAGATTGCATTGCAGACTGTTTGAGCTCGGTGAACTTGAGACTAATGACTGATATGACATTTGTGTGACATCAAGGATAACATTATCCAACACATACTTCCCTAGACCCTAGACTTTTTTCTCCAATATTATTTGTCCCTATTACACAATTCCTCCCATTCATGCTAAAGATCTTTTTACCTAACATAAGTGTCACTATCAATCCCATACTAGATTAAGGAGCAATGAATTTCCTCCAATTTTAATTTGACTACCTATTTCTACTTGAAAACATTCTTTAAAACTTATTGATTCCAAATTTTAATCTGCTCTTTGACATGTTTCAATTTGTTGGCAAATTGATGCATTTTAGACCCAAGAAAAAAAGGAGCACTTATCCACCATTGTTTTAAAAGTGAAAGAAACTGTAGATGGTGCAACCACATACTTTAAAATTTAAAGGATGACTTGTGTTGATTATGATCTAGAGATGTAGATTGATCAATGTTTATGGAAATTGGAGAATGATCAAATTCTGGTGAAGACAATATCCCTAAGTGAAAATTAAAATTACCTAATTTCCACTCATGAGAGAGAAGGAACCTATCCAATCTAACTACAACCATACCTCTTGTTTGTCCATGTAAACTTTCTATTAGAAGGTTGAATATCCATTAAATTATTGTTCTCAAAAAATTGAGCAAAATACTAAATGGTTTTAATGGGTGGGCAAATGCCACCAACTTTCTCATTTTGATTCAAGATCGCATTAAAATCACCCCCAAGAATAACTTGGTGAGATTTTTGAAGCTGAATTAACATTGCTAATTTATCCCAAAATTTCAACTTTTATTGAGTAGAGGTAGGACCATAAACATTAATCAAGGTAAAAGAAACATCGAAATCTATCACCTAAAGCACTTGCCAATAAGTGTGTTTTTTAATGAGATACCTTGGCCATTTGGCCATGGTTTTTTGAAATGTATCTTGTGATAATTTTGTCTCTTGTAACAACACAATATCAGCTTTTTTGGATTCAATAAACTAGTGAATCCCACTTCTTTTGTCAGAGGAATATATATCTCTTACATTCCATGAGATAATATTTATTGTTGACAAGGAGAAAAATTTGTTCTCCTCATCACTCACTCGTTCACAAAAAAAATTTCATCTAATGTGGTCTAGATACCTAAGGCAATCTCAATTTTGGTCTTTGATCCCTTAGGATGCCCTCTTGATTTGGGTGTCTTGGAAGTCTATATTCAAAGAGAGGGAGACTAAAAAATTGAGAAAGTTTGATAAGATCAAAACTATTTAGATTATTCTGAAAAAGAGATTTGGATTGATCCTTACAAGCCTCAGGTTCCCTCAAAATTATCTCTTAAAGTTGAAAATATAACTTATCAGCCACTTGTTGAAAAATACAATCCTTAGTACTATTTGAAATATTTTGAGATTGAGGTTAAATTGATCCTTTCCAATTCCCTCAAAAGTGTCTCTTCAAGTTGAAAGTCTAAATTGACTACCAATTGCTGAAAAATGCACTCCTCAACACCTAATGGATCCTAGTTAATGCATGATTCAAGAAATGAAACCTTTTTCTCCACTTGACATGTAGTTTCTACAAATTCTATAGTCTTACAACTAGTGGCTTTCTTTGGGGTGATTTGACTGCTCCAGTACTAAAATTCTTTGAGCAATACATCTAGATCACTATTTTCCTAATTTTCTATATGGAATCCTTCTTCCTCTACTATACCAAACATTATATTGTTAGCAATTGTAGAAATAATCTGATCTCCAATTTGAATAGTTTTCCAATCAGTATACTGGCTCTTAGAAAGAACATTCCTTGTTTTGTGACAAACTAGTGGCAATTCTGAAAGTGGCTACTCCAAACCATCCAAATTTGAGAAATGCAAAGAAGGCTTCAGTAACAGGAGATCATGAGAAATCTTCTGCCTAGCTAACAAGAGTTGGATAAAAGGCAAGACCAACTGTAAAAACATAGAAAGTTTGATTGTTGTGGAAGAAACCAAACTCTAGTTTTTTACTAGATGAGTATCAAACTAAGAAGAAGCCATAATATCCATATTATAGATAGGTTCTGAATGAGCTTTGTGTACACATAAATTAGGTTTTGTGCTATAATCTAGATAGACTTCTTGTATTTCTTGAATTGAATGTTGGCATTGACTATTAAAATGACCCAATCCATCTTGAAACTTATGAACTATTTGCTCATTCTATATTGTTATTGACTAATCCCATAAACCCCATTGAGAATTTATAGCCAAATGAGAGGGATGAGGCTACGGAATATCTAACAACAAATAGATTCTCACATCCAAATGTGGTTGATCATAAGTTATGAGATCATGTTTGAGGAAGATTCCCAACTTGTTTGCAAAGATTTCAATAATCTGAGGATCACTATACTCGAGAGGTAAAGAGGGAAAGGAAATCCAGTGTGGCATAAAAGGAATTTTAAGAGATTAAGGTTTAAAGTTAGGATTCCAAATCATAGTAAATAGCCCAGACCCACAACAAAACCAACATTTTTTCTTATGCACCAGATCACTAGATGTTTTTGAGTCAAAAATAGCTACAAAACATTTTGATTCTTAATCAATATAGAAAATATCCCTTAACTCTGGCCAAGACAAAAGGGGCCAATCTTTAACAGTAGAAAAGAGCAGAGAATTAGAAGAAAACTTACCAATTAAAGCAATTTGCTGAAGTAAATCGATAGAGTTTTATAGCATATGACTTGGAAGTGTGATCGTCAACCTATATGCAGGTTGCACATGAGTATCATTTGAATTATGGTCAACCACTTGCTTCTTTCTCCATACTTGATGAGTTTTAGTTGGTTTAAAGGGGCCCTAGGTGAATCCTTAGTTAAATTTTTAAGAACTAAGACAGTAGGAACTGATTTAAAAACCTTCCATACCATAGGATTCATCATGAGAAATATGGGACAGATCTATAGGGAGAATCATTGTTTCCTAACACAGATCCTTTCACCTAGTTGTGGCCAACTGATGTTGATGTGGGTGCCCTAGAGCAAACTCTTGATAGATATCAAAAACTAGTTGCTTGACTTGACAACAACGATTAAAAATTTCTTTAAATCCATTCTTCGACCTTTGATTTCATTGACCCCTATTTATTGGAAACTTGGATTTGTTCCCATCTTGTGATAAAGGTTGTTTAAGTCATTTTGAAGCCTATGTTGATGATTTTCCTTTTTCAAAGGCCAATATCATGATTTTTCCCCAAGCTCCTACTGTCAAAGATCATGAAACTGAGGGTTAACAAGGAAAGGTTTAGCTAGCTAGAACACTGCTTTCCCTTGGAATATTGAGTTTTCCCCTAAGCAGAAATGAGTTTCCCTAAAATGGTAGTGTTGGAATTGTAATTTATCATGATCCTTCATAGCCAACTACATTACGAGGATTGAGAAAAAAATATCGAAAAGGCCATCAAGATACAGTTGTTATTTTTTTTTGAAAACCCTAGATTACTTTTGAATATTGACCCCTAACTGGAGACCTGTTTACACACCTACTTATGTATTTGCAAGTGTGCCTGAGTCTACACTTACGCCAATGCTTACACCTATTCCTATCTCTACACTTATGCGAGTGCCTACACCTGCTCCTACCTCTACACATATGCCAGTGCCTATCCCTGCTCCCACCTTTGCCATCTTTTAACTATATGCTAAGATGCTAACAACTCATATTTTCTAAATGTTTGTAGTATAAATTTAATTAATATTATATAATTTTTATTTACTAATGATCAATGATTTTTCATCATTTTAGCTAACATTACCTAAATTTTAATATAACCTCTTCTCTATAAAGCTCACTAAGAATTTTATGAGGTTATTAAAATTATATATAAATATAGATATATCCATACAACATACTTGATCTGTTAATATTTTCCAAATGTTAGTAGTATAACTTGGATGACATTTTATAAAAGTGTCTTACCATTGTAGATCAATATCAATATGTTTAACTAACATTACCTAAAAAAATAGATTAAAAGTAACTATGATATGTAATTGAATCATTATTTTATTTTTTTAATTTTTTAAATATAACCTCTTCACAATAAAGCTTAATTTATATTTTCTAAAGTAAAAGCATTCATTATGTTATCTAACACAATTTATCAATTTTATATAACCTATTCTTTATAAATCCTAATAGGTATCTTTGATGCATTTTAAATAAGTGCTTCCCAAGATATCTGATAGTAGAAAAATCAATATGAACAATTACTACTTGTCACTTTGACATAGCACTAGTGCAATCTCTATATTATGAAACTATAATATTATAAGTTAGAATAGTAATATTACATTTATATTAAAACATAATATATATCAAACTTTACATAGAAGAATTTCCAGCTTTATAACTTTTTCACTCTCTGGAATTTGTATTTTCATGTTGGAAGTTTTGTTGGGAAGGGAGCCCCACCTGCCCCCACCTATTGAGGAATCATTCCCTCCACAACTTTAAGGTCTTCTAGAGTAGGTTAAAGCTTCTCAAGTGTCTAATAGCTCAAAATTTTCCCTTCCGAATCTTACTATAAAGATGTGATTGTTGGGCCTCTAAAAGGAGGTTTGGACTTTTTTTTCACTAGCATCTCTTCTCACTAGGATTGTACTGAGATTACTTTCCAAGATGAAGTGGTGAATAGAATGATGACTGGTCTCAACTTGTCTTTAGTTGGATGCTTCTTCAACCTCTATCCCTCTATGGACATGATTAGTAAATGGGTTGCCCTCAACTGGAAACTCAAAGAAAGTGTCTCCACATCAAAAATTTTGGGGTGACTTTTCTTGTTCAAATTTATAGTGAAAAAAGATCTATCTTCTATTCTCTTAGGCTCCTTCCTTTGTAGGAAGCATGTCTTCACCTTGGAAAAGTGGAAGGTGGGTTTTGATCCCTATGAGTTGACCTAGAAGGCCATTGTTAAGGTTTGCCTCCCTTATCTCCCACTAAATTTCTAGGATGAATAGGTGTTCAAGTAGATAGGTGATTCCTTTGCCAACTAAATTTCTACTGATCTTGTCACTCTACTAAAGTTGAGGCTTGTCTTTGTTGGGTTCTCTATCAATGTCTACATCAACTCTTGCCTCCCTAACATCATTAAACTCAAATCCAAGTTGGGCTGTTAGACCCAGGTTGTGGAGTACGAAGGTGCCTACCTTTTTTCCCATACCTACAACACTAAGGGTCACACTTGCATAAATTGTAATCTTCCTAAGGCCAAGGAAGGATTTCTCAAAGACAAGGTGGAGACTAATAATCCTAAGTGCACCCTAATTTTGAAGGGAGTTGTGGATCTTTACCTAGTTGTCTTGCTAGAAGCAATCTCTACCCATGCCTCCAAAATGGACCTTGTGGTGGATAACTTGTTGGAAGAAGGAGAAATCCCCCTAGTTTTTTTGGATGGTGAAAAGCTTGTGCCTCCTTCTAGCCTAGATGAGGGTATCTTGGGAAGCCACTCTTTAGCTTTGAGGTTGGAGAACCCCATTTTGGGTATGATTTTGCATATTACAGCTACTTCTCTTGGTAGTGAGGAAGGAAACTTATCCCCCAAGATGCTTGGTATGTTGAATGGGGAGGAAGAATGAAATACTAAGAAAAATAATACTAGAGGAAAGAAGATGGATGTAGGAAATGCCACTAAGGTTGGAAGACCCTCTAAAAGGGCATCACAACACAAGAAAGTTTCTTAAGAAATTGTTAAAGGGAGACAACTCATCTTGGAACTCAACACCAAAGGTAAGAAATAATTTTACTCACTTGGAATATAAGGGGCCTAAATAAAACCTTCAAGTAATTCACTATTAAAAATTTTATCACTGGCTACAAAGTGGAAATTTTTCTCCTCCAAGAAGTTAAAATGACTTTTTAGAACTTTTTTTCCCTTATGGGAAAAATGTGCCCAATGCTATGTTTTGTTACTCAGAGGCTAATGGGGCCTCAAGAGGAATTGCCACCATTTGGAACCCAACATCTATTAAGGGGGCTATGTTTTAGTCTTCTTAACACTTTTTGGCTATAACCATCTCCACCCTGATTGTGCAATAGAAAAGCTTCAACATGTGCATGATTTGAACGCTAAATAGGGTAGATCAATTTTATTAGGTGACCTTTCCACTAACTTCCATGACTTCTCATCAGATCATATCATGGTATCTAGATATTTTAACTTCCCCCTATTCCCCATGGGAAATTTAGGTGGCTTTGTGGACTACACTGACAACATGGGAGACCTTTCTCATTTCCTTGCTTCTAATGGCCTATTTGACTTGGAAATATTTGGCTCCCTCTTTACAAACTCCAACAATAGAAAAGGAACTCACCTTATTCAATTTAGGCTAGCTAGATTCCTGACTTCCTCTGCTTGTGATCTTGGACATACTTCCATCTTGTACTCTTTTCCTAGAAAAACTTCTCACCACAACTCTCTCCTCTTCAACTAGCAACTTATTAAAACCCCTTGGGATTCCCCCTTTAGGTTCAATATTTCTTGGACTACCCACTAGGATTTCAGAGAATTCATTGTGGAATTTTGGTCTTCCTTGGTCCAAGGCTTCTCTATGTTTAGAACTTCTCACAAGTTGAAACTTATTAGAAATAGAGTCAAAGAATGGAAAGAAACTATTTTTGAGAATATCTTTAATAAAAAGAAGTTGGCTGATAAAATTGATAAATTACCAAAATATATTGTGAAAGGGGACAATTCCATCACTATCCATACTGAGGAAGAAAATGTAAGGAAAGACTAGACGGACACCTTTTCCAAAATCAAAAATTTCTAGAAGCAATGGTCTAATATCAATTGGCTAAAGAAGGGGGACTACAATTTGATGTTCTTCCTTAGATCGGCATGAAAACATAAAAAAAGAAATACTATCCAAGGTCTTAAGTACCCCCAATGGTAACATGGTCAAAGAGGTAGCTAAATTGGAGGACATAGCTTCTAACTATTTCTAAGGACTCTTTGACAAAAATGAGGATAATAACACAAATCAGTTGCAAGATCAAGTCCTCTCAAACCTGCCTACAGATATCTCTACTGAGGATAATGAAGTTCTTCTCTCTAAGGTCTTTAAAAAGGAGGTGAGAAATGTGATCTTATCTATGTTTTCCTAAGGATCCAAGTTTGTATGGCTTCCCCCCAACCTTTTTTAGATCTATTAGGATATTGTAGGGATAGATGCCTATAGGTCTGCAAAGGATTTTGTTAGATTTGGTAAGTTGTTGAGATATATAAATGATATCTACATTGTTCTTATCTCTAAAATTTGCAATCTTTCCTCCATGGTGGATATCTTCCCTATTAGCCTCTACAACACTCTCTATAAATTTTTTTCTATGATTATGGTTAGTCTATTCAAACCCTTCCTTGGAAAAATTGTTAGCCCTAAATAGAAAGGGTTTTTTGCTAGTAGGTATATAATTGATACTTCTAGTACCTCCAATGAGTTCATCCACTCTATGGACCAAATAAAAGTCTTAGGCATGGTACTCAAGCTTGATATTACTAAAGCTTATGACAAGGTCAACTAGGTGATTCTCAATAAAGTGTTGACTATTGTTTATTTGAATCAAAAATTCATATCCATTATCAAATAATGTGTAGAAACTATCACATTTACAATAATCATGACTATTAAACTTGGTTAGAAATTCAAGTCTTCAAAAGGGGTTCTCTAGGGAGATCCCGTATCTCGTTACCATTGCATTTTGGTTGCAGAAGTCCTTGGTTGGAACATGACCCACTTGGTCAACATTGGTGTTGTCAAAGATTTTATACTTGCACCCACTCTCCCAACTAAAGTTATTCAAAAAAATTTAGATGATACCTTCTTCTTTGCAGATTCATCTTTTATGGAGGTGAGAGAATGGAAAACCCTTCTTTGTAGCTATGACACTACCTCAGGTCAGGGCATTAACTATCAAAAAAGAAGAATTTTTGTCTTGAATAAAAATGTTAAACTACAGGGAAAGATAATTAATATTTTGGATTTTCAAGTGGCTACTCTCCCTTTAACATATCTTGGTATCCCTCTAACAATCAAAAAGGTTAGGGGGGAATCTTGGTATTCCATTCTTGTTCAAGGACTCAAAAGAAGCTTGCTAGATAGAAGGGGAAATCACTTAGCAATATTGGTAAGCTTTAGCTAGTTTCTATTGCACTTTAAGGAATCCTAATCTATTTACTCTCAATATTCAAAATCATGGGGGCTATGGCTGACAAGATGGAGAAAATTCAGAGATATTTCCTTTGGTTAGTGGGAGAAGAACATAAGGGATTAACATTGGTTAATTGAGACCAAGTTTGTCTACCTAAGACTAAGTGCAGGTTGGGTCTATGTAAGATCCACAAATTAAACCATGCCCTTTTGAAAAAAATTTCTTGCAATCTCCTTTTCAAGAAGGCTAGTTGGCACAAAATCATGGAGGTTAAGTCCTTAGATTAGAGTATCTATTTAAACTTTTTGCTAAGAATGGCCATCCTAGTGCTCTAACATTTGAAATAGCATTATGAAAAGCTATAATATTTTGGAGAAAGAAATACATTAGAAAATTGGTAATGGATGGGACACCATGTTTTGGGAGGTGCTTGGCTTCAAAAATCTTCTCTAATGAACAACCAGTTTTCCAAAATCTAGAATAATCTCCTTCTCTACATTGGGTTGTTGGCAGTTACTAAATTTCCAATAGGAATTGGATTGGTTTTGAAGCCTGGGTGGGAGAAAATTGAGGCATGAAACTACTTGTAGCTGAGCTTGATTCCCTCCTACTTGATTACAAAATCCCTTTGTTTGACAACCCAAATAGGGTGCTCCAGAGACATAATCAAAATAGGAACTTCTTTGTTAAATCATCTTATAATCTCGTTATCAAAAATATTACTAAATGTGCTATTTGGGGTAAGGTTTAGAGACATCAACTTTTATCCAAAGTCAATTTTTTTTGGTTACTTGTCCTATAGGGGAAAATTCTCACCCTTGACAATCTGGCTAGAAGGGAGTTTAACCTGGCTAACAGATGTTTCTTATTCCTTCAAGATGAAGAAAGTATCAACCACCTTTTTATTAACTATGATTATGTAAGAGCCATTTGGGGACTTTATCAAGATATTCTAAACATATCTTGGACATTCAATTCTACTATCCAACAATTCTTCTTTGATTGTAACTTCCCCTTCCAAAATCCCAAACTCCACTTGCTCTGGCAAAAAAATCCCCTGAACATTTGTTGGTGCATCTAGAAAGAAAGAAATGACAAGATCTTTAAAGATGCTTCTTTACCCTTGAACATTATTTTCAAAAAGGGTTTCTCTCTTTGCAGGGAAGAATTCTTGACTTCCCAAAGGAAAGATCCTAGTTTCCCCCCTAAGGTGGAGAAACTCTAGGTTGTGATGAACTAAAGGATTGAAAATAATTTATGCCTATTTGATGACTCCAAAGCTAAGGCTAGAAAGGAAAGTAAGTGGACCCCCCCTCAACTCCCTAGTGTATGAAGCTTAATTTTTATGATGTTATCCAACAGGAATCTTAGGGTGGTAGTGCTGCTTTGAGAAATTCTTAGGGACAAATTCATGTTACCTTTGCGGACCCTCTCATAGACAATACTATCAATTAGATAGAAGGGATGACTCCCTTATGGGCCATTAGAGTTTCTATTGAGTTGGGTCACATCAGATTGGAAATCAAAGGTGACTCCAAAATCATTATAGATGTTATTAATATAAATATAAATACAAGATGGAAGGTGGATCTAATCCTTGAGGAAATTCATAGCCTCCTGCACAAATTCCATATTGACTCGTCCAACACATTTATAGGGAAGGAAACTCTGTTTTGAACTGTGTTGCTACGATCAAGTTATAGTTGGACAACTTCACAGTTTGGCATCATGCCATACAACTACCCGAGCCTAACCAACTTCTCATTAATCAGGAAGTGGGAGTTCCTTCAAGCAATATATCCATGATTGCTAACCACTATGGTTCCCTTACTTTGGCTATTGAGATAAGTGGGTTTCCTATCTTTGTCGCCATTATTTTGAATTTGCAAATTAATCCCTATTGGACTCACAATGATATTAAGGGAGAAATTATGCTTAGTTGACTAATCCAAATTGTTCTATATTACAGCCTAGACAACATCCTTGCAAGAAATGAGTGGAATAGGAAAAAAGATTTTGTGGATCCCACTACTCACCTCATTATCATTCATAAATTTGGAAATTTGATTTTTTGAAATCATGTGGCTAATAATTGCACTTCATGGAAAATGATGCAAATTATTTGGCAACTTGGAGATTGCCCATACAAAATATACCCTCATCTAGAGAAATATTTGTATTATAGAAAGATAATTTGGGCACAAGAATTTGTGCGACTACATGCTTCACTTGAAGTTTATTAATTATTAGATATGACAATGGATTTCCATTTATTGTAATTACCACCAATATAATGTGAGCCATCATTATTTTTAGTGCCTACTCTCCACTTTTGAAAACTTGGGAGGTTTTAATACCATGTTCATTTATCGTGTCCATTCCTATACTTGGGCATTTTTTGGGTGTTCTATTTACATTACCATGGTTTGGGCTCCTATTTCTCCTATGTGTTCCCATTCTAATAATATGTGTGAAGATATGCACCATATTGAGCCTAATAGAGTTGAGGAAGAATTTAAGAGCAACCCATTTGTCATGTATATCTACAAGGATGGTGAAAAGTATGATGGGTCATGAAGAGAATCTCTTGGTCTAGTTTGTGAAGTCCTAGAAAGATAGAAAGGTCATAGTGAGAGAGATTGCTTTTGAGATAAATTAAGAGGTTGTAGCCTAGGCTACTAGCCTAGCCACTATTGGGTGTAAGTGATAGAAGACCAACAGGTCTCCAGATATGGTGGGTCTTGACCAATTTTTCAAACACTTCAAGGAGAAGCCCATCAAGAAGCATGGTGGCTATAGCAAAAAGAACCTCTTGGACATTTGACCTAAAATTTGTTAAATCATCATCAAGTATTTTATCATGGAAGGTAGACATGAGTTTTACTACTACTACCACCTCTATTTTTTCACTGACATTCAGAACAAGGATCTCATTTGCATGTCATTCTTCATTTTGCACTCTCTTAAAAATATTTTTCTTGACTCATTAGAGGCCTTTAACCTTGGGAAAAAGTATGGTATCCTTCACTAAGGCCTAGTTTTCTATCTCTTCTAGTTTTATTGTGCCCTCTGCCCTCACCACCCCCCCAACCGTAATGTGCTTCTCATTGCTCATCAACCTGATACTACCCCCTTGACCTCTGGTCACATTATACATTCTAGCACGGTGTCCTCAGTGGAATATCTAGAAATCAAAGGTGTTGGAAGGAAAATGGAAGAGCTTGAAAACTTTGCTAGGAGTATAGGAAAAAATACAAAAAGAACACCCTCAACATTGTTTAGAATGATGATAAAAAAATTTGACATACCCAATACTCATCCAAAATTGCTAAGGAAAAAAGGAAACAAGCCATTAGCAATTTTTTTACTGAAGATTCCCCTAAGGATAGTACTATTAAAGAAACCTTAGACTTTAACTTTGATTCTTCTTATATGGACACTAAAACCTCAAAGAATGACTTTTCATGCACCAACCCCCCATCTCCTATCTAGCCCATGTCTCCCACTTTTCCTTAGATTGTTACCCCTAATTCCCCTTGGCACCTCCCACTATTTGGATCAGCTCAAAAAAATAGTATCCTAGTTGAAAGATGAGATATTTGGCCTAAACAAAAGGTTCATTGATATCAACAAATTTACCTTGAAGATCATGTATGCTAGCACTACCACCTTGTGTGCTATGCAAGCTAAGGGTTTTTGTGTGGATGCTACTTCGGAAAAAGAGGCCATAGAGTTATTCTAGTTCCTTAATGAAGAATGAGCATACATTATGCTATCCAAGAGGCTTGGTGGTAGCTAGGTTTCTCTATGTTGATTTTTTTTGCTTTCATATCCCGAGGGACTTTGATACTTTTAATATGTTGATTATGTTTAAAAAATCTATCCTTTTGTGACTTAATATTTCAGTTTACTATGAAGAACTCTCACAGTTTATTTTGGTTATTGTTAAAAGTTAATGCTAGAACTTTGATGCATAAATCCTTTCTTAATCTTGTTTTTTATAGAGGCAACTTCTATGGGGCTCATTTATTTCTTCTCTCAAGAAGCTATTAATCCTTTGTTAATATTCTTCTAAAGTGATTCTTGTACCATGGGCTAGGACCCTCTTCCTACCGCTAATATAAAAAATATTACATTTCTATCATAAATTAGAAATTATTTTAAATTAAAAATATTTTTATATTAAAAATATTATTGTTTATGTATAGACTTTTAAAAAATGATAAGTTTTTAAATCATTCTAAATTAAAATTAAATTTTTCCTCTAAAACTTCCTTTTAATAATATTAAAGTATTAATTAAATTATGATAAATATTATTATTACAACTAATTTAAATTTTTTTTGATAGGTGAAAAGTCATAAGGCCTAAAGTTAGAAATAAAAAATTCTTTCCATTTTTGGGAGGTATCCAAGATTATAGATGGATAATTATCTTAGATTAAAGCTTAACTACTTTAATCTTTGACGCCAATTTTTTAACTCTCACATTTGTAGTACTTCTTTCTTGATATCCTTATTGAAGTACCTATCAAAATAAAACAAACTAAGATCAAGTCATTAAAAACATTATTAATACATTATTAAATACAAGTCAACATTTTCTAATCTATTGTACAATCAAAATATGCTTTAGAAAATTATTTTGATCGTATACATATTTAAGTTTGATTTTCTTTTTCTTTTGATTTTTTTAGAACATGTATATTTAATCTTTATTAGATTGTATTCCAAATAAAATTTTATCCTTCTACAATTGTTTATCTAATGGTTAACATATTAATTTTATCTCATTAGTATCTCTTCTCCATCCACTACTTTATTAGCAAGGTTATCTGCTTCCTTATTACCTACTTTATAAATATATTTGATATTTTTTCTTCAAAATTATGGGTTTCCTTTTATCTTAACACATGTTAGATAATTTGTGAATCTCCCTCTACAATTAGTTTCTTAATTTTTATATCTCAACTAAGTCTTGAGCCTTTTAGCAAGGTTTCTAATTCTAGCAGGTTGTTACACATTAATCCTAAGGATTTGGCAAGTTTAATTACATATAGTCTCTTATCTGAATAAATTGTACATCCTAGTCATATTGATCTTGGATTACCTCTAGAAGCCCCATCAAAATTTGACCACCTACAAAAGATGGTCCCCATTTACAATCTTTCCTAATACTATTTTTTTTTAGTATAAATCATTGGAGATTTATTATACTAAACAATTTTTTCTGCAATTCTACATCCCAATCTGAAAAGGATCCTTTCATCGCATATACATTTTTGAGATTATTATTGGCTACCTCACTCATGCAAGCCTCTAATTTGTTAAAGAAGGATGTAAGATCCATATTTTTCTTATAAATAAATCTTATGTTCCTTTCTTTCCATATTTCCCATAGAAGAATAGATGGGGATATTTTTTAACAAATTATCATAAACATTAGAACTAACATATTTTAGCCAACTATTTAAAAATTTCAAAAGCTTTTTCAAAAATGAAAAATTCCAATTTAATTTCTTACACAACTAGTACCAAAATTCTTTAGCAAATGAACATTCAAAAAATAAATGTTCAACAATTTCATATTCTTTTTCATGGATAGGACATCTTGAAGGTCCTTCAAAACCCATTTTGGTAAACCTATCTTCTATTAGAAATTTCCTTTGAAGAGCTTCCCAAAGAAAGATGTCTTATTCCATTGTT
Source organism: Cupressus sempervirens (assembly GCA_028749045.1). Taxonomy (NCBI): domain Eukaryota; kingdom Viridiplantae; phylum Streptophyta; class Pinopsida; order Cupressales; family Cupressaceae; genus Cupressus; species Cupressus sempervirens. Next base: position 80,854,656 of record CM053784.1, read on the forward strand.
TGAAGTTTTTTTTTACACCCTTATTTAAGTTTATACTCTCCATCTTTCAATGCTCCCCAAACTAGTGTATCTTTCCTTTCCTTGTGATTTTCTTGTCTTTAATGTAAAATTGACTAAATGTGTTTCTCTCTTGATCTGATAGAGGAGTTTTATCTAATGATTTACATTGTCATTCTCCATATTGGTTATTGTTTATTTTAGTTCTGAAATCACTCATATACTTATCCTATACATATTTTTAAAGGATATATTTTATGTTCAATGGTAGATTTTCACTATCTGGAGAAGGTATCCCAACTAATTTGTCCTCCCAAAATAAGTCTTATATTCCTAAACCAATATCCCAAGTTAGGTTTCTAGCTATTAAAGTACAACAAATTAACATAAAGCTCCAAATTCTTGATCCTTTTGGAAAATTGATTATACCAAATAGAGATAAAGGATTACTTCTATTTAAATATTTATTATTGAAAATTTTGGCCTATTTACTAGTATGTTCTTTGAACAATCTACTAATAAGTTTATCCCCAAATTCTTCATTTCATTGACTCAAGTTTTTAGTTCCTAACCCTCCATACTCTTTAGGTCTACAAAATTAATCCCATTTTACCAAAGCTTGTATTTTCTTTCCTTCAATTCCTTGCAAGAATTTTTTTTTAAATTTTAGAGTCTAATTTCCTTTTACACATTAGGGTAGCAATAGACATGACATATGATATATAGGAATAGCTGAAAGAACTACTTTGATCATAGTAATTCTTCCAACTTTAGTTAACCATTTGCCTTTCCAACTTCCCATTTTTTATCTATTTTTTCTACAATTAGGTCTGAAGGTTTACCTTCTCTAATAATTTTTAAAAGTTGAATCCTAAGGTATTTACAAGGAAAGGTTCCTTTTCTATATCACATATTTCTATAGATGTCTCTTTCAACTTCCTCTTTTTTATTAATGAAGACAATTTCTGACTTATTGTCATTTAGTTTTTGACCAGAAGCTTCCATGTAACTTTTTGTTATTTCTTTAAAATTTGAGATTCTTCCTTGGTAATTTTTTTGGTAAAATAGTATCATCCACAATTTTTTGGTAGATGATTTTAGGAACTTCTTCATTAACTTTAATATGTCTTATCTTCCTTTTATCTTGAGCGTTTAATATTGCTCTGCCAAAAGTTTCTTCCATAATTATTGCTTGGCCAAACAATGGTATCAAAAACCCAAAGCAATGGACTGCTTAATCCAGGATTGGACACCCCAAATGATTCCTAATGCACTATTTAGTCTCATTTAATTATCACCCAGGGATATCTTGGAATGGCTTATGCAACGTATATTCTTTAGACTTCCTCTTCTAAGCCTATTTAAGTAACTTAGATGCTTATGCTTCATGGAAATTAAACTAAAACTAATGAGCAATGTATTCTAATCAAAGCAAGAAATTATAGTTAGGAACCACTCCAACTGACTATGTTGTAGGAATAGGCTACTAATTCTAGTATCAATGGTTGCTAGAACAATAGAGTTCTAAAACATATAAAATAATAAAAAATGAAATCTATACTTACAAAGCAATTCACTCATTAAGTGGCCCCCCCTTGAATGAGTGAATGGAAAATACAATCAAAATGAAAGTTGAAAACTTGAGAACATTCTATTCATCTATATAAATGATTACACTTGATTGAAATGGTATGCAAGAGTTTTGTATTAAAAACCAATTTTTTCAACTAACTTTGAAAGAGACACAATAGTTGATTATTTAAAAGGAAACTACCACTAACTCCCCAAACCTACAATCACTTCATAATGAGGATAGGTTACAACTAATAAAGTTTCATAACAAAAATATTATTGACCATGAAAAATCCCACAATATAGCACACACTAAATCTGCACATTACATGCAATAGAAGGCATTGACTTGCTTGTGAAGATTCTGCAATCACCGTTGGCTTTGATGACTCTTGTGCTAGTATGCCAGTCCATGAATATCCATGTTCAAATCTTGCAAGATAATAAATGCACACACATCCAACCATATATATATCCACATCATCAATATTAGGAAAAGATATTAGTCTTAATTATCATTCTTGTAAACCTATGGCTATAGGAGGTAACTACCCAAAACATAGCTTAGGAGAGAAAGCATCCATTGACATGTATAACTATTATATTCACCATTCTTGTCCATGAAATTAGGCAGATATTATGTCTTTAGAGATATCCACATTCCATCTTATGTTCACACACATATATAATCATATACATAGAAACCATAAGTTCATATCCTTAATACCATAAATGTATGTCTATGTGTAATCAGATGCCCTAGAAAGAAGATAAAAAGTGGTGAGAAAGATGGCTAATTTCAAAGCCCATCTTTTCCCCCAACTAAACTATTTTTGGTCCCCAATAATCATAACATTCTGAACCATGGCATGGACCCTCAGATCATTAGCTATTTTTTTCCCTAGCTCATCATGAATATAATCAAAGTATCCATGAGTCTCTTTGATTCTTTCCCAATGCTGGACTTCAGAGGCCATGTCATAATCTTTTGTATTGTCATTCATTGCCAATAATTGATGAAGGAAGAGTGGAGGTTGAAACCTTAATGGAACCCAATGGTTAAGGAGTGTCCAACCCAACATAGTATATCATGGAACTCTCCTTGTGGCAAGTGTTAAATTTTGAGGTAAATGAGGTTCCATTCTCTTTAAATCCTATGACATCCTTATCCACCTCTTCCTAGAGGCATTAATTACTATAGAAACATCCCAAGAAGAATGGTGTTCCCAATCTGCAAAGGCTTATTCTCTCACTAGATAGATCTTATTGGCTCCACTAGTGTTTCCTATGAAAAAGATCTAGTCAAAATATGTTCTTATGGAGTGTTGTACCTAAGGCCTCATCATTAAAGGAACTAGCATTTCTTTGTCCCTATATGGTGCACTCTAGTGCTCATGACTTATCTCATTTTGCATCCATGACATAACTACTCTGAGTTGTACATCTCCTACATAGAGGAGTGAATTCCACTCTGTGTCATCAAGAACTACCAGGTTATGCAAGTATAATTCATACAAAATATTCTTTAGAATCATTGGGGAAAATTGAAAGGCATAGTACAATTCATGGGGAGTTGATATGGATGGATTGAGGCCTTCCACAATCCTTGTTAATTTGAAATTAACAAGTTGCTCTTGAAGGATTATTACATACACTGCTGAGGGTGATCTGCATTCGATCAGTTGTGGAATTAACCCAGTAATCTGATTAATTCTTCATTTAAATACATCAATCTCATCTGATTTCTACTCCAATTGAGAATTTTTCTCATTAATGACTCATTTCAATTTTTCTTTTTCTAAGTTCCATTGTGTCTTTTCCCATAACAACTACTAGTATAGACTTATTCTTGCTACAAGAGGTGTAGACAAATCTAGTAGGAGTAAAGTTTCCTGATTGAGTATATCAACCCATCTAGAAGGAAAGTGGAGAATTTTAACTATTTTTTTAGGTTTAGGGGACTTACCCTTCCACACAACAATTTTCTTGATCAACTTGGTTTCTTCACTAACATCAGTTGCCACCTTAGCTAGTGTTTCTAACTTTTCTTGACTACCCTACTAGGGTACTTATTCAATGATTTCAATCCCAAAGCTAGTAATTTCCCTTAAGTTCATACTAACATCTAGATGGGAAGACTCATCTACATATTCATCTATTTCTTCATATTCCTCAAAGTCTTGATCACTATCTATTAGTATGTAGTTAACCCTAGGGCTAACCTTTATTTTTGGACTCTGCTCTCACATTATTATGTCACTATTTACATGTTTATTATTCAATTCCTTAGAAGAGGAATTACTTAAAGGTTTATTTCCTACAGATTCAAAAGAATCAATGTTAACAATAGGAATAGATGCTTCAGTATCTTTCTCAAAAATTCATTTACTTCACCTCATAAGGGGTGTGGATGAGTTCAAAGGACTCTTCTATTTTATTTTCTTCTTAATGACCCCCTCCTCTGCCATTGTTTCAGGAGTTTTTTTAGCATTCTCTTCCCTAGGGTTCTCAAAATTCTCTTCAGGAGGGTTTCTAGAATGTTCTTCCTTAGGGGAGGTTAGGGTTTCTTCCATATTATTAGCATTGTCACCAAGCTAAGGTTCTAATTTTTCCTCTTCTAGTTTCATTATTTTACACTTACCCCTCCTAGATGTAGACCTTGTCCTTTCAGATGGTGAATATTCTAGAATATTAATAACTTCTTCCATTTTTTTTTCCTTCCTCTAAGAAGGAGAGGCTCTAGGATTGGAAATTATTTTTCTAGGTGACCTAGAAGTTTGTTCTCTCCTACCAACATCATGATTTGTAGTGCCAACTATTCTAGGTTTAACCTCATTCATCTTCAAAAATTCTTCCCATATCCCAAGATTTTTTCTACTCAATTCCATTTACACCATTAATTTTGTTAGGAAATGGTGTGAAATGGATTGGTTGCTTCCTGACTGTACTAACAATGACTATTTTTTCACAATATTAAATAAGAAGAGGGGAAGATTTATCGGTCAAACATCCTGGTGGAGATGACTGAGAATTTTGAAGTGCAAAGCATGTAGGTATTTGTAGTGTCCCTTATAGGTGAAGTACTCAATAATAAATGTGGCTAGTTGAATGAGCTCCAGGGGAAAAGATAATTGCCTAGTTCCTTGCTTCTTGCCAATATCGAAGGATCATGATGCAAAATGAACTATGCTCTTTTTGATCATCGATCAAAACCTTTCACCCATGGTTCACCTCCCTAAGGAAATCCTGTCACCTTAGCAACTACATCTTCTTTGAACTCAACTTTCAAATCTTTAACTTTTGCAACCCCGTCTTTCAAGATGGTCATAAATTGTAGAGAAACTTCCTCGTTAAACCCCTTAAGGCTTAAACAATAATCCAACCATCTTCTCCTTCTAAAAATTTCATTAGTGGGTGCATCATTTAACAAAACTATGTGGTCCATTGACTCATGTCTTTGGAGGTCAACTCCCATTGCTTTTCTCGGACAAATTTATAACTTGGAAAACACAATTCTTGTAGAATTCAGCGATGGAAAGTTAGAAACCTCAATACATTACAAAAAAAAAATTTGTAGAAGAAGACATCATAAAAACTACAACTTGATTCATAAAATTAAATCTTTGTTTACATGAAATCTAATAATATGAGTTTTACATCACATTTTGTAAAAACTTATGCATACCAAGGATGTCACCCTAAGCACGTCACAACACATCATTAAAAATCAAGATTATCTTTTAATATCTTTAATTCATTTTGATTGTGATGATGCAATCACAAAAGGACAGATCATCATGTCATGTTGTAGACAAAATTTGAAAAATAGAATAGTTCCCCTCCAACTAAGTAATGGCATGGGTCCCACCAAAATAGGTTAAGCAAGAGTGAAAAATTAAAATGACACAAAATCCTAAAAATTAATGAATAGAAATAATATATGTATGAGTAAATGTGGCACTAACTTAAAGGTGTTGCAAGAAGAGTTGTCCAAAAACTACACTTGCATATGTGAAGTGATGGGATGGGGTGGATGGGTGGGAAAGAGAGAAGGTGAGATGAAAAATTATTATGAAGAAATTATTTCATGAAATGTTAAATGTTTATTATGGTGGTCTTGAATGGAATTAGGAATTAGTATAATAATGGGTGGAAGACCTAGATTCTTTGGCTATAGGAGCTATTGATGCAACTATGCTCTTGAACTACTTGAGGAACTCATCATGGCTTATAGGATTGTGGTAAAGTTTTAGACGATGTCCATTGATGAGTAACTTGAATTGAACATGATATATTGTTAAAAGTTGTATAGCTCCATTGTCAAATAGTGATATAATCTCATAAAGCCCAAGCCATCTAGTATGAAATTTTCCTAGTGTATGTTGGTATCCTGAATCATATAACAGTGTCCAATCTCTGACAAAAAATTTCTTATCACAGATGAACTGATCATGCCACTTTTTCCATTGTTGTTGTATCAACTCTATACTATGCAAAGTAGACTTCCTATATTCATCCAATCCATTTAATTGCAATAACTAGTCTTGTTGTGCTTTGGTGATATCTATATCTAGATCTAAAGCAATGCGAAGTGTTTTATGCTAGAACTCAATCGGTATAGAGGTAGATTTTCCATATACCAACTCAAAAGGAGTAAAATTTGTGGTGGTTTTCCATGTGGTATGGTAAGCCCATATGGCTTCAGGAAGGCAAGTAGCCCAATCCTTTTTATGTACAGATACTATTTTAGTGAGAATAGATTCAATCTCTTAGTTTGTAATTTCAGCCTAGCCATTGGCCTAAGGGTGATAGGGTGAAGACTTTCCATGATACATCATATACTCTTGCATCAACTCAGTGATAAGATTAGATGTGAATTGTGTCCCTTGATCTGTGACAATCTCCCTTGGTACTCCAAATCTAGTGAATATGTATTCATAAAGAAACTTAGCAACTTTGTGATCTCTGGCATGTCTCATTGATTTGGCTTCAACCCATTTTTTTGCATAATCTATACATACTAAGATGTAAGACTTTCCATGAGAAGAGGGCTCAATATGTCCAACAAAGTCAATACCCCACCTATTAAAGGGTGTGACAACTATTTATAGCTACAAAAGCATTTCATCAATTTTTGTGGGATATCCCATACATTAACACCTATCATAGTATCGAGTATGTGTTGTTGCATCCTTATGTAAAGTAGGCCAATAGTACCTAGTTGTCAAGATTTTATAGGCTATCCTCTTTATGACAACATTTTCTTCACATGGCTCATCATGGCATGCCCAAAGGATGTCATAATTTTCATCTTCTTGAATACATCTCCTTGTGACCTAGTCTAGTCTTGTATAAAACATATAGCCTTAGATCTAAGATAAGTTAAAACTCTTCTCAACTAATAGATGATGTTGTTTAGGAGAAAAGTGAGGTGGTGTTCTCCCTGTAGCAAGGTAGTTTTCAAAGTCTACATACCATGGGTTAAAAGAATCAATAGAAAACAAGTGCTCATCAAGAAAACTATCATCAATTTCTATAGCATCATCTAGCACTTGTAGTCGTGACAAGAAATCAACCACTACATTAGCCTTGCCTAGTTTGTCTATGATCTTTACATCAAGCTCTTGCATGAGGAGTAACTACCATGCTAGTCTACAACTAATGGTAGGTTTATTCATTAAGTATTTAATAGCTAAATGATTAGTATATAAAAATACTTCATAGCTTATAATGTAGTGCCTAAATTTTTCTAGTGCATAAACAATTTCTTATAGCTCCCTTTCAATAACAATATAATTTAATTCTGCTCCTTGCAAATTTTTACTAATATAGTAAATTGTGTGTTCATTAATACCTTCCTTTTGTCCCAAAAGTACTCCAATACTAGAATTAGATGCATCTATGTGGATATGGAATGGAAGCTTCTAATCAAGTCCTTTAAAAATAGGTGTTGTTGTCAGAGCATCTTTCAACTTCTAGAATGATGCTTCACATTCTTTTGTCCATGCAAATTCAACTTCTTTCTTCAACAAATTATACAATGCATTGCATGTTGGCTAAAATATTTTATCAACCTTCTATAGTAACCAACATGGCTGAGAAAACTTCTGACATCCTTCTACTTAGTTAGTGTGGGAAGTTTGTTTATAACTGCAATTTTTGTAGGATCAACCTAAATTCCAAAAGATGAAAGATAATGTCCCAAGACTACTCCTTCCTCCATTATCATGTAGCACTTTTCACTATTAAGAGAGAGATTAGAACCTTTACATCTCTTAAGAACCCTTTCCAAATTAGATTGTGCTTCTTCAAATGTTGATCCATAAGTTGTAAAGTCATCCATATAGATTTCAACACAATCAACAACAATGTCAGAGAAAATACCCAACACTACTCTCTAAAAAGTAGTAGGGGCATTACATAATCTAAATGGCAAGACTGAATAAGAAAAGGTTCCCTAAGGATAGGTAAATTTTATTTTGTGCTGATCTTCTAGTAATATATGTATCTAATTATATCCACTGAAGCCATCTAGAAATGAGAAGCACTTTTACCCGCCAAATTATCAAGCATTTGGTCAATGAAAGGTAGTGGAAAGTGATCCTTCTTAGTGGCTTTGTTAAGTTCTTTGTAGTCAAAAAAAAGTCTCCACTTTCCTCCTTTCTTTAAAATGGTGACAAGAGGAGAAACCCACTGACTATCAAAGATAGGATAAATAAAGCCTACACTAAGAAGCTTTTGCAACTTGATCTTGACTATGTCTCTCAAAGTAGGGTTTATTCTTCTTTGGGCTTGCCTTACTAACTTGTATTTTGGGCTTATATATATTCTATGAGTACAAAGTTTAGAATGTAGGCCTATCATGTTGGTGCAATCAGATGAAAAGGTTTGTTGGCTATCTTGTAAAAGATTGAGAATATTGGACATCTAAGACTCAGTGAGGTTTTTATTAACATTTAGTTCTCTTCCTAAAGCAATTTCAACTCTCCTTACTTTTTCTAACATCAGTATTTCTACTATGGATGGAGACTTTATTTCATGAGGTAGAAAAGTGTGAAGGTAATCAGGTGCTACAGGAAACTGAAATGTGGTTTTCTTGGACAGAATTGTTTGAAGAGAACAATTTAGATCATCATAAGATGACTCCTTATAATCATATTGCTTGATAAGTATTGTTGCAAGAATGTCATCTTCTTCTCAGGATACCATGAATAGATTCTTTTCAATGACCATGAGTTTTTTCACAGAGCTTACTTCAAGAGTAGCATCTCCCAAGTTGGACCAGATAACTCCATCAATTTCACTTTGGGGTTTTGTTGGAGAATAAAGAGTTAAGCTTTTGTTATTTATTCCATCTGATATGGTCATTTTTCCTTAATGGAATGCAATGCAAGCATCACTTTTGGCTAACCAATGCCTTCCTAGGATTAATGGGTAACCTCCAAGAGTGGCTTTGGGTGACAAGACTATAAAATTTGAAGGGTACTCTAAAGAATCTAGAGTAGAAGCAATATCTTCAACCATACCATCAAGCTTGACTGTGGAATTATCAGCTAACTGTAATATTGTCAGTGTGTCCTAGAAACCAATGATACTAAGCTTCAACACAACTTCTCTAGTCATAACATTAATTGATGTTCCTAAGTCAATTAAAAAATTTTGAATTTGGGTACCATTAATGAAGATGGTTACAACTGGACTTCCTAGGTCTGAATACTTAGGCATGACAACTTTACTTAACATGAGATTGGAGAGTTGGCCTAAGACATGGATAGTATTAGGGTCTTTCTTTTTCCTTCCAAGCTTTTGATACAAGATTCTTTAATTGCTTTGGTATAGACTGGAATTTCCTTAAGTGCATCCAACAAGGGAACCCACATTGGAATTTTTTTCAGCTAACCAATCAAATCAGTGGTGATAGGATTTTCTTTTAGAGGCACATCTTGAGACAATTTGAGTGGATGAGGAGGATTCTTAGGCACTAGTGCAATTTGAGAAATAGGTGGAACATTAATAAGCTGGCTCATGGGTATATCCTTAGTATCAACAACTTCTATTATTATTGGCTCTTTGAGTGCAGGAAGTGTAGTTCCTAATCTAAGATGGATATCCTTTATATGCAAGGAATAAGCCTACTACTTACTATTAGGATTTGGAGTTGGTTGAGCTAGAAGTTGAGTTGGCTTTTGAGGAATGTTATTTGCTACAAGAGGTGGTGGCATAACAACTTGCTACTGAGGTGGAGGCATTAGTGTTGGTTGTTGATTAGGTTGATTAGGTCCCCACTGAGGTTGTGGTTGTCAGTTACCCTGAGGTGGCCATTGGTTATTCTACTATGGTTGTTGATAGGAGTTATATTTTTGTGGGTATGGGTTAAATGATGGTTGTTGCTGATAGGCATTGTTATAGTATGGTTGTTGATTGGACCAATTGTGATTCCAATTTTGACCTTGAGGAAAAAAAAATTGGGGATTTTGGTTTCGTTAATAGCTACTATTATTATTATTAACAAAATTATTCAATGGGTCTAAAGGCATACCTTGTCTCTGAGCCCATGGATGCCTTCAAGAAACATAGAAAATGTCTCCATTCTCCTCATCAATAGCTTTGAACTTGTTGGGTATTGAGTTAATGTCCACAGATGCAACTATCTTAAATTTACAATTTCTTTTCCTCTCTCTATAATAAGAATAATACTGAGCAAGCACATCATCTAACTCTTCCTTCTTCCTCCTTGCTTGCATATTATCCAACTGAGTGGCAACATCATTAATGGTGTCCTTCTTGATATTATATAGTAGGTTAGACAGCTCCATTTTAGATACTCGAGAACCACTGTTGGACTTATGTGGTAGATTTCTAAGTCCCCTGCCCTTCTTCAAGGTGTTCCTTGAGTAATTTTCACATATATTCCTTATGTCAACTCATGCTTTTTGTGTGATATCACCTCCTACCATTAGGTCTAAAGCCTCAATGCTTCCATCATTCACACCTTTTAAGAAAAGATGCTTATAAGATGCCTCATTTAGCTGGTGTTGAGGATCACACCGTAGCTTAAACATAATTCTCAATACATAATTCTTCATGTTTGTCCTCCTTCTAAGACATTTTAAAAATGCCATCACCTTTCAAATCTTGACCTCTACAGTACTCTTTGTACTTTGTAAGAAATATTGTATGCATGGCATCCCAATCTAGTATAGCATTAGCACCCAACCCCATGAACCATCTTAAAGTAGCTTCTTTTAGAGTTTATGGGAACAACTTCATCTTGTGGGCATTAGTGGTATAGTCATAACTCTAGAAAAGAATATCAAATTCAAAGAGAAAGGTATCAAAGTCCTCTGTTAGGAGGAAATAAAATTTTGAAACTGCAATAGAAGGTATATTTTTTACATTTTGGCTACCTTTCTATTGAGGTATAGGAAAAGGGAAGGGAACTTGAGCAACCATTATGGTAGCTTGATATACAACAAGAGAAAGGAAATTATCTTGATATTCAAGTTCAGAAAATAGGTTGTTCAAATGCAATGATTCTTAGATGATGAAGAGGATATGTCTTCCTAAGTGTTAGGAAATGGATTTTCAAGGGGTTCTTCTTCATTCTCACTTTGTGGTTCTTTAGTTTGAGAATTAAATAAATTAAATGATTCTTCTTGATAGTTACAAGGAAGAAATCTCCCAAGGTGATATCTTCTTCTATGCATAAAAATGTTTACTGAAGTACTAAATTAAAACTAAGAGTACAACTACAAGGATTATTTTGAATTAACGCCATCTCTAACAATGGTGCCAAAAATGCTTGGCCAAAAAATGGTATCAAAAACCCAAAGAAATGGATTGGTTAATTTAGGATTGGACACCCCAAATGATTCCTAATGCTCTATTTAATCTCATTTAATTATCAACTAGGGATGTAAACTTGGAATGGCATCTGCAAAGTATATGCTTCAAACTTCATCTTCTAAGCCTATTTAAGGAATTTAAATCCTTATGTTTTAGGGAAATTAAACTAAAACTAATGAGTAAGTGTATTCTAATCAAAGTAGGAAATTACAGTTAGGAATTACTCCAACTAACTATGTTGTAGGTGTTGGAAATATAATGGAGTAACTGAGAGGAGAGGGATCAATTAGTTACTACAAAAATAAATCCTAGATCCCTTTAGATGTCAGCATAAAACAAACTCTTAAAAATAAAGTACTAATACTCGGCATACACACAGTTAATGTTGTAACTCAATAAATACGGAATGTACTCAGTAATGGATTAACTTTATAGATCTTAAGATGTTATCATTACTTTATCTTAATTTCAAGCATAAAATAAATAGAATGACACATGAGACACCAAGATTTAATGTGAAAACCCAATTTGGAAAAAATGACCAATTGTAACTAGTTACTATTTTTCACTCTTCTAAAGTGAGCCCTATTAGGAGCCAACCCTATTAAAGGTTACAAAACACATTGTTAGGTGTGACCTTTTTAAAGGATTTAATCACCCTATTAAGAGTGGCCTTGTTAGAGGTCTTTAGAAAATTCAACAAAACTACCACCTTGTTATAGGATTTACAAATAACTATTAAGCCAACTTTGTTAAGAGATTTAGATCACTGCTACAATTATTAGAGAGTAACAATGAGATGACCTAATTGATATGCAACTAAATTGTAGATTACATATCTCTATTCTTGATTTTACATGATCCTTCATGATCAAATGTATCCTTTCAACTCCTCAAACACATCTTTTTGAACTCCATATTAGCTTCCTTAGAGCAATCTTTAAATCTTCAATAGTTATCATTTTTTCACATATTCCATCTCACAACTTGACCTTATACTTATATCCTTCTCATTGTCAAGTCGACAAGAATATAACTTAGAACAAGTAACATTCATCCTCTTAGTTGGCTGGAATTAATAAATTAATTAATTAAGCTCAATTTATATGAAATTTTGCCATTATCTTACCTAGCTCAGCAAACACTAACTCAAAAATGATTTCCTTGTCTTAACCAACAGAAGCTTGGTTAACACTACAAACTCACAATGATCCTTTAGTAACCAAGTGAACTTAGTTAACACTAATTCTGTCCAACATTTCCTTCATTAACCAAGAGAGCTTGGTCAATAGTCGTCTTCTATAGACTTTCCTTTGATGCCCAAGTGAACTCAGTATACACTGTCTTCTGAATAGGAACATAGGGTAGACATAGAAAACTATCTTCACTATCTAAGTGAGCTCAGCATGCACTACTAATAAACATCAAAGATAACACAAAATTAATCAATTATATCCAAAAATCTCCCTCTTTGGCATTGATGGCAACACAACATGTCATAGCACAATGAAATTTTGAGAATAGGACTCCCTTTGTCAACATGAGCTCTTCAACTTTCTCCCTTTGTTAGAAAACTTCTGTCTGTAACAATCTTTTTCCAAGTTCATTCTTCTTCTTTGATATCTCTTCATATAACTTCTCCCTCTTTGTAATAACAACAATTTTTGAGATATGATAGTAAACTTCTCCCTCTTTGACAACATATGCCAAAGATAACAATTCTAATAATATCAATATACCTTAAGTACTAATTCATTTGCAATATTCCCTTGTCAATACTACATCAACTATTTGATCTTCAACTTGCTCTAGTTGATGCATCACTAAACTTCATTTAGTGAGCTTCAGATAGGGGAATGACCCCTAGCTTGCCTCTTAGATACAAAAATGCATCCTTAGGTAATGGCTTGGTGAATATGTCTTCAATTTTCTCTTTTGTATTTACATATTCCAATCTGACTTCTTTATCCTACACCAATTCTTTTAAGAAGTGATATTTTTTTAACAATGTGATTTGTTTTGGTATGCATCACTAGGTTCTTTGATATATTGATTGCACTAGTTTTATCATAATATATGACTATTGGATCTTTAATGTCTACCTTCATTCCTTCAAACAGTTATTTGAACCAAACAATGTTAGAACAATTGACTATTGCTACTACATATTCTACATGTGCTATGGATTGAGAGATACTTTTTTTTTTTCTTACTTGTCCAAGGCACTAATCTTTTACCAACGAAGAATGCTCCACCACTAGTGCTTTTTGTGTCATCAAGACTTCCTACCCAATTAGCATCAGTAAACACCTTTAAGTCAAGATTGCCTCCAAGTTTGTACCATAAGCCATAGTCTTCAATACCTTTCAGATATCTCATGATTTTTTTCATTTCTGTCATATGGTTCTCTCTAGGATTTGCTGAGAATCTTTCCACCATACCAATAGCTAATGCAATTTTAGGCCTTGTATGTACTACATAATACAATTTCCCAATCATTGATCTGTATGTGGTCTAATCTACTTCTTTGGAATCATCATTTTGGGAAAGCTTATGTCTAGTAGACATAGGTGTTTCAATTGGTCTTGAATCATCCATTAAAAATTTCTCTAGGATCTCCTTGATGTATTTGTATTGAGTGATGTAGACACCATCTTTCTTTTGTTGAATTTGTAATCCAACACTAGGAATAGGCTATTAATTCTGGTATTAGTGGCTATAGGAACAACAGAGTTCTAAAACATATGAATGAATAGGAAATGAACTCTATACTAACAAAGAAATTCACTCATCAAGTGGCCCCCCTTGAATGAGTGAATGGAAAATACAATCAAGATGAAAGTTAAAAACTTCAGCTAAACATTCTATTTATCCATAAAAATGATTACACTTGATTGGAACAGTATGTAAGAGTTTTGTATTAAAAAGAAGTTTGTTTAACTAACTTTGAAAGAGTCACAATAGTCAATTATTTAAAAGGAAACTACCACTAACTCCCTAAACCTATGATCATAATGAGGATTGGTTACAATTGATAAATTTTCATAACAAAAACATTATTGACCATGGACAGTCCTAAAATATAGCACACACTAGATCTGTGCATTGCATGTAAAAGAAGGCATTCACTTGCTTGCAAATATTCTGCAATCATGGTTGGCCTTGATGACTCATTTGCTAGTATGTCAGTCCTTGAATATCCATGTTCAACTCCTGCAAGATAATTAATGCACACACATCCAACCATATACATATCATCAATATTAAGAAAAGATGTTAATCTTAATTATCACTCTTGGAGACCTACGGCTATAGGAGGTAACTACCCAAAACATAGCTTAGGAGAGAAAGCATCCATTAACATGTATAACTATTATATTCACCATTCTTGTCCATGAAATTAGGTAGATATTATGTCTTTAGAGATATCCACATTCCATCTTCTGTTCACACACATATATAATCATATACATAGAAACCATAAGTTCATATGCTTAAAACCATAAATGTATGTCTATGTGCAATCAAATGTCTTGTCTTAGAAAGAGGATAAAATGTGGTGAGAAAGATGGCTAATTTAGGAGCCCATCAATTATAAAGAGGAAAGGTGAAATAGGGACCCCTTGTCTGATCCCTCTAGAAATAGTAAAAATCCCTTTAGGTGTACCATTTATAAGAATGGATATTTTTGGATTCAAAATACAATTGTATATTAAGTTGATCTATTGACAAGAGAATCCAAAAGCTTCAATAGTTTTAGAGAAAAATATCCAATCCACTTTATCATAAGCCTTTTGAATATCTAATTTCATTAGCATACAAGATTCCTTATTTGACTACATAGAGTGAATTAATTCTTGAATAATAACAATACCCTCAAAGATTGACTTTTGGGAATGAAACTTTTGAGAAGAATCTTGTAAAGTGTATTTCATACAAATATGGCCCTAAAATCTCTAAGATCCTTATATTCTAAATTGTTTAGAATTAAAGATACAAAGGTATTGCTAATTTCTATCAAAAGAGATCTAGAATTTTGAGTTGCCTCAATTGCTTTCCTAAGATCATCTCCTAGGCTACCCTAGCACTTTCATATGCAAGATTTTATTATTATTATCAACAATATTCTATGTGAATGTACGTAAGAGCTTACAATATAATGGTAAAATTTGGGAGGTATTGGGTTCAAGTATACTAGAGCTAACACATAATAATAATTAATCTGCACAAATAATAATAAATAATATAGGACTTGACACATTACCTATTGAAGGAAAAATTCTAATTTGACAGCATTCATAGGAAAATTTGAGCTTTCATATTTTTATCAAGAGCAATTACTTGGTTTTGCCCACTAACTCACAACAAGTGTCCCTATGAATGTAGACATCGGCCATACTCTTCCACATCCTTACCCATGGTAACCTTCTAGATATTTCTCTGTAGAACTATTATAACCCAAAGTTACAAGAAAATGTTACAATAGATTACCTATAAAAGAAAGCAATGATTTTTCCTAAGATGCTACTTCCTTAATAAGAGATTCAAATATATGTCTAAATGAATAACATGCCTGGTATATGATTCCACAATTTGCAATATTATTGTGGATAGGTAGAAACTACAACATTGCAATATTCATTTATTATTTACACTCTAATGGATGTGTACGACTTGTTCCATAGCTCTCACTTCATCAAATATAGGCAATATGTTGGTAAAGCATATTTACTATGGAAAATAATTATTAATTATGTCATTGTGTGTCTATCTCTACTATCCAAAGTTTCATTTAGAGATTAAGGGCAACCTCCATGTGAATTATGCAGGTGGTAGTGTGAACTATGGAACGATGACACATTTTGTTGAGATGGAGAACCAAACCAATTTTCACATCACAATACCCATTGTAATATTTAAAAAGGTTGTGCTACATAGGTGATAGGCACTAAGTAAAGTTGATGCCTAGGTTTGTTACAAGTATGCATACTTATAAAATAAATTGAAGGCTTACACAAAAAAATTAGTAAGAAGATATTTAGTGAGAAAACTTAAATTAAAATTCCACACACAAAGGACATTATATATAATAAGGGATTATTCCATATGTTCTTTGTACATATGTACAATTCCAAATACAAAATGAGTAGAATATTGCTACTAAATTTCACTAAGAATGAAGGTATTTACAAATATGTTTTCTTTTGTACATATGATGAAATTTTCATGTGCATATGTAGATTTTTTTATTACATACTCACAATTATGCATACAACTATGTACAATTATGTACATTCACTAATAATTATGAGCGACTTGTAGTGCAGTTTAGCATACTAGCCATTCATGGTTTCCCAAGCTCTATTTACATATTAATTAAATCTCACTCTCCATTTGTCTAACACATCCACACCATAGAACTCTGCATATCTAATTTCATGCAAGTTCTTATAGAATGTGTTTGTCACATTGCACATCAAATTCATTGCATGCATGGTGTGTTCAATCCTTTCAATATTATCATTAGTCACATGCTCTATTAGGTTCATGGTCTACATCATGTCTAGTATAATGTGCTGACAATGGTGAACAATATTATAAGAAACTCTATTTATTTCCTAGCTATTTTGTAGGCCTTCATGGATAGATATAGAAACCACCTCATATTCTCTAGCATTATCTTCTTCATGCTCCATCCCAATTTTATGTGGTGTATTCCTCGCGGCATTGGTGACATCAACTTGCTCTTGCTAGGTCATCATTGCATAGATCTAAAACATGGCATGCACAAAAGCAATTGACATCATAAGGTTTCAGAAGTAGTTAGTGTGTAGCCCAAAGCTAGTGTAAATTAGATAGTGCCCATTAAAAAAGATATGTCTTCTCACCTATGTTTACAATCTTAGATGGATACAATTAAAATGATATAAAATCTCTTACATATACATAATATTACTACAGAGCCATAAGACTGTAATGATTTGGGAAATAATTTGGATCTTATTTCACTTTGTGTACTAATAGTAAGAACAATACATTTCTAGTTTTGTGTAAATTAATAATTTTAGTAGCTTAGAAAATATATTATCAAAAAATTAGGAGAGTTTTGTGCTGAAGAAAATTCAAACAATACAGTAGCAGAGAACTAATTTAAAATTGGTAGAGTGACTAAGCAAGTTGTTGTATGTAATGTAGCATGGAACTAGTGCCTTCCTTACAAACAATTAATAGGAAATTAAATCAATTTATTTTCTTTAAGCAGACCAATAAAGGTTGCATGAAACTCTAAACATCATATACAATAGGGCATATCAAGCTTGTGATTTAACAAGCCCAACATCTCATGGAAAAGACCTTAATGAAGACACTTTTAAATGGTAGACACAATATCACAATGGGAGAAACACTAAAATTGCGTGTTGTTGTCTATTTAGCTTGACTTATTACAGAATGTCCAAATTTTTTTCCCAAGGTATGCAAAAAGAAAATTCACCCTTGTATAAGAACAACGTTTTAATCATAGTATTGTGGGAGGCACGTGTGACTGTACTCTCAAGTTTAATTTCGTTTTGATCAAAAATTATGTAGGAAATTTGCATGTAAAACTTTGGAATAATTCAAAATTTATTTATTATGTTGACGTAGGAATTTGTATTGCTTTTGAATTCTTGATACATAATTGGCTATAACTTATATGTTGAGGAACCATTATAACTCTTTTCTTGAAGCACCACAAATTTTGGAGATCCATTTAAATGATACTATTTTGAATTATGCTTTGGAATTGTTTGATGGCCCTTCTATGTGATATAGAAATAGAAAGTGTTTTTTGAAATCTATAATTTCTATTATGATTTATTCTATTGTATTGAGAACCTTTTACCTCTACAAAAATCTCTTTCAATGCCAATTTTATTTGTTAATCAAGGTCAATTATGTGTGTTGGCCCTAGGTTTTTAACATGTTAAAAATCTTGCAAAATTGTTGTGCAAAAAACCAGTTATCCTTTTATAATTAGGGATGTGTGTCTCTCGATAGATTATGCCCTAGAAAAATCCCTAATTATATTTCCTTAATATTCTTTGTGCCCTAGGTTTCAAAAAGTTGGTTGACATTATTCACATTTTCAAGTATGCACAGGAAGATTTTTAAATGAAGCCCTCAAAACCTTTGAAATTCTTATTATTTATGTAGTTTTTGTGCAATTTTTAAATATTTTTGCAAAAATCTATTTTACCCTAGTGCATGACTCTTTTTCAACCTAAGTTTTCCTTGGGTTAGCTTGCACATTGTTTTGTTTTAAGTTTTTAACCCTAGGCGAATTATTTTCAGGATCACTGATCAAGTAAAAATTGATGATCGTCACTTTCTTGCTTTTCAAAGTTGCACAAAGTTTAGCCAACGTGAGAAAGAAACATATTGACACCTATCCCTATGAGCCCCTCTATTTTGGCTTCAAGTAAAATGAGATCGTGCTTTTTCCTAGTCATTGATTAGATGAAGATCAATGTTGGTCACCTTGTTTCTTTTTGAAGTTTCAAGATGTTTAACCAAACACAAAAAGTGACATGTTGCCACATGGAAATTGTGGGACTAGACTAAATTGTGGGACACAATAACGAATGCATTAGAGTTAGTTGCCTAAATAGCAGGTTCTAATTTGTCAAAGGTGATGACTATGACAAAAGATCTTTAGTTTTCTAGGAGTCATCGGATCTAAAAGATTGATGACTGTTGCTTTCTCACTTTTCAAAGTTGCAAAAAGTTTAAATAAAGAAAGAATGTGATGTGATGACATGTGGAAATGGTAGGGCTAGTCAGTCTTATGAGTTGCCAAAGGTTGATGTCAGTATTAGGTTCCAAGTGGTGAGTTTTAATTTACTAAAGATACAGAATATAAGGAGAGATATTGTGTTTTCATGATCGTTGATCAGTTTTAGATCAATGATCATCGCTTTCTCACTTTTCAAAGTTGCACAAAATTGAAGTAAAGTGATAATGCAATGTAATTACACGTAGATTAGTGGGCCCAAAGTTTTGAGACAAATGCAGCGATAACTAAGATCTTTCAGGATTGTTGATTAGTTTCATATCGACAATCATCACTTTCTTGCATGTTAAAAATGCACAAACTTTAACAAAAGTGAGAAAGAAACTTGTTGACACATGTCTAGCTTCCCAAAAAGGTAACATAACCTTTGAAATTTAAAACGGAACCATCTGATCTTATCAAGACGATGGCCAGATTTCAAATTTTTTGTGTTGCCTAGAATTTGACTATTATAGCAATAATGTTGATCAATGTGAGTTTATGTGAAAAGAATTTTCATAAAACTTGTGATTAAATTTATTACTAAGTACCCAATGCAAGAGAATTTGATTACGGAAGAACTAGAGCTCAGGTTGCATTTTCTTAGATTGTGAATTATTGTAGATAGAAATTTTTAGGGAAGTAAGAAAATTTGTGGGTAAGTGTTTGAAAATCTTGATTATCTAGAAATTATAGTCTTAATTATGATTAAAAAAATTCAAGATGCCTCCATGATGAGATTTTTCTGGAAAAGTAGACTATCAACACAAGAATGTGCATGATGACTTTTTGGAGAAATTGCCCTTGTCCACTAATGAATCAACAAAGGGAAAATATTAGTTGTAAAAAACCTTAGGTTACCAATTAGTGAGGTTTTTTACATCAAGAGCAATTGGTTAAGAGATGTTGAGACATCTACTGGGGCTTCAAGCTTTTTTGAAAAAGTTTTTCTAAGAGAAACCATGACACTCCTCTAAGCAATTTCTGGGAATTCGGCATTGGAAAATTAATTTTTCCTAGTGTTTTCTTTTATAATGACCTCTTAACAATGATAGCAAAAAGATATGACCCAATGCTAAGGGTAGTCAAAAATCATGTGGGAGACAACATTTTTAGGGTTATACAAGAGACGATTAAGGAAGTTTTTAGGTTAAAACCTAACCATGCATTGCATGAGAAAAATGATTTGGATGATCTACAGTCCATGTATGATGCCCATAAGGCATACTTAAGGGGAAGACTAGTACAAGAACACTTTGTGAAGATAGGGAATTTACCCTAGGTTACATTAAATACCCCAAAGTCATTATGTAATGCCCCGCCAAGGGATCCAAAAGAATTAACTTAAAATTTTACTAAGTTTTCCAAACATTTATTTTTAAACAAAGAATAGCATACACATCAATCATAAAGTAGTGGAAGCAATAACATATAATCATACATAAGCAAACATAACAGATTACATTCCTTAAGGATCCCAAGACATTGAATCACATTTAAATTTAATAATACTAATTCAAATAAATAACACATCCACATGAAAGTACAACTACAAGTCCATTCCACTTAAATAATACACATTTGTTTCAAATCTCACTTGGCAATAAAACTTAGAATGGACAATTGTCCATTGTACATGTCACATGGTATGAAAGGCTAAAACAATATACATTTAGAAAAATAGATTACATCATCCCTTTTGGATACAAAGTACAATACAATAAGTGAAATCATCCATCATAAAGATATAATTATCCATCATGATACAAAAAGATAAAATGAAAGGAAAAGCAAACAAGGAACTCTAGCCATGGCATCAATGGACGAATCTCAATGGTAAGAGCAAAAAACACTACCACCTAACCTCATGGTAACCCAAAAAGGTCCACTCCCACCACGCTGAGGAGATAGTCTCAAGTTCTGAATAGGATATCAGTCCCAAAATCAAAAGTAATCTCTATGTCAAAAAAACCCTAAAAGTAATCTAACTCAAAGGTTCTAAGATAAATCAATATCTAAACCTAGAGGCAACAAAGACACATAGGAAATCTACACTACTAGTGGGCAAGAGTCATCACATGAACCAAGTTTAGGGTTACTCGACTAGTCTTTTAATCCTTTGGCCCCTAGTGACTCTATGCAGCACTAGTATGCTTTTATACTAACAAAGCATACTAACGAGTCAGCTCTAAGGTTACCCAGCTAGTCTTTTAATCCTTCAGCCCCTTAGTGACTTTTTGTGGTACCAATATCATGTTAATTCATTTTAAACCTATTTAATGAAATTTTATCACTTCTTAAATAATCTACAATGGGTTACCGTGGGAGACACTTTGAGCCTCGGCTCCCATTGCAAGCCACTTTCCAACTTAACAAATAGATTACCTACCCTAGGCTCATAAAAGTACAAATCAAAGAATCACAATTTTTACCTCAATCCTATACATTTGACTGGAAAGCATCAAAAAATAATTCACAATAATACCTTAGTTCTTTACAAGCAACTAGAAAGCATCCAAAATAACTGATCGAAGACTCAAAAAGGTTAAGGCAATTATGTCATAACATTCACCTCAGTTTCGCACAAGAACACTAGAAAGCAATAACGAACAATAAATCCAAAACTCATTATAAAGCATACCAGACACATTACCGTGATTGAGTTTAAAAGATCAAAAGATCAAATCATAATATCACAAACATAGAACTCCTGAGCCTTTGGTAGACATCCTAGAACTGGTCAACACTCTAGTCAACCCAAACCCAAAACATAGACAACATACAAATAATAGTGCAACTTCATAGTTTGGTTTGATTTTGAAGACACATAATTTAGTTGATAGTAAGGTTTGTATTTTCATTCAATGTAAGCTTTTGAACATATGAATTTTGCATTTTACCCTTAATTATATAACCCAATTCTTGAATTTGAACAAAATATACAATCACCCCTATTTGATTATAAGTCAAGTATTCCAAATAATTATAAGGGTAATCATTTATTTAAATTATTAAAATAATAAATATTATTTTTTATAAATAATTATTATTTTACTAAAATCAATATTAATAATAATAATAAAATAAATTTAAAACTTCATTAAATAATTTCCATTATTAATTAAACTTAACTAAATTTAATTAGATTAAATTAATTAATAACTATATAAAAATAACTATATTAATATCTTAATAATTAATAATAATTAACAAAACTATTAATAAATTCATTAATTAAATTAATTATGTTTAAATATATTTTTAAAAATTCATTAATAAATATATTAATAAAACCTTATTAAAATTAACTTTTAATTAAGTTACTTTAAAACTAAATTAAATTTTAATTATATTAAAATTTTAATAAATTTATTATAAATTAAATTTTTTTAAAAAAATTAAAAATTAATGTAAAAAAATTGAATAACAAATCATTAATATAAAATACATTTATTTAAAAAGGTACACAGGCCTTAAAGGAAATATGGTTGCCCTGTGACTGTCGTGCAGCCTCTCTACTATTGTAGGGGCCTACAGTCATAGTAGTACAAAGTACCACTGCTATCGTAGTACCCTGCGACCAATGGTTATGTCATCGGCAAGGGGTACGGGGGGAGCTGAGGTAAAACATGCCTCTCCTCCCTTTATATATTTTTTTATAAATTTTTTTAATATATATGAAAAATCATTTTTATTAAAGAAAACAAACCCCCTCTCAAAAACCAATTTGTTTTATTTTATTTTTTTAACAGAATTTCTATCTAACACTTTGATAGGAAATTTACAATAATCTAATCAAATTTTCAATATAAAATTTCTATTTCTTTCCAAAACCCCTTCTTGGTTTAATTTTCAATTTTAAAATCTACTGAAGGAGCGTTTTAATGGTATTTTTAATCTTCCCATTTATAGATGAAATCTACATGCATACCAGCAATTTCAAAATACAATATTGAAAGATTTGTCACAATGAAATTTGAATAAACAATTCTCGATCACAAAGAAGACAAGATTATTTAAATAAAAAATTTAACCGAGTGAACAAAACACAAGAATCTACCTGGTTTTGATGCTAAATTCACGAACACCCAAAAGATTGTAAGAGAAATCTTGTCTCTTAAAACCTTCTCTCTAAAAATTCCTTCTCCAAAATTCCCGATCCCTTGAAATTGGACCCTCAAATGCTAATAAGGAGTTCTCTCCTAAATTTGGGGCACTAATTGTGTGATCACCCGAGGGAAACTCCTTGATCACAGCTTTATAACTCTCTATTATCTTTTTTGAAACATCATGCATACTTTATGCAATTTTAAATGTCTTTAATAAATTAATAACTTTTTCACTCTTTAATTTATTTTCAAAGCATTAATTGATAAAATATTTATCAACTCAAGTAATAATAATAATTATCATTTATTTAAAAATGATCTCCTAAATATTTTATTAATAAATTAGATAAAAAAAATTTTGATCGATAAATGGTCGAAGCCTAGATTAATTATTACTATTTGTTAGAATTAATTATTATTATACATTAAGCGAAGGTAGATTCGAACCCAAGACCTCCCACATGAGAGGCTCACAAGTTACCATTGCATTATAGGCTTTTGCTTTAAATTAGATAAATATTATTATGCTATAATTAAACTATAATTTTATCTTTAAATTTAATTCTTTTTACTTAATTAATTTTTCAATTAATTAAATATAATTAAGTATTAAAGAACCATAATAATTTTTCATTAAATTAAATCATTAATTTAATCTTTTAATTTGACATACTTAGTAGAAAAATCACCAAAGAACTATAAGATGAAATACAAAAAACCGTCATAAAATACCACATAAAAGATCAAATTCTAGGATTGTAATCAGGAATTTATGTCATACAATGCATTCACAAGGTAATCATCTTAGATGCTTGTCCTAATTTTCTAGGATAAATGGGTTTAAATGTCAGGATTTGGACTCAAGAATTTATCTCCCCTCTCTTACCATTGAGATAATGTGATAGGGTATGCTCATCTTGGTAATTTAGGAAAGTCAATACTTAGTACCTGTAATCCACATAAAATTCATGCATGTACAAACACATATATACTAAATTAAACAGGCAATGGGAGGAAGTGGTGCATCATGTAGATCTCGACTAGTAGGTGACTATAATTCCCTTCCTTAACCACATCAAAAATGTCATATATAAAGAAAATATACATGCACACTATACACATGCAGTATGGGGTAAGTATCCATAAGAAAACACATATAATAATACATCTAACTAATCATCATCAAATAATTGAAATCACTATAATAATCATCATGCATACATGAAGTAAATAGTTCCAAGTAGTTGCATCATAAAATCAACTAAATATGAAACAATATCTAATAATCTAAAAGATAATTCTACTAATCATCAAGCATAAACTGGCCTAAAAGAGTTTGGCAATAATAAAAAAATGTAAACTAGGGGCAAGCATTATACATTACTAAGGAAGTATTTCAATCCTAGGGCACAAGCATTGTATTTCTCCCTCTACAAGTTTTTTGGAATGGATGAGAATGATCACATCCTAGGATCCATAGTTTTCAACATTTCCCAGAAATTGTAGTACATCATAAGTTCAATTTTTTATTTTTCCATATACATAGCAGAGGAAATCCACAATGGATTAATTGGTATAAGTAAGGCCAAAGTGGAGAAACCCTTCTATTGGTATTCTATATTAATGTGCATATGCTTGAGCAAAGGGGTTTCTATCTTCTCCAAGGAGATGAATTTGGATTTGGAGAAGGATGGAGAGAAACTACAAATCCAGTTATGAAGTGTTGATATGACTTGGGAGGTCAATAATGCCAACTTTTCTAGATTTCACAGATATTTTGCATCCAATTTGAGAATTCTATTGACTCAAAATAATCCTAGAATACTCAGCCCTTACTGGAATTGATCAGACCCATAGAGCATTCCAAGGGACTACAGGTTACCCAAAAATGGGAGAACACCATCCCTTAGTCAATATCTATTGTATTTAGAGTATACAGTTTCCAAGGGAAGCCCCATGTCTTGCTGTATCAAGTGCCATTGAAAGTTGGGATTGTAGAATTCCTATGGTAGATAGGGGGATTAGAAGAGAAGGAGCTCTCAGCAGATCCAGAGGTATAATTTTTCCTTTTTTCATTGTAGTCCACAATTTTGTTATTACCATGGGGGGATGGAAGAATTTGGATAGATATCAGATGGTCCAATCTCATGCACATTTTATTGACCTTGAGAGATTCTATGATATGTTTAAAGATAGAACAAAGGCCAAATATTATGAACATTTTTTTTACTTGTCAGAAGATATAGGTAGGAATGAATTTTCATTACAAGAGTAGGAAGTTGGGAAAGAAAAGTGGAAAGTATATAGTAGGATTCTTGAATTTATTAATTATTTATAGCCAAAATATGATCCCATAGCTGATGTAAAATGTTGGGGTAATAAAATCAATATGCTTATGAATAATTTTGTTGGGTTCATGCAAACCATAAATGAGAAGAAAGCTATTTTGGCTCAAGCCTATTCACACTAGGCTATTGAAATAGAAACGAGATTGGCTAGTAGAGCCATCATAAGCATAGGGAAATATACATTGCAAAAATAGGATGGATATATGGTGGCAAGAAGTATAAATGTACAACCTATACCCCGCTACAAGAGACAACTCTCAAAGAGCCCCCTTATAGTACTTGTTGCAAAGAAATAGAAACTAGAACATGGATCATCATCCAAGGTTAAGAAGTACTCTCCTACACAAACCTCCATACATATAGATGATGAAGATTCCCTGAGGGAGAATCTAAGGTAGATAGGAGGTCAAGGGGATGTTGTGATCACTACAACAGAGGTGGAAGAAGGAGCACCTTCATAACCTTGTTGGCATAAAGTTATTTGCCATTGGTGACAATACTCACAGTTTAAATCGAGTAATACAGTGCAGACCGAATGATGGCAACACAGTTCAAACCGAGCACTGAAGACACAATTCAAATCGAGCATCGAAGACAAAGTTTTAACCAAGTGAAGTTGCACTTAGTGTGAACCGAGTAAAGATGCACTCATTATTAACCAAGTGAAGTTGCACTTAGTGTCAACTGAGTAAAGATGCACTTAGTATTAACCGAGTGAAGTTGCACTTAGTGTCAACCAAGTAAAGATGCACTCAGTATTAACTGAGTGAGGAAGCACTTAGTGATAATCGAGCTCAGGAGGTTAATGAAGAAGTTAGTTTCTATCGAGTGACACTATATCTACCAAGTCACCAATGGTTACCAAATTCCAGGCAACGTTGTATGACTAGTATGAACCGAGCCCCTACCTCTACCAAGTGAATGATGATGCCTAGTAATGTAGTGGATGCCACGTATCAGAACTTCATCAAGTCTGTCTAAAGAACCCGAGTTTATTTTACTATTTGGCCGACTCAGTTATATTTTGTTTACTTGTGTTTGGCCGACCTTGCATGTATAATTATTGGAATGGTATATATATGTAATGTATTATATCATTCAATATAGATATACAAGAGATAGATAGATAGATACAAGAAAGACATACAAGATATAGAATATTGCAAAAAGGAGGGACATAAGATATGATATGCGAATTCATCAACAGAAAAGAATACTCAGCAAGGTCTACCAGGAGCAGAAATGATTTCATCAATCACAGAAGGTGATCTACAATAAAGAACTCAGTCAAGTTGTAAGTTGATCTGTTGGTTCATCCTAACAGGTGAATCATTCTTGTAAATCCTTTAACAGGGTAGACTTAACCGTCTTTATTCAAATCTCCTAACAGAGTGCATACTTGTAAAGTATGTTTGTAAATCCTCTAACAAGGTGGATCTAGCAATCCTCTGTGCTCCTAATAGGGAAAATCACCAGAAGTGATCATTGTAAGCCTTAACTGGCCAACTTCATACTGCAGTAATGAAGATTTGTGGGTATCATCCCCACCCCAATTTTACTTTCTATTTTGGAAGGTTTCTAGGTCACCAAATCTCTGTGTATATATGGTTTAAATGTTTAATAGTTTTTTATGCAGCAGGATAGATGAGTGAATGTTGTGTATGGTTATTTTGAATTGACTTAAAAAAATTTATTGTTACTAATTCACCCCTCCCCTCTCAGTAACCTATTATATCTTAAATATTTCCAACAATTGGTATCAGAGCCTTTTGGTTCTCAGGACAAAGTTTGACAGCTTGAGCAAAGATCTAAGTTATGGAGATATTCAGACTGGAGAAAGTTATTGAAAATGAAAAGTTAGATCTAGAAATGGCCATGGTTCAACTCAAAGAAGCTAAGGAGCATCTTTCTCAATCCCTAAAAATAAGAAAGGAACTTGCAAGACAAATGAATGACCATCACTATGTTGAAGAAAAGATTGAAGATTTCTTACCATCAAGTAGTTCAGAAGAAGCTGACAAGGTAATCAAAGAACTTCTAGAAAAGAATGGATCTCTGTAAGAAGAGGTAAGAAAGCTTAAAAGAGAGCAAGAAATATAGTCAATTAGGCTATGTGAAGTTTTGGAACAAAGAAACAAAGCACAAGAAGAATTGGAAGATAAAAGCCATAATCAATCCCATCAGCATGAACACCTTATAGACCAACTCTCTAATGCAAATGAAGAAATCAGGATTCTCAAAGTACAAAATGAAAGTCTACAGAATGATTTAAGAACTGAGAGACAAATCAATGAAAGCTTGGAAAATGATCTAATCTCTGAAAGGCAAGTCAATGAAAGAATGATGAAATCCCAAGTAGATATGAATCAATTAAATCAACAAAATGAGGAAAATCTTTATAGACATAAAGGTAAAGTTGGTCTTGGATACAAAGAAGAAGGTCAATCCTCCAAACAAGGTGAACAAAGGAATAAAAAATCCACTTGTAATCACTATGAAAAGTTAGATCATACATCAAACAAATGTTGGAGCAATGGAAAAGCAAAATTCAATGGTAAATACTTCAATTGCAATCAGCATGGTCACAAAGCAAATAAGTGCAAGGAAAAACCAAAATTTGAAGGCAACTGTCACAAATGCAAAAAACATGGTCACAAGGCATTCCAATGCAGATACAAATCATTCAATCTAGCTGAACAACTTATCAAAGCCATATTTGGATGGGACTACAACACCTAGTGCAGATGTCACTATTGTGGAGAATATGGACATACTGGCATAAATTGTGCAAGACATCACCTAAGGAAGAAGGACACTACTGTAAGGTGCTACACATGTACAGAACTTGGTCATATAGCTATAAATTGCATGAATATAGAAAGAATTGAAGATGAGAAGAAAATAAAAGCAGACAACATTCAGAAGCAAATGAAGCAACAGCGCATTCCGAAATCTACTGAACAAGATAAGTCAAGCAATGGCAATATCACTCAAGAAATGAGTGATTCCACCATTTCCAATTAATATTCATAAAAGAAAGTATGGAACTGCATCCTCCAAGAATTATCCTAAACAGTTCCACAAGAAGAAATATGATCAGAATAGTATTCAGATACGCTTTGATTGTAGTCTTAACCGAGTTCGATCGGGTGCAATAAAGTTTCATTTATTGAGTTATATCAACCGAGCAAGGTAGGTTTGTAACCTTACCGAGTTAGGTTGGTACATCAATGTTTTCTTTTGATCACTGAGCTGATTGTATCTACCGAGCAAGTGGATGACAACTTGTCATTTCATCTACCATCGTACCAAGCATTTATGATGAATGTTTCATCAAAAGGGGCAAAAATTTGATCTCATTCTTCACTACGAACTTTGAGCTAAGTTATCTTCTGCGATTCTAGAGCAAGCTTAAAGAAATTTTGAGCAAATTTTTAAAAGTCAAAGAATCTGTTCAGAAATTCTCTTCACTTACCGAGCAACAATGGCATCTGGAAGTAGCAGCTCCAAGGCAAAGAGAGGCTCAGAAATGCTGGTTAAAGGTGTGGAATGGAAGGTGCCAAACTTCAAATTGGCACCAGCAATTGCAGAATCACTTGACCCTAACAGTGCTCAGTCTTGAATTGCTCCAAAGGTACTCCTTATAAATGACATTTGCTCTCATTTCAAATGTTCCATTCAAGAACTTGGAAACCTAGAAATTGATAATTCCCTAGGAGAAATGAGCGTAGATCAAAATTTGAAACCCGAGCATAAGCATCTTGAAACAAAAGGGTTAACCCACATTTCACATTTGCCAAGAAATTTTCAAATTAAATGGGTTAGGTATGTACTCAGTCCAGTTCACAATGGGCAATTGTGGTTAGAGCAACTAGTGCTTATCACAAAGAAAATGATTAACAAGATTACTGGCCTTCCCATGTTGAGCAAAGCTAAGACTACCAAAACCCTAGGTCGGGAAGAATTGCAAAGGCTAACCCAAGTAGAATGGGATGGTCAAGGACTTAAGCTCAGTATAGTAGCTGACGCTGAATTAAGATTTGGTATTCACATCATTTCTCATAAAATTTACAGTTCCAGCCGTCCAAACAGTGTACCTTGCAAAGTAGTAGATTTAGCATATAAGGTAGTAAAGAAGAATGTTGAGTTTGATCTGTCTGAATTGCTTTTTTCTCAATTTAACAAAAATATGGAAAGCATAAGGACTTCAAAGAACAATTCCTGCAAATTTGGTTCACTTTTGATCTGTTTATTTTTCTATGTTCAAAAGTCTTTTCCATCAAAAGGATCAATAGTATGGAGAAAAGATATTCCCGTTCTTTATCAAATAAATGAGTTCATTGCAGAGTTAGGTGAAAATTTTGACATTGTTTTGGATAATTACTTTGAATATTTTAAGGAAAGAATGAACAATAGGTTTCAGATTCCACCTAAACTGGTTGAGGAATATAAAGAAGATGTATGCTTTATGGTAGATTGTGACAAAGTATACATACAGGCAGTCAGGCCCCAAATTGCATGGGTGAAACCTCTTCCTTATGAGGTTAATATTGATGAAACCAGAGATATCATAGAAGCATTGGTGAATGAACCAGCAGACCCAAAGCAACAAGTCTTTGGAACTTATGATGAAGCTAAAGCCAGAATTGAGCTTTCAATCAAAATCCCTCAGGTCATTAGCAAAGGAAAGAGGAAGATTGCAAAGCTAAAAATAGAACTTGGTCCTCTGATGATTACTAAAGGGAAACGAGAAGATGATGAAGAAGAAGAGGAAACTGAGTCAGAAAAAGAAGAGGAGCCTCAACGGAAGAAAGGTAAGGTGATTATCACCAAACCTAAAAAGCAAGCTACTACAGTCTTCTCCAGAAGAACAAGACAGGGGAAGAAGGAACCTATACTTGTCAAGCCTCCACTCACATTTGAGGCAAGGTTGAAGCAATTAGAAGAAGGTACTAGCTTCACAAACTTCAAAGCATTGAAGTTTGAGACAAGAACAGAACAGGAGAAAATGCAGATTGAGGATTTGGTATTGAATAAAATGGGAAGATGGAAATACTCTCCAGATGAGATTGCCTCTAAGATCCCTAAAGAGCTATTGGAGAGATTGCAACCCAGATGGGAAATTGCAACCAAAACTATCAAAGATATCTTTGAGAAAACCCTGAAAAATCTCCTACCGAGTCTCACTGATGCAGAAGTGAAGAAATCACTGAAAGATCATGAAGGTAATATGATGATTAGATTCCACACTTATTTGATACTAATCAAAGACATTGATCATGTTGTCAATGATGTAAAAAACATGTGGAAAAATGTCTATCATCTACATAAATCCAGTGAGGATATTGTTGAAATCAAGGACAATGACAGTAGTGATGATGATGATATTGAAGATATTCCAAGGGATTTGCATTCAATGATGATAAATGTTGAGGAAGAATTCAAGGAAGATGAAATGGAGGAAGACAACAAGAAAATGGAAGAAGCTGATCAAGCTAAGGAGGAAGATGATCCTGTAAAAATTGTAGCCAAAGTCATTGCATCTCTTCCTCACTCTCCACCTAAAGCAGCTACATCAACTGTAGAGATAGCCTCTACTAGTGAGATTGTGTGCACAACAGCTTCATCAATTGCTCAATCTTCACCTATCTCCTCTCAGCTCTGGGCACCATCTATGCAAGTGTCTACCACTTCATTAACCAAGCTGCAGCCATCTTCATTGACCGAGGCATCATCAGATACAGTAGTAAGTTCATCAGGCATATCAACTTCTACTGCAGAGTGTACAGTAAGTGTACCCACTAGTACTTCAATTTTGACAACTTCATCTACTCCAATTTTTGCATCTGTTAGTTCTCCCATACCAACCTATACAGCAATCTTGGGAAGAACATAAATTTTTGATACTATTAGCACTTCTCTCAGTTTTCCTCTAGCTAGTCCTATTCCATTTTTGTCAGCTAGTCCAGCCTCATCAACTATTGTTTCAGATTCAAAGGGAAAAGGTGAAGTAACTGCAGAAAAAGAAAAAAGATACATGATTTCCAGCAAGGCAGTGGATGAGGAAATAGACTTGGATAAGGACATTGTCATTCCTAAGATAGATCTGGATAATGCATCAGTTGATGAAATGAGAATGATCAGTCTTCTATTAGATCAGAAGGCAAGCCAAAAACAACTGAGGCATGAGAGAGACCAGGAATATAGTATTATTGAAAGTGCTAAGAATATTCTAACAGAAGCTATTGGTGTTGAAGTAGATTCTACTCAACACATTTTGAATCAGTTAGAAGAGGTTGTATATAAATTCAATGAGGATACCTCCGACCAAGAAAAATTGATTGAAAAGGCAGAGAAGAAATTTGACAATAAGGTGCTTGAGCACATTGCTCAGCATATTGCATTAAAACAGGTAGAATTGTCTACAATTTTGAGTAATTTTGAACATTCTTTTAATAATGTAACTTCACTTTTTGGAAAACTTTGTGATGTTACCAAGTATACTAAGGAAATCAAAGAAAAGTTGAATAAAATTGATGAGGATATGAAGGTCAGTGCACAAATGTTGTAGCTTGACCACAGTTCAAGTTCATCTCATCATCTCAGAATAAGATTTTTGTCAGAGAAATAGGCAAAATTGTTGAGAGAGGAAGCAAGGATCAGGTGTACTCTGATTGACATCCAAAATATGATCCTTCTTGTCATGGACACAATGCAGAAGCATATTGCCCATTCCAAAACATTGATTCATGACAAAAACTTCTCAATTGCAGATCATATTATTGAACTCTCTACAGAAGTTCAAATAGCACTCTCCACTAGAAAACTTTTGTAAGAAAATTGGGATAAGACATTGGCTCTTATTCTCAAGGTACATTATGAGTTTATCTCTCATTTTGGACTCTCTGTATAAATACATATTGTTTAATTTGGCATTATTGTCAAAAAGGGGGAGATAGCACACTCCAAGAGATAATTGTGCAAATATGTGTAATGACTTGTAAATACTGTGCATATTGTATGGGGGAGACACATGTAAGAAAAATATGTGTAAATAAGACTTGCAAAGAGAAATTTTGAAAATTCAGAACTGTATTTTTTTTTTTTTGCACATAAACTTTGAATCATAATTGTTTTTGTCACTAATGCCAAAGGGGGAGATTGTTGGCATAAAGTTATTTTCCATTAGTGACAATACTCAAAGTTTAAACCAAGTAATACAGTGCAGACTGAATGATGGCAACACAGTTCAAACTAAGAACTAAGGACACAGTTCAAACCGAGCACTGAAGACATAGTTCAAACCGAGCATCGAAGACACAGTTTTAACTGAGTGAAGTTGCACTTAGTGTCAATTGAGTAAAGATGCACTCAATATTAACCGAGTGAAGTTGCACTTAGTGTCAACCAAGTAAAGATGCACTCTGTATTAACCGAGTGAAGTTGCACTTAGTGTCAACCAAGTAAAGATGCACTCAGTATTAACTGAGTGAGGAAGCACTTAGTGATAACCGAGCTCAGGAGGTTAACGAAGAAGTTAGTTTCTACCAAGTGACACTATATCTATCGAGTCACCAATGGTTACCAAGTTCTAGGCAACATTGTATGACTAGTATGAACCAAGCCCCTACCACTACCGAGTGCATGACGATGCCGAGTAACGTAGTGGATGTCGCGTATCAGAAGGTCATCAAGTGTGTCTGAAGAACTTGAGTTTATTTTACTATTTGGCCAACTCAGTTATATTTTGTTTACTTGTGTTTGGCCGACCTTGCATGAATAATTATTGGAATGGTATATATACATAATGTATTATATCATTCAATATAGATATACAAGAGATAGATAGATAGATACAAGAAAGACATACAAGATATAGAATATTGCAAAAAGGAGGGACATAAGATATGATATGAAAATTCATCAGCAGAAAAGAATACTCAGCAAGGTCTACCAGGAGCGGAAATGATTTCATCAATCACAGAAGGTGATCTACAATAAAGAACTCAGTCAAGTTGTAAGTTGATCTGTTGGTTCATCCTAATAGGTGAATCATTCTTGTAAATCCTTTAACAGGGTAGACTTAACCGTCTTTATTCAAATCTCCTAACAAAGTGCATACTTGTAAAGTATGTTTGTAAATCCTCTAACAAGGTGGATCTAGCAATCCTCTATGCTCCTAATAGGGCAGATCACCAGAAGTGATCATTGTAAGCCTTAACTGGCCAACTTCATACTGCAGTAACGAATCTTTGTGGGTATCATCCCCACCCCAGTTTTAATTTCTATTTTGGAAGGCTTCTGGGTCACCAAATCTCTGTGCATATATGGTTTAAATGTTTAATAGTTTTTTATGCAGCAGGATAGATGAGTGAATGTTGTGTATGGTTATTCTGAATTGACTTTAAAAGTTTTATTGTTACTGATTCACCCCTCCCCTCTTAGTAACCTATTATATCTTGAATATTTCCAACAAACCTCCCATGTCATTATTAACCCTCACTATAGAGGACTTTAGAGGAAAAGAAATTGATCCTATGGTAAAATAGGCATTAAAAAAAAATTGGATGATGAAATTTTTTTCCAAAGCTTTCATTTAGTTTCTCTAGAGGAATAATATTGAGAATTTTAAGGCAAGATGTAAGAAAATAAAGGTAGAGCAACCTGACAGAAAGTACTTTCACATTGAAGAGGAGGTCAAAGATAGCCTCATGGAAGAGTTTGGCTAGAAAACCCCTACAAGGGGAAGGAAATTGCTAAAATAATTAGGAGTCATGATACTAGCTAAATGGGACATTGCCAATGCAATGATTTTTGATATAGTAAGGAAGGAGAAAGAGACCTAATTTAAGACTGAGGATGAGGTGTTACAAGCCCATAAAGGGGTCAACTATAGTGATGAACACAAATCCTTGGTCATGTGGTTCATCTAGAAGAGAGAAATGGCCAGAGTTCATGAAGTCTTAGATTATGAGCATATGGGCAGTCTCATGGTCTACAGGGTTGATAAGGTAGATAGTAAAAAGGTGGCCCTAATAAATAAATAAATGACTGACTTTGGTGTATTAGTAGAAACCAAAGATAAAAATAATTTTTTAGAACTAAATGAAAATTTTGAAAATTTTTTTTGGAAGTCTATGATGAAAGAGGCAGAAAAATCTACCAACTGGAAAGCTAAATTATACAATTGGAGTAGCAATTTGGGAAGAGAAAGGTAGGCACATGGTATGGCCAACTTAGAATTTCTCCTCCTCTCCTCATGTTCTAACCTTCAACCCTATGCCCATTGTGGAGATTCTAGGCACACCTCAAAAGCCATATTTCTACACTGCTGAGGAGCTTGAAGAATAAAAGGCCAAAATATGGTCACTACATGTGGAACTAGATATCTAACATGAGGAAAAATTTAGACATACAATTTTGTATCTAGTGGATAGGGTAGGTTGGTCCTTATTTTACAAATTATCAAGGTTAGTAGAGATATGGAATGAATTGATTAATGATGAAGTAACCTTGAGGCCAATGTTGAATAAATGGATCAGCAAGGATGATGCCATCACAAAACTTTATTATTCTATCATTGACTTTTCTGATGAGTAGATTGAATAATCATTTTATCAAGCCAATGATCTCCTAGATTTTGATTAAAAGAGGGACATGCTCCAAAAAAGAATAAATAATTTCTTTTTGAAGTATCTGGGAAAAAGTTTTGATCTCTTTCCTCATGCATTAAAAGGCATAGGTAAAATAAAAGAAAAGGGTGGGCCAATGAATTGAAGGAATTAATGAGCATTAGGTTAAATAAAATAGTAAAAAAAGAAAATTATATCTGATTTTATAGGACCAACGAGGAAGTTGTATGGGTACAAATTTTTTTGACTCTTTCAAACAAGAATTTTTTGAGATAAAGACAATGGAAAAAGATATCCTAAAGAGAGCAAGAAATATTAAGTTACAACTAGCTATATGATACATTTTTGACAAATGGATAGATGAATATTCCCCAGAAAAATAGTTGTTGAAAATGGTAGTTGAAAGGGATAATATAGACAAAGCAGTTTCCACAAAAAAAGTGTAGTTATTAATGGAACGGTTCAAATAGAGGAAAGAGAAAAAGAGAAACAAACTACAACAGTTGACAGGGCCATTCAAACTAATGATCTGGTAGAAGAGCAACCAATTGTTATAAATATCTAGATATTAGAGCTTGATACATCACGTGCAAGCCAAGTTGTCCCACAACCTAGAGAATAACAAATGGAACAAGATCAATCATCAGGTGCAATGGATCTACAAGACATTACTACAATAGAGTTGGCCCCACCATGAGGTAGTCAATGAGAAAGCCATTATGTTACAAAAGGAAAACAAACACCAATTTTTGTCTTTTCTTGTGCATCATTATAATAGTGACATTTTTTTTCTTGTTTTAAATCTTGTTATTCCAAGGATAGTTGTCATTTCCTTCTATGCCTAATGTTTTTTGCAACTCATACTATATAAGTGAGTTCCTAAGGCTAGAGGAGGGTCCAAATTTCTTTTGTTGCATGAGTATATGTAAATTTTGAGTCAGTCCATGAGGAGTATAAATCAATTCCAAGATTGAATAAAGTTATAGTTGTTAGTCTTTTGTGTTATTTTTTATAGTGATGATCACTGAATTGTATACACTTCAATGAAAATGAATACAAATATTGTGAGTTGATTTCACCGCAAATCTTGTCTCTTTATTTGTCTTTGATATGTTCTCTAAAATTTTAACAGAAATGTGTATTAAATTTCAGTTGTAATTCACTCTAAATTATATTTTAGTTTTCTTTTGCTAGTAATATAATGGATTATATAAATGCTTAATGCAAGTTAAAAGAACACCATAGTTTTAAGTGAAGCTTTGATAAGTATGAGATTTGGATGTGAATATAGATAAATCTTTACACAAAGTGTTGACATAGGGTCAAAAATAGGTGTCTGATCTTTGTGAGTAATAACCCAGTGGATAAGGCACTAACCATATTTGTGAGTTAATATCATTGGAATGCTTT
Organism: Cupressus sempervirens; assembly: GCA_028749045.1. Classification (NCBI taxonomy): domain Eukaryota; kingdom Viridiplantae; phylum Streptophyta; class Pinopsida; order Cupressales; family Cupressaceae; genus Cupressus; species Cupressus sempervirens. The sequence goes on from CM053784.1 coordinate 80,891,380, forward strand.
GCATCAATGCAGAAGAATTAATCAATCAATATTTTACATTTTTTTTATCCAAGTGTGAAATTCAAGTCTGTACTTGATTCAAGGTTTCTAGGGTTTTTGGTAGAATAGCTAGATATCATCTCTTTGTGCCTAATGAATTAGAAGAAAAAAGGCTTAATAATCTATTGTTTCTGGAGTTCAAGTTAAGAATCTTTTTTTTAAGTGGATAAAGTTAAATTCCTGAGGTAAACCACCTAAATCTTGCAGAGTTTGAAGTGGAGAAGACTCTAATGTCTTGTTAGTTGGTCCTTTTATTTTGATTTGCAGAATACCAATAATGGTTTGTAGTTGATCCCTTGGTTTTCTAGCATCATAAAAGGTAGTTTAATTTTTTTGTAACGCCCCACTAAGGGATCCAAAAGAATTAACCTAAAGTTTTACTAAGTTTGCCAAAAAAAAAATTTTAAAGAATAACATACATATCAATCATAAAGTAGCAGAAGCAATGACATCCAATCATACATAAGAAAATATAACAAATTACATTCCCTAAGGATCCCAAGATGTTGAATCACATTTAAATTTAAATAAAACTAAGTCAAATAAATAAAACATCCATATGAAAGTACAAGTACAAGTCCATTACACTTAAATAATATACATTTGTTCCAAATGCTACTTGGCAATAAAATTTAGAAAGCACAATCATCCACTATACATGTCACAGGGTATGAAAGGCTAAAAGAGTATATATTTATAAAAATAGATTATATCATCCCTCTCAAATCCATGAAACAAAGTACAATACCACAAGTGAAATCATCCATCATAAAGATACAACCATCCATCATAATACACAAATATAGAATGAAAGAAAATGCAGACAAGGAACTCCAACCACGGCATCAATGGACAAACCTCAATAGTAAGGGTAAAAGCACTACCACCTGACCTCATGGTAACCCAAAAAGGTCCACTTCCACCATGCTAAGGAGATAGTGCACAGTCCCAAATAGGATATCAATCCCAAAATCAAATATAATATCTATGTCATGGAAACTCTAAAAGTAATCTAACTCAAAGGTTCCAAGATAAACCAACATCTAGACCTAGAAGCAAACAAAGACATGTAGGAAATCTATACTACTAGTGGACAAGTGTCATCACATGAACCAACTTTAGGGTTACCCAACTAGTCATTTAATCCTTTGGCCCCTTAGTGACTCTATATGACATTAGTATCCTTTCATACTGACAAGGAATACTAACAATGCAAGGTCGCAACCAAGCATCCTCTCTACTCTCATCCTAGTCTATACTAGCACTCGAGGCATGAATAAAGAAAACAAAGACTCTTATTAGGTTCATTTTACTCCCATTTAGTGTAGTGTTATCACTTATTAACTACTTATAATGGATTATATTGGCAGACACTTTGGGCCCCAGCCTCCATTGCAAGCCACTTCCCAACTTAACATATAGATTACTTGTCATAGGCTCATAAAAGTACAAATCAAAGAATCACAATTTTCACCTTAGCCCTATACAAGTGACTAGAAAGCATCATAAGATAATTCACAATAACACATCAGTCTTGTACAAGAAACTAGAAAGAATCCCAAAAATAACTAATTGGAGAATCAAAGGTTAAGTCAAATAGGTCAAAACCTTCCTCACATTATCACATAAGAACATTGAAAGCAATAACAAGCAATAAATCCAAACTTATCATAGAACATACCAGACACATTACCATGGTTGAGTTTAAAAGATCAATATCAAATCATCATAAAAACCACAAACATAGAACTTCCAAGCCTCTGGTAGATGTCCTAAAATTGGTCAACACTCTAGTCAACCCAAACCCAAAACATAGCCAACATACAGATAACAATGTAGCATTATAGTTTGGTTTGATTTTGTAAACACATAGTTTGATGTATCAGTAAGATTTAAGTTTTTGTTTCCATGCATGTTTTCAAATATATGAAATTCATAGTTTATCCTTACAACTTACCCCATCCCTGCTTTTTGAACAATTTGCACAATTTATCCTTAATTTAAAATAATTATCTTTCAAATTATTAAATTAATAAATATTGATTATTAAATAAAATACTCACGATTCTGTTAATAATTACTTTATTAAATAATAATAAAGTAAATATGATTAATCAATTGATACTCATCAATAATAATCTAAATTACTAAACTAGTAAGTATTAATTAATTAATAATTAAAAATTTTAATAAAAATCTTAAGTATTCAATATTTATTAATTAATTTAATAATTATTAATAAAAACTATTAATAAGTAATATTTAAAATTATTAATAAATTACAAATAAAATTTAAATTAAATTAAATTTAAAAAACTTAAAAACTTTACCTTACGGCTAATGTTTGTTGGTCGCTCTTAAAAGGTAGTTGTCATGAGGCCACAGGCTGCCTGCTACGGCCAACAGCCGATCTGTGTATGCAAGCTGTGCATAAGCTATCGGGGGGGGGGGGGGGTAAGGGGTAGGTGGGGGTTTGGTGGCTCTGCCTCCCGACTACAATATATAAAATTTTAGTTATTTATTTTTAAAAAATAAATTTGTTATAACATTTTCAAAAATGCCCCTCCCAAATATAATGTTTTTAATTTTTTTTTAAATAACAATTGCAAATTTAGTCTGATAGGAAAACCCAGATCAACCTGCCAAACTCATAATCTAAAATTTTCATTTCTTTCAAAACCATTCGCAGTTTAATTTGCAACTTTAAACCTATAAAACAAGGATTTTACTAATATGTAATCCTCACATATATAGAAGAAACCCACATGCATGCTAGTAATTTCAAAATAAAATATTGAAAGATTCATCACAATGAATTTTGGATAAACAATTCACAATCATGATGAAGACAAGGATGTTAAATTTCATAATTAACTAGGTGAACAAAACACAAGGATCTACCTAGTTCTGATGCTAAATCACAAACACCCAAAGATTGTGAGAGAAATCTCTTCTCTTCAAACCTTCTCTCTAAAAAATTCCCTTCTCCAAAAATTCACGATCCCTAGAAAATGGACCCTCAAATGCTGATAAGGAGTTCTCTCCTAAATTCGGGGCACTAATTGTGTGATCACCTGAGGGAACTCCTTGATCACATCTTTTTAACTCTTTATTATCTTTTTTGAAACTTCATGCATACTTTATGCAATTTTAAATATCTTTAAGAAATTAATTCCTTTTTGACTCTTTAATTTATTTTTGAAGCATTTATTGATAAAATATTTATTAACTTAAGTAACAATAATATTTAGCATTTATTTAAAAATGATCTCCTAAATATATTATTATTAAATTAAATAAATATTGATACGCACTCAAACTACACTTATAATTTTCTCTTTAACTTTAATTATTTTTATTTAATTAATTTGAAACTAATTAAATATAATTAAATATTGAAAATATCACAATAATTTCCATTAAATTAAATCATTAATTTAATCTTTTAATCTAACTTAATTAACAGAAAAAATACCAAAGACCTATAAGATGAAATACAAAAACCCATCATAAAAGACCACATACAAGATCAAACTCTAGGGTTATAATCACAAATTTACATCATATGATGCATTTGGAAGGGTAATCATCTCAAATACCTATCCTAATTTTCTAGGACAAATGGGTTTAAATATTAGGATTTGGACTCAAGAATTTATATGCCCTCTCTTACCATTAAGATATTGCAATTAGGATATGCTCATCCTGGCAATTCAGGGAAGTCAATACTCAGTACCTATAATCTGGATAAAATCCACACATATAATCTAAACTAAACTGGCAATGGTAGGAAGTGGTGCATCATGTATATCCTGTCTAGCAGGTGACTATGACTCCCTTCCTTAACCACATCAGAAACATCATACATAAAGAAAATATACACACACACCATACACATGCAATATGGGGTAAGTATCCATAGAAAACACATACAAATAATTCATTTAACTAATCATCATCAAATAATTGAAATCATTGTAATAATCACCATCAAGGTATAATCATGCATACATGAAGTAACTAGTACCAAGTAGTCTCATCATAAAATCAACCAAGTGTGAAACAATATCTGAAAATCTAAAGATAATGCTACTAATCATCAAGCATAAACTAGCCTAAAAGAGTTTGGCAATAATAATAAAATGTAAACTAGGGGTAGACACTACATCCACCCCCCTAGACTTAGGCTTACTCCTGGAAGCCTACAAGAATGGTAAAACTAAAGAAATCACTGTGTGGGTCCCATTGGACCCTTTCCCCCTATAGGAAGATATGACTTCACTGAGAACATTCTCTGGGACCTACCCACATCTCTAACCGTAGGTTCAAAAGCTACAGGTCTCTAGTATGATAATTATGATTTCTATTAAGGGCACTAGGATGACTTGTGTCTAGTTGTCTGCATGAGAAACACTCTCTATCGAAACTCCTCTACATTCTAGGTGCACTAGACTATTGAACACTACCCCCACTAGCATAAGATTGGTTGCTCAGGATAGGCTAAGTGTACTAACTTTTCTTGTTGTGTTGAGTGTTATGATAGCTCCTAGCACTGGAACCACCACCACCACTCTATGTTGGAGGATAAGTTCTTGCCTACTATTGATTACCTCTAAAAGGAGGTTTCTACTATCACCTCTTCCCTGATACTGAAGGTGCTCCCACAATGCCCCAATGTCATAGGTTGACACTCTACTCCACAAGAATGGCTTGATGTACTACATCTTTGAGGATTTTAGGTTCAAATACCTTAACACCCACAACTAGATGGTTGTTCAAGCCTCTAATGAAATGTTGAGCCAACTATGTTGGTTTATCACTAATTTGTTAATAGGGCATGAGCTCATAGAATTTGTGCTCATATTCTTCTACGTTCATAGTGAATTGTCTTCGGTCATGGAATTCATTAGCTCTATGTTGGTTCCATTCTTGTGGTAGGAATTGCTCATGGAATTTTTCCAAGAATAACTCCCATGTGACATTGTTCATATTTATACCATGTTTCTTCTCTTTGATAGTCCACCAAGTGGCTCCAAAGAGTTCTAGGTTGGTAATAGAAAATCTCACTTTGACATTAGTGTCAAAGTCCTAAATAGAAAAAACCATGTCAAGAGCAATAAGCCATTGCTTGGCTACACAACCTTAACCATGCCCATTAAAGGGCTTAACCTTGGACCTCTGAAGATCCTTCATCTGAGCAACTACAATGGATCTCTGTTGATCCCTCTGAGGGCTCCTAGACCTAGGTTGAGGCTCATTTTCTACCTAATGAGCTTCATCCTAACAATGAAGAGGAGGTAGGTGATCAATGATGGTCTTCATCATTTGCCTTAGGTCAACTTTCTAAGAGTTGGTTTGTTGCTCTCTATGGTTCTCTTCCTGCTACTCACTGACATGATCTCCCCTATCCTCTTCCTAATTAGGGCCTTTTTCAATAGACTCATGTACACTAAAGTTTCTTCCTCATCCATGACCTTTACCATGGCCTAGGCTATGGCCTCTAATAGAAGATCTCATCCTAGATACCATCCTACAATAATATCTAAGATACAAGATGCTATAATAACCATAAAACATACTATTGTAAAGCATAGATAAAATTAACATGTTTTGAAAATAGTATAAGTTCAATTTTTAGTTTTGCCTATTTTTAGGTTTAAGTATATTTTAGTTTTGAAGTCTAAAAGTTCAAGTTTGAAAATATACAACTAAAATGTTAAGTTTTGTTTCAATTTAACAAGTTCTAGTTTCAGTTTGAAATAGATAAACACAAAAGTTTAAATTTTCTTTTATTTCAACTAGTTAACAATTAATGGCATTCCAATATGCCTAGAGCTCCCAATGTAGAACTTAGGCTCTGATTCTAGATGTAACACCCTTCCAAGCAATTCAAAAGAATTAACCTAAAGTTTTACTAAGTTTGCCAAAAAAAAAATTCTTAAAGAATAATATACACATCAATCATAAAGTAGCAGAAGCAATGACATCCAATCCTACATAAGAAAACATAGTACATTACATTTCCTAAGGATCCCAAGATGTTGAATCACATTTAAATTTAAATAAAACTAAGTCAAATAAACACCACATCCATATGAAAGTACAACAACAAGTTCATTCCGCTTAAATAATATACATTTGTTCCAAATGCCACTTGGCAATAAAATTTAGAATGCACAATCATCCACTATACAATTCATAGGGTATGAAAGGCTAAAAGAATATACATTTATAAAAATAGATTACATCATCCCTCTCGGATCCATGAAACAATGTATAATATCAAAAGTGAAATCATCCATCATAAAGATATAACCATCCATAACAATATGCAAAGATAGGATGAAAGGAAATGAAAACAAGGAACTCTAGCCATGGCATCAATAGACGGATCTCAATGGTAAGAGTAAAAAGCACTACCACCCGACCTTGTGGTAATCCAAAAATGTCCACTCCCAGCATGTTGAGGAGATAGTCCCAAGTCCCAAATAGGACATCAATCCCAAGAAAAGTAATATCTATGTTCGAGAAACCCTAAAAGTAATCTAACTCAAAGATTCCAAGATAAATCGACATCTAGACCTAGAGGCAAACAAAGACATGTAGGAAATCTATATTTCTAGTGGAAAAGTGTCATCACATGAATCAACTCTAGGGCTTTACCCAACTAGTCTTTTAATCCTCTGTCTCCCTAGTGACTTTATGTAGCACTAATATCCTTTTGTACTGACAAGGCATACTAATGATGTAAACTTGCAACCAAGTGTCCTCTCTACTCCCATCCTAGTTTGTACTAATACTTGAGGCATGGGTGAGGAAAACAAAGACTCTTATTAGGTTCATTTTACTCCTATTTAGTGTATTTTTATCACTTGCTAACTACTTAGAATGGGTTACCCTAGTAGCCACTTTGGGCCCCGACCTCCATTGAAAGCCACTTCCCAACTTAACATATAGATTACCCACCCTATGCTCATAAAAGTATTAATCAAAGAATCATAATTTTCACCTTAGCCCTATACAACTGATTGGAAAGAATCAAAAGATAATTCACAATAGCACATTAGTACTTTACAAGCAACTGGAAAGCATCCCAAAAATAACTAATCAGAAACTCAAAGGTTAAATCAAATAGGTCATAACATTCCTCACATTATCACACAAGAACATTGAAAGCAATAATGACCAATAAATCCAAACTCATCATAGAGCATACCAGACACATTGCCATGGTTGAGTTTGAAAGATCAAAAATCAAATCATCATAAAAACCACAAAAAAAAAACTCCCAAGCCTCTGGTAGACTTCCTAAAACTGGTCAACACTCTAGTCAACCCAAGCCTAAAACATAGCTAAAATACAGATAACAATATAGTTTTATAGTTTGGTTTGATATTGTAAACAAATAGTTTGATGTATCAGTAAGGTTTAATTTTTTGTTTCCATGAACATTTTTGAAATATATGTAATTTACTGTTTATCCTTGCAACTTAACCCATTCTCATTTTTTCAATAATTTACAAAATTTATCCTTAATTTATGAAGTCGCAATTAACCCCATTAAATATCATATGATAACTTAAAATAATTATCTATCAAATTATTAAATTAATAAATATTGATTATTATTCCATAGAAAAATGATGGTGAGCAGAGCTAAAAGAGCAAAAAGTGCAAAAAGTGAAAATTTATCAAATATAGGCCAAAATTTTCCAAAGAGATCCACAAATGTAAGAAGACAAGGGCATTCTCATGTGAACAAACCATTCGTGCATAATCTAAGGAGCCCTATTGCAAAGAATGAGTGGATGACACAAAGTATGTAGGGAAATCTGCAGTTGCAACTTCTAACAACTTTGCTCTGTTGACAGATCTGCACTCTAGGAAGTTCAAAAATTCCACGAGTCACTACCCTAAGCATGATCCTTTACATCATTCTATGGAAGTTCAAAGCAACGTAGAGCCAATAATTTTCTCTACAACAAGTTTAGACAAGAAAATATTTGTTTTCAATGCTACAAAATATGCTATTCGAAATTTGAATTCTTTTTATCTAAGACAAAAGGGTTTTGATTTCCATCCATTTAAAGAATTTCTATCTCATTTGAAGAATTCCTCTTCTTTGCATTCATTGTCCATTTATATTCCTTTGCATTGTAGGGAAACCTACTTTCTCTAGGCAGACCCTGTGCATCCTAAGGCTTCTCAGCCCCACTTAGAAAATCATGAAGACAATGTCCTCATCATCAGTAATCAAGAGAGTGAAGAATTTTGGATAGAATGTCAAGAGTTTGGTCCATTCGCCTTTTGGAACAGTCCAAAAGTAGAATTACACCATTTGATTGATTGGTTGTAGGATTTCTATGCTTCTAGGTAAGTATTTCACATTATTCTGATAAATTAATCTTTACGCATTATTGTGATGAAGAAGTAAAAACAAAAATCTTAGGGTTTCTAATTATATGTTTAAGGGTCATGTGATTAAGTTTTTTGATTGGATCCCTAATTGTAGAGAGGATAATCTAGATTTAACTATACCTACATGGTTTGTTATTAATTCAATTCCTCCAGAGTTAAATCAAATAGGTATCATTAGAAGAATTGGTAGAATAGTTGGTGAACTAATTGGTTTGGATGCATCATTTGAGAGTCGCAATAACATAAAACTCCTTATCAAACAAAATGTGAACAATATAAACCCTAAATAATTGAAGGTTATTACAAATAGATCAACTTACAAACTAAACTTTTAGAAGTATGATGGTAAGATCTCAGAGATCATCAGGCTCGATGATGAAAGGAAGTCTTCCTTTAGATTTCATCCCAGAACTACAGATCTCAACTACTATCATTCTAAGATAAGTAAAAGGCAATTGAGTATGGTATAGGAGGAGTATGAATCTAGGGAAAATTGGTTTAAAAATATAAAAGATGAAACAAAAAATTCAAGGGAAGACAAATTAAAGAAGGAGAAGGTAGGAAAGGGTAAAAAATCAGCATATCAAGATAAGGAAGGTCAGCAGGATAGAAATTATATATCTCTAGAATATAAAGATGGAAATCTTCAGATGGGGTTTGAATAACTCACTAGTTAGGAGTAAGGCTAATCAGCCCTCTCTAGATCTGCTAGAATTGAATAATAACCTATGTTCCATGAGAGAGTCTCTTAAAGCATATAATAGACCAAAATTATAGAGTATAATTGTGGATAACAGAGAGTAGGGGAAGAAAGATAGGAAATCTAAGAAAAAGAAAGCAGTTAGAAAAGAAGACGGTGAATCAAAAATCCTAACATAACCGAATTTGGAGGGTAATAAGGATTCAGCTATTTCACGAAGGTGTTTGGAAGACATGGAACAATCATTACTATTTGAAGTCTCAACAAAGAGAGAAAGAGGAACAGAAGATAAATCTCCTAAACTACAAAGGACAAAACTATCTTTAGCAAGCACTACCTTTGAAAAAGAGTCTCCTGAGCGATTAACCAAATTTTGGCAAACCCCATTTCCAAAAAAAGATTATTCAAATAATAGGGTTAGATCACAAGTTTTAGGAGAACTTAAATCAAAAGATATTCCTATTCTAGAATTCCAAAAAAAATTGAATCAAAAAAAGGAGAGGAAAGAAGAGATAGAAATAGAATGGCTAAAAAAGGAGGAAAATGACTATATAGAGAAGCTTTTAGAAGAGCTAAGTAGGGTTTTTTATTTTGACAATGAAGATATGGATAACTTGGCAGAAACAGAAGAACTCCTCCAGAAAGTTCTACAGTTGGGAGGAGACAATTACACCTTTATAGATCTTAAAAGAGACTTATTACTATTTGAAAAGGAGGATAAGATTTCCAAATATTCAATGATAGAGAGTAGAATTGAAGAAAACAAAGACATTGTGACTGAGACTCAAAAAGGTATAATAGAAAAATTATTACCAAGACCTTGAATCAGAGGAAAGGGAAATTGAAAAAGAGAATGAGGAAAACATTAAAGATGAAACTGTTAAGTGTGCTCAGGAAAACTTGGAACAACTGGGCATAATAAAGAACTTGGAAGGAAATAGATTTCCTAATTGTAGTAAGACAATAGCAAAAAGAGGTAGAAAATCATTCAAGGAACTTAGAGAAGCAGATGGTAACAATTGGGAACAGCAAAAAATTAGTCATCTTTTCAACAAAGGGAAGGGGAAGAGCCTTTCCACGGAGCCATGAAGATTACCACATGGAATGTTAGGGGCCTAAATGCCCCTAACAAAAAAAGAATTTCAAAACAAAACCTAAATAAGTTTGAATCAAATATCATATTACTATAAGAAACTAAGTTAAATAAATTAGAAGGAATAAATTTAGGTAAAAAACTAGGTAATTGGAGTTGCAACATGCATGAATTTGTAGGTGCATCTAGGGGTTTAGGGTTCATATGGAATCATAGGAAAAATTATTTAGATATATTAACAACTAAAAACAACTAGATTAGTGGTTTAGTTAATAGTGTTAAATCAAATATCAAGTTTATTCTTTTTAATGTATATGGGTCAGTTAGTAATTTAGAGAAAAAAATAGTTTGGAAAGAAATCAGCCAGTATATGGGAAATTTTCAAAAAAATCCAATAATTCTAGGAGGAGATTTTAACACAATTAAACCTGAATGAGAAAAATGGGGGAGTTCTATGGATCTCCCAATCCATGAAGGATTTCAATGAATGGTATGAAGGTCATAATTTAATTGATATCCCTTGCAACAATGGGATACATACATGGAACAACAAATAGAAGGATTTTTCATATATTACGAAGAAATTAGGTAGGTTTTTCATCAAAGGAGATTTAGAAATAAATAATCTAAATATTTAGTTCTTGATCCTTCCAATTGCTGGTTTCAATCATTTCCCTGTCAGATTGGAGCTTATTGAACCCCATAAACCCATTAGAAATTTATTTAAATGCAAAAAGATGTGGTTTTTGGATTCTAGTTTCTTAGAAAATATCAAAGTATCGTGGTCTCAAGATGAGTTTGTAGGATCAAAAATGTTTATTTTTGTTTCTAAAATGAAGATGCTCAAAGAAAATATTCTTAGATGGAACAAAGATCATTTCAAGAATATTTACAAAGAAAAATTAAAAATTGAAGATAGATTAAAAGAATTAAATTTAGAAATTATCAAACATGGAACAAACAATGATAGCTATAAGTTAGCAAAAGAATTATTGTCTAAACAAGAAGATATTTTGACCAAGGAAGAAATTTTCTGGAGACAAAAATCTAGAGAAAGGTGGCTAGAGGAGGGAGATCAGAATACTAAATATTTCCATAATTCAACTCTCTACAATTGAGCTAAGAGTACTATAACAAGGATCAGAAACCATGAGTGGATAGAGACTAATAAAACATCTAAAATTGCTAAGATTTTTGTAGATCATTTCTAGAAAATATTAAACAATTTGGAAGGGTCAAACAGAATAGAGCAAGACAAATTGCTTGAAGAAATACCTAAATTGGTTTCTCTAGAAGATAATAAAACTTTAAACAAACCAATTATGCTAGAAGAAGCAAGGAGTGTAGTATTTAACATGAATCCAAAGAAATCTCCATGTCTAGATGGATTTCAGATCCTCTTTTATCAAAAATGTTGGGATATTCTTGGTAAAGATCTTTGGGAGGTGATAGAAGCCTCAAGGAAGGGTGGTTCAGTACTGTCAAAAATCAATCACTCTTTTCTTACCTTAATTCCTAAAAGGTTAGACCCTAAGAATCCAAGTGATTTTAGGCCTATCGCTTTATGCAATACCATTTATTAAAAAAATTCTAAAATTCTAGCCAATAGACCTAAATCAATTATGCCTAAAATTATTTCAAAAGAGCAAATGGGCTTTGTGCTAAGTAGATCCATTTTGGATGGCATCATTATCATTTAGGAGGCTAGTCATTCAGTTCTTAAGAATAAAGAAGCATGTATGTTAATGAAATTGGAAATTCAGAAAGCATATGATATGGTAGATTAGTGTTTCATCTACAAAACCTTAGAAGCTTTTGGTTTCTCTCGTCAATGGATTAATCTAATTTTTAAGTGTATTTCCACTACTAAGATTTTTGTCCTAATCAATGGGTCACCTAAAGGTTTTTTTGAGATATCAAGGGGAATAAGACAAGGGGATCCATTATCCCTATTTTTATATATCATTATGGTAGAAGCTTTTGGGAGATCTATAATAAAAGTTTATAAAAATAAAGACATTAAAGGGGTAACTGTTACTAGGAATATTCCTAATATCACTCATCAACAACATGCAGATGATACAATCTTGCCAGGAGAAAGCTCATAGAAGAAGGTACTCAATTTAAAGTTAATCATTGAGAGATACATGAAAGCTTCTAGGCAAAAAGTAAACGAAGCCAAATCAAAAATATTTTTTATCAATATGGAAACAAACATGGAAAATCAAATCTATCAAATTATGGGGTATAAAAAAAGTATCTTCCCATGTAAGTATCTTGGTATAGATCTAGAAAAGAGTACAAAATTAGGGAAGGTATGGCATAACACTTTGGAAAAAATGGAAGCTAGGATTGGTAGTTGGAAAGACAAATGGTTATTAAAAGTAGGCAAGAGCATTAAGATAAGATAGGTCTTATCTACTATCCCAACTTATCCTCTTTCTTGTCTTCCTCTTCCTAAACATCTCCTCCACAAGTTTGAAGCAGGGATCAAAAAAATCCTATTGAATGATTGTGAGGAATCCAAAAAATTGTCTCTAATTAAATGGGATAAGGTTTGTAAACCCAAGGAGCTCAATGGATTAGGAATTAAGAATCTTCTATGGAAAAAAAAAGCATTACGGGCTAAATTGATTTGGCACCTATATTCAGAAAGAGAGCAAAAATGGCTGAGATTTTGTACAATAAGTATCTTAGTGCAAATGACCCTAGCTCAATTTTCATAATGAATTCTCTTCCGAAGGGATCAAAAAGTTAGAATTTCATGGTTAAGTGTCGTCATTTAGTAAGAAAATTTCTAACTTGGGATGTTGGTAAGGGAGATGAAACTCTTTTTTAGGAAGACTCTTGGGATGGACATCCACCTATTGACAAAAGCCTTGAACCTGTCAATCTCAAAGATAAACTTATTAATTTTTGGGGGAGGAAAGTTAGTGATTATAAAATAGAGTCCCACATGAATAATCAATCAATTTCGAGCTAGAAATCCTTGGAAGAAGTAGATTTGGATCTTGAGGAGGCTATGGCTTATAAAAATATCATCTCTACCTGGATAGTCAAATAGATGGAGAGGAAGGATAAATTGATTTGGGATACATCAAATGATGGCAAAGATAGTGTAAAAAATGGTTATAAAGATCTGATTAATTCCAAAAGATGGGAGGATGTGGAGATTCCTCTTAATCTATATTAGGACCCTGCATGTCTACTGAAAGCCAACTTTTTCTTATGGTTAGCTTTTCAAAATAGGATTTTGATAGTAGATAGGCTTAATAGAATTAGTTTGGCAAGCCCGTCGAGATGTGTTCTTTATAAAAATGATTTCAAAAATGTTGACCATCTCCTTTATAATTTCCCTTACTCTCGTAAGTGTTGGAATGGCTCATACATAAACTTGGTTAGTATTCTTTGTTTTCGAAAAGTCTTAAGGATTTTCTTATTGGATGGCCATCTCACATCTGTAAGGGCATCTATTGTAAACTCTGGAATACTAGTCCTTCTATTCTCATGTGAGAAATTTGGAAAGAAATAAATAGGAGGATTTTCTATGATAAAGAGATGAATGCAGAAGAGCTAACTCTAAAAATCGAAGCAAGTATAGTGGAAAATGCTAATTCCTATATTAGGACATCTAGTATGGAAGAAGGCTCCTTTTCTTTATGGGATGGTATAATAAAAAATATTTGGCCCAAGTTGATCAATCCTCTACTTATTTATTCTAAGAAAAATAAAGAGGCTAGGAGAAATTGTAAATGGTTTCCACTCCCGAAGGGCTAGGAAAGCTTAATTTCGACAGAGCTACTAGAGGCAACCTAGGGGTTGCTAGTATCAGATGTATTGCCAATGATGACATCTGGTAAGTGGCTAGCCAAAAAAGCTATGTCCATCAAACCTACTACTAACAATCTAGCTGAGTTTGTAGCCTTGGAAGAAGATCTGAGAATATGTCTTTAGTTAGGTATATCTAAGCTCATTATTGAGGGTGATTCTCATATTATTTTAAACATAAGTAGGAATTGATCAACTCCTAATTTGATTCTTAATTTGAGATTACAAGAAGTTATCCTTTCAATTCATAAGTTTGAGGATGTAAGGATATGCCACATTTATAGAGAAGGTAACTCCAAGGTAGATTTGATGGCGTTAATTTTTCTAAAATAAGGTTTAGGGATTCATTTGTATTGTAATTTTATATATATATCACTAATTTTTAAGTTATTATTAATATTATGTAATAGGTTGTATTAGGTATTATATTAGAACTAATTCTTGGTCTAGTTAGTCTTTGGGGTTTTACACTTATAATGTCGCGTGTGCATTAAATTAGAGAGGATTATGTGGGTATTTAGGGTTTATTATGTGGCATGCTACTACTTTTTATCTGACCTCAAGGGTTTCAAGTACCATCATTAACTATCAAGGTGGACAATGCTCCATGATTTAAAGACATACCCTTTACATAGGGTTTAGTGTTCATAAACTTATAAGGTGTCGATCGTTTGTCATTTAATTATGACATGGTGATGGATAGTTCATCTATTAGTTAAGGCTTCTAGGCTCTTCGAGATTTCTTGATATTGGATCTTTGTCTTTTATATCTATCCTCTATTATTAGCAGGAAGGGTTTGAAGTAGTTGGATATGGATACTAACATTTGTGTATTCCACACATCCAAAGTGCAAACTATGGCATTTATTAGAAATGTTAAGCTAGAAAGGTGGAACAGTATCCTCAAGGTAGTGGACATCATGACAAGAATTATAGTCAGTAGAGCAATTGTAGAAGGTGTGTTCAAGTATGATCTTTCATGGAGGATGAACAGTGATGTAATTGGCATTTTTATAGAGTGCATGGTGAGAGTTGGTTTCAAAAAATGGGCCATGGTCCAATTATGCCTAAACATCTTCCAATCCACCTGGTGCAAAGGCATTGAGGAAGCTATTATGGGTTTAGATGAAGATTTATGTATACCTCTCCTTGAGATGTACATGGAGCATCCCCCAGGGAGTCTTATCATTGCTAATATTCCTAGACATCCAGCTGTAATCATCAGAGATAGGGTGGCCTTTAACATGGCATGGCCCAAGATGGAATCCTACTTCCACTTTTTAATGAGTTGGAGAAATATTACACCTATTATTAGTCATGGTGGTTGGTAAATTACCTGGTTGGTAAATTACCTCAAATTGCATAGGGCATACATCCATCCTAGAGTTGTTTTTGACAACCTTGATAATTTGGACTTTTGCATGCCTCATATTGAGAAGATAAGTAAAGAGAAGTCTACTTTTGATTTTCCTCCTTTCTTAAAGGCTGACAATCCAAGTAATGTGGTTGAAGTTATTATGATTTATTGGAAGAAATAAGGGTAGGCTCGGAGAGGTTGGTTTTTGTTGTTTTGGTATCTAGTCCTCGCAGTTTTAGATGTTTCATTTGTAGAATTTAGGGGTGAGATGTATTTTGGTTTTATCATCTTAGTTGGAGCCCCTATTTTTAGGATTATGTTCTATTCTAGATTTGTAGTGGTTTGGTAATTTTATTTCAATGATTGTGTGTTATTGATCGAGTATACTATTTACATAATGGTATGTTTCTGATGTACATCTGGACATGGATGGTTGTAGTGGTTTATAAATTGTAAACTAAGACAAGTTCATTTAAATCTTTATGTATATCAGTCTAAACATTATTAGACTTAATATAAATGATTTAGTATTATGATATATCAGGTTTTGGCATGTTGTTGCTATTTCCTTTCTATTTCTTTTGTTTCATGGTTTCCTTGATTTTCCCCTCTAGTATGTGTATTGTATTATAGGTGGGGCTTGGATGGATTTAGTTTATAGTTGATATCAAGTTGGAATGAATATAGATCTTAAGGTTCTTTCCCAAGTTATGATGCCTATGATGGTTATTTCGACCTAATTGGATTTATGTTCTTTTTGCTTATGGGATAGTACTGTTTCAACATGTTATGGAAATAGCGGATCATCTTATATTAGAGATTCAGGTGAATTTCTATGATAAAATGGTAAGGTGTATTTGAAGTTGGTTCTTCATTTGTGAGGATCTTCTAGTAGTATTGATTGGTATTAGTTTTTGTTTCTTAGTTTGTTTCATTATTATTAGTATTTGGTTTATCTCTATGTTTAAGTTTATTTATTGAGGTTTACCAGTACTTGTTGCATTTTAGTAAGCCCTCTATTCTTAAGCCTCCTAGAAGGATGTGAGTTTGATCTTTAATTTGATATCAGATCTAAATAGAGGTAAGGGCTTGTTGACCTCCGATATTGATCTCAGTGTAGTTGTTTTATGAGAATTATTATGTCAGTCTTTCAATTATGCTTGATGCTTCAGTCAGGGGTATGTAAATAAGCTCTCTATCTCATGATAAAGTGTGGCTCTTTTACTGATTTGTTTATAATATCTTGTGCTTATTCATAAATTTTATAATTAGAATGTGGTTGAAAGTAAGTATCATATTAATCTAGAATGATGAATTTATATAATGAAGCCCTCAGTCTCCTCTTAGAATATGACTTAATATCTCATTTTGGATCATATTGTTAAGCTATTCAGGTGTACAGTGGCATATTTTTTGATAAGTATTCTTTTCTAGTTCTTTATTGTAGGATTTATTTTAGGGATATTCAATTATTTTGGCAATTTAATCTATTAGGTGAAGCATTATGGATTTTATAATATTGGTAGATATTATTTATCTAATATAGGAAATCAAAATCTCTTGGAGACCTTGCAAGGCTAACATTATATATTTTATTTGTTTAGAATTTTCTCTAACCATGTTGATTGATAAGCTAAGAAGGAGGGATGAATGCCCTGCTTGGGAGGTATGTCAACACATAGGCGGCACTCAATTCCAATTTATGTGGTTCTTGAAAAATGTATTGACAAAATGTAATCAAATCTGATGTTAATTGTCAGGGGTATGCCCCTTTTTATGCTATAATTAACAACAATGTATTTATATAGGATATGATTTGACTGGGGTATGCCCCTTTTAAGATGTAATAATAAAGGATGTTTGTCCCAAGCTAGACTAGAGGTTTTATTCTCTATTCTTTCCTACCAGTGCCCATTTGAATGGAGTAAAGCTATTGTAACTTATTTATTTGAATTAATAAAATTAATCAAGGCCTTGGCCATTTGCTGATCCAAAAAAAAATTGATTATTAAATAAAATACTCACGATTCTATTAATAATTAATTGATTAAATAATAATAAAGTAAATATGATTTATTAATTGATACTCATCAACAATAATATAAATTAAAGAGATTAAATTTCCACAATCCATAGCAATTAAACTGATATATTTCTGGATTTGATTGTGTAAAGATTTTTACACAATCAAATCCAAAAATATATCAGTTTAATAATATAAATTACTAAACTGGTAAGTATTAATTAATTAATAATTAAATTTTTTAATAAAAATTCTTTAATAATCAATATTTATTTATTATTAATTTTTTTTTTTTTTTTTTTTGTAAATAGCCAATGGCCATGATAATTGATTATTAATCAAATAAATACATACAATAATGTTCCACCATTCAAACAAGCACTGGTAGGAAAGAATAGGGAAAGAAAACCTCCAGTCTAGCCCAAGACCATGGTCCTATATTATTACAATGTAAAAGGGGCATACCCCAATCAAACTATTCCTATCTCATATATTATAAAGATCAAATTTACATACAATTCTTTGAGTGTAAGCTCTTTGAGACATTAAAAACTTTCTTAACGAAGTTCCATCACATTCTTGCATAGTTGCCAAGTATGAGCTTTCTTGTCTAACCAACTTGCCAATCAAACTGGTTAATCATAAAACTTGCAAAATTCCTTATACTAAAACACTATTTAAATCTACATTTATATTAAAAACCCCATCTTAAATACCATAGCTCTACACTATATCAAGAATTAACTAATATTCTCCAATAAACTTTTAAAAATATATAAAACAAATAAACTTGCGCTAAACAAAATAGTAAGGCAGAAAAGAAATTTTCTTTGTAAGCCTCCAATGGAAATTCAAATCGAGACTTAAACTTGAAATAAAATTACCATGATCTGCAAATCCTCTATTACGAGCCATCTGAAAGGAAGAGACAATCAAGCCAAAACCACCTATCTACATAATATCAAAATCTATCTTATTTTGGAGGAATGCCAAGCGGTAGGGGGCACTCTACTACCACCCATTCTCACTTATGATATCAGAGCATCAAAATTAGGCCCCATGTTGTTAGATACCATCCTTTGAATTATCCCACCCAGAGGAATTTTATGAAATCTGAGGATCTATTCTTTCATACTGTATCAACTCAGTGAATACTTTGGCAACCAAGCATAAAAATTAAACCCTCACCGATATAATTTATCCAATACTCAAACAATTATCCATCATGTTAAATATAGGTTGAAGCAATACTATCAATTCAATCAAATAAAACCTTAGATGAGCTCAAACATATTTAGAAAAAACATGATGAAATCCTATTAAACAACATACATCACTTCTATATTTATTGCTTGCGGTCACAATGTTGATTATTTGTTATTGCATTATCATAACTTGCCCTTGATACAAAGCATTGAAACACAAAATCAACCTATGATGCAAATAGTGTTTTTACCTATCTCAATAATTTGAGAAATTAAAAGAACCAAACTATTTTACAAGCATAGAGCACTATATTTGTCTTAAGGACCAGATAAAAAGAAAATTGTTGACATCCACTATAAATCCCTAAAATCTAATATAGTTATAGATCCTTCCATAGTTAGAACATACCAACCTTAGAAATCAGAAGATATGAATAAAAATACCTAAAAAACCTTAACTCCCATGGGCATCCAAATCTAAATCACTTCAAAGGGGCAATAAGATAAACCAAAATTCTTGTATTTAACATAATATATATACATGATATTAAATGAGTCAATTTCTCCATTCATCTAAATCTATAAGCTTCTCAAATCTAAGATCAGAGTTCATACAGTGAAATGTCATAACATATTGATCATGACATATACCCAACATATAAAAAATGATCTATATGATAACTATCTACTCCATGTTTTTTAACCCTTTCTCAAAAACAAAGAAAAATTCTCGAAAGGACACTAGAGATTACACCTATCTTCCAATACACCATGATGACTTCAAGGATATCATTAGGATTCTCCACATAGAAGTTATGAGGGAATTCAAAGTCAGATTTAGCCCTGTTAGTTTTCTCTGAATTCAAAGTGCAGAATTTTAGGGCATCAATATTGTCGAAGACCACTCTTGGTTGAATATATGCATTGAACAAATTGAGGTAATTTGTTAACCATGCTTTGCTTTCTTCCATGAAAATTCCTCTCCAATGAAGTAGAAATTAAATGCTTGCCTCCATCTTGGGCCATTCATGATAAAAGGCATAGTTTTCATGGATTACCAATGAAGGACAATGATAAGTCGTTTCTAATTCAGGGGACCCCAAAGGAAGATTCATATATTTCTTTGGAAAAGGAATTCATAATTTGTCATCTATGTTGTTAACTACTTTCTCCAAACCCTCCCTCCATACTAGATCAAAGATGTCGCAGTAGAGTCTGATAATGGCCCCCACCTCAACCTTTTCTCTTGCTATGCAACCACTGAAAGAGCCGATAATATCACTGTTAGTCCTCCATGAAAACTAGTAATCAAAAACCCCCTCACCGATGGCTCTTCTTATAGCAATCCTAGTCCATGCCATTCACCAGATTGAGAATTTTGTTCCATCTCTCTAGTTTAACATTTCCACAAAATGCCATTGTTCAATTTTTGGAAGCATGATAAACACTAATGTTTGAATCCATATTCAGGGAAAGAAATCACCAAATGATAGTGATAGAAGGTGACACCCAAGAAAATACAAAGGAAAAAGAAGGTTCTAGAAGCACACTATATCGTGATGACATCAAATGATGTCACCCATAAGAATCTAAGCATGAGCTAGCCTTAACTACTAAATGATGATAAGGTCATGGGTAAAAGGCTAACACCAGTAGAGTAGATAGGGGCGAATAAATGGCCCACCTAACTTCATGATGAGAAAAAAGCAGAATAAAAATCAATTAAAATATCGCTACTAAAGATAGAATAGGATATAAAGATTAGAAACTATAGAAAGGAACCATCATAAATAAATTGAAGATCAGATACAAAAAAGGTATTATACATTATTATAAGAGAGTATATATAAATATATATGTGTATGTGTGTGTATGTATATATATGTATGTATATATATATATATATGTGTGTATATATATATATATATATATATGTATATATATGTATATATATGTATATGTATATATATATATATATATATGTATATGTATATGTATATATATATATGTATATGTATATGTATATGTATATGTATATATATATATGTATATGTATATGTATATATATATATATATACATATATATATATATACATATACATATATATACATATATATGTATGTATGTATGTATTTGTAAATATAAATGTTTATAAATAAATATGAGGATGGATCTTAAGGAATTGACCCCATCCGCCCCCAAATTTGCTAAATAATCTACCTTCTGATTACCTTCCCAGAAAATATGACAAACCCTGCTATCTACAAACTTATCTAGAAGTACAAGAACTTCTTCTAACTTAGAGTTGAGTACCCAATTAGGGGTTGTTCATTTTCTAATTGAATTTAATATAATCTTTGAATCTCCTTCTATGATAACTTTTGATAAACTTAACTTATGACACAACTACAGTCCTTGGTTCAATGCCTCTAATTCTACCAGATCATTGGAAGTTGGTTGAATAGACATGGCTTTTTTGGCTACCCAATGACCTGAATCATCATTAATGATGCATCCAATAACTATTGTACCTAGGTTTCCTCTAGCAGCACCATCAAAGTTGAGTTTAGCCCATCCTTTCAGAGGAGGTGATCATCTACATTTTTCTCTTGCCTCCTTACTATTCTTCACATAGAATAGACAAGGATTAATCAAGTTAGACCTATTCTTCTTCATTTTCCCATCCCAAAGAAAGAAGGAACCTTCTTCTTTCCAAGCATTTTTAAGATGCAAATTAGTTGTTTCAACTATGTTAGCTTCCATTTTTATTATTAACTCTTCAAGCTTCAATTCTAAGTTACAGAAAATACATTGATTCCTTTCCTTCCATATTTCCCATACTAGTATGGAAGGAAAAATTTTCCATAGTTTATTATAAATGCCCTTGGCTAAGTTAGTAAGCCATCCCTTAAGGAGTTCAAAAAAAAATTTAGGAAAGGCGTTGACTGCCCCAACATGTGCCTGAGCTATTCCCAACATCTTTTGGAAAAAGGACAATTAAATAAAAGATGATTAGTGTCTTTGCCATTTTGTTTACATAGAACACATCTAGATGGACCTTGAAAACCAAGTTTAAGTAACCTGTCCATGGTTAGAACTCTATTTTGGAAAGCTGGCCATAAAAAGAATCCTAATTTTGGAAGGCATGTAGAATCCCAATAGAGCTTTAGTAAAATATCCACGTTGTCTCATTTTTGAGAATCTAATAGTGCCCTATATCCATTTTTCACTCTATACTTCCCTTCATTTGAGGTTGCCCAAATAAGTTCATCTTTCTCCTTTGATTGCTTAATCTTCCTATCTTCTAATAATTTTTCATAATCTTTAATCATCTCAACATCCATACCCATTCCATCTAGAGATTTCCACATCCATTTAGATTTAGCTTCTACATTAACCACTACCTTGTAGTCATAGACTTTGTTTCCCCATGGATTAATTAATTTATCTTTGAGATCCTTAGGGAAAAAGCTATGTTGTAAAGTGGGGTGCTCATCACAAGAATCTTCCCAAAATAAGGCCTCATCACCCTTGCCTACATCCCAAGTCAAATACTTACAAACCAAATGGCGACGCTTTAACATAAAGTTCCAACTCTCAAATCCTCTAGGAGGATTTTTCATCCTAAAAATTGATAGGGGATCATCTACGTTGAGATATTTATTGTATAGAATCTTAGCTCATTTATGCTCTCTCTTATAGAGATGCAAAATTAGTTTGGCACCTAGGGCTTCATTTTGCAATTGTAAATTCTTGATCCCTAACCCACCCAAATCCTTAGGTTTACAAATGTTCTCCCATTTGATGAGCACCAAATTTTTTTCTTCTTCAAAATCCTTCCAAAGAAAATTTTGGAGTTTAGATTTGAATTTAAGGAGGTTCCTCTTGGATAAAGGGAGTCAGGATAGAGGGAAGGTTGGAATGGAAAATAAAACTGATCTAATCTTGGTACTTTTTCCTACCTTTGTCAACCATTTATCCTTCCAACAACTAAGCTTTGCATCCATTTTTTCCAAGGTATTGCACCATACCTTACTAGATTTCAATCTTTTCTCTAAGGCAATTCCCAAATACTTACAAGGGAATAAACCTTTTCTGTATCCCATGATCTTTCATATTTGATGTTCTATATTAGATCTTGTATTTATAAAATAAATCTCAAATTTGAGGTCATTTACTTTCTGCCCTAAGGCTTCCATATAAGTTTTAATGATGGCTTTTAGGCCAAGAGCCTCTTCAATTGTACTTTTTCCAGGCAAGATGGTATTGTCTGCATATTATTGATGAGTAATGTTGTGCATATTCCTAGTAATAGTAATGCTTGAAATATTTTGATTCTTATGTGCATTAGCCACCACTCTCCCAAATGCCTCTACCATGATGATGTAAAGTGAGGGAGATAATGGGTCTCCTTGTCTGATACCCCTTGATATATCAAAAAAACCTTCTAGTGTTCTATTAATGAGAATTGAAATTTTGGGAGTGGATATGAATTTGAAAATGAGGTTGATCCATTGATGAGAAAACTCGAAAGCTTCAAGAACCTTACATAGGAGCCTCCAATCAACCATGTCATATTCTTTTTGAATGTCCAATTTCATGAAAATGCATGCCTCTTTGTTCATACAAGTAGAATGAATTGTCTCTTGAATGGTAATTATGCCATCAAGATGGATCTACCTAGTACAAATCTTATTTGTTCCTCCAATACTATTTTAGGAAGAATACCCTTAAGTCTATTCGCTAAGATTTTGGAAAAAAATTTCTAAACAGTGTTACAAAGGGCAATTGGTCTAAAGTCTCCTGGGGTCTTAGGTTTGGATTTTTTGGGGATCAAAGTGAGAAAGGAATGGTTGATTTCTGATAAAAGAGCACCCCCATTTCTTGAGGCTTCAATTGCTTTACAAAGATCTATACCTATAATATCCCAACATTTTTTTAAAAAGAATGCCTAAAAACCATATAGGCCAGGGGATTTATCCAAATTCATATCAAAGACTACCATCATGACCTCTTCTAAGGTGATGGGTTTGTTTAGAACCCTATTACCTTCGGTTGTGACAATTTTTAGGATTACTTTGAGAGGATTAGCTTGTGTTGTTCTATTCAATCCTTCATAATTGTTTAAAATATTATGAAAGTACTCTACGAAGGTATCCACAATTTCACTTGGTTTATCAGTTAGAATGCCTAAGTGATTTTTGATACATTTTATTTTACTCTTTGATCTGTTATATAAAGTGGAATTATGGAAGAATTTTGTATTCTGATCACCTTTATCTAACCATCTCTCTCTTGATTTTTGTCTCCTAAAAAATTCCTTCTTTGGATAGTATATCCTCTTGCCTTGCTAATAATTATTTTTCTAACAAATAGTTGTCATTGTTCTTACCTTTCCTAATTACTTCTGAGTTTAAATCCTTTAAGTGCTTTTCTATTTCTAATTTTTCTTTAAAGATGTTATTGAAGTGTTCCTTATTCCATCTGAGAATTTGTTCCTTAAGCATCTTCATTTTGGCGACAAAAATGAACATCTTTGAACTTTCAAAGTTGTCTTGTGCCCACCATTCTTTAATATTATTGATGAAACTAGGGTCTAAAAACCACATTTTCTCACATTTAAATGGATTCCTAGTAGGTTTATATGGCTCTAAAAATTCAAATCTGACTAGAAAATGATCAGACCTATCAATTGGCAACATAAAGGATTGAAAATTTAGATTATTAACATCTCGATCATCTTTAATCAAGAACCTATCAAGTTTTTCAGCAATGTAAGTGAAATCCTTTCTCCTATTATTCCATGGGAAAATCTCATTACTAATTAGTATATCAATCATGTTATGAGAATCACACCATTCTTTGAAGTCTTTGGATGCTTGTGATAATTGTTGATTTCCACCTACCTTTTCATTAATATCTAAAATTGTGTTAAAGTATCCCCCTAATAAAAATAGGCTGCCCTTAAGATTATTCATAAATAAGCCAATATCTTCCCAAACTGATTTTTTACCGAGATTTCTTATTGGACCATAAACATTAATGAGGATAAACTTAAGATCTGATTTTAAACTCTGGACACTACCACTAATCCAGTTATTACTGATGTTTAGAATATCTATGGAAACCTTCCTGGGGTTTCAAAAGATACCTAAACCCCCTAAAGCCAATATTGATTCTTGAAATACAAAATTCTAGAGACCTAACATCTTATCTAATTTAATTCCTTCTAACTTATTTAATTTAGTTTCCTAAATTAGAACAATACCAAATTCAAAGGATTTAAGGTTATATTTTAATAACCTTTTTCTGCTAGGGGCATTAAGACCCCTAGCATTCCATGTTGTTATCTTCATAACTCCTCAGGAAAGCACTTCCCCTTCCCATTGTTAAATAACTGATCTATCTTTTGTTGTTCTCTGTTGTGCCCATCTGCTTCCTTGAGTTCCTTTAAAGATCTTCTTCCTCTTTTACCTTTCATTTTGTCGCATATAGGTGATTTAAGACCTTCTTGATTCATATGAATCCCAAGTTGGTCTGAATTTGTTTCCACCTTCTAAATAGTAGTAATCTTATCACTAGAGTTCTTTGGTTTCTTCATTTTTGAGTTCTCTTAATATCTAATTTATGAGATCAGAATGCTTCCCTAAATCTGAATCTGATCCCACTTTGCTATCATTGCTCATATCTTTGTCTTTTTGTTCTACAACTATTCCTTGCTCTTTTATCTAAGATTGGCTCATGTTATTATCCTCATTCTCAATGTTTAATAGATCTTTTCTTAGATCTTCACAAGTGTAATTGTTCCCACATAATTTGAGGATTCTCTAAATTAAATCCTCCTTTTGAGCATTAATGCTTTTATCAATATTTTCAAAGCTAAAAACTTGAACTAATTCATCAAATAGATGATTAAGGCTATCTTCTTCTAATTTGTATATGCTCAAATTCTCCAATATTAGATCCAAGATACTATCCTTGTTCAAGAAATCATGAAATTCCTTTATTGGAAATTTATCTACTTTATTTATATTCATTTTATTTCTGATTGGGGTAAATGGTAAATCTATTGAGGCAACTGGAGTTTGCCAAAACTTATATAAGCTATTAGTAATCAGAGTTACTATTTTGTCATTAGGCTCTTGTGACTAACAATGCTCCATTTGGCTCTTTCCCTTCTAGATTTTATATTCCTCTTCATTTTTCCCATTTGAATCAAATAACAAAGAATTCTCTATGTCCTCTATATGGCCCTCTATATTGTCCCATGTAGCCTCTGTTTGCTATAATTTTGAAATCACTCTATGTTTGGAACCTTCACTTGTGTGACTTGACTTAAACTCTGTAGAATTATTATTAGGTGGGAACTATGTATCCTTATGGTTGGTTGTAGGGGTGTTGAATTTTTCCTTTTCCTTTTCTTTATATATCATTTGTTCCTATAGATGCTAAGATTCTTTGTTTCCATTGTTTTCCCTAACTATGCCATCTTTTGCTATCTTACTCTGACCCCTACTACTTTTTTATTATTTTTTCTTTCCTTTAGATCTTTGTTTCTTAATAGAATTAAAATCATTTTTCAATTCTAGTTGTTGCTTATGGTCAACCACTATGACTGATTTAAGCTTAACTTTGTCTGCTAGAGAATCCACTATCCTTCTACTGACTATCCCTTCTATACAAAGTGGCTATGTCTGGAACTCAAACTTCTCATGAGAATTTGTAGAGATGTTCTAATCTAGATTCCTTTGTCTCCTTTTTTTCATGATTCTTATCCATGGGAATTTACTATTGAAATCTAAAGTGAGAGGTAGAGTCTTGAATCTTATTTTTTTATTGTCATCTAATCTTATAATCTCTTATATTTTTCCTTCATAGATTTGTAGTTT
Organism: Cupressus sempervirens; assembly: GCA_028749045.1. Taxonomy (NCBI): domain Eukaryota; kingdom Viridiplantae; phylum Streptophyta; class Pinopsida; order Cupressales; family Cupressaceae; genus Cupressus; species Cupressus sempervirens. The sequence continues at coordinate 80,917,933 of CM053784.1, forward strand.
TAAATCATATGTACCTTTGTTAGTTATTACTTTCCTCTACATCTATGTTGATTGATTAAACTTGGTTTTGATAAGCATTTTCACATTGTTGCAATACTAAAAGGTGGAGTCAATACCAATAAGCTCTCCCAAAGTAGATCCTATAGACCTAAGTATCTCTATTTGGAGAAGCTCTGGAGGTAGAGATTGGATATTAAACCAAGTTGGAATCATAAAATCTAACCCTTCCACTCTAAAATCATGGGCCCATTCTAAAAATTTAACAACATGACCTTTAAAGAAGCACTTAGATACTTAAATGAATTCTTTCTTAACAGAATCATCCAAGCAATGCAAATAAAGAATCCTATCTAAGAAGTGAGATGTACTTACCTAGTCATCACAATTTTCTTCTAGCTAGTCAGAGAGAAGGGGAAAATCTTTCTAAGGACCATTCCAAACTACAAAAATTTCTCCCTTTTGACATTCAAGCCAAGTATCTTTGACTTCCTTATTGGAAATAATTATAGTGTTATCTACAAATTTTTTCAGGGACTGTGAACCATGTTAACTCTTTGGGTTTGATAGAGAAAGGGCATTCGCCATTGTATGACGATGATGAGGGGGGATGTATGAACTCAGGGTAGTAATATTAGATGAAGGATGAAACCTAAACCTATCAAAATGAGGTGATTTAAAAGGCAGATGAAATTCTAAACCTATTGGTTTTTCAGACATTTCTTTAGAGTGAGGACAGGCATACTTAATCAAATTGAAAACCCTAAATTGATTTTCCAAGCTATCAATGATGAAGAATACATGAGGTTTGGAACTACCTAAAAGACTTGAGAAAATAGGAGAAATTTTGGTTGTGGATCTCTACCCTTTTAATGTCTTTTGCTACAAGCATGCCCCCTATTGACTCTGATGGCTCTGATACTATTTTTCTTCAAATTTCTCCAAGATGGAGAAGCTATTTTCTATTTCAACTGCATATTTAGATCTATGCAAGTCTTGGATGGCCAAAGAAAATCACGTTCTACTTTGTTCATTTGAATAAGTTCGTGGAAAATTACCATACGAATGAGGCAACCTAGGGTTTTTACTTCTATTTCTTTGATAATATGACTAACCTACTTTTTTTGCTACTCTATAGGAGTTTGCCATTTTTAACTTTATTTAAATAAATTTATGTTGCTACTATTTTTTGATTATTAATTAATTTAACAAATATTAATAAAAACTATTAATAAATAATATTTAAAATTATTAATAAATAACAATTAAAATTTAAAATAAATTTAAAAAATAACTTTTAAAAACTTTACCTTGTGGTTAAGGCTTGTCAATTGGCCTTAAAAGGTGGTTGTTGTCCAGCTGCACATAGCAGTATTGAATACTACTATTGCAACTAGCAATTAGTCTACGTACATAGGTTGTACATAAGCCGCAGGGGGGGAATAAGGGGGAGGTGGGGGTTTGGTGGCCCCGCCTCTCCACTAATATATATATTCTATTTATTTATTTTTAAAAATAAATTTCTTATAATGTTTTCAAAATTGCCTCTCCCAAATATAATTTTTTAATAACATTTGCAAATTTAGTATGATAGGAAAACCTAGATCAACTGGCCAAACTCATAATCTAACATTTTCATTTCTCTCAAAACCCTTCCCAGTTTAATTTGCAACTTTGAATCTATAGAATGAGGATTTTACTAATATTTAATCCTCATGCATACAAAAGAAATCCACATGCATGCCAATCATTTCAAAATTAAATATTGAAATATTTGTGACAATGAATTTCAAATAAACAATTTACAATCACAATGAAGACAAGGATATTAAATTTCATAATTAAGTGGCTGAACAAAACACAAGGATCTACCTAGTTTTCATGCTAACTCACAAACACCCAAAGATTGTTAGAGAAATCTCTTCTCTCCAAAACTTCTCTCTAAAAAATTCCCTTCTCCAAAAATTCCCCATCCTTGGAAAATGGACCCTCAAATGTTGATAAGGAGTTCTCTCCTAAATTTGGGGTTTTCATTATGCGATCACCCAAGGCAACTCCTTGATCACATCTTTTTAACTCTTTGTTATCTTTTTCAAAACTTCATGCACACTTTATGAAATTTTAAATATATTTAATAAATTAATTTCTTTTTTACTCTTTAATTTATTTTCGAAGCGTTAATTGATAAAATATTTATTAACTTTTTTTTTCCTTGAAAAAGGGGTAAAAATTTATTCAATCAAATCTAGATTACAAAGAAAAGGCTAGAGACCTACAACAACACCATATATTCCTATCTTCCAATAGCAGCTGATGAACAATCTCATGATATTCCCAAGGTAACTCATTCCTTCCATTAATATCCCAACTATCCACATTCTCTGAAGCCCACTCCACCAAACAATCCACAACTCTATTCCATTCGTGAGGGATATTACAAAAGGAGACAAGATCCAAGGAACTACATAAGCTTATTAATTGTCTAGCCAAAAAGGCTAATCTCCAATTAACATTCTCTAAGCTCTGGTTATTCAACATATCAACAGCAATCTGCGAGTCAGACTCATATATGATCTTTTTCCATCCTAAAGAGCATCCTCTCTCCACAACAATCTTAATAGCAAGGGCCTCCATTAGATTATTAGAATGTTGACCCTTGTAAGTAGAAAACATAAAAACCACACCACCGTCATTACCTCTACCTATACCTCCAATACCAGCATGACTAGGATTTCCTCGAGAAGACCCAATTGTATTAATCTTCAAGATCCCAGCTGGGGGAGGGGTCTATCACCCACCCCTACAAACATGTTGCTTGCCATGGCATGACCATTTTCCAAGAGTGCATCCTTGATTATTGCCATCCAGGTTCAAATTCTTCGCAATAGTTTTTTCCCTAGGATCTATACTTTTGGACATGTCACAACTGAAGGCTATCTAACTTAGAGTCACAAAAAATTCTACGATTTCTCTCCAACCAAAGGATCCAGAGAATAAAACTTGGCCCAACCATCTAGGCACTCTGCAAGAATGAAGTCTTTGCTAGAAGTCTACCCAAACTTTCCCAAAAGTCAATGAGAGAAGTGGCATGAATATAGCCATGACTCTAAGCCTTCCACCATCTATGCAATATTTCCTTAAAAAAGGGGCAAAGAAAAAACATGTGAGAGATACACTCCTCATTATGTGAACATAAGAAACAAATCAAAGGTCCTTGAAAGCCTCTTTTGTGAAGATTCTCCCATGTGAGACATTTCTTCTGGGTCAGCAACTATAAGAAGGAATTACATTTGGGCCAAGAAAATTTATTCCAAGCCTTCTTCCACCAGTGCACTTCAACTAGACCATTTAGGTTTTTATCCAGCACAACATAGCCTTGAGCCATAGAGAATTTTCCTTTTGGACTAGGATTCCAAGCCAGAACATCCCTCCCCTTGAGAGAGCTACAAAACTTATTCTACAACACATGAGCAAGAAGAGTATGATCCTCATCAAAGTCACTGATAGGCCACTCCTCAGAATCCTTCCAGCAAGTCACCTCCACCTATCCCAAATTCTTGACATTCTTAAAATGCTCCACCTTAAACTAGCTAGCATTAGTGAAAGTGTGGTAGAGAGGCTAAAGCTAGGGAAAGCTAGAGATCATGGGCAGATGGCCATCCCAAGAGTCATGCCAAAACAGAGCATCTAAGCCTCTGTTACAAATCCAAAAGAGGCCTTCCTTAATTAGCTAAGCACCCTTCTTAAGGGTATTCCAAACGCAAGAACCTTTACCCAACAAAGCAAGGTGCAACACATCTAAACTATCAACACCAGGAAAATACTTGTGAGTAAGAATCTTGGCCTAATATAAGTGCTGATTGTTGCACCACCTCCAGTAAATCTTAGTAGCCAAAGCCATGACAACAAGTGACATAGACCTAAGACCTAGTCCCCTAGCATACTTTGGCCTACAGACACACTCCCACTTAACTAAACTCCACTTCAATGAAAGAAGGGTACCAGACCAAAGAAATCTCCAAGAAAGAGCATCAAAATCCCTTACCAAGGTGGAAGGTGGAACTTACACACAACACCTATAAATAGGGAGAGACTGCACCACAATCTTAAGAAGAATCACTCTGCTAGCAGAAGAAAGCCACCTATAAGTCCAATGACTAACTTTACTCTAGAATTTATCCAAAATCCCCTACCAATACACTCTATACTAAGATCCCAAAACCAAGGGGACTCCAAGGTATAATAGGGGAAGAGAACCAATCTGAAATTTGAGGATCCTAGCAATCATTTTTTGAATAGGTTGAGGGGTATTGAAGAAGAAAATGGAAGATTTATCATCATTAATACATTGACCTAAAGCCTTCAAATAAATGTCTAAGGCTCTCCTAAAATTTATAGCTTCACTAACTCTAGCCATGCCCATCAATGCAGTATCATCCACAAACTGAAGGTGAGAATAGGAAGGAAGAGAGTCATTCCAACTCCAACCTTGAATAAGACCCTGCCCCACTTGAGATTTAATAAATCTTCCAAGACCCTCAGCCATGATAATGAATAAATAAGGAGATAAAGGACCCCCTTGCCAAAGTCCTCGAGAAGCACTAAAAAAATTTGATGGTTCCCCATTTATAATGATAGAAAAGGAAGAGGAGGTCACACAACTCAGAATCCAATTAACCCATTCCTCAGCAAAGCCAAATGCCAAGAGAACTTTTTGTAAGAATTCCTAGCTCACCCGATCATAAGCTTAAGCCATGTCAAGCTTCATGAACATAGCCCTCTCCTTCAAATTAGCCATAGAATTAATAGCTTCCATTGCAACCACAACACCATCCAAAATTTGTATTCCCTCAACAAGACCGCCCTGCTCTGGAGAGATCAGAGTGCTGAGGAGTGGCTTAAGTCTCTCTACAATCATCTTGGTGATGATCTTATAGACAACATTACAAAGTGCAATAGGTCTAAAATGAGCCAACTAATTATCCCCCTCCTGCTTAGGTATGAGAGCCAAAAAAGTAGAATTCATGGACTTAAGCATTTGCTTATTCCTATGAGACTCTTATACCACCTCAAGGAGATCTAACTTAATTATTTCCCAGAATTCCTGAAAGAACTCAATCATAAATCATCTGGGCCAATAGCCTTACCTTTTTTCATGTTAAATGCCACTTTCTCCAATTCAAATAGCAAAATAGGATGTAAGAGGGCCTCATTCATCTCTGTAGGGATAAGATGAGGAATGTAGTCCAAGATTGCCCTCTCCTCAACCCTAGCATCAAGATTCTCCTTAGAAAAGAGATTTGAAAAGTAGTTGACCACTACCCTGGAAATATCAACATTGGGAGAAAGATGAATCCCTTCAGGTGAGATCAAGGAGGATAAAGAATTCCCCTATCTCCAAGCCTTGATCGAGTTATGAAAGAAAGTGGTGTTCCTATCCCCCTCCTAAAGCCAGTCAATACGACATTTTTGCTTCCAAAAGATCTCCTCCCAATACTCCCATACTTCTAATCCTTTAAGAGCCAAGGACTTAGCTTCACTTAGATCTAACATCCTCTCATGATCCCAAATCAACCGAGTGGTGTTGTCTAACTTAGCTTGAGCAGCTATCCTTTGAGCTTGTAGGTTCCCAAAACATTGTTTATTCCACTTCTTAAGCCTATACTTAAAATGTTGAAGCCTCTTACAAAAAGTAAACATTTCCATCCCATGGGTAGGCATCCCCTCATACCACCAATTCATCATAAGATCCTACAAAGACTGATCTCTTAACCACATTAACTGAAATTTAAAAGAAGGGTTCTTGGTGACTCCATAAGCAGTAACCGAGAGCTTGATAGGCCAATGATCAGAGCCTCTCCAATAAAGAATTTTTGAATTTGTGATCAACCTACTATTCATCCAATAATAGGAAACCAAAAATCTATCAAGCCTTTCTGAGATAGTCTCAACACCCCACCTTCTATTATTCCATGTAAAGACACTATTAGTTGGCTTCACACTAATGAGATTCAAGGAATCTATCATATCCCTAAAAATATTTGCAGAGGGATCCAACGTAGCAACTCCTCCACGATTTTCATCTAAGTTAGTAATAGAGATAAAATCACTAGCCAAGATCCATGGGAGAAATGGGTTCAGGGCCTGAATGTAGCTAATATGAGCCCTAAGATTTGACTTGCCTAAAATATCAATAGGAGCATAAATATTGGATAGAAGGCACCTTTCCCCAATCGTCAAATAGGATGCAACCAAAGAGATAGGGGATTGACTAGAAATCCACCGTAAGGGAAGAATTTTTCTCGAGTTCCAAAAGCAAGCAATGCCTCCTAAACTATTTCAAGTTCCCACCCTCTACCAATTGCCCTAGGGCTAGATACGTGAAGCACAACTAGCCAAACCATCCACTATTAGCTTAGTTTTCTGAATAAAAACCATATCAGGTAACTGAGAATCAATTAATTACAAACAACCTTTTGCCTAGGTATGTTGTTCAACCCCCAAACATTCCATGATAATACAATCATTCATGTGGGTGGGAGAAATGGGAATCAATGGGTTTCACAGACCCAGACTCAACCAAAGTATCCTCCATAATCTTGACCTTCTCTTGATCAGACTTTCTACCACTCCTTGATGGTTTCTTTAGAGACCCCTTTTTAAAGGATTTTTGCTATAAACCTAAATTAGGATGGGCTTTTTCACCACTGGCCAAATTTGAGGGCCCCTTAGGAGTAGGGGGATCTGGAACCATGACAATTGAACTCATTAGAACCTATGATCCTTGGGGCTCCCTGGCATCTTGAACCTAAGGAGGTAGATCCATATCAATCTATACACTTTAAGGATCCTCTAGCGACAATAAATGATCCTCCCCCTTTGCCTCTTCTTCTTGAACTTCATGTAGACCCTTATCCCTAGAAGAAATCTCAATCGAAATACCTTCCTCATGTACTAGGTCTTTAAGAACATCAAATTTGTTAAAAGTATCATCATTGTGTCTCTCCTGCCAGGGTCTCTTCTTACCCTTGGCTTTGTTCTGGGTTTTAACCTAAGTAAAGCCCTCATTATCTATAGGTTTAGTAGATGCAAGAGCTTCCCCTTGTCCCCCTTAAGAGGTCTGGAGGCATCTAAAGTAGTAGGCTTAAATCTAGGGTATTTGCGGAGCAAGTGACAATATTCATGGCAAATTTGACATATAAAAGGAAGAGTCTCATAGTCCAGCTATTGAATCTAGGAAGAGGATCCCAAGCATATTTCCATAGAATCTGGTAATGGATTAGATAAATCAACCTCAACACAAATATGAGCATAAGAAATTACCTTATGATCTTGAGTTTGTGTAGTCACTCCCACAGGTTTTCCAAGAAGTAATGAGATTGAATGAAGAATATCATCCCTCCAAAACTCCAACAGAAGTCTTAGCAAACAAACTCACACAAGGACGCGTGATGGAATCTCTTCAGCTGAATTAAAGCCCATGTGCCAAAGCTTGATGAAAAGCCCCACCTAGTTAAAGAAGTAAGGGCCTTCTTCAAATGCCCTATTCCGATCTGCCATGCAAGAGAAGATAACCAAAAAGTAATTCTTCACTACCAAAATGATCTCCATATCACCTTCAGGGTTCCAAACTCGATGAGCCCAAGACTCTAACATAGGTAAGGAGAGATGAAGGCCCAAAATTTTGCAGATAAGGGCATGATTCTACCAATATTCAACATCCTCTGAAATCTATTTAGGTTGAATAACCAGAATAGCTCGGTCCTTAGATCTTTCCAAACATCCATTTACTTTTTTAATTTGAGGCATCCTATTTGAGGAGGAGACCCCATCTCCCATTGTAGATTTACTCATTTGATTTCCACCATTGGCATGTGTTGAAGATGACAGGTCAGCCATCTCCAAATCCTCAAAGGTGATATAAGATAACCCTAAACCCTGATTCACCATGGGGCAAGCTCAACAATCCCACTAATAAAAGTTGGGATAGGAAACCCACGGTCTCCAATCCTAGACCAAAATCTTGACTAAGAATGTTTCAACCAAAACAAAACACAGAAAAGCTTACACCCCCCACCATAAAAGAATGGACTCGCTAGTTTGTTAATGCACCTCAAAGCACCAAAGAGACCCCCTTGCATGTAGAGGACATAGGCTAAAGCCACAAAGAGGAGTAGGAGATTGGGGCTAGGACGTGCAAAAAACACAGGCCCAAACACACAGCACCCTAGCTCTTGGTAGGAACACACGTAGCACTATCCATGTCTTTCCATCGCACACCAGTCACTCTCATATTCTATGTTATGAAATACTCAAAAATATTTATTAAGTAATAATTATATTTAACATTAATTTAAAAATGATCTCCTAAATATATTATTATTAAATTAAATAAATATTAATATGCACTCAAACTAGACTTATAATTTTCTCTTTAAATTTAATTCTTTTTATTTAATTAATTAAATATAATTAAATATCAAAAATATCATTAAAATTGTCATTAAATTAAATTATTAATTTAATCTTTTAATTTGACTTAATTAACAAAAAAATCACCAAAGACCTATAAGATGAAATACGAAAACCCATCATAAAAGACCACATACAAGATCAAACTCTAGGGTTATAACATGAATTTATGTCATACGATGCATTCAAAAGGGTAATCATCTCATATACTTGTCCTAATTTTCTAGGACAAATGAGTTTAAAGACTAGGAGTTGAACTCAAGAATTTATCTCCCCTCCCTTACCATTGAGATATTGTGATAGGGTATACTCATCTTGGCAATTCAAAGAAGTCAATACCCAGTACCTGTAATCTGCATAAAATCCACGCATGTATAGACACATATAATTTAAACTAAATAGGCAATTTGGCAAAAAGTAGTGCATCATGTAGATCCCAACAAGCAGGTGACTACGACTCCCTTTGTTACCACATCAGAAACATCATACATAAAGAAAATACACACACACACACACACACCATACATACAAGGTATGGGGTAAGTATTCATAGAAAACACATACAAATAATCCATTTAACTAGTCATCATCAAATAACTGAAATTGTTGTAATAATGATCATCAAGGTATAGTCATGCATAAATGAAGTAACTAGTACCAAGTAGTCTCATCATAAAATCATCCAAGTGTGAAACAGTATCTAATAATCTAAAGATAATGCTACTAATCATCAAGCTTAAATTGGCCTATAAGAGTTTGGCAATAATAATAAAATGTGAACTAGGAGTAGACACTACATTTTGTCAAATTAGGAGCCAATAATGTGCAAGGGTATGCAAGCTAGAACTCCATTGATACCCTTGCACCTAATGATACAAACCTCCTACAACATGGATGCTCAGGATATAGTTTATATTTTAGCATTTATTTAAAGAAAGTACAGTTTATAGTTTATTTAAACAGAATACGAAGAGGCTGAGTGCCAATTTACTTGGAAATGGAAAAGAGTTATTGGCTTGTGGTCCCATACCATTGTGAACATCATTGAAATCCAATTTTATTGTTTGTATATTATGACCACCTTTTTGTTTATGTATCTGAGTGTAGCATTGAATGAGAAGCTAGCAAACAAACAGTGCAACAAAGTGTTGTTCACAATATATTGATGCTTGAATTCTTCATCCAGAAGCAATGAAATGTCAGTCAAGTTGTCTTATATAATATGGATATGAGCTCACCTACCTCTGGCAAAGAACTCTAGCCATGCAAATAGAAAAAACATAATTATATTTCAAAATTGAAAGGAGATGTTTTCTATTATACCTAGTTGAGTAGGTGCAGGTAGAAGCTAAATCTAGTTGGTGACCAAACAGAAAAAAAATATTTTTCTTGGCATGGTATTTTCTTTATGTTGAATGCCAATCCAAAAGTCAAATCAATATTTTAAAGCTTAAAAAAAAACCCAAAAAAAAAATTGTGGTTAATTAGGTGTGGAGAAATTGTCACCAGCCCTACATCTCAAAAAAAATTATAACAAAGACATTGGGTTTTGATGCCTACACAGTAATAGTTAAAACCCCCAAAAAAATTGTCATAGTTTAGTCAAGTTTTATGCCTTGTTAAAGATTTTTAAATATTCTATTTTAGACCAGGGAATTTTTATAAATTCATGCCCTATTATACCCAATCTCATGTAGCATTAAGTTGTGCATGTTCTAACCATGTATGAGGATTCCTACCAAGCACTCTGCTCATACTTATAAATCAATACAACTTTAGAACTATAGAAGTGTCATTTGTGGAACCTTTTAATACCCATTAAACTAAATGAGGATAATGATTTTCTACTTCTAAATAACATGTCTAAATTCAATTAAATTATTCTTGATCTAAGAGTTGTAGTAATGATATGATTCTCTCTCTTTCTTGAGTACATGTTGTTTATATTAGAAGTAATATTTTTCCTAGATCTAGGGACTTTGCATGCATAGATGGTTGATTCTTTCAACCTTAAAAGATAATAGATTTTAATCTTTGTATGGATGCAAAAAATATATTCACATCATTGTCAAAGAATGCAGCATAAGATAACACACACATAACCACCCGCAAAAAATATAGAGTTAAACCACGTGGAATAAATTTGATTATCCTCGAAATTGGTGGATCATCGATGTAGATCTTCCTTTTGAAATGAATGGCCCAAATGTTGCAAGAATCTCCCCAACAAAGGATTAAAACACAATTTTTGATGAAGAAACTCCTAAACTTTGACGGGCAATGCAATCCCTAATGCATGGTGGAAGAGGCAGAATGTGATTTTATAGGCCGCCAAAAATTACCCTTGTGAAATGGCAAAAATTAGATAAAACACAAGTTTTCCCATTGCCACTAGCACAAACCCATTTTCCACAAATCGATTTCTCTATTTCATGAAGGAAAGAAAGGAAGCCTTTCAAAATAACAAATTTTACTATTTTGGATAGGCAATAAAGGAAGCCTTTTGAAATAGAAAATTTTGCTATTTCAGAAAGGGCATGAAAATTACTTTTTGAAATAGTGAAAATAAATAACACAAAATGTTAATTGCAACCAAAAGCATGTGTTAACCCACAAAAAAGAAGCTAGCCCATTGAACATATCTTAGATCAGTTATCAGTGATGGGCTGAATGGGGGAAGAAAATGGCCCATAGTTGCTAAAAGGTTGCATGAGCAACTTTTGAAAGAAAAATTGTATGTTTTGAAATTGGGAGCATAACCACCTCCCCAACAACTAAAACCACTTAAATTTTTGTTGATAACATTGAGATGGTGTTAACGATGCATTTTGTACATCAACTCCTCGAAGTTGATGATTAAAGTGAAGATTTGGTAATAAAAAGAGCAATTATACTGGGTTTTCCTATATTTTCAACACTTATTTGTCCTGGTATGCATGTGTGGCTATATATACATTGAAATTTTGTTTAAATTTTGATAGAGTATATAATCCCCTTTCATTTGCACCAAGTTGGAGATCTTCAAGTGATATATTGAAGGAGAAAACTCAAACCTTATCTGAACTACTCAAAAAATCAACTATGAGGGTTTCAAGTAATTTTAGCCCTAACTTGAGATTCCACCAATGGATTAAGACCAAATTGTTGGTAATGAGAGTTAGGTCAATTTATTTTGATATTTCAAAAGATGAGGCCAAGAAGATTAGTTTTTCTAATTTTACCAGTGAGCCCGAAGCCAAGCATCTATGTATACTTGGTTCAACAAATGAGTATTTAGGTTCATAGCAAGACTTTGGGAGTGAGAACCCAAAAACCTATTGTGAATTAGGTGTAAAGGAACCCAATGGATATTTTTGGAAGTGTTAGAAAGGTAGGAGAAACTGATTGGTGAAGACTTCCTTTGTTAGGGAGACATAATTAGGCCTAATTGGCTTCAGGAAGTAATCAGGGCAATGGGCATAGGATACCTAGAATTTATTTTTTATGGTGTGGAGGTTATTTGTGACCTAAAATAAATTTAATAAGGCTTAGAAATATATTAGTGTTATTTTTGTGTCAATGTTGTCATTTTATTGCAAAATTATCGATTTGACAAAATTTTGTCAAAATTAAGTTTCTTATTGGAGCAAAATGATGTAATAATGTAGCTAATGAGTCTATGTGGGTGTACTAGTTGTTTTATGTCATTATTTATGTAATGAAGTTAATCTTAAGGCCTTTTGCACTGGTGGACTTTGTTTAAGGTCATTGTGTCAAAAGTTTAAAAAACTCAAATTCAAATTCCAATGACTAGGTTGAAATTTGGTTTTGGATGGTTTGGCTAGTTTGGGATGCCAAAGGAGTTTTAAAATACATCATCCACACACACTAGGGGTTTTTGAAGGTGGGGAAAAGGTTGGAATGTAAGGGAGACCAGTTTCATAAATAAAGATACATGGCTTTACAACTTTGTATGTAATATTGAGTAGTTTTGTTTCGCCTTTCATTTGGAACTTTATATGTTTGATTTAAAAAATGTACCTTTGATGAACCCTTAATGTCTACAAAATTATTTCTAAAAATTCTTAAGAGTGTTCTATATATTTTGGATCCATTTATTGTGACTATTCCTTGATAGTGTTTTAGGTGACTATTTTACTTTCATTTTGTGAGCCGATGTATGCATAGGGGTCATCACTCTTTATGTATTTTTTGGTTCTTTAGGAATGAGGCACAAACATTTACTATGACATGACCTACTAAAAAAAATGCAGAGAGACACTTGATATGTTTGTGATCACCAAGTTTGAGGGAAAGAATACTATTGAAAATACATGAAAGTTGACAGATGGGTATTTGATATGAGGGTCTATATAAATAAGGGAATGTTTTTATGATGGATTATGTGTAAATTATATGAAAAATACATGGTGAAACAACTTTTCTTAAATTTTAGGAGTGTTTGGAGATTATTTTGTGAATGTGGTACTTTGATGGTTCATTGGTTGGAGGACTACTGAGTACATAGAGATGTTGTTAGTTACTACATATCAATCAAATTTTACTAAGTGGGCATAGAATTTATATATTTTAACTAACTGAAAACTTAAATCGTCAATAGCAACAAAAAATAATAATGTGAATTGAGAGGAATATTATTTGTATATCAGCACAACGATGGTTGTGGAACCCTAGCCGAGTGAATGGGCAAGAACCAAATTGAGTTATGAAAGAACCTACAGACAAATGATAAGGAAAATGATTAAATGTTCTCAATGGTCTCATGAAAATCAATGGACAAATTCAAACTCACCTCAACCAGCACCCATGCATGTGCGAACCTCCAAAACTCCTACCTAGAATACTGAAATAGTGAAAAAATATGCAAAAAAAAAAAAAAAAATTGTTTATGAGCCTAATTTGGTCAAAAAAAAGACTAGATCAGGCCCATAAACATTAAAAAATATATTTTGGTCAAAATTTTGACCAAATAGGGCTCATAAACAAAAAAAATTGAATTTAACAAGCCAAAAAAGTCCTTGGTCAAAATTAAAAGTCAAAAATTGACCTCAATTTTACTAGTGTTATCCTCAAGCTTGATCATCATGCATACCACTTTCTTGAGGTCCTCGAATTCATCCACTTGGGTTGTAATAGCCAACTTTCTCTTGTTGGCTTTGGTTCTCTTATCTAGACTTGACAACTCCTCTAGGCCCTTATCAACATCAATGATGATAGTCCTTTTTTCATTACTTCCATCCAACCTATTAATAACCATATTCATATCATTTACAGAGGATCCCATTATTTTGATTTTAAGTTCAAGAATTCTTTTCAAAGTAGCCTCTATCTTTTCCACTTTAGAAACAAGGGCATCCATCTTCTTCTCCAACACTCTTCTTGAAGCCCCTTCCACTTCTATATAATCAACGTACTATCTTAAGATGGACACACTTTCCTTTTAATACCTTTTAGCACCCTTTACATAATGCCTTTCATGGATCATGGATGAACTTGTGCTTGATGTCCTCTTTTCCCTATCATCTTTCACTTTCTTCTCTATTTCTTTTGGCAACTGCATAAGTCCTCTATGGCTCCCCTAACCTAATCTTTAGGACTAGGTCAACTAGGTTGACCTAGTCCCTAGTGATTTTGGGGATTAGGGCCCAAATAACCTCAAGGGTTCAATTATTTTTACTCCACTCTCCAATTGGCTTGTATTATTTTCACTCTAAAAAACTCATATGTAAGAAGACTTGGATGCTTCATTTTCATATCTCATTCTCATAATTCATATCTCAATTTTCACACATAAAGTATCCACACTTTTTGAATACAAGAAAACTATTCAAGGAGTTTGAGAATTCAAGCAAGAGATATTTCTATCAAGCATCGAAGGATCCTTTATGGGAATTTCCTCTTCAAGGTCTAGCTTATTGTTAATAATCAAGGGAGTAGATCTACATTGAAGAATTTTTTATCTTCTACATTGATTCACACTCACATCCATGGGACCATGGTGGGATTATGGTAGATCTATTTCAAATTGTGGAGATACTCTATATTCCTATACCTAATTCAAGATTTACAACACATTACAAAAAAAAAAAATCCTTACTAACAAGGGTTTCAAGTAAAGTGAATCCTAATATTATCTACCTTTTTTTCATTGATTTACACTTATAGTTATCATTTATGGTTAATTCATTAACCTAGGGATTGAGCAAGGAAAGCCCTCATCCAACAAACAACAAAAACCCTTCATTTTCTATGTGTAGGACTAGGATAGAAAAATTTTGCATGCAGATTTGGAAATAACTCTTTGGGAGCTTTCTGGAGAAGTTTATTCAACTTTGCTACATTGTCATAAGACTATGTCAACTCCTCAAGAATTAGTCTTTCTAGGTCAACCTAGTCCTCACTACCTTTTTGGATGAACATTTTTTTGGGTTTTGTTCGTTTTGTAGATTCATTTGTTAATCCCAATTTGTATATTAAAAAATAGACTCAAATCCACAACTTTTGGAGCTAAAATCTTACCCTACATATTTTAAGGTGAGTCTTTTACATTTTATTTCCTTTCTTATTTATATCTTAGATCTATATCTTAATTGGGATGATTGTATACACTTAGCACTTAGATTTACATTATTTAAGCAATTAGGTCAATTTTGTATACACATTATCCTATAAAGGTCAAAGAGTGTAATTACTTGTATTGCATTCTCCTTTATAATTTGAATTTGGTATTGGTGTCCTTCTTCCTTTGGATTCTAGCTAATCTAATTTGGATTATATAAGGAATCATATTTGGATATTCCCCTCTTTCCCTCACATACATGTTTGAGTGGCTTAGTGGCCCAGAAAGCTGAGATCTACAATCCTATTAAAGTGTCTCCCTTTTACCCTTAAAAATCAATAATTAATTTTTTCTCATGGGTGGTCCATAGAGATTCCTTCATATGGTTCCCATCACCTAACTACACCTTGTTTTGTAGCTCTTAATTTCATGAAATGCCCTTCTATTTCCCTAAAAATCATTACAAGAAAGGGGTTTCACAATTTGGAGAGCACCAAAACGAGGCCATTTCCATTCCTCAAATCTAGTAAACCATAAATCCGCCAATACTTCATTTGGCATCTCCTTCTCATCATCTTCAAAAACAAGTGGAAAAATAGGAACTTTGTGAATCTTATTGTTGGTGAAATACTTTAATAGAGGGATATTAGTTTTTTTCCCCAAGGGATCTTTCTAACTAGCAACATTATCATCAGGGTCTTTATCTATATTATGTCCATTGTCAATAATTACCATAACAAAAGAATCAATGTAAACCTATCCAATGAACATTCCTCTCTTTCTTTGTAGGTTTCATAACACTGGGCATCCCCCAATGGTCCCCTTCTTTTAGTGGACTTTTGGATCAAGCTAGCCATTGGGGACCCACGAATAGGACTTTCCTTGTCACTGTCATCTCTATGATTTCCATCATCCCCTTGGAAAAAAAAAACTTTTTAGGATTATTCTTAGGGGTTTTCTTTCCTTCCTTTTTCTGTGATAACCCACCCGCAATATATTTAGTATAATACCCTTCATCTCCCTTTAAAGCTTTCTTTTTTGTATAAACCTACCTCCTAACCATAGGCTTCTTTTTACTCTTAAAAACCTCCTCATCTTCCACATACTCTAGGTTTTTATCCTCCTCAATATCAAAAGGAGAAGAGTCTCTTCCTCCTTCCACTTCTCCAATTTTAAATCTTGGATTCTCCTCATTTTTTGCTCTTAAATAATCATACAGAGTAAGAATCAATGCATGATGAGAAACCATTTTTCTTTGGTTGTTTTTGTAATTATAAATGCTCAAATTCAAGGAGGACAATTCATAAAAAATGAAAGAAATATTATCGTTGTATCTAAAGTGATTAAGAAACACAAATGGTATATACAAAGGTGAGTATACCTACTCTTGAGAATTATAAACTACATGATAATTCTAGTCATCCACCCCCAAAAAGGCTTGAGCTCCTTGGGGTCATAATTTTACTCTTTCATTTATCCAAGGTCTCTCAATCCTCCTCTACCTTTGAGAATTTGATGAATGCTTTCTCTACACGCTTCTTGTCATTGAAAAAATTAAGACTTGCAGAAGAGAGCCCCATCATTTCAGCAACATTATCTTAATTTATAATGAATAAATTTCCTTGGATACAAATGGCTTTGTCATCCCAACCATCAACAAATATTTTTTTCATATTTATATCATTCCCATGTTATTTCCTAAGAAAAGAGTCACCCCTCCCTTAACCAATTTGCCCATACTTATGTATCCCTGTGAACAAGCTTACAAGTAGCAAGCTAAACTTTGTGAAGTTCATCCCCCTTCACATTGTATTATAGTAGTTCAATCACAAAAACTAAATGAAGGTTAATGCAAGACCAAAATCCTTTAACTTTTAGGGTCCATTTGGTTCATGAAAGATGATAAAAATTGGCTTTCTCATAATTTAGATTACAAACTTTATGCATTTGTTTCAAAATTGGAAAAATGGAATTAGAATACATGACTTCTAATTTTGCCTCAAAACCAAGTTATCATACTTCCCTCTTTGGACTAGGAATTGAGATTTAAAACCTAGTTTCACTTTTTGGAAAGAAGATCAAAATGAAAATGGACAATTTCTAGCATCTGGCAGTGTTTTTTTTTTTGGCTCAGTTAATCTAAAATATTTGTTACCATTTTTGTTTTCCCTGCATTTTCAGTTGTTCCATTTTGATTTTTCACTAGTTTAATTTTTTTTATTCTCTTTTTTTCCTTTCTACTTGTGTTGATATTGTTTTCCATTTCCTCCCAGCTTCTAATGTTATATTATTTTCATTTTACAAGGTTTGGCCTTTGCAAAATTTTCAACTTGGATCTCTACATTCACCATTCTCTCACCTTCTCTCTCATACCTTTCTATGTTATTAATGTCCCTTTCATCTTCCCTTTTCACTTCATTTCTACTAATTTTTTGCATCTTACTCTTGTAAATAAATGAAGATGAAAATGGAAGGCCTACTACCTCTTCACCTATGGTTCTCTCGGTATAGTAGCCTATCGCCTATATGCCACTTGTGGTTCCTCTTTCTTATCTTCAGAATATCCCCATCTTTCCTACCATCTTCATCGTGAACTTTCTAATCATCCTTGAATTATGGGAATCTAACCTTGCCATATCCCTTTGGAAGAATGAACAACAGTTGCAGTGACCCAGCTCTTTAGCTAGAGTGTGATAATCATGTGAGTATGTCTCTAATTTTTATCAATTTCTATTATGAAACCTTGACTATTTTCTTTCCTAAATGATGAACTACCAGACCAAATGTATTTTAGGGTGCCATGGAGCCACAATCTCAACATTACAACAACAATTTGTGTACTCTAATCATGAACAAGAGGAGTTCCTGTCTCAAGTTATAGGTTAGATGGTTCTTGCCCATTTTTACTTACAACCTAAGCTCAAAATTAGTAATGAGTTTTAATAAAATAATCCTTCAAAAATATTTAAATCACTATATATAGATTTATATGATTTGAAAGTAATTTTATATCAACGAAGAGAAACTGCAATCAATTGTCTTGTTTCTTTGTGAGTGATTCTTTTGAACATAAAACATATATTATTTATTCAAGGTAGAAAGAAATATGAATAGTAGAAAATACTTGAGATTCTCCTTTGAAGGAACTCTTTTATAGGTCACTCAGAGCATTCTCTACCGAATAGGCATCTTCAAATAGAGTGCAACCAAAACCAAATAACACATGATTAGAAAAAAAATTGAATGGTTAACATAAATATTACTTGTGGGACCGAAGGTAAATACTACACTAGACCTAAATTATCTAGGGCTTTGAATAAATTGGAAGCCTACCATACACTACAAATGTTGCAAGATTCATGAAGGTTTTTGTGCATATAAATTGAATTCAATGCATTTCTTGAGTTGTTTAAACCCTGATAAATTTCACAAGATTGCACGATATTTTGGTTATGAGAAGTTGAAATTTTCATTCTCATTTGTACCTCAAGCTATCTAAATCCCTAGAAAATATACAAGTCATGTCAGAGTTGAGGCTAGAAAAGGAAACGTCACTCATCTATAACATATTTACTTATGCTTTGACGAAGCTGAAGAAAGTGTTAAAGGATTACATTTTTGGCTCAAATATACAATTGTTAAATGCTCATTTCATGAATGAAATTTGTTGTAGTGATTTTGTGTCAATTAATGAAAATGACTTGTCCATCATTAACACCAATCCAAAGACTAAAAGCCTACTAATCTAAATCTTCTCTTGATCTCGCCTAAAATTTTTGTAAAGCTTGGAGATGAGAATACCCACAAGTGGGACATGAGTTTTTATAAAACAAGTCATTTGTCCACACATTCCATATGAAAGTTATGCTTGCATTTGGACTAAACTCTTTCACCATCCATAAACTCCACCAAGAAAATAGGGCACTCTCTCACAACTTCCTATAATCTTATTTTGATGTAGACTTCACATGAAATTTCTTTGATGGAGTTCTTCTTCAATCTAGTGTTAGCTAACTTGGCAACTCTGTACTTCTCATGAGATCTCAAGATGTAATTTCATGGAATAATTGAAATGAAAACCAAAATGGTAATGAGTGAACAATGAAAAGAAATCAACATAAATAGTTAATCTTCACTCATGTAAGGATTGATCTTTGGTTGATCACTCTCATTTGATATCATTGCTATAGGAGAGGCATAGCTCAAAATGGAAAAATCTAGAAGCACTCTACTACCCATGTTTTAAACCTCCCAACCATTTAAAATAAATAAAATGGGTCTTTCTTAGGACTCTTACTAAAACTTCGATCAAAAACATATAATATTATTTAGATCAAATGATTGTATTTTGGAAAATACTATCTTGAAATATTGACAACCCCAATAGAAATTAAAAACAAGGAGACACATTACTTGCTAACTCAAATTAAAAACTCTCATTTGAGATGAGTTGCACTAAACCCATTTCCATTTAGAAGCATTATACTTCCTATGCTTGAGACCTCCAAAAATAAAATGGTTCTTGTTTTTGGGCAATCAAAAGAACATGTAGATTAATACAAACGATCTCATGTAAATTTTAATTAAATATAGATGATCATTAGAAATTGATATATAATGATTGTGTTGTTATAATTTACAGATTGAAAATATGATGTGGAAAAAGAGGGTATCGAAACTATGCAATCAAGGTTGCCTTCTTGCTTTAAATATTTATGTCCTCATATTAATGCCCTTGGTTATCTCCTATATCATGTACAATCTAAGGTTTCCCTCATTCCTTACATCTACAAAACTAATGCCCTTTATAATCCCTTGCATCATGCACAGCCAAACCATCTTATTCATGGCATCTTGCAACAAAAATAATCTTTACCAATCGTTATTCCAAATTAATTGATGATAGCATAATTTTCATTCAAAATATTGTTGATTTTTAGATCATAGTTTGCAAACTCTATAAGTATTCCCCAAGTTGCTGAGTACTATATTCTCATGTATAACTATTAATTTTTTAAAGGTTACTAATGGTTCCTATTAGAGATAATAGAATCATGGTTGTCGTCATTAGAAAGACTAGAGTAATTTGTGTTCTTGCTGCTATTCTTGCTTTCCTTGTGACATCTATAGAAATATTTTTCTCAACAAGGTAGAAGAGAAAGACGTAAGTGACAAAGAGTTGAAATTACATTTTATGAGTAAATTGTCCATTCTAATGAGACAAACTATCATGATCAAATTGGCATGACTGGAGGAGCTTTCTTTTATCTAGCTAGTATTCTAAGGCAAAAAGGTAGCATTGGAGATATGCTAAACATAAGGCTAGAAGAGAAACTAGTGACATTCCTCCATATTCTTGGCCACAATCTAAGGAATCATAAGATTACTCACAACTTTGGTCACTCAACAGAGATAGTTAGCCAATACTTCCATAAGGTCTTGATGACTATCTTATCTCTCCATGTTGATTATATTGTACCCCCTAGTCCAAACACTCCTAAGATTATTGGGAAGGATTGATTTGATCTATACTTCAAGCTATATCTCATAGCCCCACATTTTTGCTTCACATTTAATCATATTACTTGACATTTAATCATATTATTGTATATTGGATTATAAATGTGGTCATTCTAGGATTATTAAGTTGCTACTAAAAGACAATAAACTAATTCATTCATGATACCAACATATGAAAAAAATATTTCAAAAGTGTCAAGGTGTATAAAAGGCAACTATTACAATACTACAATGAGTTGGCCTTCATTGTGAGGAATTACGTAGCTAAAGGTACACCAGTTGTAATAGTGCATGAGACTAAAGAAGGGAACCTTATGGATGAGGTTGTTGATCTAGATGATGATGGGGATTTTGCTATGTCAATTGATACTCATGCTGATTTGGATGAGGACATGAACCCTTCCAATCAATCTAGTGCAACCAACAAAGAAAGAGTGTGACCATCATCATCAAGAAAGCAAAAGAGGAGGAAGGCCAACATGGTTGGTTCAATGAATCTCATATGTGAAGTCATCAATAAGTTACATAAGGATCTCACAAAAATTCAACATATAGCCATGGATGAAGGACAATTAGATTTAGTTTATGATAAAGTGTATGGTGCTCTTAAAGTCATTCCTAACCTCAATGAAGATACAATGCTACAAGAATTTGATAGTTTTTTACTTGAGAGCACAAGAGCTAAAGGTTTCTTGAGAATGAATGAAGGGGAAAGATTCAACTATATGTGATTGAGGTTTGAAGATGATCTCTAGATAGAACATATCATAAAACTCTAGAGACTTAGTTTTACCATTAGAACTTCAATGTTTTGAGATGACAACTCAACATTGACTATTACACTCTAGTAGTTTTTTGTGTTCCAACAATTGAAGTTTGATTTTTAGACTCCACCACTCTCATTGTTTTGGAGTGGATTTAAGCCATTTTTTGTTAAGGGGGTGTTTGGAAGGCTACCATTTTTTGTTAAGCTTATATACACGAAGCAATCTATCTTATACTTTATTTTTTGGTTATAATTTTGATTTAGAAATTTTTTAATTATAGCCTTGTAATCTTATGCAAAAAATGAAGTTTCATTACCTCTAGTTTCATAAGTGACTATGCTTTTAAGTTTTTTAATACTATTCTGATTATTGAATATATAGAGTTTCTAATTTCAATCATGTTGGTTATTTTCATTCTTGATTCTTATCATTTTAAGAAAGAAATTTCATTGGTTGAGTCATGTTTTTGACTGTTCTAATTCAAGTGTAGTAAAATGCTTAAGACATTATCTTTATCACCACTAACAATCTAAATGTTGTTAGATGTTTGAAAAAAAAGGAGGAAATTTTTATTGTCTTTTTTCTTTTGTAGATTCTTTTAAGAAATGATATGAGTGTTCTTGTTTTTTTTTCAAGATTTTAGCAACAAAAAAAAGGTCAATAATGAAGGGATAGATAGTGGTACACTATAAGTAATGAAATGTAAAAATGTAATGTTGTTCATAAGTGTGTTGCCTAATCATCTGCACCACACACTCCTCTTTGTATTGTTTTTGAAACATCATCTCTATCTCACACTCTTCTTTTTTGAGGAAGTTCCTTTGGCAATCAAGACCTCTAAACTTGAGACAAGTTCTATCATAGGCCAATGTTGTTGCTTCTTGAGTTATGAATGTGCCAAGCCATACTCTCCCATGGCTTACATAGATTTGTGCAAGTGAGAATTTAATAGTTTTATTTACAAGTGAATGTGTTGTTGGTGTGTTCCTTGAAGTGAAACTTGTTGTCTATAAGTCCTTATTTTGCACAGAAAAATCATTTCCTAACAAGTTTTGATATTTGCCAATAAACAATTTGTACACTCTCTTTTTGCACATGCCTAGAGGAATGTTGATAAAGGTTTTTTAGAGTAAATCATTTATTTTATTAAATTACTTTTACTCGCTTCTTAAGATTTCCCTTTATGCACATTCATTTCCATTTAATGATTAAATATTAATTATTAAATGGCATTTACCTCTTAGGGTTTCCCTTTTATGTTTTACGATCTCTTTCTATAAGGATTGATCAATTGTATATTTAATTCATTATTTTGGATGATAATTTAATCTTGGATATTGTTAGAGAGAATTCCTTGTACTTTTCCTCTCTCTCCTTCTCTGCAACATGTTTTTTGCATACATGTTTCTTGGGCTTAGAAGATTTTTTTTTATCAAATCTTACATGGAATCATAGTTGGATCTATTGTAACTTGTTCAAAATTTTTCAAGGGATAGAGATCAAGTGTTTATTAGATCAGATCTAGTATTTTTTGGGCATCTATTTTAGCAATAGGGGAGTCTCTAAATTTTAGAGCACTTTGAGTCTAAACAGACATCGTAGTTGCATTCATAGGATGTCAAAACCTCTAATTTTATATAAAACACTTCACTTTTGGCCATAGTTGATAGGGGAGGCAAAACAATTTTGCATACTAGGGTCATATGACTACTTTTGGCCAATAAATTGAGGTGCACACAAAAAAAATGTAAAAAATATATTAAAAAATTGCATTTTGCAACTAATGTGCCTCTTGCGCATCACTCATGGCCTCCCATTGTCCAAGTTCTACTCAAGACCTCTCGTCATTGACATCTCCGACCAACCCACTACCTCTATGCCACCAACTAGGCTGCAAACCCTCCACTACCTTCTTGCGGTCGTATGTATGTCCAAGGGGCTAGATTTTTGGGGCTCAAGGGATTTTTTGTGTTTTTCTTATCTTCTATACCTACCTATCATTTTTTTGTGATATCTTGAGCATACAATATCAAAATTGGGCAAATGAGATACTGTTGAAAAGTTGATCTCAAGATGGACACATTGGTACAGGTTAAACTGGTGAATTTTTCTATTATGGTACTTATTTTTGCTGTCAAAGCTAGAGGATTGATCTTGCATTCCAGGGGGCCTATATTTCTCATTTTATCTCTATTTTTCCATCTGGAATAAGCATTGGAAAGATCTCTTCGATCTTTTTACAAATTCTTTATTATTTTGATCAAAAAATTTCAAAAGGTACACAAGAAACTCAACTAAAGCTATTTTTTGCTCTTACTTGTATAAGCATTCCTTCTAGCATCTAGGGTTTCGAGTTTTGCATTGTGGGAAGTGTTCTTTTATTCTTGTTTTTGTAATTTACATCACTCAACTAGAATTATATCAAAACAAACACCTTCTAAAAAATGCTTGATAGCACTTCTGACCCCACATAACTATCATATAGGTAAAACCTTGATGCCATGACTTCTCGGTTCAAAAGGATTATGGTCTTGTTTAGATGATGTGCAACCAATTTAATAGAGGGCCTTTGAGGTCATGCAACATAGGAACAAGATGGATGAGGCCATGTGGATAATTTCTTTGTAGGTATCTAACAGTATGCAATTTCATCTTAATGACTACACTACACCTCGAGATATATGGATTAAGCTAGAGGGCTTATTTGGTACAGTTAATGAGTTTATGACACTTCAAATTAAGGCAATGCTTACATCACTTGTGCCTAATTCTTTTACCTCTATTGAGTTCTTTCTAATGAAGTTTAAACAACATAGATCTTTGTTACATGGTTGTGGAAAAGTAAAGACTGATAAGGAGTGCATTTATCTAATTTTGTCAAAGCTTTGAGGAAACTTTCAAATTTTCTCTTCTACCTTCCATTCCACTATGGATGCTTTGGGCCCTAGATTACCATGCCCATATTTGAGGTATTTTATGATTGATTGACTAGAGAGAAGGCCAAACTTACATAGTTGGACTCTATAGGGAAGATGAAGCAGAAACTAAAGCCCAAAATAGATTCAATTGGTAGTGAGAGTTTCTCTGAGCCATATCCTAGATTAGACTCATGAAAATTCACTCTTAATGGTAAATCTTCTAAGTCTAGTGAGTCTTCCTCCAAGACTAAGAATTTTATAGGTGATCCTTGTTGCTTTTGTGGCAAGGAAGGACAACCAGATTCTAGATGTTGGAAATGTCTTAAGGCTCTAGAGGAGGTCATGTGGCAACATAGTATTTCTTCTCTGAAGCTACCACCTCCTCCTTTAGGGAAAGGACATGCTCTTTTTGTATGAGCTATTTCTTCTTCTGCTACTTGGATTATTGATTTAGGTGCTTCCCACCATATGACACACTCACTTGATTTGGTTACCTCACTTTCTCAAAGTGTTACTACACAAATTGTAGTTGGTTACCCCACACATATTATAGTTTCAAGTTCCAGTACTATCTTTTTGGAGGGTGGTTCCCCATAGGATATTCTATTGGTTTCAATCACTTCTACAAACTTCTTGTTTGTCTATCAAATTTTTCATTCTAGCCCTAGTAAGATAGTTGAATTCTCACCACATGATGTGGTTATTTGAAACCTCTATGATCCTTATTTGGTTGTTTCTATTGGGAGTGTTGATGTACAATCTCACTTATATAGTTTGATGGCTTTGAGAGCTCTAATTCTACAAGTGTTTCTCTTTTTGCTCATGCAGACACAATGAGAAAAATTTGGCATGAGTGTTTTGTCTATGTCAAGTACAAATATCTACAATAGATGAGTAAATAGGAGCTAGTGACTAAGCTACCTCAAATCTCTTATACTGATGATGTTTTATCATGGTTGTGTACTTGTCAAACATCACAAAGATCCTTTGCCAAGGCACCATTGGAGTTGATACACAATGATTTTATGACATTCCTCACTCCATCTTTTTTTAGGTGCCCAATATGTGCTTACCTTCATAGCTGACTTCTCTAGAAGCACACGAGTGTACTTTTTAAAGTATAAGTCTAATGTCTTTAATTCATTTTGAATCTTTAAGACATTTATGGAGAAGTAGTCTAGTCTTTTTGTCAGGTGTATACACATTGATAATGACAGGGAATATATGAATCAATCTTTAGTTACTTTTATATTGAGCATGATTTACATCACTAGTTCATAGTTCCCCACACCCCTTAGCAGAATGGGGTTGCTAAGAGAAAGAACAAAGCATTATGGGAGATGGCCAATTATATGATACATTCTAGAGATATGAGTCCTTCCTTTTGGGTTGAGGCTATCAATTGTGGCAACTATACTAAAAATTGGATTCCTTACAAGGCTTTGTGACATTTGACTCCTAAGGAGGCTTGGACTCATGTCAAGCCCAATGTTTCTATATTCTATATTTTTGGTAGTGAGATTTGGGCATTTATTCTAGATGCAAAGAAGAAATCCATGGAGAGGAAGATTTGACCACTCATATTTGTTGGCTACTATGAGGATGTGAAGACATACAAGTTGTTTGATTGCGATTCTAGAGAGATCTTGTTTCGACAAGATGACTAGTTTGATGAGTGGTATCCTCTAATGGAGCCTTCATCACCAACTTCTCCTTCATTGCCTAGTACTTCCTCTTTTTCTATAGGATTTTTTATCATTTGAGGAAGATCTTGATGATGATATACCTTCCTCTCCTCCCCCTAATGCTATGCAAGTACCCACGATGGCTCATGATACTATTGATACAATTAGACCTTTGGCATGAGCTCCTTCAAATTATCATCATACTTGTACTGAGACATCTGGTACTAGACTTTTGAGTTATGTCATTTCAGATGATCCATAGAGTTTTTCATAGGTGACATGACTCTCAAATTAGGATAGGGCTATGGATGGGGAGTACTCTTCTTTGATGAAGAACAAGACTTGGGATCTTTGTCCTATTTCAAAAGGAAGAAAGTTGGTTTGGTGCAGGTGGGTGTACCATACCAATTATGTTGTAGATGATTCTATTGATAGGTACAAGGTACATCTTGTTGTGAATGGATATTCATAGAAGGAGGGTATTGATTACTCTAAGACCTTTGCTCCTATCGCCAAGATGAATTCTATTCACCTTCTACTTTCTCTTGCAACTTCTTACGGATGGACAATATTTTTGATGGATGTGAAGAGTTCCTTTTTGCATGGA
The DNA here is from genome assembly GCA_028749045.1 of Cupressus sempervirens. Lineage (NCBI taxonomy): Eukaryota > Viridiplantae > Streptophyta > Pinopsida > Cupressales > Cupressaceae > Cupressus > Cupressus sempervirens. The sequence goes on from CM053784.1 coordinate 80,944,458, forward strand.
GACCTACATGAGGAGATCTATATAGAGAAACTTTAAGGTTTTGTGTAAGACTCTTCTATGGTGTAAAAACTTTAGAGGTCCTTGTATGGTCTCAAACAAGCCCCTCAGGCTTGGTACGAGAACATCATGGGGCTGATCTATTGATACTTGTGCTATATGTTGATGATCTTATTATTACATGTAGCTCACCCTCTATGATATATAGAGTGTTCAATGAGATTTGAGAGAGAAGTTTGAGATGACAGGCCTTGGACTTCGACACTATATTTTGGGCCTATAGGTTGTTTGAAGTCTTTGGTGGGGACAGCCATACTCCAATAGAAGTGTGTTGTTGATATGCTTCAATGATTCAAAATGTTTGATTCCAAGCCTTCTCCCACACCTTTTTAGTTAGGCATTGTTTAATCTATGAATTTCTCTACTCTTAGAGTGGTTTCCACTTTATACAGACAACTCATATGGGTAGTTTTTTGTACATAACACATGCACTCATGATCTTTCCTTTATGGTTAACCTTGTCTCTAGATTCTCACATGATCCTCATGAGAGTCATTAGCAAGCTACCAAATGTATTTTGAGGTACATTTAGGGCACTGCATGTTATGACATTCACTATACATCAGGGGATCCTCACATTGTTGGTTATACAAACTCAGATTGGGCTTGTGATATTGATGATTAAAAGTCTACTTCTAGCTTTGTTTTATGTCTTGGCTTTGGTCCTATCACATGATCTTTCAAGAAGCATCATACTCACATAGATCATCTATAGAGGCATAATATAGTGCAGCTATGGTAGCCTGTTAGGAGGTTTTATGGCTTTGACAATTGATGGAAGAGTTTTGATTTCCCCCTAATAGTTCAACCTTTCTTTGGAGTGATAATTAGAGTGCTATACACATTTCCCACAACCTAGTTGAGCATCAGTGGACCAAGCGCATTGAGCTTCGTATGCACTTCATCAGGCATTTGATTTAGTATGACTCTCTTATCTTGGAGAATATTCCCATTGTTGAACAGGTTGTAGACATCTTCACTAAACCTTTTGCATCCCTACAGTATCTTCAACTACATTCTATGCTTGGGGTGAAGAAAGTTGTCCTTGGGGGTCTCAATGATGATTCCTTCCTTCTTCTTTTTTTAGCATTCTTCTATCTCTTTTTGGATTAGTGTTTTTCCCACATGGTTTTACTACTTCTCCATTTTTCAAAGATTCGGTTGTGTTGGGTTCCTCATCAGACCATGTTGTCAGGACACATTTATGCTTTCAACATTATAGTTGCCCTTCTTTTTCATGCATTGTTTGTAGCAGTATTATTGTTCATCTTAAGAGGGGTTATTAGAGTGAAGGATTAATTTAATTTAATTTAATTTATTAAATTACCTTCACTCCATACTTAAGATTTCACTTTATGCACATGATGCATTCCCATTTAATAATTAAATATTAAATATTAAATGTCATTGATCTCCTAGGGTTTCCCTTTTAGGCTTTATGGTCTCCTTCTATAAGGATGGATCAATTGTATATTTCATTCATTCTTTTGGCTAATAATTCAATCTTGGATATTGTCAGAGCAAATTCCTTCTACTTTTTTTCTTTCTCCTTCTTTGTGATAGGTTATTTGCATGTTGGTTTCTTAGGCTTGGAAGATTTTTTTTTCATCAAATCTTACAAGGTTGTTAAATAAATTTGCACTCTCTTTTTGCACAATATGTAATCTACTCAATTAAATGATGAAAGTATGAAGTGTGAAGTTGGTCATTTTTTGTGCAATGTCTATGATTCCAGACTTTGTTGATGTGTCTTTTAAAGGAGTCCAAGTAAAAAATTATATACATCTTGTGAGATATGATGGACATCAATGTGCGATTCCAAGCTCTAGGGATGTGAGGAAGTTACTGAAGGTTGCAGAGATAGACTTTACACCTAGCTGACTACATTCAGTCCACCATTTTTAAAGCTTATTTAACATACAACTTTTGGAGCAAATGTGTGAAGTTATATTTGGGATGACATCTTTCCTCTCACACATTAATCCTTACAGATTTGTTCTTGTATAGTGGGGGACAATGTGAACATATGTATGTAGTACAAAGAATTTACTGCATATTTATACCTACATTTATGTTGATGAATAATTGTCTGATCTCGTAGAGTGAATAGTGAATATCATCATGGATTATCAAATGGATTACTACTAGAGCAGAGAGTATGATATTGATGTTGGATCCTTCATAGGTTTCTTCTAAGTTGTTTTTCCCTGGAGTTTAAATTGCACTGTATAGAAGCCCCACCTGGTATAGGGGCAAGCTAGGACTGATCATTTTTAAAGCTTCTTTAACATATACCTTTTGGGCATATCCAACAATCACTACATTATGTAAAGTGACTAGGTTTTTGGAGGTATTTTATAGAGCAATTTGAGGGTTATTCGTAATGGTTCACATCTCACATACATGTTTTTGAGGGTGCTGACAACTACTCCATTTGAAATGGATGTTTAAAAACTATTCCAAAACCCTAATTTAACATGCACAAACATTATACTAGCATATGAAAATTCTCTCTTGGCATTTGACTCATAAATTTCTCTCTCTCGAGAGGTAGAGAGGGCTGAGTTTTGTAAGGTTCGAGAGGTGGATAGGGCAATGGCAAAGGAAAAAAAAACCTTTCTACATTGCCTTCTTTGTATTATTTTGGACTTCTTTGTTGGGACCATATGTAGAAAAGTGCATTAAAAATGTAATTGTGAAGAAATTGTCCTTAATTGGACCATATGTTGAAAAATGTTAAGATATGACTTCTTTGACTTTTTTATTTACAGATTTGTATACATAAGTTAGACAAATCTTTTTTAAAGTCGTGACTATTTTGGAGTTTGTAATATGTTTTGGTATGATACATATTATTAAAAAAAAATGGTTTTGTATGATAAAATACCAAATTTTTTTTTAAATCTTTATGTACAAAAATTTTATTATTTGGTGAAAAATATAGTAATATCATTACTAATTTGTTATTTTTAACTAATATTTGTAACTCAGAAAAAATAACCTTATTCACAAATAAATAAAAAATTAATATTCAATCATTTTTAAAAATTACAATTTTTTAAAACTAAAATAAATTTTAAAAATATTAAAAATTCTAATAATTTGAAAAAAAAAAATAAAAAATAAAAAAATTAACTAATTAATAACTTAAAAGTTTATAGACTAATAAAAAATCAAATTCCAATTTCAATTTGAAGAACCAAACACAGAAAAATGTATTTTCTTATGATTCAAGTAAAATCTAAAAAATGGAACAAAAATAGGAATGGAGATATGCCAATAAAAAATAGGACTAAAATAGGAATCAAGATATGCCAATTTTCTGTTTAATATTTACTTTCTGGGATTTGAGATGTGGATTATCATCACGGAGAAGATAGAATCAATGTAGAACTGCACGGGAACTTTGCCCTTCAAGGAAAGCTCATCTGTTTTTAACTTTAGGCAGACATTCTCTGGCGTAATGTATTTTAACCGAAGCATCTGATAACATTATATTTCAATTCGTACAACACCTATATCTAACATCCCGTTTTAGTATGTGGCGCAAGGATTATATGTACAGAAGTTACTGAGTATTGAGCTATCGATACGGTACACATATGGCGTCTCACCGTATACAGAACAGTAACTCCATTCTGTCCATGAGAGACACAGTTCTGGTATTGCATGTTAATCCCACATGCGTGAGAGGAAGAGGGGACAGGGGAGAAGAGGGAGTAGAAGAAGAGGGAGAGGGGAAGGGATAAAGCATACTTACCTGGGCGGGGTCAATCGGTGATCAGGAAGGCCGATGGCCTAGGGAAAGCACCTTCATTGCACATAAAGAAGGGGGCTTTGCCTAGCATCTTCCATTGTGAAGAGTGCACGTCATAATTTGTGACAGAGGGGGCTCGCGTCCGCGCGGCCCTCGCATAAATCAAGTCTCAAAGTGAAATTATACTGTATTTTATTCTGCAATTTAGTAGAAGGGGTTAATAATTAGCTTGGAAATGAAACGTATTTAACATTTGTGCTTAGTAGTGGCCTAGTCTGAGGGGTTTGTAGATGATTAATCATATTCTTCCGATCTAATCTCAATTTAGAGATTTGCCCATCTAGCATGAGGATGATTGATAATCTTTCTTGAATTGATCCCGCTTTTATTCAAGGAAACCTGTTCGCAAAATCTATATCCTTATTGCTAGAGAGACTTTCAGTATTATCCAGGGAATATGAATTTTGTATGCTATTATAGTTATTTGAACTGAGTGGGCTACTCACATGTAACGACTGCAAGGAAGTAGATGCTGCCAGAAACGGTAACGAGTCATTAGTGACAACAGATATTTTGCTGGTGCAAGGGCATTTGCAAGCAAGCTTCCATTTGAGTGTGCCAGTTTTGGGTCCTGTAGGACTCCTTTGATTCAGTGGAGGTCCATTGAGAAGGGAAGTGACTCCATTTAAAAGCAATCCAGATTGGCTGTTCCAACTTGCCTGTGATTCAGACTGAGCAGCTTCAGAAACCATGGAAGAAGCTGCCGAACTTGGCTGCCTGGATATTGATACCCCTCCGTCAGAATTCAAACCCTTGGTAATATGGGGCTTTTTGCACTTGTTGACTTGCCTTGAATTCTGCCTATTTCTAGAGCTGGAGACAACCAAGCGTGGGGATGATTTTTCTTCATCGTGTGTGTTGCTAAAATAACTTTCTGCATCGAAAACATCAAGTTCCCCATGCTTCGCGTTTCTCCCCGCCAAAACCCTAGGCCCGAATGAGGCTTGTCTATCTAGCCTCACTGATCTCTGCAAGTATGGCTCATTTCTATCAATTAGCGCTGTTCTTGCTTTGCAATTCATTGTAGAACCGGCGCCACACCCAACACGAGGGTTTGAATTCACTACCTTAGGTTTACTCTTAGAAACCCCTCTTTGGTATTCGATCCCCATGGATTGTCCCTTCTTATTATCAACATACCTGCAATTGACAATGGGAAATGCACCTTCCCCTGGATTCCTCTCTGAGGAAGACCTCCTTGAGAATAATTCCTCCGTCCGAATCAGATAAGAAGAAAAAGAGACGTCCCAGGTAGAATCTCTTCCTATTTCAATCCCTCCACCCTCCTTGACATTGATGCAGCTCTGCAACTTTGACTAGGGTTATCAATGCCCATCGATCTAAACTTACCATTAAGAGCTATAAGTGTTCTAATGCTCTTGCCATTGTTCATAGCATCTCCATTCCTTTTCTCATCCATTTTCAATCAATGAGAGCCCCTCAATGAATCTGAAGCTCTGAATGGTTCTGGATCCCTCATCATATCAGCTCAGGAAGGCTCAAGCTGATTCCTCACGGCATTCAATACCATTTTTCCTTAAACAGGCCCCTAAGCCTGATACAATATCACAGTGTCATGCCTAAATTATCGATAACAGTACCATTTTCAATGTTTTTGACATGTTCAATTCACACAGCCATTATTGTGTCCTTCCATTGACAAACACAGCTTACCCACTTTACCCAATTGACATTTGAAACACCTAAGTTCTCACAGCGAGCATTGAAAGAAGTTTCAATAGCCATCACAACAATCATGACCTTCTGCTCCTAACTTGAGGGTCATTGTCCACCATTAAAGAGGGAAAGTTTGCAGGCATCAGTGTCTGAGAATACTAGTAATGGCTGATTGTATTTAGGTCCTATAACATATTGAAGATTTGTAGGATTTGAAAAGGGGTAAATCGTAATAAGCTACAATTGTGCTGATTTGATGGCTGTCGTGGCACTCATGCCTACATCTTCCCTCGTTCAAATCTCCTCCCTCACCAAATTTTACATATTCCTATACCAAATACATACTGATTGTATTTTCTCTCTCAAAAAAGATTTACTTATTTATTTCCTGTTGCTTCACATTGGGATCTATAACAATCTTTACCACGGAGGGTTGCTGCATGGAAACCTATATGAGCTTGAATGCGAAGCCATCTCCCATTAATTGTGCTTATTTATTCAATTTTACCGGTATTTGGAGGCGGGGGTTAAAAGATTTTCAGAGTATCCGCAATTAAATTTTGTGATATTTTGGAGGTATCAAATTTTTATGGTTTTAAATTGACCTTATTTTCCATAATAATAGAGAAAAAAAATCATAAAGTTTATTAGACAATTTAAATTGAAAAGATAGAAAGGATGTGTTTTAATTGTAGTATGATAGTTTATTTTTAATATAAATTTTGGATTTTTTTAATCATTTTCAATTAAAAGATATTTGGAATTGGTATCTTTTCTTTATGAAGAGCATAATATTTTCGATCTCTCCTTGGTCGTTCATTTATTGTTATTTTGAGGTGTTGATTATGAAGTGGTTCATTGTTGGATGTATCCATTTGTTGTTTTCTTTAACAATTAGAAAATCAAAATTCTAAGACAACACATGTAATGCCTATGTCATTAACTCCTAAGTCATTGAGATGATTAGAATAACATTATCTCTTCTTTGCTATGAAAATCACATGAAGATGAATTAATGTAATGCTGACTCAAGTACTAATTATTTATAGTTGGAAGGTTGACTGGGTTACAATTTGTGTTTCCAACTACGAAGAATCCCATGGTGTTGTATTATATGACATATGCAAACTTATAAGAAGACATATTGTTTGTTATCAAAATCACATGAAATCATAATAACGTTTAGATCTTTGTGGAGGAACATGGATTTAAATTGTATTAGACATTTGTTCAAAGAAGTGAAGATTTTTTTAGCAGATTTATTGATTGACTTAGAAATCATGGTTCTAAATGCAAAGAATATCAAATAATTCTAATATAAGAGACATCTGAAGCTATATGAAGCTTTTTAACAAATGTTGAAAAGTTGGTCTGCGAGATGGGGAACTTTATTATTGCATGTCGTGATAGGTTTGTGATGGTATTGCCATAGAAAATTTAATTGATGATTAAAATCATCACTCCTAAGTCATTATAACAGAATAGTGATATAGTTTTATAAACAACCTACAATAAGTTGGGGCAATAATTACATGAACATTATATTACAACAAAATCAAGCAATGCAATAATTACATAAACAATAGGTTATAACAAAGTAGTACAATAATTACATGAGAATTTTCTTCTACAAAGGTCTATGTTTTAGAGTCATTCAATGTGTATGCTGAAGTAAACTTATGCTAAGAATGTACTTAATTAGGATAATTTTCTTCAAGGCCTACTAAGTTGCTCCATTTGCAGGACAATGTTGTGATGGCCTATGTGGTGCTCAACTGGGGGAGGTACAAATTCTTCCAACATTGGGTATAACTCATCAAACCAATAAAGATGCTCAAATCTATGACATTGTAGACCCTAGTTGCTTGTGGTAGGATATAGTATAGTAGAAAACATACAATATGTTTGTGTCCATATTGGTATTTTCTCCATGGCAATTGTTATAATTCTTTCTTCAATTGGTATGGTTAAGTAGACTCTTTGTGGTCCCCACCTTTGTATTGTCGATTCCACATCATGTTCGAGAAAGACCCAAATTGTAGCCTAAATATTTCACCATGCAAAATGCCTAATCCAAGAGTATTGATTTGGGGCCTCCAAAGCATTTGTTCTATCCATATTTCTCCAATTCCAGTAAGTAGAGAAGTATACTCTAGTATAGTTGTTATGGATAGTGGTTGGAACCATATCTTGCTTGGAAGATTATGTATATCCATTGGATTATAGGTACTATAGCTAATTAATTCTGAAACACTCGGGTCTGGAAACATGTGGTCTAAATTGTAATGATAGACATGTAATCAAATGCCTTTGCACCAACATTTCTTTTACGACCATGGAGGTGAGTCTGGCCTCATTATAAGTACCATTCAAATCTTTGTGCTCAATGAAGTCATCTATCATAGCAGTTCTGCTCCTCAACATATTTGGACAACAGATTTCAATTATTGTTTTATCTCATTTTATGTACATGTTGAGTCATCTTTAGTACTATGTTATGTAAGCATTGAGCTATTAAATAATGTGCAAGTTCATAGCCATGTGTTATTTTTTTGAAGTAACTGATAGCAACCAACAAGACAGGGGGCTAATCCTGAAGTACACAAAGGTTGATAAATTAGCCGGAGGTAACCTCCTCGTCAACTAACTAATACCAACTTTAAACTTCAAAGAATAATATATGGGTATCTGCAGGATCATGGTGTGCCAAAAAGTGGCGATCTGAAAAATATGTAGTTCTGAAATGCCTCAAAGAATTTCAAAATCTATTCCAACCTTTTTCCCACCCATCCTGATACTAAATGAAAACAATTAATACCTTTATAATTCCTACTATATCTTTCGATACTAACCTTATATGGTCATCTTTAAAACATCCCGAAAATGTGTTTTTTGCATGTTCTTATGTATTTTTTACTTCAAGCATGTAGCTGACGACTTTTTTTAAACCAAAATTTGATGTAATGAAAAGGGTTTCTTAAGAATGTTCTTAGCTTTTCATAAATGTAAGGTTTGTCAAATTACAAGTTCAGTAAGTAATTATTACTTATTTTCTAATGGAGTTAGCTGCAAAGTGCTGATTGACATACTAGTTGAAAAATAGCTATAACTTTCAAACTGTATAAGATTTGTTAAATCCAAAAGATGCATCACATTCTATGCTTCAACTAGTATAAGGAAAAAAAAAAAAAACTTAATTTTGATTTTTTTTGAGCTAGTTAAGGTGGTCAGACACGGGAGTTTTTTAATTCTGAAAATAGTATAGTAGAAAATTCATAATTAATTTTTTATTTGGAATAAAAATTCCCAAAAATATGTGTCACATCTAGGCATGAGTCTACATTTTATATCTAAAATTATATTTAAAAATATTATCATTTCATTATGATTAAGGTGGTCAGACATACACCTACTTTTTATTTTTGCCCTAAAATTTTTGTAGTACTGCATTAAAATCCAAACTTTTGACCAGTCAAACATTTTTTTCTCCAGATAAGGCCTTGTATTTTAGAAAATAGATTCAATTTTCTATAGATTATTTTCTTACAACTTTTTGATATAAAGTCTAGAACCACTTTAGAATTATGTGTCAAGTTGACATGACCCTGATTTGCTGGTTTTTCACTGCCACTTAAGGCCATAGTTTGGTGCACCATGATCCTGCACATACCTATATGTCCATAGTCAGCTTAACAATATTGTCCATCTTTAAACTAATATGCATAATAGACTATAAAATAAAATAGCAGCCCTTAAAAAAATTGCTGCTATAAGTCCCCTTAATTGACATAAACATAAAGACCACATGGGGTACTGAGTTCATAGGCATAATCATAAACACAAAAAAGAAGAAGTAAAAGACATAGGGCTAGCTGCCCTTTTCCAACGCATGATTGCCATCCTTCTTAGGCACATCCTTGTCCCCATCCTCCTCTTCCTCTTTAACAGGTTTGTCTAAGATGGTCTTTAACCAATCCTCAGCTAGGAACCCATAGATGGATCAAGTGGTCCCAATGACATTTCCTAGGTCTTTCTCCTCTTTGTTCGCCTGCAAAAAATAGAAGGTGGTGGCCACAAAGTGCATGACCTTGGTGGAAAACTCCACCAAGGTTTCAAACCTCTGACAAATAACAGTTTGGTTGTCAGCCAGGTCCCTCGTGGAATTCTCCAGCCTTTCCAGTCTCACCTTGCTATGGCTATGCTTTCCTTTCTTCCTAACACCTTTGGGGTTTTCTTTCCTTGGGGAAGTAATATCTTCCCCCAACATCTAGCTATGGTCCTCAAGGGTGTCAAAGACATAGGAGGGGCTTATAGGGTTGGGGGTAGCTTTTTTCTTCTGAGGCATTCTCTTCTTTTTAGCAGGTTTGGCATCACTTTTAGAGGAGTCAAAGCTGAAGTCATGCATGGGTGGGGGGGGGGGGGGGGGGAGACTTAAATTTTTTCATGTGGAGATGTTTGTTGGACCTCCTAGCACTTTTCTTACCCTTCCTAGTGTTTGAATCCAACTCTATTAGGCTTATTTTAACCTCAGGGTTAATTTTGATATCTGGGGCAGGGGTTTTCTTGAACTTCCTGTGGCTAGGGTTAGGGCCAGGGTCAACGGAGGCTTGGGGGTGACAAAGGGAAGAGGATAAATAAAAAATGATAGATTCAGGGTAATATGTTGGATATATAGTTTAATTATTAGCCCCTACTAGATGAGGTAGAAGGTTTTCCCCTGCTCGCATTTCCTCCTAGCCTTAAAAATACAATCCTCTAGTGAATGCAATAACAAAAATGAAGAGATGTGGTCTAGATTTCTGAAATGATTTAGGATGAGGAAATGGTAGTAATATAGTAACTGAAAATGGTCCTCCAAGGTGATGTATCACATGATAGCGTAGCAGATGACGTCTTAGGGATTAGGAAGGGTTGCCCATGAAAACCCTCCACACATTCTCTTCAGTTCCTCCTTACCTTTGAAGTTTTGCAAGATAGCTTCCTCATTAACCTTGGTTAGCCTCTATCAATTCTTTCCTTCCATAGAAAATTCACCAACCCTCATAATGGTTTCATCCAAAATATCAAAACTCATGCCATTGATAGCCACCTTCCCATCCTCCCAAGTCTAGAAGAACTACATCGATATAACCTCATTGTGCTTCACCATGCCCTCCATATACTATAATAGGTTGCCTTCCTGCAAGTAAACCATCACTACCTCGCTGCTACGAATGCTATCTTTAGTTGTGTGTTATTTTATGAAAGTTGTGACAACAATTTCCAAGGAATACTCATCTATTCTAATTTATGCAATAAGCTGGGAAATAATGCACAAAGATAGTCATCTTTATTTCATGAAAGTAGTGTCATTAATTTCCAAGGAATACCCATCTAGTGTAATTTATTTAGGATGATGTATAAACTATATAAATATGTACATGGGTTTCATATGATACCTAAGTAACCATTACGTAAGAAATGCTACACTACAAATACATTTTGTGATTATTCTGAGTATATATTGAGGGAAGTAAATAAGTGGAGTAATCAACAACATGCACGACACAATAAATCATAAAACAATATAAAGGTAATCTCGAAACAACATCCATCACCTTAGATTCAAGGTATATAAGATAACATCATAAAGCTCGCATATCTAGTAATAATTCATGTACTTTAGATTGGAAAATGAAGCATCAATGAGACTTTATTTATTTATACATTACATATGGACAATGCAATACTATGTATATAACACACAAGACAACTGGTATTTGGTCACTGCACAGTTGTGGAAATGAAGGACAATATGTACACATGTTGGAGGATATGGAGCATGAAACAACTCATTCTCATATATGACTGATTCAAGGTACATAAGGTAACATCATACAACTCACATTTCCATTCATAATTCATGTACTTTAGAGTGGAAAATGAAGCATCGATGAGACTTTATTTGTTTTGTACATTACATATGGACAATGCAAGACTATGTATATAACACATGAAACAACTAATATTGGGTCACTGCATAAGTGAGGAAATGAAGGACAATATGTACACATGTTTGAGGATATAGAGCATGGAACAACTCATTATTGGATATGGTTACTAGTGTAGATGTTTCAGATACTTTTCAAAAGATTCTCACTCTCAGCCACAAAGTCTACGAGTTCAATCTGCTCAACAGTAGCTTTAAGTCGGTCTGTGTTGTTGTATGTCTCTTTCTTGCAAATTAGGCTAAACAAATAATCTTTGTTCAGAGCATCTATTATAACTCATTGGGCATAATTTTCATCTTCTCCTAAAGAATCAGTGAAGCATAGTTCTTTTGCAGAAATATCAAGTAGTTGGGTTGCAACTTCATTAAATGCAATGGCCGACAGTGAATTTGTATGGTCTTCGATCTTCATTTATAGTAGATACCTACAATCGTACTCACAATGAATCACATTACACTTTGTACACAACTAGTTTCCATCTATTTCCGTGGTGAACTTTTTATTACACTAATGCCCTCCAATTTTGGAAGGGCAGGCTGGATAGTAAAGATCGTCTTCCTTGATACTCATTATAGTAGCTTTCACTATAAAGTGAAAGCATTCAGACATGCTCTCTAATTTTTTCTCGTATATCCAAGATTTTTATCCTTGCTATGGACATCCTCGGAGTGGTACTTCCAATCGCAATGGTTTGTATCTTCTCTCTAACTTCATTATACCAATTACAGATGTCTTACACATGTTCAATTTTTGGGTCTATGGCTAAAGTAGTAGTAGCTGATGTTCTGATTACCTTTCCATTATAGTGACTAATCTAGCCATTCTTTACCACAACCATAGTCTCTTGATGTTGTCCGTACTACTGATAAATGTGGTTACCTTCTTTCCCTGCTAGTAGACCCCAAACAGTGAGATCTATGGTAGTGTCAAACTTATCTAATGGTCATATAGTATGCCATGGTACTTTTGTGTTATCTCTTCTTTGCAACATTGATGATGGCCCTACAAAAGTGGCAACTCCAATGATATCAACAATTGTATTATCACTCATGTTTGCAATATCGTAATGGGCATAAAATAGAAGTGGTGTCTTGGAATAGTATCATCATCTTGCAAGGGAGTGATCCTAGAGTTTATTGATAATATGATTTCCAATCCACTATTCATCTTGTTATACATTTTATTGGTTGCTTTTACATCTCCACCTGAAAGTGCATATGTTGTACCTTTCTCTATATTTGGGAAGTACAAATCAACAACTTCATTGAAACTAGTTACACATGCTTTAGATCCCTCACCATCTACAATATCAAATCTAAACACCTATCCAAGGCCCCTCTAATTTGTATATTTCCTCTTGTCTCCTTTATTTGTAACATGACATGTTACAACCCATCTCATCTGGTACGGGTTTAAGTCTTTGATAGTAGTAGGCACACTTGGCCTTTGGGTTGTTATTGGTGGACTCTATATACCAAAGTGTACTCTCTGATGCTTTATCAAGATCACATCTGAGGAATTATCATTACCCATTGTGGCTTCTACCTAATGTGTAGCTCTTTCATTATGGGTTCAAGATGGCCAATTAGTTCATGGTTTTTTTCAACAATCTGCATGTCCCCTATCACCAACCACTTATACATTTTATACATCTTAGGTTACATACCTTTCAAATTTACACTTTAGAATAGGGAGAATGTACTGATATTATATGAAAAGGTTCACATACACTTACCTTGATTTAGTTATTGTTGGACTGATGTACTTGTCCAGTTGGAGTATCGTTCCAATAGATAGTTCATTCTCTACCACAAAGTGGTTGTATTTAGTGGGCAATGAAGTGTTTATCCTACATTCACCATCTAATATATCTATCCTATATCACTTTGTTTCATCTTGCCCTAGTTGAGATCTGATAGTGCAACTACCTGAACATTTGGGTTTGTAGGAGATTCTCCACTATGGATAGATTTGATTGCTCCCTTCACTAGAAATTAATCCATGTGTTGTAAAATGGTCAGGGTTCTTGTAAAACCATCTGATTCAATTTTAGTGTCGAGATATAGGATATACTTATAGCTTTGACATTCCTAGAAGAATATAATGAGGTCATGTGTTGACAAACCATATGGTTTTTGATGGGATGTCTAGTTTAATAAAACTAAGGTTGAAGTTATTCACTAATTATTTGTTCAAACTATGCACTACCTAGTTGTTCAGACAAATGTTGACTTGATGCAGGTTGTATGATTTTTGAGAGAGACAAATACCCATGCTAAATTATAGGCAACTTGTGGATACAAAGATGTATAAACTATAGATTAAAAACACTAGCATTAGTTCATATTGCACTTTCTCACATCCGGTATCTCTATCTAAAATAAAAAAACATAATTGAGGTTACTAAAGTATGCATTTTAAAACTAGTTGAGATAGAGAAAGTGTTCAAGTTATAGAAATTATGAAATTCAAATCAGATAGTTGGAAAGTTAACTATCCTCCTACCGAAATTCTAAGTCCATATCCCTTGTGTTTTCATAATCATAATCAAAGAACTAAATGATCATATACTGCTGGACGGAAGTTATAAGGCCAAGTTCCTTTGTTGATCAAGTTACAATTCTTGTATTGATTGAGTTGTTGTTGGTGCCGAGCTCTAGTTATGACCGAGTTCTATGGTAACCAAGTTTCATTGGTGACTAGACTCTTTCATGTGTTGAGCAATTTGATGAATCCTCTGATAGTAGGCCATGTCTTGGTCCTTCTTTGACTGAGTTGTCTGTGTTTTTGGTTCTTAGTGGGACACAACTCTTGTATTTAATTTAGATCGTGGATTTACTAATGGATCTTGTCTTGCGATGAGTGATAGCCATTTTGAGGTCACCCTTCTTCTTTGTAATGTTCTAGAATATTTTGTAAGTCATTTTGGATAATATAAGTGGAGGTATTTTGGTTTAGTGTAGGGAAAAGGGAAGAGTAGAGAGGACTTAGATTAAAAGCAAATGTTGCGAGTTGAAGCTAGTATATTTTGTAGGTGTGCTTATAACTTGATGAATGAAGAAAAGTATTTGATCTCTCTCTCTCTCTCTCTCTCTCTCTCTCTCTCTCTCTCTCTCTCTCTCTCTCTCTCTCTCTCCCTCCCTCCCTCCCTCCCTCCCTCCCTCCTTGGTGCTTTTCTTTGTGTACTTTCTTTCATTGTGTTAACTCTGCAAGGTGGTTTGGATATCTGGGTGTACCCTATGCCCTAGTTGTTTGACTTTCCTTGCACCAAGTGGTATCAGAGCCGAGGTTCATCCTTGTGAAGATTGGGTCATGTAGAGCCCTGAGTTGAATTTGGTTGTAGGGTGGTAGATCTTAGGATTTTACCTATAACTTGTAGAGGGTTATGATCTTGTAGGAACCTAATTGTAAAGATGGTTCAAGGTAGAGGAAATATTGATAATGCCATATTGGATACATTGAGACAAATTGTAGCCAGATTAGATGTTGTGGAGACAACCTAGAGGAGCGGAGCACATCTTGATGATGTGAGTGATGATGAAGCAATAACACTAAACCCTAATCTAGAACCTGAAGAAGATCAAGATGAGGAAAGATTGTTTAGAGTATTGTCTAAGGCACATTCAAAGCCTATTGTAGAAGTTGTTCCTTATGATGGAAAACTAGACACCAATGTTGTGTTGGATTGGATATCTAATGTGGAGAAGTTTTTTGAGTTTGAAAATAATCCTGATAATAGGAAGGTGAAACTTATAGTTACTAGTTTGAAAGGTTATGCTTCACTATGGTGGGAGCATTTGCAAATTGATAGAAAAAGGAGGGGAAAGGAGAAGATCGGGATGTTGAGATAATGGGTGTTGCACACATTGCATAATATTGTTATTTTATTATGTAATGTTGTACCTAGATGGACGTGCAACATGTAAAGATTCCCATGGAATATTCTTGATGAGTTGTATTGTAACATTGTGAAAATATTTCATGTAATTATTTAATATTGGGAAAAAGAATTAAATGCCCAATATTAAATGTGGGGTCAGTGGGTTAGGTAGCACATGGTTTATGTAATACCACTTGGTGGTTTTGTGGGACTTGCTACTATATAAGCAGCCACAAGGGTAGTTGTTGTATAGAGTAAGAGTGAAAAGAAGAAAAAAAGAGAGGCAAGAGTCGAGTGGGACAAGGCTTGACAGGTTAGCCAAGGGAGCATTTTTTAAGGTTGAAAGCATGGCATGGGATGTGTGGATTCATGCTTGTTCACACAGTTTGCTCGGTTGTGGCTATGGCCATGAAGGCTTCCATGGTTGTATGACAATGGTATTTTTTGCTGAATAATACATGATGATGGATGCTTTTGGAGGCTGGGTTTTTCCCTCAATGAGGGTTTCCCAGGGTATATCTTGTGTCACAATTTTGTGGGTATGTTGTCTATTCTCTTGCATGTGGATTTTAATTCCGTGTTTATTTCAGATCTATTATGGGTTATGTGGAAACGGTTATATTCTTTGTTGCCAAGTTTCCTTACACAGGACTTGGCTAAAAATAGTGAACAAAGTGAAGATCCTGGAGCATGTATAGACAATCCAAAATTATTTGTCTTACAATGATGTTGGGCTTTAGATTCTTCCACCCACAATGAGAACCCAAAATTTCTGTGATGCTCCTAATAGCGTTGATATCCTAGGCCTTGAGGAGTGAAACATACATGTGTTGTAATTGGTAAACAAAGATTAAAGAAAAGCCCTATTGAAAATAAATATTGCTTCTTTATGACAAGGAAAGAAAACTTTAGAAAGAGGAGACGTCATTTAAAGATATATGCAAACTTTTTCTAGCACTCCACCCACTAAAAAAATAAACAACCTAACAAATAGGAACGTCACGATTCAAGAAATACACTTGAGCCACATGCAATTTGAAAAAATTATTGTCTTTACTATTTTCTAGGGATTTCAATAGTGATTGAGATTTATTTATGTTAGTGTTCCATCTTAAGTTGTTCTTGAAAAAAATAGAAATATGTTTGTGTAGAAATTAACTTACATGTCTTTGAAACTAGATCTATCATGTAGGGATTCTCTCTGTTGGTGTTAGGGTGTGGTGGAAGAAAACCCAATTACCCCGTCTATTTGTTTTAAAGGTGATATTACATAAAAATAGAAAAAAAATGTCTATTTTCTTGGAAAATGAAAAGAAACAAGCACAATAGAAATGTAATATACAAGTCGTTATGGAGGAGTACAAATTGAGGAAATGGGATCTAAGTATATCCTCAATGAACGTCAATTTTCTACCCAATATAGAAATTGGGGAACACAAATCAATTAACAATGTTTTCGCAAAATTATAGGTTGAATGTGTTTTACCCAAGACAAGGGTAGAAAGATTAAATGGATACATTACAGAAGAGTTCCTAGTCCAAATCTGGTGCAAAAGCATGGCATAAAATTTTAAGTGGGATGAGTTCCATTTCAAAACACATGCTCACTTGTATTGTTGCAAAACATCATTTGTGGCTTTTTCTTTCCACATCAAACTTGCACATTGAGCATTCTTGATCCACAACATATTTTCATTGTATCCTTAAATTGTGCACTCACAAGTTTTCTATGAAGTGATTTCAAATGAGAGGGAATTTTGTAAGATATATAGCAGAAGTTCATATTCTATTAGAGGTCAAATTAAATGGTGACAATGGTTTTTTAAGGATGCACAAGAAGTTGTCCCACAAGTAGTTGTACAATATCTTTTTAGGCTTCCCTCCCCATCATTCTTAACGTTAATAATGTATTTCTCAGATATTCCCTCACAACCAAGGCTCAAAATTTTCATCATGGGAGACTTACACACAACTTTATCTAGGTGGTAACATGATTGAGATAACAAAAACACAAATCTCACCCAACTTTATCTTGGTATTAAGTTACTAACAAAACAACATTAGAATAAATGTGTGCTTGAAATGGCTTGAACTTGAGAAAGGAATCATGGGCTAATGTAGAAAGAATATCAGTGTATCTTTCATAATGTCATTTGAGTGAAATATAGCCTTTTCATTAGGGTTGAGTTAATTTCCTACCCTATTTGAGCTTGAAGTGGAGAAATTAGAAAATATGGAATTGTTGGGAAAAACTAGCAAAATTCCAGCTTTCTCTATGATGCCTAGATTTGCAATAACAATATATTACAAACCTTGATTTTAGCAGTACAAAACAAAGTGGAAGACTAGGGATTTTTTAGGATTTGAGATTTTCATGGAAAAACAAGTAAATTAGACAATAGAAATCCCTATGGTTTTGGATTTTTTGGCAAGCTACAAAAATATAAAATTGAACACAGTTTAGGTGTGCCTCCATCATTATCATTATTACAAGGCACCATCATTACAAATGCTAAAATATTTTGATAAATCCTAAATATTTTTTATAATGAATGAGGACCAAGTAGTATACCTTTGAATCTTATATAGAGTTGAGATGTAGAGCCGAAGACAGTGCAAAGCTAGATGCGTTTGCAATATTAAGTAAAAGGAAGTTGATGCGTTGAAGGGGAAGGAATTTTGTAGAGTGGTAAAGCCATAATAAAGGAACCTCACAGAATCACATTACAAAAAAGTATTCAAAGAAAACAAGGAGAAGACATGGAAAAAGGAGACCTAAGAATGTCAACGACACATGCTGGATGCATGTGTTTTACACTATTGCAATAAAAAGTGGAATGCGTGCAATTTAAATGTTGATTTCTAAGGTAATAAAATAAAAAGACTATGAGGAAAATCATCTGAAACCAATAGAAATGAATGAAAATTAAAGGAAAAAATAAAGGAAGACAAAAATTCAGCTACTAAGGTGATTTCAATAGAATTGTTATAGGGTTTTCCTTGACTCCTGAGGAGGCGACTGATTAAAGAACGCGGCAAAAACATTAGTCCCCAACTAATAAATATTTTTAAATGATAAAAAAACCAACTAATAAATATATAATATTATGATTTTAAAAAAAAATAGGTGTATAAAATCCTTGAAATGAATTACATTATAAATACATTGGTTCATTTTGAAACCATTTTTATGTTATTTTACATTAATAGGCATCCTCCATTGGAAGATTGGACATGAAAAAAATCTTGTCCATTATTATTCATTCATAAATACTTGTTGATACAACTATAATTTGACTTTTGCGTGGTATGAAATCGAGGTTTTCATATGACCTTGTCTTGGCTGTGTTGAATAAACATAAAAAATAACCAACCACACATCACTGTTAGATCCACCTCATTGCATAGTTTTTGGCGTTAATGATCTCTGTTGGATGTTGCTAAAGCACGCAATGTTTATTAAATGCAAGCGTAATGTAGACATAATGAGATCGGATCAGGGTTAATTTTGTCATTGGATGGGGATAAAATATGTATTTAAGTAGTGGAAACATGAATGCCAAGGAAACTAGAGATCGCCACACTTAGAAACCCATGCATTTTATGTTTAGAAGGTTCATTTTAAGTCCCTTTCAAATTTGTTAGGGCACGGATGGGTTGCAGCAATTGATGATTCTTTAATGAATAACATGGTTATTTGAGCGATAAATACTTGCCGATGACAACTGTAGTTTGAGTTTTGCATTGATCTTTCTGTGATAAATACCAATTATAATTTGACAGTTTGTAATTATCACTTTGGGCTAACAATTGTTCTTCTCCATTTTAACCCTTCATAGACTTGCACTCTGTCATCATTTTTCAAATACAAATATAGTTCAAAATTAAATACTTGCGGTTGACAACTCCAGTTCTCCATTTTAACCCTTCAACTACTTATAGTGTTTCATCATTTTTCCACAAAATTAGAGACATCATTACTTAAAAAAATCTTATAAATGGTAAATCTACCATTAACTCTTCATACACAATAGCCTCACAAAAATCGAGTGCACAAGTTAGTGAATTTCTTCTTTCTTTTTATTATTTTGAATAAGTTGTCTTGAAATGTATCATTTTACAACAGTTCCTTTCAACAATCAAATCATCTGGTTATTTTATTTTCTGCTCTGTTATATATGTATATAACATAAAATGCTTTATTGTATAAGTTGATTTGCTAATTTATTCTATTCTCCTTCATTTGCAATTCTTCTCCCGAATAAAATTCAAAGAAAAATTGATGAGGATATGGATTACGTACTTGAATCAATCTGACCATTGTTCTCTTTATTACTATTTCTTTATATTGTAAGAGCTATGATTCTGGAAAGAAGGATTTTTGGATAAAAATATGTAGAAGATCAATCATGTCAGATTTATACACTTCATAAAATTAGATTGAAATATTTCCAGATTACTCTATTTGATACCATTGTTAATGGGTCTACTTTCATAGGTTGTGTCACCATGAAATGCTTTTGAATGCGACTCCAAAGAATTTCTTTGACAAATTTAAAGAAGATTTTGATTTTGTAATATTTTAAATTATCTGAGTGATCATTAACTTTTCTAATTTTTAATTCATTCTAATTGACAAATTGTTGAGTATGATCTGAAAGAAGGTATTTTATAATCAAAATAAAATCATGAAATTAGATTGGAATATTTCTGGATTACTCTATTTGATACCTTTGTTATTGGGTCTATTTTCATAGGCTGTGTCAGCGCGAAATGCTTTTGAATGTGACTTAATGAAATTTTCTTTGACAAATTTAATGAAGATTTTGATTTTGTAATGTTTTAAATTATATGAGTAATCATTAATTTTTCTGATTTTGAATTCATTCCAATTGATAGATTGTTGAGTATGATCTCAAATTGAAAGTAGATGATATTTTATAAGAAAATTCAAAACTTATTATCATATCAAGAAATGCTTAGTTTTTAATATCTTACATAAGATTGATCATATCTTTTTAAATTTTATTATTATTTATTAATTGAAAAATAATTTTTAGTAATATAAGATATAGATACAAAATAAATTTAAGATTAATTTTAAGTTTTACTTTAGAAAAACACTTATAATATATTATATTTAGTTTGCTAATACTTATCTTTATTTTGTATCTATTATCTTCAATGGTTTAGGATTTCATAAATTATACTATTTTAAAATTTAACCATTAATTTTTTTATTTTTAAAATATTTTTGAATTTGTTAATTTAATATAAATGTTTTATTTAAATAAAACACAGGCACAAAATCACATTATCTTCAAGACTAATACTATATTATTTTCTCTCATATTGTAGGTATGTAATATACTGGTCATACAACTTATTTGACTACTTTAAAGGTTGTTATATAGGTACTTTATATCGATTGTCTTTCTTCAATAATATTTTCAGTCATTATTTTAATTAGAAAAAATCTTACATTGTATTATATTTCTATGTGATTATATAGATATTCAAATTATGAAGTTGACAGTATACATGATATAAATCTTAATTATATTCATAGGTTAGATATACAATGGAATTGTGCTCCAATGAAAAAAAATAGTGTCATGCAAATATCAGATATAGAGGACACAGTAAATGGGCCACCTCCATTGAGTCCTATGATTTCCATAGGTTCAAATGGGTACATAGAAAAACCCATTGAAAATTTAATGAAAAACATTTGTGGCCATTTCACAAAGATGGTAACTGATATTGAGAACCTAGCACTACATATACATGATGTTGACAATACTGATGTCAACATATCTAGAGAAATGACATCCTTCATCCAAAATGCAGCTTGCAAAATAGGAAGCATTGAAGTATTTGTCAAAGAGATGTTTTATGATAAGCACTATGATTTAGGGAACTCTGAAATATTAGTGATGATTTCTTACATCACTTGAACAAGTAGATATTGTAATAGGGTTTTTTGAGTTCATGTAGTTACAAAAATCACAACTAAATAAATTGTTCAACTCTCAAATGTTATGTGATGATTTCTTACATTGCTTGAACAAGTACATATTAACACCAAGGATTCTTTGAATTCATGTACTTGCAAAACTACAAATAAATAAATTGTTGATAATGCTTGTCCCACCAAATCAATGTAAATGTACTTTTATATTTTTATTCACTATTTATTTATGAGTATTACTTAATTAATTAAAGAGTAAATGTGTCCTTGATAAGTAAGCATCTATTCTACAAATACAAACACAATATTAAAATAGATAGATGAATTACTTTGTCATGAATTATGTAGAAGTATATGTTTAATCACATTTTTGCTAACCATATTAAAATATACTTTGTTTTTTGTTATTATATTTTTTCAATATCAACTATGGGACATCCAAAACAAAAATTTTAATTAGAAGACCAATGAAGACTATATATAAGAGAATACTAAAGAGAGTATCATAGAAATTATCATAGCCAAAGAAGAGAACAACAAATAGGCTTTTAGATAGAAAAGCAAAAAAGAAAGTGCAATCAAGCTAATAGATAATGATATGCTAAAAAAAGAAAATTCAAAGTGTAAAACATTTGGAAGTTGAGAATAGTGAGGATACAAGTTTGCAAAGAAATGTTCATCAAATGACACTTGCACAAACCTCTAATTCTTAAGGTCAAGAAAGACAAGAGGATCATGCCAAACCAAATGAGACTGCCTATCCTCACTTGAATGGAAATATTCTATTCAATGATGAATATGAAAATTCAATCTCAATAGATCATGTTCCAAAAACACCTCAACATGGAAACTCATTACATATGAATTTAGGTGTTCAGTTTATGTCCACAATGTACACAATTCTAATGGTTCAGTTCAATTTGATTTGAAAATATTCCAAATACAGTTTAGATCTCAATTGGATAGTTTTAGAACCCCAAAGATGTGTTATGTCTATCAAGAATCATATATTGAAATCAAAGTATCCCAAAGTTCTGAAGGTCCTATACGCAACAGATGTAGACAAGAAAGAGGAATTCATAGATTTTCATCTTCAAATAATATTGATCTTGGGCCACAAGTAGAGGATTTGTCAAAATTGACACAAGTAGAGGAAATGTTGATTGCATGTGTAAGCCCAATACTACAAGTGACCCATGCAGTAGGTGGTCAATATAAATTAAGAAGGCAAACCATAAGTTTTTCTCAAAATGTACAATAGGTTTCAAAAATATTGCCACACATAATAGAAAATTGTTCCATTATTATTGTTAGAAGGAGGAATCAATGTGGCAAAAATAATAATTTCACTATCAATAGAGATCATGTTTACAAAGCATTGAAATGCAAAATAGAGCATGACGAATTTTATTTATTATTGATGAAAATTTTCTCAATGAACTACCAAGGAATATAGATGAAAATATATTTAGTAGATTAACTACAGTACAAATGGTATTTGACCCAGATACCAATGAAGTCACATATGTTGGTCCTATATTGGAGATTGATGAAGGTAATACAATAGAGCACACTGCATCAATGGCTTCAAAACCACCAAATTCCCAAAGAGAAATGGAATTACTTCAATTATGGGTTAATAACCCTGATGCAAAACCAACATCATTGATTGATTGACTTGGTATTGGTGCTTCTCCTATCAATGAGTATGTAATGTTAGGTTTACTAGGCATGACACTTCCAACACTAATCCCTCATGGAAGATGTGATTGGTTAGAACCACGAATGAGGCATGTGCATCCACATGAATTTTGTAAGAATTTATTATGGTATAGGGATCATAGGTTTGGTAAACATCCATGATTTAGGTATATTCTATGATGAACATGATAATGAGACATTGAGCACAGAGTTCATCTACAATGTTTGGGAAAAGAAATATCCAAAACATGCCCATTACTATCAATGAGCTACGTTAGCATATGGAACTAATGCCACAATCTCATTTAGCTGATATGTTGATGTGGTTTGGAACAATGTTGATAGGAACATAGTTATACTATACTAAATATCATGTAGAATTGACAGACATGCTTCACCAAATTAGCACTCCAACAATATTTTCACCTTAAATGCAATAGATATGCAATGGCCTGATCTAAATGCTATCATGCCCGAAACATGCCCAACCAATATGCGAGAAGCTCAAAATTGGAGAAAACAAAATGTTATCAACTATCCTCATATAGTTGCACATCACATGCATTTAAGACATGCAATATTTAGAAAATAAATTCTAGAAAGTGGAATGGATGTCAAAGATTTTTGGTGTAGGTATGAATGGCAACATAGACATTCTCCACATGTGCATGGATTTTTATGGATCAATGGTGTTCCCAATATGGACATTATTGATTGGTCAAATGAGGAGGAACAAAGAATAGTTGAGAAATATTTTCATCACATTATTCATGTATGGAATCCTAGAGAAGATTCATATTAAAGGAATATACAAGTGTTTTCAAATTGTTTTTGTGTAAAATATCTTGTTATTATATAACATATTGTTTCAAAACTATATTTATATATTCAACATATGTCAAATATCTTTATTTTCTTGTAGGCATTCCAAAATTTTGGTCAACATCTGTGTCTCAAAAATACAACACAACTTACCAATATGGATATTGACAATGACTATGAACAAATACTAAACTGTGTTGAGCATCACACAATTTGTAGAGAGGGTGCATGTCTACAGAAGAAAAAAAGGAAAGATGGTTTGCAGGTAACTATTATAGTTATTAATATTTGTATAATACATCATATTATTTATTTAATGAAATAATTAATCATTCATCTTCTTATAATGTTTTTAGATATCATGCTTCTTGGCCATTGAATCTTACTAGGTCTAAATTATATGAAAATATAGGAACAAGTGAAAAAAAATTAAGCTAGCAAGAAATGATTATAGAGTGAACTCGCATAATCATCACATGTTGCAATTATGGAAACCAAATATAGATTGGAAACCTATTTTGTCCAAACATGTAGTCATTAAATAGATAGCAAAGTATGCATCAAAAGCTGAGAAGAGCTCTGAAACATACCACTAGATGTTGATGCATCTTTCAAACATGGAAAACCTTGATGATTTAACTACACATCCATATAGAAGGCTTCTAAAAAAAACTGTAATAGAAAGGGACATTGGAGCTCAAGAAACATGTCACATGTTATTAGAGCTTCTGCTCATGAAGAGTAGTAGAAGATTTCTTAATCTAAATGTCTCACATGAAAAGTTTAAATCTATAACTTTGAATAATGAGGATGACAATGATGAAAAAACAAAATATTTCATTGATGGATATAAATAAAGGCCTCTTTGTATGGAAGGCATCACACTAATTGACGCAACTAAATCATGGATATAAAATTCTAAAATAAAAAGAGAAAATAAATGGGAGCCAAGGGAAAAAAAGTAGCTATAGTTAGGGTTTTTCCAAGATTTACATCCATTCCTCCACGTGCTTCACAAAAATGGGTAGAATTATATTTTACATAATTATTACTATACAAACCATTTCATGACATAGAAATGGATATTGATGTGGATACTAACTCCATAATAGAAAAGTGGGACTCATTTAGTTATAATGCTTGGCATGTATAAAGAGAAATAATTATAGAGGAAAATGAAAATAATAATGGTTTAGATATTGAAGAAGATGAAGCTATTGCAAGTAATACTATAGAGAACAAATGGGAAATCATATCTAGACTTCATAAGGTCAAAATATGCAAGTATCATAAATAGATATGTTAGGAAGTAGAGATATTGATAACAATACACATTGGCCTACTAAACATCAAGGTGAGGAGTGTACAGTGGGAGTAGTTGATTTCATTGAAAATATGAAGGAAAATGGATGTCTCATATATGATGATATTCCTCAGTGGTTCAAATATACAACCCTTAGCAATAAACAACAAAAGGCAATGAACATAGTTATGAAACACTAACATACCAATGAAGATAGAGGCCCATTGTTCTTAATAATTCAAGGAACAACAGAAATAGGAAAGTCATATATGATTGGTGTCATTCGTGAAGCCCTTCAAAATGCATGTTTTTCAGGTCCTTCTCCCCATTTTTTACTAGCACCAACAAGAGTTGCAACATTTAATATTGGAGATTTCACTATTCATTCAAAGCTAAGAATACCACTAAGAGATTTTTCACAACTAGAAGGATCACATCTTACAAATTTCCAAGAGGAAATGAAGCATATCAAATACATATTGATTGATGAAATAAGCTTCATTGGTTAGACTATGTTGGAAAACATAGATTCAAGATCAAAGCAAGCATTTTCACAAAATTTAGAAAAAAACTTTGCAAGTATATTTTCACTTCTATTAGTACATGTTATCATATTATGCCATATATAGTACAATATATAAATATCAAACACTTTATAGATTATGAACAAATTATTCAATTTTTTATTTTAAATTTCTTTATGTATATCTATGATTTTTGTCGAAGACTTGGGAGGAATTAAAATTTGTGGTAACTTTAGATAGGATTTTTAGACAAGAGGGGGAAAACATTGAACAATTTTTTTTCATCAACTTCTAACAAATCTTAGAGATACTGACCCACAAATTGAAGACTAGAAATTACTTATGATGAGAACTCCTATCAATTTAAATGCTACAACGAGTGATGAGTTTCAAAATTGTGTCCATTTGTCCTCTACAAGTGACAATGTTTATAACCATAACAAGATAATGTTGCATTCATTAAAGCACCCTATTGCACAAAGTCTTGCAACAAAAGTAGGGGGTTTTAATGCAATAGAAGATTGTTCAAGTGGAGAGGTTGAGATCAAATTATTAAAATCAGGTAACGCCCCACCAAGGGACCCAAAAGAAATGACCTAAAGTTTTATTAAGTTTCCCATTTTTTAAAAACAAGAAAGATAAAACATCAAAACCATGATAAAAATCATCTAAACATGATAAACAAGCATCCCACAAAGCTCAAGCCATGGTGACTACGAACGGATCTCAATGGTAAGAGTGAAAAAGCACTACCACCTGACTGCATGGAACCTAAATGGCCCACTCCCACCATGCTGAGGACATAGTCTTAAGTCCCAAATAGGATATCAAACCAAATATCAAAATAACTCTCCAAGTCTAGGAAATCCTAAAAGAAATCTAACTCAGAAGTTCTAAGATAGGTTGACATCTAATTTCTAGAGGCACACAAAGACATGTAGGAAACCTACTATATTAGCGAGCAAGTGCCATTGTATGAATCACGTTGGAGTTACCCTAGTAGTCTTTTAAGACTCCAGGGTCCCTAGTGATCCCTATGCGACCACTAGTATCCTCTTGTACTAACAAGGCATACTATGGAATGCAAGGTCACAACCAAGTGTTCTCTTTAATCCCATCCTAGTTTGTACTAGCACTCGAGGCATGGACGAGCACATACAAGACTCTTATTAGGTTCATTTTAATCCCCATTTAGTGGAATTTTTTCACTTATTAAACAACTTATAATGAGTTACCTTGGTAGTCACTTAGGGCATTGACCCCCATTGCAAGCCACTTCCCGACACTACATGTTGATAACCTACCCTAGGCTCATGAAATCACAAATCAACGAATCATATAAAAATCACTTCAGTCATATACAAGTGACTGGAAAGCATCAAAAGATAATCATAATAATCACATCAGTTCTCTACGAGCGACTAGAAATCATCCCAAGATAAATCACAATACCCATCAATTCTCAACGAGCAACCGAAAAGTATCCCAATAATACTGATCAATGACTCAAATGGTTAAGTCAAACATGTCACAACATGACATCACCAAGATCAAACCAAATACTTCAGTCCCATCAAGGCGATTGGTAAATAACCCAAGTATAACTGATCGAGGAGTCAAAAATGGTTAAGTCAAATATCTCATAAACATACACCTCAACTTCACACAAGAAGACTAGAAAGCAATAACAAATAGTAAATACAACATATCATAGAGCATACCATCACATTACCATGGTTGGGTATAAAAAATCGAGATCAAAACATCATCATGACAACACAAATACATAACCCCTGAGCCTCTAGTAACAACCTAAGACTGGTCAACCCTCTAGGACAAACCTCGAAACCCCAAAGTATAAATAACACATAGAAAACATAATAGTCTCACAGTTTGGTTTGATTTTGAAAACACAACGTTGAGTTAAAAGTAAGGTTTTTAGTCTTTGTTTCATTATATGTTTTGAATTCATAAGTTTCCCAATTTGCCCTACAAATCAACCCATTCATTTATAGAATTACCCTTATTAGTTAGAATCAATTTTCTAAAATAACTTAAGGGTAATCTATTTAATTTAATTCATTAAAATAATTCTTATTGATAGAATAATTTACAATTCTATTAGTTTTATCTTCATTATCAATTAACTTAATTAAATAATTTTAAATTAAATTAATTAGTAATTATCAATAAATCTATATATAAACATTTATCAATTATTTATTAAATTTATGTTTATCAATAAAACTATTAATAATTAATAAATTTAATATTCAATTATCTATTAAATTTCTTTAAAAAATATTTAGTAAAATTAATAATATTTATAAATTTAATATTTAACATTTATAAAAATTATTAAATAACATTAATAATGATTATAAATCTAAAAGCAACTACAAGCCACCATAGGCAGCCATAAACTACCAAGCAGTCGTAGTCTGCCTTTAGCCACCGCAGCTTGCTTTGGCAGCCACCAGCGCCAACATGGCAAGGAGGAAAGAAAAAGGGTGGGGGGGGGGTGTCATGGCCCCTATCTCCCAAAAAAAAAATTTAATATTATTTTAAAAAAAAAATATTTATATAAACAATTTAAATTTGTCTAATACATTTTTTTTATTATTAAATTTTTTTTAAAACAAATTTATTTATTTTATAAGATTTATAAAAATATAAATTTTATTAAAAAAAAAACCCTCTCTTAAAAAAAATATTTTTTATTTTTATTTTTAAATTTCAACATTAATTTGATAGAGAAAATTTGACCTATCAATCGAATTTTCTCTAAAAATTTCCTTTTAAATTTTCAAAACACTCCCTAATTAATTTTCTCTTTGACTTTCAACCCTTCCTGACTTAATTTTGATTCTCCAAAATCTACAGAACGAGTTTTTTCCTTTACTATATTTTAAATCTCCATGAACACACAAAGGTATTAACATGCATTCAATAATTACAATATTGAAATGTTCAAAGATTCTTCACAGAGAAATTCGAATTCACAATCCAAAACATTCATCACATGAATTATTCAAACAACCATTTAACTAACACAATGAAGATAGGAAGAAAAGAGTTTATTTAAAATATGTGAATTCACAAGCATCTACCTGGACACTAATGCTAATCGCTACGCCCTAGAAAACTGTAGAGAAAATTCCTCCTCTCAAAACCTTCTCCTTTTCAAAAATTTCTTCCTTCTTCAAAATTCGTGATTTCTTCCAAAAACTTCTATTCCCTGAAAATGAACCCCCAATTGCTAATAACGAATTCTCTCCCCAAATCAGGGCACTAATTGTGCGTTCACCTAGGAGAACTTCATGCTCACCAGACTTCAACTCCAAATTAACTTTTATTAATCTTTCTTTTACCTTTCCCATGCACATTTATGAATTATTAAATTATTTTATTTTATTTCAACTTAACTTCACTTTCATTTAATTTATTAACTTTAATCCCATGCACACTTTATGCAATTAAAATATCTTTATTAAATTCACTTGTTTTATCTTTTTAATTAATTTCTTATATTTTAATCTCATGCATACATCATGTGAACTTAAAGCTTTTCATAAATTAATTTCTTTTCACTTTTTAATTTATTTATGAAACCTAATTGATAAAATATTTATTAACTTAAATAATAATATTATCTAGCATTTATTTAAAAATGAACTCTAAATATATATATTATTATTAAATTAAATAAATATTATGACGTTCCAAATTTATACTTATGACATTTTATCTTCAAATTTAATTCTTTATATTTGATTAATTTCCCAATTAATTAAATATAATTAAATATTAAAATATCATAATAAATTTCCATTAAATTAAATCATTAATTTAATCTTTCAATTATGCTTAAATAATAGAAAATTCACGAAAGACTCATAAAGTAAAATACAAAAACCCATCAAAGAAAAACACATACAAAATCAAACTAAAGAGTTATAATCATGAATTAACGTCATTCAACACATTCGGAGCGTAATCAACTCGAATACTTGTCTTAATTATCAATTAGGACAAATGGCTTAAGGGTTTAGGATTTGGACTTAAGAATGCATCTCCCCTCTCTTACCATTGAGATAATGCGATAGGGTATGCTCATTTTGGAAATTCAAAGAAGTCGATACCTGATACCTACAACCTACATAAAATTCACACATGTACAAACACAATATATACTAAGCTAAACAAGCGATGGTGGGAAGTGGTGCATCGTGTAGATCTTGACTAGCAGGTGACTACGACTTCCTTCCTTAACCACACAAAAAATGCCATACATAAAGAAAACATACATGCACACAATACACATGCAGTATGGGGTAAGTATCCGTAAAAAAACACATAATAATCCATCTAACTAATCATCATCAATAACTAAAAAGTATTGTAATAATCATCATGCATACATGAAATATAGAGTACCAAGTAATCTCATCATATAATCAACTGAATGTAAAACAATATCCAATAATCTCAAAACAATACTACTAGTAATCAAGCATAAAATTGGACTAACAGAGTTTGGCAATGATAACAAAAATGCAAACTAGGGGCAGGTACTACAAATCAGCAGCAATTCAAGAGTGATGTTGACTACAAATCTTTAGGTAGAGGTAGGTCTTGTAAATGGAGCATTGGGGTACATTAGAAAGATTATCTACAAGCCAAAAAGTAAACCGCTAGAGCCACCAACATATGTTTTGTTTGAATTTGATAATTACTTTGGATTACCTTTTCAAGATCATCAACCAAATATAGTCCCAATAATACCAATACAAAGGGGTAGAACACTTCAACTACCTCTAAGATTGGCATGGGCATTGACTATTCATAAATCACAAGGACTAACTCTCTCAAAAGCTACAACTGATATAGGTCCAAGAGAGAGAGAACAGGTTTGACATCTGTGGCAATTTCTCATGTGAAGTCTTTACAAAATCTTAGAATAACACCACCATTCACATATGATTGTTATGAGAAAATGAAAAATGACATACAACTTTCCAAAAGAAAAACTGAAGAAAATAGACTCAAATGTTTAGAAGAATATTAAGGTATTCATTTTATTTTCAAAATTTATTCAATTACAATATATTGGTCCATTATATAATTTCAAAATATAATGACTTTAAAATGGTTGCATCCATATAAACTTGAATGTATATATACTTACACAAATTTGAAATACTACAAATTGTTTTATCCTATTGATGTTCAAATTTATTATCTTAAATTACATATACTAACATTAATTTGATTTTGTTTGATTCTTAGGTAACACTTTTCTCTATGGATCTATCAGACAATGAATCTGAAATTGTTGATGCAAGTCCAAACATCTCAGCCAACTCTACTCCATTTGATGAAACACTTAATTGATAAGTGCACAACATCAATTTTACAGTGTTTGTCTAAAATTCTTCAAGATATTGAAAATGCTCCATTATCCATTGATTATGTTGAAGAACTAGAAATAATGAGGATGAAAGATGTTGCACACAAGGTTAAGGAAACATATACAAAGGTGGTTTCCTTCACAAGTTTTATGGAAGAAGTATATCGTGATCACTTGCATAACAAAGGTCATAATACCATTCTAATTATTGAAGAATATGTAATGTATTTGCACCATTACAACCATTACAATGAAGTACTCTTTATGTAATTTACATTTTGGTATCACAAAACTTTTAAATAAGATTTATTTGAATCATTTATAAACTCTTCAATTGTGATATAAACTACAAGGTTTGACCTATGATTTTTTATGCTTTATAATTTATATGCTAATGGTTGTAGAACTTTTTCAACTATTTTGAATCAAACAATTACTTTGCCTTAAACTCCAAGCTTTGTGTAATGGTTTAGATTGATGATTGTGACTTGTAATATCACCAAACTTCTAAATAATAGTTATTTGAACCATTTATAAAGTCCTAAATTGTATTAATAGACTACATGGTTTGACCTATGAATTTTTTTATGGTTTATAATTGATATGGTAATGGTTGTACAACTATTCCAAAATTTTGACTCAAACAATTCATATGGTTAATTATGAACTATTACATATGTCCTTTTACTTAATTTTGCTTCAACTCCAATCCTTGTGTAATGTTTTAGATTGATGAATATGATTTGTGTAAATGCTATAATAGTATTTTCTTAAAAATGATCAAGAATTATAGATTTAGTCTATATTTCAAATAATAGTATCAAAAAATATTTCATACTTACTTATATATGTCCTCCAATATATACTCTATTATAAAATATATAAATAATTTGTAATTAAAATGTAAATAACATTTTGTATTGTACTATTGTAATATGTTATAATTTTACTTACCATATATGTTTTCAAAGTTAAACTCGATTATACCTAATTATGCATTTTGTTAGTATAATTATCATATACTATGTTTCCAATTAATAACAAAATTTAAATATTGTTGAAATGGTTTTATTTCTATTAATACGTTTTTTTTTTTTTACCAATGTTCAAAAAATGACGAAGAATAAGTATTGTTTAAATACATTTACTTATATTAATATGTATTTCTATTTTGTAATGAGCAAAATAGCGTTAAAAATCTTATATATATAAATTATAGTTATATGTATATTATGTGTGTTTGCTACTAG
The DNA here is from genome assembly GCA_028749045.1 of Cupressus sempervirens. NCBI lineage: Eukaryota > Viridiplantae > Streptophyta > Pinopsida > Cupressales > Cupressaceae > Cupressus > Cupressus sempervirens. The sequence continues at coordinate 80,976,860 of CM053784.1, forward strand.
CTTATATATATTTATTCAGATAATATCTATATTAAATATGCCAATCAATATCTTTCCGATGCACTTATATTCAAATAAGATATGGATCAATACAATCAGTGTATTTAATATAGATATTATCTGAATAAATAAGTATAAACTAGTTAAATGAACTCATAAAACAAGTTAAATTATTCTACCAATCACAAAACGTAAAACACATTGCAGAAAGATACAAGGCCAGTACTTTCTTAGTAAGATAACGAATTAGAAACATCCAGGCATTTCCCCACATGAAAGTGGCTCAAACCACAGACAATGTATGATCGGAACGCTCTGGCTGTTCCAATCATCTAGAAGAAATTAACGGCAGCTGTAGAGAAACTTACAACGCTTAAAAGGAATACTGAAAGAAAAGATAAAACTATAGATGAACACCGACAAGATAAACCCTGGATGAGCACCGACCACATCTAAATACACAATAAAACGTGCTTAAACGTGTTAAAACACCACCATTTTGTACCCTCTGATTGACTAATAACAACCACATGAGGAACCCTGTACACCATCTCCTACAATCCTAATTTGAGCCAATGTAGCTAACTTCTCGGAATGTATCAATAACTGATGTTGTAGGAGATGGCCATCTGTGATGGAAACCCTGGACGCGGCGGCACTGGAATCTCACTGCTTCCTTCCAACATCTGAACAACCCTTTTCATGGATGGCCTCAGAAATGGATCTTCTTGAATGCACCACAGCCCAGCCAAGACCATTCGTTCCAACTGCCTCAGATTTATACCTCTTGTGTCCTGATGCTCCACCAATCTCACAACCCCTCCATCTCTCAAACAATCGTACGCCCAATCAGACAGCATGTTCTCATTCTCTGGAACGTCTTCCCTGCACATCTTCCGGCAACAGATGATTTCAAGCAGCGTTACCCCAAAACTATACACATCTACTTTCACTGTAACTGCCATTCCCATCTGCCACTCGGGCGCCATGTACCCTATGGTTCCCCGGGCTGCAGTAAAAGTGTTAAAAATAATGTTTATTATAGTAGCTGGGCATTTAATGCACAGTCCAGAACTTTCTACTTGCTTCTTGGAGCCTCTCTCTTTGTGCAAAATTTGAATTTAAAATTATGTAGAAATCTCTAGAGTGCTTCCTTTCTTGAAGCTTCTCAAGAACCCTCTAGAAATATGTATGAGCTCTATAAATAGAGCATTCCTCTCAGCTGTAATAACAAGAAGAAACTTTATAGCTCTTTGATATATTTGAGTTTTGCTGCTCTGTTTTTAAGCTCTGTTTTTATGCTCTGCTTTTCTTTCTTTGTGCTGCTGTTTTAATTCATCATGGTATCAGAGCACTTTCAGTTCTTTGGGCTGTGAATATATGATGCTTTTGGAATGAATATATGTGTTTTCTTTGTGTGAATCTTTACATTTGCAGGCTGTAACTAAGGAGTGAACAGCAGTTTGGTTTGGGACAAAAAAATTACATCAAAAGAAGGATATTGCAGCAAAAGAAAAAGTTTTTTCTTCAACAAATTGGTGAGATTTTTTCAATTTCAAGCTTGGGTGTTCAAGTTTTTAAATATCTTTCATTCTCATCCAAAAAAGGGGAGAGAATTTAACAATGGAATCACTTGGTGTGACTTTGCCTACAGTTAAATTAAATGGAAAAAATTATTATGATTGGGTATCTCATGTTGAAATCACTCTAACCCTTCAAAATTGTTATGATATTGTGACTGGTAGTGAACAAAGGCCTACGAATCCAGGAAATGATCAAGATAATTGGGATAAAAGGGACAAGAGGGCAGCAGCACTAATCAAGCTTACACTTTCAGAAGAAGTTTTTCCAGAAGTGCGTAATGAGAGAAGTGGAGTCAAAGTTTGGGAGATTTTGAAAGATTTATATCAAAATTCAGGTGATGTATGGATCTTATCTCTCACAACTGAATTATACAATTTGAAATTATCAAGCTCACAAGAGATAGTCCCACATTTAAGTAAGTTAAAGGAAAAGAAAAATGAGCTTGCTTCTCTTGGAAAAGATATAGATGATAAAGATTTTGTGCAAATTATATTACAAAGTCTTCCAGGATCTTATCAATCATTTATAAGGGGTTTAGATACTGCAGATAAATTAAAAAGTATTAAATCAGAGGAATTGTGTGCTAAGTTGGTTCAAGAAGAGAAAAGACAAGTTAAAGAAAAAGAATCATTTGATGGTGAATCTCAAGCATTTGTAATGAAAGGAAAACAATATTATAAGAAGTCACAAGAAAATGAATCTAAAGAAAGAAATTGGAAGAATGAAAATAAGAGTATTTCATATATAGATCATAATAGAAGTAAATGGAAATGTCATTATTGTGGTAAAGTGGGTCATAAGGCAAATGAATGTTTCAAGAAGAAAAGAGATGTAGAAAAGAAAGTAAATAATTATCCAAAATTAGGAGATTCTAAAAGAAATGCATTTTGTGTTGCACTTAAAGAAAATAATACTTTCAAAGAAGATTGGGTTATTGATTCTGGTGCTACACAACACATGTCTCATAATGAGAATCAATTTGAATCAATAAGTGAAAATAATGTAGAGAAAATATATTTGGGGGATAATAGTGCTTTAGAAGTTAAAGGGACTGGTAATGTCAAAATTGATAATGGTTTGTTCAAAAATGTGAAATTAGTCCCTGAATTAAAAACAAATCTGCTTTCAGTATCTCAAATTGCAAGTCAAGGACATAAAATAGAATTCTACAATGATAAGTGCTTAATCAAGGATGTCAATGATAATTATAGAGTCATTGCAATTGGTAAAATGGAGAATGGTTTATATAAATTTCAAGAATTTACTTCTAAATATGGAGATAAACATATGTGTGCTATTGCTCAATATGATGATATGAGCAGGATATGGCATGAGCGTTTGGGGCACATCAATTTTCAAAGTCTCAAGCTTATGGAGAAATTACAAATGGTGCATGGGCTGCCAAAGATATCATTAAGCCCTAAGGTGTGTGAAGGATGTGCAATGGGAAAACAACATGTGGAAAGTTTTCCTCAAGGTAAATCATGGAGAGCAAAAACTCCTCTACATCTAGTCCATAGTGATGTAATGGGTCCTTTCAAAACATCATCAATTGGAGGATCAAGGTATGCCCTCACTTTTATAGATGATTATAGTAGAAGAATTTGGGTGTATTTTCTACAAAAGAAAGATGAAGTGTTTCAAAAGTTTAAAGAGTTTAAAGCTTTGACTGAAAAACAAAGTGGAAAGTACTTAAAGATACTAAGAACTGATAGAGGGACTGAATACATGAATAAAGCTCTTTTAGATTTTTGTAAAGAACATGGCATTAAAAAGGAATCAACTATCTCTTATTCACCCCAACAAAATGGTGTTGCTGAAAGGAAAAATAGAACTATAATAGAAATGGCTAGGTGCATGCTTCATTCTAGAAATCTAGAAGCTAAATTTTGGGCTGAAGCAGTTCATACTGCCGTATATATCTTGAATAGAACACCTACTAAGGCAGTTTTGAACATAACACCAGAAGAGGCATGGAGTGGAAGAAAGCCTACAGTATCTCATTTTAGAATTTTTGGTTGTAAAGCATATGCTCACATTCCTGATGAAAGGAGGAGCAAACTTGAAAGGAAAAGCGAGAAGTGCACAATGGTTGGATATAGTGAGGAATCGAAAGGATATAGGTTATACAATCCTAGAACTAATGAAATCTATATTAAAAGAAATGTATGGTTTGATGAAGATGTTAAGAATGATAATTCTCCAACATTATCTTTCTTTCCAATTTTGATTGATGAAGAAAATTCTACTTCTACCAATAGTCAAAGTCAAGGTGTGCAAACCACTACATGGGATGAGACTCAAGAAAGTGATAATGAAAATCCAAAGAAATCTAGAAGCATCAAAGAAATTTATCAAGAAGGTCCTAGATATATATTTGCTAACTATGCTCTTATGACTAAGGTGATGCAGGTTGACACTCCAAACACATATGAAGAAGCAAAAGGAAAAGAAGAATGGGAAGCAGCTATGCAAGAAGAATACAATTCTTTGATGAAGAATGGAACATGGGAACTAACAACACTTCCAGAAGGCAAAAATGTGGTTGGTTGCAAGTGGACCTATAGAACCAAATTCACATCAGATGGAGCTATTGAAAAATACAAAGCAAGGTTAGTGGCTAAAGGTTTCTCACAAGAAGAAGGTATAGACTATACTGAAACCTTTGCTCCAGTAGCTAAGATGACTTCCATTCGTACAATAGTTGCTTTAGCTGCAAAGTTTGGTTGGAAAATTTTTCAAATGGATGTAAAAAGTGCATTTTTGCATGGTGACTTAAAAGAAGAAATTTATATGCAACAACCACCAGGATTTATTAAGTATGGAGAAGAGAATTTGGTGTGTAGATTAAGAAAATCACTCTATGGTCTCAAACAAGCACCAAGGGAATGGTACTCAAAAATTAATAAGTACTTCCTAGAAGTTGGATTTAAAAGAAGTAATGCTGATCAAGATGTGTATGTAAAATATTGTGATAATAAGGTTGTTATCATTGTATTGTATGTGGATGACTTGATTATTACAGGAAATCACGCACATGATATTGAGATAACTAAAAATCAACTCAAACAAGCTTTTGAAATAACTGATTTAGGACTAATGCACTATTTTTTGGGTATGCAAGTATGGCAAGAAGAAGGAAGAATCATGCTCTCTCAAACTAAATATGCTCTTGATGTACTTAAAAAATTCAATATGAGTGATTGTAAACCATGTAATACACCATGTGAAATAGGAGTAAAGTTAGGTGCTAACTCTACTCAAAAGAAAGTGGATGGAAAATTATATAGGCAGCTTGTTGGAAATCTTTTGTATCTTACTATAACTAGACCAGATATTGCATATGCAGTTGGTATTGTATCGAGATACATGGCAGATCCACACATTGAACACTGGAAAGCGGCTAAAAGAATATTAAGATATATTAAGGGTACTTACCAGCTTGGCATTGAATACAAATATGGAGGAGAACCTACTTTAGTTGGATATACAGATTCTGATTATGCAGGTGACATTGATGATAGAAAGTCAACTTCAGGATATATCTTCCATCTTGGATCGGGACCGATTTCGTGGAGTAGCAAGAAGCAATCAACAGTGTCACTCTCATCTACAGAAGCTGAATATATTGGTTTATCAAAGGCGTCTCAAGAAGCATTATGGCTTAGGAGGTTACTTGAAGAATTGCATCATCCACAAGACTCTCCAACAACAATATTTTGTGATAATCAAAGTACTATCAAGCTAGCAAAAAATCCGGTATATCATGCAAGGTCCAAGCATATAGAAGTGCATCATCATTTTGTTCGAGATCTAATTGAAAGACAAGAGGTGGAGCTTCAATTTTGCAGAACAGAAGATCAACTCGCTGATATATTTACAAAAGCATTGTCTATCGTAAAATCTACGAAATTTAGAGATCTATTGCAGCTCAAAGATGTTCCTACTCTCTCCAAATAAACATTATGGGGGGGTGTTAAAAATAATGTTTATTATAGTAGCTGGGCATTTAATGCACAGTCCAGAACTTTCTACTTGCTTCTTGGAGCCTCTCTCTTTGTGCAAAATTTGAATTTAAAATTATGTAGAAATCTCTAGAGTGCTTCCTTTCTTGAAGCTTCTCAAGAACCCTCTAGAAATATGTATGAGCTCTATAAATAGAGCATTCCTCTCAGCTGTAATAACAAGAAGAAACTTTATAGCTCTTTGATATATTTGAGTTTTGCTGCTCTGTTTTTAAGCTCTGTTTTTATGCTCTGCTTTTCTTTCTTTGTGCTGCTGTTTTAATTCATCAAAAAGTCCCCGTCTGACCCGCTCCCACCAATTTGGCTATGCCAAAGTCGGATAACTTGGCCTTATAACTTTCGTCCAGCAGTATATTCTGAGGCTTTATATCACAGTGGAGTATACGGTATCTACACTCCTCGTGCAAATACAACAGTCCTCGCGCCGTCCCAAGGGCAATTTCAACGCGCACCTCCCAATCAAGAAGAGCTTCACCATAAAACAACGGCCTATCGAGAGACCCGTTGGGCATGTACTCGTACACAAGAATTCTTTGTAAACCCTGGTTGCAGAAGCCGTACAATTGAACAAGGTTTTTGTGGTGACTCGAACCGATGGCGATCATCTCCGTTCTGAACTCTTTTTCACTAATGTATGCCTCCTCGCCTTGCATTAGACGTTCGTCGAGCTTCTTCACAGCAACCGGCCTTCCGTTGGGTAAAACGCCCTTGTACACCTTCCCGAATGCCCCCCTTCCCAGCACTTGTGTGAATCCCTCAGTCGCATCCTCTATTTCCCTATAACTAAACGCCTTTAATCCCTCCGAGTTAAACGCCTCCTGCAAAAACCTCAGCTTGGGACGCCACACGCGCAGCCAAATTACTGAGACAAGCACTCCAATGGCCACGCACAAGCCCAGCACACCAACTCCAACGCCTGCAAATACCACCCCTCTTCTTTCTTCTCGCTTCTGAGGGCTCGATTCTTGGTGTAATACTTTGACATAAGCCCTTCTTGTGCCGCTCGCTTTCCCATTTATCAGCGGCAGCGCCTTCTTCCAGCAGTTCCCTATGCTGTTCAAAACTGCGTAGACGACGACTGTGCAAAAACAGTCGTTAAGGCACGCTTGTTTGCACGCTGCTTCGTCGATCGGTTTTACGTTCTGATAATCATTTTGTGGCCAATCAAAGCGGCCGACTAGTTGCATTTCTGCGGGCGATAGGCAATTATTCAGCTTCGGAGGCGCGTCTGGCAAGCATCCTTTGGAAGTGTTTTTGGCGTCGGAGAAGTGAAATCCAGGAGGACAGACGCAAGTGGAAGAATCTCCCTCCAGATTGCAAATTCCATTCGGACCGCACTCTCCTTTCGTTTCACACAGACTTCCCATCGCCCCTCCCACTGCCACTGCAATCAGATAAGCGGTGCACACAACACGGACTGTAGCCGCCATTGCTGTGGAGGCTCATGAGTACCAAAAGGCACACTTAGATTCTCTTTCTAACAAGGCGTAATGCCTATCTCTGATGTGATCAAAGCGTCATAGCTAGAGTCATCAAAGCGTCATAGCTAGAGTCATCAAGTTTAGTTGAATAGAACCATACGGCAATTCCATCTCATCTAGATTGCTCTGGTAATCGACGGCTTAAACATCACACTAGCTTAAAGTTTCATTCTTAGACTAAAATGTTAAAAAATATTAAATAATGAACCTAACTTATTTTCCCAAGCTTAATGATTCATTAGCGTGTACGTAAACCTTACCGAGGGGACACTTGTTTTTTTAATGTCCCGCTTTATCCAATACCGACTCCTCTGCACTGTAATAGCTCACCGCGCGCTCAGAACTTGTAGAAAATGCGTACCATATTTGGCCACTTAAGGTTTGCCCACTTAAAGCAATGACGCTGACGGCGGATAATGCGTGCAAAACCCATTAGCCAGTTTCCGTCGTGTTTTTCATCAGTAATACTTTGTCTCCTTCAATTTTGAAGGAGATGAGAATCTTGTGCAATTAGAGTTTAGAGAGATCTAGAATTCTCAACAAACAGTTGCAGTTAAGCAAGCAAAACTAAACAGCTGTCTTTACCTACAGCAAACGGCAAACAATTAATAAGATACAATTCAAACATCTCTATAGAAAATCTCAAGTCTAATATATTTTAAAAATAAATATAAAATAAACAATCATGGTGGTTTATAAACATCACACCTTAAGACTTGATTCTTCTACTAAAAGTGCTTAGTCAAACATGATTTATTTTCTAAACTTAATTTCGTCCTTAATGTGTGGTGTTTAAGGGTAGACTAATACTTTTATTGCATTATAATAAAATGTATTCCTAATAAATAATTTTTCTTTTGTCAAGAGTTCAATAGAAATTAAAAATATAAGTATCATTCACATGTTTTTGTTTTTGTATATGCAATGGTGAGTCAATAAGATTTGCAATAAAACAAAATCAAAAAAATATAGAAAAGAACTGTGTTTCTAAGAAAGAGAGATGCAATGAATAGAAATCCTTACAATAACTCGTGCAACAAAGCTAACTTTGTTTTGAATGAAATTTCATAATAATCTTACTTTTATAAATCAATTCTAATTAAAGAATCCACATACTTAAAAAATTGTTGAATTGTTTCCAAATTCTTCCCAATATTGTTTACTATAATTCTTAAATAAATATATTCTTAAAAAACTAAAAACACTAAAATAAAATAACAATATATGTACAATTTAATTTAATAATATTAAATTAAATCTGTCTGTAAATTAAATTTGTAGGTCCTCTTCTTAATTCATAACAAACATCAAGTTCAATATCCTTTTTCTTTCCAAATTGAAAAACAGAAATTAAAATTGGCAATCCACTTTTCAATTCAAAGAAAACATCAAGATCTCCATCTTTTATCTGTAAAATACTACAAACTACATAATCTAATCCCCACATAGTTTCTAAAGAAAACTACAATATCTTTCCTTTAAATGGAAAACACGAGGAAAACTAGCTTATTATTACCCTTTTTATAATGACATAATCATGGACAACCAAGTTCTATTCTAAATTTTAAATCTTACAAAATTGTTAGATAATAACAATTGCCCAAATAAACTATTGAAAGCTTAATCTCCACTATTAGCCTAACAACAACTAGAGAGTTGGATTACTAATGAATTGCACATTATACCATTCGAGTGTCATGTAATGCCTACAAACAACAATTATAATTCAATTTTTGAACACTGATACACATTGAAGTTTCTTAAGTTATAGAGATCATTGCTAATTTATTATGAAGCAATCCCCTCAAAAACATTATTGCACCAAAAGGGATAGAAACCAAAGGTAAGAAGATAAACCACAATGCATTCTTTGCACACAACATCATATTGTTGGAAATACAATAGGAAAGTAAACTCTGAGAGGGAGGGTGAATCAAGACTTAAAACTTTCAACCTCAAAAAAATTCATGAAACATCCATCTCACAATCTATGCAAATAAATTGAAATGCCAATTTAAGCATATGCATTCATAGCATGAAAGTAAAACATTCAAGACATGTATGCCATAAGATATTTGGTTACCCAAAAACCCTCCAAAGAGAAGGTAAAACTAGGGTGGGGATGACACCCACAAATCTCCACTACTGCAGTAATAAAGTGTATCTAATGAAAGCTACAATGTTTTAATCATGAAATATGATCTACCCTATGAAAAGTTTTCCCTATTAAAGGCTTACAAGATTGTTAGATCTTACCCTGTTAGAGGATTCCAACACCCTATTAGAAGTGTGCCTAGTAAAAGGACTTCAACTTACAATGAAGTAAGCACCATGTTAAAGGATTTTGTTCAGCCTGTTAAGACTACCCTATTAAGAGATTTGACTGATTCACCTGTTAGAATGTCTCAAAAATGCTCCTTTGGTTAGCACTCTATTACTTGATGTCCAATCACCTCTTTCTTGATGTATACTTGATCCTTTCTGATCAAATGTATCTCTATTGTTTTCTGATTCCTTTCCTCTATTCTGCTCTAACTGATTCTGTAATGTAACTCAAATTACAACTCCTTAGTCACTATGAATGCTCTGTTTGTACATGCATACTCTCTTCAATTCTCCTTAAGCATTCATAAAATATTTAGGGTTTTTCCTCCTTAAGAAGACCTAGGTAACTTAGGTATGACTCAACGATTGTAATTCACCCACATTGCCACTTAATACTTCCCTTTATCTGATTAGATGCATGTAATGCATAGGGATTCACAATTAATATTTTTCCATATCATCTAAGATCACAAAAAAATCCTTAAGTCAGCCCAAAATTTGTTTACATAGAAGTTTGTGCCATTACAAACAACTATGTCAAAATTGTACAACTCAACATTTGAAGTCCCTGATGCTTGGCATCAACTGCAAGTTCAATTTTGTAACTTGACCTCTGAATGATTCAGCATCCATTGATCACTTGGAATTTAAATAGCTTAGTACATACTATCTACTCGACACTTGAGTGACTTGACACTTACTAGTTACTCAGCTCATACTAAATATTTTTCGCTCGACATATACTATCTGAAAACTTATGCATGACATGTATTACTTGTTCAACATGAACTAAGTAAATGACTTAAGTATATTGTCACTCATATGTCAAAACCAATCCGAGATTAACACATATTTATTAAAGTCACTAAAGAGTCAAGACCAAATTACATTTCAAAAATTTTAACATAGATTTCCATACATTCTTGTCTCATTAAGTTGGACATAATATTATATAATATGCAATAAATAGATAGAAGTTTTGGTTTCAAGAAAGCCACATCTTTTGAAAAATATCAAAATAGATCATTAATAGTATGTATAAGGAATTTTGCAAATAATGTATAAAAATCTTTAAGTGATGTAATTTCCTTACAAATTATATGTGTTCATGTTAATTTTTTTACTTGGTTATTGCATAATATTGATAGTAAATAAATGATAAATGCAACAAAAATTATATTCAGTATTTTGTGTCTTGTAGTTAATCTTGTGTGCCTGTCGATGACGTTTGCATGCATGGGTGTTTATGTGTGTCCACCTGTGAATGACATTGCACTTGATGGACAATATATAATCAATAAATCACGGTTCCAAGAAGAATCAATGGCCCATGAAGACCTCGTAGCTAAGATTTGGTGAATAAATTAGGGGTCCAAGCAAAATCAGAATGTTCTATATCAAATAGAAAGAACAAATTCAAATTTTCCTCCTCTAAGATTGGTTTCTTCTCATAGATATAATGATCTCTTATGATTTTCATAACTTCTCTATCTTTGGTTGTAACCATAATTTTAGATTGGCTATTACTACTTGTGAGAAGACTAAGCCTATGTATCAAGTAATCTTGTACACTGCTCATCTATATATATCATCAACAACAATCAAATATATATTTCCCTCTAGTTGCCTATAAATCAACGTAGTTAGTAGCACATCACTTATAACACCCTCAATTTCCAAATAAATTTGCTTGGCTATGTCACATAGAAAACTTCTACGAGAACAAGTCTTTCATAAAGAAATCCACATAGAACAACCATACCTTTGTTTAATTATGTTGCATAAATATTGCGGAATATTTTTTTTCCTACCCTGCTCGTTCCCTAGATGGAAAGAACAACATGCTCTTCTAACAAACTCAAAATTTCTCTAACCATGTGCTCCATTTTCACAACTCATGAATCAGTCTCTAATACAATCCCTTTCTTCAAATCTTCTCTTCTCTTTGAAGTATTAGTTAAAGACTAACTTGAATTTAATATTTGATAAACAAGATTTAGCTCTTGTATCTCTTGTATAGAAAATCTCATCTTCCCTTCCAAGATTTAGTCCTCCTCCACATCTTATACCAAAACCCTAATTTATTTAAACAACTCATACATGAGTAAGTGGGATTTACACACAAAAACTTAACATGACACTCATAAATTACATCCTTTTCATCAAGTGAAATATCACTCACTTTTCACATAGACATGCATGGAGCCAAATGGTGGGTGGATAAATTAGGGATCCAAGAAGAACCAATGGCTGAAGAAGATCCTGTAGTTGAGTTATCAAAGAATTCTATTGTGTCCTCAAATTACTCCTACTAATCTTGTTAATTTATTTCTTACAATTAGGAAGAACCCTAACAACTAAAATAGAAGTATCTCTAGGGGTCTTCAAGGGGTTATGTAATTTCTTAATAGAGGATGACTAAGAGTGAACACAAGATTTTTGAGCTCCATGGTCATATTAGGGGCATTTTGAGGAACTAAGGTCCTGTGAAATTCATACATCCTAAACATCAAGCTTTGATCAAGAGGGGAATATCCTTTTACCTTAGTTTTATCAATGGACATAGAAAGAAAGAAAAAATCTAAAAAGGAACACATAATTTTTCATTTCTCCTAAAATGATTGAGCATTGCAAAGAGGTGGGAGTGAAAATGTTTATACTCGCCTCACAAGTAACAAACTTGATAAGGATAATCGCTACAACTTTTTAGCCCCCAACAATTTTTCCATGTTGAACCCACTCTATTTTCTCTCTTGGATCCATGAATAAATTGAAGGTCTCTTTAAAATAAATTTTGGTTTTAAAGGGATTCTATTTCCCTCTATGCTTCACTAGTACATTTAACCTCATTTTTCGATGAATATTGGTCAAAATTTTGACCTAGGTTGGTCGAAATTCAGACCAACCAATTGGTCAAAAATTTTCTTGTTAAAATTTTGACTAACTTGTTGGTTGGTCAAAATTTTGACCAATATGTTGGTCGAAAAATTTCAAAATTGTTGGCACAATTTCTTTTAAGTATTGGTCAAAATTTTGACCAATGCTAGTAAAAAACAACAAAGCATTGGTCAAAATTGGTGGAAAACTACCAAGCATTGGTGGGAAATTACCAAGAATTGGTCAAAATTTCCACCAATGTTTGGTGGAAAATTGCCATGCATTGGTGGAAAAATGCCAAGCATTGGTGGAAAACTACCAAGCATTGGTCAAAATTTCCACCAATACTTGGTTGAAATATTTTTGAGGCATTCCATAAAATAGTCCACATGCCTTGCCTATAATTTAGCATTTTGCATGCATCCTGCACTCTCTCATCTAGCTGATGGATTACAGAGAGTGATCTGAAATGATGATGCTAAAAAACACACACAATCAAATTCAAAATGAACTTGATATGATATTGTTAATTTTGCATGCATGTCTACCAATCTATTACATATATTTTTAAGTTGTGATTGTCCTGGTAGACATGCATGCAAAATTAACAATATCAGATTTCCACAATCCATTTGTAATGCAAGTTCATTTTCGATTTGATTGTGTATTTTTTAGCATCATCGTTTCAGATCACTCTCTATAATCCATCATCAGTTGGATGAGAGAGTGCAGGATGCATGCAAAATGTTAAATCATAGGCAAGGCATGTGAACTATTTCATGGAATACCTCAAAGAAATGTCATAAACTACATATAGAATTCACTTTGATTATAGTCATAAACTATATTGAGAAAAAAAAAATAAATAGAATAAATGCATCATGTGAATTATGAATAGCAAAGGAAATGAATCTATTTCGATACTATCAAACTTCATAGCCTAAGTAAGGATTCACAAAAAAAATCCTTACTTGACTCAGGAGCACTATGGTAGCAGTACGTTTGAATTATGGTTGTTTCTATGTTGGAAAAATAAAACTCAATCAATCTAAACTTGAAACAAATCTTATATACAAATTTGAAATTTAGCATTAGCTTTGGGGGTGAAATATCTCAAAATTGATCAGAAAACAAACCCTGATAATACCCCCAAAAAAGTCTATGCATTAATATTTAAAAATTAAAATCCTAAACAATGAGCCTATTTTAATATGACATAGAAGAAATGTTTAACTTCAAGTGCAAAATTCCTCCAATGACATTGCTAAACACAATGGACGGTTAACAACTATTTAACAAGAAAGGGCTTATGTTAAAATAGTGCACAATGAAACATAGAAAAACATGAGTTACAAATATACTACTCACATTTTGCATTGTTACAGTGCTCACACTCATTGTCATCGCCAGCCTCGTTGATCTTGTGTGAAATGATGAATGAGGAAAAATGCAATGTAAATATGAACCCATACCCCAAACTGGTCATACAAAGCTTAAACCTAAAGCAAGGCAATGCAAAAATCAAGCTTTGCATTTCTTTTTAAAGGTGTAGATATCAAAATCCTAGTAATGGCAACATTAGAGTGAAGGATGGAGAATGCATCTTTAACGTCATGAAAAGTAAGGGCATTCCATCTAGTGGTCCAGAGTACACAAGAATACGGTAAATTTGTGTGAAAAAAAAATCAATGTACTTCAGTACAATAGATGAACCACTTTCTTTTGATAGATAAAGGCACTTCAAAAAAATTTCTTCAGAAGGTTAAAGAAGCTATGAAAATAGAATATGACTCATCCCACAAAGTGAATAGCTGATTACATTAGTGAGAAAAGTAATCCTAATCACGAACACATGAAGAAGGCAACAAATCTATAAGGATGGAAGCTAAGATGAAAACTATAAACCTGACATAATACAATATGTAAAAAATAAAATTTAAAACATTTATTTAAAAATGAAAAATAGACTACATATATTTGTAATACTATTAATCTACCAACATGAATCATACCAAGTATCATATCACTAGTGTACAATAAATAACAATCTTGATAATCAAGGACCTAGGTAGACAACTCAATCACAAGTATCTAAGTAAACAAAGATGCGAAAAATTACTGCTCTAGGTACACCAATGATTTTCATTTTTGGTCAACTATAAGATTTTGATATAGCTAATGCATAGAATCAATAATATTTCAATCTAGTGGATTTTAGCAATCAACCATAAACAAGAAGAATGCATCACATCTATTTTGAGAAACGTTGTCAAAATGTAAAACCAAGTTCAAAATTTTTACCAGGTTTAAGGTCATGGTGGAAATATCTGTGATGATGAATATAAGCAAGACCCTAGAACACTTGGAAGCAACAATATTGTATTTTTGACTTAGGAAAAAGCTAGAGTCTAGGGTATGTGCAAGATTATGGTCAACCAAACTATGGCCTTAAGTGGCAGTGAAAAATTAGCAAATCAAGGTTATGTCAACTTGACACATAATTTTAAAGTAGTTCTGGACTTTATATCAAAAATTTGTAAAAGAATAATCTGTAGTAAATTGATTCTAGTTTCTAAACTACTAGGCCTTATTTGGAGAAAAAAGTATTTGATTGGTCAAAAGTTTGGATTTTACTACAGTACTACAAAAATTTTAGGGTGAAAATAAAAATTAGGTGTATGTCTGACCACCTTAATCAAAATCAAATTAAAATAATTTTTAAATATAATTATAGACATAAAAAGTAGACTCATGCTCGGATGTGATGCATTTTTTGGGTATTTTTATTCCAAATAAATAATTAAATATGAATTTTCTACTAAAATTTTTTTGAAAAAAAATCTCGTGTCTAACCACCTTAACTAATAGAAAACTTTACCAAATTTAATTTTTATTTTATTTTTCTTATACTAGACGAAGCATTGAATGTGATGCAACTTTTGGATTTAAAAAATGTTATACTATTTGAAAGTTATAGCTATTTTTCAATCAATATGTCAACCAACACTTTACTATTATCTTCATTGAAAATTAACTAATAAATACTTATCAAACTTAGAATTTGATAGATATTATACCAATGGAATCTCAAGAGTATTATAAAAAAAACCTTTTCATTTCATTCAATTTTGATGAAAATAACATTGTCAGATGGCTACCTGAAGTCTGAGTGTCAGTGAAATCCCTCTCAAACACATTTTTTGGGTTGACCAAATAGGCTGGGTAAATATCAGGCCTAATTGGATACTCGAAATAAAATCAGGTATTTGATTTGAAATCGGATACTTGATATGAAATCGAGTATCTAATTAGGCTCGTGATTTTTTAATTGAAAATTTGGACAGAAATTTGAGAGGAAAGATATTCCAATTGTAATTTTGGGGGAGGCAAATTTGAGACGGAAACTTCAGAGTATTTTACAGGGTAATTTATTTGGGCAAAGTGTGGACATTGATATTATTATTATATATGATTATAATTAATATTCTATAACAATAATATGTATGATTATTATTATTAAATATAATATAGTTATAACTATTATTATTATTACAACTAAATATAATATAGTAATATATAGGATAAATATTATTATTAAATATATATAGTAATATTATATAACTATTATTATATATATAATAATATACATGGTTAATATTATTATTAAATCTATAAAATAGTAACATATATGATTATAATTCTTATATAATATAATACACAATTATATTATTATTAACTATAACATTGTCATTAAATGCATCATAAGGGGTCATAGGTTAACGTATGACCCCTTTCAACGCATTTCATGAAGACATATGTCCCTAGGGCCCCTAGTGTCCCCTTTCGATGCATTCCTAATGGGCCCCTAAGGGTCCCAGGGGTCCTAGGGACATACATTATCATGAAATGCATCGAGAGGGGTCATAGGTTAACCTATGACACCTCTTGATACATTGGAACCAACCAAATGCATCCCTAGGGGTCCTATGACCCCTAGGGACATAGATCATGATGAAATTAATGGAGAGGGCTCATAGATCATCCTATGGAACCTTTTGACTCATATAAATGATTATAATATGTTCCTAGGGGTCCTAGGACCCCTAGAGACATATGTCATCATGGAATATATCAAAAGGGCATATGACCCCTTTCAACTCATATAAACAATTAGAACATGTCCCTATGGGTCCTAGGACCCCTAGAGACATATGTTGTAATAAAATGTCTTGAAAAGTGTCATATGTCATCCTATGGCCTCTTTTGACCTATATAAACGATTCTAATATGTCCCTGTAGACACCTAAATTTGATTACACCACTTTAATAATCCTATTTAGTTATCTCTAAAGGCATCATTAATTAAACTCTTATTTAATTAATCCTTTGTCATCCCCTAGCCGATTAATTTAATTAATCATCAATAGTCCTAATTGATAAATCAAATAACCTATTATTTATCAATTAAATCCTATCCTCCTATCTAATTCCAAATATTCCCATTTATTAAATAAATCTATTTGATAAATAAAATCCTCAACTATAAAAAACCCCTAACCTATCCCTAATCTTCCATTTAGCCTAATCCACCCCATCCACCCATAATAACCTAGCTTAGCCACTAACTCACCCACCCTCATTAATGTCATCCACTTTCACATCTCTAACATCTTTAATCTAATCCTAAACTCAAGCCTAATCCACCCCCTAATGTTGTCACATTACCTAAACAAGATTAAGATTTTCCTAAACCAAACCAAAGTCTCCCCTCAAAAATCCCAACCACCAAGTCATGAGTGCTCTTACAAATCATAAAAGACTCTTACAAGCCCACTCGTGACTCTTACATCCATCTTCCACACTCTTCCCTCTTCCACACTCATTCCTCTTACATCTCTCTTACATACTCAACCCCACTCATCATGTCTTTAACCAACCCTTTACCCTACCCTCTCACACTCATCCTCCTTGTGAAAAGTGTCACCTTCCCATTGGTGCTAAACAAGCACAATCCATGTGCTCCCCTTTGAGTGCATCTTAGCCCTCCTTAACCATCTCCCCATCCTTGCATCTAAGCCCTCCATCCCTCTACCCCTTGGCCTATAAATTGAATCCCCTCCCAAGCCATTTCAATCACAACGATTTGAGTAAAGTTATCATGCCCTTTTGAGAGCCAAAATCCATATCCATACCCTTATAATGCCAAATTGAGAGCTCACAAAGCTACCAATTTGCCATTACCCATCTCCATTTGAAGCCATTTTGAGCACTTGAGAATACATCTCCAATCCATAAATAGACACATCCCAAAAAAAAGAGAACAATTTCATTGAGAGAGCCTATCCATGGATCACATTCTCATTTGAGTTTGTCTTCTCTTTGTCTCTCTTATATGTTATGTTATTTTAATGTGTAAATACTTTCATTGAATTAGTATTTCTAGCATATTAGATTAGTGTATACAATCCCTAGGGGTCAAAGGACCCCTAGCAACATATGTCGTCATGGAATGTGTCAAAAGGGGTCATAGGTCATCCTATGGCCCTTTTTGACCCATATAAATGATTCTAATATGTCCCTAGGGGTCCTAGAACCCCTAGAGACATATTTTGTCATGGAATGCGCCGAAAGGGGTCATAGGTCATCCTATTAGCCCTCTCTACCCATATAAATGATTATAATATGTTTCTAGGGGTCTTAGGACCCATAGAGACATATGTCATCATGGACTGTGTCAAAAGGGGTCATAGGTCATCCTATGGACCCTCTCAACCCATATAAACAATTCTAATATGTCCCTGGGGGTCCTAGGACCCCTAGCGACATATCTCATCATGGAATGTGTCGAAAGGGGCCATAGGTCATTCTATGACCCCTTTTGACCTATATAAATGATCTGAATATGTCCTTAGGGGTCCTAGGACCTCTAGAGATAGATGTCATCATGGAATGTGTCGAAAGGACATATGACCCCTTTCAACCTATATAAATGATTATAATATGTGTCTAGGGGTCCTAGGACACCTAGCAACATATGTCGTCATGGAATGTGTTGAAAGGGGTCATATGTCATATTATGGCCCCTTTCGACCCATATAAATGATTATAATATGTCCCTAGGGGTCCTAAGACCCCTAGAGACATATGTCATCATGGAATGTGTTGAAAGGGGTTAAACTCATATAAATGATTCTAAAATGTCACTAGGGCTCCTAGAACTCTTAGGGACAAGCCGTCATGAAATCTGTCGAAAGGGCCTTTTGACCCATATAAATGATTCTAATATGTCCCTAAGGGGTCCTAGGACTCCTAGTGACATATGTTGTCAAAGAATGTGTCATAAAGGGTCGTAAGTCATCCTATAGACCCTTTCAACCCATATAAACCATTCTAATATGTACCTAGGGGTCCTCAAACCCCTAGAGACATATGTCATCATGAAATCTATATTTCAACCTATATAAACAATTATAATATGTCCTTAGGGGTCCTAAGATGCCTAGAGACATATGTCATCACAAAATGTGTCGAACAGGGCCATAGGGCCATAGGTCATCCTATGTCCCATTTTGACTCATATAAATGATTTTAATATATCCCTAGGGGTCGTAGGAACCCTAGGGACATATGTTGTAATAAAATGTGTCAAAAAGGGTCATAGGTCATCTTATGGCCCCTTTCGACCCATATAAACGATTCTAATATATCCCTATGGGTGTTAAGACCCCTAGGGATATATGTCATCATGGAATGTGTCGAAAGGGGTCATAGGTCATCCTATGTCCTCTTTTGACCCATATAAATTATTCTAATATGTCCCTAGAGGTCTTAAGACCCTTAGCGATATATGCCATGGAAAAAGGGTCATACGTCATCCTATGGCCCCTTTCAACCCATATAAACAATTTTAATATGTCTCTAGGGGTTTAGGACCCCTAGAGATGTATGTCATCATAGAATGTATCATAAGGGGTCATAGGTCATCTTAAGGCCCCTTTTGACTCATATAAATGATTATAATACAACTCTAGGGGTCTTAGGATCCCTAGAAACATATGACATCATGGAATGTGTACAAAGGGGTCATAGTTCAACCTATGGCCCCTTTCAACCCATATAAATGATTATAATATGCCCTTAGAGGTCCTAGGACCGCTAGAGACATATGTCATCATGGAATGTGTTGAAAGGAGTCATAGGTCACCCTATGGTCCCTTTCATCCCATATAAATGATTCTAATATGTATATAGGGGCCCTAGGACCCGTAGGGACATATGTTGTAATTAATGTGTCGAAAGGGGTCATAGGTCATCCTATGGACCCTTTTGACCCATATAAAAAATTATAATGTCTGTAGGGGTCCTAGGACCCCTAGGGACATATGTCATTGTGGAATGTGGTGAAAGGGGTCATAAGTCATCAATGGCCTGTTTTGACCCATATAAATGATTCTAATATGTCTCTAGGTGTCCTAGGACCCCTAGTGACATATGTCATCATGAAATGTGTTGAAAGGACCCCTTTCGACCCATATAAATGATTATAATATGTCTCTAGGGGTCCTAGGACTCCTATAGACATATGTCGTCATGGAATGTGTCGAAAGGGGTGATAGGTCATCATATGGCCCCTTTTAACTAGAGACATATGTCAAAGTGAAATGTGGTGAAAGGGGTCATAGGTCATCAATGGCCCGTTTTGACGCATATAAATGATTCTAATATGTCTCTAGGTGTCCTAGGACTCCTAGTGACATATGTCATCATGGAATGTGTTGAAAGGACCCTTTTCAACCCATATAAATGATTATAATATGTCCCTAGGGGTCCTAGGACTCTTATAAATATATGTCATCATAGAATGTGTCGAAAGGGGTGATAGGTTATCATATGGCCCCTTTCGACTAGAGACATATGTCAAAGTGGAATGTGTCAAAAGGTTTCATAGGTCATATTATCACCCCTTTCGACCCATATAAATGATTATAATAGGTCCCTAGGGGTACTACGACCCCTAAGGACATATGTTGTAATAAAATATGTCAAAAGGGGTCACAGGTCATCCTATGGCCCCTTTCGACCCATATAAACAATTGTAATATGTATCTAAGGGTCCTAGGACCCCTAAGGACATATGTTGTAATAACATGTGTCGAAAGGGGTCATAGGTCATCCTATGGCTCATTTCGACAATAATAAAGAATTTTGATATGTCCCTAGGGGTCTTAGGAATCATAGAGACATGTTGTAATGGAATGTGTCAAAAGAGGTTGTAGGTCATCCTATAACCCCTTTCGACCTATATAAATGATTATAATATGTCTCTAGGGGTCCTAGGACCTTTAGAGACATATGTCATCATGAAATGTGTCAAAAGTGGTCATAAATTATCCTATGGCCCCTTTCGACTCATATAAATGATTTTAATATGTCCCTAGGGGTCCTAGGACCCCTACAGACATATATTATAATAAAATATGTTGAAAGGGATCATAGGCCATCTTATGGCCACTTTCAACCTAAATAAATGATTTGAATATGTCCCTAGGGGACCTAGGACCCCTAAGGACATATGTCATAATGTAATGTGTCAAAAGGGGCCATAGGTCATCCTATGGCCCATTTCAACTCATATAAATGACTCTAATATGTCCTTAGGGGTCTTAGGACTTGTACCAACATATGTCATCATAGAATCTATCGAAAGAGAACATAGGTCATCTTATGGCCCCTTTCAACTCATATAAACATTTTTAATATGTCCCTATAGATCCTAGGACCCGTAGAGACAAATGTTGTCATGCAATGTGTCGAAAGGGACCATAGGTCATCCTATGACCCCTTTCAACCCATATAAATGATTATAATACATCCCTAAGGGTCCTAAGAAATCTAGAGACATATGTCGTCATAGAATGTGTCAAAAGGGGTCATAGGTCATCCTATTGACCTTTTCAACTATTATAAATGATTCTAATATGTCCCTAGGGGTGCCAAAACTCCTAGAAACATATTTCATAAAGGAATGTATCGAAAGGGGGCATAAGTCATTGTATGGCCCCTTCCAAATCATATAAATGATTCTAATATGTCCCTAGAACCCCTAGAGACATATGTTTTAATAAAATGTGTGGAAAGGGTTCATAGGTCATCCTATGGCCCCTTTTGAACCATATAAATAATTTTAATATGTCCCTACGGGTCCTAGGATAGTTAGGGACATATGTTGTAATAAAATGTGTCAAAAGAGATAATAGGTCACCATACGACCCATTTTGAACCATATAAATAATTCTAATATGTTCTTCGGGGTATTAGGACCCCTAGAGACATATGTTGTCATGGAATGTGTCGAAAGGGGTCATAGGTCATCTTATGACCCCTTTAGACCCATATAAATGATCATAATATGTCTCTAGGGGTCCTCAGACACTTACAGATATATATCATCATAGAATGTGTCGAATGTAGTCATAGGTCATCCTATCACCCCTTTTGACATATATAAACGATTCTAATATGACCCTAGGTGTCCTAGCACCCCTAGGGACATATGTCATCATAAAATGTGTCGAAAGGTGCCATAGGTCATCTTATGACCCCTTTCAACCCATATAAATGATTCTAATATGTCTCTAGGGGTCCTAGGTTCCATAGAAACATATGTCATTATCAAATGTGTCAAAAGGGGGTTGTAGGTCATTCTATGACACATTTTAACTCATATAAATAATTATAATATGTCCATAGGTGTCATAGGACCCCTAGAGACATATGTCATCATAGAATATGTCCAAAGGGGTCATAGGTCATCCTATGGCCCTTTTAGACCCATATAAACAATTATAATATGTGCCTATCAGTCCTAATATCCTTAAAGACATATGTCATCATGGAATGTGTCGAAAGGGGTCATAGGTCATCGTGTGGCACCTTTTGACCAATATAAATGATTCTAATATATCCCTAGGGGTCACAGGATCCTTAGGGACATATGTCATCATGGAAAGTATCAAAAGGGGTCATAAGTCAATCTATGGCCCCTTTCGACCCATATAATATAATATGTCCCTAAGGGTCTAAGGAGCCCTAGCAAAATATGTCATCATGAAATGTGTCAAAAGGGGTCATAGGTCATCCTGTATATGAGAAAATGTTAGTATGCTAATAGAAACCAAATTTAAATAAAACTTCTACAAACTAAACAAAATTCATAAACTTCAAGATAGACTAAGATGAGCTCTCAATTGAGAATATGAGCCATTAATGGACTCTCTCAATAAGAAGCTCTCTTGTTGAGTAGCTTTATCTAAATGGATAGGATGTATGCTCAATATGCTTCCAAAGGCTTCAATGGATGATTGTGGATTTTTGGTGTGGATAGATGGCTTTAGAATGGATTTGGCTCTCAAAATAGCATTATAAATTTACTTCATGGATTGTGTTATTTTGCAAAGGGGAAGGATCCAATTTATAGGCAAGAGGCTTGAGGGATTGAGGGCTAAGATGCAAGGATGAGAAAAAGCTTATGGAGGGCTCAGATTGCATGAGAGGAGAGCACATGGATTGTGTTTCCTTACAACCAATCAAGGAGTGACACATGTCACATGGTGAGAGGATGGAGGAAAGGGGAAGCATGAGTCAACAAAAGAGGCTCAAGGGATAAAATCTTCATAAAGACCCTCATAATGACTTGTAAAAGCAATAAAAGGGCTTGTAAGAGTCATTTATGACCTAGTGGACTTCATAAAGTTTTATGGTTGACATATTTTGAGGGTGATGAGAGCAATTTCGACTTGGACTTGATTAGGAAGGTTTTAAGCTTGTTTAGGCTTGTGCAAATGATTAGAGGATGGATTAGGATGGTTTAGGATTAGCTTAGGGATAGGCAAGTGGATGGCATTTAATGAGGGTGGGTGAAGGAGGAGATATTTGTTAACTTTGGCTTAGGTTAGGAAGTTTTAACCCATGTTTAGAGAATGTGACAAGGTTAGGAGGGGATTAGGATTAGGTTTAAAGACATCTTTTAGAAGAGTCTAGACTTTGGATGAGGATAAAGACTTTCTAGAATAGTCTAGAATTTCCTAGGATGAGGATGAAGACTTTCTAGAAGAGTCTAGAACTTCTTAGGATGAGGATAAATTAGATTTTTAGGAAATAAATAAAGTTTTATTTATTTCAAGGGTTTGGGTTGAGGAGATATTTATTAAAACTTTTTTAATAAAAATGAGGATTAATATTTAATCTTAATTAAATATTTTGAGTTGGGATTAGGGGTAGGAAATGATGGGATTAGCCTTTAATCAAAATTAAAGAAGGATTAGAAGATTTTGGAAGAGGTTATTGGTCATAAGGAAATTGGCCAAGTTTTGGGCAAAAAATAAATTTTTTATTTATTTTAGGATTTTTGGTCAATTTATTAATTAAATAATTAATAAATAAAGAAATAATGTTTAAATAAGATTTAAACATTTTTGGGAGGGATTTCTTAATTAAATATTTTTAATTAAGATAAAGGGATTTAATGGCATAAAAATTAATTAATTAATTAAATAATTAATTAATTAATAAATGATGATGTCATCAAGACTTTTTCAGAAAATAAAAATACTTTATTTTCTAAAGGTTTTTAGGTGTCTACATTTTGCCCCTCTTTGATGTGATGCCGCAAGTGGCATGGCATCAAAGATAAGAAAATAAGATGCCCAAGGCTAGAGCAGAAGAGGAGAGAATGGACTGTGAGATGCCCCCTCAAGAAGGTAGCGAGGAGAGAAAGCGAGGCTCGATGGCTTCTTGAAAAGTACAAGAATCTCGGATGAGCAAGGAAACTCAGATGGGCTAGGAGAAGGGGTTAAATTAGCTCAAACTCTCACTATGGGAGAATGATAAAGGAGAATCAAATGCACAAGAGGAAGCAAGCTTAAGACTTTAGGGAAGGTGGAGGATGAAGGAGCGGAGCGCTATAAAAAGGAATCCAGGATAGGAAGATGGATGAGGGGATTATAAAGCTGATGCAATAGGATTTCAAAGAGTCAGATTGGCGAAAGATGGGTTTCGGAGATCCCTAGGACTAGGATTGTGGATCTCGAAAGATGAGGCTTGGTGGATTGATTTGGATTGGTGGATCCCTAAGACTAGGATTGTGGATCCCTAAAGCTAAGAGTGATGAGTGATTCAAAGAGATACTGATGCATAAGCTGAGGTAGGAGAGACGGATGCTGGATATGGATGGGGGATAATGGAGATGAAGGAAAACCATTGAAGCTTTTTGAGCGGGGGGATACTTCAAAGAGAAGTGCCACCATGTAGTTGAGCACTAGATTTGCTATAGGACTGTTGGTTAATTGCCAAGGTTACCAAGAACATCAAGGCCTTTTCACCAACCATCCAAAGGACTGACAAACTAACTAAAAACAAACACGCAAGGATTGCCCCAATATCACACATGAATCCTAGAGGAAGCAGCGTGGAAACGACATTGGAGAACCCACAAGAAAAAAAGAAAAACAAACGAAAGACCTGATCAAGACCTTACGCTCTAATTGCCCCATTCGCAGCATACCATGATATGGAAGATCGTGGCAACCTTGAGGAGGGAACAAAGAGATTGCTTGGAAAAGATACCTCAAGACCCAAAAGGGAAGATCTCAAATCAAAAGAAAGTGAAAATCCAAAAGAGAACCGTTTGCCAACGAGATGGGTAGGATGAGGTACTAACGGACCAAGATCAGACATGAGGAAAGCTATATCCTACAAGGACCTATCGGAGAGCACCTAAGCTAGTGGATTTGGATGAGTGATGCATCTGGCAAGCTGAACTAAGAAAGATAACACTTTGGTGATAGGAAATCTAGCTAAAGGATGCATTGGAATAGCTAACCAAGATGTGCGATGGGTGCAAGATGCTGATCAAGGACGAACTGACATGAACACTAGATAGATGCAATGGTACTAAGCTAAAGAGGATGTACAAGCTAACAGACCAAGATATTTACAAGTGAGCTAATCAAGATATGGTACAAGCTAACGGACCAAGATAGTTACAAGCAGGCAAAAGCTCAGGATGATAGGATAGCGGGATGGTTCGATGTTGTGCAAGATGCGAAAGCTAAGGGTGGGGTGATAGCAAAAGATATGGATTTGGTAGGATGCATCCAATGATAATGAGAGATTTTGTGACCAAGGATAGCTAGAGGAGCAGGATGAGATGGTTGGATAGGATGGTAGATAGCTAGGATTATGATGGATATAAAGAGATGACATTGGGTTTGCATGAGGATAGCCTAGAGCTAGATACCAATGACAAGGGAGGATGGACAAGACAAGATCTCCAAGGAATATAGTGCCCCCAATCAGAAGATAACATGCAAAAGGAGGTCTTATGATGGATGTGATAGGATTGAAGCTAGGCTGGAAAAAGCTGAAGGTGCTAGGGAGATGGATGATAACTAGGATGATGGGGTGAGGTTGCAGAAGATAAGTGGATAGTGATAGATAAAAGCTGGAGGATGAAAGATAGGTGGATAGTGATAGATAAAAGCTGGAGGATGAAAGATAGGTGGATAAATTGGAAGATGGAGCTGGATGGCAAGATGTGACCAAAAGCATGAGGATGATAGGCTAAGCTGGGGATGGCTAGATTACGCATTATGCTTGTTTGCCAAGTTTTCATCATGGTACTTGTCCAAGGCGCTTGAATTGCCAAGTTTTCACTAGTGGACGCTTTATTTTTATATTCTTTTTTGACTTTTTGATTTTGGACTTAGCTGGAATGATTTTGGCTTTCTTCAGCTATTTTGGCTTTTTTGGGATTTTTCACTGGCTATTGGAATGTTCAATTTTGTTGCTAGCTGTTGGTACACCGGATGTGTGATTTATGCAATAGATCAGATTAGATGGGATTGATGGTAGGAGATGGAGGGATGAAAATGCTGGAAAGGAGCATGAGATGGGGATGCTTGCAAGAGCAACATTGGCACATGATGGAACAGGTGTGAAAAGAGCATATGGGGGATAGATGGTAGATGCGGGCATGATGGAGGATTTGTGGAAGCATGCTTGGGGATATAGGCACCCAAGATGGAGTTAGGAGATGGGGGACATGAGTCACTAGATGGGGGATTAGCAATGGTGGATGCCCTTATGCATTGGGTTTCAACTTGTTTCTTGGGGATCCACATGGTTTTGGATTTTCTTTTCATAGGCTTTTGCATTGTTTTGCATTCTTTGATTGGATTTTGCCTTTTTGGAGTATGTCTTTTAGAATAGACATATGATTGCCTAGGATGTGAATTTTTAGCTTTATGCATTTTGAAGTTGGCATTCACATTGCTGTGGTAAGCTTTGGGAAGATGGTTAGGAGAAGCTTTGTGAGATGGAGAGGATATGAAAGAGCATGTAGGGGGATGATGATGGATGATGTGCCCTGATATGTTCCTTTGTTGATCTTGCATAGAAATGGATGGAATAGGATTTTTATGATGGCTGATAGGAGGATGGAGGATGGTAGATTTTGGGACATAGGGACCCAAAATGGATTTAGCAGATGAAGGGGGGATATGGTAGGTTGTTTTGGGTTGCAAAGATGGTGGAGGGGGGATGACATAAGATTTCTTGAAGGAGTGATGGGAGTCTGGCATGGTGGGCATGGAGATAGGCTTGGTTTGGGGGTGTGGTGTACCAACACCTTTATATGGTGAGCCTTTGGATACATATCCAAGACCATGAAATCCTAGATTTTTTTGTGCAATAATAGGCTCTCTAATTCCTTGATCTTGTGGTCCTAAACCTTGACCTTGATAATGCCATCGATTGAGCATTTGAACAAGCTGAGGAAACCTTTTGCTTGCAGAAAATGGTAGAAGTGATTTATTAGGTGTATTGCAATGGGGAGATACTGTTCTTAATTCTTCTACTAAGAGAGGGCCACCGTAGATGAATGTAAGTGAACCAAGAGGGTAGATTATAGATGGTGGAATAGCTTGGATAGGTGGTAAGATGGAAGCATGGAGTGAGGGAGATGGAAGGATAGGATCTTGATGTAGCTGGTGGGATGACAAGATATCTTGTAGTGGAGGAGATACGGCTCGAGGTTTTGGAGATGGAGGAGATGGTGACTGCACTATGGATGGAAGACATGGTACGATGATATCTTCATTTATGCTTTGGGGGATGTCAAAATGCTTTTGGGCAGGATCTTGATAGGATTGGTTTGGAGTGGATGGTGCGATAGGAGGTGAAGGGATGGATTCTTCAAAGGCAACAGATGGATGGATGGGAGATTCAGTAGTGGAGATGGGTGAGTAGAAGATGGATGCATAAGGGTCATTACGAGAGATTTGGGAAATGCTTGGAGGCGATGTGGATAGGATTTGGATGGATTTGATAGGTGATGGGATTTTGATGCTTGCAGGAAGTGGAAGGATTTTAAGCAATTTGATGGATGGTATGGGGATGATAGCTATGGGAGATGGAGGTGATATTATAGATGGGGAATCTTCATCACTGACTACTTCACATGGTTGGATTAGATGACATGGCTTATCGACTATTGGAGGCGAATTTTCTTGTATTTCCTCTAGGAGATTCCTTGGAGACTCGTGTGTTGAAGGTGGAGGTGGATTGACAGGAATAGCTAGTGTGATGCGGGTGGAAGATTGGAAGCTTGGTTGATGGGGTGATGGAGGGGAAGCTGGAATATCAGATGGCATGACTAGATAGTTTGGAATAACTCTTGGATTTTGGGGGATGCTTGGGGGAATGTTTCTAAGGCTTTCAATATACCCGTCATAGTCAACAAGATTTTCATCATCATTGGAATAGGAGGTGGCGGGAGCAAGGACAATGTGACCAAACACATCATGATAGGATTGGTACTTCATACTTTGATGATGAGTTTGATGGGGATGGGGTCTTGCGTATGGATGAACACGGAAGCTCATGGTTGGATTTGGGTTAAACACAAATTTTGGATTGGCTGATGAAAGATTTCCTAGGGAGAGTCAAAGTTGCATGACAGACCTAAGGAGGATTGGCTGGAGAGTTTTGGCTTTCTTGTGGGTGGAAGACTTCAAGGGTATGCTATCAAAAAGTGAGAGTTTTGCTTTCCTATGTGTAGGATTCGTGGTGATTGTGTCAACTTAAGGATAGACTAGTGATCCTATGGCATGACACGAGATTGACCACTTGTGGATCCCAACCTTTAGCTCAAGGTGATGAGGGATACAAGTGACAAAGCTGAATTACCCTAGACAATGCTCTGTCAAAGGGATAACCTTGGTGAGATTGGTTGATTGGTAGGATAGATTGATTGGATAGAAAATTTTGACAAAGTGACAACAACTCTTTAAAGGCTTGGGTGATTTTGGATTAGGTTGCTAGCTGGCTAGGGGGATGATTTGGATGGAATTTGGATTTGGGATTGTTCTAAAGCAAGGAACTAGATAGATTTGGTTGCAGCGGGGGAGCTTGGATGATTTTTTGATGAGGCAGTGACTATGCTAAGTATGCCTTGAGCTGGGAGATTTCTGCTTTTTTGGGATTTTGACCAAAGTTGGCAAGCATTCATTCAAAAGCTATGAACAAACAAGCAGACAAAAGTTTGGAGCAAGCACGTCAAACACACCAGTAGCCTAGGAAGCTTTCTACAAGAATGAAATTTGGTTTAGCTAGGGAGTCCTCGATATACGCAAGGTACATGAGGCCCAAATCCGTAGATGAAACCAAAAAAATGTCACACAGCCGAGAGGAGTGGTAACCCACTTCTCCTCTTTCACTTCTCAAGGGTATAAAGTTCCTTGAGGCTTAGCCCGAGTGATAAAATTTTGATCCCAAGAGAGGTGTCTTTGGATTCACCTCCCGATCTTTATACTCCGCCGGAACGCTGGAGTTGAGGTCGTCCCAAGGGGTGATGAAATCCCCAAGCAGGCCTCCTAAAAAGCTAAGACAAGATTTTGGATCCTAATCTTATGCACTCAAGATGGCCTCGAAAGACGACAAGGGGAGAGAAGACTTGGATGATCTTGGGCTAAAAAGCATGCTTGTTCTTTTACCAACTGACGCTTAAGTTTTTAGATCTAGACTTTGCAAGCACTCATGTTTAAGATACAATGTTTATTCCAATTTTGAAGCATCGACAAAAATAAAATTGATCGAAGAATGCGAACAAGAAGAAGAGTTAGGGTCAACAAGAAGGTAAACCTGTGCGCCCGGAAGCCCTCCACGTCAAGTATCGATTGATTTTTCTTTAAGGCATTCAAGATTGAGTGTGAGTTTATTTTAAGCCCAAAACAAAGGTGTGTGAGATTCGATTTCAAGCGCGCGCCCGGAGGCCCTCCACATCAAGATTTGTCCAATTTTTATGCCCAAATAAAATGTGAGCGAGATTAAGGTGCATTCAAGTAAAATTTGATTTTAATCCATGGCATTCAAGAGTGATTTTAGCAACATGCATTCAAAAATAAGTGATTAAACATTCAAGTTTTTTCCTTTGAGCATTCAAGATTGAGATTTTGTGTGTTGTTTTAAGAACTTTGAAGTGCTTTGTTTTAACCTTAGATCATTCAAGATTGTTTTGGACTCAAAAGTGAAAATGACTCTTTGAACTTTGCTTTTCATTCAAGATTTTGTGTGCTAGTTTGCATGTTTTAAGCCCAAAAATGATATTCCTAGATTGTTTTGATGCATGAAAAATCTAAGAAACATTCAAGATTTTGCAACAAGACATTTGTTTGGAACAAATAACAAAGCTTTTAAGGAAAATTTTGGCAACCATTTAGGACTCTTAGTTTTCATGAGATTTTTAAAAGAACTTTAACATATTTGCAAATGAGGTTCATTTTATCCTTGATTGATGCTTTGAGTTTGATTTAGATTTTAGTGTGCACTTAGTGTTGATTTTGAACCTTTTGAAATGGAAATTTGAAGTTCTTTTTAAATTCTCAAAAATGAAGTGTTCCTAACTTTGCATGAATGCATCTAAAACTTTGATGTTGCAAAGATGCAAATGATTAGATTGGTTTAGTTTCACTTGTTAAAAGATTTTTTATTTTTTGCAAATTTTTAATTTTTTAATGGATTTAAGTATGATTTGGGGGTTCATTTTAAGCACTAAAAAGAAGTGTGTATGATTTTGCTTCCTTTAAAAAAAAATGGCCAAGATCTCCCATAAGAAGAAGAAGAAGAAGTAGATGGAATAAGAAGAATATAGATAAGAAGAGGAAGAAGAATTCCAAGTGCTTTGTCCACCTATAAGCTTGAAAAATCTGCAAATACTATGAGATAGACTATGAGTTCCTTTGTCTTCTTCATGCTCATGTGGACCTACAAAACCAATTTATACAATCCTACCAATCATAAAAATAAGCAAAATTAGCCAAAATCAGCAAATGACATACAAAACTTGACTAAAAAAGCTAATGAAGATGACCCATGCGGGGTCCCACCGGGCGTGCCAAAATGTATATGAGAAAATGTTAGTATGCTAATAGAAACCAAATTTAAATAAAGCTTCTACAAACTAAACAAAATTAATATACTTCAAGATAGACTAAGATGAGCTCTCAATTGAGAATATGAGCCATTAATGGACTCTCTCAATAAGAAGCTCTCTTGTTGAGTAGCTTTATCTAAATGGATAGGATGTATGCTCAATATGCTTCCAAAGGCTTCAATGGATGATTGTGGATTTTTGGTGTGGATAGATGGCTTTAGAATGGATTTGGCTCTCAAAATAGCATTATAACTTTACTTCATGGATTGTGTTATTTTGCAAAGGGGAAGGATCCAATTTATAGGCAAGAGGCTTGAGGGATTGAGGGCTAAGATGCAAGGATGGGAAAAAGCTTATGGAGGGCTCAGATTGCATGAGAGGAGAGCACATGGATTGTTCTTCCTTACAACCAATCAAAGAGTGACACATGTCACATGGTGAGAGGATGGAGGAAAGGGGAAGCATGAGTCAACAAAAGAGGCTCAAGGGATAAAATCTTCATAAAGACCCTCATAATGACTTGTAAGAGCAATAAAAGGGCTTGTAAGAGTCATTTATGACTTAGTGGACTTCATAAAGTTTTATGGTTGAGATATTTTGAGGGTGATGAGAGCAATTTCGACTTGGACTTGATTAGGAAGGTTTTAAGCTTGTTTAGGCTTATGCAAATGATTAGAGGATGGATTAGGATGGTTTAGGATTAGCTTAGGGATAGGCAAGTGGATGGCATTTAATAAGGGTGGGTGAAGGAGGAGATATTTGTTAACTTTGGCTTGGGTTAGGAAGTTTTAACCCATGTTTAGAGAATGTGACAAGGTTAGGAGGGGATTAGGATTAGGTTTAAAGACATCTTTTAGAAGAGTCTAGACTTTGGATGAGGATAAAGACTTTCTAGAATAGTCTAGAATTTCCTAGGATGAGGATGAAGACTTTCTAGAAGAGTCTAGAACTTCTTAGGATGAGGATAAATTAGATTTTTAGGAAATAAATAAAGTTTTATTTATTTCAAGGGTTTGGGTTGAGGAGATATTTATTAAAACTTTTTTTAATAAACATGAGGATTAATATTTAATCTTAATTAAATATTTTGAGTTGGGATTAGGGGTAGGAAATGATGGGATTAGCTTTTAATCAAAATTAAAGAAGGATTAGAAGATTTTGGAAGAGGTTATTGGTCATAAGGAAATTGGCCAAGTTTTGGGCAAAAAATAAATTTTTTATTTATTTTAAGATTTTTGGTCAATTTATTAATTAAATAATTAATAAATAAAGAAATAATGTTTAAATAAGATTTAAACATTTTTGGAAGGGATTTCTTAATTAAATATTTTTAATTAAGATAAAAGGATTTAATGGCATAAAAATTAATTAATTAATTAAATAATTAATTAATTAATTAAATAATTAATTAATTAATAAATGATGATGTCATCAAGACTTTTTCAGAAAATAAAAATACTTTATTTTCTAAAGGTTTTTAGTTGTCTACACATCCTATGCCCCCTTTCAACCTATATAAACAATTCTAATATATCTCTAAGGGTTGTAGAACCCCTAGAGACATATGTCGTCATGGACTATGTCGAAAGGGGTCATAGGTTATCCTATTACTCCTTTTGACCCATATAAATGATTATAATATGTCCTTAGGGGTTCTAGGACCCCTATAGACATATGTCATCATTGAATGTGTCGAAAGGGGTCATAGGTCATCCTATGGCCCCTTTCGACCCATACAAACAATTCTAATATGTCCTTAGGGTTCCTATGATCCTTAGGGACATATGTTGTAATAAAATGTGTCAAACGGGGTCATAGGTCATCCTATGGCACCTTTCGACAAATATAAATGATTCTAATGTCCCTAGGGACATATGTCATTGTGGAATGTGTCAAAAGGGGTCATAGGTCATGCAATGACCCTTTTCAACTCATATAAATGATTCTAATATGTCACTCAGTATCTTAGGACCTCTATTGACATATGTCATTATGAAATGTGTCAAAAGGGGTCATAGGTCATCCTATGCCCCCTTTCGACCCATACAAATGATTCTAATGTGTCCTTAAGGGTCCTAGGACCCCTAGAGAAATATGTCATTATGGAATGTGTCGAAAGGGGTCATAAGTGACGCTATGACTCCTTGCAACTCATATAAATAATAATAATATGTCCATATGGGTTCTAGGACCCCTAGAGACATATGTTATCATAAAATGTGTCAAAATGAGTCATAGGTCATTTTATGGCCCCTTTCAACTCATATAAAATATTCTAATATGTCCCTAAGGGTCCTAGAACATCTAGAGACATATCTCGTCATGAAATATTTTGAAAGGGGTCATAGGTCATCCTATGACCCCTTTCAACACATATAAATAATTCTAATATGTCCCTAGGGGTCTTAGGATCTCTAGGGACATGTTGTAATAAAAATTGTCGAAAGGGGTCATAGGTCATCTTATGGCCCCTTTCAACCCATATAAACAATTGTAATATGTCCCTAGGGGTCCTAGGACCCTCAAGGACATATATTGTAATAAAATGTGTCAAAATATTTCATAGGTCATCCTATGGCTCCTTTTGACTCATGTAAATGATTTTAATATGTCTTTAGGGGTCCTAGGACCTCTAGCGACATATGTCATCATAGAATCTATCGAAAGTGGTCATAGGTCATTCTATGACACCTTTTAACCATATAAATGACTATAATATGTCCCTACGGGTACTAGGACCCCTAGCGACATATGTCATCATGGAATGTGTCGAAAGAGGTCATAGGTCATCTTATGTCCCCTTTCGACTCATATAAACCATTCTAATATGTTGGACCCTTAGGGACATATGTGTTAATAAAAATGTGTCGAAAGGGGTCATATGTCATCTTATATCAGCTTTCGATAGATATAAACGATTCTAATATGTCCTTAGGGGTCCTAGGATCCTTAGGGAAATATGTCATCATGGAATGTGTCGAAAGGGGTCATAGGTCATCTTATTGCCCCTTTCAATCCATATAAATGATTTTAATATGTCCCTAGGGGTCCCAGAACCCTTAGTGACATATGTCATCATAAAATATGTTAAAAGGGGTCATAGGTCATCTTATGGCCCCTTTCGACCTATATAAATGACTCTAACATGTTCTTAAGAGCCTCAGGACTCGTAGAGACATATGTCATCATAGACTATGTCAAAAGGGATCATAGGTCACCCAATGACTCCTTCCAATCGATATAAATAAATATAATATGTCCCTAGGAGTCATAGGACCCCTACGACAAATGTTGTTATGAAATATGTCGACAACGGTAATAGGTCATCCTATGGCCTCTTTTGACCCATATATATTATTCTAATATGTCCCTAGGTGTATTAGGACCCCTAGCAACATATGTCATCAAAGAATATGTTGAAAGGGGTCATAGGTCATCCTATGACCCCTTTCGACCTATAAGAATGATTATAATATTTACCTAAGGGTCATAGGCCTCCTAGAGACATATGTTATCACAGAATGTGTCAAAAGGGGTCATAGATCATCCTATGGCCCTTTTCTACCCATATAAACGATTCTTATGTCCTTAGGAGTCTTAGAGATATATGTCAGTATGGAATGTGTCGAAAAGTGTCATGCGTCATACTATGGCGTCTTTCAAGCCATATAAATTATTCTAATAGGTCTCTAAGGTACTATGACCCCTAGGAACATATATTGTAATAAAATATGTCGAAAGGAGTCATAGGTCATCCTATGGCCCTTTTCGACCCATATAAATGACTATAATATGTCCTTAAGGGTCTTAGGATCCCTAAGAACATATGTTGTAATAAAATGTGTCAAAAGGGGTCATAGGTCATCATATGGCTCCTTTCAACCCATATAAAGGATTCTAATATGTCCCTAGGGATCTTAAGACCTCTAGAGACATATTTTGTAATAGAATGTGTCGAAAGGGGTCGCAGGTCATCCTATGACCCCTTTCGACCCATATAAATGATTATAATATATCCCTAGGGGTCTTAGAACCCCTAGCAACATATGTCATCATGGAATGTGTTGAAAGGACCTATGACCCCTTTCGACCCATATAAATGATTCTAATATATCTCTCAGGGTCCTAAGACTCCTAGGGACATATGTTGTAATAAAATGTGTCGAAAGGAGTCATAACTCATCCTATGGCCCCTTTTGACCTAAATAAATGATTTTAATATGTCCCTAGGGACCAAGAACCCCTAGGTACATATGTCATCATGAAATGTGTTGAAAGGGGTCATAGGTCATCCTATGGCCCCTTTCAACCCATATAAATGACTCTAATATGTCCTTAGGGGTCTTAGGACCCATAGTAACATATGTCATCATAGAATCTGTCAAAAGGGGACATAGGTCATCCTATGGCCCCTTTCGACCTATATAAATAATTTTAATATGTCTCTATGGGACCTAGGACCCCTAGAGACATATGTCATTATGGAATGTGTCAAAAGTGGTCATAGGTCACCCTATGACTCCTTTCGACCCATATAAATGATTATAATACGTCCCTAGTGATCTTATGAACCCTAGAGACATATGTCATCATGAAATATGTCGAAAGGGGTCATAGGTCATCTTATTGACCTTTATGACCCATATAAATAATTCTAATATGTCCATAGGGGTGCTAAGACACCTAAAAATATATTTCATAATGGAATGTACCGAAAGGAGTCATATGTCATTGTATGGCCCATTCTGACTCATAAACAATTATAATATGTCCAAACATATGTTTTAATAAAATGCATCAAAAGTGTTCACAGGTCATTCTATGGACCCTTTTGACCCATATAAACAATTGTAATATGTCTCTAAGGGTCTTAAGAAACTTAGGGACATATGTTGTAATAAAATGTGTCAAAAGGGATTATAAGTCACCATACGGCCCCTTTCAACCCATATAAATGATTCTAATATGTCCCTAGGGGTCTTAGGACCCTTAGAGACATATGTTGTCATGAAATATGTCGAAAGGGGTCATAGGATGACCCATATGACCCCTTTTGACTAATATAAATGATTATAATATTTTCGTAGACACCTAGAGATATATGTCATCATGGAATGTGTCAAAAAGAGTCATAAGTCATTCTATTTCCCTTTTTGACCTATCTAAATTATTTTAATATGACCCTAGGTGTCCTAGGACCCCTAGAGACATACGAAATCATGGGATATGTTGAAAGACCAATAACCCCTTTCAACTTGTATAAATGATTCTAATATGTTCATAGGGGTCCTAAGTTTCATAGAAATATATGTCATCACGGAATATGTTGAAAAAGGTCATAGATCATCCTATGGCACCTTTCAACCCATATAAATGATTATAATATGTCCCTAGGCATCTTAGGACCTCTAGAGACATATGTTGTCATAGAATGTGTCCAAAGGGGTTATAGGTGATCCTATGGCCCTTTTTGACCCATATAAACGATTTGAATATGTGCCTATGAATCCTAAGATCCCTAAAGACATGTCATCATGAAATGTGTTGAAAGGGGTCATAGATCATCTTGTGGCCTCTTTCGACCCATATAAACGATTCTAATATGTCCTTAGGGGTGTTAGAACCTTTAGAAACATATGTCGTCATAGATTGTGTCGAAAGAGATCATAAGTTATCCTATTACCCCTTTCGATCCATATAAACAATTATAATAAGTCCTTAAGGGTCTTAGGACCCCTAGAGACATATGTCATCATGGAATGTGTCAAAATGGGTCATAGGTCATCCTATGGCCACTTTTGACCCATATAAACAATTCTAATATGTCTCTAGCGTTCCTCGAACCCTTACGGACATGTTGTAATAAAATGTGTCAAAAGGGGTCATAAGTCATCCAATGGCACGTTTCGACAAATATAAACGATTCGAATATGTCCTTAGGAGTCCTAAGACACGTGGGGACATGTCATTGTAGAATGTGTCGAAAGGGGTCATAGGTCACCCTATGACCCCTTTCAACCTATATAAAGAATTCTAATATGTCCCTAGGGGTCTTAATACCCCTAGTGACATATGTAATTATGGAACATGTTGAAAGGGGTCATAGGTCATCATATGACCCTTTTCAACCCATATAAATGATTCTAATATGTTCTTAGAGGTCCTAGGACACTTAGAAACATATATCATCATAGAATGTGTCGAAAGGGGTCATAAGTCATACTATGACCCCTTGCAACCCATATAAATAATTATAATATGTCCCTAGGGGTCTTAGGACCCTTGGGGAGATATGTCATAATTAAATGTGTGAAAAGGGTTTATAAGTCATCCTATGGCCCCTTTCAACCGATATAAATGATTCAAATATGTCCCTAGGGGTTTTAGAACCCTTAGAGACATATCTTGTCATGGAATGTGTTGAAAGTAGTCGTAGGTCATCCTATGGCCCTTTTCAACCCATATAAATGATTCTAATTTGTCTCTAGAGGTCTTAGGGACATATGTTGTAATAAAACATGTTAGCCTCATTCGCCCCATATAAACGATTGTAATATGTCCCTAGGGGTCCTATATTGTAATAAAATGTGTCGAAAGTAGTTGTAGGTCATCCTATGGCCCCTTTCAACCCATATAAATAATTTTAAATTATCCCTAAGGGTCTTAGGGACATATGTTGTAATAAAATGTGTCAAAAAGGGACATAGGTCATCCCATGGCCTCTTTCAACCCATATAAATGATTATAATATGTCCTTAGTGGTCCTAGGACCGCTAACAATATATGTCATCATGGAATGTGGCAAAATGGGTCATAGGTCATCCTATGACCCGTTTCAACCCATATAAATGACTATAATAGGTCCCTAGGGGTCATAGGACCCTTAGACACATATGTCATAATAGAATGTATCAAAAGAGGTCATAGGTCATCCTATGTCTATTTTTGACTCATATAAACGATTCTAATACGTCCTTAGGCATCTTAGGACCCTTAGGGACATATGTTGTACTAAAATGTGTCAAAAGGGGTCATTTGTTATCCTATGACACCTTTTGATAGATATAAATGATTCTTATATGTCTCTAGGGGTCCTAGGACCCTTAGGGACATATGTCATCATGGGATATGTCGAAAGGGGTCATAGGTCATCTTATGGCCCCTTTCAACCCATATAAATTATTCTAATATGTCCCTAGGGCTCTTAGGACCCTTAGTGACATATTTCATCATGGAATATGTCGAAAGGGATCATAGGTCATCCTATGGCCCCTTTTGACTCATATAAATGATTCTAACATGTCCCTAGGTGTCCTAGGACCCGTAAAGACATATGACATCATGAAATCTGTCAAAAGGGGTCATAGGTCACTCAATGACTCCTAGAAACTCACATAAATAATTATAATTTGACCTTAGTGGTCCTAGGAACCCTAGAGACATATGTCGTCATGGAATGTGTCAAAAGAAGTCATAAGGTGCAACACATATAAACAATTATAATGGTCTTAGGACTGCTAGTGACATATGTCGTCATGAAATGTGTCGAAAGGGGTCATAGGTCATCTTATGGCCCCTTTCAACCTATATAAATGATTATAATATGTCCTTAGGGGTCCTAAGACCCCTAGAGACATGTTATCATGGAATGTGTCAAAAGGGGTCATAGGTCATCCTATGGCACCTTTCGACTTATATAAATGATTCTAATATGTCTATAGGGGTCTTAGGACTGCTAGAGACATTTTTTCATGGAATTTGTTGAAACATGTCATAGGTCATCCTGTGGCCCCTTTCAACCCATATAAATGATTCTAATATGTCTCTAGGGATCCTGATACCTCTAGTGACATATGTTGTAATAAAATGTGTCGAAAGGGGTCATCAGTCATACTATGTGCTCTTTCAACCCCATATAAATGATTGTAATATGTCCCTAGGGGTCCTAGGACCCATAGGGACATATGTTGTAATGAAATGTGTCGAAAAGTTTCATAAGTCATGCTATGGCCCTTTTCAACCTATATAAATGATTCTAATATGTCTATAAGGGTCCTACAAACCGTATAGACACATGTCATCATTGAATGTTTTAAAAGGGTTTATAGGTCATCCTACAACCCCTTTCAACCCATATAAATGATTGTAATATATCCACAGGAGTCCAAGGACACGTAGAGACATATGTCATCATGGACTGTGTCTAAAGGGGGGATAGGTCATCCTATGGCTACTTTCGACTCATATAAATGATTTTAATATGTGCCTAGGGACTTGGGACTCTTAGAGACATATGTCGATGTGGAATGAATTGAAAGGTGTCATAGGTCATACCATGGCCCCTTTCAACCCATATAAATGATTCTAATAGGTTCCTAGGGTTACTATGACCCGTAGGGACATATGTTAGAATAAAATGTGTTGAAAGGGGTCATAGATCATCCTATGGCCCCTTTCGATCCATATAAACGATTGTAATATGTCCCTAAGAGTCCTAAGACCCTTAGGGACATATGTCATCATGGAATGTGTAAAAAGGGATCATAGGTCATCCTATAGCCACTTTCAACTCATATAAATGACTGTAATATGTCCATAGGGGTCATAAGACCCGTAGCAACATATATCATCATAAAATCTATTGAAAAGGGACATAAATCATCCTATGGCCCCTTTCGACATATATAAACAATTCTAATATGTCCCTATGGGTCCTAGGAGCCCTAGAGACATATGTCATCATAGAAGGTGTCAAAAGCGGTCATAAGTTATCTTATGACCCCATTCTACCCATATAAATGATTATAATATGTCCCTAGGGGTCCTAGGACCTCTATCAACATATGTCGATGTGGAATGTGTCGAAAGGTGTCATAGGTCATACTATGGCCCCTTTCACCCAATATAAATGATTTTAATAGGTCCTTATAGGTACTATGACCCCTGGGGACATATGTTGTAATAAAATGTATCAAAAAGAATTATAGGTCACCATATAGCCACTTTCGACCCATATAAATGATTCTAATATGTTCATAAGGGTCTTAGGGCCCCTAGAGAGATATGTTGTAACAGAATGTGTCGAAATGAGTGATAAGTCATTCTATGACCCCTTTTGACCCTTATAAACTCTTATAATATGGCCCTAGGGGTCCTAGGCCACCTAGAGATATATATGTCATCATGGAATGTGTCAAAAAAAGTCATAGGTAATCTCATTGCCCCTTTTGACCTATATAAATGACTCTAATATGACACTAGGTGTCTTAGAACCCATAGACATATATGTCATCATGGAATGTGTCGAAAGGGGTCATAGGTCATCCTATGGCATCATTCAATGCATCAAAATGATTATAATATGTCCCTAGGGGTCGTGAGACCCGTAGCAATATATGTCATCATATAATGTGTCCAAAGGAGTCATAGGTCATCTTATGGCCCATTTTGACCAATATAAATAATTCTAATATGTGAGTATGGGTCCTAGGATCCCTAAAGACATATGTCATCATGAAATTTGTCGAATGAGGTCATAGGTCATCCTGTGGCCCCTTTCGACCCATATCAATGATTCTAATATATCCCTAGGAGTCATATGTCCCAAGGGGTCGTAAGACCCCTAGGCACATATGTTATCATAGAATGTGTCAAAATGGAGCATAGGTAAATCTACGGACCCTTAGCAACATATGTCATCATAGAATGTGTCAAGAGAGATCATAGGACATCTTATGGCCCCTTTCGACCCATATAAATAATTCCAATATGTCCCTAGGGGTCCTAGAATCCCTAAAGACATATGTCACCATGGACTATCCTGAAAGTGGTCATAGGTTATCCTATTACCCCTTTCGACCCATATAAACAATTATAATATGTTCTTAGGCATCCTAGGACCCCTAGAGACATATGTCATCATGGAATGTGTTGAAAGGGGTCATAGGTCATCCTATGGCCCTTTTCAACCCATATAAATAATTCTAATATGTCCTTAGGGTTCCTAGGACCCTTAGGGACATATGTTGTAATAAAATACATCGAAAGGGGTCATAGGTCATCCTATGGAACCTTTTGATATATATATAAATGATTCTAATATGTCCCTACGAGTCCTAAGACCTCTAAGGATATATGTTGTCATAGAATGTGTCAAAAGGGGTCATAGGTCACCCTATGGCCCCTTTAAACCCATATAAATGATTATAATATGTCCCTAGGTGTCCTAGGACCCCTAGTGACATATGTCATTATGGAACGTGTCAAAATGGGTCATAGCTCATCTTATGCCCCCTTTCGACCTATATAAATGAATCTAATATTTTTTTAGGGGTACTAAGACCCCTAAAGACATTTGTCATCATTGAATGTGTCAAAAAGAGTCATAGGTCACACAATGACTCCCTGCAACCCCTATAAATAATTATAATATCCCTAGGGGTCCTACAACTGCTAGGAAAATATGTCATCATGGAATGTGTCAAAATTTGTCATAGGTCATCCTATGGCCCCTTTCAACTGATATAAATAATTCTAATATATTCTTAGGGGTCTTAGGCCCCTTAGAGACATATGTCATCATTGAATGTGTCGAAAGCAGTCATAGGTCATTTTATAATTCTTTCAACCCATATAAATTATTTTAATATGTCCCTATGGGTCCTAGGACCCATAAGGATATATGTTGTAATAAAATGTGTTGAAAGGGGTTATAGGTCATCCTATGGCCACTTTCAACCCATATAAATGATTCTAATATGTCTCTGGGGGTCCTACAACACCTAGTGACAT
Source organism: Cupressus sempervirens (assembly GCA_028749045.1). Taxonomy (NCBI): domain Eukaryota; kingdom Viridiplantae; phylum Streptophyta; class Pinopsida; order Cupressales; family Cupressaceae; genus Cupressus; species Cupressus sempervirens. Next base: position 81,018,433 of record CM053784.1, read on the forward strand.
ATGTCATCATGGAATGTGTCGAAAAGGGTCATAGGTCATCCTATAACCCATTTCAACCCATATAAATGATTATAATATGTCTCTAGCGGTCTTAGGACCCCTAGAGACATATGTTGTCATGGAATGTGTCAAAAGAGGTCATAGGTCATCCTATGTCCCCTTTTGACTCATATAAGAAATTTTAATATGTCTGTAGGGGTTAGAAGACACCTAGGGACATATGTTGTAATAAAATATGTCGAAAGGGGTCATATGTTATCCTTTGTCAACAGATATAAATGATTCTAATATGTCCCTAAGGGTACTAAGACCTTTAGGGACATATGTTATCGTAGAATGTGTCGAAAGAGGTCATAATTTATCCTATGGCCTCTTTCAACCTATATAAATGATTCTAATATGTCCTTATAGGTCCTAGAACCCATAGTGACATATGTCATAATGGAATGTGTCGAAAGAGATCATTGGTCATCATATGGCCTGTTTCAACTCATATAAATGACTTTAATATGTCCCTAGGGGTCTTAAGACCCCTAGAGACATATGTCATCATCGAATATGTTGAAAGGGGTAATAGGTCCTTTGCAACCCATATAAACAATTATAATATGTCCCTTAGGATCCTAAGACTCTTAGGAACATATGTCATCATGAAATGTGTTGAAATGGGTCATAGCTCATCCTATGGCCCCTTTCCACCCATATAAAAGATTCTAATATGTCCCTAGGTGTCCTAGGACCTCTAGTGACATATGTCATCATGGAATGTGTCGAAGGAGGTCATAGGTTATCCTATGACCCCTTTCAACCCATATAAATGATTATACTATGTTCTTAGGGGTCATACGACTCTTAAAGACATATGTCAGCATGAAATGTGTCGAAAGGGGCCATAGGTCATCCTCTGGCCCCTTTCGACCCATATAAACGATTCTAATATGTGACTAGGGGTTTTAGAGACATGTTGATCTGAAATGTGTTGAAAGGTGTCATACGTCATACTATGGCCTCTTTTGACCCATATAAATGATTCTAATAGGTCCCTAGGGGTATTACGACCCTTAGAAAAATGTTGTAATAAAATATGTCGAAAGGGGTCATCGGTCATCCAATGGCACCTTTCAACCCATATAAATAAATCTAATGTCCCTTGGGGTCCTAGGATCCGTAGTGACATATGTCATCATGGAATCTATCGAAAGGGGATATAGATAATCTTATGTCCCCTTTCAACACATATAAACGATTTTAATATGTCCCTACAGGTCCTACGACCCCTAGAGACATATGTCATTATGGAATGTGTCAAAAGGGGTCCCTTTCGATCCATATAAATGATTATAATGATCCATATTATAAATGATTAAAATATGTCCTTTTCGACTTATATAAGTGATTATAATATGTCCCTTGAGGTCCTAGGAACCCTACAGACATATTTCATCATAAAATATTTCAAAAGGGGTCATAGGTCATCCTATGACCCCTTTCGACCCATATAAACGATTGTAATATGTCCCTAGCGGTCCCAAGACCCCTAAAGCCATATGTTGTCATGGAATGTGTTGAAATGGGGCATAAGTCATCCTATGGCTCCTTTCGACCCATATAAACAATTCTAATATGTCCCTAGGGGTCCTAAAACCCCTAGAGACATATGTCGATGTGGAATGTCTCGAAAGGTGTCATAGGTCATACTATTGCCCTTTTTAACCCATATAAATAATTTTAATAAGTCCCTAGGGGTACTAAAACCCTTAGAAACATATATTGTAATAAATTGTGTCAAAAGGGATCATAGGTCACCATATGGCCCCTTTCGATCCATATAAATGATTCTAATGTGTCCCTAGGGGTCTTAGGACCCCTAGAGACATGTTGTAATAAAATGAATTGAAAGGGTTCATAGATCATCCTATGGCACCTTTTGACACATAAATGATTATAATATGTCCCTAGGGGTCCTAAGACCCCTAAGGACATATGTCATTGTGTAATGTGTCAAAAGGGATCATAGGTCACCCTATTGTCCCTTTTAACCCATATAAATGATTCTAATATGTCACTAGGCATCTTAGGACCTCTAGTGACATATTTCATTATGGAATGTGTCGAAAGGGGTCATGGGTCATCTTATACCCGCTTTCAACCCATATAAATGATTCTCATATCTCTTTATGGGTTCTAAGACCCCTAGAGACATATGTCATCATGAAATGTGTTGAAAGGGGTCATAGGTCATGCTATGACCCCCTGTAACCCATATAAATAATTATAATACGTTCCTAAGGGTCCTAGGACCCTTAGCGATATATGTCATCATGAAATGTGTTAAAATAGGTCATGTATCATCCTATGGCTGCTTTCAATCTATATAAATGATTCTAATATATCCCTAGGGGTCCTAGGACCACTAGAGACATATGTCATCATGGAATGTGTCGAAAAGGGTCGTAGGTCATCTTATTGTCCCTTTCAACCCATATAAATGAGTTTAATATGTCTAGATTCCTATGACACCGAGAGATATATGTTGTAATAAAATGTGTCGAAATAGATCATAGGTCATCCTATGGCCACTTTCGACCGATATAAATAATTTTAATATGTTTGTAGGGGTCTTAGGATTCCTAGTGACATATGACATCATGGAATATGTCGAAAGGGGTCATAGGTCATCCTATGACCCCTCTAAACCCATATAAATGATTATAATATGTCCCTAGGGGTAGAAAAATTTAGCATCATGGAATGTGTCAAAAGAAGTCATAAGTCATCCTATTTCCCTAGGGGTCTTAGCACACCTAGTGACATGTGTTGTAATAAAATCTGTCGAAAGGGGTCATATGTCATCCTATGTCACCTTTCGACAGATATAAATGATTCCAATATGTCTCTAGGACCCCTAGGGACATATGTCATCGTGAAATCTGTTGACAGGTGTCATAGGTCATCCTATAGCCCCTTTCAACTCATATAAATAATTTTATTATGTCCCTAGGGGTCCTTGGATCCTTAGTGACATATGTCATCATGGAATGTGTCAAAAGGGGTCATAGATCACCTTATGACTTATGGCCCCTTTCGACCCATATAAATGATACTAGTAGGTTCTTAGGGATACTACAACCCCTAGGGACATATGTTATAATAAAATGTGTCAAAAGAGACGTATCACTCCTTTTGACTCATATAAACGATTGTAATATGTCTCTAAGGGTCTTAAGACTCCTAAGGACATATCTTGTAATAAAATGTGTCAAAAGGGGTGATAGGTCATGCTATGAATTTTTCCATCCCATATAAAATATTCTAATATGTTCCTATAGGACCTAAGACCCCTAGGGACATATGTCATTATGGAATGTGTTGAAAGGGGTCATAGGTCATCTTATGGCCCCTTAGAACTCATATAAATGAATCTAATATGTCCTTAGGGGTCCTAGGACCTACAACAACATATGTCATCATAGAATCTATCAAAAGAGGACATAGGTCATCCTATGGCCCCTTTCAACCCATATAAATCATTTTAATATGTCCCTACGTGTCCTACGACACCTAAAGATATATTTCATCATGGAATGTGTCGAAAGGGGTCATAGGTCATCCTATGACCCCTTTTGACCCATATAAATGATTATATTATGTTCTTAGGGGTTCTAGTAATCCTGGAGATATGTCATCATGAAATGTGTCAAAAGGGGTCATAGGTCATCCTATTGACCCTTTCAACCTATATAAATGATTTTAATATGTCCCTAGGGGTGCCAGGACCCTTAGAAACATATTTCATAATGGAGTGTACCGAGAGGGGTCATAGGTCATCGTATGGCCCCTTCCGACCTATATAAATGATTCTAATATTTTCTTAGGGGTCTTAGGATCCCTAGGGACATATGATTTAATAAAATGTGTTGAAATGGTTCATAGGTAATATTATGGCCCCTTTTGACCCATATAAATGATTTTAATATGTCCCTAAGGGTCTTAGGACACCTATAGACATATGTTGTAATAAATGTGTCAAAAGGAATCATAAGTCACCATGTGGCCTCTTTCGACTCATTTAAATTATTCTAATATGTCCCTATGGGTTCTAAGACCCCTAGAGACATATGTTGTCATGAAATGTATCAAGACCCATATAAATGATTATAATATGTTCCTAGGGGTCCTAACACACTTAGAGATATATGTCACCATAGAATGTGTCAAAAGGAGTCATCGGTCATCCTATTACCCCTTTTGACATATATAAATGATTCCAATATGACCTTAGGTGTCCGAGGACCCATAGAGACATATGCCATCATGAAATGTGTCGAAAGGGGTCATAGGTCATCCTATGACTCCTTTCAACCTGTATAAATGATTCTAATATGCCTTTAAGGGTCTTAGGATCCATAGAAATATATGTCATCATGCAATGTGTCGAAAGGGGTCATAACTCATCCTATGACATCTTTCGACACATATAAATGATTATAATATTTCCCTAGGTGTCCTAGAACCCCTAGAGACATATGTCATTATAGAATGTGTCTATTTTCGACCCATATGAATGATTCTAATATGTGTCTATGAGTCCTAGGATCCCTAAAGACATGTCATCATGGAATGTGTCGAAAGGGGTTATAAGTCATCATATAGCCACTTTCGACCAATATAAACAATTCTAATATGTCCCTAAGGGTTGTAGGACCCCTAAAGACATATGTCATCATGAAATGTGTCAAAAAGGGTCATAGGTCAATCTATGGCTCCTTTCGACCCATATAATATAATATGTCCCTAGGGGTCCTATGATCCCTAACAACATATGTCATCATGGAATGTGTTGAAAGGGATCATACGTCATCCTATGGCCCCTTTCGAGGAATATAAATGATTTTAAAGGGGTTATAGGTTATCTTATTACACCTTTCGACCCATATAAATGATTATAATAAGTCCTTAGTGGTCCAAGGACCCTTAAAGACATGTCATCATGGAATGTGTCAAAAGGGGTCAAAAGTCATCCTATGACCCCTTTCAACCTATATAAATGATTCTAATATATCCCTAGGGTTGCTAGGACCCTTAGGGACATATGTTGTAATAAAATATGTCGAAAGGGGTCATAGGTCATCCTATGGCACCTTTCAACAGATATAAATGATTCTAATATGTCTTTAGGGGTCCTAGGACCCTTAGGGACATATGTCATTGTGGAATATGTCAAAAGGGGTCATAGGTCAACCTATGCCCTTTTCAACCCATATAAATGATTCTAATATGTTCCTTGGAGTCCTAGGACGCCTAGTGACATATGTCACTATGGAACAGGTCGAAACTTTTTGACCCATATAAATGATTCTAATATGTCTTTAGGGGTCCTAAAACCCATAGAGGAATACGCAATCATGGAATGTGTTGAAAGGGGTCATAGCTCACACTATAACTCTTTGCAACAAGTATAAACAATTATAATATGTCCCTAGGGGTCTTAGGACTCTTAGAAAGATATATCATCATGAAATGTGTCAAAATGGATCATAGATCATCCTATGGCCCCTTTCAACCTATATAAATGATTCCAATATGTCCCTAGCAGTCTTAGGACCCTTAGAGACATATGTCGTCATAGAATGTGTTGAAAGGGGTCATAGGTCATCCTATGGACCCTTTCAACCCATATAAATGATTTTAATGTCTTTAGGAATCTTAGGAACCCTAGGGGCATATGTTGTAATAAAATATGTCGAAATGGATCATAGGTCATCCTATGGGCCCTTTCGATATAAAAGATTGTAATATGTCTCTAAGTGTCATAGGACCTCTAGGGATATGTAATAAAATGTGTCAAAAGGGATCATAGGTCATCCTATGGCACCTTTTGATCCATATAAATGATTATATATGTCCCTGTAGGTACTAGGACCCCTAGGGACATGTTGTAATAAAATATGTCGAAAGGGGTCATAGGTCATCCTATGGCCCCTTTCGACCCATATATATGATTGTAATATGTCCCTATGGGTCCTAGGACCCCTACGGACATATATTATAATAAATTGTGTCAAAATGGATCATAAATCATTCTATGACCCCTTTCTACCCATATAAATAATTTTAATATGTCCCTAGGGGTCTTAGGACACATAGTGACATATGTCATCATGAAATTTGTAAAAAGGGGTCATAGGTCATCCTATGACCCCTTTCAACCCATATAAACAATTATAATATGTCCCTACAAGACTCCTAGAGACATGTCATCATGGAATGTGTCAAAGGAGGTCATTGCTCATCTTATGTCCCCTTTCAACGCATATAAATTATTCTAATATGTCCCTAAGGGTTCTAGGACCCCTAAAGACATAAGTTGTAATAAAATGTGTCGAAAGGGGTTATATGTCATCCTATGGCACCTTTCGAATGATATAAATAATTTTAGTATATCCCTAGGGGTCTTAAGACCCCTAGAAACATATGTTGTCGCAAAATGTGTCAAAAGTGGTCATAGGTCATCCTATGGCCCCTCTCAACCCATATAGATGATTCTAATATGTCCCTAGGGTTCCTAGGACTCGTAGTGACATATGTCATGATAGAATGTGTCAAAATGGGTCATAGGTCATCCTATGGCCCCTTTCGACCCGTATAAATGACTCTAACATGTCCCTAGGGGTCTTATGACCCGTAGCGACATATGTCGTTATGGAATGTGTCGAAAGGGGTCATAGGTCATCCTATGACTCATTTCATCCCATATAAACAATTGTAATATGTACCTAAGGGTCTTAGCACCCCTAGCGACATATGTCATCATGAGATGTGACGAAAGGAGTCATAGTTCACCCTATGGCCCCTTTCTACCTATATAAATGATTCTAATGTCCCTAGATGTCGTAAGACCCCTAGCAAAATATGTCATCATGAAATGTGACGAAAGTGGTCATAGGTCATCCTATGACCCCTTTCAACCTATATAAACATTTATAATATGTTTGTAGGGGTCTTAGGACTCCTAGAGACATATGTTGTCATGGAATGCATAGAAAGGGGTCATAGGTCATCCTATGGCTCCTTTCTACCCATATAAACAATTGTAATATGTCCCTAGGGGTCCTAGAAACATATGTCGATGTGAAATGTGTTGAAAAGTGTCATAGGTCATACTATGGACCTTTTTGACTCATATAAATGATTCTAATAGGTCTCTAGGGGTACTATGACCCCAAGGGACATATCTTGTAATAAAATGTATTGAAAGGGGTCATAGGTCATCCTATGGCCCCTTTCGACTCATATAAATAATTCTAATAAGTCTTTATGGTTCCTAGGACCCCCCAGAGACATATGTCATCATAGAATGTGTCGAAAGGGGTCAGGTCATCCTATGGCCCCTTTCAACCCATATAAACGATTATAATATGTCTCTAGGGGTCCTAGGAACCTTAGGAACATGTCATTGTAGGATGTGTCAAAAGGGGTCATAGGTCAAACTATGGCCCCTTTCAACCTATATAATATAATGTCCCTAGGGGTCCTAAGACCTCTAGCAACATATGTTATCATAGAATGTGTCGAAAGGGGTGATAGGTCATCCTATAGCCCCTTTCAAATCATATAAATGATTCTAATATGTCCATAGGGGTCATAGGACCCTTAGAGACATATGTCATCATAGACTATGTCGAAAGGGGTCATAGGTTACCCTATTACCCCTTTCGACTCACATAAATGATTCTAATAAGTCCTTAGGGGTCCCAGGACCCTTAGAGACATATGTGATCTTGCAATATGTCGAAAGGGTTCATAGGTCATCCTATGGGCCCTTTCGACCCATATAAATGCTTCGAATATGTTCTTAGGGATCCTATGACCCTTAAGGACATATGATAATGTGTAATGTGTCAAAAGAGGTCATATGTCACCCTATGCCCCTTTCAACCCATATAAATGATACTAATATTTCTCTAGGGGTCCTAGGACCACTAGTGACATATGTCATTATGGAACGTGTCAAAAGGGGTCATAGGTCATCTTATGGCCCCTTTCGAACCATATAAATGATTCTAATATGTCCTTAGGGTTCATAAGACCTGTAGAGATATGTCATAATGGAATGTGTTGAAAGGAGTCATAAGTCACACTATGACCTTTTGCAACCCACATAAATAATTATAATATCTCCCTAGAGGTCGTAGGACCCTTACAGACATATTTCATCATGAAATGTGTCAAAATAGGTCATAGGTCATCCTACAGTCCCTTTCAACCCATATAAATGATTCTAATATGTCCATAGGTGTCTTAGGGCTCTTAGAGATATATGTCATCATGAAATATCTCGAAAAGGGTCATAGATCATCGTATGGATCCTTTCAACCCATATAAATTATTTTAATATGTTCCTAGGGGTCTTAAGACTCCTAGGGACATGTTATAATAACATGTGTCAAAAGGGTTCATAGGTCAACCTATGGCCCTTTTCGACTCATATAAACTATTGTAATATTTTCTTAAGTATCTTAGGACCCCTAAGAACATATATTGTAATAAAATGTGTCAAAAAGAGTCATAAGTCATCCTATGGCCCCTTTCGAGCCATATAAATGATTCTAATATGTCTCTAAGGGTTCTACAACCCATAGGGACATATGTTCTAATAAAATGTGTCGAAAGGGATCATAGGTCATCATATGGCCCCTTTCGACCTATATAAACGATTATAATATGTCCCTAGGGGTCCTATGACCCCTACGAACATATATTGTAATAAAATGTGTCAAATGGGGTCATAAGACATCCTATGGCCCCTTTTGACCCATATAAATGATTCTAATATGTCCCTAGGGTTCCTAAAACACTTAGCAACATATGTCATCGTCAAATCTATCAAAATGAGTCATAGGTTATCTTATGTCCCATTTAAGCTCATAAAAATGATTATAATATGTCCTTAGGAGTCCTAAGAGCCTTAAAGACATATGTCGTCATAGAATGTGTTGAAAGAGGTCATAGGTCATCCTATGTCCCTTTTTGACCCATATAAACAATTCCAACTTGTCCCAAGGGTCCTAAGACCCCTAGGGACATATGTTGTAATAAAATGTGTTGAAAGTGGTCATATGTCATCATATGACACTTTTTGAAAGATATAAATAATTCTAATATGTCCCTAGGGTTCTTAGGACCCTTAGCGACATGTCATCGTGGAATGCATCAAAAGGGCTCATAGGTCATCCTATGGCCCATTTCAACCCATATAGATGATTCTAATATGTCCCTAGGGGTCCTAGGACCCTTAGTGACATATGTCATCATGAAATTTGTAAAAAGATGTCATAAGTCATCCTATGACCCCTTTCAACTCATATAAATAATTCTAACATGTCCTTAAGGATCTTAGGACCTGTAGATATATATGTCATGATAGAATGTGTCGAAAGGGGTGATAGGTCACCCTATGACTCCTTGCAACCCATATAAATAATTGTAATATGTCCCTAGGGGTTGTAGGACCCCTAGTGACATATGTCATCATGAAATGTGTCAAAAGGGGTCATAGGTCATCTTATGGCCACTTTCGACCCATATAAATGATTCTAATATGTCTCTAGGTGTCCTAGGACCCGTAGCAAAATAGGTTATCTTGAAATGTGTCAAAAGGTGTCATAGGTCATACTATAGCCCCTTTCGACCCATATAAATGATTCTAATAGGTCCCTAGGGGTACTACGACTCTTAGGGACATATGTTGTAATAAAATGTGTCGAAAGGGTTGAGAGATCATCCTATGGCCCCTTTCGACCTATATAAATGATTCTAATATGTCCCTTACAGTCCTAAAACCTCTAAGGACATATGTTGTAATAAAATGTGTCAAAAGAGGTCATAGGTCATCCTATGGCTCCTTTCGTCCCATATAAAAGATTATAATATGTCCTTAGGGGTACTAAGACCCTTAAAGATATGTTGTAATGGAATGTGTCAAAAGGGGTGGTAGGTTATCCTATGACCCCTTTCGACCCATTTAAATGATTATAATATGTCCCTATGGGTCCTAGGACCCCTAAGACATATGTTATCATGAAATGTGTCAAAAGCGGTCAGAAGTCATCCTATGGCCCCTTTCGACCTATATAAATGATTCTAATATGTTCCTTAGGTTCCTTGGACCTCTAGGGAGATATGTTTTAATTAAATGTGTTGAAAGGGGTCATAGGTCATCCTATGGCCACTTTCGATGTAAATAAATGATTATAAGATGTCCCTAGGGTACCTAGGACCCTTAGGGACATATGTCGTCATGTAATGTGTCAAAAGGGGTAATACATCATTTGATGGCCCCTTTCAACCCATATAAATGACTCTAATATGTTCCTAAGGATCCTAAAATTCGTAGCAACATATGTAGTCATGGGATGTGTCGAAAGGGGTCATAGGTCATCCTATTGACACTTTCTACCTATATAAATGATTCTAATATATTCTTATGGGTCCTACAAACCCAAGAGACCTCATAGAATGTGTCGAAAGGGGTCATAGGTCATCCTATTAACCCTTTTGATCCATATAAATAATTATAATACCTCTTTACGGGTCCTAAGAACCTTAGAGACATAGGTCATCATGGAATGTGTCAAAAGGGGTCATAGGTCATTCTATTGACCCTTTCAACCCATATAAATGATTCTAATATGTCACTAGGGGTGGTAGGACCCCTATAAACATATTTCATAATGGAATATTTCGAAAGGAGTCATAGGTCATTGTGTGGCCCCTTTGACCCATATAAACGATTCTAATATGTCCCTAGGGGTCTTAAGACCCTTAGGGACATATGTTTTAATTAATTGTGTCAAAAGGGTTCATAGATCATCCTATGGCCCCTTTTGATCCATATAAATGATTGTAATATGTCCCTAAGGGTCTTAGGAAACCTAGGGACATATGTTGTAATAAAATATTTCAAAAGAGATCATAGGTCACTATATAGCCCCTTTCGCCCTATATAAATAATTCTAATATGTCCCTAGGGGTCCTAGGATCGTAGAGACATAGGTTGTCATGGAATGTGTCGAAAGGGGTCATAGGTTGACACATATAAATGATTATAATATGTCCCTAAGGGTCCTAAGACACCTAGAGATATATGTCATCATGGAATGTGTGTTATCCTATTGCCCCTTTTGACCTATATAAATAATTTTAATGTCCCTATGGGTCGTAGGTTTCATAGAAACATATGTTGTCATGGAATGTGTTGAAAGAGGTCATAAGTCATACTATGGCACCTTTCAACCTATATAAACAATTATAATATGTCTCTACAGGTCTTACGACCCCTAGTGACATATGTCATCATAGAATATGTCCAAAGGGGTCATAGGTCATCCTATGACCCTTTTCTACCCATATAAATGATTCTAATATGTCCATAGGGGTCGTAGGACCCTTAGGGACATATGTCATCATGAAATGTGTTAAAAAGGGTCATAAGTCAATCTATGGGCCCTTTCAACCCATATAATATAATATGCCTCTAGGGGTCCTAGAACCCTTAGCAACATATGTCATGATGGAGTGTGTAAAAAAGGGTCATAGGTCATAGGTCATCGCATGGCCCCTTTCAACCCATATAAATAATTCTAATAAGTCCTTAGAGGACCTAGGACCCCTAGAGACATATGTCATCATGGAATGTGTTGAAAGGGGTCACAGGTCATCCTATGGCCCCTTTCGACCCATATAAACGATTTTAATATGTCCCTATGGTTCTTAGGACCTTTGGGCACATATGTTGTAATAAAATATGCCGAAAGGGCTCATAGGTCATCCTATGGCACCTTTCAACAGATATAAACGATTGTAATATGTCCCTATGGGTCCTATGACCGGTAAATATATATGTCATTGTGGCATGTGTCGAAAGGGGTCATAGGTCACCCTATGCAACTTTCTACCCATATAAATGATTCTAATATGTCCCTAGGATTCCTAGGACCCCTAGTGACATATGTCATTATAGAACGTGTCGAAAGGGATTATAAGTCATCTTATGGCCACTTTCGACCCATATAAATAATTCTAATATGTCCTTAGCGGTCTCAGGGGTCATAGGTCATCCTATGGCCCCTTTCAACCCATATAAATAATTCTAATATGTCCCTAAGGGTATTAGGACTACTAGGGACATATGTTGTAATAAAATGTGTTGAAAGGAGTCATAGGTCATCCTATGGCCCCTTTGACCCATATAAACAATTCTAATATGTCTATCGGTGTCTTAAATTTGTTAGAGACATATATTGAAATAAAATGTCTCAAAATGGGTCATAGGTCATCCTATGGGGTAATAGAATGTGTTGAAAGGAGTCATAGGGCCTTCCAACCCATATAAACAATTATAATATGTTGTTAGGGGTCTGAGGACCCCTAACAACATATTGTTAGGAATAAGGTGCCTCAACCTTGTATAATTCCTATTCTTATTATTTGTTTTATAAATTGTATTTCTTGCAAATAATGTTGATGTGTCGACATCTTGAATTGTGTGTAAGGAGATCATGACTAAAATAGTTATGAAAGATTCCTATGACACGTAAGAGCTATGTTAGGAAGATTCAATGACAGGTGAAGACATGTGGCAACTAAGATATTTGAGTACTGTACACTCTACCCCAATAGTAGGGTTCAGGGCATCGCCTTGAAAAAATTTTTGAAGTTCCTATTTTCTCGAAGAATGGTAAAACCCTAATACGGTTTACCTTTGGGAGTAGCCCTAAAGTAAAGTGCATGTTATAAGTATTTTTTAAGGTTGCGAAGAGATGCGATGCGAAAGAGGTGTATTTTTGGTACTGTGAGTAGCTATTGGAGTCTTCTGTTGTTGATGTTGAACTTGCATTGCAAGTGTATTGTAACTTTTTGTTGAAGATAATACATTGTGCAGGTTCTGAAGGGGTGGGGTTGTTTTACCGAAAGGTTTTTTCCCACCGAAAAATCTTTGTGTTATGTGTTCCTTTCTCTGTCTATTTTCTGTATGCATGGTTGGCTGCAATATTGTTGTTTACATGATATTGAATCTGTAAGTGTAGAAGATTTTAACAGGATTTGCATCATACTTTCCTTATGAGATTAGTGTAGGAAGCTATTTCCGCACATGAGTTTCCTTACAAGTGGTATCAGAGCTTGATCAACTTTTGATCCTAGTTGTCGGGTAGGGTTTTTTGAGCTAATCTCAAGTTGAATGGGAGTCTTATGCAGAGCATCCTGAATCTTATTTGCAAATTGAGATGGCGAGTTCATCATATGGAAGAATGGAGGTGGAGAAATTTAATGGCACTAATTTCGAGTTGTGGAAACTCAAGATGGAAGACATGTTGGAAGATCATGACCTATGGGAAGCGACTACAAGCGCTACAAGACCAGAAACTATAGCTCAAATAGATTGGGATATCAAATACCGTAAAGCTAAGGGTCTCATAAGACTCTGTTTAACCGATGCAGTCCTTCTGAATGTTCTAGATGAGAAAATCACATATGGCTTGTGGGAGAGACTTGGGGCCGTGTATCAAGCCAAATATTTGGTGAACAACTTGTTCCTGAGGAAAAAGTTGTATTCTCTACGAATGGAGGAAGGAGGATCCTTAACGGATCATTTAAATTCATTTAATCTACTTGTTGCATAGTTGACATCAACTGGTGTCAAGTTAGAGGAGGAGGATCGTTCCTACACACTTTTGTGTTCTTTACCAGATTCATGGGACCATCTTGTGATGGCTCTCAGAAGCACATTACTCACCTTCAAAATGGATGATGTGGTGTCTTCGCTGCTATCAGAGGAGATGCAGAGAAAGGCTTTCATTTCAGAAAAAGAAGCCCTTGCTATTCGTTGGAGATCCACAGAAAGAGGAAAGAAAAATGACAATAAGTCTGACAATAAGGGTAGATCCAAATCCCGTGGGAAGTCAAAGACTTCCAATAAGTCCAAGGCAAAATGTTGGAACTGTGATAAGACTGGGCACTTCCGTAAAGACTATAAAGAGCCTAAGAAGAAGAAGAAAGCCTCAGATTCTGGTTTTGAAAAATCTCAAGAAGATGGCGATGCATTTATCGTAGCTTTGGCAGCCCATGCATCTAATGATGTGTAGTTGGTTGACTCAGGTGCATCTTTTTATGTGACCTCTCATCGAAATTGGTTCTCAAGATATGAAGAATTTGATGGTGGAAATGTGTACTTGGGTGATGATTCTCACCTAAAGATAGTTAGACGTGGAAGGGTCACTATCAAATTTGTTAATGGACGAGTAAAGGGAATCAATGGAGTTATGCACATTCCAGGTTTGGCATGAAACCTATTAACTATAAGTATGCTGAATGATGTAGGTGTGCAAGTTGTTTTTTCTAAAGATGGATGTAAGATGATGAGAGGAGCTATGGTGCTTGCTAAGGGTACTAGGAGAGGTACTTTGTTTTAGCTTGATGCATACATTTCTCAGTGTAATAGTTCTTTTGTTTTAAAGAAGAGAGCAGCTATCACTTCATCCCCACCATCTGAATGAGTAGTAAAGAAGATTGTGGTTAGTGGTTCTGATGGTAGTGCAACAAGTGTACCTAAGGGTGCAAACACTTTGGAAGGAAAGCTTCCTGAAGAAAAGACAATGTTGTGGCATATGAGATTTTGCCACATTGGTGAGAAGGGTCTCAGAACCTTGAAAAAAGAAAATCTCGTTGAGGGGTTAATTGATTGCAATCTCGAGTTCGACTTCTTTGAACATTGTGTATATGGTAAAAAAAATTGTGTTCAGTTTTACTCTAGTTCTCACAAATCTTTTGATGATTTGGATCTTATTCATTCTGATGTATTTAGTCCTATAAAAGTTCCTTCAATCTCCAAGTCTGTATTTTTTGTATCTTTCATAGATGATTACAATAGAAGGACATGGATTTATTTCCTTAAAAGTAAGACACAAGTCTTTACTCGATTCAAGGAATTTAAAGCCCTTGTAGAGAATCAGACTAGTAAGAAGATTAAGTGTGTGAGAACTGACAATGGTGGTGAGTTTTGCTCAACAGAGTTTGAAAAGTTCTGTAAAGAACAAGGTATCAAGAGGCATAAGACAACTCCTTATACCCTATAGCAAAATGGAGTTGCAGAGAGAATGAACAAGACACTAATGGAGAAGGCTAGGAGTATGCTTAGTGGAGCTGGTTTAGAACAAAGGTTTTGGGCCGAAGCTGTGGCCACTGCTTGCTATCTGGTTAACAGATCTCCTACATCAGCCCTTGTTGGTAAGACACCCATGGAGGTGTGGTCTGGTAAGAAGCCTTCAATTAGACATCTTCGTGGTTTTGGTTGTGAAGCTTATGCACATGTTCCAAAGGAGAAAAGATCTAAGTTGGAAAACAAAGCTGTTAAATGTATTTTCATCGGGTACAATGCTGGTGTGAAAGGATACAAGCTTTGGGATCCTGTGACTAGTAAGGTGTTGTATAGCAGAAACATTATTTTTAGAGAGCTAAAATCTTCTCCTATTGTGCTACAACCAGATGAAAAAGAAAAGGAAAAATATGTTGTTCAGTTGCCTCCTACCCCTAAGAAGACTGAACAGAGAGACCATGTTGGGTCTAATGATGAGGAGAGCTCTAGCAGCTCTGATAGTTCAGAAGAAGAGGAAGAACAACCTCAACCTCAGACCTTGAGGACATCCACAAGAGAAAGAAAGCAACCAGAAAGGTTTGGTTATTCTATGTTAGATTCCAGTTGTGCTTTTTCTTTGATTACTAACACTAATGAGCCTAGATCTATGAAAGAGGCTTTGGGCATGGAAGATGTAGGTTCCTGGATTGAGGCTATGGATGATGAGATGGCTTCATTAGAGAAAAAAAAAACATGGGACCTTGTACCTTTTCCTAAAGGGAGAAAATCCGTTGGCTGTAAATGGGTGTTCAAGAAGAAATTCTGTGCAGATGGCAGTGTTGAAAGGTACAAAGCTAGATTGGTTGCAAAGGGGTATTCATAGGTAGAGGGAATAGATTATGGTGAAATATTCTCTCCTGTTGCAAAGTTGACATCCATTAGATTTCTATTATCTCTTGCTACATCATATGATTTAGAGATAGAACAGATGGATGTGAAGACAACTTTCCTTCATGGATATTTGGAGGAAGAGATTTATATGTCACAGCCTGAGCACTACATTGTTAAAGGTAAAGAATCGTTACTTTGCAGATTAAAGAAATCTCTATATGGTTTGAAGCAATCTCCTAGGATGTGGTACCTTAAGTTTGATGCCTTTGTGTTGTCAATTGGATTTGTAAGATCAAAATCAGATCATTGTGTTTATTTCAGAATTGAAAATGATCACCTTCTTATTGTTGCATTATATGTTGATGATATGTTGCTATTTGGGAAGGGTAAGGGTATGATTTCTAATTTTAAATCTCAATTGTTAGCACAATTTGAGAGCAACTAGGTACATCATTGGTATGGAAATTAGTAGAGACAGGTCTAACAGAAAACTTTGGTTGAGTTAGAGTAAGTATGTGAAGTCTATGTTGAACAGGTTCAGCATGGCAGATTGTAGACCACTATGTGTTCCTATTCCTGTGGGAACAAAGTTATCTGTAGATGATTCTCCAAAATCTCCTAGTGAGGTGGAGGACATGAGTAGAGTACCTTATGCTAATTCAGTTGGTAGTATTATGTATGCTATGGTTTGTACTAGACTAGACATTGCCCAAGAAGTGGGAGTCTTGAGTCAATTTATGGCTAATCCTAGACAGATACATTGAGATGCAGTTAAGCGAGTATTCAGATATTTGAGGGGTACATCAAATTACTCCATATGTTATCATGGTAACTCTTCTGGATCTCCGCATTCAGTATGTATTCATGGGTTTGTGGATTCAAATTGGGCAGGTGATATTGACCGCAGGAGATCCACCAATGCTTATGTGTTCACTATGTTTGGTGGTGCCATCAGTTGGATGAGCAAGCGATAACCTATGGCTGCTTTGTCCACTACAGAAGCTGAGTACATGGCTGCTACTCATTCTTGTAAGGAAGTCATTTGGCTTAAGAGATTGTGTTCTGATGTTGGTGTTGATGCAAAAAAAATTACTATTTGGTGTGACAGTCAGAGTGCTATTTTCCTTACAAAGAATCCAACTTTCCATGCCAGAACGAAGAACATTGATGTGAAGTATCACTTTGTGAGAGATATGGTGGAAGATGGAAAGGTAAATTTGGAAAAGGTAGATACTATGAAGAATGTTGTAGATGCATTAACAAAACCAGTGGGCACTGAGAAGTTCAGATGGTGTTCGGAGTCTATGAGCCTTTCGGCCTATAGCGGTTAGTTCATGTTACTCTTACAAGGTGTTCAACAAGTGGGAGAATGTTAGGAATAAGGTGTCTCAACCTTGTATAATTCCTATTCTTATTATTTTTTTTGTAAATTGTATTTCTTTCAAATAATGTTGATGTGTCAACATCTTGAATTGTGTGTAAGGAGATCATGACTAAAACAGTTATGACGGATTCCTATGACACGTAAGAGCTATGTTAGGAAGATTCAATGACAGGTGAAGACATGTGGCAACTAAGATATTTGAGTACTATACACTCTACCCCAATAGTGGGGTTTGGGGCATCGGCCCAAATTTTTTTTTGGGTTTCCTATTTTCTCGAAAATTGGTAAAACCCTAAAACAATTTACCTTTGGGAGTAGCCCTAAAGTGAAGCACATGTTATAAGCATTTTTTAGGGTTGCGAAGAGATGTAATGCGAAAGAGGTGTATTGTTGGTACTGTGAGTAGCTACTAGAGCCTTCTGTTGTTGATGTTGAACTTGAGTTGCAAGTGTATTGTAACTTTTTGTTGAAGATAATACATTGTGCAGGTTCTGAAGGGGTGGGGTTATTTTACCGAAAGATTTTTTCTCACCGAAAAATCCTTGTGTTATGTGTTCCTTTCTCTATCTATTTTCTGTATGCATGGTTGGCTATAATATTGTTGTTTACATGATATTGAATATATAAGTGTAGAAGATTTTAACAGGATTTGCATCATACTTTTCTTATGAGATTAGTGTAGGAAGTTCTTTTCGCACCTGAGTTTCCTTACACATATGTCATCATCAAATGTGTCGAAAGGGGTCATAGGTCATCCTATGGCCCCTTTTGACTCATATAAATGATACTATTATGTCCCAAGGTGTCCTAGGACCCCTAGGAACATATGTTATCATGGAATGTGTTGAAAGGGGTCATAGGTCATCTTATTACCCCTTTCAACCCAAATAAATGATTATAATATATCCCTAGGGATCATAGGACTCGTAAAGACATATGACATCATGGAATGTGTCGAAAGGGGTCATAGGTCATCCTATGGTCCCTTTTGACCCATATAAATAATTATAATATGTCGCTAGGAGTTCTAGGAGCCTTAGAGACATATGTCGATGTGAAATGTGTCGAATGGTGTCATAGGTCATACTATGTTCCCTTTTGACCCATATAAATGATTTTAATAGTTCCCTAGGGGTACTACGATCCCTAAGGACATATGTTGTAATAAAATGTTTTGAAAGGGGTCATAGGTCATCTTATGGCCCTTTTGACACATATAAACGAGTTTAATATGTCCCTAAGGGTCATAATGACATATATTGTAATAAAATGTGTCAAAAGGGGTCATAGGTCATCCTATGACTTTTTTCGATCCATATAAAGGATTCTAATATGTTCTTAAGGGACCTAGGACCCCTAGGGACATATGTTGTCATCGAATGTGTTGAAAGGGGTCACAGGTCATCCTGTTGGTGTTTGAAAATGTTACCAATTTTCAATTACCGTGATGAAAACAGAACACATCTAGGGGCAGCTAACTCCCATTTTCAACATGCCCATTCAGACACCAGGCCAACTATAAGGCTCGACCCTTCTTCTTCTTCAAGCTCTGCAAAACCTAGGCGGGTAGACCTATAGATTCTTTATATGGTACCAGTTATCAAAGCATACACTGAATCTATTATGAAGCAAATAAAAACCCCTTATATCTCCTAGTGGCTTATGAAACAACACAGATTCTACAATAGCTAGGTGCAAACTTATATTATTCATAAACTAAGTGAGGGTTTAAACTTTTATGTCCACTTCAACATGAAGGGAAAATGATTGATTCATATTGAAAAAAGACATCATGTATAATATGCAGCAAAAACTTAATGATCCTACAAATGACCAGTGCCTTATTCATTAGGGCAATCCTATACTCCAAAATTACTCATCCTTGAACATCAATCAATATATGGCATATGTTGAGACATTCATGTTCAGTCTATTCACCTTATGAATTAGACAACAATATCCAATATAACCTCATATTTTCACACATCCTTCTTAATGAATCTGCAACCTTATTTCAAACCACAAGCAATTATATGACTCCTTGAGTCAAAGGCAAGCACACCTCAGACATACAACCGGACAATTGTAAATAGGTTCAATCTCTTTGTTCTTGAACATATAAAATTACAAATTCAACAAGGAAACAGAATTATATTGAAATTCAAAACCTTCTGCACATTGTATTTATCTCCTTGAAATAAGTACATTAGGAATGCATAAAACAAGATACAAGATCACACTACTATATCAGAACTATCTATGAAATCCATATGCTTTTCATACAAGATATGCTGGGTGTGTGGCTTTCACAGCCTGAGCAGAGCTCCAAGAATTGGAAATAGAAAACCAACCAACAACCTTTCTCTAGCCCTGGGATCTCACTTAAATACTGTGAGATGCAACAAGCTTTAGGCGTAGAGGACTGACAGGTGTCCCTTACAAAAGATATCACAAGTTTATAACAGAAAAAGAAGAAGAATGATTAACAGAACATCATGTAGATCAAATATTCTCCTGTAGGCTCCTTTCTGTTACAACTTTTTTGCTGACTCGACTCCACCACTGATTTGTTGTATGCGCAACTGCTAAGACCACCCCATCAATGACAAAATCAACTCTGAAGATTACGCACCAACCTAGGCCTGAAGATTACGCACCAACCAAAACCAACTTCTCACTCTTTACTGATCATGCCAAGCTTTAGAAATAACAGAATCATTACTTAGCATGCAGTACAGAAGCTGAAAAATAATGTGGCTATTAAAAATAACAAAATAGGTATCCTCTGATCCCCAGCCATGTTTTCTTCCTTAACCAACTTCCTACCAAAATTTGCCATCTACTGACACAAAAAGGGGGCGTGCACACATAAAGTGAAAGAGACTATACCCAAGGGTATAAAATTTTCTTCACCCTCTTCCAAAACTATGCACAGGGTCTCAAATATTTCAGCTACCCTGGCATCAAACTAAGATATTCTGAAAATTTGTTTAAAAGATGATGTTACTGCTGAATAGGTTGTTAGCTTACCAAGTCTATTCCTTTTCCTTCTTACCACCCTAGTGACTTGACTACGACACCTGATTACTAGCTTTCCTCTATCAAAAACCATACACAGGCATATAAAGCTAACCACTTTTCTTTTCCAAATCATCCTTTGAAAAGAAATAAATCATTTCTCAAACTATTAGTGCTCCAGAACCAATTACTTTTAACAAGTAATCCTTCTGCTATCCACACCCTTAGACTCAGTGAAATCTTTGGAACCATCTTTTGATTAAATCACACAAGACTAAGAATTATAGAGACTATGGTATACAAACTTACTTGAAGCCTTTTCTTTTTTATCTTTTTAACTCTGCATTTTATCCTTGAGCCAATTGCTTGACACTCGTGCCAAATTTATTTCAATCCTTGCAGTAATTTTTTTTGTTCAGAGGTGACTCATGAATTTCTACTCGCACAAGTTGAAATCGAGAAAATCTTACCTGTTACATTCTGTTCTTCACCTTCACACATGAAGGTTTTCAAATCTCATTAATGTGCAAAATGCCACCACCTTCAATAGTAAAATATGCACCGTTGATCTTGAAGATCTTACAAGTCGAAGCTGTAAACATAATGACTTCAAAATCCACTAGACAAGTTGGTCCAAATAACCCAGTCATAATTAGCCATGTGTACAATTCCTCTTTTAGTTGGCGCTTCTTGCTTCTTGGAAATGCAAACATGCAAGAGCTATAGATCTGAATTGAATCAATGAACTAAGTCCATCCCATGTGTCAGGCTTACATACTCTCGCATTTCTTATCTTGCGAGCATCTTCATAAAGTAGAAATGCATAGGCTATTGATCTGATTAAGATCAACGGCTAAAAAAAATCTATGTAAGCTCATAACGCAGAACTTGATATCACTGGGGACACGTGTCTTCATGATGCATTCTCAATTTCCTTAATCTCCCTGCATGTTGATAAAGCAGGCCAGCGCCCTTCGTTGATCTAAAGAAGATTAACGGCTTATAGAAAACTCTTTAATAACCATTGCACTATTCCTTTATCACAAAACACGTGCCATTTCAAAATGGCATGACTTGGTCCATTGTGATACGTATCCACAACCTGTTTACCCGCATTATTGAAATATATTGTGATTCCTTAATGCGGGCAAACGCTAGCCCTTGATGTTGGCTTAAAATCAATGGTGATTCAAGATTTCTATATTTGGCGGCCAACTAAAATGATCCTGACCAATGAGCAATCACCTTTTCATGCATGTGCTCTAACAAACCTGACTGCGGCATTCAAAACTTTCGCGCTCATGACATCGTCACTTTCACGCTCGGTCCCACTGTGCTACGCATCGTAAGGTGGCCTTCTCACAATGTTTATCTATTGTGCATCTTGAAAATGAGGGTATGCTTCATCTGTCGATCTCTCACAAATCGACGATGTTCATAACTTTTCCTCTTCATTCGTACGAATACCCCTTGTGTCTTCACAAGGGATAGATGTCACTGAGGGCACTTGCCCGCTTTGTTTAAACAAAGATCATCTTCATCTTGCGGGCAAGCAAAATCCATTGATCTACCCAAGATCAACAATGAATCAACCTTGCATATGTTACTTTACCTCATTACATTGCACCGACAAATTGGAAGGTGCCACTTGGTCAGACATATTCACATCGCAGAGACCAGAGATAATACTTTTGAATTATACTGTGCCCACATAATCAAACTATGCTACATGCCTCCTTCTCGCTTCCTCACATTTTGTAATAGCCTCGCATCTGAGAAATGCGGGAATGCAGGGTTCATCGATCTGAACAAGATCAATGATCGCCGAGACTTGCATTGTAAGTTTAAAATGAAACTCTTTTAGATTCAAAACCATGTAAACCTTGATCACCTTAAACTTAAAATAGATTTAGCAAAACATTATTTCATAACTGTCTAAGGTTTAAAAGGCATGCCCTAAGCAATAAATTGAAAAGGGGCTAAAGGATTTCAAAAGATGTGGCAAATTTGAATAGAGCAATATTTTCTTGACTAGACTCTGCATAATAATTGGGGTAGAAAGAAGATTTAGGATTGGTTCAAAATAAGACTTTGTCAGATAACTCAGAATGATGTTTTAACTTCATGGAACACTTAGACAAGTTGAATATAGGGTGTTAGAAACATTGAACACCTCTTTTGCACTAACTCAATAGCAGGGTACATAGGCTTCACAAAGCAATTATAGGCCTAAAATTTCTCAATGGTACTCAAAATTGGGAAGGCAATTTTGAGTCCCAACACATCCTATAGCCCCTTTCAACCCATATAAATGAATCTAATATGTCCCTAAGGGTCTTATGACCCGTAACAACATATGTCATGATGGAATCTGTCAACAAAGGACATATATCATCCTATGGCCCCTTTCAACCCATATAAATGATTCTAATATGTCCCTACGGGTCCTATGACTCCTAGAGACATATGTCATCATGGAATGTGTCGAAAGGGGTCATAGGACTTTCGACCCATATAAATGACTATAATACGTCCCTAGGGGTCCTAGAAACCCTAGAGACATATGTTGTCATAGAATGTGTCGAAAGGGGTCATAGGTTATTCCAATTGACCCTTTCAACCCATATATATGATTCTAATATGTCCCTAGGGGTGCAAGGACCCCTAGAAACATATTTCATAATGAGATGTATCGAGAGGAGTCATAGGTCATCGTATGGCCCCTTCCGACCCATAAAAATGATTCTAATATGTCCCTAGGGGTCCTAGGAACCCTAGAGAAATATGTCATCATAGAATATTTCAAAAGGTGTCAGAGGTCATCCTGTGACCCTTTTCAACCCATATAAACAATTGTAATATGTCCCTAGAGGTCTTAGGAACCTTAGAGACAAATATCATCATGGAATACATCAAAAGGGGTCATAGGTCATCCTATGGCTCTTTTTGACCCATATAAATGATTATAATATATCCCTAGGGGTCCTACGACTCTTAGAGACATATGTCGATATGGAATATGTTGAAAGGTGTCATTGGTCATACTATGGCCCCTTTCGACCCGTATAAATGATTTTAATAGGTCCCTAAGGGTACTACTACCCTTAGAGACATATCTTGTAATAAAATATGTCAAAATGGGTCATTGGTCACTCTATGGCCCCTTTTGACCCATATAAACAATTGTAATATGTCCCTAAGGGTCCTAGGACCCCTAAGTACATATGTTGTAATATAATGTGTCAAAAGGGGTCATAGGTAATCCTATGGCTTCTTTTGACCCATATAAAAGATTCTTATATATCCCTAAGGGACCTACAAGCCCTAGGGACATATGTCATAATGGAATGTGTTGAAAGTGGTCATCGGTCATTCTATGGCCCCTTTCAACCCATACAAATGACACTAATATGTCCCTAGGAAAACTAGGACCTTTAGCAACATATGTCATCATGAAATCTATCGAAAAGAGACATAAATCATCCTATTTCCCCTTTCAACTCATATAAATGATTCTAATATGTCCCTATGGGTCCTAGGACACCTAGAGACATATATCATCATTGAATTTGTCGAAAGGGGTCATAGGTCATTCTATGGCACCTTTCGACAGATATAAACAATTCTAATATGTACCCCTAGGGACATATGTCATCATGCAATGTGTCGAAATGGGTCATAGGTCATCCTATGGCCCCTTTCAACCCATATAAATGATTCTAATATGTTCCTAGGGGTAATAGGACCCTTAGTGACATATATCATCATAGAATATGTTAAAAGGGGTCATAGGTCATCTTATGGTCGCTTTTGACTAATATAAAATATTCTAATATGTCTCTAGGGGTCCTAGGACCCCTAGAGACATATGTCGATGTGGAATGTGTCGAAAGGTGTCATAGGTCATAATGTGGCCCCTTTCGACCCATATAAATGATTCTAATAGGTCCTTAGGGGTACTACGACTTTTAAGAACATATGTTGTAATAAAATGTGTCAAAAAGGGTCATAGGTCATCCTATGGTCTCTTTCGACCCATATAAACAATTGTAATATGTCCCTAACAGTCACAGGACCCCTAAGGACATATGTTTTATTAAAATATTTCAAAAAGGGTCATAGGTCATCCTATGGCTTTTTTTGACCCATATAAATTATTCTAATATGTCCCTAGGGTACCTAGGACCCCTAATGACATATTTCATCATGAAATGTGTCGAAAGGGGCCATAGGTCATGCTATGACCCCTTTGAATCCATATAAATGAATCTAATATATCCCTACAGGTCCTAGGACCCGTAGTGACATAGGTCATCTTATGGCTCGTTTCGCCCGTATAAATGATTCTAATATGTCGCTATAGGTCCTACGACCCCTAAAGACATATGTCATCATGAAATGTGTCAAAAGAGGTCATAGGTCATCGTATGGTCCCTTCCGACCCATATAAATAATTCTAATATGTCCCTAAGAGTCATAGGACCACTAGGGACATATGTTTTAATAAAATGTGTCAAAAGGGTTCATAGGTCATCCTATGGCCCATTTTGACCCATATAAATGATTGTAATATGTCCCTGATAGTCCTTGGACACATAGGGACATATGTTGTAATAAAATGTGTCAAAAGTGATCATAGGTCACCATATCCTCCCTTTCGACCCATATAAATGATTTTAATATGTCTCTAGCGGTCCTACGACCCTTAGAGACATATGTTGTCATGAAATGTGTTAAAAGGGGTCGTATGTCATCCTATGACCCCTTTTGACCCATATAAATGATTATAATATGTCCCTTGGGGTCCTAGGACACCTAGAGATATATGTCATCATGGACTATGTCGAAAGGTGTCATAGGTCATCCTATGACCCTGTTCAACCCGTATAAATGATTCTTAGGTTTCATAGAAATATATGTCATGATGGAATGTGTCGAAAGGGGTGATAAGTCATCCTATGGTACCTTTCAAACTATATAAATGATTACAATATGTAGTTATAGGTCTTAGGGCCCCTAGAGACATATGTCATTATAGAATGTGTCCAAAGGAGTCATAGGTCATCCTATGGCCCTTTTCTACCCATATAAACGATTCTAATATGTGCCTATGGGTCCTAGAACCCCTAAAGACATATGTCATCATGGAATGTGTTAAAAGGGGTCATAGGTCATCTTGTGTCCTATTTTGACTGATATAAATGATTCTAATATGTCCTTATAAGTCATAGGACCACTAGGGACATATGTCATCATGGAATGTGTCAAAATGGATCATAGGTTAATATATGGTCCCTTTCGACCCATATAATATAATATGTCCTTACGAGTTCTAGGATCCCTAGCAACATATGTCATCATGGAATGTGTCAAAAAAGGTCATAGGTCATCCTTTGGCCCCTTTCGGTGCATATAAACAATTTTAATATGTTCTTAGGGGTCCTAAGACCCCTAGAGACATATGTCATCATGGACTGTGTCCAAAGGGGTCATACGTCATCCTATTGCCCCTTTCGACCCATATAAACAATTTAATATGTCCCTAGGGTTTGTAGGACTCTTAGCGACATGTTGTAATAAAATATGTCGAAAGGGGTCATGCGTCATCCTATAGCACCTTTTGACAAATATAAACGATTCTAATATGTCCCTAGGGGTCTTAGGACCCTTAGGGACATATGTCATTGTGGAATGTGTCGAAAGGGGTCATAGGTCACCCTATGCACCTTTCAACCCATATAAATGATTCTAATATGTCCCTATAGGTCCTAGGCCCTCTACTGACATATATCATTATGGAACGTGTTGAAAGGGGTCATAGGTCATCTTATGGCCCATTTCGACTCATATAAATGATTCTAATATGTCCTTAGGGGTCTTAGGACCCCTAAAGACATATGTCATCATGGAATGTGTCGAAAGGGCTTATAAGTCACACTATGACCTCTTGCAACGCATATAAATAGTTAAAATATGTCCTTAACGGTCCTAGTTCCCTTAGAGACATATGTCAATTTGAAATATGTCAAAATGGGTTATAGGTCATCCTATGGCCCCTTTCAACTCATATAAAGTATTCTAATATGTCCCTAGGGGTCCTAGGACCCATAGTGACATATGTC
Source organism: Cupressus sempervirens (assembly GCA_028749045.1). NCBI lineage: Eukaryota > Viridiplantae > Streptophyta > Pinopsida > Cupressales > Cupressaceae > Cupressus > Cupressus sempervirens. The sequence continues at coordinate 81,044,981 of CM053784.1, forward strand.
ATTATGAAATGTGTCGAAAGGGTTCGTCGGTTATCCTATGGCCCCTTTCAACCCATATAAATAATTTTAATATGTCCCTAAGGGTCCTAGGACCCCTAGGGACATATGTTCTAATAAAATGTGTCAAAAAGGGGCATAGGTCATCCTATGGCCCCTTTTGACCCATATGAAGGATTGTAATATATCCCTAGGTGTCATAAGACCCCTAGGGACATATATTGTAATAAAATGTGTTTCGACCCATATAAATGATTCTAATATGTCCCTAAGGGTCCCGGGACACCTAGGGACATATGTTGTAATAAAATGTGTCGAAAGGGGTCATAGGTCATCTTATGGCCCCTTTCAACCCATATAAATGATTGTAATATGTCCCTAAGGGTCCTAGGACACCTAGCAACATATATTACGATATAATCTATCGAAAGAGGTCATAAGTCATCCTATGACCCCTTTCAACCCATATAAATGATTATAATATGTCCCTAGGGGTCCTAGGACCCATAGAGACATATGTCATAATGGAATGTGTCGAAAGAGGTCATAGGTCATCCTATGTACCCTTTCAACCCATATAAATGATTCTATTATGTCCTTAAGGGTCCTAGGACCCATAGGGACATGTAATAAAATGTGTCAAAAGGGATCATATGTAATTCTATGGCACTTTTCGAAAGATATAAACAATTCTAATATGTCCCTAGGGGTCCTAAGACCATTAGTCACATATGTCGTCATGGAATGTGTCGAAAGGGGTCAGAGGTCATCTTATGGCCTATTTTGACCCATATAAATGACTCTAATATATCCCTAAGGGTCCTATGACCCCTAGAGACATATCGTCATCGAATGTGTTGAAAAGGGTCATAGGGCCTTGCAACCTATATAAATAATTATAATATGTCCGTAGGGGTCCTAGGACCCCTAGCAACATATGTCATCATGAAATGTGTCGAAAGGGGTCATAAGTCATCTTATTGCCCCTTTTGTCTCATATAAATGATTATAATATATCTCTAGGTTTCCTAAGACCCCTAGTGACATATGTCATCATCAAATGTGTTGAAAGGGGTCATAGATCATCCTACGACCCCTTTCAACCCATATAAATGATTGTAATATGTCCATAAGGGTCATAGGACTCCTAAAGAGATATTTTATCATGGAATGTGTCGAAAGGGGTCATAGGTCATCCTATGGCCCCTTTTGACCCATATAAACGATTCTAATATGTCCCTAGGAGTTTTACAACCCTTAGAGACATATGTCGATGTGGAATGTGTCGAAAGGTGTCATAGGTCTTACTATGGCCCCTTTTGACCCATATAAATGATTCTAATAGGTCCCTAGGGGTACTATGACCCCTAGGGACATATGTTGTAATAAAATGTGTTAAAAGGGGTCATAGGTCATCCTATGGCCCCTTTCGACCCATATAAACAATTGTAATATGTCTCTAAGGGTACCAGGACCCTTAAGGACATATGTTGTAATAAAATGTGTCAAAAGGGATCATAGGTCATCTTATGACTTTTTTTGACCCATATAAAGGATTCTAAAATGTCCCTAAGGGACATAGAACCCCTAGGGACATATGTCATCATGAAATGTGTCTAAAGGGGTCATAGCTCATCCTATAGCCCCTTTCAACCCATATAATTGAATCTAATATGTCTCTAGGGGTCTTAGGACCTGTAGCGACATATGTCATCATTTAATCTATCAAAAGGGGACATAGGTCATCCTATGGCCCCTTTCGACCCATATAAACAATTCTAATATGTCCCTATGGGTCTTACGACCGCTAGAGACATATGTCATTATGTAATGTGTTGAAAGGGGTCATAGGTCATCCTATTGACCCTTTCAACCTATATAAATGATTGTAATATGTCCCTAGGGGTGCTATGACCCCTAAAAATATATTTCATAATGGAATGTACCAAGAGGGGTCATATGTCATCGTATGGCCCCTTTTGAACCATATAAATGATTTTAATATGTGCCTAGGGGTCTTAGAAACTTTAGAGACATATGTCATCATAGAATGTTTCAAAAGGGGTCATACGTCATCCTATGACCCCTTTCAACTCATATAAATGATATTAATATGTTCTTAGGAGTCCCAAGACCCTTAGAGATATATGTCATCATGAAATGTGTCGAAAGGGGTCATAGGTCATCCTATGGCTCTTTTTGACTCTTATAAATGATTCTAATATGTCCCTAGGAGTCCTAGGACTCTTAGAGATATGTTGATTTGGAATGTGTCAAAAGGTGTGATAGGTCATACTATGGCCCCTTTCGACCAATATAAATGATTTTACTATGTCCCTACGGGTACTACGACCCCTAGGGACATATCTTTTAATAAAATGTATTTAACAGGGGTCATAGGTCATCCTATGGCCCCTTTCGATCTATATAAATGATTGCAATATGCTCCTAAGAGTCCTAGGACCCCTATGGACATATGTTGTAATAAAATGTGTCAAAAGGGGTCATAGGTCATCCTATGGCTCCTTTCGACCCATATAAAAGATTCTAATATATCTCTAAGGGACTTAGGACCCCTAGCGACATATGTCATTATGGAATGTGTCGAAAAGGGTTATAGGTTATTCTATGGTCCCTTTCAACCCATATAAATGACTCTAATATGTCTCTACGGGTCCTAGGACCTATAGAGACATATGTTTTCATGAAATCTGTCAAAAGGGGACATAAGTCATGCTATGGCCCCTATCGACCTATATAAATGATTCTAATATATCCCTATGGGTCCTAAGACCCCTAGAGACATATGTTGTCATGGAATTGTTAGAAAGGGGTCATAGATCATCCTATGACCCATTTCAACCCATATAAATGATTCTAATATGTCATTAGGAGTCTTAGGACCACTAGAGACATATATCAATGTGAAATGTGTTGAAAGGTGTCATAGGTCATACTATTGCCCCTTTTGACCCATATAAATGATTCTAATAGGTCCCTTGGGGTACTCAGCCCCTAAAGACATATGTTGTAATAAAATGTGTCACAAGGGATCATAGGTAACCATATGGCCCCTTCCAACCTATATAAATGATTCTAATATGTCCATAGGGGTCCTAAGACCCCTAGAGATATATGTGTCATGTAATGTGTCAAAAGGGGTCATAGGTCATCCTATGACCCTTTTTTACCCATATAAACTATTATAATATGTCCCTAAGGGTCTTAGGATACTTAGAGATATATGTCATCATGGAATGTGTCGAAAGAAATCATAAGTCATCCTATTGCCCCTTTCAACCTATATAAATGATTCTAGTATGACCCTAGGGGTCTTAGAAACCATTAGAGATATATTTCCTTCTGAAATGTGTCGAAAGGGGTTATAGGTCAACCTATGACCCCTTTCAATATGTATAAACGATTCTAATATGTCCTTAGGGATTCTAGGTTCCATAGAAACATATGTCATCATAGAATGTGTCAAAAGGCATCATAGGTCATCCTATGGCTCCGTTCAAATCATATAAATGATTATAATATGTCCCTAGGGGTCCTAGGACCCCTAGAGACATATGTCATCATAGAATGTGTCAAAAGGGGTCATAAGTCATCCTATGGCTCTTTTCAACCCATATAAATGATTCTAGTATTTGCCTTTGGGTCCTAGGATCCCTAAAAACATATGTCATCATGGAATGTGTTGAAAGGGGTTAGAGGTCATCCTGTGGCCCCTTCTGACCCATATAAATAATTTTAATATGTCTCTAGGGGTCGTAGGACCCTTAGAGATAGATGTTATCATGGAATGTGTCATAACGGATCATAAGTCAATCTATGGCCCCTTTCGACCCATATAATTTAATATGTCCCTAGGGGTCTTAAGAACCCTAGCAACATATGTCATCATAGAATGTGTCAAATTTGACCCATACAAATGATTCTAATATGTCCCTAGGGGTCCTAGGACCCCTAGCGACATATGTTGTCATCGACTATGCCGAGTGGGATCATAGGTTATCCTATTACCCTTTTCAACCCATATAAATGATTATAATATGTCATTTATCGTCATAAGACCCCTAGAGACATGCCATCATGAAATGTGACAAAAGAGGTCATAGGTCATCCTATGGTCCCTTTCGCCCCATATAAATATTCTAATATGTTCTTAGGGTTCCTAGGACTCTTAGGGACATATCTTGTAATAAAATGTGTCAAAAGGGGGTCATAGGTCATCCTATGGAACCTTTCGACAGATATAAACATTTCTAATCTGTCCCTAGGGGTCCTAGGACCCCTAGGGACATATTTTGTTGTGGAATGTGTCAAAAGGGGTCATAGGTCACCCTATGGCCCTTTTCAACCCATATAAATGATTCTAATATGTCCCTAGGGGTCTTAGGTCCACTAGTGACATATGTCATTATGGAACATGTCGAAAGGGGTCATCTTATGGCCCCTTTTGACCCATATAAATTATTCTAATATGTCCTTAGGGGTATTTGGATCCTTAGAGACATATGTCATCATGAAATGTGTTGAAAGGGGTCATAGGTCATGCTATGACCCCTTGCAACCCATATTAGTAATTATAATATGTCTCTAAGTGTCCTAGGACCCCTAGCGACATATGTCATCATTAAATGTGTCAATATGCATCAAATAATCTTATGGCCCCTTTCAACCCATATAAACAATTCTAATATGTCCCTAGGGATCCTAGGATCCCTAGAGACATATGTCATCATGGAATGTGTCGAAAGGAATTGTAGATCATTCTATGGTCCATTTTAACTTATATAAAAAATTCTAATATGTCCTTAGGGGTCCTAGGACTAATAGGGACATATGTTGTAATAAATTGTGTCGAAAGGGGTCATATTTCACCCTATGGCCCCTTTTGACCTATATAAACAATTTTAATATGTCCCTAGGGATCCTAGGAACATATGTTATAATAAAATGTGTCAAAAGGTGTCATAGGTCATCCTATGACCCCTTTCAACCTATATAAATGATTCTAATATGTCCTTAGGGGTCCTAGGACCACTGGAGACATATTTCATCATGGAAGTGTTAAAAGGAGTCATAGGTCATCCTATGATCCCTTTCAACCCATATAAACAATTATAATATGTCCCTAAGGGTCTTAGGACCCGTAGACACAAATGTTATCATGGAATGTGTCAAAAAGAGTCATAGGTAATCCTATGGCCCCTTTCGACCCATATAAATGATTCTAATATATCCCTAGAGGACCTAGAATCCCTAGCGACATATTTTGTCATAGAATGTGTTGAAAGGATTGATAGGTCATCCTATGGCCCCTTTCAACCCATATAAATGATTATAATATGCCTCTAGGACCCCTAAGGACATATGTTGTAATAAAATGTGTCAAAAGTGGTCATAGGTCATACTATTCCCCCTTTCGATCCCATATAAATGATTATAATATGTCCCTAGGGGTGTTAGGACCCCTAAGGACATATTTTGTAATAAAATGTGTGGAAAAGTTTCTTACTCATCCTATGTCCCCTTTTGACCCATATAAATAATTCTAATATGTCCCTAGGGCTCCTAGGAACCTTAGAGAAATATGTCATCATGAAATGTTTCAAAAGGGAGTCATAGGTCATCCTATGACCCCTTTTGACCCATATAAATGATTGTAATATGTCTCTAGGGGTCTCAGGACCCCTAGCGACATATGTCATCATGAAATATGTCAAAAGGGGTTATAGGTCATCCTATGGCCCCTTTTGGCCCATAAGAATGATTCTAATAGGTCCCTAGAGATCCTAAAATCCCTGGGGACATATGTTGTAATAAAATGTGTCAAAAGGGTCCATACGTCATCTTATGGCCCCTTTCAATCCATATAAATTATTCTAATATGTCCCTAGAGGTCGTAGGACCCTTAGAGACATTTGTTGTCATTGAATATGTCAAAAGGAGTCATAGGTCATCTTATGGCTCCTTTCGACCCATATAAATGATTATAATATGTCCTTAGGGTTCCTAAGACCCCTAGTGACATATTTCATCATTGAATGTGTTGAAAGGGGCCATAGGTCATCATATGACCCCTTTTGACCCATATAAATGATTCTAATATGTCCCTAGGGGTCCCCTAGAGACATATGACATCATGGAATGTGCCGAAAGGGCCCTTTTGACCCATATAAATGATTATAATATGTCTCTAGGGGTCCTAGGACCCTAGAGACATATGTCATCATTGAATGTGTTAAAAGGGGTCATAGGTCATCCTATAGCCCCTTTCGACCCATATAAATAATTCTAATATGTCCCTAGGGGTCTTATGATCCCTAGCAACATATGTCATCATGAAATGCACCGAAAGGGGTCATAGGTCATCCTATTTCTCTTTTCAACCCATATAAACGATTCTAATATGTCAATAGGGGTTTTAGGACCCCTACAGACATATGTTGTCATGGAATGTGTCGAAATACCTATGACCCCTTTTGACCCATGTAAATGATTACAGTATGTTCGTAGGGGTCTTAGGACCCCTGGAGACATATGTTGTCATGGAATGTGTTGAAAGGAGTCATAGGTCATCCTATGTCACCTTTAAACCCATATAAATGATTCTAATATGATCCTAAGGTCCTAGGAAAAGATATTGTAATAAAATGTGTTGAAAGCGGTCATAGGTCATCCTATGGCACATTTCGACAAATATAAATGATTCTAATATGTCTCTAGGGTTTGTAGGGCCCCTAGGGACATATGTCATCATAGAATGTGTCGAAAGAGGTCATAAGTCATCTTGTGACCTCTTTCAACCTATATAAATTATTCTAATATGTCCCTAGGGGTCCTAGGAACCCTAGTGAAATATGTCATCATGAAATGTGTCAAAAGTCGTCATAGGTCATCTTGTGGCCCATTTTGACCCATATAAATGATTCTAATATGTCCCTAGGTATCCTAGAACCCCTACAGACATATGTTGTAATAAAATGTGTCAAAAGGGGTCATAGGTCATCCTATGGCCCTTTTCGACCCATCTAAACAATTGTAATATATCACTAGGGGTCTTAGGACCCCTAAGAACTTATGTTGTAATAAAATGTGTCAAAAAGGGTCATAGGTCATCCTATGGCCCCTTTCAACCCATATAAATGTTTCTAATATGTCCCTAAGGGTCCTAGGACCCCTAAAGACATATGTCATCATAGAATGTGTTCAAAGGGGTCATAGGTCATCCTATGATCCCTTTTGACCCACATAAACGATTATAATATGTCCATAGGGGTCCTCGGATCCGTAGAGACATATGTTATCATGAAATGTGTCGAAAGGGGTCATAGGTCATCCTATGGCCCCTTTCAACCCATATAAATGATTCTAATATTACCCTAGGGGTCCTAGGACCCTTAGAGGCATATTTTGTTATAAAATGTGTTGAAAGGGGTCATAGGGTATAATATGGCCCCTGTCAACCCATATAAATTATTCTAATATGTCCCTAAGAGTGTTAAGACCCCTAGGGACATATGTTGTAATAAAATGTTTTGAAAGGGGCAATAGGCCATCCTATGTCCCCTCTCAACCCTATATAAATGATTCTAATATGTCCCTAGGGGTCCTAGTACCCCTAGGGACATATGTTGTAATAAAATGTGTCAAAAAGTATCATAGGTCATCTTAGATCTCTTTTGACCCATATAAATGATTCTAATATGTCCCTAGGGGTCCTAAGAATCCTAAAATCATGTCGTCATGAAATGTTTCGACCCATATAAATGATTTTAATAGGTCCCTTGGGGTCCCAAGATGCCTAGAGACATATGTCATCATGGAATGTGTCAAAAAGGCCTATGACCTCTTTCAACCCATATAAATGATTATAATGTCCCTAGGTGTCCTAGGAACCCTAGAGACATATGTCATCATGGAATGTGTTGAAATGGGTCATAGGTCCTCATATGGCCCCTTTTAGCCCATAAGAATGATTGTAATATGTCTTTAGGGATCGTAAGATCCTTAGGGATATATGTTGTAATAAAATGTGTTGAAAGGGGTCATAGGTCATCCTATGGCCCCTTTCAATCCATATAAATAATTCTAATGTCCCTAGGGGTTCTAGGACCCCTAGGGACATTTTTCATCATTGAATATGTTGAAAGGGGTCATAGGTCATCCTATAACCCCTTCCGACCCATGTAAATGATTCTAATATGTCCCTAGCGATCCTAGGATCCCTAGCGACATATGTCATCATGAAATTTGTTGAAAGGGGTCATAGGTCATCCTATGGGCCCTTTCAACCCATATAAATGATTCTAATATGTCTTTAGGGTTTCTAGGACCCCTAACGACATATGCCATCATGGAATGTGTCGAAAGGGGTCATAGGTTATCCTATGACCCCTTTGGACCCAAATAAACAATTACAATATGTCCTTAGGGGTCCTTGGATCCTAGAGACATATGTCATCATGGAATGTGTCGAAAGAGGTTATAGGTCATCCTATGGCCCCTTTCGACCCATATAAATAATTCTAATATGTTCCTAAGGGTCCTATTACCCGTAGAGACATATCTCATCATGGAATGTGTCAAAAGTGGTCATAAGTCATCCTATGGCCCCTTTTGATCCATATAAATGATTGTAATATGTCCTTAGGGGTTGTAGGACCCCTAGGGACATATATTGTAATAAAATGTGTCGAAAGGGGTCATAGGTCATCTTATGGCCCCTTTCGACCGGTATAAATGATTTTAATATGCCCTAAATTTTTTACATATTCTTAGACAGGTCAAATTAATTACATATCCTAATTTGTATTTTGGTAGGTACTTTGTAAGGAATTGTAAGAGGAAGATATTGAACAAGTCCTTGCAAATCATATTTGCATGTGATACAAGGCTATAAGGACAATTTTAAGAGCATTTATAGCTATAGGAGTATTGAAGAAAGGAGACAATGAAAGATAATTGCTAGTGAATATCTTATTACAAATTTGGCTTTTTTCTTATTTGACATAGAGCTGACAAGAAGTGATTTTATGATGCTAATATTGTGTAAGCCTTTTACTACAAGTCTTATCAATGCATTTCATTTCTTTTTATGGTGTGAGGTTTCCATCTCTAGGTTATTATAAACAAAGACTCGTGATGCAAGAAGAGTGATGGGTGGAAGAAATTGTTGATTTGGATAATGTTTTTCTATATCTTGGGAATGCTAGGGTGGTTCTGTTACACTTTATTAAAGTTGGTTGTTATAGTTCAAGTCAAATTATGGGTTCTATATATTATATAGGCACTAATTGTGTGACAACAATCACATAAACTTATTGAAACACTTGTGTGCTTTGCTACATTTATCAAATATATTTTTATAAACTCAAAGTATTGTTGTACATATATATCCATTGTATATTTTACTCATTATTTTATTCTAATAATGTGATCTTGTATATTGTCAAAGTTAAACCCTTGTCTTTTTTTGTCTTAACCTATCTGTGACAAGTTCTTGCATACATGTGTTCTTCACAGTTTTATGAATTTATATTGCTCAAATTCTACAATGGTTGAAAAAAAAAAGCAAGCGTAAAAGTCACCCAAATTCCAAATTTACAACTTTAAGAAAAAAATTGCAATGGGACCCAAAGTCCCTAGGGAATAGGTCAACTTGGGTTATCCTATTTTGGAATAGTTGGAACCTAGGTTAACCTATTCTAGACTCAGTCAACCTAGGTTAACCTATTCTAGACTTAGTCAACCTAGGTTTACATATCCCATAAAGAGGTTAACATATCCCAAAAAGAGAAAAAAAATTAATTATCATAATAACATTGAAAAATTAATCCTTATTGGTTATTATGACTTTAGTAAAGCCTATTGGTTGTATGATCCTAAGGGGGTGAATTAACATCTCTAAAGATATGTCAAATTAAAATAAGTGTTTCACCTTTCAACCTTTTTCCATGTTGGTTTATTAGAAGATAGACATGGTAGTGACACATCATCAATATTTGGGACTGAATCAACATGTTGCATTTTATCCTCTCCATAATCATCTTCATGTTCAAGTGCTAGTTTGAATGGTGACTCCTCCCTTGACTTAAGCTTGATTTTCTGGTTTCTATATAATTTCTCCTTTTTTTTGGTTCGCCGTGGTTACCATGCATTATTACAATAATGACAACTCTTCCTCCATGGTCAAAGAGTCCCCTCCTTTTGTTAAGGTAGCCCAAAGTTCATAACAACTATCACCCTATTGAATGCTCTTGAGAAATGGATCCATCTTGCATTCATGCTTAGAATCATTAGGAAAAATGCATATACTCTAAATTTTTAGTAGCAAGGTTTTCACAAAAAACTTTTACAATACTATAAAAATAATCTTCTAAGTTTTGGTTAGCTACCATCTCATTCATATTTTTTATCTTGGCATCGAATTGTCAGCACCATTAGCTCCAAATGGGCAGGTGAACCCTAGTGACACTCTTGTTCTAGCCACAAAGACCCTCCATCATCTATGGCCACCCCGTACTGAGTAGTCTCCAAGGTGCTCTAACTGCATTTTGAGGTTGATCTTCCGAGGGTCATAACTCAGAGCTCGTGAGGGCTATCGATGAAACATATAATTCTACAAGATGGTGATGCCAAGGCCTAAAATAACCTATCTCATTTTTGAGAGATCACATTCCATTTGGATTCGGCATAGCAATCTCACTCGATGCCAAAACTTGCAGTGTGCCTCAGTTCATAGGTGCACCACAACATAACTTTCAACTCCCTAATCTTGGCATTGAATCATCAGTACCATTAGCTTTAGATGGGCAGGTGAACCCTAGTGACACCCATTTTTTGCCACAGAGACCCTCCATCGTCTGTGGCCACCCTGTACCGAGTAGTCTCCAAGGTGCTCTAAGTGCATTTCGAGGTTGATCTTCTAAGGGTCATAACTCGGAGCTCATGAGGGCTATTGATGAAATTTTTAATTCTACAAGATGGTGATGTTGAGGCCTAAAATAACCTATCTCATTGTTGAGAGATCACATTCCGTTTGGATTTGGCACAACGATCTTACTTGATGCCAAAACTCATAGTGTGCCTTAGTTCATTGGTGCACCACAATGTAACTTTGAAACTACTGATCTTGGTATCAAATCATCAACACAATTAGCTCTGGATGGGTGAGTAAACCCTAGTGACACCCTTGTTTCAGCCACAGAGACACTCCATCATCTATGGGCAGCCTGTACTGAGTAGTCTCTAAGGTGCTCTAAGTGCATTTCAAGGTCGATCTTCTGAGGGTTGTAACTCAGAGCTCGTGAAGGCTATCAATGAAATGTCAAATTCTATAGGATGGTGATGCTGAAGCCTAAAATAATCTATCTCATTTTTGAAAGATCACATTCCATTTGGATTTAGCACAGCGATCTCACTCAATGCCAAAACTCGTAGTGTGCCTCAGTTCATAGGTGAACCACAGTGTAACTTTGAAACCGTTGATCTTGGCATCAAATCATTAGTGCCATTAGCTCCAGATGGGCGAGTGAACCCTAGTGACACCCTTTTTTTGGACATGAAGACCCTCCATCATCTGTAGGCAGCCCATACCAAGTAGTCTCCAAGGTTCTCTAAGTGCATTTCGAGGTCAATCTTCTGGAGGTCGTAACTCAGACCTCATGAGGGATATTGATGAAATGTCAAATTCTATAGGATGGTGATGCCAAGGCCTAAAATAACCTATCTCATTTTTGAGATATCACATTCTGTTTGGATTTAGCACAGTGATCCCGCTCGATGCGAAAATCGTAGTGTGCCTTAGTTCATAGGTGCACCACAGCATAGCTTTGAAATTGTTGATCTTGGCATCGAATTGTTAGTGTCATTAGATCTAGATGGGCAAGTGAAGCCTATTAAAATTCTTGTTCTAGCCACGGGACCCTCCATCATCTGCGGGCAGCCCGTACCGAGTAGTCTCTAAGGTGCTCTAAGTGTATGTCGAGGTTGATCTTTCGAGGGTCGTAACTCAGAGCTCATGAAGGCTATCGATGAAATGTCAAATTATATAGGAAGGTGATGTCAAGGCCTAAAATAACCTATCTCATTTTTGAGAGATCACATTCTGTTTGGATTTAGCACAGTGATCTCTCTCGATGCCAAAACTCATAGTGTGCCTCAGATCATAAGTGCACCATAGCATAACTTTGAAACTGCTGATCTTGGCATCGAATTGTCAGCACCATTAGCTCTAGATGGGTGGGTGAACCATAGTAACACCCTTTTTCTATCCATGGAGACCCTCCATCATCTGCAGGTAGCCTGTACTGAGTAGTCTCCAAGGTGCTCTAAGTGCATTTCGAGGCTGATTTTTTGAGGATCATAACTCAGAGCTCGTGAGGGCTATCAATGAAATTTCAAATTCTATAGGATGATGATGCTAAGGCCTAAAATAACCTATCTCATTTTTTAAAGATCACATTCTGTTTGGATTTAGCACAGTGATCTCGCTCGATGCCAAAACTTGCAATGTGCCTCAGTTCATAGGTGCACCATAGCGTAACTTTGAAACTGCTGATCTTGGCATCAAATTGTTAGCCCCATTAGTAGTCTCCAAGGTGCTCTAAGTGCATTTCGAGGTTGATCTTTCAAAGGTCATAACTCAGAGCTCGTGAGGGATATCATTGAAATGTAAAATTCTAAAGGATGGTGATTTCAAGGCTTAAAATAACCTATCTCATTTTAGAGAGATCACATTCCGTTTGGATTTAGCACAATGATCTCTCTCGATGCCAAAACTTGCAGTGTGCCTCAGTTCATAGGTGCACCAAAATGTAACTTTGAAACCATTGATCTTGGCATTGAATCGTCAACACCACTAACTCCAAATGGGTGGGTGAACCCTAGTGACACCCTTTTTCAGGCCATGGAGACCATCCATCATCCATGGCCACCCCATACCGAGTAGTCTCCAAGGTGCTCTAAGTGCATTTGGAGGTCGATCTTTCGAGGGTTGTAACTTGGAGCTCGTGAGGGCTATCAATGAAATGTTGAATTCTACAGAACGATGATGCCAAGGCCTAAAATAACATAACTCATTTTTTAGAGATCATATTCTATTTGGATTCAACATAGGGATCTTTCTTGATGCCAAAACTTGCAGTGTGCCTCAGTTCATAGGTGCACCACAATGTAACTTTGAAACCGTTAATCTTGTCATTGAATTGTCAATGCCATTAGCTCCGAATGGGCAGGTAAACCCTAGTGACACTCTTGTTCTAGCCACAGAGACCCTTCATCGTTCGTGGCCACCCCATATCAAGGAGTCTCCAAGGTGCTGTAAGTGTGTTTCAAGGTTGATCTTCTAAGGGTCATAACTCGAAGCTCGTAAGGGCTATCAATAATCCCTTACCAAGTTTGGTTAACTTTTCTAATTAAGAATTTAAAGTTATATCAAAAAAATTTCAAAATTGCAAAAGTTGCAAACTTTTTCTTGCAAAGTGAAAATGAGTGTAAAGAGTCAATTAGAGGTTTGAGCACAACCATACAAGGTTGGAAACACATATATAAGGTGTGAAATTATAGTGTGCATTAATGAAGCCAGTTTTGTTAAGTGGATCAGAATGGGTTATGTGAACCTTGTGTACGGGGTTAACAAGTGTGTTTATGTGATGATAGTACTTCAAATTAAACATTGCATCCAAATTTGATAATAAAAGTTGTTCAAATGTTATTTACAAATTATTTCCTTTGAATCGAATATAACAAACATGATCAAAATTAGTGATATTCCATAAACATGAACGATACACATGATCCACGATAAATTAAACAATACTAGATACTAAATTAATATGTATATCATTATGCACATAAATGAAAAAAATATATATCAAAATACATGTATCCATAGACAAATTACATAAATATATATCAAAGATCATGTATCCATAGACAAAGTACACAAATATATATATCAAAATACACAGATCCAGATATAAAATGTTGCTAATCATGCCATCAGAAAGTGTATAATATCAATGTTTCTATAAACAATGTGGCATATGCCATCTTAAAATGTCTCATGATGCATCCTATGACAACTATACTATCCTAGGGTGCTACTGGATGATCAAAATGCAGCCTCTTTGCTTCACTAGATGGATTAGATGCCTCTTACATAAACAATAAAGGAAAAACCAAAGTTGAACTACTAAATTTATATGATTCTTTGTATCTAACATTGAATTACTCAAATGTATAATGATCTTTTTTTAAATGAATATTTATACTATTAAAATTTCATAATAAATAGCTCTCTCATCGACCTCCTGTGTCAGTTAGGAGTCCTCTCGTATGCCCTCGGCAATGCTCGTACCTCGCTGATTGTGACATGTATGTTCAAATATATTTGTCAGATGAATCTACAACTTAAAATATAACATTATAATTCATAGCATGCTAAATTTATAAAATATTTAGTCATGAATTTAAACTACAACTTACTAGTGTAGCCTCCTCCTCAGGATATAGTGGTTGCGTCATCAAATCTACAAAACTCTCCTGTCAAACCTCACATGCTCTAGGAGTTTCCTATTGTTGAGATAATGGGTGTTGCACACATTGCATAATATTGTTATTTTATTATTCTATTTTATTATGTAATGTTGTACCTAGATGGACGTGCAACATGTAAAGATTCCCATGGAATATTCTTGATGAGTTGTATTGTAACATTGTGAAAATATTTTATGTAATTATTTAATATTGGGAAAAAAAGAATTAAATGCCCAATATTAAATGTGGGGTTAGTGGGTTAGGTAGCACATGGTTTATGTAATACCACTTAGTGGTTTTGTGGGACTTGCTACTATATAAGCAACCACAAGGGTAGTTGTTGTAGAGAGAGAGAGTGACAAGGAGAAGACAAAAGGCAAGAGTCGAGCGGGACAAGGCTTGACAAGTTAGCCAAGGGAGCATTTGTGAAGGTTGAAAGCATGGCATGGGATGTGTGGATTCATGCTTGTTCACATAGTTTTCTCAGTTGTGGCTATGGCCATGAAGGCTTCCATGGTTGTATGGCAATGGTATTTTTTGCTGAATAATACATGGTGATGGATGCTTTTGGAGGCTGGGTTTTTTCCCTCAATGAGGGTTTCCCAGGGTATATCTTGTGTCACAATTTTGTAGGTATGTTTTCTATTCTCTTGCATGTGGATTTTAATTCCGTATTTATTTTAGATCAATTATGGGTTATGTGGAAATGGTTATATTCTTTGTTGCCAAGTTTCCTTACACCTATGAGATACAAAATAGTAGTTTTTAATATCACAGAATTCAATTTTGAACTTATTTATGAAGATAAGGAAAATGAAAAATAAATAATACTTATACATACAATGGGGCTCTCGATGCGAATAGAAATGCCTAAGCGTCTACGATGAGGAATCTGTATGGGCTCATCGCCAGTAGCCACGACCTATATACAATAAAGAATTTAATTAAATTTTATTACCATAAATATTTTACAAGAATGCATTGATATTTAATCAAATAGAAAGCACCTAATTACCTTTCCTTTGTCGATGGGTGTTGGCTCATCCCCCGCAAATAGAAAGCACCTAATTACCTTTCCTTTGTAGGTGATATTTGCAAGATAAAAGAAAGATTAGAAACCATATATGCTACAATATCAAATAGAAAAAATAATGAGAACACAACATAATGTACCATAGATGTCTCAAGGCCAAATGAAATTGCCAAGAGCGTGGCATCATCAACCTGTCTTAACTCTTCCTCTGTCATCAACTAAAAATGAATGAAGATCACATACATGTATAAGTTAGTATGGCTTGAAAATTAAAATTACTCTATTATAAAAATGAACTGTAAATCACATATATCATAACAAGAAAAAATGTATACATGTACCGACACAGAAGGAGTTCATGCCTTTGCATTCCCCTCCTCTCTCACATTAGGGTTTGTAGCCTCTGCATCTACATCTGGTGTATCCTCATCTAATATAAAATGATTCTCAAGAAGAGCACCTATGGGACCCAAGAAAATATTCTTGCATGTAATGTAAGTGTGAGGCACACAAACATGTGATGAGCTAGCTGATGATGAACTAGCACTAGCATCATCAACATGGGGAGGCAAGAGTGACCTAGTCTAAGATATCAAGAGGCTACTCAATCTATGAATGGCTCTAATGGTATGAGAGCTAGCCTCTATGATAATATTAGAATGCTACACTCGAGGAGGGGGGAAGACAATAGTAAGAGGACAAAAGTGCCAGCTTTCTTCCACTGGGAAGAGGGTCTATCTTGAGGAGCTCCTAGTCCTACACCCATGTTGGGCTTCATGTTCCAATAATTCACTTTGAGTTTCAACAAAAATTCTACATACAATTTTTTTAGGAAATAAAATGGCACCTCTAAATTGCTATGTGGAGGGATATCAAAATCCATCCACCAACGATCCCAAAAGTTTGCACATATGTCATCATTTGTTCACCATTCAATTGATAACTTGGGTTTTTTTACGATTGACTGGAAAACCAATTTTTAGGTTCACAAAAAGGCTAACCAAATCATCTTTGGTTATATTGAGGGCCGCAACCTCATCATAGTCTAAGCCATCATCAAACATCTCATGCATTTGGTCACGCTAATGAAGAGCACCATTTTGTTCATCAGTAAGGGTTTCAATGTTACCCACTATGGTGTTTAATGTGAATAACATAGGAGTCAATGTAGGTACATTATTATATGTTCTTTGCGAACCCCTCAATTCAGTGAGATTTTCAATTATCAAATCCTCAATTTGAGAAGGGTTTCGAGGGGGTAAAGGATCATTTGGTGGATGATTTTGTAGGGGCGTTGGATTGTTTGGTGGGGGGTTACAAGGAATATTATTCCTTGCCTCATGGTCACCATTTTGATCAGTCATTCCTATTAATTTGCAAAACATAATTTATATTTTAAAAAAATAAAATTTTAATAATTTTTATCAAAAATCCTAAATTCTAACAAATTGAACTAAAACTAAAAAAATTTATAATAAATTTTATTAAATTTATATTAAAATTCATTAAAAACAAAAAAAAAACCAACCTATTATTGCATATCCAATAGCAAAATGGATATCAGCACTCAAAACTAATATAGGACTATGCAAATACAACTCGTAGGTTGATTTTTTTTTCTTCAATAACATTGTCACTTTTCGGGTATCTGATATCCAATATAATATTGGATACCTGAAAAGTGATAGTGTTATTAAAAAAAAAAGATCAACTTGATATTTGACACGACCCACGGGTTGTCTTTTTTGAAACACCCCGCGGGTCAAAAATAACTTATTACTAATGTATTATATTATATTATATTATACTATTTTATTATACTATTATATTATATTATAATCTATATTATTATATTATATTATATTAGTAATTTATACTATTATATTATGTTATACTATTATATTATATTATGATTTTCGAAATATAAAAATATTAATCTTCATAAATAATATAATATATATTTATTATTTTATAATTATATAATGTAATAACTAATTTATTATTTCATATTACTTTATATATATTTCATACTATATATTTTTAACGTTATTGGGTATCCAAAATTATATCGGATATCCGATAAGGGTTGAGCCTTGCTTTTTAGGTTTGGTACTTAGATAGGTGAAAAAAAGTCAAAGCAGATTTTGAAGCACTTTTAGACATTTTCAAACTCTATTTTTTTCACATTGCCACTTTTTGGCATGCCATGATCCTGCACATACCCTCTATCTTTTATAATCTAATACAGATTGTATACCTATCCAACAAACAGAAAGTATTAGGGTCCTTACCAAATATCTGCTATGTTCTATAACAAATTACATTTCTTTGGAGCTACAGTTAACAAGCGTGAAATGAGATGGAAAATAAAGTATTAAAATAGTTGAACCTACCATATACTCAAAGACAAAATATAAGTGATTATGTTGTCTTATAACCTCCTTGAGCTTTACAATATTGGCATGATTTAACTTGCACAAAGACTGCATCCAAAGAATAATTAACACCACTTGACTGATGGAATTATGCTTAATCAAAATTGACTAGGAAAAATAATAGTGACTTCAAAGATTGAAGAAAAACATACTTTCACTTCTCTAAGATTCATACATTCATCCCAAGAGTAATATTTTCTCTTCATTTTCATAATAGCAACCTGAGACAACAAACACCAGCTTTTACAATCCAAGAAAATGCCCTATGAAAACAGATACTAGAATCAAACTAGTTGTCTTGTATGTTCCCAACATACCATCAAAATTGATGCCAGATACTACTTACAATTTCATCAGTCTTCCTATTAATAGCCTTCCAAACATTTCCATATGTGCCATCCCCCAATAGCTTGATTACCTTATACCTACACCATAAAAATTTAGATGTCAATATTTATCAAGTTCATATTTAAATAATATGAATTTATCCAATTCATATTGAAAGAATAAATAAGTGTTCAATCCAATATCTTCACTCGTTGTAGAATGAAATTTATGAACAAATGAGAATAATCCACCTTAAAGCTACTTTGAAAAAATAGGAACTTATATATCTTCTTGATGATTACTCACCGCTCCATTTTGTTGTTGCAAGATGAGCAGATGGAGTCAATGGAACTCAAAAATGGATGCAAAAAACCTTATTGTTCAGTTGAAGATTATTCGTAAAGGAAGTAGGATGATCTAAACAATACAATCCTATGGCTCTCCATTCCTGAGATATGCACAATCTTGATAGTCATAATGCTAAAAAGGCAACTTGGCATTCACTAAAAGGCTGGAAACTAGCAGCCATTAACATGCAACCCACAATAGGCATTGAGTCTAAAACATGCTCCAAACAATATATGGCCTCTTCAAGTCATATCAATTATTTACTACTTGTGTGCATAATAATATTTATGTAAAGAGATTACAAATATACTTCCACTATCTTATGGGAAGGGCGAAAGATTGAGTCTCCATGCATCAACTGCTTTTTTAGTTACAAAGCACACCTTTGTTTCCACCCCTTGTCTTTGAAAGTGTGAAAATGCTAAAGTTGAAATGAAGATTTTAAAGCCCCTAGTGGCTCCCATGCTTACAACTATACAAGTTTGTTCTTCTCGACAAATTGTAGATTTACATGCTTTGTTCTTCTATTTAGTTATAGTAAATTTTGCAATGATTAAATGCATATGACCCAAAATTATTTGCTAAGGAAAAAACTGATATGCTACATGGACAAAATCACAAGGAAACTCAACTCCTACATTAAGAACAAATTAAAAGCATCCATGTTAGAAACAATTTCCACTCTCCACATATCATCAATTGATTTCCCAAAATAAGCCAAATAGTTACAAAATAAAGACCAACCCACATTGAAAACATCAAGTACCAAATTCAAAACTCACTGACTCAAATCTAAATCTAGAAATTGAAATAAATATGTTTACAGACAACAAAAAATCTATAGCATGTTCACAAACTGTTACAGAAAGATATCCAGTTGATCAAACTGGGTTTTGAATTTATATAGTCATCAAACCAAAAAACAAAAAATCCAAATTTTGACAAAATCTTAGCCCTAAAAGTAACTTAACTAAAAATTAGAAAATTACTAGGGAGAATGCATCCTCTATTTTTAGAACAAATAATGAACCACATGAAAATGAAAATAAAAGGGCAACCAACTTATTACCACTCTAGCAATGATAACAGTTGTCATTAGATTCCTGTTATCGTACACTGTGTACAAATAATATAAACTTAGGATTTTTAAATACTCCAAATATTTTTATAATTGATAATCCACTAAAAATTGCATGATAATACTTACACTAACATCATAGCAAAGAAATCAATAGCACAAAAGCAACATAGATAAAGAAACTTCAAAAATATACTCTTTGTACTATACTGTAGTAAGAGCACCAATATTCATGTTAAATTGTCTTCCATGGTCTCATAACAAATCAGGATTTAGGAAACATATCTAACTAAGGATGTGAAATAAAATTTGAATAGACCACCAAAGTGCTTGAGATAAATAGAACATAATAAAACAACGTGTTCACAATTGTAGCTCCATCCACAACACATAGATTTTAGCTTTGTGATTACATGAGCATCAAAGCATAAAGGATTTTGTCAGATGGTGTAGATGAAGTAGTAGCATTTTCCTTGGGAGACATGCTTGCAAAATGGAAGCATAGATAAGTAATGTGAATTTTTTGACAGGGTGCTTGAATGTAATGTGGTCATCAAAAGCCATGGTTGTTGGATATGCACAAAATAGATATATTGAGAGAATATATTTTTTTAAGTTGCACCTATCCTATTAGAAATGCATGTAAAATGTGGAATCATAGGTAAGGCATTTGAACTATTTTATTGACTGCCTCCATGAAATGTCATCTAATGGCAAGCCAATACTGCAGGATATGCATATTGATTTGTTGAATACATCTACACACACACACACACACACACACACACACACACACACACATGTATGCACATATACATGTGTATATTTATATCAAAGAAAATGAGTTAAATATATGTGCTTTTCCAACATCTCTTGTCTATGCCAAAATGGAACCTTTGAAATGGGTTAGACATCTCTCAAAGCATAAATGATAGAGAACTATTGTTGGATGTTGTTGCCATTAGCTTGGTAGACATGCATGCAAAATGTGGAATCATAGTCTACCTTTGCACAATATAGCATGGTATAGTTAGTACTGTTACTACTACTATCACTACTACTAACTAACCTAGCCTTCTGTTGCTCCTGCTAGAAAATAAAATATTATATGTAAGCCACTTCTACTACACAATGTATACAAGACCCCTCCTTTTCCTTTTCCCTTTCTTCCTTCTACACTGAAAAAGATCACTGCAGAAACATAGATCATAAGGGCATAGAAAAAGACATAATATATATCCACTCTTGAATCACAAATGAATGAATGAAGGGAAAAACTAGGTGGCAGCGTAAGTTATAACAAAATCAATCAAAATTTAATGACTTCTAATTCCTGTTCCATTCACCCAACTCAACAAAAGCTTCCATTGTGTAGCCCCCTAGTTTCTCTTTATCATTGATTTCTGTGTATGCAAAAAGGAGAGATAGAAGAGCCTATGCTCAGAACAACACATCAAATCCATGTACAATAATGAACTACACTATTCAGTGCCTGGTCATTCATGACTTTATATTCTTACCCAACTTGGAAAAATCTTAGCTATTTCTCATCAAATCCCACATAGCTTTATACATCAAAACCTCACAAACCAGGACAACAAAAACCATAATCAGTGTTAGCAGATATACTAAATGAATATATGAATTCCATGGGAATGTTGTACAATTGGGGCAGAGGTTGCAATTGTGCTGCAACTTAGTTCTGACAAGTAGTCAATACCAAAAATATTGGTGCCACAAATTGTGCTGCTCAAATGCGACAAGGGTTACAGTGTTCTTAGGGTGTTCTTATATATTTATGTGTGTATGTATGCACATATGTATACATAGATGCAACACACATGCCCATATAAATCTACATATGTACATGTGATTGTAGTGCATGCATGTATCCACATATATATCCCAATTTGTGCATATCCTACAATTATGGAATGCTATAAAACCACATTTCTTTGAGGCATTCCATTAAAAATGGTATACATCTATGTACACACACAGCTATATACATACATATAGATATTATATATGTACATGCATTAAAAAAACATGCATATAGACAGAAACACATACATGCCATGTGTATTCTTCCACAACTTACATACATGTCCACCAGGCTAGTGGTAGCTACAACATGCAACAAAATCTTTATTATTTATGCTTTGAGGGACATCCATACTCAAACTAAAGCTTGAATTTTGGCACAAATAGCGAGGATGCTGGAAAATGTTGTGAAATATTTAGACCTTCCAACTTATTTTCTTCAATATAAATCTAACTTGGTTGCATGGGTATGCATACCCAAGTACTGGGTACATGTACCCCAAGTACCAAGTACTCATTGGAGAGCATCATAGCTAAGGACCTTAATTAAGATTTCACATTTTGTTTTAGTTTCTTCTTTTCACATCAACCTATTGTTTATCAAGCTTAATTCAATACGTAATCAATTTGAAACTTTGATACAATACTGATTAACAGAAAATTCTACTACTCATAGAACTTGTAGAGTGCAAGTACCCAAGTATCCATACACAAGTACCCGGTACGAGTACCCCAAGTACCAAGTACTCATAGGAGAGTATCATATCTAAGGACCTTGATTAAGATTTCTGATTTTGTTTTAGTTTTGTGTTTTCACATCAGCCTGTTGTTTATCAAGCTTAATTTAATATGTAATCAGTTTGAAACACTAATACAATACTAATTAACAGTAAACTTTATCACTCGTAGAACTCATAGAGTGTGAGGTGATCTACAAGTGTCATTTAAAACATTTGATGTTCATCCCATTCTCATGAATGCATGTTTTCCCATACATATCCATCTCTTTTGAGGCATTTTGTTAAACATTATATGAATATATTTACAAGTACATATATAAATACACATATGCATACACACATCAATAAGTACATACATATGTACATACATATATATGCATGCATACATACATATCCAGATATGCTTACATACATGCATTATAAATGTGTGTACATACTACATACATATACTAACTCCAAAAAAAAGTCACTAAAAACATGACAAGTGGTACAAAAACTTTGTCATGCTATCAACAAAACCAATGAGAAAATAATGGCTAGACTTTGGACTATCACATAAGTTCATAACCCTACGAAAGCAGAATTATTTTTAAAATGAGATGAACCAAAGCCTATCTCTCTAGAGCTGCTGCTCAAATCTATTTCCAATAAATGAGAAGTAGATCTAAAAATATTGGGGTTCTAGAGCTACTAGATTCTTGAGCTCGAGAGAAAAAATTTGCAGCCTCTGAATGAAAATATGGATGTCAGTTAAAATTTGATTTCAGGCTAGAGGTTAAGATTGTTACATAGTAATAGAAAGTTGTTTGCCCCAATATGAGAAATATAATAAGGTGTTAGTTATTGTTAAAAGATTGTTAAAAAAGGTGATGCCATTTCTAGTTTCTTGTCATGGAGGATGGTATTAGGCAATGTGATAGTAGTAGCAGTAATATTAAATATTGTGAAATATATATTCCAATTTTATGAAGCTAATCATATGAAAACTTTAAAAATAGAACATAAAGATATGCTTTTGATTTGTAGAATGAAAAAGAAGGTGATTACTGATACAAATTATGGATGCCAAAGAAGAGGAATTTTTTTAGATAATGTCAAACTTCATAGCCTAAGTAAGGATTCACAAAACAATCCTTACATGTCACTCACGAGCATTGTACCAGCCATACTATTTCAAAGTTAAGAGAACCACAAAGCTCTAGTAGAAAGTATCCTCTATTTACAATGGTTGACCTTGGACTGCTAGCTATTTTCTCTGAATCCAAGATGATTGATTTAATTTTCTTTGAAACATGAGACGATTTTGGTCATTTTTCTCCCTGGGTAGGCCGAAATGGGAACTGCATTTTCAAAAATTAGATTTCCTTAAAACACTTCAAAAACTTTCAAGAAAATTAAATTGATATTACAAAGCCAAATTATGCAACCTTCATTGGCATCTTCCCCCTCTATGCCAAAATGGGAGCTCTAGAGTAGGTAAAATGGTTAAATGGTGAAATGCCAAAATGGGAGCTCAATCCCCTATGGTAAAATGGCACCTTGGGAACACGGTATGGACATCAAGCAAAGCATAGAGGTTAATGGTGGAAGTCTCCTTCTCCAACCAGTAGAATCCTATCAAATCTACAACTGTACATCAAGATGGTCTAGAATGGGAATATCTTTGTAGAAATTTGGTCCATAAAGAACCTATAGTTACAGTATGCCTATATAGCATTGCTACATATACCCCTATTGTTGGGTCATTTGAAATCATTAGGTAACTTCATTGTCTTATGCTTCACCCTCAATTGGTAAGCATGTAATCTTGGTGAATTGTTGCCACCTGACATGTGGCTCTTGGTCATGGCTTTAAGAATGATATAGATAATTCTGGGTGTGCCTGGCAATCGAACATCAATGGTGTTAATAACCTCAATGTAAGCAAGGCATTATCGATCCAGAATCTAATAAAGAGTACAAATCAAGATCATGATTATTTCTCAGCTCAATTTGTATCAAACTCCTCTTACATTGACTTCTAATGTAGACTATGAGTATGTTGATACAAGGTTGCACTACATGCTTTAGTTTCTCACCTTTTAGAAATTGATTCAGGTATTACTATTGTTGGTAAGCAAGTGTTTGACATTATTTTCAATGGCATCAATTTACACATGATAGATATCTTCAAGGGAGTAGGAAGCTTCATTGCATTTTATTGGCAGTAGACTGCTCACAACTTTACCAAACCAACAATGAGCATAATGTTAGCACCTCTTACTAGAACTCCAGTAATCAGTGGTCTTGAGAACTATGCATTGATTCCAATGGATTTCACACTGAAACATTAGAAGTTTTAGCTATGAAAGCATTGAAAGAATCTTTTCAAAATCCTGATTCAATGCAATGTAATGGAGATCCATGTTCTTCTTCTACATGGAATGTATGACACTAATAAAGATAGCTCTGCTCTTGTTATAATTTTCTTTGATCTTGGGAGTTAAGGTTTAAAGATTTAGATTTTCATTAGTGAGAAAATCACCACTTTCTTGATCTAGATAAGCCTGAACTTGAGCTCTTACAGTTTGAAAGGTAGTATCTTTTTGGAGCTTGGATAGGTATCTCTTAGAAAAGGGGATTTGTCGAATAAACATAAGCATGATTTTGAACAGTCTAAGCTTTTGACAACTTTAGCTAGTATTATTTAATGGCAATGAGATGGAAGGATGAGTCCCTAAGGCTTTGTAGGTCATTTAATGATGGATCCATCATCTCACAACACACTAGAGAAATCAATCTTAAAACATTGCATGATTTGTGTTTTAGTAGTTCTAGGCATATCAATGCATGAATCAACAGAAGTGGCTATATTAAAAGGCATTTCAAACAGCGAGCTATTCCCTCTATGTAATTGGGTGTGAAAAGTAGGAAATGATGATTATAGAGGTGCACTCCACAATGAGTATGGTTTGTGTCATGGTAAGTGCTTAGTCATTGCAGTCAAAATTATTGTAGTGCATCTTAGGAATGTCTCCCTTGGTCAACCAATGCCAGAAGAGGAGGTCCTACCCTCCTCAATAATTGGTCCTAAAGGGCACTACTTGGTCACAATGTGGTAGGTTTTTGCCCTAGGTTTGACATCCCTAGCACTCAAGAAGAGACCTACCTTAAGAGATTTGGTACAAATTCCCTCAACCGTCCTTGGGTTACTGCCAAAAAAACCCAACTCTAGTTCTAGAAAACAAAAAATAAAATCACTTTTAGGCCATCCCATAATTGAAAAGAAACCAAGTACCTAGATCAGTTGCTCTTTGTTGGAGGGGGATAATGCTTGGTCACATAGCTTATTTCGTATTCTCTTCTATAGACCATTCCTATGCATAGAAAGTGAGTTCTACCATATTCACTTTAAAAGAACCATAAAGAAGCTACTGATATTATCATTAGCCCACCTGGCTAAATAAAAATCAAAGCTAAACAATGAAATGATAATTAATATATTTAACGTAAAGCATCCAAGTTGAAATCACCATATCCAATTTGTATAGAAGTTATTACTACTCTCTAATAATTATAAATCTAGTTCAATAAGCTTCTTTATGATCAACATTATACGATTCTTAGGTTTAGAAATAGTTGTAGGCTAGTGCTTATATTCAAAATGATGAAGACAGATTTCAGTGTGCCTCTGTCGGATTACTCTAACAGAATAAATTAATCTATGTAATAAAGTTAAAAAGATAGAATGCAGAACAAGTATTATTTAGATAGCAACACACAAGAAGGTAGGTATGAATCCTCCTTTCAGAAGTCTATTGATGAATCAGACAATCAAGGAAAATATTACAAAAAGCTAGTCCATGAAGCTAGCTTGAGAATCTCTCATAGGTACAATCTTGAATTTATAAAGGAAACATAAGCAAACAAATAGTATCAATTAAAGCCTCAATCACATACATATACAACAGATAATTTTATAATATGGTAATGTAATTTTTGGCACATAGAAGTATATACCTATATGTAAAAGTAGACATTGGATAAGAATAACCATACAAACAAAATGCATACCAAAAATAAGTTATTTTGCAAAAGGTGATGAATTCCAAGATTATTTAAAAAGACATAAAGTACACATATACAGAGCTTCAGTACCTCTAGTATTAGATCTTCTTTCTTTTTAGCTTCCATTTCAAAGGTGCAGACCTTCATGATAGCAGTGACAACATAACCCTATGGTAAATTGACAAAGACAAATCAAAATGCATTAAATATTACTATCAAAATTTGGAAAACATGAGAACATTTGTATGGTTCTCTACTAGAGATATTCTTTTATTAATCTTAGAGCTTACACACATAAATTTTATCAAACAACAACCACCTGGTGATCGCCTTAAGCTTGTTATAACACATAGCAAGCTTGTCCAAGTGTAAAGCCAGAACCTCTAAATCAACACCACCATTTTCCAAATTTGGGAAGGAGCAAAGGGGAGCCCAAATGAGGAATTTCAAGGTCCCCAAGTTAACCCAATTTGGTTTTAGGGGACAGGGGAAACAAAGGAATATTTGGGGAATTAGGAGTAGAGAAATGGGTAGAGCGATCCAGAGTCCAAGTAGATTCTGTCTCCCAAGAAGACCCTCTAGTAGAATCATCAGAGACCTCAAAAGTTTCATCAGCCAGCTCCAGTTGGTCTTCATTCTAATGTTTTTTTCTTCGGTCAGGAAGAATTCTGGTACTCAAAATAGGGGAGTCTCTGGGGGTATCATGGGTGTTCTACAATTGTTTAATAGCAAATGAAATAAGGGGAAGTCAAGGTTGTTCAATTCCATAGTCAAATTTCAGGCATTTTGCAGAATGAGACCCATGTGGAATTTATAAAGCCTAAACAACAAACCCCAGTGGAGGTGAAAGCTACCTTGAGCATCCAAATAAAGTGGGTGAAAGAAATAGTGTACATTATTCAAGCACATCATTCTTTTCTTTGGAGTGTTATGATTTCAGGATATGTAGATGATGAATTGATCAAGCTTTAGACTCTTCCAAATAAAATTGGCAGAAAATATGACTTATTAGGATGAGAAGATGAGAGGTAGATGGATTTGGGTATTGTGATTCCTTGGTATGTTAGTTTGAGCTTCACTTGGTTTCAAAAATACTATAATATTTTCTACTTAACAAGGCCAACCACATGAAGGTGGAAGCTCATTTGGCCTCACCCCCCTCCCCCTAACATCAATCTAAATTGCCCATTATCATCTAAGTACATACTTCATTCATTCATTCATCCATTTATGAACTATAACATTCAATCAATACAATCACATAACATTCATTAATATGATATAAAATTCATTATTACACAATACTAATCAAGACTTGATTAACACATACCAATATTAATTAAGATAAAATAAAAATTAGTATTAATATGCATCATTCATAGATAGTTACTTAAAACAAAGTTCTTTCATTATCCAATAAGGCTTATCAAAGAGAATTTTTAAAACATCATTTCTTCTTTTTTGTTTTTCTTAGCTCTCTTAAGAAAAGTTTTCATAGGAGCATCCATATCTTCCTCATTCTCCTCCTCTTCTGGCATGTGTAATGTCAAATTACAATGGCTCCTTCTCTTTTGAGAAGCAGGAGGTTGTTGCACTAAAGGGGGCTCTGTTGCAAGAACAAGTAAATGAGATAAATTGACATACTCTTTTTCTTTTTTCAAGTCTGTAATTAAGTAGTAGTACAACATAACATGCATTTTTCTTATCTGACAATGCCACATCATGTACATTAACATTTTGATCCGCCGCCATGTCAACATGTTGAACACTTGGAATATGCTCCACTCCTTCACCATGATGTTCAACATGCTCTAAAATATTCAAAAAAAGGATACACGTCAAATTGCAATTGAAGATGTTAAATTGTATTCATAATTGCATAATTAATTTCCAGTAGCAAATTAATACCTCCACCACTATAAAGCACATATAGCCTTTGTCACAAGTAGGTTCTATGATAGGATATGAAGGCTACAGTAAAATGTTATGCACATCGTTATGCAATCAATTTACATTCAAAATTAATACCAAAAAAGAATCTTCTCAACTATTCAATTTCATTTACTTTTCATTTAACCAATTTACCTGTGAGATATCATTTGGTGCACTAGATTCTTGGACAAAGCTTTCAAATTCTTCGTGTAGGTGTGGAACCATGACTTTATAGCCTTCCTTCAAGGAAATTTTTCTATCTTCATCTGTGAGCTCCACATTGAATACTGTGCCCTATATTTTTTGCTTAATATCATTAGTTTTCCATGTATAGTTTCATTAAACAAAATTGTTTGCAGCATTATATAAAAAATTAATATGAAATTTTATTGCTCCTACTTAGAAGTCGAGACTGGAGATTCATATAGCCACTAGAGCCAAGTTTGTGTTGGTCAACCTTTTGTAGTCTCACTATTGTAGCCACAGATGTGTTCTACAATCTATGAACAATTTCAAACATCTTAGATTATATATTTCAAATATCAATAATTAGTGCATGATTACAATGTACTTAATACTATCATGACATACCTTTTTTTGTCTTGTGCTGCTTCATTACTCTATTTTCACATAGCCTTTTCTCCTTTGCATCTTCTATTATTTCATTCCACTCTATCGGTGGAATCATAGGAGGATGGTCGTACTTTGGGTTATCCTTAAGAGCCCTTCTATATTGATCCCTCACAGTCTTTATATGATTTGATGCTCTTTTGAGAAGTAGGCCAGTGTCAAAAATGGATTTTTCCAAATTGTAAGGAAACTTGGCAATAAAAACTATAACCGTTTCCACATAATCCATAATAGATCTGAAATAAACACGGAATTAAAATCCACATGCAAGAGAATAGACAACATATCCACAAAATGTGACACAAGATATACCCTGGAAAACCCTCATTGAGGGAAAAAACTCAGCCTCTAAAAGCATCCATCATCATGTATTATTCAGCAAAAAATACCATTTTCATACAACCATAGAAGCTTTCATGGCCATAGCCACAACCGAGCAAACTATGTGAACAAGCATGAATCTACACATCCCATGCCATGCTTTCAACCTTCACAAATGCTTCCTTGGCTAACCTGTCAAGCCTTGTTCCGCTCGACTCTTGCCTTTTCTCTTCTCTTTGTCACTCTCTCTCTCACAACAACTACCCTTGTGGCTTCTTATATAGTAGCAAGTCCCACAAAACCACCAAGTGTTATTACATAAACCATGTGCTAAAACCATGTGCTACCTAACCCATTGACCCCACATTTAATATTGGACATTTACTTCGTTTCCCCAATATTAAATAATTACATAAAATATTATCACAATGTTACAATACAACTCATCAAGAATATTCTATGAGAATCTTTACATGTTGCACGTCCATCTAGGTACAACATTACATAATAAAAATAAAATAATAAAATAACAATATTATGCAATGTGTGCAACACCCATTATCTCAACAATCTCCCACTTGTTGTATACATTGCATAGGGTCAATCCGTAGCCACATAAATGAACAAGGGAACAATCCCTCCCAGCACATCCACCATCATGGATCAAAATACACCAAGTGCTCCATCCTGGTACCCGCAACAAAATCAAAGTATCCAGCATCTCGAAAATGAATGATCTCACCTCTTATTATGCCACTCCCACTAGACATACATAAAAACCATCCAAAGAGAAAGCCACCCAACCTGTCGCATTAGAAGATCATAAAATCCTGTACCAACTAAAAATTTCGAGCACAAAAATCTAATCCAAAGGTAATCACATGTATCCGTAGTTGTCAAAATATCCATAGCTGAAATAGCACCCACAACAAAGTGCCAAAACCATCCAACTATCCATACCTCAAAGGTATAACAAGTGAATCTCATATCACTGACATATCCAATCTGCAACCTGCAATCACAAGCCTCAAGAGAAATACCTGCCACATATATACCAAGAAGCTCCCACTGCAAAAGATAATGTCAAATCTATAACCAATCCACTCAACACATCTCAAAGAAGTGAATCCATGTAGTATCAAGGACATCCACAATACATAAACTAATATCCTGCAACTCTCATAACAAGTCTCCAATGCTCTCCCAGATTCTCCACAACTAACAAAAGAAAGAGATAAAGTAATAACCATGTCATCTCTCACATGACATACATGAGCACAAACCAGTGATCACAATCTCTAACCAATCTCAAATCCAATGTAGGCAAAATTGAACATCCAGGAAGATAACCAAGACTAAAGAAACCATGCAAATCATAACCTGTATCATGTCCTTCTACACACACCTCTAGATGTAAACTGTGCAAGTATGATCTCCTCCATAAAACCCCAACAAGAAGCCTCAACAACACCCAAACCATACCATATAACTAATCATGGATGTAAGCCTCTCACAAGAAGATCAAACTCAATAAAACCATTCCTAAACCAAGGAATAACCATTCCTAATCCAAAGAATATGCCCAATATAAAACCATCTCCCAAACTCAACCAGCATAACAACATATGCACATGGAGATAACCAATGCTAAATCATCTCTCAAATGAACCCTCCAGAACTAACTCATGTACCATAGCTCAAGATCCATATCCATGAAAGACAAGCATAAATATAATGCAACTGAGAGAAACAATGGGCTATACCTCTCAAGTAGCAAACTGTCGAGTAGACCAAAAGTGGGGAATGAGAATGCTCATCAAGATACCCAAGTCTCCAACCAAGACTCATCTAAGAACAATCTCCTCTCAAGTCCATATCAGGTGACTGCCCCTCGGACTTCCTGTTGAAACCATCAACCATCCCAACAAATACTTCTCTAATCCAAGAGAAATCAGCATCACCATCGTCTCTAAGTATCCATGAGCACCTGTAACCAATCAATTCATGCCAAATCCAAATGCAACATAGCAATATCATGAAGTATACAGCTTATGATCAGTGTACTCAATACCAAAAAACTAAACCAAGATCAATGTCAAAGTTCCAACCATGGCCTCAAGAACATAAACATGACAACATGATCTAACCATCTCAACTAAAGAGATAACATGCTCCATATGAACACACCATAACATGTCACAACTCTAAATGTGTATCAAGAGTATACCATGACATAATAATGAAACCATCCTCATACTAAGGATAACATGCCAAATAAATAAAAAAATATAAACCACACCTTTGCCAAGAACCCTGTGAGTCCTCAAGATGCAACCATCTCCACACACCATGAAGAAAACCATCTCCACATACTAGGAAGAACCATCTCCACATACCATGAAGATAACCATGAACTCCATGAGTCCTCAAGATCTAACCATCTTCAAACACCATGAAGATAACAAGTGCACCATGCAAATGTCAAAGACGCTTCTGCAGCAACAGGATCTAAGACAAACCTCCAACATCTGCAAACACTCAATAAATATATCAATGCCAACAACTCCCACTCAACTGTGGTACCAAGTCACCTATGGCATCATAAAATCCATCTCCTACTTGAAGATCCAAACCAAACTAGGAACTAATCCTGCACTGTCACCCCATCATTGTCACAAGCTCCCACTAAACTGTGTATCCAAGCTATCCATGACATAATGATGAAAAACCCATCCTCTAACCATGAGAATAAACCAAGGCATCAAACTATCAAAGAATTCAAAGTGCACATCATGAGCTCCTCAAAAGAAACCAAATAACCATGATCCTCAACCAAAAAGATATACCACCATAACCAAATCAGAAAATCCAAGCTAATGAACATCAAGGATGTACTTGTATAACCAATCATGTCATGCCAAAATCCATGGCACCATGATCACATCCATGAACTGAGTATCTGGCTCTCAAAGTGTCCAACCTGTCAGCATAAAATAGTCAACCCCAATCCTTCACCATGACTGTACCTGGTAACAACATCTCATCTCTTCTACATGAAGATAAAATCATGTGACTTAGGGCATAGACAACCCAAATCCAAGCCACCAATTTAAATATGCATCAATAATGAAAAATCAATGGGCAAAGACAACCCATAACCAAGCTATAAATGCAACCTGTAAGTATAGACCGCTTACAACACTGCACAACTTGTAGATCCAATAAGTCATCATACATATCCAAACAAAACACTGATAACCATATCATCATGAGACCAATCTGAAATATGAACTGAGTATACAATGACATCAAAACTTAAATCTCCAATGCCATAAACTCACAATGTTACCATAGTCAAAATATACCTATAAACTGTTCAGATCAATATATTAACAAATAAATCATGCCAAACCTGCACCAAATCTGAACCAATGTGTAGAGCTCTCCAAGAGCTTTTCGTTGACTACATGAAGTTCGAAATCTGACTCTGTATGCCCAAGTTATGCCCTAATCCGTGCTCAAAATAAACAACATCTAACTTTAGGGCTCTCAAAATCTGACAAAATATCAAAATCATAGAACCAAACCTACACCATATTGTAGTGCTCTGAATTAGCTTTCCAACGCCTATAAGAACTCTGAAATCCGATATTCTGAGAGAAAGTTATGGCCATTTTACTAAGACAGTCTTTTTACCATTTTTAGTACGATTTTTCATTTTTAAATTTTTTCAGTGACGAAAATTCTGATGGGATTAAATTTGACGGCCATCATGGGCTGAAACTAAAAAAACTCTTTCATTTCCTCTGAACATGGCCAAACTAGAGCATATTATATATCAAAATTTATGGAAATGTCGATCCGGATCCAATGGTGAGGTCTGTTTTTACCCAGGAGGTCATTTTTGCAAGCTACCCCCCAAAACCCTCATTTAAATGAAACATCTGAAAAACTCTTTTGTCCAACAATTTCACATGCCCAAATCTTTTAACATCCCATCATAACAGCAAATCCAAAACCCTCAGATCTGCAATAAATCATTCATATATCTTGCTCTTTTTCTTTTATCCTCTCATGCATTCCCATGGATTCAATCTAGGGTTACAATAATAAAACCATAGCTCTGATACCACTTGTAAGAAAACTTGGCAATAAAAACTATAACCGTTTCCACATAACTCATAATAGATCTGAAATAAACACGGAATTAAAATCCACATGCAAGAGAATAGACAACATACCCACAAAATGTGACACAAGATATACCCTGAGAAACCCTCATTGAGGAAAAAAACCCAGCCTCCAAAAGCATCCATCATCATGTATTATTCAGCAAAAAATACCATTTTTATACAACCATGGAAGTCTTCATGGCCATAGCCACAACCGAGCAAACTATGTGAACAAGCATGAATCCACACATCTCATGCCATGCTTTCAACCTTCACAAATGCTCCGTTGGCTAACCTGTCAAACCTTGTCCCGCTCGACTCTTGCCTTTTGTCTTTTCTTTGTCACTCTCTCTCTGTCACAACAACTACCCTTGTGGCTGTTTATATAGTAGCAAGTTCCACAAAACCACCAAGTGGTATTACATTAACCATATGCTACCTAACCCACTGACCCCACATTTAATATTGGGCATTTACTTCTTTTCCCCAATATTAAATAATTACATAAAATATTATCACAATGTTACAATACAACTCATCAAGAATATTTCATGGGAATCTTTACATGTTGCACGTCCATCTAGGTACAACATTACATAATAAAAATAAAATAATAAAATAACAACAACTACCCTTATGGCTACTTATATAGTAGCAAGTCCCACAAAACCACCAAGTGGTATTACATAAACCATGTCCTAAAACCATGTGCTACCTAACCCACTGACCCCACATTTAATATTGGGCATTTACTTCTTTTCCCCAATATTAAATAATTACATAAAATATTATCACAATGTTACAATACAACTTATCAAGAATATTCTATGGGAATCTTTACATGTTGCACGTCCATCTAGGTACAACATTACATAATAAAAATAAAATAATAAAATAACAATATTATGCAATGTGTGCAACACCCATTATCTCAACACAAATTTCTTCTCAAAAGATGTAATTAGCGGATTTTTTAATTCCACAGCTTGTAAATTCCTCTTTTAAAAAAAAATTAGATTGTTAGATCAATAGCTTTAATATAGTACAATAAATAGAAGAAAATAAAAATTATGTAGCAATGATAGGAAACTATGTACCTTTTACGTATGGTGGGTCCAAATAGTCTCAATGTCATATCAAAAAGATGATCAAAGAAATCATTATTACCTACAAAAACATAAAGGGAATATCAGTCCAAAATGAGTAATGTAAAAGTAAATTAAATTTACACTTTAAATAATAACAATTTTAAAGCACCTAGAAGTTTTTGTTCTTTTAACGAAAACATAGTTTTCTTATTCAGCAACAATGTCCCTGCATATGAACTAGTACTAATCACATAGACTGCTCTAAGAAATGGATCAGCTTCAGTAGTACTACTCTCTGTTGCTCTATCAACTAAAACATCATGACAATTAAAGCACACACCAAATGAAATGAACGACAGAGAGACACCAGTAGTCACACTTTTATCAAAATTACAATCTAGATGTACTAAATGATGAATTTTATTTTTTATTGCATTCATAGTAAAAAAGAACATCTATTGAGCAATAGAGAACACCTATGTGAAAGAAAGGAAATAACATTGCAACAATGATAATCAACATTTGCATCATGGAAAGAATCATAATTTTAATGCAACAATTAATGTTCAACATTGACAACAATAATGAATACAAGTAAAAATAAACCTATGCAGTGAATATCATGAAATTGAATGGGGCTACTAATGTTCATTTTGATTGTGAGGCCTAATTTTCAAAGTTTTGGGAGACTTTATTTTCAATGCTTTATTCATATAATTTGTTAATCACAACTAGTATAGTTAGGAAATTTTGTAATAAGGGTATTTTGATCATTGTTCTTGTAGGTGCACACTAGAAAAATCAAATAGGCTATAACTCTCAAGAAGAATACTAGTAGGAGGCTTAGAAAAGATGCTAGAAAACAAAGGAAAATGTCAAAGAATGTTTTCTACATCATACACAATAATCCTATCATGCACTAGTTATCATAAACTCATAGTACAATAGGAGTTTTGATTTTTTTTTAGCACGTTGTTCCAACTTAGGAGTACCCTATATTTTTGACACAAGCTCTATCATGAGTTCAGGTTAGTACAAAGTTTGTTAAGAAAAATATGGTTGTTGTTGGAGTTTTTGAGGTAGATGCTAGAAAGGCTTACAAATTTGAAACCCTTCTCAATTCGATGAAATCGAAGTATTCAAACTATTATTAGTAGAGAAATAGATTACCAACACTAAAAATAGGCCAATACTAGAACAATCATTACTATATTGGGAAAATAAATGGTCAAATATGCAAAGAATTAGAAGAGTTATTGACAACCACAATAAACTAGTGAGAGCATGCCACAAGGAAGTAGTTCTTATTCAAGATTTAAAGGTAAAGCCTTCTAAAATTGTAAAGCAAATAGGAACAAGAGAAAACTATGCAACAACAATAGGGGATGGATATAACTCCATGCTTTAGGCTTGACTTCACGATAGAATAAATTTCACAAAAGATGAACTAGGAGGATAAAGTAGTGAAGGGTTCAAATTACTATATTTTGTAAATTGTTGTCTAAGCTCTTTGAGGAAAAACCAATTTGGCAAAAACAAACCTTGTAGGAATATTTGGTAGATGATGGACTAAAAGTTACATATGATTATTTGAAAAGGGTTATTTTTAGAAAAAAAACACATTAGTTTGGGTGTGGGTCATATTAGAAATGGTTAATCCCAGCAAATAAATAAGCAAAAACCAAGATTTAATAAACAAACAAGTTGATAATCACCTTCAAGAATGAAGATGAATCACTTAATAGAGCCTTTCTTAAGCAATCAGAGCTACTAAAATGTCCTGCTCTAAATAAATGGTAAACACAAAATAGATTCACAGTAACCAATTTAATTAAAAAATTGTTGCTAGCTAAACCACAGTTGACGATTGAACAAAAAAATCAAATTGGTCAGAAAGAACCTACATAATACATATTAGAAATGACTTCAAAAAATACCAAAAACAATTCATCAAGCCATTGAGAGCTATCGTATCAATAAAAGAAAAAGATGAAGATAAACTCATAAAAAATTGGAAACTCTAGTTTAGTGACTTCCCTTCCACAGAGAAGAAATAGAACAATAAAGATAGTTATCTCATACTGACAATTGTTTTACAAGATAAAAATAATTACTAAAATAAACTATTGAGTCATCAAAGAAAGTGCTCATATTAACACCAAAACAAATACATTATACCTACAACTTACATATGAAATACCAAAGATCATATATCAGAAGTATAAGCTCAAGACAGAGATAACAAAATAGAATAATAACATCTTGAGGGCATAGAGATTACAAAATATAGCCAAACAAGGTTTTACTAGTTCTAGTGGGTATAGACAAGGATGTTTGCATGGTCTTTGTTGCCGACAATGCACGAGCAATACTGGACTAACGACTGAAGAAGGCGTCCATACTTCATCATGAGCTAAAGAATACAATATTGTTAGCAAAGACATTTGCAATGGATAAAGATCAAATGGGATACTAGCTAGAAGCATCCACAAAAAAAAAAGTGTTATAATGTTGATGAAAACAAACAAACAAAGTGTTACTTACACAAAAGTTGTGTGCTACAACCCTCACCACGTTCACCATGTGATGTCACAACTATCACATATTTCTATACAAGAACACATAAAAATAGAGATCATGATCCATAAGATACTATAAAATATTAACATCTATTGAACTTCTATTATTGCTTTAGTCGAATTACTGCTTACCTTCAAAGATTGGATTCTACTGTCTAATTATTTTCTCAATGCCTCTTTCTCCTCGCTTGTGTCACCCTAAATGATAATGTTAACAATTTCATCAGTGTATCTTTGTTTAATTTGTTGGGTGATGAACACAGGGTCAACACTAAGGGCGATGTCATGTGGAAATGATGCCTGTATTTTAGATCGCATTTGATCAGCAGTCATTCTAGCTTTTTCCTATCATTTGTGACATCAAATATTAGTAAATTTTTATCAAAATAACTCCAAAGCCATAAAAAAAAAATATAATAATAATAATAATATGACATTTGCT
This sequence comes from Cupressus sempervirens, assembly GCA_028749045.1. NCBI lineage: Eukaryota > Viridiplantae > Streptophyta > Pinopsida > Cupressales > Cupressaceae > Cupressus > Cupressus sempervirens. Next base: position 81,082,527 of record CM053784.1, read on the forward strand.
TCTATATTAACATTAAAAATTACAATAATTAATTTTTATCTCCACTAAAGGTGTTTGAGATGGTGCATCCATGTCACCCTGTGAGAAAAAATTAGTAAGTCTTAGAAATCAACAATGAAATTAAAGTAATAGACTTACCAAAAATAATAATAATAATAAACTAGATTGTATATGTAAATCATTTGTCTTAAGTTAGCCAAAAATTTCATTTATCATAGTTAACATTGATCCTACCTAGACATTTCATTGATCATCATGATTTTCATCCGTGTCATCATCATTATCATCATCATCATCACCATCATTGTACTTGTCACTTTGATCATCGTCGTCACCACCACCATCTTAATCGCCATCATCATCATTACCATCATCACCATCTTCATCACCATGATCATGATCATCATCAACATCATCATTATCACCATTATCGTCAACATGAGAAAAATCATCACCATCTTATTCTTCTTCATCACTAGATAACTATCATTCTTGATAATCATTTACTTTGTCTTGTGCTTCTTCAATATCTTCTTCTTCCATCACATTATACTTTACTGGTCTTCCCGTTGGGTCATCTCTAACAACAAATGATCAACCTAGTTTGTGTGGAACACCAAACTAAAATGCTTGCTCGCATTGGCTTGGAAGACCATAGAGCTCATCTCTGACTGGCTCAAATGACCTTGTATTAATCATAGTAGATCCACTATCATGTTCAATAACAATCCTATCTGGATCATTTTGATTCAGTAGTAGCCTAAACCATTTGATGAAAAATAGAACTATTTTGAATGAATTAAAGTCGCACTCAAGTATATCATCCAAAATGCCATAGTATCGATTTTTAGATTGTTGAGAATGTATCTCAGCTCTAGATGAAATATTGGTGACCATGAAGACATCACTTATCCTAGAATCACACATTTTCTTCATTTTGTCTAACTTTTTTTTGCAAACTTTATAGCCATGGTAGTACATAGCTTTGTGGTGTTTGACTTGAAATTATTCAAACATGTCAAGATTATTTGCATCAATGTGTGAGTTGATATTAAACTTATGTCTCATGATTAGTAATCTTATGCGTATCTTTATATCTCTTAAGCCATATACTAGATCAAGTACCATTAGCATAATATTGGAATCTTTATTACGATGAGCTTCTTTAACCAACAATGAAACACCATCTCATGTTAATAAATGATCATTTTTTGAGACTATTCAATCCATACCGTCATTCAATTAAGATTGTTTATAATATACAAATGTAGTGCATCCCACTCATGACCAACTATAAAAAAAAAAATTTACATCAGTTACAAAAAACATATATATATATATATATATATATATATATATATATATATATATATATATTGATGATGGATAAGAATTATTAAACTACAAAAAAATAACTTATAATTACCTCTCACTCTCCTCAATCTACCTTTCCTCGTCAAGTACTCTCATTCGAATTTGTCATTAGAGTTGGGATCTCAAATGCGATCTATATGAATATCTACTGTAAATTTTGAAAGATATTCACTAGTGTACACCATGGTCTAGTATACCATATATCTTTCTACCATAGCACCCTCAAGACGTGCTCTTTGTCGAACTAAGCCCTTCATAAATTTCAAGTGTTTCTGAACCATCCACATTGACCTAATTTGTACAGGTTCACACAATTCAATCTCTTCAACTTGATGTATGAGGTAGTGTTATTGAGCATTAAAAAAGGTTGGAGGTAAACACTTTTGAATTTCACACATAAGCTGTGGAATTTTTCTTTTCCAATATTTTATATTTTTTTATCAATTTCTTTAGATGATAACTATCCAAAAGAGATTCAATGCACAAAAACACATAAATGAGATTTCAAAAAAACTAATACAATAGATTTCAAATAAAAAGCTATAAATCTAAGAAAAAACACTTATAACCTCGTGTATTTTCTAATATCATATATAACTTGTTTAATACTATTTTCAAACTAGTGTGGAAGGGATAGAGGTAGGACGTACTACAACCATTAAAAAATTATCATTTTAATATATTATTAAATAATACAATAGGTAGTACTTTTAATTGTATAAATATACTATAAATAGAGAACATGATTTACCTTGACGAAGGTATGACAATTATGTGTTTTCAACCTTGATCCAAAATCACCCTTCTTTGAAAGAAGAGTCCTTATACTTGCAGCAAATCCTGTTGAAAATTTTCCTTTTTTTATGACTTCTTTTAATGCATCACTTTGTTGCTCCATTAATAACCAAGGAAGGACACTTGTATTTATACGGTCTCCATTGCTATTTGATTCAATAAAATCTTTTACTGCATGATTGGATTCATGAATGTCATTACAAATTTTGGCAATTTATTCTCTATCACGCCTTTCATCCAACATTTTTCATAGTGTTTCTATTACATTCTTTCCAATATGCATAGCATCAAACAAAAGCATGATTGGGAGATCTTGTAGTATAGTAACCTACTAAATTGAGTAGGATAACTTTTCATTCCTCTAAGAAATTGGTCATTAATGCCTTAACGACCTTCACGAGCATCAATTACAACATTAGTAAATATAAGACAATATCAAAATACAAATTTTAAACTTCAGATGACAAATTGGACATTACCTCGACGATTTAGTTGATCGTATTCCAACTTATATAGATGAGGTGCCATTCTTCGTGGCCTTGATGATGTCTCTTCTTTCCTATTGAAAATATGTTTTCAACAATTTGATACCTATGATTATCATGGAGAAAGTGCATAAACATTGGTCTTAGATGATTTTGACATTTGAGTGTGAATAAACTTAACCACTTTCTACATTAAAGTTGAGTACACTATGTATGTTGAGCCACAGTGTGCGCTAAGTCAAATTTCCAATAGGTGTCAAGCAGTATATAAGTGTCGAGTGATATATAAGTACTGAGTGATATATATAGGTGTCAAATCACAATTGATGTTGAGCAAGTCTGAGTGTTTCATATGCCAAGTGAGCCAGAATCATACATGTGTCGAGCAAGATAGAGTGTAATAGGTGTTGAGCAAACTAGGATAGTATATGTGTTGAGCGCCGATAGTCTAGTATGTGTCAAGTAACATAGAATCAACATATGAGTTTGTGCCCTCACAAACTCAAATGTAAACCATTTTTAGAGCTGACATAGAAAGATTTCGAAAGAGAAAAAGGATAAGAACAAATCTTTTACGTTTCCTATGCATTCAGCATGTAGCCAATCAAAAAAAATGGAGAAGGCATGCAACCAATGAAGAAAATACAAGGAATGAGTGGGAACTTAAGATTCAATATGGATCGTAGATCCATACCTAACCCTAAGTCTTCACAATCTTTAAAAGGTCATCGAAAACCCCATTGCATATGTGGAAGAGAGCAGTGTATGAGAAAACTATAGTGAAATTTAGTGTGAAAGTGAGAAAGACTTAGAGGAATAGAGCAACAATTACATATCCAGTTGATTAGAATAGTACAAAGGACAAGGGACACGATCCGATATTGATAGGTTAGCTTAATAGCTACTTTGTAGATCCTTTGAAGAGGTGACTAAATCCTTTAATAGGGTAACACTTCATGTAAAGTGTTTGTAAATCCTTTAACCAGGTCACTATTGACATAGTGTAAAGCTTTTAATAGGGTAGGCCTTTCATAGGGCAGACAATTAGAAGTGGTCAAACATTTATTGTTGCAGTGATTTTTGTGGGTATCATCCCCACCCCAATTTTACCTTCTTATTCTTGGAGGTTTTTTGGGTTACCAAATTCGGTGTTATGTGTTATTGCATGTGTTTACTTTATGTTCATTTATATGTTTACATGCATGCAATTTACTTTTCAATTATTTGATTTAAAGAATTATAAAAGGTGAAAGGTGTGATACTTCTGATTCACACACCACCCGCCCCCCCCCCCCCCCCCACACTTAGAAGTACTCTTCCCATTTTGAACATTCCAACAATTGGTATAAGAGAAAAGGTTCTTACAAGGAGAAGCCTAACCACTTAGAGAAAAGATATGAAGATGGAAGTCTTCAAACTTGGGAAGATCATAGACAATCATATGATTGATGTGCACACAAATTGGAAGAAGCTAGAGAAGAATTGAGAAAGTCCTTAAAAAGAAGGAATGATATAGCCATAGCTGAAAATGACATACACTACAAGGAGATTGATAACACAAAAGTGTTCTCAAATGAAGATTCCAAGAAATTGTATACAACAATAGCAGAACTAATGGAGAAAAATAGAGCATAAGCTGAAAAAATCAGATTACTCAAGCTTGAACAAGAATCACAAGCTATAATGCTTTGTGAAGTGACTGGTCAAAAGAAGAGAGCCATTGAAGACAAGGTCATGATAGAAGATGGCGAGAAATCTTACCAATAGACTAGAGGAGAAGACAATTGAGTTTGAAAGGATCTCAAATATGTAGTTAGACACCTTAAGTCAGATGATGAATGCTCATCATGCGCTAAACATGAAGGACATTGAGATTTCCACTCTAATAATGCAGAATGAATTGAAGAGAGAAAAGGAGATAGCAAAAAGCTTCAACAAACCCAATGAGGCTATCAAGTACTTTGAGCAACTACTGAAATCACCAAGGGCTAGTAATGATACTTTAGGATTTGGTTACACCAATACTAAACAAGGAGAATCATTCAAGACTACAAAAGAAAGGAGTAACAAAAGTAAAAACACTAAACCTAATTGTCATTTATGTGGTAAAAAGGGACATACCTCTAATGTGTGTAGGAGCAAGAATAGTCATCAGCATGATAAGCCTACAAATGCAAGCTTTTGTCACAAGTGCAAAAAGCAAGGACATCAAGCACATGACTATAGAACCAAGACCATAAGGACACAAAGATTTGAAAGTCACTACTACAACTACCAAAAATATGGACATAGATCATTTGAGTACAGATCAAAGCCTATGTGGACACCTAATCAACGTGCAAGAAGAACCAACCATGCACATCACTACAACTGGTATTAGAACACTAGGTATAGCTATCACTATTGTCAGGAGTATGGACACATTCCATAAAATTGCATTATAAGGACACATTTTAGAGGGAGTTATAGCATGTGGCTAAGCCAAACTACATGTTTTAGTTACTTGAAAACTGGTCATATCAGTAGGAATTTCCCAACAAAGTCAAAAGCACCCAAGAAATAAGTCAATAAAGGAAAAGAAAAGGTTAATGTTGAAAAAATTAGAAGGCAAATGAATAAAACCTTGAAGAAGAAAGATGAGTGTAGCACATCAAATGGAGAGATCACTTCACCCAAGAGGTCAAGTGATCACAGTTCATCCAACTAAGCAAAAGAAAGGTGTATGGGACTAATATAAAAAGTTATATCATACATTAGTTCCAAGACAAAGAAGCACTACAAGGAAGAAATCTGTATGAGTAAAGATGCCGGGACAAAATTTAAAATTTTTGCAAATATTGTTGAATTGTCCTCAGATGCCGAGTAAAGCTCCAATGGATGTCGAGTTTCTAATAACAATTGAATTGCTAGTTGAAGCCGAGTGAAGAAGAGAACTAGTGGAAGCTGAGTAAATGAAATACAATGGGAGCCGAGTCATGTTGAATCCTTCAAGTGCTGAGTTTACAACTATATGCACTAAGCATTTAATGCTAGGTTTTGACAGGTATAAGGTTGAATTTCACTCATTTTCATGCCATTTGAACATAGAGAAAAGACAAAAAGAGCGAAGAAGTGATCAAGCAGGAACCTAACAACCATTTTCCTAGATTTCAACAACAATTCAGCACAGATTCATCAATTCAAAGGTATTTATCAAGTTTCGAGCTACGTAGAAGTTAAAAGTTTTAATACATTTAAACCCTAGTTTGGTAAAATGGTCTCTAGTTCAAGAAACCCCAAAGGAAAAGAGAGTCATGAGGTCCACTTAGTTAGCAATAAGGTAAAGCAACCCAAATTTAGGCCAATCCCTGAAGTTGCCTACATAAATGACCTAGCTAGTGCATTATCCATCATTCCACCTAAAGTTGTCATGGTTCAAGATGTGAGAAAATGTTATAACTGCAAAATTGGTGCCATAGGTGATCTTGAAATCTTCCATGCCTATGACAAGTTATGTGACAACAGGATATTGAAAGATGAATTCCAGATTGTTGAGAAAAAGGGTTTGACGAAAACCCTAATTTTTCCTACGGTGTTTAAGACTGAATGGATTCACATTGTTTGGAGTTGAATTCATGATGGTTTCCTATGGTTGGAGACAGGACCTATAAAGATTACAAAAAGGATAGTACATAGGGTTACAAGACTCCCAACCCTAGATCGGCCAAAGACCTTGAGAAGCGATAGAAAGGAGGTCATTGAGAAGAATATAGGAGCCAAATAGAGCAATAGGGGAAAGACCATAGACACTATAACTGAACCCCTACTTGACTTTGTTGTGAGAATAATTGCATACAAATTCTACCAATCAAGTAGACTGAACGACGTACCTTGCATAGCTGTTGATGTAGCTTACAAGTTGGTAAAGAAAGATCATACCTATGATCTGGCAGAACTAATGCTTCAGCAAATAAATGAAAATTTGGGAGCTATAAGAAGATCCAAGGGAGCACGATGCAAATTTGGATCAATATAAGTCTACATATTCTTTTATGTGATGGAAGAATTATCTTCAATTAGGAAGGTAAATTGGAATTCCAACAAGTCTACATTCACACAAATTAATGAGTTCATTGATCAAATGGGAGATAATTTTGAGGTTCAGATGACTAGTTATTTTGAGGACTTCAAGAAGTTCATGAAGCAGAGAATGAGAATAATAGTCTCATTAGTAGAGCAACATGTCAATGACATATGTTTCTTGGTTGACATTGACTACACCTACATCCAGGCAACAATACCAAGAGTAAGATGGCTAAGGCCATTGGGATATGAGCTTGATGTAGATGAAGCCTCAACAACAATTACAACATTGCTAGCAGAAGAGATAGACAAGAAGGCTCTTCACTTTGGAACATATGATTTTTTCAAGTCCAAAGTTGAGACTAAATTAAAAACAACCATTGTTATCAAGAAGAAAGATAAGATGGTAAAGAAGATAAAGAAGCAATTTGGAGCAAGCATTGAAGGATAAGTAGGTGAAGAAGAAGAAGAAGTAGTAGAAGAAGAAGATAGTGAAGAAGAAGAAGAGCAAGGGCAAGGCCCAATAGAGCTGACACAAGATTTAGGAGAAGACAAGGAGGAAGGTATCGAGGGAGAAGAAGCTAAGAAAACACCTATACCTGCCGAGCAAAAGAAGATAAAGGCAAAAACTCAGCCTACAGCTCAGCCCAAGCCTAAGAAGGTCACTAAGCTAGCTCTAGCAACAAGGGCCACTACAAGAGCATCCACTCAAAAGGTTAAAAAAGCATCAAAAGAGAGGAAGAAAGCCATTGAACAACCTGTTGAAGAGCCAAAGAAGAGAAGTAAGTATGTGGCACAACCAGATATAGATGATGAAGAAAGAACATAATCATAGGATATCAGCCAATTTAGAGTGGTAAATCATCCTCCTAAATTTGCAATTGACAAACTTTGTGAAAAGATTAGGAGTGCAGATTTGAATAATTTAAAGACTCTTGATTTTAATAAGCTTAGTAGAGAAGAGAAAAATAAAGTAGAGGAATCTGTGTATGCCATGATGACAAAATTTAAAAAAACACCTCTAGAACTTGACAATACCATGCCCAAGGAATTGTATGAGATAATTGAGAATAAATGACATTATTATCTAGAAATGGAAAGGGAGATCAAAGAATCTACCTTGGCTCAAGTAAAGCCTGACATGACAAAGGGTCAAATAACAAAGGCAAATAAGAAACATGGTGGAAAATTTGCACCCAAGTATAGAGCTTTTAGCATCCTTCAAAACAAGATTGAGGATGTAGTGAATAAATCCACACAATTGTGGAAAATAATATATAAGATAACTGATGACAAGGTAGAGGAAGCAAATAAGGCAGAAACTAGTGCCAAGGAAAAGATAAAGGAAAAGAAAATAGAGGAGAAGAAAGGAGAGGAAGAGAAACAAGAGGAGGAGAAGCAAGCAACAACAAGAGATGAAGAAGAAAAGAAGAAAGAAGAGGAAGATAAGAAAGTTGAGGAGGATAAAGAAAAAGGTGAGGAGGAAGCAAAACAGAAGGAAGAAACTATGGCAACAGCTGAACAACAACAAGAAGAAGAATAGAGTGTGCAAAACACACAAATGCCACCTCCCAGTCCACCTCATGTAACCATTACACCTACAGAGATAATAATCATTAAGGATGTTCCTGACAACTCAGCTCAGAACATCAATCCCCTTACTGTAGAGGATCTCTCAAAGATTCTTCACCAATCCACTCTATAGACATAGTTATTGTTAGGATAAACCACAGACAGAAATAAAACTACATGCAAATATAACCAATAACAAAAAATAATAAATCACATAGAAATGAACACAAGGCACCAAGATTTAACGTGGTTCACCCAATCCTTGGGCTACGTCCACCAAACAGCAAAGTCCGATCTTATTACAATCCAGTGACTACAACCTGATTACAATTTGTAATCCCTTACAGCTCAATACCGCCACAAGAACCAATTTCGCATCACAACATAATGAAAAAAAATACCTAACCCTAAACCCTTTTATACAAGTATTTTATGCCATTTTAGGGTTACAACATGTCGGCCATATGTTGGCCATAACTTTAGTGGCGAATCTACGAATGGCGAATAGTACCAAAAAAATTGCTATGAATGGCGAATCGTACCAAATTTTTTTTTGGGGGCGATGCCCCAAACCCCACTAATTATGAAGTATGTATAGTAATTTCCTGGTCAGTCACCATAATCTAACAGTTATGCATAAGCCCTATATTGGTGAGTGTAGATGAGTTACAAAAGGTAGTAGCAACGCCACAAAGAGAAAATGTGAAACCAAAGGAACCACCTTTCACCTATATAGCTACTTGCATAAAAATTATGATACTTCCACCACCACCTCCACCAAGTGCAACAAATGATACTATTCAGAAGCCAAGTGTAGTGGAAGGTAAGTCAGATGAGAAGGAGGATACATCAAGAGAAAAGGAGGAAGCCGCCATACAGATATTGGTGGAACTACCAAAGACTGGCACTCCTACAAAGACCGTTCATAAGCTGAGCATTGAAGTCACGCCTTTTCAAATTTCAACTCCAAGCTCGAGTTCAACCAGAGTGGTAAGGGTACTTCACTATGGAGACCCTGAATTAGATGAAGATATTGTAATACCCTCCTATGATTCCAAGACCATCACAATGGTGCAAATCAATGGAATGCAAAATGCATTAGATAGAAGGATGAAGCAGAAAGTACTCAGGAAGGAGTTCAAACACAAGAAAGCACTACATGACATTAAGGACATCTTTATGGATGCCTTTAGCTTGCAGTCACCAGATGAAGCAAAGCCAATAATAGAGCAACTACCAGATATAGTTGACCAGGTGACCAATGAAGACCAAGATACGAATGTTAAACTCATGGAATGGTCAAAGAGAAAATTTCAAGGAAAAGTAAATGAGAAGATATCAAGTGGAATAGCACTTGAACAAGTAGAGTTGGCCAAGAAAATAGACAAGGTCAAAGTTGTACTTGAGAACATTTTCTCATTGTACAGAAGCTGTATGATTTTTCCAAGTTCACACAAGAAACAAATCAGAGAATAATGAGCTTGGAAAGAAATTTGAAAATTTCTAGCATGCAACTATTAAAGGATCCAGCTCAAAGTGAGAAGCATTTTGCACAATCACTTTACACTCAAAGGGAGTTAGCTATACTTATAGTAGAGAAAGCCAATATTAAGGCTAAATTGATGCAAATTCAATCCTCTATCGCCCCACATTTGGAAGTCCTCCACAAGGAGCAAGTATATGCTGAAACAGTTCTAAAGAAATATCACAATATTTCTACACTTGATAGACTTGTACACCTTGCTGTAGAGACTGCCATCCAACACAAGTCACTTGACATTGCTTTGGAGAATTGGGATGAAGCTCTGAAAACAATAATGGAGGTAAATAGTAACTTTTTGGCTAAGTATGGTATTACTCCTTAGAACCCTTTGATATAAGTGTCAAAAAGGGGGAGATTAAATAATGTTTTGAGGAAGATTGGAAGATAGGGGGAGAAATAATATAGATAAATACTAAATTTTGATTACATTCTTTTATGGGGAGATATATTGTTTTGGGGGAGATTGAATAAAACATCATATAGGTACAAACTACAGATATAGAGCAAAGGAAAAAGAGCATTAGGCACATTCAACACAAAATTTTGGTTGCAAGAATGTCAAGGCACAATTAGCTCAGGGAGAGTTATAAGGTATTTTGAACAAATTTTGAAATTTTGTGGATAAGGTACTCATCAGGACATATTAGTAATGATTAGTTAAGTGGTTTTGACACTCATGTCAAAGGGGGAGATTGTTGGTCTTAGATGGTTTTGACATTTGAGTGTCAATACACTTAATCCCTTTCTACATTGAAGCCGAGTACACTATGTATACCAAGCCATAATGTGTGTTGAGTCAGATTTCCAATAGGTACCAAGCAGTATATAAGTGCCGAGTGATATATAGGTGTTGAGTCACAGTGGATGTCGAGCGAGTCAGAGTGCTTCATATGCCAAGTGAGCCAAAATCATACATGTTCTGAGCAAGACAGAGTGTAATAGGTGTTGAGCAAACCAAGATAGTATATGTGTCGAGCACCAGTAGTCCAATATGTGCAAAGTAACACAGAATCAACATATGAGTTTGTGCCCTCACAAACTCACATGTAAACCATTTTTGGAGCCGACATAGAATGATTTCGAAAGAGAAAAGGGATAAGAATGAATCTTTTACATTTCCTATGCAATCAGCATGCAACCAATCAAAAAAATGGAGAAGGCATGCAACCAATGAGGAAAATACAAAAAATGAGTAGGAACTTAAGATTCAATATGGATCATAGATCCATACCTAACCCTAAGTCTTCACAATCTTTAAAAGGAGGTTGAAAAACCCATTGCATATGTGGAAGAGAGCAGTGTATGGGTAAACTATAGTGAAATTCAGTGTGAAATTGAGAAAGACTTAGAGGAACAGAGAAAAAATTACATATCCAGATGATCAGAACAGTACAAGGGACAAGGAACATGATCAGCTATCAAATCTCAGAGGATCAAGACTAGAAGGAGCAAATCAAATGCCTGAAATCAGCAATTGAAGATTGTAAGCAATCAGGTCAAATATTCTTAATACTTTCTAGCCATTGTATTAGATAAGTGAAAATCCTATGTTGATAGGTTAGCTTAACAACTACTTTGTAGATCTTTTGAAGAGGTTCGCTAAATTCTTTAACAGGGTAACACTTCATGTAAAGTTTTTGTAAATCCTCTAACCAGGTCACTATTGACATAGTGTAAAGCCTTTAATAGGGCAGGCCTTTCACATGGCAGAATGTTAGAAGTGGTCAAACATCTATTGTTGTAGTGATTTTTATGGGTATCATCCCCACCCTAGTTTTACCTTCTTATTCTTGGAGGGTTTCTGGGTTACCAAATCTAGTGTTATGTGTTATTGTATGTGTTTACTTTATGTTCATTTATATGTTTACATGCATGCAGTTTACTTTTTAGTTATTTGATTTAAAGGATTAGAAAAGGTGAAAAGTGTGATACTTCTAATTCACCCCCCCTCTCTCAAAAGTACTCTTCCCATTTTGAATATTCCAATAGTAAACTCATCGAACATGTACTTTCCTAAACTTCTCAAATGATGAGATTTCATCTTCGGACCACAAACTAGACATGCAAATTTTCTCTTTGTCTGAAGACCTAAAAGATCATATACAATTGGATCATGTACAATAATCATGTGCAACTTAAGCATATGATAGTAATGTGTAAGCACTATAACAGACAAAAATATGTGATTTTAATAATATAACATACCACAAAAAAGAGTTAGCCCAGGGGCATCATGTATTATCCATACAAATATTGCATGGAATTGAAATTGTCGATGTCCTATCGGTCTAGAGATGTCATACATAGTGACACCATTCCATAACTTCAACAACTAGTCAGTTAAGGGCTCAATATACAAGTTCATATCTTTAATTTGGTACTTTCCTAGTAATTGAATGAACATAAACATTACATAATTATTATGACCATTTTCATGCATTGTTTATAAATTAATTTAGATAACTATAAAATGAAAAAATACCTGACACAATCATTAACAATATTATGTGCTCCCTCTTTATGGACATCCAAGCAGGAATGTTATTGTTAATAACAAAAATGGGCCACACTGAGTAAATAGATCTCATATCCCCATATGGATTGACACCGTCTGCTGCCAATGAAAGCTGCAGATTATGAGGTTCTTCTTTAAAGTGTGACCATGTTTCTTCTATCTCTTTAAATATAGAACCATTGGTGGGTAGTTGCATAATGTCATCTTGACTTCTATTGTATACATGGTAATCCATAAATTGTGCCAAACTAGTGCACCTGAATAATAGTTGAAGATGTGGAATAATGAGAATGTACTAAAGAACCTTGAGGCACCTTTTTTGTTATTTGATCTAACCAATATCTACTAATATGACAATTAGGGCCATTTGTTGCAAATTCATGTTGATTATAATATAGAATGTGATCATTGGGACATGCATGTATTGTCTAATACTTTATTCCAATCTGATCCATAATGGTAGATAATTCTCAATACAGACGAGGTAAAATGTTTGATGGTGGTAACAAAAACTCACTAATCAACCTATAACAACAAATATGCATTGTTAATATAATGAATAGTAATTGTATGCTAACATTGAAGATGATAGAAATAGCATACCTTAGCATACGTGACATTGCTACATTGGATATACCATTTATAACCTTTAAGTTCACCAACAACACTATAGTCGAGACTAGAGTTTTTTGGGATCCTTCATATAAGGGGTCGTGTGCCTTCTCAAGTAAAGGTATATCAAGACCATCTTCATCATCATTATCAGATTTGCTAGTACCATCATTGTGAGCGTCTTCATCACCTGCCCCAACACCATCTTCTTCAATCATGTCCTCTAACACATTATCTTCTTCCATGGGAGTGTTATGCTCATCTTGGATATTCACACCTCCATGTTTCTCCAATAGCAAATCCACACTCAGCAATGGACGAAAATTGTGGCCTCCTTCAATGTGACCATGTTGCCTACAATGACTCTGAGCTGTTATGATTAGAATTCTTTGATTCTTTACCCTTTCACTTTTTGCAAGGACAATAACATTTATCAAGTTTTCTTCAGAACTGAGCCCACAATGCAGCCATTGTCTCATTATTTTGTTCTGGGTTCATATTGTCAAGCATGGTCTATCTTCACAGGACAATATATCTACAAATAAATTGGACATGTTGTAGTTAATGTTTATACCTACACATATGGAAATTTTTGATTAATATTTTCAAATGTAACTAAAATGATCCTATAATTTCTAGAAGGCCTAGATGTTTGCAAAATGTGGATTTATAGAAAATGTATCTTAATTATTTGCAAAACACCTCAAAGAGATGTCACAAGGTGAAAGTTACTTAGGTGCTATCAGCAGCATGCCTTGACTAATCCTGATTTCAAAAAGTAATAATTTTCTTTGAATTTAAGATTCTATTTGATGCTAGTACTTTTAGACTAGAAAAGAAATATTTTAATTTCTTAGAAATTCTACCAAATGGGGTTACAAGTAGAGTGGGTTTAATCATGGAGGAAACTCTGTAGTTAAGTGCGCTCGAGTTAGAGTAGTACTAAGATGGGGTGACCTTCTAGAAAGTCTATGGTTCACCTCTGTGAGCATTACCTAGATCTAATGAGTGCTAAGTGTTCTACATGAGAAACAGGGTTTGTATAAGCCACTGCTCATGAAATATGAATCAATGAGTTTGACTCAAAAACTACAGAGTTGAATTATGGTAGCAATATCACAAGGAAAATTAAAATTAAAACATAAAGATCTTCTACTCATAGATCTACCAAATTGGATAGCTAAAGTAAGATATAGTGCTCAGTATCTTCTAACTATGTACATGCAGTATCTTCTGATTATGCAAATGCAATATCTGCTTGTTGCAAAGTTTCCAAACACCAAATGTTGCAACAGATCTTTGCTTAGAAATATTAATAGAAAATAATGTTTCTGACCAAACTAGAAAGTTCAATTGAATTACAAAAATAGGTGAAATAAAGTAAAATTCAATAATCTATGATATCCAGCTAGTACGTGGTCTACAGAGTTTGATTCACTTTTTATAATTAGCTCTTTATGCATTTTTTTCAACTATGAATTGTGTTGGTAGCATATAACAAAAAATACATATTAATTTATGATCAATGATTTTGTGTGAGTTTTATATAAAAAGATGACAATAAACAGTATACAATGAATTGCAAAAAAAAACTTCAGGAGAAACCTCGAGTGAAGTCTAGAATACTGAATTTCCAATAGGAAGGAATTGGAAAAAAAATAGCACACACCATTTAAACATAAGTATATTTTATTAGATAGGGAGATACACCTTGCCTATACGTGGCCTCTCATTAACCTTTGCAAGGCTATTTTGAATATGTGTTACTGCATGGACCAATACAAATGAGTCTTAAGGTAGTCACTCTACTGAGTTATAATAAATGAAATACAAAATCTATAGATTATAGGACACATGACAGTCTTAATAAAAGAATAGAAATTACAATAGAACAAAGGTTTACTTTTATTTCAATTGACAAGATTTATTATACATGCAATTTATAATGTTTGTATTAGATAAATTATAAAATTGAATTTAAAACTTTTATTTTCATCATTCTAACTAGATTAAGGATTAAAAACAAGGATAATTTTGTATGTAGTATAAAGGATAGGTTGAAGCATTTGGAAAACTTTTGTGCATATATCAGATTTTATTTGACAATGAGGAGAATATATTTTTTTATTCATATTGTATATAAGATTAATTAGTATTTAATTATATTTCTTTCTTGCTTACACTCTCAATTGAAAGAGCTATTGTTATAAAATTGTTGACAAGTTGGAGAAAAAAGATGTTAAATGTGGTATTGTTGCCAAGTTTACTTTTTAAATAGTGGCTTAAGTCAAATGAAATACTTGACTAATGATTGGTGAAAATAAATCTCTCAAGATGATATGAAACTTTTGGTGTATCAAATAGTCGATACCTATTGATAAATAAAATCATAATATATTTTATTAAAATAAATTATTTGACACTTATTTCTATCAAATAGACTCTTATCCTTTATATCATCAATGCTAGAAACTCAAGTAAGGTGCTGATTGCATTCATTGACTTCACTGATTGCAAGCAATGGGGGCTTGTTTCCTAAAGTCCTAGGACATGTCTAATGCTATGAAATGTTTCCAGAAGCCATGGGAGCAGGCATGAGACAATTGATGTCAGGCTTACTACTTATGTATGTGAGACAAATTGTAGAGGAAAGCCTATTAGCTAATCATGTTACAAATTTGTGACTATATGATAACAAAGAATGAAAATGGCTTTCACTTATAAGCCTGCACTACATATTTGTGTAAAACCAGGAAAGAGTTGGTAGAATCTCGCCACAATATATTACAAAGAGGTAGTACATTGGATGATAAGTATTGTCATAGATGCATTAGCTATGAAAATTGTAGCATGCTTAAACATGTGTACAATAAGCACACATCCCTAGGGTTTGTGGGTCATTCATCAAGATTTGACTTCTAGGGTGTAGCAACATAGAACAAATTGGCTTTATGGTAAAATTCCATATTGAGATGATGAAAGCATTAAGATTCTATCTATGATCAAAATGTTGTACACCAATACAAAATATAAATTTAAGCTTTTTTTATTCAAAGTTTGGACACAAATAAATGATAGATTGTGGCTCTTTTAGTAGTTTTTGTAATGAAGTTTTTAAAAATCAATGATTAATCTTCATATTTTATTCTTACATCCATCTACAAATCTAGAAAATATTCTTATGTCTGAAACCAATCTGTCTATCTCCAAAACTCAAAGAAACACTATTAAAATCTGTGCTAGACTTGAAAAGACCTGAGCTGATCCAGTAGCCAAAGTTTTGCTATCTTAATTTAGAAACCTACAAAGGCTTCTAAATGTTTTCCTCTTTTGGTCAAACTTGTTTGAGACTCTATTAATCTTGGACGCACCTTGCTTCAGTAGCTCAAAACATTATTAAAAATAAAAGTCCCAAACACAAAAAACTTACAACACTCATCTTCATCATAAGTGGTTATTTATTCAATAGCAGCTTCTTTAAATTCTCTGTAGATTGTTTGAACTATGAATGCTATCAAATATATTGTATCACAAGCAGTTCTCCAATTGAGTATCTCCTAGGTGCAACACAACAACTGATCCATTGAAATTAAAAAATTTGCAACTTGCTACAAATTTTTGAGAAGAATTGCATTCTTTATTCATATTACTGATATTATTTTGAATTGGAAAATTATAAAAATCCAACTTATCTTGAAATATAGTTTTTAACTTGTCATGTTGAAGCCTAAAGTGACCAAGTCAATGTCAATCCCTAATCTATGAATGATGTCAAATTCATTGTATCACAAGTAGTTCTTGAATTATCTCCTAAGTGCAACACAATGACTAGTCTATTGAAAAATAAAAATTTGCAACTTGCTCTAGATTGTTGAGAAGAATTGCGTTTTTTATTCATATTACTAATATAATTTTGAATTGAAAATTATGAAAAAACAATTTATCTTGAAATATAGTTTTTAACTTGTCATGCCAAAGCCTAAAGTGACCAAGTTAGTGTCAATCCCAAAACTAGGCTCCTAATCATTTATTAACTAACTTCAAACTAATCATGTTTTCTAATGTTGTCCCATTGTTGATGAACTTCCTCTTAAATTGGAAAAGCCTCCTGCTCTCTATTTTATTGATTTTGTGTATCACTTATAGAACTCATATTACATCATAATAATAACTAACCCATGGTACAAGTTGCTTAATGTCATCAAATTGTTTCCTAAAACAATAATTTTCAACATTCTCAAGCTTGTTAAAAAATAGCTATATTTAAAATTCAAACTCTCCTTCTTAGGTAAATATTATCCTGAGAAGAGGTAGGAGGTTCTATTAATTCTTATCTTAAGTTTATTCTTCATCTTTCCTTTACCCTTGAATTGTGAATCAATGCAAGAGACTTTGACATGTTTGCTTATTGTCTAGTCAATCTATCACATTTTTCAAATGAAGTTATTAAAAATGATGCTCTTGAACTATCCATGATAGAGTAAAAGGAAGTAGAGCTAAATGATAAAAAAATTACTCGAAAAAAATAGAAATATGTATTCCTTTTTAGTTTTCTATTTCTAATAACCAGCTCAATGAGATCTCAATATTCTAAACATAGCCAAATAATATTTGATGGTAAGAAAAACATGAGTAAAAAGGGATGTAATTTATTCTTGTAATAACACAACTCTTACCCTTTTAACTAATGAAAAGAGATTTGTGTGCTTGTTTCACACCCTTCATGGATTAATAAACTCCTCAATATTAAAGAATGATCTATCTGAAACATGCACTTCAATAAAGCCTATAGCCTCATCAAGTTTATTTCCATTTGAAAATATTTGATATTATTTGGTGTAAATTAAAGAGAAATATGGAAGGATAGAATATTAGAAGAGGAGGGAGAGGTGACCCACTTTTTTTTAAATGTATAATCAAAAGGATGATGGCCCAATAGGCTCAAATATGACTTAAGCACTAAGTTACTAAATGATCGTTTGATGATAATGAATTGGAATAAGTTGTATTTGAGGAGATACAACAAATTGATGTAAGATAGAAGCCTAATTATGCTAAATGGAAACTTATAACATAATAAAAAAGACAAAAATCAGACATGAAATTGTAATGAGTGGAAATAGAAACTACATTTCATCAGTAACATAGGATTTGAATTTGAAGTTATTTTGGAGGGTATAGGAAATCTAGATGTCATATACCTGGGTATAGGATGCCTTCTCACTATATACCTTATACTTTCTCCCAAAAAATTTAGAGATCATTCATTTGATCCTATACTTTCTAGATTTGTAATAGTAGGTTTGCCACCTATTCTTTTGATTCAACATTGGGACATGCTGCATTTTTGGGTAGAATGCTGGGGAGAAAGAGAAAGAAGTTTGTGGGAATTAGACAGAGGCCATCAGGGAGATGGGTTGCTGAGATTAAAGACACCATTCAAAAGATCAAGCTTTGGTTGGGCACCTTTGACACAACAGAGGATGTTGCCTGAGCCTATGATGAAGTTGCCTGTATTCTGAGAGGGAAAAATACAAGAACAAATTTGTGGCCATCTCCTTCCATTGAAGCCCATGGGACCTCAGTGTTGCCTTGAAGGACTGCAAGGATGCTACAACTCAGACTCTAGGAAGCCAAAATAGAAACAACAATGATGGTATGATATCTGACATCAATTCTTTAATGGATCATAGTCTTTGTAATCAATTTATGCACTCAAAACTTAATCTTGAAGCTGAAATGCCAAGCTTGGAGGAGGACAATTTATCTAAAACTGAAACATCCCAAATCCATAGCCTAACCCTAGGGATGTCAAGCATGGATGGGATTTTACATTCTACAATGTCCAACAAGCCTCA
Source organism: Cupressus sempervirens (assembly GCA_028749045.1). Taxonomy (NCBI): domain Eukaryota; kingdom Viridiplantae; phylum Streptophyta; class Pinopsida; order Cupressales; family Cupressaceae; genus Cupressus; species Cupressus sempervirens. The sequence goes on from CM053784.1 coordinate 81,101,343, forward strand.
TGCTACTACTAATGATTGAAATGAAGAGAAATATCTTGAAGATCAAGATGGGTTTTTAAATCCCAGTCTGCCCATTGAGCCAAACATTAGAATGGGCCAGAGTGATGCCAATAAGGGAGCTTCCCAATTGGTCCAGACAATCCCTAAAAAGGCCTTGCCTCAGTTTATCTAGAAAACCATTTTAAACCCTGGAGTGGTTCACAAAAACCCTTATAAGGATGATACAAAAATGTTACTTTAAAGTGATACAACTAGAAAACAAACAATTAGATACACAATCACCTGTGCAGTTGTAGTTGGGTCACACACAAGATTCAAAAGCTTCTTAATGGCTTCTTTTATCTGCAAGGCAAACAATCTCTCAATATGTTTAACAATACAAAATCAATGACAAAATATTTATAACAATGACTAAAAATCCATTTGTTTGCATCTCCATACAAGCATATACAATATTTGTAAAACTCTATCCATAGAAGGTATATAGAACATTTTATTAAAAACTTTTCCAGACAATATATGTAAAACTCAATACATAGCAAGTACTTCAAACATTTTACTAAAAACTTCTCTATGCTTATGTAGGGCTAGACCTGTGGATTCAAACTCCTCTTTCTCAACTTTGATTTATTGGTCACCTGGGAAGTAGTCCTTGGACCTCATCTTAAAGGAAATTCAATCTTCTTGTGGGTGCAAGAAAACTGATGTTTCCTTGTGCAATAATGAATGTGAATGTCAAAGTGTTGATCAGTGATATTAAATGGATACCGAACAAAAGTTCCATTTTGCCTTGAATAATCCACCATATTGGATCAATACCTTTCACAGGAAAAGTTCTAGATTAGGCATTCCATAGAGACAACAATATACAACAGGAAACGAAAAGTTCAAGAAAAGTTCTTCCAGCATGAAGGTTCAAGTTTACTATTGTAAGAAGACTAAGGTTATGTATAAGATAGTCACCACCAACTATTTTCAAATTTTTTCAATGGTGTTTGCAAACCAAGGTGGTCTCTGCTTTAGCTAGAAACATTTCCAAATTGAACTGAGCCACATTCTATTATTTAAAACCTTGGTCTATCCCAGTCTAACTAAACTAGTTTGCTACAATCCATTTAGAAATGTCAGATTAGGATAGCTTAAGCTATGGAGATGAGAGGTTTACTCCACAAACCATGATAGAGGAGGAATTACTAAAGAGAAAATAACACCCAAATATCCTTTAAAATAGGGGTAACACAGTGCTGTCATGTAACATGCTTGGATAGATTAACAAGTTTTCCATAATGCCAACACTTGGTTCAATTGATTTTGCTTCAGTTGGTCCAAAAAACCCTTATAATCCATAGAGCAGTCCAGAGAAACCCTAATGAGGACTTGTCTAAATTGTTAGAAGATAAAGATGGGTCTTTGAATCCTAGCTCACCCACTATAAATAGAAGAATGGACTAGAGAAACCCTAATAATGTGGCATTTGAAATGATTGAGACAAACCCTAATAAGGAGCTATCTCAACTGCTATAGTGTGAAAGGATGCGAGGAAGAGGGTAATTTGAGTTCTTCTTTAATCTAATTTGAGTAAAAGGCTACTGTAGTCATGGCTCAATTTCGAAACTCAATATGCAAAAAGGAAGGGATCAAGTCATGAGAAGGAAGAGATCTCACTTCCTCAAAATGGGCTCCGAAATGTATAGTTTTTTTTAGCAAAATACAAAAATAAACCAATTGTGAGGACTTGCTGGAGAAACACTGAGACAAACTTACAAATTATAATGATGGATCGAATTAGAGAAATGAAAGGAATGTTGACCAAAGAAGAATGAAAATTGTAGGCTATATTCCAGTCCATCTTCAATCCATGGCATGACTTGAAAACCCTAAGCAAAACAGACTCCAGTATAGCCACAAAAATTGGCACTAAAACAACCAAAAGAGACTATAATTGCGAATGACCTTCTTGCCCGTGCTCCACCCGCCAATCTAGACGAGCAATCCATTGTTGTCAAATGAGCCTGAGGAACACCAGGTATCGGTTAAAATGTGCAGTGGCCTTCTCATAACAATGAAATAGATTGACCTTTTTAATTTTAACATATGAAGCCCGTGTTCGTCGAAATTTCGACCAACACGGGCATTGATTTTTTTAAAAAGATATTTTTCCTTGCATATTCCAACCAATCTAAAACATTTTAATAGATGGTCAAAAATTTTGGTCTAAAAATGGGGTCAAATGTACTAGTGCTTAGACCAATCACTACTACTATAGTCTTAGGGCTTACTACAAATAGAGACCTTTTCCCCCTCCCAAGGCACTGTGATCTTCTGTAAAAGACTTGGATTATAGTCTTTCATGTCATCCACAAAAGAAACCATCTACATCTATTCTAGATTATTTCCCAAACATTAGGCTCATTTTAAAACTATTTTCATGTATCTTCTTTGATTTGATAAAGAACCTGACCTATCTTAGCCATAGAACTGAAAAATCATAGCAATCACCCTACTAAAAACCTTGGGCCTATTGAAACCATGATACCTCAAATGGTTGCAGTTACTACAAAGAATGTTCCACTGTAAATTAGGAAACTCACAACCCAAAATAGAGAATATGAGAATTCTCAAAATCAAAGAAAAAAGAAAGGAAACAATTATCTTAATTTTTATTAAATGCATTATCATCAATAGTTTAATTGGTGCAATCTTGCATGATCACCACACTATCCTCTATAGGGATACTCTATCTCTTTTTGTATTTTAATGTACTCTATGTACTTACCCAGAGAAGCCAACCCGCTAGCCGAATGATTTCCTTTTCAACACGTATGATGACAAGTCACTTCATCCACCGAAGCAAGTGTTGGAATATTTAAGAAAGGTGATATGTTGAGAGGGGGTGAATCAGTGCCTCTTAACACTTTTATTCCTTAATAACTTCCACCCTCTTGATTACCGAACTCAATTTGTGTGCGAATTCATAATAATATTTAATGAATAACTTTAAGGATAATAATAATAATAATATCACAAGCATTCATCAACACATTTAATACACTTGACACACATATTTGGTCATGTAGAAACCCTTGGTTAGAGGGAAAATTGTGTTGGGGATGGTACCCACAAATCCTTCACTACTATACTAATAAGGTTGCCAATTAGGACATACAAAGTCCTTACTTCTAGTGACATATCTTGTTAGGATTAATACAATAGAGCGTATTAAAGTTCACCTTTTTAAAGGATTTAGCAGCACTTTGTTAGTGTAGACTCAGTTAGGATATTTTACATAAAGACTATTAAGTCCACTCTGTTAGGAGATTTTTTGCTACAATGGTAAGAAAGTAATAGTAAAGTGATATGTCAATGTGCAACTTACTTTTCCTAATTAAGATATGATCTTCTCTACACTAGTATCACCTTCCTATGATTGATTTCAACTAATATGCATGTGTTCCTTGCTTAGCTCTATTCTATTGCAATATTATCAAAATTTCATTCCCTCAACATAACTTCATCTTTCATCAATCCATAATCTATTCTTGATCCCTCTTTATATAGAAAACCTTTGGCTTCTTCCATTCATGACCTAATTAGGGTTTGGTATCTTTTGGAACATACGATTTAATAGATCTCAATAATTCATATTCATCCTTATCATCAAGAATATTATGCCTTTTTACCATTAGTTAATACTTGCACCTAAGGATCCATTAAGTCATGCATTAGTCCCAATAAATCTTACTTAATCTTTGCCTTGATCTTGGTAAACCATTTTCTAGCTCAATAAGATTGGATTACATGATTTCTATGAATTTAAAAATATTTATAGGCATTTTGTCTCACTTGGTAAGTGTTGATTGATCTTCTCGGTAATCTTTGTGCTCGGTCTCCATACAACTTGGTTATCATTATGCTTATTGTCTTGATCTTCAGTTTAGTAACTATACATGCTCAGTGATTGAGTGCCTCTTGGGTAACATAATTGATTATTTCGGTGTTGAGGTTCACAAACCTTTCTATCTTTTATTAACCAACTTTCCTCTTCATCATAAATTTGCACTAATGATAACACTCAAATGCAAACAAGAGTAACATTCTCCCCCTTTGGCATTAGTGGCTAAAACTTGTTCATGCAATCAAAACTAAACTTAGTGAAAATTTTGGAGTGCTCCCCCTAAACTTATGCTTCTTGGTAACTTGAGTCTATCAAAATATTTTTCAAAATTTATATCATCCTCATATCTCCCTTCCTCATATCTCCATATCCAAATTTTGTTGTATATACTATGCCTTTCTACATACTATACTATCCTCTTTTATTCACCATACAACTATCCTCATCTATCCCCCCTTTTTTACAATAATATAAAAAATTCACAATGAAAAAATTGAAATTATGTTCATGATACACTTGCAATTTATCAAATAAATATTTAAATGTGCACTCTTTTCACTGTCCATGGTGGAGTTTCATGATTCCTTTAAAGCTTGCAAAACTAGTTATCGCACATGTAACTATGATGAGAGCTCTAATAGGTTATCTATCATTGACATTTCCTAAGAATTATGATCAACTCTCTTTCCTTCTTGACATTCTTCTATACAAGCTCCAACAATGGTATGAAGATTCTTTGTAGCTCTAATATTTCAGCTCTTATTTTGTCCTCCTCTCTCCTCAACTCTAATTATAATCTCATATATGCTTCACCTTTCAATAATGAACCTAGATTAACCATTTTCCTCAATTAATTTGTTTTCACTTTCCTTCAATTTCTCTTGAAGCTTTCTCATCCTACCTAAAATCTCGTGTTAAGTGGGGTACTTCACACAACATTTGGAATAGTTGGATAAGCTTTTCCAATGTGCTCTCCAACTCAATTGTCAAAGTGTCAAGTTAACCTTGTTGATTTTATTGAGCTTTCTCTAAACTACATGGGTGGTTGTTTATGCTAAAATTGTGCTAGTGCTATTAATGTTCTATTATCATGCTAATTTTGTTCCACAGGGCAACACCCTCTTGCTGCTCTTCGTGTTCAAAAATAACAATTATTCTCTAGTCTTAACATAAAAGAAATTTGAATATGTACTATTACTATTAGCCCCCCAAAAAAATGATTCAATCTGTTCACATTTCATTTTATAAAGTGTTCCAAATGAATATTAATATATTTTTAGTAATGGTTTACAAGCTTTATATATATAGTTGTTTGGAAAGGAGTAAAATCGATAAGTTTTTTACTTCAATTTAAAGATGAGATTAAATAAGTTTTTTTATTTTAAGTTATTGCAATGATTCAATATATGTAAAAGAAAAAGGAGAAATTAGATATGATTGATGTCAAATAAAGACAATTACTTTAAATTGTATCTAACTATTTGTATACTATATTTAGTGAAAGAGATATTTCAAATTCATTTTGTTATATCTTACATTCCAAAGAATCTAAAAGTGAAGATGGAGAGTCACAAGAAAATTTGATTAATTTCTTTTGTTCAAAGTCTCAAAAAATAACTTTAATTGTTTATCTTTTTTAAAACTTGAGCCACATTGATTTGATTGAACACTTGACTCATAAAATTTAAAACTAGCTATACATGGCAATAGGAAACAACAATCAAATTGCATTATTTGTGGTTGATTTTGTAGTGAATTATAAGTATATTTTAAATGAAGCTCCCAAGACTTTAACCTCGAACTAAATTTTTAATAATGTCAAATTATTTCTAAACAAATGAGCTTATAGACAAAGGTCAAAAACAACTCTTTAAAAAATGACTAAAGTGTATAGGAATTATTGAAAGATAAAACTATGAAATATTATTCCTTATTCTCTTAAGCTTTTTAGAAATTTGATTTTACAATTTAAGTATCTTTATCCCTTTCACTGATAAAAAAGAAAAAGGCATTCAATTGTATTTGCTAATAAGTTCCATTACATGAATGTGTGCAACATACCTATCCTCTGATTAATAATTTCTACTCTTACATGTAAAATAACCATCTCCTTATTTGTTCACACTCATACCCAATTTGATTGGCATCCTTGTCTCTAAAAGCATATCAGTACCCTTGGATCTCTTGTTAATTATGAGTTTAACTTTCCCTATTACTATAGGTTTGATTTTGTACTTTGATAATCTGTTATGATTGACATGGATATATCCATCCTAAAAATCAACTTGTCCAACTCACATTGCGTTTCTTTGAATGTAGTATGATAAGGGATAGGTTTTTTTGAAACAAAATAAAATGTAACATATAAATATATGTAATATTTTTTGTCCGCTAACAATGATGTTTCAACTTTCTAATTTTTGTAATAAAGAAACATCCTAAGAACAATCTCAATTTTTTAATCACCAAAATTAATTAAAACTAATGATTTTAAATAATTTAATATGCATCTTTAAAATCATATAAACTAGTATTATTCACGTTATTACAAGCTCAACCAAATATTTTATATAAAATATTTGAAATGATGAAGTAGACCTTTAAAAATTTATAAATCCTCTACTGACATTGAAACATTAAGAAAATTTCTAACCCTCTTCAACATACCCATTATACTAAGCTTATTCATCTTTAACAAAATCATTTGTTTTTTTATGGACTTTAAAACAGCATAGATTAAAAACAACTCGAAAACTAGAAATAAAACCCCTCAAAGAAGGAGAGATGGCTAGTACGTCGTACCTGCTTATTCAGACATATTCCCACGCTAGAATGAGACGTTACTTAAAGCGGTTCGAACAACGTGAAATGCAGGTTCCGTCGGAGACCCGTGACTTCATGACCTTCCGAGAAATTTACTGGTTACTGGTTATCTTCCATTCTTCAGAGAGACTTACAATGTTTTGACAAGAAATATGACAATTTATAACTAACAACAACAGACTACACACAGAACGTGTTTAAACCTGTTGGAACAACTCTATTTTTCTCATACATTTGGCGAATTTTTAATCACAAGCCAAAATTGGACGGGAGGGAAGGCTGTGAAGAAAACCCTGGACGCGGGGGCACAGGAATCTCGAGGGTCCCTTCCAAGAGCTGAACGACCCTTTTCATGGACGGCCTCAGAGACGGATCATCCTGAACACACCACAGTCCCACCAACACCATTCGTTCCAGCTGTCTCGGATTTATTCCACCCGTCTGCTGCTCCTCCACCAATTTGAAAAGCCCTCCGTCTTTCAAGCAATCGTACGCCCAGTCAGACAAGACGTTCTCATTCTCTGGAACGTCGTCTCTACACATTTTCCTGCAACACACGATTTCCAGCAACATTACTCCAAAACTATACACATCTACCTTAACCGTAATCGCGGCTCCCCTCTGCCACTCGGGCGCCATGTACCCTATTGTTCCTCTGGCTGCCGTAAAAGTCCACGTCTGTCCCGCTCCCACCAATTTGGCTATCCCAAAGTCAGATAACTTGGCCTTATAACTTTCGTCCAGCAGTATATTCTGAGGCTTCACATCGCAGTGAAGTATGTGGTATCTACACTGCTCGTGCAAATACAGCAATCCTCGCGCCGTCCCCAGAGCAATCTCAACGCGCACCTCCCAATCAAGATGAACTTCGCCGTAAAACAGGGCCCTGTCGAGAGATCCGTTGGGCATGTACTCGTACACTAGAATTCTGTGCAAACCCTGATTGCAGAAGCCGTACAGCTGAACCAGGTTCTTGTGGCGACTCGAACCGATGGCGATCATCTCCGTTCTGAACTCCTTTTCCCCAATTTCAGCCTCTTCCCCTTGCTTCATATCGTTCTCCAGCATCTTCACGGCAACCGGCCTTCCGTCGGGTAAAACGCCCTTGTACACCTTCCCAAACGCCCCCCTTCCAACCACCTGTTTGAACCCCTGCGTGGCGCCTTCTATCTCCCGATAACTGAACGCCTTCAATCCCTCCGAGTTAAACGATCCCCGCAAAAACCTCAGCTTGGGACGCCACACACGCAGCCAAATTACCGAGAAAAGTGCTCCGAGGGCCACGCAGAAGCCCGCCAGGCTTATTCCAACGCCTGCCACTACTTTCCCTCTTCTTTCCTCGCGCTGCTCAGGGACCGAATTGTATTCTTCGACGTACACCTTGACAAAGCCAGTTCTGGTGCCCCTCGCTTTGCCATCTATCAACGGCAACGCCTTCTTCCAGCAGTTCCCTACGTTGTCCAAAATGGCGAAGATCGCGACTGTGCAGAAGCAATCCCTGAGGCACGCATCTCTGCACGCTGTTTCGTTGATATTCTCCATGTTTTCGTAATCGTTTCCCGGCCAGTCGTAGCGCCCACTCGGCTTCATTTCTGCGCTTGCTCCACACTTGTTCAGCTGGGGAGGCGTGTCTGGCAAGCATCCTCTGGAAGTGTTCTTGGCATCGACTGGGTGAAATCCAGGAGGACAAATGCAAGAGGAGGAATCTCCGTCCAGCTTACAAATTCCATTCAGACCGCACTCTCCATTCGTTTCACAGAGACTTCCCATCACTCCTCCCACTGCCGTCAGAATCAGATATGCAACGCATATCACGCGGACTGCTACCAAAGTGGCCGCCATGGCTGTGCCAAATGGTGAAGGCAGAGGGCCGTCTGTTAAAAGAAGATTTGAACGCGGTATGGTTAAGCCGTCTCCTTTCCAGCGGACTAATGAACATCACATGTTTGGACTGAGTAGTTAGTTGTACGAAAAGTAATAAATTTTAGCGTTTGAGAAGATGTATGGAAAGCTATGTTCAAGGTAAGGGATGGACAATGGTCCCATTATGTTATAATTTTGTCATAGATATTATTCAATTATTAGTCCCTACTTTTAAGGCAGGGATCTAATGTTTTGGATGGACCTGATTCATTTTTTCATTTTCATTTTTTTGGGCTTGTAAGATGTCATATTGTGAAGTTTTGGAAGGCAATATTTAAGAAAACAATTATTAGATGGATATTCTTAATTTCTGATTTGAGGAATCGAAAAATAGTGAGGTTTTCGTGCTTTTTCAAATTTAAAAATAGGGATAAATTCTGACAGCAGACGGACCATGATGCATTGATTGCATTAGCAAGGGATAGAGATGAATTTATTATGTCAGAAACAAAAACAAATGACATGACACGAAGCAAGTGGTGTTATGTCTCACCCTAGAACCTTTTCTTTTCTTGCTTATGTGGCCATGTTGACTTGTTTAAATGGGTTAAAGTTAATCAATTAAAAATGAAAGTTAATATTTTAGTTTTCTAAAATTTAAATGACTTAGTTTTCTATGGATGTGCATGAGATATTTCTTTTTGATGATGATGTCATTGATATATGTTTACATGTCATATTTGTATCAGTGATTTAGTTAATGATTACTATTTAATGATGATTTAATTAAGTTGTGATACCTTGATTTCGATTGATACTAACTCTTTGTTATGGTTGCGAGTGTCTGAGTGGATGTAGGGATCATTACGATGGAAGTGTGGTTGAGGTAGAGAAGGCTAGCCTCATGCAAGGGCATGTGTCAGATGACCGTGCGACCACACACACATTACACTTAGGATTCATATGTTTGTTTATATTACATTGTGTTATTAATGTTAACCTTGAAATATTGGAATAAATTTAGAGGTATCATTTGATTTATAATGATATATTTTTAAAAAAATGTGCAAATAGAATGTGAATATACTAACTTGTTGTCGAAAGAGTTTTGTTTTTATGTTGATTTTGTATATGAAAAGCCCTATTTATAGATGTTGGTAAATAGGGCCTTAGAAGAATATTCTTTTAGTATTCCAATAACCATATACCTATATACTTACGGCATAACTTGTGAAAAAGCTTTCTATTAAAAGGAAAATTTTGCAAAAACAAAATAGAGAATATATATTATAATGTAGAAGCTTCAGAGGAAGGGACTTAGGTTAGTTACAAGCCTTGTTTTGGGGGGGGGGGGCAGGTTGTTTTAAAATAGGGTTTTGGAAAAACAAGAGAACACACGACCGACAGGAATGAGCAGTGGCAGAGGGCAGAAGAAGTAGTTAGAGCAGCAAGAATTACCAAGGGGTGGCACTCAAGGAAGAGGGTAGTGGGAGTAGATGCAAGAATGGGAGTCTACAATCTCAAGTTCCCTTCTTGTTTAATACGTTCTCTCTATTTGTGTATCTCATTGCGTGAGAATATCTTTCAAACAATTTACTTAGTGAGTGATATATTGTATGCTATGCTAGAAACATTAGTCATTGATTTGAAATATAATGATTGGATTCGACTGAAAATATTAGTAAAACCACAACTTTTGCTTAGATTTTGGGTATGGATGAATAGCATTTTAAAATCCCTTATGTTACCTTGAAACGTTATTGTTGTTACTGTTATTGATGTTACCTTTAAACATTATTGTTGATTATTGTTATTATTGTTACCTTTAAATGTTGCTTTCTCAAATAAAAATGAAAATTTGAGAAGACCCCCCCACCCCTTACGCTTAACTGTAGGATATATAAGCTATATTCTAGATTCACGAGCATTAAATGGGTCTCTATTCTAAGTTAAATGAACATTGATATCAACTACAATTTTAGATTCTAAGGGTTGAATTAATGATGCTATTATGGTATTCGAACCCTAAATGATGAACTATGTTCTTTATGTCTTTATCTGAAGCAAGACTATTAGGGTCTCCTTGATATATAGTTTTGGTTATGTGTATGATATACAAAAACTTCAGATGACAATATAGACGTCAGTAGGATAAATGTAATCCATCATAAAAGAGTAAAAAAAAAAAAAAATGTAGCCATCTAAAATGCAATTAAAAGAATTGAAAGGGATTAGATTATATATTTATTTTACTCCACTTCATTTATTGTTATACATTGCATCTATAAAGCTGGAACAATGACCCAGAAATAGCATTTATGCATCTTCTTTTAAAACTTTTTTTGAATTCTTAGACCATTACTAAATTGTTTGAATAGGTATTTAAATTTGGAGTTGGAAAGTTTTCCAACATAGGTATTTAGCTATAATCTTTATAACTACTGTTTGTGCATGAACAAACTGCCCAGAATGCTTTGAATTTAGGTTATCTTTTGTGTTGATGGGTTTTTTATCCAAATGTTTGAACCGATCATTGAGCTATTCTTTCTAGCTATTAGTTATGCTGGTTGTTGTTATGAACTATGTTTAAACTATATGAATAAATTGGTCTCCTAAATTAGTCCAAGACAAATGTTTCTTAAATAGGAAAACTCTTCTTTAAATACGGAAAAACTTAGTTTCTTTCAGGTATTATAAACAATAATCATTGCTTTCCTTGATGAAATATGGCATGTGATTATAGAATATTACTAAGGTTGAACTACCTAGTAACTAGCAGTGAGAACAAAACTTTATGTAATGAAACTAGTGGAAATCAATGACATCTTATGGTATCAAAGCCAATCCAACAAATACAACATGTCTTATATGTTTGAATGCATTCTTGTTGAGCTTTAAATTGCTGGCATAAAACATGTGGCAAAAACTTGATTTAACTGAGATAGATGTTCTCTTAAAGACTATAACATTGACTTTTTCTTTAAAATTCTGAACTCAACCTCAGTTGATCACTTAGATGTTGTGGGTTTCATATAGGCCTCTTATTTGGTGATGAAAGTTAAGACTTTTACAACATTTTATTCACCAACAATCTATGATTTATTTTTACATTTAAGAATTATCATATGCATGTTCAATTATGAGACAAATTATTGAATGTCTCATTGATTGATAGCATTTAGAATGTATATTCCTCCATGGTTGGGTGTAATGTAGCGATTATGGGACATATAGATGGATATCTTCATGTTTAGTTTCTCTATCTGCTAGTTTTGTAGAATGGTTACATGCTATTTTTGTTTCTTCTATAAGTAATTTTGGATTTTTAAAAGTGTTTGGCCAAGCCGTTTTGTTTTCCAAATATTGCATAAGTGTTCATGGTTATGCTTATTTTGTTTTACTACATATGTGTAGATGTGTAGTTTATTTTTATTTCCCAGCTACATTCCGTGTTTAGACTACTAGGCACATGGTTACAATGTAGAAATGTTACATGGTCACACCAAATCCATTTGATCCATCATTTTATGGGAAGCTAGGCTTCTTGTGCTAGGGTTGGGGAATTCTTCATGTCAGGAAGAATCTTAGGGGAGCACTTCACTCTGTGGTTGGCAAGGTTAAAGTGCCTGAGCCACACTTCCATCTCAGGAAGCAGGTGGGAGATGTCCTACAGCTTTGGAGACTGGATTCACTGAAGACCACAATGGAAATGTCATCTCAATTTGATTGTTTTGCTCATCATTTGAGATGTACTTAATCAGATCATTGTAACTCAAGTTATGAATAGTTGGAAAGCTGATCCTCAAATTGTAAATACATGTAAATTTTGTATGTTTTATCAGAAAATTATAAATTATATGTAGTTGTTGTAATACTATAATTTTGATCAGCAAATTGTATTGATGTATGACATAACATGGATGTATGTAAGAGGAATTGATGATCAAAATTTTAATGATGTATTCATAATCTTTTGTTAATAAATAGTTTTGACTTTTCCACTTTAATGTGGTTGGTTCTCTTCCAAATTTTTTGGTTGATGATGATGTGGTACAGGTAGTCTAGAATTGGTTCTTTACATATGGTATCAAAGCATGGTTTAAACCTAGGCCTTTAGGCTACTATGCTAATTGCACCTATGTTTGAGAGGTGTTTGAATTATTACCATAACCACAAGATCTAAAGGGAAAGTTGGGTCCAATAGCAGTCCACGGGCTGAGGAACCTAATGAGAGGTTGGATCAGATAATGGCATTATTGACCCAACATGGGGCTTTGTTACAACAACAAAGTCAGCGGATGGATAACCTAGAGCAATGGGCTCGAGCTAGACAAGCTGAAGAAGAGGCAAGGAAGCATGATGAAGATTAACGCTTTGAAGTCCTAAGTAAGTAGGAAGAGGAGTTAAGGAAGAAACATGAGGATGAGCAGTTGGATGAAGCTCTTAGGAGGTCTAAGATAGAGAAAAAGGTGGAAGTTGACCGTCGAAGTGCTCTCCTTAATTCTGATAGGATTTAGATAACTGCTGATTTGAGAAAAGATCTCAAGAAGGTGACTCCACCCATGTTCCATGGTAGAGCTTCTAGAGAGATGCAGAGGCATGGATTACTAGCATGGAGAAGTACTTCCTAGTGCGAAACTACATTGGGAAATCTAGAACATTTTGGGCCACCTATCAACTAATGGGTGAAGCAACTACTTGGTGGGAAAATGTCATGGCTGAGAAGAAACTCCAGCATGGGGAGGTAACTTGGCAAGACTTCTTGTAGCTTTTTCGTAAATGATGGTCACCTAAACTTTATTATCATAGGAAAACAATAGATTTTTATAAGTTAGTGCAAGGGAACATGGATGTTACATAGTATCATGAGAGATTTTTCCATTTGGTAAAGTATGTTCCATAGTATCAACATGATGAACTCTTTAGAACTTGGAAGCTTGTAATGGGCTTGCGACTTGAAATCTATAGTGAGGTTGAGATGCAGGAGCTTGAGACCATGGAATTTGCATTGTGTAAATCCCTTAAGCAGGAGCAGAGGTTGAGGGATGCTTCATCATATAAATCCTCCAACCAAAACTATAAAAGGAAGTTTCAGGATAATAGGTCATATTAGGATAACAAAGGTTATTGGGATGATGGGTCAAAAGGAAATGGAAAGAAGAAACAAATCAGAAACATGAAAGATAAAGGACAAAATAATTTTGATAGGAACAAGGAAAATTGGAATGACAACTAAAATCCCAGAAATGGTGGTGGTAGGAATGGAAACAATTGAAGAGATCAAAACATGAATGAAAATAGAAGAGCACCTAGGGTAGGTTGTTTTGTATGTCGAGGAAACCATTATGCTGTTAAGTGTCCACAACAAGTTGATAAGAAGGACTTTCCTCTACAACATCATATCCATGTTGTAGTTGATCACAGATAGGTGGATTATCAGGCCACTCCCATTGAGATGACTAGTACACTCTTTGGTTACCCTGTTTCTATCCTAATAGATACTGATGCCACTGAATGTTTTGTAGATCCTAAGATATTAGCCAAGATACCTATTAAAGCTAGTTTTATGGCTGAACCTTGGATTGTAGAGTATGGTAATAGGGTTGAACACAGGGTAGAGCAATGCTTACCATGCAGTGAGTTGGAACTCCCTAGCTTTTGAACAAAGGTCAATTTGTATGTAGCACCTTTGGGCTAATATGATGTCATCTTAGGTATTAATTGGTTAAGTGAGCATAAAGCCTTGGTGGACTATCAAGATAAGGTGATTAGATGTCTTGATCACACTGGGTATTTAGTGATACTAAATGGTGTCAAACGACCCTTGGAATTGAGACAAATTTGTGCAATGCGGTTGAAGAAAGCCAAAAGGAAGGGATGCCAGTTATACATTGCCCATATTAAGAATCTGGACAAGACTCCACCTCGGATAGAGGATCACCCTATTTTACAAGAATTCAGAGATGTATTTCTGGATGATTTTCCTGAACTACCACCTAAAAGGGAGTTTGATTTCTCTATAGATCTTGTACTAGGTGCAAAACCTCAATCAAAGGTTCCTTACTACATGACTTCTATAGAAATGTATGAGTTGAATACTTAGTTGCAAGAAATTTTGAATAAAGGGTTTATACATCCTAGTGTATCACCATAGAGAGCTCCTATAATTTTTGTCAAGAAGAAGGATGGTACCTTAAGGCTATCCATTGATTATCACATGTTGAATAAGGTGACCTTAAAGAATTAGTACCCTCTACCCAGGATTGATGAACTTTTTGATCAAATGAAAGGGGCAATCATATTCTCCAAGATTGATTTGCGATATGGGTACCACCAACTTCAGATTTGAGAGGAAGACATATCTAAGACAACATTCAGAACAGGATATGGCCATTATGAGTTTGTAGTCTTACCTTTTGGACTAACAAATGCACTAGCTACTTTTATGAACCTGATGAATAGCATTTTCAGAGATTGTCTTGATAAATTCGTGGAGATATTCATAGATGATATTCTAATATACTCCAAGAATCTGGAAGAGCATGAAGAAAATTTGTGCATAGTGTTGCAGCGATTGAGAAACAAGAAACTTTATGGGAGACTCTCTAAGTGTTCCTTTTATCAAAAGGAGATCCATTATTTGGGACACATTTTATCAGCCAAAGGCATCACCGCCGACCTTGCAAAGATCAAAGCCATCCTTGAATGGCCAACTCTATAGAATGTAAGTGAAGTTAGGAGTTTTATGGGTCTTGTCAAGTATTATAGGAAATTTGTTGAAGGATTTTCCCACATAGCAACACCAATTATATCTCTTCAGTGCAAAGGAAAAAGGTTTGTGTGAATAGAAGCATGTGAGAAAGCTTTTTAGTTACTTAAGGAAAAACTCACTATAGCTCCTATTTCGATTATTCCAAACCCAAATGGGCATTTTGTTGTCACCACATATGCTTATGGAGATGGACTTGGGGGTGTTCTGATGTAGGATGGTAAGGTTGTTACTTACGAGTCTAGAAAACTTAAATCTCATGAAGTAAATTATGCTCCTCATGATTTAGAGTTGGCTACAATAATACATGCCTTGTAGATGTGGCAGAATTACTTATTGGGAAAGCCATTTGAGCTTAAGACTGAACATATGGGGTTGAGGTATATTTTCACTCAACCAAATCTGAATGCCTGACAAAGACAATGGCTTGAGTTCCTTAGTGAATATGATTTTGGCATTGAGTATATTAAGGGTAAAGAAAATAGAGTAGTAGATGCACTTAGCCATAGAAGACATATTGCTACTATCTCTACATATCAAACACACATGAGAGAGTATATCCTTCAGTACCTCCCTGGAGATACCCATTATAAATGCGTAAAGTCAATATTGGATATGGATGCTTCTGACTCATGATTTGATGACTATTCTTTGGATGAGGATGGCCTACTCAAATATCAGAACAAGATTTATGTTCCTGATTGTGAAGGATTGCAAAAAGTTGTACTTGAGGAGATGTATAACACTCCATTTTCAGGCCATCCAGGGGAAAATAAAATGATGCTTGATCTGAGGGCTTTATATTTCTAGCTAGGACTCAAGTAGGACGTGACAGAATATGTAGCCCAGTTTTTGGAATGCCAGCATGTCAACGCTAAGCATGCCCATCTAGTAGGTCTTCTATAGCCCCAAGAGATTGGACAGTATAAATGGCAAGTTATCAACATGGATTTTGTACAAGGTTTACCCATGACTCGATGCAGGCATGATGTCATCTTAGTTATAGTTGACAAGTTGACTAAGGTTGCTCATTTTATTCCTGGCTGTCTGAAGGATGGATCTCTGGTGTTGGCAAGGAAGTTTGTTGAAGAGATTTTTTGACTACATGGTATTCCAGAGACCATTATTTCTAATAGGGACACCCAAATGACTTCAAGGTTTTGAACAACCTTGAATGCCACTTTGGGTACTCGTTTGAACTTTAGTACAACATACCACCTTGAGACTGATGATCAAACAGAGTGGGTGAATTAGATATTGGAAGATTTATTATGCATGTACTACATGGATCAACAGTACAAATGGGAGGAATACCTTTCATTGGTGGAGTTTTCCTATAATAACTCCTATCATTAATCTTTGGGTATAGCCCCATTTGAGGCTCTTTATGGATGAAGATGTCATACTCCTATCAATTGGGATAGGGTTGAGCATAGGATTATTGTAGGTCTTGAGATACTAAGAGAAATCGAAGAATAGGTAACCCTAATCCGCAGTGGGTTGAAGGAGGCAATAGATCGACATAAGAGTTATGCAAACAAGAAATGTACCTTCTACCAATTCCAAATTGGGGATAAAGTATTTTTGAGGGTTAGACTGCAAAAGAGTTCAATCTCATTCAGCAAGAGTTCAAAGCTTGCTCTGAGATTTGTTGGCCTATTCGAGGTCTTAGAAGTCATCAACCCAGTTGCTTATCGACTTGCTCTGTTGCCTGCTTTAGCTTGCATTCATAATGTCTTTCATGTGTCTTTACTTAAATCCTATTATCTTGCTATATCTCACATTCTTGATTGGCATGCATTATAGGTACACAATCCAAGGGTGATGGCAGTTCAACCCACCTGAATCATTGAGCAACATACCCTCAAGGTATAAGATAGGGATATACTCTAGTGCAAAGTCTAATGGGACCAATTCAGGGTGGATAGTGCCACTTGGGAAGATGCTAAGGATTTACAAAAATCTTTTCCCCATCTTTTTGAATAGCTATTCTATTTCAGATTAGATAACAGTTTTGGTATGTGTATATAAAATTTTGTTGTGAAGGACATTAGGATGATGCCTTTTCCTAGCACAAAAGGATGTCACGTCTCACCCTAGAACCTTTTCTTTTCTTGCTTAGGTGGCTATGTTGACTTGGTCAAATGGGTTAAAGTTAATCAATTAAAAATGAAAGTTAATATTTTAGTTTTCCAAAATTTAAATGATCTAGTTTTCTATGGATGTGCATGAGGCATTTCTTTTTTATGATGATGTCATTGATATATGTTTACATGTCATATTTATATCGATGATTTAGTTAATGATTACGACTTAATGATGATGTAATTAAGTTGTGATACTTTGATTTTGACTGATACTAACTCTTTGTTATGGTTGCAAGTGTCTGAGTGGATGCAGTGATTGTTACGACAAAAGTGTCGTTGAGGTAGAGAAGGCTAGCCTCATGGAAGGGGATGTGTCAGATGACCATGCAACCACACACACACGTCACTTAGGATTCATATGTTCGTTTATATTACACTGCATTATTAATGTTAACCTTTCAAAATATTGGAATGAATTTAGACGTATCATTTGATTTGTAATGATATATTTTTTTAAAAAAAGTGCAAATAGAATGTGAATATACTAACTTGTTGTTGGAAGAGTTTTGTTTTTATGTTGATTTTGTATATGAAAAGTCCTATTTATGGATGTTGGTAAATAAGACCTTAGAAGAATATTCTTTTATTATTTTAATAACCATATACCTATATACTTACAACATAACTTGTGAAAAAGCTTTCTATTAAAAAGGAAAATTTTGCAAAAACAAAACAGAGAATATATATTATTATGTAGAAGCTTTGGAGGAAGGGACTTAGGTTAGTTACGAGCCTTGTTTGGGGACGGGGTGGGGGGGTGTTGTTTTAAAATAGGGTTTTGGAAAAATAAGAGAACACACAACTGAAAGGAATGAGTGAAGGCAGAGGGTAGAAGAAGCAGTTATAGCAGTAAGAATTACTAGGGGGCGGCACTCAAGGAAGAGGGTAGTGGGAGAAGACATAGCAACGGGAGCCTATGATCTCAGGTTCCCTTCTTGTTTAATACATTCTCTCTGTTTGCGTATTTCATTGTGTGAGAATATATTGCAAACAATTTACTTTGTGAGTGATATATTGTATGTTGTGCTAGAACCATTAGTCATTGATTTGAAATATAATGATTGGAATCGACTAAAAATATTAGTAAAACCACAACTTTTCCTTAAATTTTGGGTATGGGTGAATAGTATTTGAAAACCCCTTGTGTTACTTTGAAACATTATTGTTGTTACTATTATTGATGTTACCTTTAAACGTTATTATTGATTACTATTATTGTTGTTACCTTTAAACATTGCTTTCTCAAACAAAAATGCAAATTTGAGAAGACCCCCCACCCCTTACGCTTAATTGTAGCATATATAACTGTATTCTGGATTCACAAGCATTAAATGGGTCTCTATTCTAAGTTAAAATAACATTAATATCGGTTATAGTTTTAGATTCTAAGCGTTGAATTAATGATGATGTTATGGTATTCGAACCCTAAATGATGAACTATGTTCTTTATGTCTTTATCTAAAGCAAGACTATTAGGGTCTCCTTGATATATAATTTTGGTTATGCATATGATATACAAAAACTTCAGACAATAGTATAGAGGTCACTAGGATAAATGTAATCCATCATAAAAGAGTAAAAGAAAACAAATGCAACCATCTAAAACACAATTAAAAGAATTGAAAGGGATTAGATTATATATTTATTTTACTCCACTTCATTTATTTTTATACATTGCATCTATAACGCTGGAACAATGACCCAGAAACAACAAATGCATCTTCTTTTGAAACTTTTTATGAATTCTCAGACCACTACTAAAATGTTTGAATAAGTATTTAAATTTGGAGTTGGAAAGTTTTCCAACATAGGTATTTAGCTATAATTTTTATAACTACTATTTGTGCATGAACGAACTGCCCAGAATGCTTTGAATTTAGGTCATCCTTTTGTGTTGATGTTTGTTTTATCCAAATGTTTGAACCAATCATTGAGCTGTTCTTTCTAGCTATTAGTTAAATGCTAGTTGCTGTTATGAACTATGTTTAAATTGTATGAATAAACTAGTCTCCTAAATCAATCCAAGACAAATGCTTCTTAAATAGGAAAACTCTTCTTCAAATATAAAAAAACTTAGTTTCTTCTAGGTATTATAAAAAATAATCATAGCTTTCCTTGATGAAATATGGCATGTGATTATAGAATACTGCTAAGGTTGAACTACCTAGTAACCAATAGTGAGAACAAAACTTTATGTAATGAAACTAGTGGAAATCAATGACATCTTATGGTATTAAAGCCAATCCAACAAATACAACATGTCTTATATGTTTGAATGCATTCCAGTTGAACTTTAAATTGCTGGTGTAAAACATGTGGCAATAACTTGATTTAACCAAGATAGATGTTCTCTTAAAGACTATGACATTGACTTTTTCTTTAAAATTCTAAACTCAACCTTAGCTGATAACTTAAATGTTGTGGGTTTCATAGAAGCCTCTTATTTTGCAATGATAGTTAAGACTTTTGCAATATTTTATTCACCAGCAGTCTATGATTTATTTTTATATTTAAGAATGATCATATGCATGTTTAGTTATGAGATAGATTATTGAATGTCTCATTGATTGATAGCATTTAGAATGTATATTCCACCATGGTTGGGTGTAATGTAGCAATTATGGGACAAATAGATGGATATCTTCATGTTTAGTTTCTCTATCTGTTAGTTCTGTAGAATGGTTACATGTTGCTTTTTGTTTCTTCTATAGGTAATTCTAGATTTTTAAAAGTGCTTGGCCAAGCTAGTTTTTTTTCTTGATATTGATATGTGTTCATGGTTATGCTTATTTGGTTTTACTACATATCTTTAGATGTGTAGTTTATTTTTATTTCCTAGCTACATTCTGTGTTTAGATTACTAAGCACATGGTTGCAATGTAGAAATGTTACATAGTCGCACTAGATCCATCCGATCCATCCTATTCCAAGAAGCTAGGCTTCTTCTGCCAGGGTTGGGAAATTCTTCATGTTAGGAAGAATCCCAAGGGACTACTTCACTCCATGGTTGGTGAGGTTTAAGCACTTGGGCCACACTTTTGTCTTAGGAAGCAGGTGGGAGACGTCCTACAGCTTTGGAGACTAGATTCACTAAAGAACACAATGGAAATGTCATCTTAGTTTGATTATTTTGCTCATCATTTGAGATGTACTTAATCATGTCATTGTAACTCAAGTTATGAACAACTAGAAAGCTGATGCTCAAATTGTAAATACATGTAAATGCTATATGTATGATCAACAAATTATAAATTATATGTAATTGTTGTAATGTTGTAATTTTGATTAGCAAACTGTATTGATGGATGATATAACATGGATGTATGTAAGAGGAATTGATGATCAACACTTTAATGATGTATTCATAATCTTTTGTTAATGAATAGTTTTGACTTTTCCACTTTAATGTGATTGGTTCTCTTCCACATTTTTTGGTTGATGATGATGTGATACAGTTAGTCTAGAATTGGTTCTTTAGAGTTGGTATTTGCACAAAAATTTATGATTTTGTCATCAATGAAAATTGATGCTAGAAATTTGTGTCAAGAATTTGCTAATTTGTTACTCAACCAATTTTTAAAAAAAATGAGGCAGTGGTTTTTATAGCAAATCAGAAACCAAAAACATTGAAACTACATTGATTTTAAATTTTATATATTTAAAATTGAGATAAATTTTAGGTATGATTCTAATTTGTAAATTTCTATAGCATATCCTACTCACGGGATAAGTAGTTTGTTCATATGAACATTTATAGAAACATTCAATATAATACAATCAAAATGTTTTGGTGTGAGAAGAATTTTTAATTACCTTTCTAAATTAGATAATATAATCATAAAATTAATTACATATCTAATTCTAACATTGGAAAGATATATTTTATATATAATTTAGAATGGTAGTATTCTAATTAGAAGTGAGGTATAGAGTTTAACAATCATTTTCATTCTTTAAAGTGGGAGAATTTGAATTATACTTAGAATGAAATAATTATAAGTTGCTTATCTATTTTTCAAATAGAAGAATATGTATAAAGAATTTAAAGGAAATAAAATTTTACTCAAATTTCTGAAAGAATTTTATTTTGGCTTAGTTACATTTTAATGCAAAGATATACTTTGAAATGTTCATGATAAACAATTGTGTAATTATATATATATATATATATATATATATATAGATAGTTGTGTAATCTATTAATTTAATTTTACTAATGTTCTATATCACTTATCACATGCATAAGATAATCAAATAAATCACATTCATTGATCATTTTCTATTATTTCTCAAATATTTATACTTTTGAATAAGCTTGTACAATGAAAATGACCATAGCTTTCTATACCTTTGAACCCTTTCTTAAGGTAAGGACTCTAGCTCTTTCAGAGCTCTTGTTAATTTTAAACATAGATATTTTGTAATAGTTGTTACTATACGTGACTACTTGTCAGCTTCTTCTAGTTCTTAGGCCTTTTGGCTCATTGTATGTCATAGCAGGTCAACTACTTCTAGTTTTTAAGCCTTTTGGCTGATTACAACATGGTTTTGTTTGTTCAGCACTATAAGTTTTCTCTGTATATTCATAACTATAGTTATTTGTTTGTATATT
This sequence comes from Cupressus sempervirens, assembly GCA_028749045.1. Lineage (NCBI taxonomy): Eukaryota > Viridiplantae > Streptophyta > Pinopsida > Cupressales > Cupressaceae > Cupressus > Cupressus sempervirens. The sequence continues at coordinate 81,123,452 of CM053784.1, forward strand.
TTTTTTATCAACTTTCTTCGATAAAAATAAATTATTACTTTCAAACTAATTGAAAAATTGTGATAATATTAGTTATCAAATCATATTATTAGATATCGTTGTCCAAGGATATCCCATAGATGTGTCTATAATCATGTAGACAATAGTAGTCAATTGATTGACCTAGGGTAATAGTTATAATTGTATAGTCAATTGATTGACTTAGCGTAGTAGTAGCATTACTCTTGGTATAATCAGTTTTAAATAGGAAATGTCGAGCAATAATAAAAGAGTGTTTGAAAGTACTTTTAAGTCCTAAATTTAAAATTATAGACTAAACTTTTTAATTTCAAACATTTTCCATATTTAGATTAGAGTTTAATACAATTTCATACAAAATTTTTATTAAAGAACTTCTTAGTCTCCCATACATAATTGTTTTTAGTTGTCATAGTTTGTGTCAAAATCCATGCCAAAAATGAATTTATTATATAGTTTGTATGGTTGATATTTTTAGTATTTATTTATTTTTTCTATTTAAAAAAAAATTGATTAGATAACCCTAATTTTATTGGGTTTGATTTTCTTCTTATTAAGAATCTTTTTAAAAATATACTAACCAATAAGCAACTAGTGTTAATACTTTTAAGTTTCATAATTTTCTAAAATTTCATTCAACTTCTTTCCACCTCTTGTATTAAATTTGATTTAGAATTTGTATGATATCGATTAAGAAGCTTATATTTTGATTATTTTTCATATGTATTTTTTCCTATTATAAATCATTTAATAGTAATTACATTAGAGTTTATATATTAAAAAGTAAATAACCAATCAATTGTTCATACTAGATCAAAAGTGCTATTGGACATACAAAATTTTTCATTGAACTATTACAACATATAGTAACTATTTAAATATCTCAGCATCCAAATATCCTTCATCATATTTGGGAGGGAGATCCAAGTCTAAATCATAGTCATTAGCATTTAGAGAGACAATTGCATATCCAAGGATCTCATAAGTCTTATTCCACTAATCCAACCTTAGTGATTACTGTTGACACATGTTTGCACCCTTTCTTGAGGTGAGATCCTCAAACGACCTTGTGTAACATGGAAACAATCTCCAAGTGTGGGACTTGAAATGAGAGATTAAATCTTTGGAGAAGCTCGTCTTTCTTACAATAAGGATGCACCTAAACTACTTCTTTGAGAGAAAAGAGAGAATGGAATACTGAAATTAAAATGTTGAAAGAGAAAGGAGATGCACCAAATGGAAATTTGGTTACCGCCTCTACCTATAAATGCACTACACATCAATAGAACACCAAACTACATAGTTCTAAACTCCAATCTATCTCCAAAGGATTTGTATGCAAGTTAGAAACTATGAAACTATTGAAAGGAAGAAGAACTTCACAATACAACATTTAGTACCATAATAAACACACACAAACTAAGAACATAGAAAAGAACATCTAAATCAATAAAACAATAATCCAAATATAATCCAATAAAACAAACAAACTATACCTAAATCAATATACTAACAAAATACAATTAATACACAAATCCAATAAATAAACCTAACCAATATTTATATAATCAACATATATGACTAAATGCAATAAACAATATATTAATAAAAAAAATTGACAGCATTACATAACCTATAACACAAAGGACATGTCTACTCACTTCAAAGGACACATCTTCTCACCGCCGAGTTAGCAGTAGTTATGAGAGTTGAAAAAGGATTGAGGAAGGGGAATAGCATCGAATATCCCATTCACAAAAAAAAGTGTAGAACGAGGACAAAGGGGAACAATAAGATTTTTCATCAAGGTGGCACATTTAAAACAAGGAGACTATTATCACCGAATTCCATTGGACATGAGAAGACATAGAATATTGCATTCACAACAAAGATATGAACTCTGTATGAGGGACACCATCATCTAGTTCATGTGGACATTAATACGAAACTGTGGAGCACCATACATAATATTGCCTTTGGTAAAAGCATGCAAATGGAATATTAAACAAGTTACATTAAATGGACAAAGGTCAATGTTATAAGGAAGACCCATAAGTAAAGAGGGTATTGTTAATAAGTTTGTAAGTTGATTTGTCAATAAAGTAAAGGGGCATAAATCCATAAAGAGAATAGTACAAACTAATATACTATTAGGAAAGATTATATTCATTTTTATTTTGTCTTATACATGAAGTTTTCATTCCTTAAATGTATATATATTATTCAAGAAATTGGAAATTCTTGAAAATAAATATTAATTTCCTATAATTTCAAGTATTGAGTAAATACTTGAAGTAATTCATAGCACCTTAAGTTGGAAACTAATAACAATTCGAAGTACATTTGAAATGGGACATTATAAAATATTTCATTAATGGTAGGAAAAAGTAATACTATTGCAAAGCATAGTATTATTGCAAAAGTACAATAGAGAAGAACTTACAAAATATGTACAAAGTTGCCTTTTAAAGAGATCTGACATAACTCAATTACAACAATACAACTCAAACTCTCACTAACTAGAGTTAAGATTAGAGAGTGAAAATCAAGAAAGAAATTAAGAAAAAAAATGATTTTGTACAGAAAGCTACTCATGAAGTTACATAAAATAGGCCAATAAATGCTCCCATATTGAGAAAATCATGCCCATGCCCTTTGCAAGTGGAAACAAAGAAAGGACAACCATTTACATTGCCTAAAAAAGCCAAATGAATGCAGTTCAATAATAAATATTTAGCTTTCGGTTCAAGTTACATTCAACCAAAAAAATTGTGTAGAGAACAAAACCACATTGCATTTTTTGGCTTGCACACCATCACAGTGTTCAAATTGCTCATGGCAAACTGACTTGTGACACTGCGTAGAGCACAAAAATACACCAATCACAACATTGCAACATGAAAACATGCTACAAAAAATGACCCTCTAATGTTGTGCATTGCAAGGTCACAAATTTGAGGCATCAAATGAGAAAAACAATTCTCATTCAATGAGAAACTCATCTAACATGCAACTCCTTCAACACTTGAAACTCTACCACCATGCAAGATCACAATCTAAAAGCAAAATGTTGAATGAGAAAAAAGGTGTTCATTCAATATTGGATTCATTTGATGAAGTACCATCATTCCTGGCCAAAAATTGTAGAATTTATCCCACGAAAGATGTCTCTAATCAGTTATTTGCAATGTGATAAATGTTGACAAAAAATGTCAACATTTATGGTGACTCAAGGGGGATGCTTTCCTACTAAGTATTTGATCAGTGGCCTTGAAGAAATTCATTGGGCATGGAGTCATAAGTGTCAAAACATGATGTACATCTCTATCATAACATAAAATTAGCAACTTTGTAACCTAACAAAATTTCAAAAACAACTACCTCTAGGAAGGAAACAATTGTGCTCATGCACTTCTTGGAAACATGAAACATCTAAAATATTACATGTATAGAAACTTAACCTCCTCCAAACGTAAGGCCTAAGATGAATCTCATTGACTGGGATTGGAAGAACGTCACCATCAGGCCTGGATAATTGACAAGCATTGGCCTCTTTACAATTGGTAGTAATGTATGGACCACTCCACATAGAATCAAATTTGGAGTAATTACCTGGTTTGGCTCTATCCACATCTCTTATAAGAATAAGGTTACCCTTTTTAAAGATTCAAGTAGTAGCACCCTTGTCAAAACTTCTTTTGACCTTCTATTGGCACTTCTTAAGTGTTTATATAGCTTGCTAGCATTTTTCTTCTAATTCCACTAGTTCATCCATCCTAACTGTCATGGCACCATTTTCAACTAGCTCCAATTGATAAGCTAACTCAAGAAAGGGAAATTTGAGTTAAATAGGATGCCTTGCTTCCCTCCCATATACAAACATGAAGCATAGGTTTCCAATTTCTCTCTTAGGTGTAATCCTATTAGCCCAAAGAGTTATTCTTAATTTGGCATTCCAACACCTCTGATTATCTTCAATTATCACTTTTATTATTCTAATAAGATTTTTTTTGGAGGACACATCCAGTCCATTCCCTTGGGGATAATATTTTGAAATACTCAAATATATTCCATGATCAACTTTCCAAGAACAAATATGAGTTCCAACCAAAGATTTGGCATTGTTTGATATGATAGTTGAAGGGACACCAAATCTAGTTATAATTTCATCAAGAAATTCAACTACTAAAGTTTTTGTGGCATCTCTCAATGCTACATTCTCTATCCATCTTGTGAAGTAATTTGTAGCTGCCATGATCCATTTATAACAAAACTAGAGGGTGGTTTTATTGGACAAAGGAAATTGAGACCCCATTGGGCAAAAGGTTGATCAAATTGAGACCTATGAGAATCATTAAATAAGGTTTGCCAATAATAGTCAGCCCTCGTTATTTTCATTGTTGTGATCTTGGCTAAAAAATGATTGCTATTAGGGTCATCATGAAATTCTTTTAATAATATGTTGACTTGATCTACATTGATACATCTTAATAGGACTCCATTGGAGTCCCTTCTAAATAATATTTCATCCACCAAGGTATAGGGAATAGATTTTAGTATGAACTATCTTCTTTTAGATCTATTTAGACCTTGTGGATATCTTCCCTCTACCAAGAAGGTAGTCATGTCATGCAACCAATCATTCTGATCTACATTTTCAATTGGTTGTTCACCTTCTAGCAAAAGTAGAACCTCCTCAAGCATATCAAAAGATGAAATAAATTTCTTACATAATCCCTTGCCTCTCACAACCTTGGTGATATTAATTTAAATGTCATACTCCATGACATTGGTGATCCACCCAACTATTAGGATAAACCACGAACAAAAATAAAACTACATGCAAATATAACCAATAACAAAAAATAATAGATCACATAGAAATGAACACAAGGCACCAAGATTTAACATGGTTCACCCAATCCCTGGACTATGTCCACCAAATAAAAAATCCAATCTTATTACAATCCAGTGATTACAACCTGATTACAATCTGTAATCCCTTATAGCTCAATACTGCCACAAGAAGCAATTTTGCATCACAACATAATAAAAAATACCTAACCCTAAACCCTTTTATACAAGTATTTTATGTCATTTTAGGGTTACAAAATATCGGCCATATATCAGCCATAACTTTAGTGGCGAATCAATGAATGGCGAATAGTACCAAAAAAATTTCTACGAATGGTGAATAGTACCAAAAATTATGAAGTATGTACAATACTTTCCTGATCAGTCACCACAATCTAACAATATCCCACTTGGGGACTGATTAGGCTCCAAACTAAACAACAATCTCCCACTTGGAGGGTGATCCTATAGCAATACCACTACCACATGGGGCTCCCACTGGATCAAACCACCCTAGACTCTACTATGCTTTTATTCATGTTCAGTCTAAAAGACCAACCGAAGCTAAAGATGAGTTCGGCTTCTCCCTTGTTACAACCTTTGTGAACATATCTGTTGGATTGTCATTGGTATGTATCTTCTCTAGCTTTAACTGTCCATCCTCCAAAACTGACCAAATGAAATGGTACCGCAACTGTATGTGTTTGGTCTTAGAATGCAGATCTAAATTCTTTGCAAGATGAATGGCTCTCTGACTATCTGTAAACAAATAATTATCCTTCTAAGGATGTCACAATTCTTCCAAGAAGAACTAAAGCCATATCATCTCCTTGGCTGCCTCTATAGTAGCAACATACTCTGCCTCTATAGTGGATAGAGCATTAATCTTCTAAAACCTAGAAACCCAGCTCACGGCTGACCCACCAACAGTAAAGACATAACATATAGTACTCCACCTGGTATCAATATCCCCTACCAAATCTGAGTCAACATAGCCCTGTAAATTAGTAGTAGAGCCCCCAAAGTGTAAACACTTATTGGATGTTCCTCTCAAATATCTGAGAATCCACTTAACAACATTCCAATGCTCAAATCATGGATGACTCATATACCTGCTAATGACTCCCACTACATGGGCAATATCTGGCCTAGTTCATACCATAACATACATCAAGCTTCCTATAGCTGAAGCATAGGGTACCTTGGACATCTTATCCTCCTCTTCATGTGTCTTAGGACACATCTCCTTAGTCAATTTCAAATGACTAGGTAAAGGTGTGCTAACAGCTTGAGCATTCTCCATAGAGAAACGTTGCAACACCTTCTCAACATAATCAGCCTAAGATAGCATCAATGTTCTGCTCTTCCTATCTCTACAAATCTTCATACCAAGGATTTGTTTTGCTGCCCCCAAATCCTTCATAGCAAATGCATGTGCTAACTGGTGTTTCAGCCGCTTAATATGATCCATGTTAGACCTAGCTACAAGCATATCATCAACATATAAACATAAAATAACGTAGCTATCATCATCCAACCTCTTAAAATAAACACAATAATCTAAATGACACCTGTTATAGCCATGCTCATGCATAAACCTGTCAAATTTCAGATACCATTGCCGAGGTGCTTGCTTCAAGCCATATAAACTTTTCTTCAGTTTGCACACTAAGTTCTCCTTACCTTTGACCTCAAATCCCTATGGCTGAGCCATATAGATTTCTTCATCCAAATCACCATGAAGGAAGGCTATTTTAACATCCAGTTGCTCTAAATGCAAATCTTTAGTAGCAAGTACTTAAAACAGTATAGAAAGAAGTCATTTTAACAATAGGAGAAAATATCTCATCAAAATCAATTCCCTTTTTCTGTGAAAATCATTTTACAACTAACCTGGCCTTAAATCTTTTCTTGCCTCCTTCCTCTTCTTTTAACCTCTAAACCCACTTATTCTGTAAAGCCTTTTTACCTGTAGGCAACTTGCACAAATACCATGTTTTATTCTTCAGCAAAGAGTCCATTTCATCTTTCATTGCAAACTCCCACTGAATCTTAGTATCCACCTACACAACTTCATCATAACTTTCAGGTTCACCAACATCAGTAAGTAAAATAGAATACAAAAAGGGAGAAAATATTTGTGGAGGTCTAATTTGCCTCATTGACCGTCTAACATTCACTGGTGTGTGTGGTATTTGGTGTTGCAGTTGTTGCACATCATGAGGAATGGCTGGAACATCAACTTTTGGAGTATCATCGAGCACTACATAATCATCTTCTTTCTTCTCATGTTGTTGCAACAGATCTTTGTACAACACTTTCTCATTGAATATGACATCCCGACTTCTAACAATTTTATGATTTTCAAAATTCCAAAGCCTATAACCAAATTCATTAATGTCATATCCAAAAAAGACACATTTCTTTGATTTAGCTTCTAGCTTAGTTCTATTTTCAGAGTCTATATGAGTGAAAGCTTCATAACCAAAGGTCTTGAGAAAAGAATAACTTACCTTCTGACCAGTCCATGCCTCCTCTAGAATACCATAGCCCAAAGGAGTAGAGGGACCTCTATTAATCAAATATATTGTAGTATTGATAGCCTCTGCCCACATGTGTAAGGGCAACCCAGCATGCAACCTTATGCTCGTTGCGCACTCCATTATAGTCCTATTCATGTGTTCAACCACTCCATTTTCCTGTGGAGTCTTTGGAACAGTTTTCTGTCTACAAATACCATTAGTGGAGCAATAATCTTCAAATTCATGACTGCAATACTCACCACCATTATCAGATCTGAGACATTTTAATTTCTTACCAGTCTCATTTTCAACCAAGCATTTCCATTTCTTAAAAGTTTGAAATACATCAAATTTTTGTCTAAGGAAATGAACCCATACTTTTCTAGCTGCATCATCAATAAATGTAACATAATAATGAGAGCCACCAAGGGAAGATACCTAAGCTAGTCCCCATACATCTGTATGCACAAGCTCTAATTTCTCCTTTTTGTTTTCCTTTCCAGTCTTTACAAAACTCACTCTCTTTTGTTTTCCATACACACAACTTTCACAGAATTCCATATTAACACATTTTAGACCTGGTAAAACTTTCTTTGAATGAAGTACTTTCATACCTTTCTTACTCATGTGCCCAAGTTAGTTGTGCCATAGTGCTATATCAGAATCTACAACAACTATTTGTTCTCCTTGCTCAACTGCAGCAATTGTTCCTGAACATTCATTTTTCTCTGAAACAATCAAAGTAGAAGGAACAATATGACCTATACAAAGATATAAGGTGCCTACTTTCACACCTTTTTCTACTACAAGGGAACCTTTTGAAACCTTCCAATTTTTATCATTAAAAGTAACTACACAACCCTCATCACCGAGTTTCACCACTGAAATTAAATTCCTACTCAGCCTTGGAACATGTCTTACCTCATGTAGTAGCCAATTATTCCCATTCTACAACTTAATCTTAATTTTTCCCTTTCCAAAAATTTGATAGGGTTCATTATCCCCCAAATAAATAAGCCTGAAATCCCCTTGGACATAATCAGTGAAATAACCTCTATGAGGTGTAGCATGAAATGAAGCACCAGAATCTAAAACCCATGAATCATCAACAATTTCTAAAGATAGAAGCAAAGCATCCTCTTCAGATTTTTTACTTACCATGTTTACCTCCTTGTCTCCATCTGATTTATCTCCTTCATTTTTCTTTCGATTCCAACAATCTTTCTTTTTGTGCCTGGTTTCTCACAATACCAGCAATCGTTTGGTCCTCTTGGTTGAGACCTCCTTGCCTTTGAATTTCCTCTTGATTTCCCATGATTTCCAGATTTACTTCCTCTCTTAGTCGTTCTACCCCTACTTTGTGCATTCAAAGCATTTCCTGACGTAGATCCACCTGAGGATTTTCTACGAGTTTCCTCATCAAAACAACAATGATCACATCATCATATTTTAGGGTACTAGATCCAGGAATAGAATTACTCACCACCATTACCAAGCCATTTCAACTTTTAGGAAAAGAACACAAAATCAAGAGACCCTTAATTTCTTCATCAAAATTGATACCCACAGAAGATAACTGACTAGTAATAGTATTAAACTCATTTAAATGATCTGCAATAGATCCACTTTCTGCCATTTTCATATTAAATAAACACTTCATGAGAAATACCTTGTTTGAAGCAGAGGGCTTTTCATACAGTGTCACTAGGGTTTTCATCAAATCTTCTATCATCTTTGCTTTTGTAATATTAAATGCCACCGATGGTGCCAAGCATAACCAAATGCTTCCAAGTGCCTTTTTGTTTAAAAGATCCCATTTAGCCTCTGAGATAGTTCCCTGATTCTTGGCTTTGCCTTCCAACGACTTCCATAAATCCTTTTGATATAGATAGTCTTCCATTTGCATCTTCCATAACTGGAAGTTCTACCCATTAAACCTATCAACCCTCAACTTACCCTCATTTTCCATTGCTCCCACTCAACCATGAGACTCCCACTCAACTATGAAACTTTCCTGGAGAGGATAACTAAAAAACAACTAGGCTCTGATACCACTTGTTAGGATAAACCACAAACAAAAATAAAACTACATGCAAATATAACCAATAACAAAAAATAATAGATCACACAGAAATGAACACAAGGCACCAAGATTTAACATGGTTCACCCTATCCATGGGCTACATCCACCAAACAAAAAATCCAATCTTATTACAATCCAGTGATTACAACCTGATTACAATCTGTAATCCCTTACAACTCAATATCTCCATGAGAAGCAATTTCGCATCACAACATAATGAAAAATACCTAACCCTAAACACTTTTATACAAGTATTTTATGTTGTTTTAGGGTTACAACATATTGACGATATGTCAGCCATAACTTTAGTGGTGAATCTACGAATGGAAAATAGTACCAAATTTTTTTTTACGAATGGCGAATAGTACCAAAAATTGTTTCCAGGGCGATGCCCCGAACCCCACTAATTATGAAGTATGTACAGTACTTTCTTGATCAGTCACCATAATCTAAAACCAACTATTTTTTCACTAATATACTTGCATAAAAGGAAGTCCTTTACACTTATATGTGGAACCATGAGTTGGATTTTATTATGGGACAATGAATGTTTGATCTTTTTTAGCACCCTTACAACATCAAGGACTTTCCTTTCCATAAAGTTATACCTACTCTCATAGTCCTTCATCCCTTCACTAAAGAAAGCAATGTGTTACTCCAAATTCTCTTTGTGTAACTATGTTAATATAGTTGATAAACTTGATTCTACTCTAGGAGAATAGAGGATGAAATCTCTATCAAAGTTAGGATTGACAATAGTAGGGGTTGATATTATTGCCTTCTTGACTTATTCAAAGCTTTCCCTACTCTCTTTGGTCCAAGTGAACACCATATTCTTCTTCAACATGGTTGTAAGAGGCTTAACCATAGTAGCAAGATTGGGGATGAACCTTCTGACAAAATTGATTGTACCAAGAAAGCTTTGCAATCATTTCTTGTGGATGGGAAGTGGGAGATAGAGAATTGCTTCCAACTTTTTTGGATCTATTGTTACGCCATTTCTTGACACGATATGTCCCAAGAGCTTTCCATGATCAGTAACAAATACACGTTTTCTTGGATTTAGAGATACACCATACTCTATATATTTGATGAACACTTTCTTTATATGATCAAAGTGATAAATTGCATGCTTTGAAAAGATAGTTATACCATCAAGATATACTCACACAAAAGTTTCTAATGCACCCTTAAAAGCCATTTCCATTTCCTTTTGGAATGTAGCACCTGCATTAGTTAGTCCAAATGAAATTTTATAATAAGCATAAGTATCCCATTTAGTAGTAAATTTTGTCTTATATTGGTCTGATTCTTGAACTAGCACTTGGTTATAACTTGAAAAACCATCTAAGAAGGAGAACCTCTCCAAACCACTAATCTTGGACAATATTTTTTCCATGGAAGGGAGGGGGTGATGGTCTTTAAGAGAAGCTCTATTGAGGTCTTTGAAATCTACACATAATCTAATTTCTCAAATTTTCTTTCTAAGAGGAACAAGATTAGCTACCCATGAGGAGTTCTTAATAGGAAAAATAATATTAGCCTCTATGAGTTTATACAACTCTTTTCTCATTAAGGGTTCAATATTGGGGTGATTGGTTTTTTTTTTTTAATCTAGTAGGATTCGTGTCATGATTTAAGTCTATGGTATAATGGGATAAACTTGGGTCAAAACCCTTTAAGTCTATATATGTCCAAGAAATAACATCACTAAATTCATATATTATTTAATCCTTTTGTGCACACTTAAAGAACCTTTCATTTAAAAGTTTCTTTTGTTTTTAATTCCTCCAACTTATTAATTAGTGCAAGTACTATTTAAAGTGTAGTTTATTATTTAAATTAATAATAATAATTAAAGCTCATTATTTAAATGCAACTCTAATTTAATTATATATAACTAAATAGTTATAATAAAACAATATCAAATCTTTAATCTTTAAATATTTTAATTATATTTTTTATGCAACTTGTTAAATTAAACTTTTAAATTAAATCTTTAAAACTGAAGTACATATTTAATTAATTTTAAATTAATCATATATCATCATATTTCAATTTCTCCTTAACTAATTTTGCAAATTAGACTTCCAAATTAAAGAACATATTTAATTAGTTTTTAATTAATTAAATATTATCAAATTTTAATATTATCTTTTTAATCAAATAATATTTAATAATTCTCCATATTATATGATTAACTCAAATATTATAATTAAATCATTTAAAAAATAAATCACATAGGAAAATTCACACATAGCAACATTACCAAAATTGACCAAAACTCAAAATTAAACAACACAGGCAAAGATAAACTCATGGGTTTAAAAAGGGTTAAAAGTCAAATACATGTCCTCCTTCTTATGATAAGTAATCAGGGTATGGTTGGGATTGGACTTGAACATTATCTCCCCATTCTTACCATTGAGTTATTGTGATAGGGCATGCTCATCATGGTAATTTAGTGAAGTCGATGCTCGGTATCTGCAAAACTTCGAGCATGTACATGTGCATTTATATCTAGGCCAAATAGACAATGGTGGGGAGTAGTACATCATGTAGATCTTGACTAGCAGGTGACTACGACTCCCTCCCTCAACCATATTAGACATGCCAAACATAAATATAAAATAGACACACACACACCATATGCATGCAAGTATGGGGTAAGTATTGTAGTAAATCATAAATATAAATAACATCATATTCTAACATGAACATCTCATCACCACAAGGACATAATAAGCATATTTCTAAGACACACCATATAACATCATCATAATAGTAATTTTATTAACTAACTAAGAGCAATTAAAGCATCATCATTGCAAGTAGGAAATTGTTACAACTTGAAATAATCAATTACTCAACATATCAATGTATTGCATTTAAAATATCAAATAAGGGCTAACCCATCTATAGAAGAGTCCTATAGAACTTTAACAACTATGTCTACAATGGTGGCAAAGGAGGGGTATTATAAAGATTCATTCTTCTATGTCAAATAGTCTCCATAGTGTCAGCAAGATAACAACTTTATTCATGCTCTTGTGTATGCCTTGCATTCTCAAGTTCTACCATGGCTTTTTAGTGTATGGGGTTTTGATCTTATTGGTAATATCATATATTCGGGTTTTGATTTTATATGTTGAAGATATAATATATAAGATCAAAACCCCTTTAGGTTCTTTAAGTGTGCATGAAACTTGCTTCTACTTTGCCTTAATCCTGATTTCATATTTTAAAGATTTAAAATTTATTATTCCTGCTCCTTCTTCCAATTTCTTTAGCTTGTCCTAGAAGGTGGGTGGAGGTTTGTTGAATACAATGTCACTTCCTTTCTTTTGAGACCTCCTTGTGAGGATTGTAGTGGATGACATTGCAGGCTTGGTGATGATCACCTTGCCCTTTTTCTTCAAAGGTTCTTCTTCTTTCTCAGATTCTTCCTCATCCTCTACTTGTTCCACATCCTCACCTTTACCCTCAGTTAACAAGAGAGGTGCACTTGATTTCAGTTTGGCTATCCTTCTCTTCCTTTTGTTATTTTCCTGTGGGAGCTTTATTTCTAGCTCTATTATGGTCTTAGTTACATTTTAAGTTCCAAAATAAGGGGCCTTGGGATCAATAGGTTCATTGACAAGGGCTTCAATTATATCCTTTGTCTCATCAATATTCACCTCATAGGCAAGAGGTTTGACCACACAACTCTAGGCTTAATTGCTTGTATATATACCTTGTCACAGTCCACCATGAAGCATACATCATCCTTGTAGTCTTCAACTAACTTCTTCAAAATTTTAAACCTATTGTTCATTTTCTCTTTGAACACAAAAAAGTAGTTGTCCTTGATGCTGGTATAGTTCTCACCCATTTCTGCAATATATTCATTTATTTGGTAAAGTATAGTCACATCTTTTCTCTAGACTATAGTGCCTTTAGAAGGGAAGAACTTCTGGACATAAAAGAATAGATAGGTTAATAGTGAACCAAATTTACATGGGTTGTTCTTTGATGTTCTAATACTTTCCATGTTTTTATTGAATTTCCTCAACAATAGGTTGACAAGGTCATAAGATACGTTGTTCTTCACCACTTTATATGCCAAATCCACTGCTTCACATGGCACACTATTAAGATAGCTTGAACTATATATTTTGTGTGCAATAACATGAATTCCAAATTTCAACTCTACATTTGTGACACTACTTATTGTCATACCCCTGCCATCCCACTCAGCTAAGGTTTTCTTCTCCAACTCTACCAGACCTAGGGTTTTAGTTTTTTTTTCTTTGGCTAGCATGGGGAGTCTAGTGATTCAATGAATCATCTTCTTTGTTATCAGAATTGACCGTTCTAACCACAGTTGACCATTATGCACCTGGCTAATGATAAACCTAATCTATTTAATTTGAAATTCTCATGGCATATGGGGAATATGTATCAATCCTTTTGCTTCTAGATGTTAATGCTTAGGTTTTAGGGTTCCATCAACACATAATTGACCTAGGGCATCATCCATCTCCAAAGTACCAATTTCTTGAATTGTACATTTAAAATGAGTACGAATGTCATTAACAAGTACCTTAGATTTGGGATTGAGCTCCACTTGGGTCTAGGATTTCAACAACCATGGGCATGAGCTTGAAATTTGGAACTTTCCATTCAACTCCTTGAACCAATGTGTCAGACCCTTTCTTGATCTTACTACTATTGGATGCCATTTTCACTTGGTAGTTTGAGAGAACTTCAAAAAAATTTTGCAATAAATTCACTCAAGTCACTTTGATCACACAAAAAATAGCTCTTCGCTATAGCACTTGAAAATTCACGGTAAGAAATGAATTCCATGCCTTTTGTTAAAAAAATTGTCATAAATGTTTGGTATAGAGTTAGATAAATTGACAGACTGTCATCCACTATATGACATTGATTACTCGATGACATCTCTATGATTTGATAACCATAAGTGCCTTTGTTACTCCCAACCTTGCTTGGTAGAGTTTATGATCCAACCTTACTCGATAGAGAAGATAACTCGGTTATAACTAATACCAATCTTGCTTAGTAATCCCTTTATATCTTGTATATGGATTTGGATCTTTGTCACCTTTCAACTAGAACTGATTCAGATGTCTTCTTTCATAGCCTAGTTTGAGTTCTTCCTTGAGAAATTAATTAGAAATGGTAGAGTCACCCAATTCTTGAGTGACTTGACCATCATTACTCAAACCAATATCCTCAGTAGAGTAGGAATCCATTGCTGTCTTATTTGCTTTCAGATGTTATTAGCCTTTGCCTTCTTTTCATTTTTCAATTTTACTAGTATTCATACAATTCTTGGCAAGATGACCAAGTTTTGTACAAATGAAACATCTTTTAGTGGTATCTCTTTTCCTCATATGATGTTTAACACAATTCATACCAATGTGTCCAAATTCTCCACAGTAATGACATCTACACCAGGTATTGTAGTCCCAACCAAATATTACTTTCATAATTTATTCTACAGGATTCAATGTCTTATTTTTTCATTTTGATGCCTTGTGTCCATGTTTCTTACATTTATGACAGTTGCCTTCAAATCTTAGTTTCTCTTTGCATTCATTAGCCCTATGACCATGTTGATTGCAATTGTAGAATTTTCCATTGAATTTTGCTTTTCCATTTCTCCAACATTTGTTTGATGTATGACCTATCTTACCATAGTGATTGCAAGTAGGTCTTTGATTCTTTTGAGCACCTTTCTTGGAGGATTCACCTTCTTCTTTGTATCCAATTCCTGCTTTTCCTTTTTGCCTATAGATGTTTTTCTCATTTAGTTGATCCATGTCTACTTGAGATTTCATCATTCTCTCATTGATTTTCTTTTCAGATTTTAAGTCATTCCTCAATCTTTCATTGATTTTTCTTTCAGATTTCAAATCATTTTTTATTCTTTCATTGATTTGTCTTTCATAATTTAGATCATTCCTCATTCTTTCATTTTCAAATCTTATGCTCGTGATTTCCTCATTTGTATTGGAGAGGTGATCAATAAGGTCTACTTATTTTGGATTGGTTTTGAATTTCATTGTTTCTTCCATCCATGTCTTCTTTTATCTTGTTTCTCTATTCCAAGACTTCACATAACCTTACTGACTGAATTTCTTATTCTCTTTTCAACTTTCTTACTTCCTCTTATAGGAAACCATTTTTCTCTAGAAGTTCTTTGATTTAATCATTTGCTTCATCTAAGCTACTTGAAGGGTGAAAGTCTTCAATTCCTTCTTCAATGTAGAGATGATCATTCATTTGATTTGCAAGTTCCTTTCTTCTTTTTAGGGATTGGGAAAGTTGCTCCTTAGCTTTCTTGAGTTAGGCAATGGCCATTTCTGGATCCGACTTTTCATTGTCAATAGCTTTGTCAAGTTTGAATATCTCCATATCCTTGATCTTTGCTCAAGCTATTAAACTTTCTCCTGAGAACCAAAAACCTCTGATACCAGTTGTTGGAAATATTGAAGACTATGCTAAGTTTTTGATAAGGTAAACAAGTTTTAAGGGGTCCTGAAACCCATAAGTTTAACAACAAGAAAGGCTGAGAAGACTATGCTAAGTTACTAAGAGGGGAGGGGTGAATTAGTAACTTCTAAAAATGTAACAATTTCAATTCTTAATCTAATAAATCAATTAACACTTAATTCATCACATCTAATCTAGGTGCATGCATGAGAAACTGAAAACATGAAAGCATCCATATCACTTGAACACAAAAATTTGGTGACCCAAAAACCTTCCAAATAGAAAGTACAACTGGGGTGGGGATGATACCCACAAACTTTAGTACTGCAGTATAAAGTTGGCTTGTTAAGGCTTACATTGATCACTTCTAACGATCTGCCCTATTAGGAGCAAATAGGACTGCTAGGTCCACCTTATAAGAGGATTTAGAAACATACAATGAAGTATGCACTTGGTAAAGAGATTTATAAAAGACTATTAGGTCTACCTTGTTAAAGGATTTTGACTAGTTCACTTGTTATGATGAAGTAGTAGATCTCTAATTTGCAACTAAGTTTTTTGATAGAGATTCCTTAGTGTACTTATCACCTTTTTATGATAGATACGTCTCTGCTGCTCCTTATATTGTTATGGCCTTCATAATTTTCTCTTTATCTGTTGCATTCATAACTTGAACTTTTCCCATCCACATTGAAATACATATGATTTCACAATCACAATCTTACTCATTTTATCATTGGATATGATATGATACATTATATATATATACCAATCCAAATTACAAAGTTACAATGTCAACCATCATACAAGTTAACACAAATATTACAAAGTCGGCCCACATGAAGATACTCGAGTTCTGAAGACTAACTCGGTGAGGTTCTGATACTCAACATCCACTATCAATTCTTGGCATTATCATGCACTTGGTAGATGTAGAAGCTCGGTCCATATTGATCACTTTCAAGTAGTCTTGAACTCAGTCTGCAATGGTGACTCAGTAGATATTGTGCAACTTGGTAAACACTAAATCACTTGATTAGCAAGAAGTAGCTCAGTTAACATTGGCTTCGCATCACATGAACTACAAACTCAATAGACATTGCAATGCTTGGCAGTCACTGATAAACATGGTGTATACTAGAATGCACATTTTGAACTACTGGACTTCATACTGATTGAATCTTCTTGGTAACCACTAGGATCAATCCAAAAGACTCGGTAGTAACTGTAGAGCTCGGTAGCTACTGAGTTACATGGAAAATCCTATGAACTATTCAATGCGCTCCGTAGCTATATAGAATCTGAATGAGTGTGTGTCACTAATAAAAAAATTGACTGATATGTCAACATGAACATGCAAAGTGAATTGTACTTAATAGATCAAACCTATTGTTACTTTTTGACCATTGTGAATAGTATTTGAAATTCATTGATCAAGGTTGACCTAACAGTCATAAGGACTTAATAGTCTATGTAAATCCTTTAATCGAGTGACATTCTAATGGAATTTTCTAAAGTCCTCTAACAAGGCTACTCCTAATAGGGTGATTAAATCTTTTAACAAGGTCACATTTAATAGTGTGTATTGTAACTTTTAATAGGGTTGGCTTCTAATAGGGCTCACTTTAGAAGAGTGAAAATCAGTGACATGTCGCTAGTGGTTTTTTCCAAATTGGGTTTCCACATTAAATCTTAGTGTGAAACTTGTGTGGATGTTATTATGATGCTTTATTGATTTAAGTCTACATTCTGCAAGTTTTTTATTTTAAGAACAATGGACAACTAGCTAATGTTGCAAATAATTTATATTAGAGACCGAATAATGGAATGATAAAATCTAAAATTGTTTAAGTGGTTGCTTGTTCAATTGGTACATTTGGGCCTTGGAGAATTGATTCACCCCCACCACCCTCTCCCCCTCCTTCCCTCCTAGTTATTCTAAATATTCAAATAGAAAATAACTGAAATTGGTGTATGAAATATACAAAGCATCATCATCAACAAAATAACCATGAACACATGAAATATACAAGTATATAGTAGCTCATCAAATATATAATCTAAGTATGAAAATAGCATCAACCAATTAGATAACCAAGTACCACTAAATCATATCACACAACCATGAAAGTTGGCCTAAAAGAATTCAACAATATAACATAAAAATAAAACTAGGGGTAGGCACTAGACTAAGCCACCTAATTCCTTAGCCTTTGGACATCAATCCCAAGAAATTGCAAGTGTTTTTCTATTACCTCTACCATATGAACAAAGGAAATCCCTTACTATCTTTTGAATAAATTTGAATTGATTTTTCTTAAACATCTGGGATGAGGAAAAGTAGATGGGGTAGGAGGAGAATATTTTATGGCTTACCTGCACTCTACCAACGAAAGTAAGCTAGTTATTGTTGCATTTGTTGATGTTTTTCACAACACTTTCTTCGATCCAATTTCACATCTCATTGATATTAGGGTTTATAGAAAATGGTACCCTAGGTATCTACTAATGCGATTAGGGACACCCCATTCTAGACCAAATCTATCCTAGCAAATAGTAGGATGAAGTTCCCAAGTAAGCATAATGGATTTACATTAGTTATCTTATTGCTTGAAGCTAGACATAATAGGTCCAATTTAATCATGAGGTTAATAATGTTACCCTCTTCAATGTATAAGAAAATGGAGGTGTCATCCACAAATTGAATATTAGAGATCTCATCATTATAAGGAAGTTGAATACCCTTTACTTTAGGAGATAATGTGTCATCCCTAAGAAGGTAATGGAGAGAGTTAACTATAATTACAAATAAGGAAGGGGCTAATGGGTAGCCTTGTTTGATGGATCTTGTCAATTTAAAATGGTTGTATTAGTTGTTGATTTAATATTTATATATTACGATTTAATTTTTTTTTTTGGTTTGACTATATTGTATCAATAGTTATGAAGTTAATGTTATTATTATTCTGAATTTTGTTAATAATGGAAAGAAATAGTCTTGTAAAAACAACTAAATATATGATGTCATCTTAGTTGTATAAACAAGGATATCCTTTTTGCATGATCAGCATCATATTTGATGATATAATCTTAATATCTTAGTTTTAAGTATCAACTTCTATGTAAAGTACTCAGAAAAATTACGAGTGATTTTAAATTTCCACTAACATTTTACACGTTATGACACAAGACACTAATAGATGTAGAAATGTTGTGTTACGATTATAAATATAGATGTTCTGTAGTTTGAAATTTCTATTTATAATACTAATAGAAGTAAAAATAATTTTTTAACAATAAATTATGAATACTCATACTGAAAAGAAACGTATTATTAATCTTAGAAGAGTTGAATTTATTCAATCTTGCATGTACACAACATCCATGAGCAAAATAACAGGCACAGCCTGGACGGTGTCAATAATTTGACATAGCGAATGTCATACTCATTTACTGCCTACATGGTTTGCCTAGAAACATTGTTAGTGACCGGGACAGTAGATTCCTCAGCTCTTTTTGGAAGGAGCTCTTTCATTTGGCAGGAACTAAACTCACTCCCAGTACTAGCTATCACCCTCAAACAGATGGACAAACAGAGATAGTTAATAAATCGATAGAAGGATATTTGAGGAACTATGTTTCAAATCAACAACATGCTTGGGTGAAATGGTTACACCTAGGGGAGTACTGTTACAATACATCTCATCACATGTCTATTGGTATGCCTCCTTTTCGTGCTCTTTATGGTTACGATGCCCTTTCCTTTGTTGATCTAATACTTTCCGATAGCAGAGTACCCACAGCAAGTGATTTCATCAAGCAAAGCCAAGACATAATAAGGTCCCTCAAGGATAATCTACAACATGCACAAAACCAACAAAAGATATATGCTGACAGGAAAAGGATTGAAAGATCTTTTGAGGTGGGAGATTTGGTATTTGTTAGGTTGCAGCCATATAAGCAAAGAACCTTGAAGAGAAGTGGGGCAGAGAAACTCAAGCCAAGGTTCTATGGGCCTTATAAAATCATCAAGAAGGTAGGAGAGGTAGCTTATGAATTGGAGCTCCCACCAAACAGCAAAATACATAATATTTTTCATGTATCTTGCTTAAAGAAGGTTCTAGTCCAGAAAACCATAGTATCTACAGAATTACCACCTCTTGATGATGAAGGGAAATTAGTTTTGATACCAGAAGAGATTTTGGATACAAGAGAGAAAAGGTTGAGAAATAGGAGCATCACAGAGCATTTGGTCAAATGGAAAGGATTACCACTAGAGGATGCAACTTGGGAAGGAGAACATATTCTTGAGAATTCCAACCTTCATTGCTTGAGGACAAGCAATATTTGGAAGGGGAGGACTTGTCATGTCCCCTATTCAAATAATTAAAAAAAAATAAACTTTGTTAAGGCAGGCAGGCTCCAAAAAGGTGAAATTTCGGAAAAAAGGGTTAATCTTTGGAAACCAATGGACTAATAAATAAAAATTATTATTAAATTATATTTTATTAACCCCTCTTGGACGTGAGTTAGGGTTATGCCCTCTTTAAAAGGGGTTTGGAGGCATTTTGGGCTCATTCTACATCTTGATTCTTGATAATTTTCTTGTTGTTCTTCAGAGGCTGCCAAACCTGTGGAGAAGGAGACCCAAGAACGGGAGTTTGCAGGTTTCCAGGAAGGCTAAGGACGGGAGTTTGAAGCCATTCCATGTGCATGCTCATACAGAGTTTGCCCTTGTGCTGAATAGTGCCGATTTGGGTGTTTTCGGGGTTGTTTTTGGTTTGAATTTGGGTTTTCAGTTGAGTGTTTCATATCAGTTTGGTTTGCTGTTGTATTTAAGACTTTATGATGTTAAAATAGAGCTGAATATATGTATTGGGTTGTGATTAAACTTCTGAGATAATTTATGAGTGTTTTGTGGTGTTTTCGGGCATTTTTGTGTTAATTTCGGGAGCCCGATTGAGCATAGTTTTGCCCTACATTTGTGATCTGTTGTGTAAGGGCTATCAAAAGCTGGAAATGTCATTTTGTAGGCTGTTATGCTGCTGAAATCTCTGTAAAAATGTCCATTTTCAGATTTATTAATAATTTGTGAAGTTGTGAAGTTTTTGGCACTAATTTGGACATACCCGATTTGGGTTTTATTGGAAAATTGGCAGATCTTTGTAATATTGGTTGCTTGATTTTAAAGTTCTGATTTGAGGCTGGAAATATCAAAAAAAAAATCAGTAAAGGGACATTTCAAATTTTCTAAAGTCTTCTAACAAGGCTACTCGTAATAGGGTGATTAAATCCTTTAACAAGGTCACATTTAATAGTGTGTATTGTAACTTTTAATAGGGTTGGCTTCTAATAGGGCTCACTTTAGAAGAGTGAAAATCAGTGACATGTTGCTAGTGGTTTTTCCCAAATTGGGTTTCCACATTAAATCCTAGTGTGAAACTTGTGTGGATGTTATTATGATGCTTTATTTATTTAAGTCTACATTCTACAAGTTTTTATTTTAAGAACAGTGGACAACTAGCTAATGTTGCAAATAATTTATAGTAGAGACCGAATAATGGAATGATAAAATCTAAAATTGTTTAAGTGGTTGCTTGTTCAATTGGTACATTTGGACCTTGGAGAATTGATTCACCCCCACCACCCTCCCCCCCATCCCTCCCTCCCTCCTTCCCTCCTAGTTATTCTAAATATTCAAACAGAAAATAACTAAAATTGATGTATGAAATATACAAAGCATCATCATCAACAAAATAACCATGAACACATGAAATATACAAGTATATAGTAGCTCATCAAATATATAATCTAAGTATGAAAATAGCATCAACCAATTAGATAACCAAGTACCACTAAATCATATCACACAACCATGAAAGTTGGCCTAAAAGAATTCAACAATATAACATAAAAAGAAAACTAGGGGTAGGCACTACACTAAGCGACCTAATTCCTTAGCCTTTGGACATCAATCCCAAGAAATTGCAAGTGTTTTTCTATTACCTCTACCATATGAACAAAGGAAATCCCTTACTATCTTTTGAATAAATTTGAATTGATTTTTCTTAAACATCTGGGATGAGGAAAAGTAGATGGGGTAGGAGGAGAATATTTTATGGCTTACCTGCACTCTACCAACGAAAGTAAGCTAGTTATTGTTGCATTTGTTGATGTTTTTCACAACACTTTCTTCGATCCAATTTCACATCTCATTGATATTAGGGTTTATAGAAAATGGTACCCTAGGTATCTACTAATGCGATTAGGGACACCCCATTCTAGACCAAATCTATCCTAGCAAATAGTAGGATGAAGTTCCCAAGTAAGCATAATGGATTTACATTAGTTATCTTATTGCTTGAAGCTAGACATAATAGGTCCAATTTAATCATGAGGTTAATAATGTTACCCTCTTCAATGTATAAGAAAATGGAGGTGTCATCCACAAATTGAATATTAGAGATCTCATCATTATAAGGAAGTTGAATACCCTTTACTTTAGGAGATAATGTGTCATCCCTAAGAAGGTAATGGAGAGAGTCAACTATAATTACAAATAAGGAAGGGGCTAATGGGTAGCCTTGTTTGATAGATCTTGTCAATTTAAAATATTTAGATCTAGCCACATTGATCTCAATAGCTCAACCATAGCTTGTGGATCAAAATAGATATCATCATGTGAGAAGAGGAGGTAAATTCGAGGGTCTCCAATATCATAGGGATATAATTCCATTCAATTCTATCACATGCCTTTTCATAATCAATAAGATACATCCTACCTTTTATGCCCAGAAAATTTAGCCCATTCCATGGCCTCTAGCTAGGAAATCAAAATTTCCAATATGTATCTTCCTTTGATAAATCTTGTTTAGGTATGATTGATGATTTTAGGGAGTTGTTCTACAATCCTAAGTGCTATAGTTTTAGCAAGTATTTTGTATGAAACAAACCTAAATTCATTGGCTTTACACAACAATAAGTAGATCAAAATGATAAATGTGTGTACACATGTTACTAATAACCATAATGCTATTTGATTGTAATTATGATCATTATGTTGAGTTAGTAATATTGCATACTAGAATTATTATTATTATTTAGATTATGTATCTTAAATGAAAGGCATACAAATAAAGTACATTTATTGCAAGAAAAAAATGATTCGACAACTAAGAAACTCTATGAAACACAAAAAAACAAAATGTATGTGTACACACACATGCACCTTTCATATATGTATGTATGCATGCATGAAAATACACAGATTAAAACTGTGTATATGCATATATGTATGTATTTACTATATATATATATGAACTTGTTTGTATAAAGAAAGATTATTTTTATTCTTAGGAAATATTCTCTTACATTAATAAAGAATTTCATCAATTTTAAAACCAAGTCAGCATTCTAAAAGAATCTTTCATTTGATACAAGATTTTAAATGATAAACAAACATGCATGGATCATTATGTATATTTTATATTTATATTAATTGTACCTTTACGCAATAATTAATTGAATAAAACATAATCTAACAATTAAATCTCCATACTAGGAATGTTATTGGCTCATATAAAGTTTTGTCAAAAAGAAAGGCTGGAACAACCCTATCCCTCCAATTCAATCATTTATTTTTCTTTGAAAAAAATCTATGCAAATCAATTCGGTCACCTCTTTACCAAGAGACATTTTCAGATCTTACACGAATATTATCATCAATTCATTCACGTCTTCTTCCCCAAGAAAAGTGATCATAGTATGACAAGGTCTTGTCTTCTCATTGCTTTCCTACCTGAATCCATTGTCTTATGACTGCAATCGACTATCCAAAAAGTCTTCAGCTTTCATGTTTTTCTTTCCATCACGACTTATTCGCCTAATTTCTTTTTCTTCATGGTCGTCTATATTACGTTTGCAAAAGCAATGATTATTAATAAGGGTATATTATAATAATTAGGGTATATTATAAATATATAGATAAAAAGATAATATTAATTTAAAATTTTGACTTTTATTCTAATTATGTTTAAGAATAAGATTGTGAATACGATATTTGTCAAAAATAGATTTAGTTTTTTATTTGCATATAAAAACTATTTCTAGATTTTATGTTTCATTTTATTTTGCTTTAATTGTATATTATTATAACTTAGTATATGAAGTTTTATGATTATATTGTATTTACTTTATAGAAAATAAAGTTTTATTACTATGTTGACATTTTGATAAAAAAAATTATTCAAAAAATGGTGTGTTTTACAAGTTAAATAATGAGTTGATTTTTAAACAACTAATCAAAATTAATAAAAGAAATAGAAGGCAATATAGAATACTACTTTAATATATTTACATTTGTAAAGTCCATGTCTTGGACACTATTATAATATAAATTTGTCCATGCCATGTCATTCTAGCTTCACAAATTATCATCTATAGGTAATGTAAGATTGGAATATCTTTTCAAAATTCAACTTCTTGACACTACCTATGTGACTATTAGTCCCGCCTAAGTAGAGGTGGAGACTATAGTTTCCAGTGCTCCAAATTGAATTAATTCATGTCATAGAAATTGTGCAATCCTCTGTTATCCAATGGTCTATATAATTTTTTCTATTGAAGTGAATTTATTATTTCAAAATTCTTTTTCCCTATTAGCTTTGATCATTTTTCTTGGTGGTTTTTTCCATTTTAGCTTGTAAAATTTGTCAACAATAAGGCTCACATTTCCACAATTTGACAAGTAGCATTCATGTGGCACTTGCTTCCACATTTTGTGTGTTCATTACATAAGCCCGCCAGACAATAGTTTAAGATGGAAAATATCATCTATGGATCATTCTGTTGATCCTATGGCAAGACATATTGTCAGTTAGTACCAAAACACTTAGTCATCATGACAAGGTCAGTTAGTACTACAATTGAGCTTTAGTATAAACTGAGTAGCCGAGCATTCTAGTTTCAACATGGTAACCGAGTAGTTAGAGTAGTGTAAACTGAGTCAATCGAGTTCACTGAGTGTTCAATGTGAACCAAGTGCTAGAGTTAGTCAAGTTCACTACATTGCCCAATTGTTAGTATAACACCCAAGTGAACAATAGGACCTGAGTATCACCATTGAGTTGACTTGGTTATTATTGTTGGAACCATTGTAATGTAACCAACCTAATGTAAGGTATTACTTGGATGGATATATGTGTAAGACATTTCTTTATATCTAAAGCATTAGTTGGAGTAATACACATCGATCTATCACAAAAAAACAAATACAACAAAGCAATTTGTTTAGCATATCAATCAATCTAATAAAAAGTATTATGGTAGAGTAATTTGTTTAACATGCTACTAAGAAATACAAGGGAATGAAGAGACTCATCTATCATAGTCAGGTGATCATACTATTCAAAGGATCTTCATCAACAAACAAAGTTACAAAGCAGAGATCAACCTACAAGTTCATCCTAATAGATGCATTAGTCAAATCCTCTAACTAGGTGGACCTATTACTCCTTGTCTTAATCTCATCCTAATAGGTGCATAAGTCAAATCCTCTAATTAGGTGGACCTAAATGTCCTTGTCTTAATCTCTTAACAGAGTGCATACTTCATTGTATTGTAAAATCCTTTCACAAGGTGGACATAGGAGTCCTACTTAACTGACTAGATCACCAAAAGTGATCAATTGTAAGCCCTAACAAGCCAACTTTATTACTGCAATAGTGAAGCATTGTGGGTGTCATTCCCACCCTAGTTTTACCTTCATCTTGAAGGGTTTTTGGGTTACCAAATATTGTGTCAAAGTGTTATGGTGTTGAATCTTTTATTACTTTATGTTTCATGCATGCAAGTAGATTAAATAATCTAATAAAGAAGGATTCATTAAAGAAATTTTAAGTGGTTCCTGATTCACCCCCCCCTGCCCCCTCCTCTTAGTCACTTGTTTATCATTACATTTCCAACAATTGGTATTAGAGCAAGGTTCTCCTATCAAAAGCTTAACAACTAGAGAATATTGATCTAAGGCAATGGAGGTATACAAGTCAGAGAAAGCTATTGACAATGAAAAATTAGACCTACACATGGCTATGGAGCAAGTCAAGAAAATCAACAATCAACTCACTCACTCTCTAAAGAGAAGAAAAGAATTAGCTATACAAATGAATGAAAATCTCTACATAGAAGAAACTATAGAAGGTCTATACAAAGAAAGAAGTTTAGAGGAACTAGATGTAGCCATAGAAAATCTATTGGTGAGGAATGCTACTCTACAAGAAGTGAGAAAATTGAAAAGAGAACAAGAAAGTCACTCAGCCATGCTATGTGAAGTCATGGAGAAGAAGAGAAAAACAATAAGGGCCTATTTGTTTCACGAAATTGGACTGAAATTGGGTTTGAAAAAATTTGGTTTTGTCAAAATGGGTGTTTGGGTCAAAATTGTTAAAAGCATAATTTGAATTGCAATCTTCTGATTTTGACCCAAAACGAGGATGCTAGTCTTCCATCAAACTAGTAGGAATTGGGAACTCACAAGGTTTGACATTTTGAGGATTACAACAAAATGAAATGAATAGTTCTTGACATCCACTAAATTTCTGATTCGAGGGGATATTTTTGTCAAAAATTCAAGTATCTCCAAAACTCCAACAATCAGCATCAGATTAAACTCCTTGAAATTCTAAATCCAAGGCAATTTAAATGGACAAAAACGGAGTCTGTATGCAAAAGTTATGGCCGGTCAAACTTTGATCAAACCAAGTACAGAGGTTGCCAAAAGGTGAAAAAATAATAATCTCCAAAGTGGTCAACAATGGATTTCAAAGCAAAGATCTCGTCAAGAGCTTTCCAACAGTGTTCATTTCATCAAAATCTGAGTCCGTATGTGAAAGATATAATAGTTTGAATTTGTTGAGACAAAAAGGACCTTGATGATGTCAGCATGACATCATCATGCTGACGTGATAGCTGGAAGTTGGCTGGAAAAAACATTAAAACAACAAATGAGTTGTGAGATTTGAACCCACACCCACAACCAATTACCTCCAAAACCATTGGTCCAACCACTATGCCACGCACAAGTTTCAAAACATATTGGCGGCAATATATTTTTAACCATTGACTACTGCCAGTTTCAAAGAAGGAGGACCGCCGGTGGGGTTGGAACCCCTGACCGACAGTTACCATAAAAGGTGACTGGCCGTTGCGCTATTTTAGCACTTAAAGATTTTTCTGCACCAATTTTTATTTAACCTTAGCCAAAATCCGCCAACCTTAGTTTAAAATAAGGTTATTTGTTACTATTTTGACCCCAAAATTAACATAAGCCAAATTTGTTAAAAATGGCTAACAGGTTATTCCGAGAGGGGAATTAGTTGAAGGGGTTATTTTTGTAAATTGTTGTTATAGCCTTATTTTGGCTAATTTTGTGTATAAAAATGGGGCGTTAAGGGACTCTTAGGCATTCAGAAAAAGGAGAGAACGTCCAAGTGCTGAGTATAAGGGAGATTTTTGAAGTGCTCATTCCTATACTTCGAAATAGTGTAATGCTATTGTACTTCAAAGGAGTGATTTTGTAAACATTTGTACCTAATTTTGGAGATAATCGGATCGGTCCCTCTATTGGAGCAGGACCCGGAGATGTAGTCCATACGGATGAACTTCGAGATCAAATTGTTTGCATCTTCTTTCCCCCAATTTCTCTTTTGACATCTTAATCTTGTTGTTCTCTTATTTCAATTACGTTAATTTGATTCATTAAAAGTTTTAAATTAATTTTATGTAATCAATTAGCATTCCTCTGTAATAGTCCTAGATCCTAATCAGATCAATTTCTAACCTAAAAACAAACTCAATCTACCATCATGCCACCAGAGTTTTCACCATTTGAAGGCTACTAAAAACTATTTGTTTGGGCAACTGAAGGTGACTGAAGGCAATTGTACATGGAAGGGTTTTTGTTCTTGTTGGATTTTACTTTCATCATTGTATTGATGGGGTTCACACTAATCATGCATCACTCATGGGGCAAAATGTTTAAATAAGATGAGGAGATCTGGTTGTTGGTGTCGATGACACTACCAATAGTGGGACTCTGCAAGGTAGTGAATTGGACACAAACAATGGGGTGTGGACTCTTCCAAGGAATTCTGCTAGCAAAGATCTCCAATAAACAATCGTCCATCTTTTGTTTTGGATAAGAGTATCATTCAAATTAACACGCACACAACCAACAAAAGTGTATCTTTTGGGAGACCAATAAAAAAATATCCATCATTTGTAGTTTATTGAATACCTTATCATTACATCTTCAACTGTACAATCGTAGAGCATGCCAACCTATAAAATAACATTGAATATCAAAAGTTATGTGCAAAAAAATGATTGAGATGTCAAACATTGCCAAGATTTAGATAACTCGTATTCACCTTTTCCTCCCATTAGGTTTTTCCCTCATAGTTGCACATGGAAACATCTTTTTCCTCATTAGATCTCTTGGATGTAGCTTCTTTCTCCAAGCTTAAAATTGAAGAACTGATAAGTTATTTCATTAACTTTGAAGAGCTCTCTTGTGGTTCTTTTCCACATAATACATCCTTGTTTTGTGTGGATAAAAGAAGGAACAATGTATTAGTGACCCTCAAACAAATGAAACTCTCAAAAAATGAGACCTTTACTATGAAAAACCATGAGCCCAAATGGTAGCTTGGAGAGCCTCTTTGGGAGATGGTGGCCAAACATGGGCTATCTGCTACTGCTTATTTTTGGCCCTGCTCTAAAGTTGTGAAGGGCCATTGGAATTGCCCTAAAAAGTAATAAAATTTCAATTCCAATTTTATGAATCAAAAGTGGAAGATGTATCTTCCCACTCATCTTTTAGGTTAACCAAATAGGACAAATCCTTTTTTTTCAAAATTAGATTCAAAATTCAAAACTTGATTTTAATAAAACTAGGTTTTGAATCAAAAGCCAATTTTTCTAATTCCATGAACCAAATGGTCCCTAGGTGATAAAGATAAAAGCCTACTTGCTACAAGGCTATAGAAAAAGACTAATGAAGTTCAATACTTACTTGAAAATCAATCAAACATGGTAGATCAACTAGATGATGCAAATCAAGGAATCACCAATTTAAGAGCAAAAGATGAGAGACTTTAGAATGAGCTAAGAGTTGAAAATGAACTAAATGAGAGAAGATTAAGGTCATAAGAAAGTGTGAATCAATTATATAAGCCTGAATAGACCTAAAGGCACAACTATATTGGGTTACACTAAACAAGGAGAATCATCACAACAAGGAGCTCAAAAGAACAAAAGACCTACATACAATCATTGTGGAAAGTTAGGTCACACTTTAAAAAAATGCTAAAACAATAATGGAAAATGAAAGTTCAATGGAAGCTGCTATAGTTGCAATAAGCCTTGACATAGACCAAGTGAATGCAAAGACAAACCAAAATTTGAAGAAAAGTCATAAATCATCTGAGTGTAGAAAAAAAGAATGGAACATTGGACCAATACCAAGAGCATTTATCAGTTGGGACTACAACACATGGTACATATGTTATGTATGTGGAGAATATGGACACATTGGAGCAAATTGTGTAAGAACTCACTTAAGCTAAATGAATCCCACTAAAAGATGCTATGTATGCAAAGAAATTAGTCATTTAGCAAGAAACTATATCAACTAAGCTACTCCAAATTTTGGTGAACAATATAAAGGAAAGATAAAGACTAATGAGATCAAGACTCAAAGGAATCAACAATGGGAAAGGAAATCTCTAAAGAGCCCTAGTCAAAACTCGAAAGTTTTTGACACCCAAGTCAATGAGTTGGGTGAGTCAACTACCTCCAAGTAAGCATCCAAGGAAATCATTGTGAATAAAAATAACATCCTACATTAGTTCTAGAAAAGAAATGAAGTAGGTCAAATCAACATATCAAATGCACTAGGACAAATGGAGTAAACATGGTTTAACCTAGTTGAACCTCATTTATAACTAAGTTGTTAGGCATTACCGAGTTATTATTTAGTTATAACCAAGTAAGGTTAGGTTGTATGACTTAACCTAGTCATATAACTTAACTGAGTGAAGTCAGGTTAACAGTCAGTTCTAACTGAGCTTCATAATGTATAGGTCATGCCAAGTTCAAGTTTGAATATTAACTGATCCATTCCACCTACCAATGTACATATCATTTATGAGACAATAAAAGTCAAAATTTTAATATAAAAGATGAAATTGAGGGTTTATTATTTCACCATGAATTCAGACTATGTAGAGATATTTTAAACCCCCTTAAGTGATCTAAGGGTAAATTTTCTTGAGCAAAGTTGTAAGAAAAGTTATCTCAGTCACCAACCAATATGGAAGAAACATCAAGTTTGAAGGTGAGGAAGGGTTATGAAATGTTGATGAAGAATACAATTTGTAAAGCACCTCAATTCAAAATATATCTTACAATTGCTAAAGAAGAGGATGCCAAAGGAGCACACTAGACTATCCTGCCTAAGGTACTTCTAATTCATGACATAAGGACATTTTATCACTTTCCAATTCAAGAATTAGGTACTTTTGAGCTAGATCAAGCATGTAATATGTTGTGTGAGAATGGAGATTTGAAACCTAAACACAAGCACTTGGAAAATAAGGGTTTGGCCCACATTCTACACATGCCAAGGAATTTTCAACTAAAATGGATTAGGTACATCCTAAGAAGGGTTCATGATATGTCTTTTTGGTTTGAAAAACTAGTTAAGATTACAAAGAAGATGATTCATCCAATAATAGGTTATCCTATGCTGGATAGACCTAAGAGAACAAAAACTATAGCTCAAGGAGAATTGACTAAGAAAACCCTAGTTGAATGGGACATAAGAGGTATGAAGCTAAACAATATCACTAATATGGAAATAAAATTTGGAATCAATGTTATTTTCCAAAAAATATATAGTTCAAGTAGACCTAACAATATTCCTTGTGAGACAGTTGACCTAGCATACAAGGTGGTAAAGAACAACTTGTTATTTGACATTGCTGAGTTACAACTCAACTAGCTCAACTCATTTTGAAAAAGTTAGATTTTTGATAGATTTATAGGTAGAGTTGTTAAGGGAAGAAGCTAGAATCTAGATAGCTTTAATAGACATTTAGATTTTGATGCTTTCCCATATGGACATAATGCAAAAACATCTTACATTGGAAAAGACATTGGTTCATGACATGAATTTCTTAATTGTAGACCACATGATGGAATTATCAACATAAATTCAGATTCAACTACATACTCTGAAGGTATTGCAAGAAAATTTGGATAAGTCCTTATCTCAAATTTAGAAGGTACATAATAATTTCCTCACTCATTTTGGCATAACATTGTAAAATTTTGGCATTTGTAACAAAAATGGGAGAAAACACAATATGTACATAATCAATGTATAAGAATATCAAAAGAGATGTATAGAAGAAAGATATGGATATGTATAGATGTATAGAAGATATGTATAAAAAGAACACAAACAAACGATTTTGAAAAATAGAGAAAACATAGTTGTAACCAAGTTGCAAATTTTTCAGTTCAAATCAAGTTGTAGAAACCAAGCACATGCAAAGGGGGATTTTAATTGAAAGATTTTGTACATGATAAGTGTTTTTCAAACTAATGCCAAAGGAGGATATTGTTGATCCTATGGAAAGATATATTGTCAATTAGTAACAAAACACTTAGTCATCATGAAGTTGGTTAGTACTATAACTGAGCTTCAGTATAAACTGAGTAGCCGAGCATTCTAGTTTCAGCATGGTAACTCAGTAGGAAGAGCAATGTAAATTGATTCAATTGAGTTCACCAAGTGTTTGATGTGAACCGAGCATCTAGTGTCAACCAAATGCCAGAGTTAGCCAAGTTCACTATGTTGCTTGAGTGTCAGTATAACACCCAAGTGAACAATAGGACCCGAGTATCAACATTGAGCAAACTTGGTTATTATTGTTGGAACTATTGTAATGTAGCCCACCTAATGTAAGGTATTATTTGGATGGATATATGTGTAAGACATTTTTTATACTGTAATCATCAGTTGGAGTAATACACATATACATATAAGTGAAAAAGGAATATGGCAAAATAGTTTGTTTTAGAGGTTATCGAGCAGTACAAGGGAACAACATAGACTCGTCCATCATAGTCAAGTGATCATAATATTCAAAGGATCTTCATCAACAAATAAATTTGCAAACCATAGATCAAATTTTTAGTTCATCCTAATAGGTGCATCAATAAAATCCTCTAACTAGATGGAACTAACAGTCCTTGGCTTAATCTCTTAACAGGGTGCATGCTTTATTGTATTGTAAAATACTTTCACAAGGTGGACCTAGTAGTCCTACTTACTCTTAATCGAGTAGATCACTAGAAGTGATCAATTGTAAGCCCTCACATGCCAACTTCATTACTGTAGTAGTAAAGCATTATGGGTGTCATTCTCACCCTAGTTTTACCTTCATCTTGGATAGTTTATGGGTTACCAAATATTGTGTCAAAGTGTTATGGTATTGAATGTATTATTAATTTATGTTTCATGCATGCAAGTAGATTAAACAATCTAATAAAGAAGGATTCATTAAAGAAGTTTTAAGTGGTTCCTAATTCACACCCCCCAGCAGTCACTTATTTATCATTACATTTCCAACACATTCTCATTTTTCTCTCTATACTATATTTCCATCCAACATCATAAGGACAGTTTCTTAGTTGTTGTTGTCACTAAGGTTTGCACCCTTGCCTAAATTTTTTACCTATAGTCAACCTTGTGAAACATCAAAACAACCTCCAAGATATGGGACTTGAAAAATGAGGTTGAGTCTCTAGAGAAGACTGACTTCCTTTTCTATCAGGATGCACCTAAGCTATACTTGGGGAGGAAAAGGGAAGAAGGCATGCATGAAAAACTTACCTAACCTATACAAAGGAGGTGATTCACCAATATATAGCATTCAAACCTATCTCTGCCCTATACATGCATAGTTAACTATGATGACATTAAAATATACAAATTTAGACTTATTTAATCAAACAATCACATGCAGATTGGATAACTAGATAAATGACATGAGGAAGGATAATTTCACTATATATCATTCAAAGGCCAAAAGAGATACAATCATGCAAATGATAGAAAACCATAATATATTGATGAAAGGCAAATTGATCTCGCATAGTACATCAATGTTTTAAAGGGATAAGGTAGAATATTATGAGGTTCAAGGGCAAAGGGGCTTTACAGTGTGTATACTAAGGTAATACCAAAGAAAAAAGAGAAGTTTCGATCCTCACAAGTGATTTAAAATATGTCTTTATAGTTTAATATGGCCTCTGGATTACCTCACAACTACATTGATGCATTTAAGACTGTTAAGGAGCAATTAGTTGTAATCTGGATGATAGATTTGATCTAGTACATCTTTAGAGGCATGAAAATCATCAAACCCTGACTAGAAGATACCCTAAAGATGACATGAAATGACACCATTAATGCTAAAAGCTCTTCAAATAGATGACTAGTAGACAAATAGCATGTCCTTTACTCCTTTCTATCATGCAACATTCATTCAAGGTGGTTGAGATTGATCATGGAGATTGGATCATGTAGAAAAAAACAACTTTCTTCCCTCTCTAGCTTGACAAATCATCCAAAAATTAGTATTTAATTAGGTGAAGCAACTAGGATGAGCCACATGGACCAATGATATTATTTCCTTTTTCCAGATCACAAAGTCTTCATGAGTTATCTACCTCATCCTTTTGACTTTGTCACCTTTTAACTTAACTATTGTTTGTCCTTAAAATTGTGAAATTAATCATGACTAGTTGCCCTTTAACTAGGCCTGCAGAGACACATGTCCACCTTTCATTATGTCACCACAGATAATGGTCTTAAATCTTTAGGTAGTGACATAATGATGATGGTTGATCTCTATTCCATCTAACGGTCCCAAAGATTGATCACTCCTATCAAGATCTTAGCCAATGAGAACACTTCCTTACACCAACTCACCTAACACCTTTTTTACTTCACCTATAGCCCGCAAAGGAAATATGACCCACATGTCCATGCATCATCTCATTGTTATCTCACTAAGGAAAATGAAAGTACATTTCCTCATAGTGAGATAGCAATGACTATCAATCAATCTAGATTTGATGGTGGGCAAAATAACATTGAGAAACTGGTCCACTTCCACGAAGCATGAATACAACTTTGCCAACTATAATCCATTCTAAGAACTCCACCAATGATTGAAAAGAAAGGCCCATCTTAGATATGTGGCACACTATCACTTTGTTGTGAAGGCTTTGGGTTGTCCAATTACTAATAATGACAAAGTCACACTATGGATTTTTGGAGGATCAAACTGGTGAAAGGAAGGGGCTCGCCTAGGTTAAAAAAGAACATGGCTACTTAAAGGACTTAAGTAATAAAATATAACCTAAGGAAAAAAATGTATTTCCATGATATGGGGCCATTTTAATATTCAAAATAAATGTAACCGTTGGGCATGTTGACAAGAAAAGATAATTTTGGTGGGAGGGAAAATACGATCAACAATTTGGTGACTCAAGGGGGATGCAAGCCTGTTATGCATTGACTAGTGACTATTATGCATCCATTGGGCCAAAAAGTCATTAAAAACATGGAACCTAAGTGTCACCAAACACCATAACCCTGCCCCTATTTCTCTATAAAACTTCTCAAAAAATTTCATCCTAGAGGAACAAAACTATGTGCACTCTGCACTTCTTGGAAAATAGGAAAGAAATGGAAGGAAACCTACTCTAACTATATACACAAAACATTCATCCTCCTTAGAAGAAAGGTTTAAGATATATTCCATTGAGTAGAATAGGAAAAATTTCACCATCAGGCTTGCTTAGCTAGAAAGCATTTTCCTACTTGCAACTAACTATCACATAAGGGTCACTCCATATTGCATCAAATTTTGAATGTCTCCCTAGTTTTTCTCTGTATGCATCCCACTTTAGCACAAGATCACCCTCTTTGAAATTCTTGATCTTAGCCTTCCTATCAAAGGACCTTTTCATCTACTGCTAATGTATTTCCATGGTCTGCATAGCTTGCTTTCTCTTTGCTTCCAAATTTGTCAATTCTACTATCCTCACTATCATAGCATCAGCCTCAATTAGTTCCGATTGATGAGCTAATTCTAGGGAAGGGAGCTCTGATGAGATAGAAATTATTACTTATCTTCCATAAACTAGCATGAAATGGGAGTTCCAAATGGCCCTCTTAGGTGTTATTCTATCACCCCAAAGGGTTTTCCTTAGCTTCTAAGCTAACACCTTTGATTATCCTCTATGGTTCTTTTCATTATTCTAATCAAATTCTTATTGGATGATTCAGCTAATCCATTACCTTTACGATAGTAATTGGAAGATGTACTCAAATAAATACCATGATCTACTACCCATGCACATATTTGAGCTCTTACAAATGATTTTTCATTATTTGAAATGACAGTGGAAGGAGTACCAAACCTTGTGATGACTTCATCTAAGAACTCAACAATTAAATTCTTAGTAGCATCCTTTAAAGTAATTGCCTCTTTCTACCTGGTAAAATAATTTGTATCAGCTAGAATCCATTTATGGCTAAAGCTAGAAGGGGGGTTAATAAGACCTATGAAATCTAATCCCCATTGAGCAAAAGGTTGATCCACTTGAATAGGATGTAGTGGAAGGGTTGCAAGTCTTTGCTTACCTGAAAAGAAGGCACATTTTTTACACCTCCTAACATGCCTATGGAAATCATGGAACAAGGATGGCCAATAATAACTTGCTCTCATTATCTTCATGGCAATGGTTCTTGCTGAAAGTGGCCACCATTAGGACCATCACGAAACTCCTTAATTATCCTCTCAGCTTGATTTGCATCAATACATCTTAGAAAATCTCCATTGAAGTCCCTCCTAAAAAGAATACCATCAACTATGGTATAGGGGATTGACTACAATCTGAATTGTCTTCATTTAGCTCTATCTAATCCTTGAGGATGTCCATTTTTTGATGAGAAGGTCATCATGTCATCTATCCAACTCCTTGGATTCTCATCTCTTACTTCTTGTTGTTCTGTCAATAGAAAGGAAACTTCTTCATTTGATTCTTGAGGTGAGACCATTTTCTTGCATAATCCTTTGCCTCTTACCAATTTAGTGACCTGGATGTTCACATCATACTCAATTACTTTAGTAATCCAACCTTCCCTTTTAGCATTGATGTCTTTGCTCAAAAGGAAGTAATTGACACCTGTATGGGGTACTAGAAAATAGATCTTATTCTGGGATAGAAGATGTCTACATTTCTTTAAAGATCTTATGACTACAAGGACTTGTTTCTTCACATAACTATAGTTACCCTCATATCCTTTAAGACCTTTACTAAGGAAGGAAATGGGTTGTTCTTCATTATTATCATTTAATTGAGTCAAAACAATAGAAATACTTGACTTACCTCCTAATGTGTAAAGAAATAAATCTCTATCAAAATTCTAATTGATGAGAGTAGGGGCTGAGGCTATGGCTACTTTGACATCTTCAAAAATTTATTTCCCTTCCTTGGTCCATGCAAAGACCATGTTCTTCTTAAGCATAGTTGTAAGAGGTTTCACCATGGTGGCTAAATTAGTAATGAATCTTCTCACAAAACTTATCCTACCAAGAAAACTTTATAGCCCCTTCTTGTGGTTGAGAGAGAGAGAGAGAGAGAGAGAGAGAGAGAGAGAGAGAGAACGAGAGAGAGAGAGAGAGAGAGAGAGAGAGAGAGAGAGAGAGAGAGAGTAGCCATGGTTCTTTTTAGATCAATAGTCAAGCCATCTTTGGATATAATGTGTCCTAAAAATTTTCCTTGATTAGTGGAAAAGACATGGCCATGGTTCTTTCTAGATCAATAGTCAAGCCATCTTCAGATATAATGTGTCCTAACAGTTTTCCTTGATTAGTGGAAAAGACACACTTGCTTGGGTTTAGGGATATTTCATATTCTCTAAATCTTATGAACAATTGTCTCTAAAGGCCAAAATGGTCTAGCACATCCTTTGAATACACTATGATATCATCAAGGTAGACCAACACAAACCTCTCAATCATGTTTCTGAAGGCCATCTCCATTGCCTTTTGAAATGTGGCACCCGAATTTGTTAGTCCAAAAGGAATCTTACTATAGGCATAGGTGCTCATCTTTATGGTAAATGCAGTCTTGTATCTATCAACATCCTTGACCAATACTTGATTGTAGACTAAAAATCCATCTAGGAATGAGAACCTTTCTAAACTAGTGACATTGGATATGATTAGTTCCATGGAGGGAAGGGGATGATGATCCTTAAGGGAGGCTTGGTTAAGGTCCCTAAAGTCTACACATAATCTGATTTATCCACTCTTTTCCCTAAAAGGGATGATAGTAAGGGATGAGGCTATGGCCACTTTGACCTCTTCAAAAATTTCTTTCCCTTCCTTGATCCATGCAAAGACCATGTCCTTATTGAGCATAGCTATAAGAGGTTTCACCATGGTAGCTAAATTAGGAATGAATCTTCTCACAAAATTTATCCTACCAAAAAACCTTTGCATCCCCTTGTTTTTGTTGGGAAGAGAGAGAGAGAGAGAGAGAGAGAGAGAGAGAGAGAGAGAGAGAGAGAGAGAGAGAGTAGCCTTGGTTCTTTTTGGATCAATAGTCAGGCCATCTTTAGATACAATGTGTCCTAACGATTTTCCTTGATTAGTGGAAAAAATAGTTGTAAGAGGTTTCACCATGGTAGCTAAATTAGGAATGAATCTTCTCACAAAATTTATCCTACCAAGAAAACTTTGCAGCCCCTTCTTGTGTTTGGGAAGAGAGAGAGAGAGAGAGCAAGAATAGCCTTGGTTCTTTCTAGATCAATAGTTAGACCATCTTTGGATGCAATATTTCCTAACAGTTTTCCTTCATTAATGGAAAAGATAGTTGTAAGATGTTTCACCATGGTAGCTAAGTTAGGAATGAATCTTCTCACAAAATTTATGCTACCAAGAAAACTTTGCAGCCCCTTCTTGTGGTTAGGATGAGAGAGAGATCAAGAATAGCCTTGGTTCTTTTAGGATCAAAGTCAAACCATCCTTGGATACAATGTGTCCTAATAGTTTTCCTTGATTAGTGGCAGAGACACACTTTCTTGGGTTTAGGGATGTCATGTCCCCTTTTCAAATAATTAAAAAAGAAAATCTTTGCTAAGGCAGGCAGGCCCAAGAAAGTGAAGTGTCAGAAAAAGGGGGTTAATATTTGGAAACTGTTGGACTAATAAATGAAAATTATTATTAAAATAAGTTTCATTAACCTCTCTTGGACGTGAGTTACAGTTATGCCCTCTTTTAAGGGGTTTGGAGGCATTTTGGGCTCATTCTAGACTTGATTTTCGCTCATTCTTTGTTATTCTTCAGAGGCTGCCAAACCTATAGAGAAGGAGACCCAAGAACGAGAGTTTGCAGGTTTCCAGGGAGACCCAAGAACAGGAGTTTGCAGGTTTCCAGGAAGGCTAAGGATGGGAGTTTGAAGCCATTCCATGTGCATACTCATACAGAGTTTGCCTTTGTGCTGAACAGTGTAGATTTGTGGGTTTTTGGGTGTATTTTTTGCATGAGTTTGGTGTTTTCAGTTGAGCATTTCATATCAATTTTGGTTGGTGCTATATTTCAGACTTTAAGCTATTAAAATAGAGCTTAATATATGTATTGGGACATGGTTAAACTTTTGAGATAGTTTATTAGTGTTTTTGTGGTGTTTTCGGGCATTTTTGTGTTAATTTCGGGAGCCCGATGAGCATAGTTTCTGTCCTACATTTGTGAGATGTTGTGTAAAGGCTATAGATCTGGAAATGTCATTTTTTAGGCTATTATGCTGCTGAAATTTCTGTAAAAATGTCCATTTTCAGATTTATTAATAATAGGTGAAGCTGTGAAGCTTTTGGCACCATTTCTGGCATACCCGATTTGGGGTTTCTTGAGAAATTTGGTGGATCTTTGTGATATCAGTTGTTTGATTTTGAAAATCTGATTAGAGGTGTGAAATACCATATCAAATCAGAAAAGGGGACATTTTAGTGGTATCAGAGCCATGATCTTGCCAGCCTGAGGGTTTGTAGAAGTTTGCAGGTCAGTTTTGACAACTACCCAGATCTTGCATTTCAGTTTTGAGAACTACCCAAATCTTGCATGTCATAATTTATGATTGCATGTTGCTTATAATCAGATGCATGTCAAAATTTATGGTTGCATGCTACTTCTAATCATTTTCATGTTAGTTCTTGGTGAATTTGGTGGTTGTAGAAGTTTGCATTTCAGTTTTGACAAGTACCCAGATCTTGCATGTCAGTTTTGACAACTACCCAGATCTTGCATGTCATAATTTGGTGGTTGCATGTTGCTTCTAATCAGTTGCATGTCCAAATCTATGGTTTCATGCTACTTCTAATCATTTGCATGTTAGTTCTTGGTTAATTTGGTGGTTGTAGAAGTTTGCATGTCAATTTTGACAACTACCCAGATCTTGCATGTCAGTTTTGACAACTACCCAGATCTTGCATGTCAGTTTTGACAACTACCCAGATCTTGCATGTCATAATTTGGTGGTTGTATGTTGCTTCTAATCAATTGCATGTCCAAATATATGGTTGCATGATACTTCTAATCATTTGCATGTTAGTTCTTGGTGTTTGAAGAAGTTATATCCTATTGGGGTTACACTCTACTTTATCCAGAATGGACAGGTATAGTACAGAGTCTTAGAGGGAACGATCTTGGACAATTGATAGCCAGAGTCAAAATAGTAGAAAGGATGGTTATTTAGACATTCGAGATAAACTTATGAAAATAAGCCATGACATGTCTAAACAATTGGTTGAGCACCACCGTATAATGAATGACATGTTATCTGACCCAGCTAAGGTGGATAAGTTGACTGGATTTCTATTTGGCAAATTTTCGCATAGGACAGATGACAAAATTACCAAGAAGTTGCATGAGGAGTTTGAGAAACTAGCTGATAGCCAGGTAGAGGTCTCAGATTCTACTCTGCCACAGGAGGTGGTGGGAAAGGATATTACACAGATTGATAGTAACGGTCAACTTGGTACTCAGATTGAGACAATTGTTTATAGGTCGTCAAAGGGTGATGCCACAAGTATTCAGGATGGTATAGTTACAACAGGCAGTAACTACAGTGTAGTGGGTTCAGATGATGATTATGAGGATGTTGTTGTGTAGGATGGTGAGATACCTGGTAGAGATGAGCAGACATTGAGCATTCATGAATTTGCTGAGAAAGAATACCAGGCACAGTTAGATGCTTCATCACATGAGGTTGAGGCTAGTAGTACTTCACATGATTTGTCCAGCCAGCTGAAGGTGAACAAAGATAGTATTGTGACTTCATTATCTCATCATGACAAGTATGTGGAGTTAGTTGGTATTGGTCATATTACTCAGGTGAGGAGTTTGCTTGAGTTACCAGTTGATTCTAGTTTACGGATATGGACTCGAGATTGTTATATTGGTGTTTGGGATTTAGTTGACTGGAGATCTTTAACACTTTTTGCTAGCAGTGTTTGTTTGGGTGCTATCATGGAGTTGATTAGAAAATTACACGGTGTTGTCTTTTCTTGTGCCGATATCTTGTCTGATGTTGGTATTAGTTTTTATACACCGATGTTGGGCTTTGTTCATATATCTAGTTGACCATACTTGCTAGAATGTGTTGATGATATTTCATATTTGGCAGTGTGTATAGATGAGTCCCAGGATCATATTGGCATTGATGACATCCAAGAGGATGCAGTGGGCAGTTTTGAAGACTTAGTTTCCTTGGGTATAGAGGAGTTGGACAGCAATGCTAATGTTTTTGATACTCCATATGTTGATATGAGCTTTAAATTTGATTCACACGATATGGATGGTAATACTCTAGAGACTAGTAACTTTGAGGATACTCTTTTAGACAATGCATCAGAGGAGGTTTGTAGGAGACAGTCAAGCCAGCGCCATCATGTATCTAATCAGTTGAGAGTTAGTGACCGAGACATTGCTATCACTTGCCAGCATTTTGATGCTGTTCGTCAGTTGTTAGCAGTTTATGGATGGGGTTCTCCTACTAGTGATGAGCAGGAATGCAGTTATCTTTCCTTGATAGAGATCCACTCTTTATGGGAGGCTATTCGGATTTTGAGACAGAATTATATGCAGTTGCTAGCCGACAGAGATTATCTTATGGAGTGGGGTAGTACAGCATATGATGCATTGTTGGCCAAGGAAGATGAGGTGAGTGAGCTTACTGAGCAGCTTGAGGTGACTTCTGATATTCTTGAGAGTACATAGTTGGCTTTCAAGGAGTCACAGCTTCATTTGGCTAAGGTGACCATGGAGTTAGAGCAACTACAATCTTTACCTGATTCTATACAATCACAAGCTATGGTGTCTGGTGATCCGAGGATGTCCATGGCCGAGATTGTCAGAGGCAGTGGAGATGGGGATGCATCCATCCTTGATACTAACATTGGTATATCAGGTTCATTCCCACTAGAGTCAGGTTCAATTGATTTGGGTGTTATAGCAGATTGTTGTATGCCTAACATGGTGGTGGCCTCAGGTATTGATGGCACAGAGACTAGAGATGCATCAAAGATCGTGTGTGATGTTGGTGAGTCGACAGTTGGCATGGTTCTTGCTAGTAATACTACTCCCTTGGTGA
This sequence comes from Cupressus sempervirens, assembly GCA_028749045.1. Lineage (NCBI taxonomy): Eukaryota > Viridiplantae > Streptophyta > Pinopsida > Cupressales > Cupressaceae > Cupressus > Cupressus sempervirens. Next base: position 81,165,224 of record CM053784.1, read on the forward strand.
TATCTTTGGAGGTAGTAGTCAGTTCCAACATGGTTAATGATCAATTATAGTTAGTTTCATCTAGATTACAGTCTAAGCCACTAAATGAGATTGGCGCATTCTATCGGCATTACACTATGAGGTACGCTCATCAATTTACCTTTGATGACCATGTTGATGAGATTATGATATAGAGATGTACTTTGGTTCCTAGTGCTTATCATCAGTTATGGAATAGTTTGATGCCTCGGGATGAGAGTTGTGATGGGCACGACATGGTGATAGGTCCTGCAGTTGATAGCTTGATAATACACGACTTAGAGCAAGAGTTTTGGAGTGATGCTTCAGTAGGTGTTGTTATTGATTCTACTCCTTTGGCTATGACATCTCCTGACTTAGCTAGTGATCAGTCACAGTGGGTTATATCACTTGTTCATGGTGAGTTGTTGAATGAGGTTGGTTTTTTTAATCAACATTATATTGCAGGGTATGTACATCAGTTAGCAATTGATCCTTGTGTTGAGGAGTTGATGGTGGGAAAATTTGGTTTGGGTTCTATTTCTTGTTGTTTATCTTGTGATGGCTTTTCACCATCAGGGGTGCATGGGAGTTATGGTTATGAGATAGTGGCTGGTGATTTGCAAAGTTGTGTTGACTGCAGGAGTTGTACAGTGTGTGGATTCTCCATACTTGGTACAGTTTCATTCGAGAGCATTCACCATTGTTGCAGAGTTTGATTGTACATTCCGTATAGGCTAGTGGGATGCATTGATGGTATTTACTATGTTGGTAGTTTGATTTGTCCACTTTGGTTGGGTTCTGATGTTCTAAGAGTTTGTGCCTCATGGATTTTTGATTGTGGTAGTGGTGATTTCGGAGTTTGGTTGAGCTATAATTGTCAGTTTGATTATGGATTCCTCTTGAACATATTGCAGAGGATATTGCAGGAGCCTGTGTTAATTGGTAGTAGTATAGTTCATGACTACATTTGGGATCCAGGTGGATTGATTGGTTTATTGTTCAACCATTGCTTGAGGACAAGCAATGTTTGGGAGGGGAGGACTTGTCATGTCCCCTTTTCAAATAATTAAAAAAGAAAATCTTTGCTAAGGCAGGCAGGCCCAAGAAAGTGAAGTGTCGGAAAAAGGGGGTTAATCTTTGGAAACCGTTGGACTAATAAATGAAAATTATTATTAAAATAAGTTTCATTAACCTCTCTTGGATGTGAGTTACAGTTATGCCCTCTTTTAAGGGGTTTGGAGGCATTTTGGGCTCATTCCAGACTTGATTTTCGCTCATTCTTTGTTATTCTTCAGAGGCTGCCAAACCTGTAGAGAAGGAGACCCAAGAACGGGAGTTTGTAGGTTTCCAGGGAGACCCAAGAACAGGAGTTTTCAGGTTTCCAGGAATGCTAAGGACAGAAGTTTGAAGCCATTCCATGTGCATGCTCATACAGAGTTTGCCTTTGTGCTGAACAGTGTAGATTTGTGGGTTTTTGGGTGTGTTTTTTGCATGAGTTTGGTGTTTTCAGTTGAGCATTTCATATCAGTTTTGGTTGCTGCTGTATTTCAGACTTTAAGCTGTTAAAATAGAGCTGAATATATGTATTGGGACATGATTAAACTTTTGAGATAGTTTATTAGTGTTTTTGTGGTGTTTCCGGGCATTTTTGTGTTAATTTCGAGAGCCCGATGAGCATAGTTTTTGTCCTACATTTGTGAGATGTTGTGTATAGGCTATATAGATCTAGAAATGTCATTTTCTAGGCTATTATCCTACTGAAATTTCTGTAAAAATGTCCATTTTCAGATTTATTAATAATAGGTGAAGCTGTGAAGCTTTTGGCACCATTTCTGGCATACCCGATTTGGGGTTTCTTGAGAAATTTGGTGGATCTTTGTGATATCAGTTGTTTGATTTTGAAAATCTGATTAGAGGTGTGAAATACCATATCAAATCAGAAAAGGGGACATTTCAAGGGATAAACCATATTCTCTACATCTTATGAACATTTGTCTCTAATGGCCGAAATGGTCTACCACATTCTTTGAATACACTATGATATCATCAAGGTAGACCAAAAAAAACCTCTCAACCATGTTCCTGAAGGCCATCTCCATTTCCTTTTGAAAAGGGGAACCTACATTTGTTCGCCCAAAAGGCATCTTACCGTAAGCATAGGTGCTCCATTTTGTGGTAAATACAATCTTGTATCTATCAAGTTCCTTGACCAATACTTGATTATATCCTAACAATCCAACTAGGAATGAGAATCTTTTGAACCAGTGACCTTGGATAGGATTTTTTCCATGGAGGAAAGGGTATGATGATCCTTAAGGGAAGCTTGGTTAAGGTTCCTAAGGTCTATATATAATCTAATTTCTCCACTCTTGTTTCTAACAAGGACAAGGTTTTCTACCCATGAGAAGTGCTTGATAGGGAAGATAATATTAGCCGTGATCAACTTTGATAGCCCCTTCCTCATTAATGGTTCAATTTTAGGATTAACTAGCCTTTTCTTTTTTCTTATTTTTTTGGCATCTTCCTTTAGATCTATGGTATGTTGAAATAGGTTTGGGTCGAAACCCTTCAAGTCATCATATGTCCATGCAAACACATTACTAAATTCTTGACATAGATGGATGAAATCCTCTTGTTCAACTTCAATAAACACCTTTTCCCATGTTTAAGGTCCTTCCATTAGCTCCCATGACTGGTATATGATCATCCTTACTTGCATCAAGGTTCATGCCTCTATCTCTTGCTCGATCACCAAGAGTGAAAGCACTTTCTAAGGTAATCAAACCCTTAGGAAAATTATTGGAAATGAGATTAATGATCTAACCCCCATATTGATAATGTAATCTTGACTAATTTTTGTCTAAGAACTTTGCTTCATTCTCTAAGAAACTCACAATTTGTGCATCAAATTCAAACACTTTCCAATTGAAATTATTATCAAGAATAGCAGACCTAACCACCACTCTAATATGCTACCTCCTCTTATCTTCAAGGCTCCTTGGCACATCATAAGATGCACCCACTACTGCAAGGCTATCAACATGTCTATTCTCTTTCCTAGGGATGCTTGAGTTCCTCTTTTTTGAGCAAGTAGAAGACCTTGAATCATTGCTTCATACTCTGCTATGTTATTAGTACAACTGAATTGAAGCCTAAATGAGAAGTAGTACCTTTCTAGTGTAAGAGAAACTAACATCACACTAGCCCCTAATCCATTTCTATTCCTTGATCCATTAAAGTACATAATGCATATACCACTTGTATTGTCCTTGGTCTTTATAAGGTTAGGGACAAGAGCATCATCTTCAAGTATGCAATAAGTACCAAGACCTGCCTATAGGGTTTCTAATATAGGATCAAACTGATATGCATTAGCCCATTCATCTAAGATAAAATTAGGTGTCCCCATCAAAGAAGTGGCACGTTCTTGCATTATATCATTTTCATCTATCTCTAGGGTAGTGCAATTCATATTAATGAGATTAGGAGTGTAGGGATCAATATGATTGAGGGCTAAGGTCTCTGATCTAATTGAAGCTTTAGTTTCATATCTTTTTTAAGGAAACATTTATGACCAATAAGAGGATATGTGGCCACCTATTTGGGTAGTGAAATCTCTTGGGAGACAGATGGAAAAGTGTGGTTTAACTTCAACAACTGATATATCTTGGACTATAGTACAACTAGGGCATGCATGTAGAGTCATTTCAACATTCCTAAGGATTCCTACAGTATTAATAGTACTACAATTCAATTGCAATACATCCCTAATAATGGGCTCATATTTCATTCCAAGGACACCGAAAACACACTTAGGCATCACCAAACTACTAGCCCTTGAATTAACAATGAAATTGTGAACTAGCCTATCCCTTATAATTAGAGAAACATAAAATGGAGGAGGTTTGATATTTTTACTCATTTCTCCTTCTTTTGATAGTTGCACAAGGCTTGTGGAACTCTCCATGTTAGGTGGGAGATCCCTTGGTTCAATGCTCTCTAATTCCTATTGCAACATCATCTTTTCAATAGGTATAGCATGTTGGTGTTTAAAACTACTGAGCAACAAAATACTTAATACTAGAACAATAATACTCATACAACCTAAGGATTAGCCAATTCCCATGGACAATTACATATGTAAACCATTTGGACTCAACTTCAACAAAACCAAGGATGGTTTCCTACTCTTTAGGCTCTGCAAAACCAAGGTGGGTGTACCTAGGGATGATTTTATTGCAAATTAATGTATTAAAACTATCTCAGTTGCATTATGTTTTTCATCTTTTATCCTTATGCACATACACAATTTTCCAATCTCTTCAATGTTCTAAAATTTATATGCATCCCCTATAAGTAGATCTGGTCATAATTCTCCTAGAGTTTACAAATATTCCTAGAAATAGCAGCTGCCTAAGACTCAGAAAACTAAATGTAAATGAGTGGTGACTAGCATTACAACCTTGAACAAAATAGAATGAAAATGAGGCAGAATTCACTCTTAATCATCTCTAATTTATAAGACTAGTGCCTTATCCCTGGGGGCCAAGAGTCAACTATTAGCAAGAGATCTTGTTCAATTAACTTGTAATTGAATCTATCAACTTTAATCACCTAGTTCCATTCTTATGTGATATCCTCTTCATAAACTCATGAATTCTATTGATTAATTGAAGCATTTACATAATCCATTGAATTAGAAGCAACAATATAACAATTAAACAATCCATCTAGAATGAATTCAATCAAATGAACATTATTCAAATGATCTCAAAATTTACAAATTCATGAAAGGTAGATAGAAAATAGTGACACAGATTTGGTGTAAATACCCTTTTGCATTATCCTTTTTGCTGATTAATATAATAACCAATAGAAACTCAATAAAGAACCCATAAATTCATACTAATTCTCTCATTTCTATTTGTTATTAGAAAAGTACATGACTAAAAGTAAACTCTAAAACAACTACATATGATTGGAGCGAATGTACTTTCTTGAAAACTGAAAACATACAAAAATTTAGAGCTTCACAATACCTTGAAAACTCATTTATATAACATGAGTTGCAAAAAGCAAAGGAAAATTGTGATTGATAGGTGTTCTTTTATAGAAATGAGTATAACAACTTTTTCAAAAATATCCAGCCACCTTAATTCAAAAAGAAACAAAGAAAAGTAGTTGCATATGATAGCTAGAGCATAAAATCTTCAACTTTGTCCTTTTCTCTAATTGCTCCCTTTTGGTAAAGCTTTGATTTCTATGAGTGCTTCCCAGAAAATGACTTCCCTTTTGGTAGGCCATTTGCATGTTTTGGTTGTTGCTAACTCACCAATAGATTTTTGCCACTTGGCATGAGTGATTACTTTCTCTTCTGTAGTAAACCTATTCATTTTAGTTTCAATATTGAATAAGGTATCAATCAGTTCATTGAAAATACATTCATCAATATCACCCTGGAAAATAGATGCCACTTATGGAAAGTCTACAATATTGTAAAAAGAACTAGACCATTCATTGAAATCTTTCACTTTGTTATCAGAATTAAGAACAAAAGGAATTAAAGAACATAATCCACTTGTCAATACTTTCATTTTGCTTTGAATTGCTGTCAGTTTCCCTGTGAAAAATTGCAATAGATCCTTCAGCTTATCCATACCCTCCTTTACAACAACAAATTTATGTAGGAGATCTAGCTTTTTGGCTAACAAGGGTATCAATCTATCAAAGAATTGCATATATGGTCCCCATTGTTGGAAAATTGGCTCAAGCCATGCAATTGCATTCTTGCATACCTATTATGTAGATTGTAGATTTATGAATGCATTATAAGCATCTTGAGATATTCTTTTCAAAGTGCTTATTCTATGGCTTAATACATTCATCATAACAATTTTCTTGGTTGCATTGTTAGATTGAAGAGCTTCTTTCTCCACATTGACCATAGGCACTGGCACTATTACCCCTATAGGTATCTCCTCTGTTTGGGCCTTTGCTTCTACAATGTGCCTTTCTTCTTCCAGTTTCCTTGGTGCATGTTCTACCTCTACTGCTACCTTGAGTTGTTCTTTGAGGGATACTATTTCTACTTCTAAACTTTAAATTTCCCCCTCCAACTCTTCTATTCTCTATTTTATTACATGGCTCATTTTGAGCTACTCTTCATACAATTTTTTGATGTCAAGACACTCGTTGTACACTATAGATATCTTATCCTCAATTTAATCCACCTTTAGCTCATTAATGAGAGCAAAGTGTTTGACCAAGCTAGAGATTTCTTTCCAAGTAGTGTTCTCCAATGTCCACACAATCATGTTGCCCCGTGCAGTTTCCTGTATATCCATCATTCTAAGCTTTTTGGTTTTAGGGGCCACACTCCACACTTCTAGAGTTTTTGTGTCTATGTTAAATCCTAACCCTCTCTTTAATCCCTCATTGATGGTGGCTTCATAATTGATGGCTTTGTCTTATCTTCTCATTTGATCCAGAACAAAAGTCCTCTCCATATCCCAATGTGGTATTAGAATCATACCTCTCCTATGTACCAACTCCCTAGCTTCTACACGGGTCATTGTCTCACTCTCAAGATCATAGGCTAATAGTTTTTCAACTAACTCTTTGTTCTTGTCTGGATCCTCTCCTGGCATGAGGGTCAATGTGAGCTCATTTTATTTTATCTTGTAAAGAAAACTTTTAAACTTTGATGATTTGATGAAATCATCATCCTCCATAAACTTTTTAGATTGGATGAGCTTGCCAACCAATCTTGATGCTGCAACTTGAAGATCACTAGAGGCCTTTCCTACCTCTATAGCCCTTTGATGTAAATAATTTTTCCTAATATCAGCAAAATACTCACTATTTCCTAGCATCACTTGTAAGGCTCTGCTTACCACCCTTCTCAGGATGTGCATTGTCTTTTACCTTATATTTCCTTTTGGCACCCAAGCTGAAGTTGATGGTTGCTCTTCTTCCAACTCAATTTCCAACTATACATTTGGTTGAAGGGATTCTTTCTTTATAGTGGTTTCTTCTCCCTCTTACTCATGTGGTATTTGTGACATGATGTAATAAAAATATTTTGATCATTTTTCTTAGGTTACTAGGGTATGGAACCTCTATATAAAATCCTTTAAAATTAGGATTGGTCCTCTTCAAAGCCTCCTCTACTTTCCTTATCTCTTCATACTTCCTTAATAGCTCATCAGCCTCCCCTGTTGCTAGTATGTTGGCAATTAAATCCTCTAGAGGGATTGGTTTGCTTGGAGGTAGGATGTATCCCCTAATGGTCTTGACCTCATTGGTAATGTAGTTATCAGGGTCATACATCCTGTAAGGCGCAATAGAAAATTTGTACTAGCCTATGTCCTAACTCAACTCCTCATGTGCATTTTTTCCTATTTCAAAATCTCCCACTTTAAAAGTTCTACAAACAAAAGTAGACTTGTGCAGAGAAGGAGGGATCATTTCTTTATTCATTAATAAAAACTTCCAAAAGAATTCAATAATGGCCAATCTAGGGGGTAAATATTTAGGTAGAAGGTGAGGAGGCTGTGGGCATGCATATACTCTCATCAATGTGCACTCTTTAAATAAAAATATGCTTCCCCAGTTATGATCTAATTTGGTTTTCTCATCTAAAAATGAGGGTCTGAGAAAAGTCTTCAAAACATTTGGTGCCATAAAGAAAGTATGGTCCAATTGCCTCATGATAATAGAACTGAATATATTAAAAAAAAAGTGCATTTGAATAATGAAAGTTTTTATCCCAAATGCGAATCCATAGTTGCACAAGTAACTCACCAAATTCATCAGAGGTTTGATCAATGAAGTTCAGGATGATGTAACCAATGATGTGATATAGGATAAGGTGCAACAACAATGAGTAATGGTGGAACTTGAAGTTTTTCATTTCTCCCTTCTTTGCAGTGACAAGCTAATTGTGCATGCTATCCATGATAAAAGCCACATAATAATATTCTTTATGGTGGAAGGGGTCTTGTATATCACAAGACATTAGGAACAAGGAACCATAGACACAATATTCTGCACCATTACTCCCCAACACTTTGTGTAGCCCATATACTGAATTTTTGAAATAATTCTTAAATATGCTCAAGGGAAAAAAGTCCCCCACCTTCTTTGGAATCATCCCTACCTTTTTCACATTATAAGGGATGTGGGGCAACATGACATTGTTTACAAAGTAGGTCCTATTGCTACCAAATTTCCTCTACAAGTTCTCAAGATCAATAGGCACATCCATCTACCTTTCCAATCCAAAAGCTTCTATGAAACAAGTTCTATCCAGTGTGTACAAAAAGCTCTCATTATGTCTTTGAAATGTTTTCATGACTAGATTGTAGGAATTTATCAATGCTTTCAATAGGTCTACATCAACAAATACTTCTGGAAATATCAACTTTGCCATGTTTCTGTTCCATGGGTTACAGACTGGCACATTTTCTATTTTGTTCTAGTAAAAATATAAAAACAAGTTGAAACCATCAATTCTAGGGCACTGTTCATCCCTAACTAAGAAATAAGGGTTTTTGAAGATGTGGTCATTTGCTGAAATAATGTTTGATGACCTTGGAAGGAGTTTCAACCAATCCTCAATTTCTTTTTAGTTTTGGTAGTACCCTTGTTTCTTTTCCCTTCCACTGTGACTTCTACTACATCATCACCTTCATCTTCTACCTCAACCTCTTCTTTAGGAACCTCTTTGACCTCCTTTTCAACCATCTTTTCTACATATTATACTTTGAATTCTTGCACAAAAACACTAAAATCACAAGGTTATCGATGCTTGGATAAAATTTTCAGAGCAAGAACACAAATCCTTTAGAGTGGCAATATTATGGATGTTCAATCAAATATTGATGTTTTAATCATTTAGTCCAACAGATTTTTAATTGATTCTACATGCACAAGAATTTAATACCACCCTCGTAGGCTAACAACAAGGGATATCAATTGTGAAATTTGATCCTAATGTCCTTTTCAATGTTTTATTTTACTTGGCTATGGTGAATTTTTCCTTTTATGAACTGGCATGACACTTTAGTAGTTTTCTTTTCAAATTCTAGTCTTCTGCTCTTACGCTGAGTCAAGATCTTTAATCTTTTTAACCCTAAAAACACCCCTAGCAAGCCCTTACATTTTTCTATTGACACTTTAGAACATCCCAAGTTGAGAAGTGTTAGGGCTTTTTTAAACACTACATTGGAATTCCTTTACGTCTTTACATGGCCCCTTACACCATAGAATCTCCAGCCTTCTCAGCTGACATCTTCACTCTTACACGTCAAAAATTCCTCGTATGAGTGTAAAACCCTTTCTATAACCTTTTCTTTTCCCTTTACGCTCATATGGACATGTATTAGCTGAAACCTTGAAAAATTCCTTTACATTGCTTCACTAATTTCATTACCCAAGACATTGTAACTCTTTAAACATCCACCCTTCGGTCATATGATCTAGGCTTTTCCCATGGTATTGTAATGCCTCTTACCTTCCCTTTATCTCTCCTTTACATTTGCATGAGTTACCTTATCCTCATAACAACATAAAGCTTTTATAGATGGCATCCTACTTTTATGTTTCTCCTTTCTCGTATAAGTGTAAAGCCTTGTCTTCATTCCTTCACCTTTTTTTTAATGCTTATACACTTAAACCTAACTTGTAACCATGGAGAAAGGATGAAATAGCTCATTGCTCATTCACTTACCTTGCAAGCATAAAGGCATAATGATAAAATTTCACCTTTCACTTATCAATGACCTAGATTGCAACTTAAAAAAAATAGAAAATAACATCGCTGTTGATTTTAAACACATGCAAAAATAAGAACTTAAGTCATTTTCCATGTGGGTTGGGCCCATCTAATGTTTGTGACATGTCACCATTTTATTTTCTTGCACCAGGGCCCATCTAACAACTCAACAGGTCCCACTTAGCACGAACATTGTTATAATATGGCTTTATGGTTGTCCATGAGCCTAAGGAATGTATGCACATAAACACAATTGATCCTTACTTTCACTCCTATCCATTCCTTTTACCCATAGAATCATAAAATACTTTATTCATTCTTTCAAACCATCCTTTACGCCATGCCGGGGTATTATGCACTTATGCCATTCTTTAGAACATAGATGCATAGATCACAACTCAACACCTTTCTACCCTTTCACTCAATTATTTACTCATACTCCCATAAAGTGGCATGACACATCTCCTTCAAAACCTTTTATGATCACACGCTCAACACTTTATTGTATGACCAGGGATATCTCTTCAAGCTTATTTTGCTCACTCACTCAACTGTTCACCATAAAGCCATACTACCACTCTCAAAGCACAAAAAACCTTTATGCTTCTTAGATCAAAGACCACTCATATGATTAGGGAGCCTTAGAATGAACTATTCCACTACTATGCAAAAAAAAAAGTGTATTCCTATAAAACATGAAGTCCTTTACGCTTTTACATTGCATTATAAAACATGGCCATAGAAACATGAGGAAGAAGGTATTTTGCTCTTATGTGAAACCCTACACCGTAAGACTGTAAAGGGAAAAATTTAAACACTTTACAAATCTTTTCAAAAATTTGAAAGGAGACCTAGGGTTTTTTCACACTTAGGGTATTTTAATGGCTATGTTGAGAGATAAACCTTGAGAATTTAATAGAATTCAACAACACATGAATTAGGACATGACAAGGGTAACCTAAAATTTAAAAAAAATAAGGAGTGACACCCTAATATACATAATAAAATGATCTAAATAATTTTTTCACCAAAATTTTAGACCTTTTCTATACTGTGAAAAATCAGACCAATAGTGGCTTTGTTTGGGGATGATAGACTACTTGAGTCTATGCAAGAATTTAGAATCTATGGAAAAGCAGACCACATACTTTGTACAAGAATGATAACTTCTTTAGAGAGCACATAACAAAAAAAACATAAAAAGGAACCAGACTATATAGAGAAATTTACAAGGGTCTAAAAAATATATAAAATTTACAAGAACACAAGGAAACCCTAAAACTATTGCTCATGGAAAACATATGCTTTAAGAAAAGTACCTCTTCAAGAATTGTCCATGAATTGGAAATTCAAGAATACCTGCAGTTAAATCCTTTAGAAAATATGAATCTTCCCCATTTGTGTCACAAATGTTAAATGGGCCAAGCCAGATTGGGTCAAATTTACCATGCTTTCCTTTCTCTTCCACTCTAGCATTCCACATCAATACCATGTCACCTATTTCAAATTTCCTCTCAATGGATCTTTTGTCATATAAGTGCTTCATTTGCAATTGTAACTTGTCATTTTGAATAGAAGACTCTCTCCTTGCTTCCTCTAGTTGCAAAATATCATCCATTCTAAGTTGCATCTCATCAATGATATCATCTTCATATAATTGAACAAATTTATACATCTCTTTTAAGTTATTCTGTGGAAGTCTAGCCGATATACCATAAACCAAATCAAATGGAGCACATCCAATTGCCTTTTTCACAGTAACCCTATCATCCCATAGAGCTAATGGCAATTTTGAATCCTAGGCCTTCTTGTTTTCTCCTAAAATCTTGTTGATGATTTTCAATATACTCTTATTACTTGATTCTACCTGACCATTTCCTTGGGGATGATAGGGTGATGATGTGTATTCTGTAATGCCATACTTCTTACAATTTTTTTTAATATTCCTTTGATCTAAAACACATAGCATTATCAGTTACAATATTTTGTGGGCATCCAAATATAGTCACAATATTATTTAGAATAAAATTAATCACCACCTTACTTGTTGTGTTCTTAGTAGAGACTGCCTCAACCCACTTGGTGAAATAATCAGTGGCTACCAAGATCCATGAATGTCCACCACTAGATTTTTTTGTGATCTCACATATAAAATCAATTCCTGATTGTTGAAATGATGCCTACACTTCAACTAGTCTCAATGGAAAATTCCTAGAGAATTTTAACTTTCCACTAAACCTTTGACAAGCATCACAAGCCTTTAGAAACTCATGAGCATCTCTAAAAAATGTTGGCCACCAAAAACAAGCCCTAAGAATTTTATAAGTAGTGGTTCTAGCCATTTAATGATCACCACACACACCTTCATGTATATCTTTCAAAATTCTTTTAGAATTAATCTCATCCACACACTTCAAAAGTAACCCTTCTATATTTCTCCACCACAATTGACCCTGCACTATAACATACCTTATGGCCTAGAACTTGAGGGATCTTTTTTGGTTATCTATTAGCTTTGATGGAGATTTCATGTTTTGCAAATAATAAATTACATCTTTTTACCAGTCAGAGGTATCCATATCACAAAGATTATCCTTGCAACTATCATCAAGTTGATTAATTTGGTTTTCCTCTAGATTGGCTTCTGTCATCAATTTGGCCAAACCTTGACCCCTAACTAGTTTGGTAATCTAAATATCAATATTAAACTCTTGTATCCTATTAATCCATCTACACCTCCTGCTAGATACCTCTTGTTGTGAAAAGATGTCCTTCACAGTAGTAGTAGGAACAAAAGAAATGACAGTAGCTCCCATTAAGTAACACCTAAGAGCCTTGACTCCTTTCACTAGTGCATATGCTTTTTTTTCATTGATGTCATACTTAAGCTCTACTTCTTGCAAAAACTTGCTAAAGAATGCAATGGGGTGCTCATAACCTTCCTCATTTTTCTGTAACAATACTGTAGCAATAGTGTGAAATGAGGCAAAAGAAAATATATGCATTGGTTTATCATTGTTTGGAGCTTTGAGAATAGGGGCATCTTTAATAGCTTGCTTAATTTTCCGAAATGCAATACTAGGTTCACTATCCCATTTTATCTCAGATCCTTTCTTCAACATCCTTGATATAGGCCTACTAATTTCTACAAAATTTGTCACAAATATCCTAAGAAAGTTGATATGTCCAAAGAATGGGTAAATACCTTTAACACTCTTGGGTTTTTGAATCTTGTCTATTGCTTCTACCCTCTTAGGGTCAATCCTCACTCCATGCTTGCCAACTAAATGTCCTAACAATTATCCTTCAATAAGACCAAAATTACACTTCCTTGGATTCAAATAACTACCATAATTAAGGGCTCTGATAAATACCTTTTCCAAATGTAGGCAATGATCATTCTCATCCTTGGAATAGGTAGTGAGGTCATCCTGATACACAACCATAAATTTATCAATAATATCAGCAAAAGCTACATCCATAGCCCTATGAAATGTAGCTCTAGCATTAGTAAGCCCAAAAGGCATCCTGACATAAACATAAGTACCCCATGGAGTAGTAAAGGAAATCTTGAATTGTTTTGATTCTTTAACAACCACTTGATTGTAACCTTAAAATCCATCCATCATTGACATAAGCTCTGAACCAATGACCCTTTGCAACATGGCTTCGATATTTGGTAATCCATAATTATCTTTTAGGGAAGATATATTGAGATTCCTGAAGTCAACATATAACCTTATGTCTCCATTTTTCTTCCTAACTAGAACTAAATTAGATACCCAAGAAGAATGTCTAATAGGCTTTATAATTCCTGCATCTCTCAATTTGATTAGTTCCTCCTACATTTTGGGAGCCAAGGTTGGATTTATTGGTCTTTTTTTTTGCCTAAAATGTTTGGCATCTGGTTTTAGAGGGATCTCATTCAGAAAAAGATCTTTCCTACAGGCCTTTAGGTCATCATATGACCATGCAAACACATGTCTATACTTCCTTAGTAGGTCTATCAAATCTTTCCTAATTTTAAGAAGCAATTTCTTACCAATATACACCTTTTTAGGTGTTTCTTGAGTTCACAAGTTGACTTCCTCCAAATATTTGGCATTGTACTCATTAGCATTCATTTGTGACCCATCTTGGTTGTCAAAAATTATTTCTAAAACAACTAGACCCTTTGGGATTTTATTTGTCTTCAATTGCACAACTTCCTACCCAAAAATAGTATCTTTTCCATTTATATTCTCTACGTAAGTTGCACAAATATTCTCACAACATATTCTTGTCCTAACAACATATTTTCATAGTTCAAAAATCTTAAAATATCCTTATCATCTTCAAACACTTGCCAATTTTGAACATTATCAGGGACAGAAGGTCTAGTTTGAATCTTAATTTTAGACACACCAACAAACGTAATATTATCAAGCTTTATTGCTATATTTTCTAGTATGTCTGCCATCTTATTATTTATCCTATCTTTCCAAATTATCCCAAATGCATCAAAACATTCAATCATATGCCATACTGTATTTCTATACTATTTTAATCTTTTGTTCTTTGACACATAAGCATTTCTTACTTGGGATACCACAGAATCTCCTACAACATGTAAACACTTTATCCCATGCTTATGAGCTAATCTAAGACCTAACAGTAAAGCCTCATACTTGAGTATATTGTTAGTGCAAGGGAAGCTTAAAGTATAGGAGAATTTGTATGTTGCCCTTGTTGGAGATATCAACAAAATGCCTACATTAGACCCATCTTTGTAGCATGCACCATAAAAAAAACAAGTCCATAGGTTACCCTTGTCTATTTTTGTTTTAGCTTCCATTTCCATCTAAGGCTTATGTTTGGATTTTTTCAAAGTCAAAACCTCAGCTTTGAATGCATTAATATATGTATCCACAAAATTTTTCATATTATCTTCTATATCTTCCTCTATCATGTATATACTTTTAGGCTCCCTATCGACTTTTATCAAATTCCCCTCAATATTAAAAGTAGCAAATGACAAATCAAACTATAGACTCCCTCCCATGGTAGCACTCCACTTTCTAGATAACAACATGCCATAATGAGGTGGAATATCAACAAGCAATACACTCATAGTAAGTTCTTTGTCAGAACAAGCTGTTAATCTATATGGTAAAGAATTAATAGCACCTATGGTTGTCACTTCTCTTTTATCCATAGAAAAACATATTCCTTGTGTAGTATCCACCTTTAAGCCTAATTCCTTCATTATTTCAAAAGGCTTCACAGTATTGGAAGAACTAGAGTCAATCATGCAATTTTTTAATGTTTTACCATTTACTAACATGCTTAAGAAAAATGGTTCAACATTTCCCAAACACTAATTCACAAAATTATCCAAAAATATTTGAGGAATTTGAGACACAACTACTTCAGCTTCATTGTCCTTTACTTTTTCTTTATTTCTCTCCTTGGGACTATGATTTTCATTACATTCATGTCTCACATTTATACCAGTATTTCCTAACCATGCTAAAGCTTTATTTCTATATTTAGGGATCCTTAACAATTTAGACAAGGGGACCTTGATAGTGATTTGTGATAACACTGTAGTCATATTTATAGAAGAATTTGATGGGATGTCAATAACAATACTCCTTTTATCATGATGTTTATCAAAAAGATTTACAACACCTTGGTGATGCTTGTCACTTGTAATGATTACTTTTGGTATCTTCTCATCTAACTTCTTTGGAGCATTATTTGGGGACCCACAAACCTTAGGATTATCTTCCTTCTTTGGTTCCCACTTTCTATTTGTAATTTTAACCTTCTTAGTAGGGATCTCTTTAGGCTTCATAACTTCCCCATTTTTAGGATTAACTCCCTTCATAAACATACTAGCCACCTCATCATTGCCCTCCTTTTTAGCCATGTTTCTAGTCTGTACTTGAGCTATCATGTTTGTAGTAATTTGGTCAATCTCTTCCCTAGAGGGATTTCTTAAAGTGATTTCTTTTTTAGCACTTACCATATTACACACATCATCTTCAACATCAGTCTCATCAGAGAACACTTGCTATTGCACTTTATTCTAAAACTGCATTTTCTCATTTACATCTCTTTCATAGTCCTCACAGTCAGAATAATCATAATGTGACTCAAACATGTTACACCCTAGATCCTCATTTTTTTATTCATGTTCTTTACGTTTTTCCACTACATTATGATTTCTAGGGAAAGATAAGGCTACTGCACAAGCTTTAGAGGCATGGGGTAACTAATAGACAAAACACCATATTGGTACAATAATGAATTCAGGATCATCTACCACATTTACAGAGTTTTTAGATAAGGGATCAGGGGTAACCTTGTTGTTAGTATTCTTTCGGGGAGGAACATTAGGCTAACCATCTTTCCAAGTGGTAGTATAAGGGAAATTCTACAACCTATTCTATCTATTGAAATCTGACTAGTAAGGGGCCCTATTTTCAATGGGATTCCTATCATTTTTTATGTAAGGGATATTTAGATTTTTTACAGCATTTAGAACTTATCTCACTAGTTTCTTGCTTCTTCCCACCTACACCCTTGTTATCCTCCTTTTTGTTTCCCTTATTTCCAAATAACCTAGGGTCATCTCTTTTATTTTCTAGCCTTCCTAAAATCCTCAAATTGTTTTCCACATTTATAGCAATTCTGAAAGCATCTCTTAAAGTCCTAGGTTCTTTATCCCTAAGTTGGTATGCCATTTTACCATCAAAAGAATTGTAATAAGTAATCAATCATACCTTGTCATCTAATCACATGGTCTGCATTAGCTTTTACATCTTCTTCTAAAATTTAATGTTAAATTTAGTGACAGATTCATTAGAAAACCTCTTAATATTATTGAATTTACTCAAAATGTAGCTCTAATTTTGCTTGTCACCATATTGTTCCTTGAAATAGTACTCAATATCCTTCCAATCAACAATAGATAATTTAGGTAGTCTCTTGAACCATTCTCTAGCACCTTTAGTTAAGGATTGAACAAAAAATTTCATAATAACATCCTCAACCTCAACCTCATAATCAGTTATCATATCAAGAAAACTCCTCAAATGGTCTTTACAAGTGATAGCATTGTTCCTAGCAAATTTAGGCAACCTTTTTCTCATTTCTTGTGGAATAGGATTAGGGTAACTAGGGATTCCATCAAAACATATTTTCCTATAACCCTGTAACTAGACAGACCTTCTGTGTAAATCAAGCTTAGGATGATGGTCAATATCTTTCCTAGTGTTACCCATAGTATTACTAGTGCTAGCATCACCAATAGATTTGTTAAGATCTACTTTATGTGAAAATGAGGATAAGAAATGAGCAAGTACCTTAGTAGTATTTTGATTTGCATCATTAGATCCACCATCATCTTTAGGCATAACTGTAGATTGCCTTTTAGCATTCTCCAAGAATTTAATCTCGTTGTTTATCTTAGCTATGACTGCTTGATTTTCTAAAATCTCCAATTTCTTAACCAAAGCATCATTTTCTTTTCTTTTCTTCTCGAGCTCAATATCTAAAAGTGACATTGAATCATGGATCTGAACAATTTTTTTTAGTTCATTAATCTTAACACTGATCTCTTTTTGTTTCCCCTTATCTTTAACCTCAACAGCATGCCCTATATCTTTCTCTTTACTATTGTTAGCTTCTAGAGCACTATAGTTTTTTATCTTGTGTATTATAGGTCCTTCTAGGTTCAAATTCTGAGTTTCCAGTAGCTTTTGTTCTTGTATTTTAAGTTGTTCAACTTTACCTATAATCTCTAGTTGCCATACCTTAGCTACTATTTTATTTTTCTTCATTAGGGTAGAAATTCTCCTATGTAATGTCTACTTTCTTCAAAGGCTTTTGTGATCTTTTCCTCCCTTTCCTTTTGTAATTTCTTATTTATGGCTTCTTGCTTAGCAAATTGCATCCTCAGGACTTGAATCTCATCAGGATCTGGGATAGTAAACTTAGAGGTAGCAATTTTTTCATCATTGAAACTCTCAGGATCTAGATTTTTTTGTGCTACTTCTCCTTGAGAATAGTCAGAAAAGAAAAGGTTCATACTTCATTGAAAAATATTATTACTATTCCTTTTGTCTAAATTGGGTTTATTGTGTAGCTTTATAGTTTCTTGGCATATCACTTTGGGTGTGCTAAAAAATTCATCATCAGATAGTCTAGGATGGGATCTAGAACTTTGGCAAGATGATTCCCTTTCCATAGTAGAAAAATGAACATTCTCTTCCCAAATTACTTGCTCTTGGGAATGATCTTCTCTATGCATCTGAGATCTTTGCATAGCCCAATTTTTTCTTCTCCTAGGAGGGAGATCAGTTTGTAATTTGATTCTAGGGTTTTTCCTCACTTTTGCTAATGTGTTTCTTTTTTTTTCCTTCATTTTGAGATAACAAATCTTCTAAATAATGACACCGGTTAAAACCTTATGAGTCACCACCCACCCTATCAGAATGGGAAACACTTTTGAATGGATCACAATTCTTTCACTAAGTTCCACAGACAAAATGCAAATAACCCTCGGGACAATAGAAAGCTCTCATAAAAAATGCCTACCTCAGACTCTACCCAAGGGAAGCATAGATCTTAAATGATACACTAGTTTATGACATATAAAGCATAAGTCCCTAGTAGAGTCACCATTTTGTCAGTGTTTAAAATTATTGAGCAACAAAATACTCAATACCAGAATGATAATACTCATACAACCTAAGGATTAGCCAATTCCCATGAACAATTACATAAGTAAACCATTTGGATCCAACGTCAACAAAACCAAGGATGGTTTCCTACTCTTTAGACTCTGCAAAACCAAGGTGGGTGTACATAGGGATGATTCTAATGCAAACTAATGTATTAAAACTCTCTTAGTTTCATTCTGATTTTCATCTTTTATCCTTATGCACATACACAATTTGCCAATCTCCTCAATGTTCTCAAATTTATATGCATCGCCTATAAGTAGATTTGGTCATAATTCTCCTAGAGTTTACAAATATTCCTGGAAATAGTAGCTACCTAATACTCAAAAAACTAAATGTAAATGACTGGTGACCAGCATTACAACCTTGAACAAAATAGAATGAAAATGACTTTGAATTTATAATTGTTTTGGCATGTAGAGACAGAATTCAGTGTCAATCATCTCTAATTTATATGACTAGTGCCTTATTCCTGGGGGCCAAGAGTCAACTATTAGCAAGAGATCTTATTCAATTAACTTGTAATTGAGTCTATCAACTGTAATCACCTAGTTCCATTCTTATCTAATATCCTCTTCATCAACTCATGAATTCTACTAATTAATTGAAGCATTTACATACTCCATTGAATCAGAAACAACAATATAACCAATACACAATCCATCCAGAATGCATTCAATCAAATGGACATTATTCAAATGATCTCAAAATTTACAAATTCATGAAAGGGAGACAGAAAATGGTGACACAGGATTTTGTGTAAATACCCTTTTGCATTATCCTTTTTGCTGATTAATAAAATAACCAATAGAAACTCAGTAAAGAATCCATAAATTCATACTAATTCTCTCATTTCTATTTTTCATTAGAAAAGTACATGACTAAAAGTAAACTCTAAAACAACTACATATGACTGGACTGAATGTACTTTCTTGAAAACTAAAAACATACAAAAATTTAGACCTTCACAATGCCTTGAAAACTCATTTATCTAAGATGAGTTGCAACAAGCAAAGGGAAATTGTGATTGATAGGTGTCCTTTTACAACAATGAGTATAACAACTTTTTCAAAAATATCTAGACACCTTAATTCAAAAAGAAAAAAAGAAAAGCAGTTTTAGATGATAGTTGGACCATAAAATCTTCAACTTTGTCCTTTTCTCTAACTGCTCCCTGTTGGTAAAGCTTTGATTTCTATGATTGCTTCCCAGACAATGACTTCCCTTTTGGTAGGCCATTCGCATGTTTTGGCTATTGCTAAGTCACCAACAGATTTTTGCCACCTAGCATCAATGATTACTTTCCCTTCTATAGTAAAGCTATTCATTTCAATTTCAATCTTGAATAAGGTAGCAATCAGTTCATTGAAAACAAATCCATCAATATCACCCTGGAAAATAGATGCCACCTGTGGCAAGTCTACAATATGGTCAAAAGAACTAGACCATTCATTGAAATCTTTCACTTTGTTATCAAAATTAACAACAGAAAGAATTAAAGAATAGAAGCCACTTCTCAATACTTTTATTTTGCTTTGAATCATTGCTAGTTTCCTTGTGAAAAATTGCAATAAATCCTTCACCTTAGCCATACCCTCCTTTACAACAATAACTTTATCTAGGAGATCTGGCTTTTTGGCTAACAAGGGTATCAATATGTCAAAGAATTGCATATATGGTCCCCATTGTTGAAAAATTGACTCAAGCCATCCAATTGCATCCTTGCATACCTTATCTGCAAATTGTGGATTTATGAATGTGTTATAAGCATCTTGAGATATTCTTTTCAAAGTGCCTATTCTATGGCTTAATGCATTCATCATAACACTTTTCTAGTTGCACTGTCAGATTGAAGAGCTTCTATCTCCACATTGACCACAGGCACTAGCACTATTACCCCTATAGGTATCTCCTCTGTTTAGGCCTCTACTTCTATAGTGTACCTTTCTTCTTCCACTTGCCTTGGTGCATGCTTTTCCTCTACTGCTACCTTGATTTGTTCTTTTAGGGATACTATTTCTACTTCTAGACTTTGAATTTTCCCCTCTAACTCTTCTATCCTCTATTTTTGTACATAGCTCATTTTGAGCTCCTCTGCATAAAATTTTCTGATGTCAAGACACTCATTGTACATTGCAGATAGCTTATCCTCAATTTCATCCACCTTTACCTCATTCATGAGAGAAAAGTGTTTGACCAAGCTAGAGATTTCATTCCCAGTAGTGTTCTCCAATGTCCACACAATCATGTTGCCCTATGTAGTTTCCTATATATCTATCATTCTGGGCTTTTTGGTGTTAGGGGCCACACTCCACACTTCTAGGGTTTTTGTATCTATGTTAAATCCTAACCCTCTCTTTAATCCCTCACTACTAGTGGCTTCATAATTGATAGCTTTTTCCTTTCTTCTCATTTGATCTAGAACAAAAGCCCTCTCAATATCCCAATGTGGTATTAGAATCATACCACTCCTATGTACCAACTCCTTGGCTTCTGTAGGGGTCATTGTCTCACTCTCAAGATCATAGGCTAATAGTTTCTCAACTAACTCTTTGTTCTTCTCTGGATCCTCTCCTGGCATGGGGCTCAATGTGAGCTCATTTTGTTTTATCTTGTAAAGAAAACTTTTAAACTTTGATGATTTGATGAAATCATCATCCTCCATAAACTTTTCAGATTGGATGAGCCTATCATCCAATCTTGATGCTACAATTTGAAGATTACCAGAGGCTTTTCCTACCTCTATAGCCCTTTGATATAAATAATTTTTCCTAATATCAACAAAATACTCACTATTTCCTAGCATCACTTGAAGAATCTGCTTACTACCCTTTCTGGGATGTGCATTGTGTTTTGCATTTTATTTCCTTTTGGGACCCAAGCTAAAGTTGATGGTTTCTCTTCTTCCAACTCAATTTTCAACTATACATTTGGCTTGGCGGATTCTTTTTTTACAATGGCTTCCTCTCCCTTTGGCTCATGTGGCATTTGTGACATGATGTAATCAAAATTGTCCACCATTTTTCTTAGGTTACTAGGGTATGGAACCTCTTTATAAAATCCCTTAAAATCAAGGTTGGTCCTCTTAAAAGCCTCCTCTACTTTCCTTATCTCTTCATACTTCCTTAACAGCTCATCAGCCTCCCCTATTGCTACTATGTTGACAATTAAATCCTCTAGAGGGATTTCCTTCCTTGGAGGAAATACATATCCCCTAATGGCCTTGACCTCATTGGTAATGTAGTTTTCAGGGTCATTCATCCTGTAATGCCCAATAGAAAATTTTTACTGGCCTAGATACTCACTCAAATCTTCATATGCATTTTTTCCTATTTCAAAATCTCCCACTTTAAAAGTTCTACAAACAAAAGTAGACTTGTGCAGAGAAGGAGGTATCATTTCTTTATTCGTCAATAAAAACTGCCAAAAGAATTCAATAATGGCCAATCTAGGGGGTAAATATTTAGGTAGAACGTGAGGAGGCTGTGGGCATGCATATACTCTCATCAATATGCACTCTTTGAATAAAAATATGATTTCCTAGTTATGATCTAATTTGGTTTTCTCATCTAGAAATGAGGGCCTAAGAAAAGTCTTCAAAACATTTGGTGCCCAAAAGAAAGAATGGTCCAATTGCGTCATGATAATAGAACTAAATAAATTTTAAAAAATAAGTGCATTTGAATAATGAAAGTTTTTATCCCAAATGTAGGTCCATAATTGCACAGGTAACTCACCAAATTCATCAGATGTTTGATCAATGAATTTTGGGCTGATGTATAGGATAAGGTGCATTAGCAGTGAGTAATGGTGGAACTTGAAGTTTTTCGTTTCTCCCTTCTTTGCACTGACAAGCTGATTTTGCAATCTATCCATGATAAAAGCCACATAATAATATTCTTTATGGTGGAAGGGATCTTGTATAACACAAGCCATCAAGAACAAGGAACCATAGACACAATTTTCTAGACCATCACTCCCCAACACTTTGTGTAGACCATATACTATATGTTTGAAATAATTCTTAAATCTGCTCAAGGGAAAAATGTCCTCCATCTTCTTTGGAATCATCCTTACCTTTTTCACATTATAAGGAATGTGGGCCAACATGACATTGTTTACAAAGTAGGTCTTATTGCTCCCAAATTTCCTTTGCACGTCCTCAAGATCAATAGGCACATCCATTTGCCCTTCCAATCCAAAAGCTTCTATGAAACAAGTTCTATCCAGTGTGCACAAAAAGCTCCCATTATGTCTTTGAAATATTCTGGTGACTAGATTGTAGGAATTTATCAATGATTTCAATAGGTCCACATCAACAAATACTTCTGGAAATATTAGCTTTGCCATGTTTTTGTTCCATGGGTTACAAACTGGCACATTTTCTAACTTGTTCTAGTAAAAATATAAAAACAAGTTGAAACCTTCAATTCTAGGGCACTATGCATCCCTAACCAAGAAATAAGCATCTTTGAAGATGTGGTCATTTGCTAAAATAGCATTTGACAAGCCTGGAAGGAGTTTTAGGCAATCCTCTACATGCTTATTTGGTTTTCTAACCCTTGATTTCTTCTCAATTTTGGTAGTACCCTTCTTTCTTTTCCCTTCCACAGTGACTTCTACCACATCATCACCTTCATCTTCTACCTTGACCTCTTCTTCGAGAACCTCTTCAACCTCCTTGTCATCCATCTTTTTTGCAAATTATACTTTGAATGCTTGCATAGAAACACATAAATCACAAGGTTATTGATGCTTGAATAAAATTTTTAGAGCAAGAACACAAAGCCTTTAGAGTGGCAATATTATGGATGTTCAATCAAATATTTATGTTTTAATCATTCTATCCACCAGCTTTTTAATTAATTCTACGTGCATGAGCATTTAATACCACCCTTATAGGTTGGAAACAAGGGATTTCAACCGTGAAATTAAATCCTGATGTCCTTTTCAATGTTTTATTTTACTTGGCTCTGGTGAGTTTGTCCTGTTCTAAACTTGCATGACACTTCAACAATTTTCTTTTCAAATTCTGTTCTTCTGCTCTTATGCTGAGTCAAAATATTTAATCTTTGTAACCCCAAAAAAACCCTTGGCATGCCTTTACATTCTCCTACTGATGCTTTAGAACATTCCAAGCGTAGAAGTGTTAGGCATTTTCTAAACACTGCATTGGATTTCCTTTACACCTTTATGTAACCCCTTACACCATAGAATCTCAAGCCTTCTCAACTAACATCTTCATTCTTACACATCAAACATTCCTCGTATGAGTGTAAAACCCTTGCTATGAACTTCTCTTTACCCTTCATGCTCATACATACACGTATAAATGGAAACCTTGAAAAATTCCTTTACATTGCTTTGCTAACTTCATTACTCGAGACATTGTAACTCTTTAAACATCCACCCTCTAGTCATACGATCTAGGCTTTCCCCATGGTATCATAATGCCTCTTACCTTCCCTTTATCACTCATTTACATTTGCATGAGTTACCTTATCCTCGTAACAATGGAAAGCTTTTACAGATGGAATCCTGCTCTTATGTTTCTCCTTTCTTGTATAAGCATAAAGCCTTGTCTTCATTCCTTCACCTTTCCTTTTATGCTTACACACTTAAACCTAACTCATAACCATGGAGAAATGATGAAATATCTCTTCACTCATATGCTTACCTTGCAAGCATAAAGGCATAATGATAAAACTTCACCTTTCACTTATCAATGACCCAAATTGCAGCTTTAAAAAAATAGAAAATAACATCATTGTTGATTTTAAGCACATGCAAAATTAAGAACTTAAGTTATCTTCCATACAGGTTGGACCCATCTAATGTTTGTGATGTGTCACCATTTGATTTGCTTGCACCAAGGCCCATCTAACAAATCAGCAGGTCCCACTTAGCACAAGCATTGTTATAATATGGCTTTATGGTTGTTCGCGAGCCCAAGGATCGTATGCATGTAAACACAATTGATACTTACTTTCACTCTAATGCATTCCTTTTACTTGTAGAATCATAAAATAGTTTATGCATTCTTACAAACCATCCTTTATTCCATGTCAAGGTATTACACTCTTACACCATTTATTAGAACATAGATGCGTAGATCACAACTCAACACCTTTTTGCCCTTCCACTCAACTATTTACTTGTACTCTCGTAAAGTAGAACAACACATCTCCTTCAAAACCTTTTACGATCACATGCTCAATAGTTTATCATATGATCGGGTATATCTCTTGAAGCTTCTTTCGCTCACCTACTCAACTATTCACTGTAAAGCCATAATACCACTCTCAAAGCACAAAAAAATTTTACGCTTCTTTGCTCAAAGACCACTCGTATGATCGGGGAGCCTTCAAATGAACTATTTCGCTACTAAAAAAAACAAAAGTGTATCCCTATAAAAAATGTAGGCCTTTACACTTTTACACTGCATTATAAAATGCAACCACGAAAACATGAGGAAGAAGGTATTTTTCTCTTACATTAAACCCTATACCAGAAGACCATAAACGAAAAAATTTAAGTGCTTTACAAATCTTTTCAAAAATTTGATAGGGGACCTGGCGTTTTTTCACACTTAGGGTATTTTAATGGCTATGTTGAGAGGCAAACCTTGAGAATTTAATAGAATTCGAAAACACATGAATTAGAGCATGCCTAGGGTAACCTAAAATTTCAAAAAAATAAGGAGTGAAACCCTAATCTACATAATACAATGGTCTAAATAATTTTTTCACCAAAATTTTAGACCTTTTCTATACTATGAAAAATTAGACCAAAAGAGTAGAAAGAACATCCCACAAGTAAATTTTCACATTTTTTTTCGTCATCTATTCTACCACACAGAATGATGTGTTAGGTGCTTTGGTAGGAACCTTGGGAGCTGGATGTGTAGGAAGCTGAGATGGAATAACTTGAGGACTATTCACATCCTTTCTACTTTTATTTTTCCCTTTTTATTGAGGAGCATTAGGTTGATCATTTACTGCTTGTACATGAGGTACTGAATTTGATGTTGAGGCCTAATTATGAGGAGGAGGGGTAGCATCTTCAATGGCTCTTCTCTTGCTCCTAGTGTTGTGAGCAATAGAATCTTGATTTGAATGACAATGCTCTTCCACTTGATGATTCATGAAGAAATAATCACCTTGTTGTTGAAAATACGAGGCACCATTGGGTTGGCCTACTCTATATGATTTCAATTCTATGGGCTCATCCTAGCTAATAGCCCTACCCCTTGGTAGCTCCCTCCCAAACATAATGGATAGTGCCTTTGTCCCTGCTCGGGGCATTGTATTATAGATGACCCAAGCACCGTGAAAAGGAATTTGCAAGATCCTCTAGATGTCCTCCAGAGTGATAGTCATCTCGCCCATCGATAAATGAAATGTGTTCATCTTCGAATGAAAATGCTCTGCCAAAGCAGTCAATAAGCTGTGATTCACCATCACGGCTGGAATCCAGCATAGTGAAGACAAACCCAATTGCGCAATGTGTGCCCGATCAATGTCATCAAGACTCCGCAATAGCTCCCCATATGGTGGGAAATGCAATCTGAATGCAATATCACCAAAGACCTCCTGCATGCACAAAAAGAAGCCAGATACGAAAAAATCAGTATCAAGTCAAAACGATGCATCAAAACAAATTAAAATGCAATTTTTGAGTGTGAAAATAAAACTTTTAAACATGATTGTCATGGGATTTCGCATGAAATTCATGAAATATTGCACGAAGTTCTACTAGTTTCATGCAAAAACATTCTTTCTTTGCATGAAGAATCACTCCATCACGCGAAAAAATAATTGTTCGCATGAGAAAAGAGCTATTCTTGCGAGAAATGAATTGCCTCTCATGAAGAATCTCATTCTTTGTGTGAAACCTAATGCTTCTCGCGCGAAGATCCTCCTGCCGCACGCAAAGAAACAATGCACCCTGCTTCTTCATGCAAAGAAAGAAGATCTTTGCATGAAAAGAGATAGATCTCGCATAAAAACTGATTAGACAATACTAAAACATGCAATAAATGACATCAAAATACGTGATAGTGAAAGTACAAATGAAGGGACTTGATGACCCACCAGTGGTCCGTACTTTGCTGGCTGGCTATGATATCTGGAGCACTCAAATCAATGATATCTCACATTAATTACCATGTCTCTCTCAGAGTTGAAATCAGTAGAAGAAGAAAAGCACAAATGAATTGAAAATGACCCCTTGGGTCCTTATATAGCTGTTGACCAAATTTTTCAAAGTGCTCAGATTTGTGCAAAAATCACACCCTTGGCTAATTTGACCGTTCTAAATCTGTTTTTGGGATTGAATTAAAAATCTAACACACCTAAGAGCCTCAAAAATGCATTTTAAAATTTTGGAGACTGACTCGATCGAACGCTTGTGCAGCCCAAATCTTTCTGATACTTTGTGATTCTTGACATCCTTTCAACTCTACATTCTCCATATTTGCAAAATCCATTTTGGAAAAAGTCAACTCAAGTCAACCATGGCTAAATTTGGTCACCTTTTGGTCAAACTTGGTCTTTCAGACCTCCCAATCATTACATAACAACTCTAAATTTTCTTTAGATCATTCTGATCTCTTCTCTTTTCTTCATATTGTTATGATCTCTTCTACATTCTGCTACATCTCAGATTTCTTTTGTATCTATTGCTATATTACTTCACGAATTCACTCCCAAGGGGGCAAGATGATTACATTATTGAATACTTATTACTCGGGGCATGTCGTTCCCATCTTATGTCCTCATCACTTGGGACATCTCATCATTCGGGGGATCTTGTTCTCTTCTATCTTGCATCTTTGTCATCTTTCATCAATTGATCAACCTTATAACAACTCTTCTCAGAGTTTGATAGATAGGTATTGGGACAGTCTAAACCCTGACTCTTGAGGATCAAGCCTCATTCTGGGGATGATTCTACGACTCATTATTAGATCTTGTTGTCTTTTATCAATCTTTAGTATCTAGGTGTTCTATCTGGATCCTTCAAGGTTAAGCTCCATTCTGGAGATAATCTTCTAAATTCTTTCAATCTCAGGTATCTAGGTGTTCTATCTAGATCCTTGAAGGTTAAGCTCCCTTCTAGAGGTAATCTTCTAAATGCTTTCAATCTCAGGTATCTATGTGTTCTATATGGATCCTTGAAACTTAAGCTCCGTTCTGGAGGTAATCTTCTAAATACTTTCAATCTTAGGTATCTAGGTGTTCTATCTGGATCCTTGAAGGTTATGCTCCATTCTGGAGATAGTCTTCCAAATGCTTATCAATTTCAGGTATCTAGGTGTCCTATCTAGATCCTTAAAGGTCAAACTTCATTATGAAGATAACCTTTTAAATGCTTATCAATTTTAGGTATCTAGGTGTTTTGTATGAATCCTTAAAGATTACACTTCATTCTGGAGATAGTCTTTTAAATGCTATCAATCTTAGGTATCTAAGTGCTCTACTTGGATCCCTTAGGATTAAGCTCTATTCTAGAGATGGTCCTTAAAAGCTCATCAATTGGTCTCCGTGTCATCACCTTTGGAACCAATCTCATATTCACATCACACTTTCTGATTTTTGTTTGAATTGAATGTGTTGCTCACACATTCATTCAAAGAGGGGCAAAATGTAATACCCCAAAATTGGCTCATTGCCATCTCAACCAATTCTAGTCTATTTCTGATCAATTCTTAAGTCCTATGTCACTAGGAAAATTCTTATTCTATTACTTGCTACTTGACTTAAATGTCAGATGTGGAAAACCCTAATCTACATTCATGATGCTTATTATTTAATTCTTATAGTATTTACTCATATTAGTCACATTAAACCTATTGATTAATATTTAATTTAATTATTAAGTATTTATACTTTAATTAAATTAAATTATATCCTAAGGCTAATGTACTATGGAATTAAATCTATTTAATCTAATAAATATGCCTATTTTAATTAATTAAACAAAATTATTTAATTAAATGGAGAACTTACTTCTAATGAATTAAACAAAGTTATTTAATTAAATGGGAAGTCATTCCTAATTAATTAAACGAAGTTATTTAATTAAATAAGAAAAGTGCCTCTAATTATGAGAGCATATCTCATTTTATTAAATTAAATATCTCACCAAAATCTCTCTACAATTCAAAAAAGGAAATTCCCAATTCACTACTAATCAAATTAGAAGTGACCTAGATCACTTGCTTTTACACTAAAGTCTATCTGAGTTGACTGACTCTTACACTCAGATTTGAGTTAGTTAACTCCCTTTAATTTGGAAATCTTCCTTTATGACTGAACTTCACCTTTAATCTTGACCGTTGAGTGAAATTGATCTCAACCATTGATGGATTCCAAGAAAGTCTATTTAAGAGACCCTCATCTCTTCATTTTTAGAGGTTGAATGAGAATTTGCATCAAATTGCTACTGGATTGTGCATTCATTTTTGCTCATTATTTTCATAAGATATTCATTTTCTAGTTTAATCTCATTTAGCATAATATGCATACATTTTAGCATAGCTTTCTTTTACATGTTCTTAGATTAAACGTGCATACTCCATTCTAGATTAATCTGCATTCTCATATAGATTAGTCGCATTTTCTTTCAAACCTTCGTTCGTAGAGGGTCTGTTTGCTTAACACCTCAAATCTGAGGAAGAAAAATCCCTTTAGATAGAAGGCAACAGGTCACCTTGCCAATTGATTTTTGGATGAACAATCCAATGTTCATTTTGGGATGAATATGCAAATAAGGACCATGTTGAAGTGTGTGTGTTAGCATAGGCCACATATTCATGCATACACTAAGGAGGTGATGCACTAAAATATAATGTTCAACCCTACCTTTACCCTATACATGCACAATTAACTATCATGAAATCAAAATATACTAATTTAAACTTATTTAATCAAACAATCACATGCAGATCAGATAACTAGATAAATAACATGAGGAAGGATAATTTCACTATATATCATTCATAGGCCAAAAGAGTTACAGTCATACAAATGATAGGCAACCATAATACATTGATGGGAGGCAAATGGGTCTCGCATAGTACATCAATGGATGAAAGGGATAAGGTAGAATATCATGAAGTTCAAGGAAATAAGGTAGAGGATTATGCTCTTTCCCCTTGAGGGAAATCAAAAACTCGGACCCTTAGATCTAAACCACCAGTCTGTGTCAATCCTTTAGAGGGCTTGGCTGAGTGATCCAACCTTTGGGAATGACCCAAGTGAGCACACTCCTTTTACCGAAGATTCCAACTCACTATAATCAAGATGCTTTGTAGAGTGAAAGACTCCAAAGTCGGATTAATTTCTTCCCCTTAATTCTTGATATCGCATATCAAGGGGAAGCTCTGTCTGTACACTAGTCGGCATTGGCCCCTAGCTTGTTAAGCATGTAGTGTTTACTTTCAGATGTTGGTGTGGGCTTGCCTCAACTCCGCTTGTGGAGCCACCAAGGATTAATTTGAATGGAAGCCAAGTAAAAACTTCTTAGTTAGAAGCTACCCGGTTCACCTCTGAAAGGAGGCATAATCTTTGCACAAGGAGGGGGAAGAATCTCTCCTGTAGAACTCACCATAAGCATGCTACTAGACATTTGAAGGTGGTATACATGCTCTTCCCCTACCACAAGGGTGCTTGTTTAGTGTATACTATTGAGTCCTTTGAATATACCAAAAACACGGGTGTCCTCTAGGGGGTGACACGGCTGTGTGAGGTACATGCATGCGCATAAGATGTGGGATAAAGGTTTTTCCTTCTCTACTAATTTTCTTTCTAGGGATAAAAGCATGTTTGTTATCAAGTCTTAAACAAGTCCCAAACCATTCTACAACAAACAAAATTCAAGACTCCCCTATCCTGTCGAGTTGCCTTGTCCTTAGCAGGACTATTTTCGACTACTGCTTGCTTCCCATTGTCTTCTTTGAACACTTTTCCTGAATTGCAAACTTGAAACTTTGTCCAAACGTCTTGTGAGGTCAATCTACTATCTGTCCAATTGAACTTGTCTCAAAAATCTTCCCAAATTGTCCAAAAAGTCTAGAAACCTTGTCAAAATCAGTTGCTATTGTAAAATTGATCTTCCTTCTCACGGGAAATCATTTGGGTTTCATGCAAAATCATTTGGTCATCACATGAAACCATTTTGTTCTCGCACAAAATTAAACTTCTATCATGAGTCTTCGTGTGATTCTATGAACTTTCTCACACAAAATTAAAACACTATCATTGACCTTGACGTGATCCAAGAAACTTCTTCACGTGGCTTGTAAAACTTCTTTGCACGACCTGTAAAGTTTTCTCATGCGAGACTTTTTGTCAGCATTGCCAATTTGGCTCTATTTTAGCTATCTGAAACCTACACGCTATCTTTTTCTTTGTCCATTTATTGCTCTCTATCTGCAAATAATCCTAAAACAGTGACACTTAGCTTAGCCAAAGACTTGTATCTTGTACTTTGATTGGTCTCATCTCTTAAGTTACCTTTTGTCTTCATTGCTTAATGCTTGTCATACCTTGTGTCACATTGGTCATAATCTCTAGCTATTCTAGCCTTTAATTAAGACCATTTGTGCCTTGGTGGACAACATTCTTGCTATTATCTTGTTCTTTTTGAGACTTAGTCTTAGTATAGTCCTTGTCCAAGTTCTAGCTTCTTGTCCTTGTCTATGACTGTCACAACCAAAAGTGGCAATGTATTTTATCCTTATAACCTTAGACATGGTCATGCTAGGGGTCATAATCATGGTAGAGGTTGCTTACCTTTCGTTACGAAATCTATATCTAGTTTGGCTAGTGAGGCATCTTCATGATCTCCCTCATGTGCCAAGTCACCTCGAACTCAACAAACATTTTCCATAAACTTGCAACAAGTTATGAATCCTTTGTACCAAGAGGATGCTGAGACAAGAAGAGGTCCTGCATTACCAAACATGATGTCTGATATTTTTTTTAGAGGACCTTTTGAAACACAACACACTGAAACTGAACACGTTCCTATAATGACTAATCGTTAACCTAAACATAGTAGTCATAGTCAACATCAAGAACCACCCAAGAATGACAAAGAGAAAGAGAAAGACTATGACACCAATGAGGATCAGGAAGAGGTTGAAATACTCCCTGAACACATAGAAAAATGTTGAAGAGACAAAAACTTCCAAAAGATCATGGGAATCCTAATCAAAGAAGAGAAAGGAAAATACTTTCTCAAACTTGCCCAAGAGGGAACTAAACTACCCTCTCATTTCAATGTGGAAACCATCATCATACCTAAAGAAGAAATTGAGACTTCTAAACTCCAAAAACAATTAAAAATTATGCAAGACCAATTGGCTCAAATGATGCATGAGAAAGAGAAACTTACAAAGACATACACATTGGATGCTCTTTTTCCATTTCCATTTGACAAAAGCATAAACATGCCGCCATTTCGATGAGGAATAGAACTACCCAAATATGACAAGTACTTTGGTACTACTGATCCCTAAGATCACTTATGAGAATTTGGTGCTTTGTCTATGGAGTTTATACATGATCAAACCTACCTCATGCATTTGTTTCCTAGAAGCCTAGGGGGTCAGGCTTTTGAGTGGTTCTCACATTTACCTCCTAGTATCAAGACATCTGACGAAATTGCCAATTCATTTGTTGAGCAATATTCTCATAACATACAACACCCTATCAATATTCGATATCTATGCAACCTTTAATAGAAAGTTGGTGAGCCTTTTCTCACTTTCTTCCAAAGGTGGAGACAACTATACACTAAGTATTCCCATAAAATCCTAGAAACGGAGAAGCTTGACATTTTCACTGATAACCTCTTACCTAATTTTGAGTATAGAGTCCAACTATAAGGTCCATGTACCTTTGAAGACATGATTATGCAGGCTATCCGTATCAAAGAATTTATGGTCAAGAAAGGTGAACTCACTCTTTAGAGAGACACAAAACAAGGTTCCACTTCTTATAGGGATAAAACCAAACATGTCAACAAAAATTGAGAAATTGTACATGATGGAGTTGTTGACAATGTCACACCCAAACCTATTAAAGTTGCATTTAATCTCATAGATAGCCTCAAAGCAACCAAAAATGCTGAGAAACCTCCTCCTAACAATAAGATGTTCGAGAAAAAACCAAGAAACTCATGGAAAAAATGCCCCAAGTGAGAGTATACACCTTTGGGAGAACCTTTGGATGTGGTTTACAAAATATTGCTACAACACAAGCTTATTTCACCAATGGATACCCCTCATCCCTATGATCCACAACCACGTCCACCATGGTGGAATGAAACCTCATTCTATGAGTATCATCAAAACAATGGACACAACAACTATATAAACTTGTGCCATAAAGTCCAATACATGATTGATGCTGGTGATCTTGTGGTAGATGAACATAACAAAAATTTGGATCACAAGGCATTCAAAGAACCTTTCCCATCTTATGAAAAAGGAGAGACTTCAAAACTAGAACCCTACAATAAGGTCAACTATACATATTCCAATGATGACAATGTCATTCACATGGTTGAACCTATAGATTTTGAATACCGTGATGTTATTACCATTAAGGGTAAGCAAGATAATAACAAACCCAAGACACCATTTGTCTTGAGGAGCCCTATTTTTGATAAAATGGATAATATGTCTTCAAAACACTATTCTAATGCTGTTACTTGCTCTCGCACCAAGTTGGTGCTCAAAGGCCCTACACCTCCTACTTCAAATCTTGAACAACACAAAGATAAAGCCCTTGCTGATTTGTTTGGTAAAGGTACAAAATCCACAACAAACTTGACTGCAACTAGTTATAGTGTTCTCGATTAGCTAAAATGAACTATTTCCATCTTTGAGCTACTTAAAATCTTGCTTGTTCACAGGAAAATTCTGGATAAAGCTCTCACTGAGGCAAATGTTCCTCAAGATCTTGATCTTGAGTGATTTCAATCCATGGTAGGTCACCTAACCTCACCATACCTTATGAATTTTTCTGAGGAAGATGACAACTCATTGAATCACCCACACAATCAGCCTCTACACATTGAGGTTATGATCCACCAGACACATGTTTGTTGGGTACTCATTGATAATGGTGCTGGCCTAAATATTGTCTATGTTGCTCTGCTTAGACAATTGAATTATTCTAAGGACTCTGTTGATCCTCGACAAAAGATCACTATCAAAGTGTATGATGAAGTGGAAAGAAAGTCTCTAGGCCTTGTGATTTTGCCCATTCATGTTAGTCCTGTATAGAGGGATGTCACCTGTCAGGCGCTTGACATTCCCTTGGCTTAAAAATTTTTGTTAGGATGACCATGGATACATGAGATGCGTGATGTACCATCCACATACCACTAATGCATCAAGTTCCCATTTCATGGCTCTGAAGTTACTATTCCTACCACTACTAGCTACACCTACAATATGCTCAAAGATGCTAAAACTTTAATCCCTGCTAACTGTGAGTCCACTGATTATCACAACAATAAGCTGAAACAAATTGAGCAATCATTCAAACTAAAAGAAACTAGTATGGGAGAGTATCACATTGAACCAGTGTTGTCATTGACATCTCTCCCAGAGTTTGCTCGACATTATGGGACACCTTTAGAGGAAAAGAAGCCATTCGTGCTGACACCTCTGACCAAGTATAATGGCACTTTTGTCAAAGCTATAGTTCCCTTAGAAGATGAAAGTGAAAATAGAGCCAGTGCTGCATGGCTTTATAGAAAAGAGGCTCCAATGAACCTAATAGAACAAGCTCAAGAAATTACTCCTAAGAAATATGGGCCTTGTCTTAGGCTTATGAAGTGTTTTGGTTACAAGGGAACCAACCCTATTGGGTGCAATAACAATGGCCTAATTGATCCTATTAAAGCAAAGGCTCGAAGTAATTGTGATACAACTAGCCTAGGGTTTAAGAAGGTTCCTTTCCATTTGGGATCAAATAAATTCATTCCCAAACCTGATAGTTCATCTAAAAATGAGTCACAAGCTAAGTCAGATACTCAAGAGGAAGAATTTGATGATGAGGATTCCTATCCTCATCCTATCCCTTATGATCTCGCTAAATTCTTTGCTGAGCCAGATGACTTTGTGCCATGTGTTAGCACTATGGATGATACTAGTGATTCTTCTGAGGACAATATTAAGCAACTCAAATATCATTTAGAAAAGGGAGAATCTAGTTAGTTATGCCATATTGAGTATTTGTGTAAGAATCCAGAGGATGAAGGTGAGTATGTCCCTATCACTGTTGGGGAGTTCTATAGTCTCTCGCCATGTAGGGTCGATTCTAGGGAATATGAGTTTCATTCTCTTTTAGAAGCCACTATTGATAAAGATATTGACCAAGTGCATGTATATGAAAATCAAATTGAAGTGGGTATAACATCTAGGGTTAGGTCACATGGGTCAGATCCAACTAGTGTTATAGAGTCGTCAATTCCTGATGTTCATATTCTAAGGCATTTGAACACACCTATGGATGAAGTTGCCGTAGGTCTCAAATTGCTAGTCCATGCACTTAATGACTATATTGTGAATACAATTGAACCAACCACTACTCTCTCACTCACACATCCTGAGCTTATAGACTGGAACCCCAATGCATCTAATGAAGTTCCCACATTCTAGAATGACTATGCTCTCACCTGTTATCTAAACACTATTAAACTTGTAACATCTTCCACCAATGAGTAGAGTATCAACATGACTGAGATTGACATCAAATATCTCAATCACACAATTAAAAATTAAAAATTAAAAATGCAAGAGGTCTGATGGTGAAAACCACATTGTGGCAGTGTAAGATCCCAAAAAAGTAAAAACAAAAGACGTATGCAAGGGTGAAAACCACTCTAAGGCACCCACGGATGAGATATTTGATGTCCTTCCTAGTCACTTTTAGGAGAGATCATCAGTGTTAATAGAGCTAACGCAGCCAATTAACTTAGGCACAAAAGAACATCCTCATATGATACATCTGGCGCAGTTACTGTCACTTGGAGAAAAGGAACAATTCATTCCCTTTTTCAAAGAAAAGAAAATAAATTTTGCTTGGACATACTCTGACATGCCAGGATTAAATCTTGATCTTATCATGCATCATTTGTCCATAGCACTAGGCATCAAACCACTTAAATAGAAGCTTCAAAAAATGCACCCTTATGTTGCATTACTCGTCAAAGAAGAATTGGAAAAACTTCTAAAAGCTAGTTTTATTTGTGCAATTGATTATGTTGAATGGATATCCAATATTGTTCTAGTTTCCAAGCATGATAAATCTATCAGGGTTTGTACAGACTTCTATGAACTTAAATTGGCTTGTCCTAAGGATGACTTTTCGCTCCCTAATATTGATATGATCATGGACATGATGGCTAGCTGTGAGATGTATTCACTTATGGATGGTTTTTCTGGATACAATCAGATAAAAGTTACGCTAGAAGATCAGGAGAAAATGGCTTTCACATGTGCATGGGGAACCTTTTCTTGGAATGTGATGCCATTTGGTTTGAATAATGCTGGTGCTACATATTAGCAAGCTGTTACTACAATTTTCCATAACATGATGCATAGAACCATGGAGGACTACATCGATGATACCTTGGTCAAAAGCGCTAAATGAAATACTCATCTACAAGACTTGGGACCCATCCTAGATCATATGGAAAAATTCAGTCTTTGGCTCAATCCTAAGAAATGCACATTTGGTGTCACATCAGGAAAGTTGCAAGGATACATCATTTTTGCTAAAGGAATTGAAGTAGATTCAAAGAAAGTATAAGTGATAATGGACATGCCACCACCTTGAAACATTAGCCAGATGAGAGGAATATAGGGAAGGCTTCAATCTATTGGTAGGTTTATTTCACAATTGGTGGATAGATAACAAGCCTTCACAAAGACCTTACACAAGGGTGTGAAATTCAATTGGAGCCAAGATTGTGAGCAAAGCTTAACATAGATCAAACAATATCTTGTCAATCCTCCAATTCTTATGCCTCCTATTCATGGGAAGCCTTTGGTTTTATACATTTTAGCCACTGAAACATCTCTGGGCATCCTATTGGCTCAAGAAGATAAAGACAAAAAAGAAAGAGCTATTTACTACTTGAGTTGAACACTAGTTTCTTATGAGAAGAACTATAGCATTATTGAGAAAGCTTTCTTGGTAGTTGTCTTTGCTTCCCAGAATTTGAGACACTACATGCTTGCCCACAGTACACAACTTGTGGCTCAAATAGATCCACTAAAGTACTTGCTCAGTAAGGCAGCTCTCACAGGAAGATTGGCTAAATGGGTCATGATACTCAGTGAGTTTGACATCCAATATGTTGACCACAAGGCTATAAAGGGACAAGCAATTGTAGACCAGCTGGCTAAGGCACCCATACAGAGTCTTCTACCAATGAACATTGATTTCCCAGATGAGTCAATTCTAACACTCACACACCATACATGGGTTATGTTCTTCGATGGGTCCTTCATGCAATAGGGATTAGGTGCTGGATTACTCTTTATTACACCATAGAGATACTCATTGCCCAAAGCATACAAGATTTTGTTTCCTTGTAAAAATAACATTGCTGAATATGAGGCTTTAATCAATGGTATGAAAATTGTAGCTGAATGGAGAGTGGATTAGCTAGATATCTTTGGTGACTCTCAACTTGTTATCAACCAAGTAAATGATGTGCATCAAACAAAGGATGAGAAACTAATTTCTTACAAGCGCATGGTTGATGACTTGAAGAAGTATTTTGCATACATCACCTTCTAGCAAGTTCCATGAACAAATAATAAAGTGGCTGATGCCATGTCCACTCTGGCTTCCCTGCTACAAATGCCAAAAAATGATCTCTGACATGAGTTCTTGTTGGAAGCATTACACTACCTAGCCTATGACACCCCTGATGCCAGGATGATCTGTTCTATTATAGGAAAAGAATCATCCTACTACCATTACATCTATTCCTACCTTCATAATCAAACCATTTTGAAAGGTCTAACCCGGAATGAGAAATGTTACCTAATTCATAATGCTTCACATTATGTCATTATTGCTGACAATTTATATAGCAGAGGTCTCGATGGAACACTCCTTATGTGTTTGGAACCCGATGAGTCCAAATGTGCTCTAATTGACATTCACAAGGGCATTTTCATATCTCATTCTAATGGCCTGACACTAGCTCACAAACTCATTCATGCTGGTTACTACTGGTCTAAAATGGAGCAAGAAGCTATTAAGTATGCTAGGTCCTGCAAGCAGTGTCAACTACAAGGGAATCTCATTCATGCTCTAGCCAAAGAGCTGATTCCCTCTACTACAACATGGCCATTTCAACAATGGGCCTTCGACTTGGTGGGACAGATTCACCCAACCTCCTCTAATGGATATAAGTTCATTATCACAGCTATAGATTATTTCACAAAATGGGTAGAGGCAGTACCGCTCATAGTTGCTGATGGCAAAACTGTAGCACTTTTCATCAAAAACTACATCATCTGTAGATATGGTGTACCGTCGTCAATCATTATTGATAATGGAGGACAATTTAAGAATAAAGACCTCAAGAAATTGTGCAAGAAATTTAAGATCACACAATATTGGTCTTCCATTTATTACCCTCAGGGTAATGGCCAGGCTGAGGCATCCAATAAGGCGATCCTCAAAATTCTTCGTCACACAGTTAACAAATCAGCGAGGGACTGGCATCTCCAGATCAATCTAGCTCTATGGGCATATAGGAAAAGCATTAGAACTCCAATAGGCACAACTCCCTTTGCGTTGGTGTATGGGGCAGATGCTATGCTTCCAATAGAGGTCAAGATTCCTACTTTGAGAATCTCTATGAAAGGCCTTATCACTGATGATGACTACAGGATAACTCGGCTTCAAGAGCTTGTGTTAGTGGATGAACGATGACAAGTGGCATGTGATCATCTGTGAGCATATCAACAACGAATGGTAAGAAGTTACAATCAGAGGGTCAGGCCACATGACTTCCAGCTGGGTGATCTCGTCCTGAGAGAGAACCCCAAGAATCAACAATAATGAGTACAAAAGGGAAAGTTTGAACCAAACTATTTGGGTCCATACATCATTATTGCAGTATATGGATCTGGTGCCTATTAGCTTTCCACAACCAAAGGAGAAGTTCTTAAAGAGCCTATCAACACTCTCCACCTAAAGTAGTTTTACAATTGATTTAACCTCAGCAAGCTCTTTGTACATATCTAT
The DNA here is from genome assembly GCA_028749045.1 of Cupressus sempervirens. NCBI lineage: Eukaryota > Viridiplantae > Streptophyta > Pinopsida > Cupressales > Cupressaceae > Cupressus > Cupressus sempervirens. Next base: position 81,204,022 of record CM053784.1, read on the forward strand.
AATGTTCTAAAAAAAATCTAAAAATCAGAAAAAGTCCTAAGAAAATTGTTACCCTGGTGAAAACCTAGAAAATAGGCACCTTGGTAACACCAAAAAAAAAACAAAAAACAAAAAAAAACAATTGAAAAATCTCAAAAATATAAAAAAAAAATCAAAAAGAAAAAAATACAAAAAAATTGAAAAACCAAAAAAAAGTGCCATTAGTGAAAACCTGGAAACATGCATCATGGTAGCAAACAAAAGGAAGATCCTGCAAAGAATTTGAAAACTTGGTAAACAAGTGCCTCCTGTTCCCAATGCTCCATCCTGCAATGCACCTTCAGGCTTTCTGTATAGTTGCTTTCATGCTTTCGCTTTCCAGCTTTTCGTTCTTTTCGCTCATGTATCCATGGATTGAGTCTTCTCACAGCTCGGGGACATTCCTCTTTAGTGTCACTATTTTCAAGATTCTCCTCATAGAATCTCCTTCACGACAGTCACCAGTGATCCTCATTGCATCTTTCTACTATCGCTAGTGTCACTCTTTTCGAGATTCTCCTCATAGAATCTCCTTCACAATAGTCACTAGTGGTCCTCACTGTGTCTGCCTACTGTCGCTAGTGTCACTCTTTTTGAGATTCTCCTCATAGAATCTCCTTCACGATAGTCACTAGTGGTCCTCACTACATCTACCTACTATCGCTAGTGTCACTCTTTTCAAGTTTCTCCTCACAAAATCTCTTTTGCAACAGTCACCAGTTGTTTCAGTTGTGTCTGCCTACTGTTGCTAAGGTCATGTCTCCAGATTCTTTTATGGAACATCTCTCTTGTGTCAGTCACTAGTCATCCTAGTTGTGTCTGTCTACTGTCGCTCAGTCTTTCTTAGGTTCTTCATTGTGAAGATTCCTCTTTGACCTCAGTCACTAGTCATTCTGACTGCGTCTGCCTACTATCCTCACCCTATTGAAGAGATTTCTTTCAAACATGTTCTAGACACTGACAATTGACATCAATCCCAAAAACATTAAACTCAAAAAGATATACTTGTTTGGATATGTTGAGAATTTTCTTTGCTTGTTTTGTTTTTCTTTATCATATCTCCTCGAACAACCTGATGATGTCATCTTTGACTAAAGAAGTATGACTAGGGGCATGATCTTTTCTTTGCTTTCTATTTGCGGTTTAGTTCCAATTTAGTTGACATATTCTTATAAGAGGGGTGTCCACTATAAGAGCCTCCATCTCATATTGGATGGCCATGTGTACCTCGACTCCTTTTATATGAATAGATCAATAACATTGGTTCTTCTCCTTGTTTGTTGGAGTGAACTCTTCATGCTGCAATAAATACTGATACTCATCCTGCTAAGTGAATGTACGGGTCACTACAAGTATATCTAGCACACTTCTATCTTAGGTTACGAATGCAAGGGTCATTGTGGACAGAATGAATACTAAATACTTAGCATAAGAGGGATCTCCCATGTGTTTGGTGTGCCTGTCATGCAAACAACATTCAAGTCATCCTAGTGTTTATGCTTTGATGCTTATGTTAACTTGCTACATTAAAAGGGACAAATGTTCTGGTCATTCTGGCTTCTTGTGCCTCAAATGCTTACATTTAATCCTAACAAACCAATAACATATGTTATATTCATATTTTCATGATTGCAATGTCAGTGGGAATTGTATGACCTACGAGCTTTGTTCTATATCCAGTGATGATTAAATATTGAGGCTTGGTAACCAGACCTAGGGCTGCATTTAACATAGTCTTGCATTACATTCTTCACTTGCATAAGCACACAATTCTATGGTCATTCTATTCCTACCCTTTGTGATGAAGGATTGGGGGGAATCTCCACATGTATCAGGTTCCTCCATTGCTGCACAAGCATTTGGTTCATCGATTCACACTCCTCAACAGAATACCTGTCACTGTCAAGTAAAAAACATGCAACACTACATGAGATGTAAGTCCATACATATGCATTCTATCCAAGTACAACATACATCTCATGTACATCAAAGTGAAGCAAAAATAGACAATGACATGTACACAGGGATACTCGACTCAAGATCTCATATGTCAAAAGAATGAATTAGTACAAAAAATGGGTGCTACTCGAGTGCAATCGATGAAAAAAATGATGCATGTGGTGCTGGCACACCAGTTGAGCATCTAACTCTGTCACATACCCTCGCCTCTAGGAGGAGTAGGAGCAGTAGGTGGCGGAGGCGGCAATGGCATATCTGTGATGTGAATATCAGGATTTAACTATGTGATTTTGAGTCAAACTTGATGACCCATGTTTCATGAGTAGTGATCCAACATGAATCCATCTCTCATGAGAATAAGTGGAACACTTAGCACTCATTAGATCTAGGTGATGCTCACAGGGGTGAAGCACCGGGACTTCCCGGGAGGTCACCCATCCTAGTAGTACTCCAACCTGAGTGCGCTTAACTACGGAGTTTCCTCCACAGTTAGACCCAAAGCTTGCAACCCCAAATTGCAAGCTAAAGGCATCATTAATTAAATTTTTAGTTAATTAATCCTTTGCCATCCCTAGTTCATTAATTTAATTAATCATCTATAGTCCTAATTGATAAATCAAATAACCTATTATTTATCAATTAAATCCTATTCTTCTATCTAATTCCAAAAAACCCCATTTATTAAATAAATCTATTTGATAAATAAAATCCTCTAATCTAAAAACCCCTAACTTATCCCTAATCCTCCATTTAGCCTAATCCACCCCATCCACCCATACTAACCTAGCTTAGCCACTAACTCACCCAACCTCATTAATGCCATCCACTTGCACATCTCTAACATCCTTAATCTAATCCTAAACTCAAGCATAATCCACCCCCTAATGTTGTCACATTCCTCAAGAAAGTTTAAGACTTTCCTAATCCAAACCAAAGTCTCCCCTCAAAAATCCCAACCAATAAGTCATGAGTGCTCTTACAAACCATAAAAGACTCTTACAAGCCCACTCATGACTCTTACATCCATCTTCCACACTCTTCCCTCTTCCACACTCATTCCTCTTACATCTCTCTTACATACTCATCCTCCTTGTGACAAGTGTCACCTTCCCATTGGTGCTAAACAAGCACAATCCATGTGCTCTCCTTTGAGTGCATCCTAGCCCTCCTTAAGCCTTCATCTCTCCTTGCATCTAAACCCTCCATCCCTCTACCCCTTGGCCTATAAATTGAATCCCATCCCAAGCCATTTCAAACAACAATATTTGAGCTAAAGTTACCATGCTATTTTGAGAACCAAAGTCATCAATCTTAACCTTATAATGCCAAATTGAGAGCTCACAAGGCTACCAATTTTCCATTACCCATCTCCACCATTGAAAAAATTGGGCAAGCAATTGAGCATACATCCACATCAAAGGACACATCTACAAAATCAAGGAAGCATGGAGTGTTTTCTCTTTTTGAGGTTTGCATTTCTTGTTTGCTTTCTTTGTCTAAGCTTATATGTGAATTTAATTTTAGTTTGTGAATGTTTCTCTTATTGCTAATGTTCCTTGCACACTAAATCTTATTCTATAGGCATATCCTCATCTAACATCTCTGGTGCCTATCAATGTGGTGGCACCTCCTACCGTGGTGGCACCTGCTACTGTGGAGCCTCCTGGTGAGGGGCCTCCTCCTTTATCTTCTACCTGTGGTACCGACTCTTTCCAATCCCACTACCCTTGACACTTGCATCTGATCCCATCTGATTTGGGGGAATCGACATTTGCTGTATCCAATGTTAGACCCATGGCTAGTACTATGGTTGACTTGTTGGCTGTGGTTGTGCCTGCTGCTACTGGGGCACCTGCCTCTTTCCCTGCCCCACAATCCCTAGTGGATTTGTAAAATTTGGAATGGATGGTTGATAAAAAATGCCTGATATGCAGGCATCATCCTAGCATCTACCACCTCTGGCAGGTAGTCCCACTAAACTGTAGCTAGGCTGTAGATGTATATCATGGATCACCCTAGATTCGTGGTGGCCATCCTCGCTCAATGTCCTTCTGCAACCTAGCATAGGCACAATACTCAGCAAAAATGTCTTGTGGCTGGCCATACTGCCACCACACTCATGATATCACAAACCTCTTAATAACTGATGTTGTCCTGCCTACTAGAGGTCGAGAACTGAACATCCATGGTAACTCTCTAGGGGCATCATCCCAATCCTCTTTCTCCCTTTGAGGTCACCATACAATGGAGACTAGGTCATTCAGATGTGTCCGCCAATGCTTAGTCTTACCTAGGTGGACTTGGGTAATGTATCCTCTATATATGCATATATACAGCTCCATGGGCTCTTTGGCATCCTCAAAAATTGGCCTACATATGGGAAGATGCTCCCAGGCCCAGATCTGCAACACATATACTCTAACTGCCATGGTCTTTTTCTCATGGAAGACGACCTCATGCATCTCATGAAAAAGGTGAGCCAACATGCACTGACCCCACCCAAAGATCTTAGGTGCCTCCAACATCCTACAAAGCATGGCACCCCACCCACACTCCAAACCATGCTATCCTCTATTAGGACATAAGAAGCAGCTCAAAAATATAGCCAACACCAATGCTAGCCTGTGTGTGGGTCCATAAGTGTGCATCAACTCATCCCAACTAATAGCCCTACCTCTCGGTAGCTCCCTCCCAAACACAATGGATAGTGCCTTTGTCCCTACTTGGGGCACTGTATCATAGATGACCCAAGCGTTGTGAAAGGGAATCTGCAAGATCCTCTAGATGTCCTCCAGAGTGATAGTCATCTCACCCATCGACAAATAAAATGTGTTCGTCTCCAAATGGAAATGCTCTACCAAAGTAGTCAATAAGCCATGAATCACCATCACAGCTAGAATCTGGCATAGTGAAGACAAATCCAATTGTGCAATGTGTGCCCAATCAGCATCATCAAGACTCTACAATAACTCCCCATATGGTGAGAAATGCAATCTGAATGTAATGTCACCAAAGACCTCCTGCATGCACAATGAGAAGTGACACACGAAAAAATCAGTAACAAGTTGAAACGATGCATCAAAACAAATTAAAATGCAATTTTTGACTCGAAAATAAAAATTTTAAACATGACTATCAGAGGATTTCGCATGAAATTCATGAAATCTCGCATGAAGTTCTACCAGTTTCTCACAAAAAGATTCTTTCTTCGCGCGAAGAATCACTCCATTGCGCGAAAAAATAACTGTCCACATGAGAAACAAATTGCCTATCATGAAGAATCTCATTCTTCGCACGAAACCTAATGCTTCCCACGCGAAGATCCTCCTACCGCATGCAAAGAAACATCACACCTTATTTCTTCACGTGATGAAAGAAGATCTTCAGATGAAAAGAGATAGGTCTTGTGCGAAGACCGATTAGACAATACTAAAACATGCTAAAATGTGCAATAAATGACATCAAAATACGTGAAAGCAAAAGTACAAAGGAAGGGACTCGATGACTCACCAGTGCTCCATACTCTGTTGGCTAGCTGTGACGTCTGGAGTGCTCAAATTGATGATATCTCATAGTAACTGCCGTGTCTCTCTCAGAGTTCACATCAATAGAAGATAAAAAGCACAAATGAATTGAAAATGACCCCTCAGGTCCTTATATAGTTGTTGACCAAATTTTTCAAAGTGCTCAGATTTGCGCAAAAATCACACCTCTGGCTAATTTGACCATTCTGAATCCATTTTCAGGATCAAATTCAAAATTTGACATGCCTAAGAGCCTCAAAATGTATTTTAAAATTTTGGGGACCAATACAATTGAACGCTTGTGCAGCCCAAATCTTTTTGACACTTTGTGATTCTTTGTATACTTTCAACTCTACATTCTCCATATTTTCAAAATCCATTTTGAAAAAAGTCAACTCAAGTCAATCGTAGCTAAATTTGGTCAACTTTTGGTCAAAACTCATCTTTCAGACCTCGCAATCATTACATAACAACTCTGAATTATCTTTAGATCATTCTGATCTATTCTCTTTTCTTCAGATCATTTCGATCTCTTCTACATTCTACTACATCTTAGATTTCTTCTGTATCTATTGCTATATTGCTTCACATCTATTTTTGGTCTGTCATCTTTCGATTTCGCTCTTGAGGGGGCAGGATGATTACATCATTGAATACTTATTGCTAGGGTCATCTCGTTACCATCTTATGTCCTCATCACTTAGGGCACCTCATCACTTGGGGCATCTCATCATTCGAGGGATCTTGTTCTCTTCTATTTGGCATCTTTGTCATCTATCTTATCTTTTAATCAATTGATCAACCTTATAAAAACTCTTCTCAGAGTTCGATAGATAGGTATTGTGACAGTCTAAACCCTGACTCTTGAGGATCAAGCCTTGTTCTGGGGATGATTCTACGACTCATTATTGGATCTTGTTGTCTTTTATCAATATCGGGTATCTAGGTGTTTTATCTGGATCCTTGAAGGTTAAGCTCCATTTTGGAGATAATCTTCTAAATGCTTTCAATCTTAGGTATCTAGGTGTTCTATCTAGATCCTTGAAGGTTAAGCTCCGTTCTGGAGATAATCTTCTAAATGCTTTCAATCTTAGGTATCTAGGTGTTCTATCTGGATCCTTGAAGGTTAAGCTCCGTTCTGGAGGTAATCTTCTAAATGCTTTCAATCTCAGGTATCTAGGTGTTCTATCTAGATCCTTGAGGGTTAAGCTCTGTTCTGGAGGTAATCTTCTAAATGCTTTCAATCTCAAGTATCTAGGTGTTCTATCTAGATCCTTGAAGGTTATGCTCCATTCTAGAGATAGTCTTCTAAATGTTTATCAATTTTAGGTATCTAGGTGTCCTATCTAGATCCTTAAAGGTCAAACTTCATTCTGAAGATAACCTTTTAAATGCTTATCAATTTCAAGTATCTAGGTGTTTTGTCTGGATCCTTAAATATTATGCTCCGTTCTGGAGATAGTCTTTTAAATGCTATCAATCTTAGGTATCTAAGTGCTCTACTTGGATCCCTTAGGATTAAGCTCTATTCTAGAGATGGTCCTTAAAAGCTCATCAATTGGTCTCTGTGTCATCCCCTTCGGAACCAATCTCATTTTCGCATCACACTTTCTAATTTTTTTTGAATTGAACATGTTTCTCGCACATTCATTCAAAGAGGGGAAAAATTTAATACCCCAAAATTGGCTCATTTCCATCTCAACGAATTCTGGTCTATTTCTGATCAATTCTTAAGTCCTATGTCACTAGGCAAATTCTTATTCTGTTACTCACTACTTGACTTAAATGTCAGATGCGAAAAACCCTAATCTACATTCAAGATGCTTATTATTTAATTCTTATAGTATTTACTCATATTAGTCACATTAAACCTATTGATTAATATTTAATTTAATTATTAAGTATTTATACTTTAATTAAATTAAATTATATCCTAAGGCTAATGTACTATGGAATTAAATTTATTTAATTTAATAAATATGCCTATTTTAATTAGTTAAATGAAATTATTTAATTAAATGGAGAACTTACTTCTAATTAATTAAACAAAGTTATTTAATTAAATGGGAAGTCATTCCTAATTAATTAAACGAAGTTATTTAATTAAATAAGAAAAGTGCCTCTAATTAATTAAATAGAATTATTTAATTAAATAGAAAAGGTAATTATGAGAGCATATCTCATTTTATTAAATTAAATATCTCACCAAAATCTTTCTTCAGTTCAAAAAAGGAAATTCCTAGTTCACTACTGATCAAATTAGAAGTGACCCAGATCACTTGCTTTTACACTAAAGTCTATCTAAGTTGACTGACTCTTACACTCAGATCTGAGTTAGTTAAGTCCCTTTAATTTGAAAATCTTCCTTTATGACTGAACTTCACCTTTAATCTTGACCATTGATTGAAATTGATCTCAGCCGTTGATGGATTCTAGGAAAGTCTAGTTAAGAGACCCTCATCTCTTCACTTTTAGAGGTTGAATGAGAATTTGCATCGAATTGCTGCTGGATTGTGCATTTATTTGAGCTCATTATTTTCATAAGATATTCATTTTCTAGTTTAATCTCATTTAGCATAATATGCATACATTTTAGCATAACTTTCTTTTACATGTTCTTAGATTAAACATGCATACTCCATTCTAGATTAATCTGCATTCTCATATAGATTAGTCACATTTTCTTTCAGATCCTTCGTTCGTAGAGGGTCTGGTTGCTTAACACCTCAAATCTGAGGATATCTAATAAGAAAAATCCCTTTAGATAGAAGGCAACAGGTTGCCTTGCCGGCTAATTTTTGAATGAACAATCCAATGTTCATTCCGAGATAAATCTACAAATAAGGACCATGTTGAAGTGTGTGTGTTAGCATAGGCCACATATTCATGCATACAATAAGGAGGTGATGCACTAAAATATAGTGTTCAACCCTACCTTTACCCTATACATGCATAGTTAACTATCATGACATCAAAATATACTAATTCAAACTTATTTAATCAAACAATCACATGCAGATCAGATAACTAGATAAATAACATGAGGAAGGATAATTTCACTATATATCATTCATAGTCCAAAAGAGTTATAGTCATACAAATGATAGACAACTATATTACATTTATGGGAGGCAAATGGATCTCGCATAGTATGTCAATGGATGAAAGGGATAAGGTAGAATATCATGAAGTTCATGGGAAGAAGGGCTTTACAATGTGTAGACCAAGGTAATACCAAAGGAAAAAGAGAAGTGTCAGTCCTTACAAGTGATTTAAAATATGTCTTTATAGTTCAGTATGGCCTCTAGATTTTCTCACAGTTGCATCGATGCATTTAAGACTATTAGAGGGTGATTAGATGAAATTTGGAAGATAGATTTGATCTGGTACACCTTTAGCGGCATGAAAATCATTAAACCCTAACTAGAAAATACCTTGAAGATGACATGAAATGATTCCATTAATGCTAAAAGCTCTTTAAATGGACAACTAGTGGGCAAGCAACATGTCCTTTACTCCTTTCTATCACAAGACTCATTTAGGGTGGTTGAGATCAATCATGGAGATTGGATCACACAGTAAAACTACTTTCTTCCCTTCCTAGCTTAATGAATCATCAAAAAATTAGTAGTCAACTGGGTCAAGCAACAAGGATGATCCATGTGGACCAATAATATTATTTCCTTTTGCTAGCTCACAAAGTCTTTGTGAGTGGATTGCCTTATCCTTTTGAGTTCATCACCTTTTAACTTAATTAATGTTTTTCCTTGAATCCATGAAATTAACCGTGACTGGTTTCCCATTAATTGGGCCTATGGGGACATGTGTTCACTTTTCATTATGTCACCACATATAATGGTTTTGCATCTTTTTCTAGTGACTTAATAATGATGGTCAATCTCTATTCCATCTGATGGTCTCGAAGATCGATCAATCCTATTTGACATAACACTACCTTACACAAACTCACCTGACAACTTTTCCACCTCACCTATGGCCCATAAAGGAAACATGACCCACATTATCATTGAGGAAAATGAATGTACATTACTTCATAGAAAGATAGTGATGAGCATCATTCAATCTAGATCTAACTGTGGGAAAAATAACGCTAAGAATCTGGTCGATTTCCATGAAGTACAAATACAACCTTATGAGTTGTACTCCATTCTAAAAAATCTACTAGTCATGAAAAAAGAAAGGCCCACCCTAGTTACATGGCACACTATTGCTTTTTTGTGAAGGCTTTGGGTCATGCAATCACTGACAATAACAAAAAAAAAAACCATGGATTTTTAGAGGATTGGATGGATGAAAGGAAGGGGCCTGCCTAGGTTAAAAAAGCATGCAACTACTTAAAGGAATTAGTTAATAAAATATAACCTAAGCTCAAAAAAAAAATTTCCATGACATGGGGCCATTTGAATATTCAAAATAAATCTAACCATTGGGCATGTTGATACCAAAAGATAATTTTGATGAGAGGGAAAATATGATCAACAGTTTCTTTGGTGGTTGTTAAAGGAAATTCAAGAAACATGGAAGAAAATGGAGTAGAGACAACTGCATCCAATTTTGTGAAATGCAATCATCTACTACATGGCTAGATAAAAACCATTAGCTATGATAAGAGTAGTTTTTTTGTGAAAAATGCGGTGATCTTTCTTGGGTTTGAAAAATCTATGATGCTCTTATGTAAATAATTTTTTTTTTTTTTATGTTTCTTTGTTTACAAAATAGTACATGTGATTGAAATTAGACAACTACTAACAAGAAAAAATATTGAAACTCTTCCACATACATCCATCATTTTTATTTGTTCAATTTCAGAACCATTATAACCAGTAGCACTTTTATAGGTTTTTAAGGTTTTCTGTCAATCTTTTGGAGGGTTGAAAGTTGTTCACATACATTCTTTTTCCAATTGGTTCAATGCATCAAAGCAATATCTAATAGGGCTTTTTTGGGGGTTTTAAGACTTCAATCAGATTTATATTATGTTTTTAAGTATATAAATGTTTTCTTTTTGTCGAATTAATTGTAAAGACATGCTTGATTTTGTGGAGAGAGGCTTTAGGGATTTTATTGATTATTGGTGATTTTAAGGGCTTTTTAATTCATTTTGCAAATTATTTTGTTCTATTGTTTAGTGTGAGTGAAATTTTGATAAGTCTGCCAGGTCTTTTGAAATCTATGTCTTAATATTGGATACCATACCTATCAAAAAAAAATCCACTTTTAAATTGAAAAATTCCTTTACTATTCCAAGTATTGATGAGTTGTTGAATATAAAGAAAGGGTACCACCCAACAGGTTTATGGACTACTACAAATACAAGCCAAATTTATGATTAAAATCAATTTTTTTTTCTTTTGTTTATGAAAGGAAAGTAATTTCAGGAGATAAAAACTAATAGTTCTTGGAATGATTCAAGGAAAAATCATAAATATAAGACCATAAACATTTAATATATTAAATTTAATGTAATGCCCCACCTAGAGATCCTTGGAAACAAGGATGAAATACAAGCCAATAATTTTTTTTACAAGTATGAATGCCCATAACATCATATAGGGATCACAAAGATCACAACGAAAGACTTCACCACAATCTTGGCAACCAAAAAATCTCTAAACGCCACTACCAAACTAACACACACAAACAAAGCGAACAATGACAATGCACATGATGAGGGCTCAAGAAATGACCACTCATCAACAAAACACCAAGTTGGGGTAGAATGCAGAAACCTAAAATCCTAAAGCCCTAAAAATTGGCTAAGTCTAGATTTTTGAAGCCCTAAAATTTCCTAGAATCTTTATCTTATCTCCGAGAGGTCTGAAACCTATCTCAAAAGATTCATCACATATATTAAAATATATCTTAAGTATATATGTCAACTTATAGTTAAACGATATATTTTAAACCCCAAAGGACTACAACAAAAACATGAAAAAAGGAATTGAAAGAAAATAACCTGAATCCAAAAAGCCACAACATAGGGTTGAAGAACACTGAAAAGGGTGTCCAAAACAACTCTCAAAAAGTTTGGATCAAATCAAAAAGTTCTTGTTGTAAGCTCACATAGGTTTTTACAAAACTCGTGCGATACTTTAATACAACACTATAAATATCACACAATATTTTTAAAGGAGGGTGACACTTTTAGAGTTTGAGCAATACTTTTCTCAAGGGTGTGTGATACTTTCAAGATATCGTATGACATTTCTCCAAAGGAGGTGCAATACTTGTTAGTATCGCACGACATTTATCCAAGAGGCATGTGATACTTTCCAAAATTGTACGACATAGTTTCTATGAGCGTGCAATACATTTTTATGTTGCACCATGCTGATAAAATGTCGCACATAGAAACACAAAAATACTGAAAGAAAATACAAAAGGGAAGAAATAGAGAAAAACTGAGTTCAAAACCTCCACACCAGTGAGTACCAGATCCACATAGATTGAGGAGCAAACACTTGAGTGCATAATCAACAAGATGCCAAGATCAAGAAAGAGATACATCTATCCATCTAAAAATATAGTAGGAAAGAATGTACTGGAAGCAACATCATAGTGAACATAAGAAACATCGCAATGTACAAAGATCATATCACAATTAAAAAATAACCAAATTAATTACACGGTTCCTCCAAACCATCAATAGCATCATAAGACCATCATGGATCCTAGCCATCCCCCGCGCATAACATCGCAAGCCACTGATCAGATCGTCGGTATTGTTGCAATAGGGATGTCACTACTACACATGCTACCAACATAAGCATAAGGAAATCTAACATGCTACTAGTAAAGCATCAGATAATCTTACAAGTAGATAACATTACCTATTACATGTTGAACATTGTAATAAGGAAATCTAACATGCTAAACCAATAAGCAATAGATAAACTAATATAGCAATTCACATCATCTAGACATATGCTAAATGTTATAATATGAGAATGCATCAAATAAACTAACATTATCTAAACATGATATCCAAGCATTCTAATGAAAGCATAAATCACAAGAAAGCATACTCCAGAATCCAAAGTACCAAGTGAAAACATCCAACAATGGTCACACTAGGACAAAAGACCATCTCTATACACTGGTCCCTAGTAGTGGTGAAGGTAGCTATGCCTCCCAACCACATGGAACCTGTAGGTCCAAACCTACCATGCTAATGGAGATAATGATCCAACAAAAAACACACATAAAAACACAACATACAAGGCTAACACTCACGCTAGTCAGTATGATGGCTGCAACCAAGAACCTAAGATAATGCAAGGAGTACAGGTCCTGGTAAGACACTCAATAGGCTACTAAGTAGGGGCTGACATCATGGAGAGTCGCTTGGCATCCAAAAGCCCAAGCTAGTATAGGTAGCTACTCTTCTCAATAGAAGGCGGACAACCTAGGGCAGCAACTCTTCACGACGAAAGGCGCACAACACACATATTTTATTATCTTGTATTTATTACCACCCAATGTTTTAATTTAATTATCACTTATATAAAACTTCCTCTGCCAACTAGGGAATAGTCACTAGGTTGTAGGATAGAAACCCCTCCATATGATACCCTACCCTACCCATGCTCATCCTACGACAAGTGCTCATGGGCATGCATACTCCCATTCCAACCCTAATGATTATAACTCTCGACAAATCTATGAAAGATCAAGCCTCGCAAGTCACTCAATAAATGTATGTGCATGTACTCGTGTGTGGCACACCACCATCAGGAAGATCAAAACTCAAGGATAGGATGAGAACACAATGCAAAGAAAACACCCAACTAAAAGAAACATGGGAAGGATGGATTCTACATAAATCCCAAAGCCAATAAAATCCCACATCATGAAATCACTCAACCGGCCTCAATTCAAGAGTATGGATTCTACATGAATCCTAGCATTCACTAAACAAAAGCAAAGGTCTAAAAGAAACAATAACAATAGGTATAAAATCACTCAATCGAACACAAAGTCAGTAGTAAGGGTGCAACACGCATCCCAAAGTAACATAAAAGTGTAATAGTGGGTTGAATAATATCCAAATGGATCATCTAGGTCCACAACCCACCTTGTGCAAAGAAAACATGAGAAAATAAGGCGGCATGCAAAACAAGGTAAAAACCTCAAAATTTGGGAAAACTTCAAAATTGAAACCCATTTGACCGTTGGGTACAAAAGCCCCAAAAATTTAAAAATAAATGGAATAGGATATCGTATGTAAAAATGGCTAGCATAATGGTTCAAAATCCCAAACCCTCATTTCAAAAAATAAGGAAATGTTCGTACCCGCCCAACTGGGTAGAACTAGCATACAGAAACAGAGGGGAACACTAGTTCTCAGCCTCCAAACAAATGGCTACCAAAAAAAAAGTAGAAATAGAGCATAAAAAGTAAAACAGGAAAGCCCTACCTCACAGCCAAAATGACAAAATGAGAATCTGAACCAAAAAATAAAAAGTTCGCAAAAGTGGTTGAAAATCACGACAATCCAAGGTTTCCCTAAGTTGGATCCAACAAGCTCAACCTCGTGACAATCCCATGCCTATAGCTCCCACAACGAACAAAATAGTAAATCCTCATGAAGAGGATTTTGGGTTTTACTCTCCAAATTTTTAATTCAAAAGTGACAAGTGAGGAATTAAATTCCTTTTTGGATATTTATCCACTTTTCAAGAGAATAATCGATCAAGGCAAATAACTAGCCAACCTAGTTAAACCCCAAATCGACCCAAATGAAAATAGGTTATTCCTAGACATAGGAATTCATCTATGGAAAAGCTACCAGAAATTAAAATAAATCAATTAAAAAGCCCAAAAATTCAAAAACACATAAATTTTCTTAATAACTTTTGCGACAATGCGAACCTCTAGATGCACAGACAGGCTTACTAGCTAATCACATAATGCAAATGAGTTTGGATTTAATAATCACCAAAAAGTTTAATTAAATAATTAAAATAAGGATACGTCAACCATACAAGGACGACATTGGTAAAATATGAATAGCTGAATTACTAACTCCATGTGCCACTGCCAGGGATATAAATCTTGCACACTAAACAACACGATCAAGTGCAATAATAACATAGCTAAAGCAATAAATGTATTAAATCACCTAATTTAACCATTTATTTAATTATATTAAAATAATCTATTTACATCACTCGCATTCGCATAAAGCATAACAACATAGGAATGAAGTAAATAACCATATCATTGAATCCATCACCTAACATAATCAAAGGTATTTCCAAATACCAGATAACCAGATATCATCATAAAACACACTGTCATCTCAAAATGGCATCATCATGCAATATGATCAACTGAACAACATAGTAGTCTAAAACCTATGATACTGAAACCAAATTATAACATCTGACCCTCAGGTCATCTCAAATGTAAAACATCACATAAGTAACAGATATCTCATAGATCAAAATATATCAAGGTAAATGTCTGCAGTACAGAACCAAAGAATCCAGCATGAACAATCCATTTTAATTACTTAAGAATTTAATAATGATTGTTTAAACAACATTAATAAGGAACTTAAAACACATAAGCGAACATAGTCATAAACATGACTACCCACTGCTACAAGAACCTAGTCCAGTGTAGCATGGTAATAGTGCACAATGCAATCTCTACACACATCTCAGGGTAATCACGAAACAACCTCATGATACCACATCAATCCTTGTAAGCACTGGCACAAACCTCAGTGAACCATAAATCAAATCATAATCTCATAAATTTTTCAAAGCATAAACAAAGCAACTGATATAGAAACATAAATCCAAACACCTCAATGGTGTAGACCACTCATGGTCACAATCATGATCCAACACAACAAAAGATCAACAAGGTTGCATCCATCAGGATGACTTAAAGAAGTCAAATGGGAGAGGCACTACATCTAATGTTAAAGGGTTTGGGCCATAGAATTCCATTAGAAGATGACACATTTCTAATAGGCATAGGAACATAGTCCAAGAAGCTCTTTTGTTCATGGTAAGTAATAATGGACACCATTTCTTTCTACTGGGATCTACTCCTTATGATTTCATAAACCTTATTTTAAATTTTTGATTTTGGGCAACAAAGTGCAAAGGATGATCATCATTCATATGAAGAATATTCAAACTAAAATATCTCTTCTTATTTAGGACATAGTTAGGTAGTTGCCCCTACTTTCCATGAGATTTTGATATGTTTGAGTTACTTTTTTCTAAGTTTATGAGCTCTACAGGATAAGATATGTTATCTTCAATAAATGTTTGTCATTTATAAAATTGTTGGGTCTATAATAATTGATCAAACTATAGTATGACATAACTTGTGATCATACAAAAGAAAGATTACAATCAAGTTCCATCTCATTTGATATCTAAGAAATTATTTAGACTAATCAATTAAGAATAAAAGTAGAAAAATTAAATTGGTATAAACATGCCAACCATTTCAATTTCTTGTGGAATAATTTTAACAACCTTATTCTTTTTCTTCAAGATATCATCAAGGTTTATCTTTAGAAAACTAGAAAAAATAACTATATGAAGTGTTGAGACATGGTAGTGAGCCCAAATCTTCTTTCATAGTTTAAAATTAGTTGGTTAGGGATTCTTTTCCCTTCAATTGTCTCCATGATTAAAATTGATCTTGAGACTCTATATTAAAGTAATATCATATATCTATTGTTCATAAACTAGATATAGAAGGTAATCTTTTCCCTTTCACTTGAGAATATTGCGAAAGGCAATTTTTTGGGAGGATTGTTGTTTTAGGGTTTTATTATGAGGAATTTTGATTATGGAGGATGGATAACTATTTGGATTGATATTACATTAAATCTAAAATTTGTGTTTTTGTTTTGGTGGGGTAGATTGGGGGCAATGCTCATGGATATATTTTTCTGTAGTATTTTATACATAGAGTCAAAATGTTGTGATGGAGTCCAAAGGTTGTAAGAAGAAGTCTAGTAGTAATTATTCCCAATACGAGATTCCTCTAGGCTACAATATTGAAGGCATTTGACCTCATAGTGGCATTGATATATTCTACTCTATTACTTACTCAAACTACATGCACAAGCTATCCTAATATTCTCATGCTCTAACATATTTAGTGTAGGAGCAGTTTAGTTTATTTTCAATAAATTTGTATGCTAGGCTGGCATATTAGCTTGTCAATTTTGTGGACTGCAATTTCTCCCCCAATGCTCTGAAATTGTTTGTTTACAAATTTATATTTCTTTCTATAAAATCTTAGCTTACTCTTCCAAGAAAAAGAAAATTAGAGTTCAAGATGGATGTGCCTTGTGAAGATTGTACTAGTAGTACAATGTCTACAATTAGATTTAGAAGAGACCTAATGGAAGTGTAAGGAAACTTGCAACCAAAGAATATAACCATTTCTACATAACCCATAATAGATCTAAAATAAATATGTAATTGGAATCCACATGCAATAGAATAGACAACATACCCAAAAAATTGTGACACAAGATATACCGTAGGAAACCCTCATTGAGGGAAAAACCTAGCCTCCAAAAGCATCCATCACCATGTATTATTTAGCAAAAATACTATTGTAATACAACCATGGAAGCCTTCAAAGCCATAGCCACAACCAAGCAATCTATGTGAACAAGCATTAATCCACACATCCCATGACATGCTTCCAACCTTTACAAAATGCTCCCTTGGATAATCTATCAACCCTTGTCTTTCTTAACTTTCATTTTCCCCTTTTGTCTTATTGTGTTGTCTCTACAACTACCCTTGTGGCTTCTTATATAATAGCAAGTGTTAGAAATAATAGTCCACCAAGATAACTAATAGGGGGAGGGTGGGGGGGGGGGGGGGGGGGGGGGGGGGGGGGCGTGTGAATAGTTATCTAGTAATTAAAACATTTAACCACATTAAATAATCTTAACCATTCAACCAAAGTAAACAACAACCATACAAAGATCCACATACACAATTACACCAGATATGTTAACTAGGGAAACCCTTGATCAATGGGAAAACCCTAGTGGGAATGATGCCCTCAAGATGATGTACTAATATAAATATTACTTTTTAGAGGATGGACCCTATTAGGAGTCTATTACAACATTTAGTACATATGAGTCCCTGTTAGGAGACTTTGAATCCTTGTTAGAAGATTGCAACCTTGTTAGGAGTTGTAGAAGATAGAAGGACCCACTATCCAAATAGCTTCTAGGGCAAGACCACTGAATTCGCTGTCCAATTAATCTCTCAACTATTCCTTGTAGAATAATTATATGTACTATACTTTAACTTCTTTCCTTTATCCTATCAACTAGAATAATCACTATCAAACCTTGTAGACTAGATCACAAACCTTGGATCCAAGTATCAAACTTTGGATCACACGATAAAACCTTGGCAATGAAGTTTCCTTCACCTTCTCTCTACTTTTCTTATCTTAGCATTATTCTCTTTGTGCTACTTACAATCATTTTCTTTTCACCATACATGATAAAATAAAATGTCCTTCCTTTATACCAAATCCATACAACAATTCCCTAAGTTGGCTATTATACCTTCTTAATTAATTATTATAGGAACACATTAAGAACATGTTACACTTAGTGACAACATTAATCTTTTTCTTGTAACTTGAATAAATTTCCATACATGAAATATTATGGTGAGCGAGCTTAGCCACATGATCACCAAAATGTCTTCTATACATCTTTGCTAAGAGATATAACAAGTTTACTAGAATATGCATCTGTAAACTCTATCTCAGAATAGTCTTTACCAAAAATTACATAACGTCTTCTGAAATTAATATCTTATGCTTCTTAGGTTAGCTATATATACTAGAAACTTAGTATTATCTCCCTTTAACCTCGCTTAGTGAAAGTACTCAACTGTCTATCCATACCAACATGATCTTTCTGTTGTTCTTGTGTAAGCTACCATAGAAAACTGCTATGTTGACATCAATGACAAACACAGTCATGAATGTAACATATCATCATGATAATAATCTAATCATGTTTCTACAATACTCCCCCATAGGAATATCATCAACATTCATGCTTCCAACAATCTCCCCCTTTGTCATTGATGGCAACATAGATGAAAAAAATCTAGTTCCAAGAATACCAACTGCAAAAGATTGTTAACCTTAATTCTTTTCAAATCCTCTTCATCAATCATTCTCCCCTATTGATATACCTCAATGTGCTCAATATCAAACTATTTTTTCATGCTATAATTTTTTTTTCATGCTAATTTCTCCCCCATTAACATCAATGTCAAAGGGTTCAACAACCAACAATCTCCTAACAATTGTCTTTGACTTGCTCAAGTGTCCAAAGGCACTATTAAAAACAAAATCCAATAAGGTTCCTAGATGACTCTTCCCATCATAGATACTCCCCCGTATAGGAAGCATCAGCATTGAGTCTAGATAAAAATAGTGCTCTTTTACACTAGACTGATGCACTCTTGCATCATTTACTCTGATGTAGGAAGGGGCATAACCCCTAACATACCTTGCAAATACTCAAAAGTCTCTTTGGGAAGAGGCTTAGTGAAAATATTAACAATCTACCCTTTGGTGCCTACATAATCCAATCTAATTTCCTTTTCTACAAATTTTTCTCTCAACATGTGATACTTGATATAAATGTGCTTAGTCTTAGAATGCAATACTAGATTCTTAAGCATATTTAGTTTTCTTGTGTTGTCACAATGTATTACAATAGGTTCACTAAATTCTATCCTTATATCCTTCAACATCTGCTTCATCCAAAAAAATTTATTATAATTTTTTTATTGTTGCAACATATTCTACTTTTCTTGTACTTTATGAGGTATAGTCCTACTTCTTGCTTAGCCAAGAGACCAATCTCCCTCCAAGAAAGAAGGCTCCACTACTAGTGCTCTTTCTGTCATCCATATTGCCTACCCAATCAATATTAGTATAGGCATACAAAGTAAAATCATTAGATCTATCAAACCACAATATTAACTCTGGTGTTTCTTTTAGATATCTAAAAATCCCTTTGAGTACTGCATAATGTGCTTCTCTAGGGTCAGCTTGAAATCTTGCAACAATTTCAACTGTATTTGCTATATCTGGCCTTGTGTCTTATAATCCTCAAATCATAGATATGTAATTTTTCTACTCAATAGTAGGTGTTTCATCCATTTTAGATAACTTGTGTCTAGTTACCATAGGTGTTCCAATGAGTTTACATGTTTCTAAATCAAACCTTTTTAATAAATATTTCAAATACTTAGTTTGAGATATAAATATTCCTTCTTTGTCCTACACAATTTGTAATCCTAGAAAATATTTCATTTCTCCTATCATGCTCATTTCAAATTCATTCATTTATTTTGCAAACTTGTCACTTTCATCATCATTTCCTCCAAATATGATATCATCAACAAATATTACCAAGATCATTTATCCATTAATAATATCATATTTCCACAATCCATTGCTAATGATGATGTTGCTTCTGGATTTGATTATGTAAATTTTTTTATCATCAACATTTTGGATCACACTTTGTGATCTATCATTAGGATGATAGAAGGATGTGATCACAGAGTGTGATCCGAAATGTTGATGATAAAAAAACTTACACAATCAAATCCAGAAGCAACATCATCATCATTAATCTATTATCAATTTCTTTCCAATATATATTACTATCTATGATACCTTTGTTATATCTAAGCTTTGTCAAATGCTTGTCCAACCTTACATACCAGGTTTTGGTTGCTTGCTTCAAGCCATACAATGCTTTCTTCAATCTACATACTATGTCCTTGTCATCTATTAAAGGACAACATTCAGGTTGTTCTATGTATACCTCTTCTTCAAGTTCTTTATTTAGAAAAGTTGACTTGACATCCATCTAATATACTTTGAATTTCTTATATAATACATATGCTAAGAATAACCTTACTACTTCTATTCTTACCATAGGAGTATAGGTTTCATCATAGTCTATTCCTTCTTGCTATGAGTAACCTTTATATACCAATCTTGCATTGTTCCTTACAACTTCACCTTGTTAATTCATCTTGTTCCTAAATACCCATTCAATTCCTATCATATTCTTGTTTGCCATTCTAGGAACTAATTCCCATGTCTCATTCTTAACTATCTGATCCAATTCCTCTTTCATTGCGTGTTTCTAGTAGTCATCTTTACATGCTTCATCTGCATTCAGTGGTTTAACTTGAGATATCAAACATAGTTCTTTATTGATTATGCTTATTGTCATCACACTTTTATCTTTGTTTCTGATGATATTCTCAGGTGGACAATTCTTTGTCATATTCTTACCCAAAGTAGGCACTGTTATCTCAACTCTTAGCTCTATTAAAGGTTCTAAGCTTTGTTCTCGCCTCAGCTCTCCTTCATTCTACAAATCATTTTTAGTCTCAAAGAATACTTCATTATTCCCTTGTTTAGTAACAACATTCTCATCATTTGAATTATAGTCAACTATTCTTTCTTGTATCCTGAATTTCTCATCAACTCTTGCATTTGCACTTTCCATAATAGTCTCTAAGGCTATTTCTTCTTCTACTTTTTCTTCATTAACCAATGTAGGCTCAATATCACTATCATTTGAGAATCTCTCTATACTTGCTACAACTTCATTAAAAAATGAACTCTTTCTACTTTTCCTTAATCTCTTAGGAAATCTAGTTTGAAAATGACCAATCTCTTTACATATCCAACAATTTAAAGTTTTCATACCTTCTAGTTCCATAAACATATCAATATCTTCCTTTATCTTTATGTCATCTTTGCTTGTGCTTTGGTTCTTTTGTATACAACATAAGGATTCTAGATCCGAGCATTCAATGCTCTATTCTTTACAAAGATATGATAACTCACCAAGAATTTCAATCATTTGAGTGTCAAAATTTCCTCTATCTAACTTAGGACAATCCTTTCTAAATATGTTCACCACGGATCTCCCAGAGTTGTTAAACTTTATCTTCAAGGACCTGATGCTCTAATACCAATTGTTAGAAAGAAAATTCCACCAAGATAATTAAAACATTTATCCACCTTAAATAATCTTAACCATTCAACCAAAGTAAACAAAAACCATACAAAGATGTACATATACAAATACACCAAATTTCTTAACTAGGGAAACCCTTGATCAGAGGGAAAACCCTAGTGGGAATGATGCCCACAAGAGGATGTACTAATATCAATATTCCTTGTTAGAGGATGAACCTTGTTAGGATTCTATTACAATATTTAGTACATATAAGTCCCTGTTAGCAGGCTTTGAATCCTTGTTAGAAGATTCACCCCCTATTAGGAGTTGTAGAAGATAGAAGGACTCATTTTCCAAATAGCTTATTAGACCTTGTAGACTAGGTCACGAACCTTAGATCCAAGTATCAAACTTTGGATCACAAAATAAAACCTTGGCAAGAAGGTTTCCTTCACCTTTACCCTACTCTTCTTATCTTCAAATTCCACTCTTTTTGCTACTTAAAATCATTCACTTTTCACCATACATGATAAAGGAAAATGTCCTTCCTTTTTACTGCACCCATACAAAAATTCCCTGAGTCAGTTGTTACACCTTCTCAATTAATTATTATAGGACCACATCAAGAACATGTTACACTTAGTGATAATATTAATCTTTTGCCTTGTAACTTGAATAACTTTTTGTACATGCAATATTATGATGAGAAAGCTTAGCCACTCATCACCAACATGTCTTTTGTACACCTTTAACTTTGGCTTCTCAAAATAACAACTCTAATAAGAGTTATAACAAGTTCACTAGAACATGCCTCTATAAACTCTATCTCAGAACATTCTTTACCAAAATTTGCATAAATTCTTCTAGACTTAATATCTTATGATTCCAAGGTTAGCTATATATACTGGACACTTAGTATTATCTCCTTTAACATCACCTAGTGAAAGTACTCAGCTATCTATCCATACCAACTTGATCTTTTCGTTGTTCTTCTATCAAATACCACAAAAAACTGATATGTTGACATCAATGACAAATACAATCATGAATTTAACATATCATCATTAATGATCTAATCATGTTTCTACAATACTCCCCCATAGGAATATCATCAGCATTTATTCTTCCAATAGCAAGTCCCACAAAACCAACAAGTGGTATTACATTAAGCATGTGCTACCTATCCTATTGGCCCCACATTTAATAATAAAATGTAAAAATATTATGCAATGTGTGCAACACACATAATCTCAATAGAAAGGGGCCTATGAGCCCTTACTTACCCTCAACTAGACAAAACTCTAAAACTAGCTCAATGAAACATTTAAATTCAATTGTTAAATGAGCATCTTGATTCTTCTCTTCTCTTAGAATCAAGTATGTTTATCTATCTATTCAAGATTGTTTGAAGACTTGTGGAACCACAAAGTTTCTTCTTTCAATTCTTGATATTTTGAGCAATGTAGTTAGTTTATCCCTCTATTTAAAGGCTATGAAGTATTCTAGAGGGACATTTATGTTTATTGCATCACAATCTTTTCCCAATTGCAACTGTGTAGATGAAGTATTATTTTTGGAGAAATATTTAGAAACTTTTGGTTTTGGTGGAAGAGCATTTATAATGGGAGATTTAGATAAGAACTATAATTGGCATGTTTATTCTACTTCCCCAAACATTTTCTATAACTATTATTATCATTTTTTTTATTTATTCAATCTTACCTATCGATTCCTCTTTGATTTCCTTAATTAGAAGTGATAGGCATTTTTAACTCCATGCTCCCTTTTTCATATTTATTAGCAGAGTAAATAAGTAACTAATTTTTGTTTTGTTTCTTTAAGTATCTAGTATCACTTGCTTTTGTATTATAAAATGTCATTAATATTTTCATAGAAACCCTAAAGTAAATTTCCCCTTTCTTACTTTTTTTGTGGCACCTATAATTATAATATATGTGAATGTTTAGAGTTTGATCTTGGATTGATAGAACAATTTGAATTTACTAAACATGCCCCATGCCAAATATCTATTTTTCTTCTTATTTTCATTTTTTGGCTAAAGAGGAATTGTTGAAGTTGATGAAAGATCAACCCCACAACTCCCAATAATCACCTACATGGGAAAACCTATCATAGAAGAGAGAAGCAAAAAGCTATGGACATTATAATTGCCAGATCCACAAATGAGATATTCTTGATGAGAAAAAAAGAGATTGCTATTATCAAAAGTGAATGGTTAATAATTAGAAAGAGATATCATCCTTATAAAGGAGATCAAAACCCTAAAAAGTTCTAACCTAGGTTGCATAATAATAATTAATAAAAGAATTTAATTATTATATGCCTAAAGTTTAGCCTAAGTAAAATAGAGATAATAAGTGACTTAATAATTAAATCAAAATAATTTAATTAATAAGGAAATATCTTATTACTTTAACACCCCCCTTAAGAAAACTTAGGGAGTAGCTAAAAATTGAAAAACTACTGCTAAAAGCAAATTTGGGTTTTGACAAAAAGGCCTGATGAGGTACCCAAGCAAAACCAAATCTCTATAAAGAGGAGAAATAGAGAAAACCACATGGAAAAACCCTACTCAAAAAATAGATGGAAATAAAATATTCTAAAATATAGGAACAAAAGGATGATCATGAAGAACACCATTGAAGCATGAAGCTACAAACACTGCCAAACTATTGATCTAAAGAACCTATACTATATAGAACATGACTAGGTAGACAAGACTAAGTCTAAAGAGTTGATCAATTGAAGATGGAAGGTATCACCACAACCTCCAAAAATAGGAATGAAAGAATGTCTATATGGTAAATGATCTAGCTCATTGAAATGCATAGGTATCTAGCCACTACAATCACTTAGTACATAGGATAAAATACTGAATACATAGCTCACTCCATTAAACCAAGAATTAAATAGAACCAACATAACCCACCTATAATTTTGAGAGGTAAGACATGAACACTAAAACTAAATGCAATTTCTCCCACAGAAAGAAGAACTAGGAACATCGAGAGTGACAAAGAAGTACAAATACCTAGAATGGCATCTGTCATCAACACATCATGAGGATAATGTCATGGAAGGAACACTCACTTGACAAAGGAAGATGGAAAATATGGCCAACATGAAAAGCCCCAAGGAATTTTATATTCTAGTGCGAGTAAAACAAAAGAAAAAGATGTGCAAGATCCCAAAATGCAATAGAGTGCCACTTTATTTGAGTGCGTTTGCAAAAATACTACAAAAGGATGTCCACAAAGATCAAAAGAGACATAAGGATTAGACAATAGATAGTATAACCCATGAAAAATCATTTGAAATAACAAAATTGATCCCAATACCTAAAACAACCAAGATATCCATCAGAATGCAAAAAAGAAAAAAATTGAATGGGATGTGCCTGGAGTATAATCTAGAAAACATAATGTCTCAAAATATGTCTCCTAGAGTGCAAAATAGAACTATTGAATTTGATTGCCAAAATAGCCATCAAAATAAAACCAAAACTAAAAATAACTTGTACCACTAGTATAGGCTCAGAACCAAATTTTTGGCAATATTTTGTTTGTAGAAAATAGAGTTCGTATGCCTGAGATATAAGAAACATTATGAAGGTAGGTCCAAACAAGGCTAGAAGGGAAAACATGTTGATGATTAGTGCTGACATCAGTGACTGATGGACCCAAATTTGATGGTCAAATGATTATCGAGGAAAAAAAATCACCCCTACTGCAAAAAAATCCAACCACCTGAAAGATGTGTTGGGAAAAGGGCTAGTGCTAGAAAAATAAATTTGGTGGCCAAAATATGGATGTGAGAAGAAAAGATCACCATGTAATGGCATAAAACCACTCGAAGGAAGAAAATACCATAGTGAATGGCCCAAAACCACCAATAATCACTAAAACCACAGTTGGGAGTAGCAAACTACCAAGGATGCAAATAAATTGTTGATGTAAGAATAAATCATGCAAACTGATCACAGTCCTAAAAATATGCATATAAAACCTCCATTGATTCCAAAACTATGCATGGAAGTATTATCATGCAAAAGAATTGTCTTGACAACAAGATCAACAAAGCAGGCAGGTGTTGGATTCGAGATGAAGCACATAGAAAAAGATCCCACAAAAGAGTCTTAGCACATGCCCCAAAATGATAGTGTACACTGGAGAAATTTCCATCCAAAACACCATGTGCAGAGGTTATTCTCCAAGATGGTGGAGTCAGTGGTCAACACCAAAGCAAGCATATAAAATGCCAATTAAAAATGAAAACCATAAAGTACTCTTTCCAAAAAACTAAAAACACCTCCAATAAAAATTTCCTATGTGGAGACAATGGTAGAAATATTAGAGGCCAAAGCACTATAGTCGAGTCAGAGTCACTGATGTGAGAAAATGAGTAGTCAAGGTGGAGTGCAAAGAATTTGGTATGAAAATCTCCAAATGTTTGCTAAGGTGGTCATGAAGTTTGAATGCCCAAAAATAAAGTTAAAGAGTCCAAAAAGAGGCCCAGTCATAAAAAAAAACCTCATCTCCAAAGCCATGATCATAGCTAGAACATATGCTAATCCAAGAGAAAGCCGCTACACAAATGCTTCACCCATTAAAATTGCTGAAGTCCTCCAAAACTTACCAAATAAGCCTCCACCAAAGAAACAGGGTTGCACATATGGTAGAGGTCAAAAGAAGAGGGAATTAAGAGATCCAAGGCATGATCTTCTACATAGAATGCACCTTCACATGTTGTCTAATGCATAGTTAAAGTCTAATCTCCAATCAAATCTTGTGGAGTGACAATCACTAAATCAACCTATCAAATAGCCAAAAAATGATGCAACACAATTTGAGAAGGCTCGTTAAAAAAAAAGCACCACTTAAATGATAACACATGAGAATAGACAAGGCCTACATCATGAGAATAAACAAGTTTTACATGATTGAACAACCCCCTCTATCACTATTAGCTCAAATCACAAGTCAGAATCCACAAACTAGTGAATCGAAAAAAAATTGTAGCATGCCAGTAAAGAGGCACAAGGCTACGGGTGGGGCCCAAAATCATGGCTCTCCAAAAATGTTGGCATGGAGTTGGGTTCTACTTACACAAACAAGGTGATGATAAACACACTTCTAAAAAATGCTCCCTCCAGAAGGCTTTCACTTGGTGTCATTTTTGTGGGCTTCACTAGGCATGGGCACTAAATGGTTTTCAACCCACTTAAAAGGCAACCCAAATGCCAAAAAAAATGGTGTGCCTCTCAAAAAATCCAAGCACATGAAGATGGCATTAGATTGCAGAGTGCCTCCCAATGCAAACAAAAGGTATGATCAAAAAAATAAGTTCTCCCTTTTCTTTAAAAAAAACCCCTCACAAGAAAATTTCTTGTCAAAAAACAAACAAGAAAATCACACTCCCATCTGAATATTATTTAATAATAAAAAATACACACTCCTTCGATTTGCATGTCCAGGTCAAACATCTTGGGTACAAAAGCAATTTTCCTCAAATTTTAACAACGTCCAAATTGGGCATATTTAATGTGGAAATGGGGGTTTTCGAGTGCTTTGAGCTCAATGGTGACTTTTTTTTGCTCAAAGTTCCTCAAAAATTAGTGAACCCCTAGATCCAATAAAAAATTGCTAAAAGCTCAGATTTGAAAATTGATGCCAAATCTCAAGAATAGAATAGGGGCATGAAGATCTAAACCTTTGATACCATGTTGAAGTTGATGAAAGATCAACCCCATAACTCCCAAGAATAACCTACATGAAAAGACATGTCATAGAAGAGAGAAGCAAAAAGCTATGGAGACTAGAATTTCTAGATCCAAAGATGAGACATTCTTGATGAGCAAAAAAAGAGATTTCTATTATCAAAAGTGAATTGGTTAATAATGACAAAGAGAGATCATCCTTATGAAGGAGATCAAAACCCTAAAAAGGTCTAACCTAGGTCGCATCATAATAAGTAATAAAATAATTAATTATTATATTCCTAAAGTTTAGCTTAAGTAAACTAGAGATAATAAGTGACTTAATAATTAAATCAAAAGGATTTAATTAATAAGGCAATATCTTATTACTCTAACATGAATTGTATAATGTATGACTACTATTGCCAAAAAATTACTATGGTTTTATTCTGATGTAACTTATGCCTATGATAAGTTGAATGCGGTAAGTCTAATGAGTATTATTCTCAGTACTATATATTAATATTTACTTGAATTAATGGAGTGCAAGATAGTATATATATGTACAAGTTTAACTATCAATTATTTATTCTAGCCTCAAGAGATGAATCTATCTAAATTTTATCAGAATTAATTTATCCATAAGATTTTTCTAGTCTTGAGTTTGCCATTAATGTTATATTGTTAATTATACTTCTTACACAATGTTTATGTCTTTACAGTATATCTACCATGAGTATGATTCATCTTGTTTTCCTTAATTTACCATCTACATGAGATAACTTCTAGTCTCCATGTGGTCTATTACACATATTTATGGTGGTTAATGATTAATCCTTTCACTATGACTAATCTTATCTCTTTGTTGCTATGAGTCATTTCCACCTAGTAGCATTCAATAATAGAAAAGAGTAAGCATAGAAATTGTTCAATGCCTTTTTAATTTCTTGACCTCTATAAAATTGGTCCATTGATAACATTGAATTTCTTTCAATGAGAATGTCTATTTAGTGTAAACATGTGCAGTTCAATATATAGACGATTGCAAAAAACACAATACTTTCTTTTAGATTAATGTTTTTTGTATTTTGGTTATAAGTATCAATCTGAAATTAAGAATGGACATACTGGTGGAGGGTTTACAAGTATTGAGGATAGTGATGACCCACAGTACTATCTAGGGTTTTTACCATAGGAATAATGTTTGTCATCTCACTAACACTATATTATGTCATTCTTTAATGTATGATTTATAATGAATGTTTTCTTTATTGTAAGTAAAGATGCTCTTTTGTATGTAGATTTGATACCATTCTAACTAATACAAATAAATATTCATGTGACATGCATGATAATAACATGTTGAACTTTAAATTCTTATAAGATATCTACCCACTAACTTGAATATTTTACATAGGCCTACGAGTTTGTCAATATGTAGATATTGTTGATTGATGGAGTTTTAAATAGGATAAACAAGAAACTAAGAGAGGTGGGGGGGGGGGGTGGTTTGAATCAAAATCTTAAAAACTTTGACTTTTCACCAATTCATTCACATCTATCTGTAAAGTTGTGCATGCAAAACTTGTAATGTAAATTTGTCACATGGATGAAAATAAATACATAAAAAAATATTTGTTACCTAGAAACCATCCAAGGTGAAGGTAAAACTAGGGTGGGGATGACATCAATGAAACTTCACTACTATAGTAATAAAGTTAACTTGTTATGTTTACAATGTTTGATCATAATATATGATCTACCCTACGAGACTTTTGCCCTGTTAAAAGCTTAAGTGACTACTAGGTCTCACCTTGTTAGAGGATTTAACACTTACAAAATAATAAGGACTCTATTAGGAGCTTTAGAAGACCAGTATATTAAGAGATTTACACTAATTCAAGTTGGTTAAAACTGATTCAGTACCTGACTCTTGGTATGCTTTGTAATTTGATTTTGAGTCTTCTCCTTGCTAACTGATCATCTCCTCTAACCTGATAATACATGTCTTCTTGTTACACTTCTCTAATTTAGTCACTTAATATATTAAGTGATAATAGAACCCTTCACTAACTTTTGACATAATTTAAATCACATAATACTCCTTTTTTGCATACACACACTTCTCTTCTCATCTCCCTTCTTAAACCTATGTTAAGATATTTTCTATTTAAAGAGTTTTGTAAAGAGTTTTCTAAATTCTTCCATATTTTGCCTCTTCATCTGAAATTTTGATCACACAAAATAAAGATCTTTGATCCATGTCATTATTGCATAAAACTCTCTCTAACAACTTCTACATATATTAAATGTTTTTTCCAAGTTTTCTTGAAAAACATTTTACCTCAAAATATGTTCCATTCTTGACTTTTATGTAAATTATACACTATTTGTCCTTTACTATTTTCTGATGCTCAAAATTATTTTTGCTCTATCTATATTGTGCTTGACACATATTATGTAACTCAAGATGTGTATGCTTGAAACTTGCTCAGTCGTTGTTGAGCTCAACTTGTATAGAAAATACTCGATGACCATAAACTTACTCAGTTCCTATAGAGCCTACTACATACATTCTTATGTACATGACTCAACCTATATAGAGTACCTTGATTGCAATGATGATTGTCTGACTTTATGTTGTAAATGACTAAGTGTTTGACACTTATAGACAACAATAGTTAGAGCCACTGATAATCTCCCCCTTTTACATTAGTGAATTTTTTTTCTTTTTCATATTTACATCTTTACAATACAATCTCATAATAGGCTCCCCCCTAAGTCTTATGACTTATGCCAATGAGTAATGAATAAACAATGAAAAATGAATAACAAATTCATTTCCTCTGTATTCAAATTTCTTTACATATCTAATTGCTCCTGATTTTTGAACACTTATCTCACTATTGTTGGGGTTGAATGGGTGGAAGAAAACCATATTTATCAATGAATTTCTTATGAAATTTGGTAACCATGGGCAATGCATGATCCAATGTGGTTCTTGGTACCTCCAAAATATGAATTTAAAATTGTAATCTTGCAACCAAATTAATTAAGTTGTCAACCATTGAAAGATTATGATCATTTGTGATAAGATCTCAGGCTGATTTCATCTCCCTTTGCATGACCTCCAAGTGAGGTATCATCATTTCTTAAATAGAGATCAGTTTGGATCTCATATTGCTATTAGCTGCTTGAAGCTTGACCAATGTGCCTTGAGTATTCAGTAGATTATTGTAATGATCAATGCTTGATCCTATTCACTTTGAAATAATACTACTGGATCTCTTCATCTCAACTTGAATTTGGTTTATTTGTGTCTGAATATCATTTGTGAATCTTGGCACATCTAACAAAATGTTGTACCTTCTATATTAGCTCTATCATAACCTGTACCCAATCTAATAATTGTATATTTTTATTAGAAATGGTTATAGAAACTTTGTCCACAACCTTGTTTTCAAATCTTCTTGCAGACCAATCCATCAATTTCTCACTTGACTTAATATTACCAGCATTGAGGTTTTGAACTATATTTACAAGATGGGTAATGATTGGAGCTTGTTCATCAAAATTTTGAATGTCAAAAGTATCAACAAAAATGTTTTTCACATCATAGAGTTCTTGCTTTTACTTCAACTCTATCTTTAGCTCTTCTTGTCTTTTCTTCTTTGCCAAAACTTCTTGTAGAATTTTTTTTGTCTCCAATGTGATATTCGCTTGGTCTAATTGTGGCATCTCAATTATTTCATCAATTTTAACTTCAATACTTGGTGAAGTATCTTTTATTGCTCTCATTTTTCTTGGTGGAGTATTGTTTCCCTTCACTGCTTTGAGAGTTGGTGGAGTTTCACCATTCGGTCATGCTTGTGCATTTGTGCTTGAGATAAAAATAGTCACACTTGGTTCAACTTTACTTGACTCTTTATTTTCCTCAATATGAAGTGCTGAAACAATCTTACTATCTACACTTGTTTCTTTCTCACCATGTTTTGTCCCTATAGCTATGATCCTTGACTGCTCAACCTCTGGAGTGTCAGGGGTGTCGACATATACTGGTGACATGTTGCCTTGTGGCCTTGGTATACCTAAAATTTCTCCACTATTGTAATAATCTTCTGTGTATAATTTAATTTTGTCTTTTCCCCCTTGGTTGATAATCCAAAAAAATATTCTAGAGCAACTTATCTAGTTGTTCTACAACTTCCTCTTTATTCTATAAGATTAAAAAAAATTTGTATTTAGGAACAAATCTACTCCTGTACTTCACCAAAATTTTGTTTTGTTGCTCTTGGGCTAGATCAAGCATGACTTTGACTAATGTGTCAGTTCTTATCTTTTTCTCTTCTTCCTCTACCTTTTTCCATGTTCCCTTCAGTTTATCATGTAGATCTTTGGGTATCCTCTTCTCTATTTCTCTAGGCACTAGCTTGTAAGTTGCAATCATGTCTACCATAGCCTCCTCAATTTTGTTTCTATTATCATTATCCAATGTATCATACTTTACAAATCTAAACTATTTAATCTTGGTATATTTCTTATGTATGCACATACCTCTTAAATAGATTTAGATAGCCCTTTAGGTGGTCCTTTAACAAATCTCCTCTTAGTTTTAGGGGCACTAGGATTTGTAGTATTTTCTACTCTCTTTATAGTCTACTTGACACTTGCAGCTACCCTGGTTCTTGGCTTATGTGGTGGTGGAGGAGAGAGGGGTGCCACTACTAGCTTCTTCTTGGTTCCTTAAGTCTTCTTGCTTGGTGGAGTGACAAAAACTAGGGGTTTTTTCTAGTTTTCTTCTTCTTCTTCTTCTTTCCTCCTCCTCATCACCACTAACTTTTTCTTCATCTTCTCCAAGACCTTGTGTTAACTGTAATGGTATATTTCCCTTGCCTAGTGTGCCCAATTTTTCTTCTAGTCTTCAATTATTCTCTTCCTTTTCTTCTCCTTAGAAGCTATATTGATATTTATAGTTATTCTTGCTTTAGCTTTCTCATATTTATGAAAAGGTTCAGCCTCAACATCTATCTCTTCATTCAATAGTGGTTCAATGTTTGTACTCACTAAATCACTATCTATTTCATAGCCAAAAAATTGTAACCAAGCCTTCCTTGGCTTTACTACCTATAAAAAATTGTTGTCTATATCTACAAGAAAACATATGTCACTATAATACCTTTTCACCAATTCTTTAGGTATCCTCTTTTTCATCCTTTTGTTAATTCATCAAAATAAGAATCCATTACATTCTCAAAATTTTCTCCCAATTGAGGAATCTACTCATTAATCTATCTTTTCACTAGCTTGTCTTTCTTCAACACAACATCACCAACACCAGGACAATACTTTTGGATAAAAAATAAAATATATATAATGAGGCATCCAAAATTACACATTGAATTCTTTTCTTTTCTTATAGATGACATATTATCTTCAAGTTGTAGTCTTTGTATCTCGGTAAGATCATACTCATGTTCTTTCATCACTATCTTCCATGCTTGATCCACTTCCATACATGGCACACTATTCAATCTTATTAATTGATAAAATTTGTGAGCTATAACTCTAACTAAAAATTCAATTAGTGGATCATAAATTTTTATTATGGATAGACCATGTCCGTTCCACTCAGCTCCTATGTTTCCTCAATTTCCTCATGACTTAAGAATCACATGATTTTCTTCCTGTCTAGGGTTGGATAGCCTATAACCCTATGAATCATATTCTTCATCACCTCCATAGGTCTATTATGTAAATAGTACTTCATGTCATGGATTCTACTGAAAAAAAATTTAATCCATTCAATCTTGAAATTTCTTGGGAATTCTAAGGCACAAGTTAACCCTTTTCTTTCAACAACTTTGAATTCATCCTTCAAGATTTCTTCATTACACAACTTCTCATATGCTTCTCTAATCTCATAGTCTAATACTTCTTTGATTTTACACATGTAAAAATTTCTAACATCATGGATCATAATAACTTTAGGTATCAAGGAACACACACACATTGAATCTCCTTTCATTGTAATTTCTAGAATAGCACAAAACTTTGGTGGAGGAAAAGCATCACTCCTCACCAGTTGGATTCAACTAACCTCTTAACTTATTTGAGTGTTAGATGAATATTCCATGTTCATTGTTAGGGTTTTAAGTCCTTTCCTCTCTAAATTACTTGACATAGTTTAGATCCTCACTCTTTCAAGCTTCTTCATCCAAATCACTCTTGAGATCTTTTGCTAGTTGCTCAAATTGCCAAATCACACTATGCTCTTGAAATCTGTATGCAAGATATGTGATAATGTCTTCAAAATTTGATATATAACTTCTTTTGGTTGATTTATGGTTTCCATTAATGTTTTGTACTCAGGTAGGTGGAAGCTAGTTCTCTTGGTTGATATTGGTACCTTTTAACTAGGTCTTTTCTTTATAGATTGGTCTCTTCCATATCACTCAATCTCTACCATTCCATTGAGTCTCTACCATTCCACTTTTGAAGTGCTTAATCTATGTTGCAATTCTTAGTTAACATAGACAATTTTACTGATGCTCAGAAACCTTTCAAAAAAATTTTCTTATGCATCTTCAAATATGAAAATATGAACTTTTAGTACATTACATGTAAGGAACTAATGCATGATATATTAATTAAGTGTATAGTTCAATACATACTTTTCTTTCTTATTTTCAAAAGACATGATCACCTTCTCCATTGGATTGGGTGACCTTAGCTTCATTTGCTCCACTATTTCCATCTTTTGCTCTCTTTTTCTATTTTTATTTATGTCCTTCCTAACTTGCTCAATGCATATTTTTCCTTTTCCTTTGTCTTTTTTTGGTTTTGTTGAATGTACTTGAGTCCTACAATTATTTCTTAGATGTTTAAATTTGTGACATTTGGAGCATGCATTGTTAGGTGCATAATTCTTCCTTTGATTTTTCTACTAAGCTTTTTTCTTTGATCTACATTCATATGCTTTATGCCCATTCTTTTAACAATTATAGCAACATCCTCAAAATCTAGGTGTAGTAGATGCATTCCTCATTCTTTACCTACACTCATGTATTTGATGTCCTTGCTTCTTGTAGTAAAAATAGTAACCAATAAACTTAGGTTTAGAATTTTGCATACCTTGTTTTCTTTGAAAAATATTTGTTGTATTACCAAGTTTTCCATAGTGATAGTATGTTGGTTTGTCCTTTGACTTTGCATTTCTTAGTTATCCATTTCTAGATGATATTCCTTTCTTTGTGCATGAAAATCCTTACCCACTAGAACAACTAGATGACTTCATAAGTTCCTCAAAGTACTTCATTGCCTCTTCTGGTTTGTTGAATCTCACCATAGATTCTTTCTCAGTTTTCAATTCATTCTTCAATATGTCCTTCGGTGATTTCAGATTTGCAATTTCCACATCCTTTTGATTTAATTCCTAATTTGAGCATTATTTGATTCACCATATCTAGTTGAGTGTTTATGAGCTTTTGCACATTTGATATCCTTTCTTTAAGTCTAATAGTCATTAACCTTTTGTCTTCTTCAGCCATAGTCATGTCTTCTTCAACTTTTTTCTTTTGTTCAATCACTTCACATAGTCTTATTGATTGGATTTCATGTTCTCTTTTCATTCCTCTTATTTCTTCATTAAGGAGTGTTTCCTTTTCAAGTAGATCTACAGATGATTTGTCATTTGGATTTACTGATTTAAATAATCCTTTAGTCTCAACTTCTTCATAGGAAAATTGTCTTATTTGAATGACCAATTCCTTTCTCCTTTTTAGGAAATCCTTTAGATCTTTTCTTTCTTTCTCAAGTTTCTATAGTATGAGTTGGATGTCAATAATTTGATTGTCAATAACCTTGTCCAGTTTAAAAGCCTTCATCTCTAAGATCTAATCTCCAAGCAATTAAGATTCTCTTAGAGAACCAATGCTTTGATACCAGTCGATTGATTGATGGGGTTATAAATAGGATGAAAAAGATAATGAGAGGGGGAGGGGGGTGAATCAAAATCTTAAACACTTTGATATTTTACCAATTCATTCACATCTATCAATAAATTTGTGCACATAAAACTTGTAATGTAAATCTATTGTAACATATAAATTTGATCTATCACATGCATGAAAATAAACACATAACACAATATTTGTTACCTAGAAACCCTACAAGGTAAAGGTAAAACTAGGGTTGGGATAACAACATAAATATTCACTACTACAATAATAAAGTTAACCTATTATGGTGACAATGTTTGATCATAATATATAATCTACGCTATGAGGAGTCTATCCTATTAAAAGCTTAAGAGACTACTAGGTTTCACCTTCTTAGAGGATTTAATACTTACAAAAAAGTAAGGACTATGTTAGGTGATTTAAAAAGATCTATTAAGACCACTCTATTAAGAGATTT
This sequence comes from Cupressus sempervirens, assembly GCA_028749045.1. Classification (NCBI taxonomy): domain Eukaryota; kingdom Viridiplantae; phylum Streptophyta; class Pinopsida; order Cupressales; family Cupressaceae; genus Cupressus; species Cupressus sempervirens. The sequence continues at coordinate 81,239,702 of CM053784.1, forward strand.
ACCCTAAGTTGAGTTAACTACAACTAATTTAGTACCTAACTCTCTATATTCTATATAAGTTGATATTGAGTCTTCTCCTTGCTAACTAATCCTATCCTCTAATATGATTATACTTCTCTTCCCCTTACACTACTTTGATTAGGTCACTTGCTCTTTTAAGTGATAATAAAACCCTTCATAGACTTTTGATCTAATTTCAATCACATAACACTCATTGTTCACATACACACACTTCTCTTCTCATCTCCCTTCTTAAATCTAGGTTAAGATCTTCTCTATTTAAAGAGTTTTGTAAAGAGTTTTCTAGATGCTCCCATATTTTGCCTCTTCATTTGAATCACTAATAACACAACATAGAGATCTATGATCTACGTCATTCACACATAAAAATCTCTATAACAACCTCTACATATATTAATTATTCTTTCCATGTCAGCTTGAAAAATATTTTACCTCAAAATATATCCCAATACTAACTTTTATGTAAACTCTAAATTGCTTGGCCTTTACTATTTAATAATGCTCGACATTGTTGTTGCTCAAAACTTAACACTTGTATGCTTCAAAATTTCTTAGTCATTGTTGAGCTCAACTCATATAGAAAATGCTCGGTGACCATAAACTTACTCGGCTCTAATATAGCTTGGTACATGCATGCTTATGTACATGACTCAGCCTATATAGAGTAGAACGGTTGTAGTGATGACCATCTAACTCTGCCTTGTAAATGACTAAGTGTTTGATACTAATAGACAACAATAATTAGATATATGAATAGATATAATAATGTTATCCCTTTATTGAATGTGTGGATACTAGGGTGAATGCACATAGTTGTGGTGCCAAAAAGATGATAGCCAATTATTTTTTTCAAACTTTTTTATAGCACGCATATGCTATGTGATTTCACATAGTGTGTAGTTGCTATTGCATCTATGCACTATGTGAAAACTCACAAACCCCTTTGAACCCATGAACCATACCATTTTTACAAATTTCTTTTGTTTCTTTTCTTCTCTATGCACAATAATGCTTACACATTTTTTAGAAGGTGAAATACTCTCCTCTATATATGTGTGTGTGTGTGTGTGTGTCATCATCAAAATTCCTCCTTATTTTTAGAGATCAAGACCAGGCTCATCAAGCATGTCTTCTAATCTTGTTTTATATTGTTTTTTATATTTTAGCATTATTTTGTATTTTTTAAAATTTTTACTTCAAGTTTGTTTAGTTTTTTAAAATCCAATTAGTTTCTTATCTAGAAATGTGAATAATTGACCGCCAAACCCTACACCATCAAATTATCCAAATCCCTAGCCCAATCAACAAAATTCTCCACAAAATCAAAATCAAAACCCTTGTGAGCAATAGTAAGAACCTATGTGACCTCCACCGATTGCAAGACCTCCTAGAACCTATGACAATATGATGAATGTATTAGAAAGAGGGAAAAATAAATTAGAACTAATCATTAGTAGGTTAAAACCTTATGGGAAAAATAATCCTACAAGAGCATAATTGGCATCCTCCCTTGAGTCCATTGTGAGCCAGGTAGCTTCTATTAGTGGTTAGTTGGATATTTGGCATGTTAAGAGAGAAGAACAAAGAAGATATTATGCAAAAAAATGATCCTATGAAGATGTCAGAAACAAGGACATAATGAAAGATGGCATATGTGTATTGTTTAAAAAGCTAGGAGAAGAAGACACTTTTAGAACTATTACTAAAAGATTCCTCATCCACTGGCGCATCAAAGATGATATTAGAAATAACTTTTGGGATAGATTGTGGATGGTCTTTGATGCCCCTCCCTAAAATAATGATGAGGTTTCAATATATTTCCTAAGGAAATTGTATTGTGAATTTGGCAATGAGGAGATCCCCAATTATTTTGACATGTTAGATTCTCAAGGTAGAGATGGGGAGTCATCATTTGAGAGGTTTGGAGAACATCATGATCCTAATGTAGTTAGGGAACCTATTGTCAAGCAATAGGGTGGGCACATCATTATTCCTTCAATTGGGAAGGAACGTGTAGAGACTGATACTCTAGGGACTATCAAGACTTTGACATAGACTCTCTTTCATTGAGACAAAATATTAGTTGAGAATGAGCCTTCTTTGTGGTGCTATCACATATTGATGCAGGAGCATCCTGGGTGTAAGAGAAATCTTGCATCAACCAAAAACATTTCATATTAGTTGTTTGAATAAGGGTTTTCTTAATGTAGAGTGTCTATTTGTGTTGGCTTGCTACTTAGTAAGTCAGTCATATGAGCTCAGAATGTCCTAATTTCAAAGGTGGATGTTCATCTTAGATATATCAGTATACTAGTTAAGGCTTAATGTCATATCATGAGTATTCATGGACTTATTGTGGATTTTTGGTTTGTAATTTTGGTATAAAAACTTTAGGCTCATTGTTGGAGACCTAAATGTACCTAGATGAGGCCCAAAAACTTGATGGATGGGTGATTACGCAGATTTGAGCCTCTAGATCGAGAGCTAAGGTTTCAAAAATGTGGTTATTATAGCCCATCAGAACAAAAACTCAAAAGTTATGGCCTTCCAACTTTGGGCCGACAAAAAATTTCAAAATAAATGTCAAAGGTGTATTTGACTAAGTCTATGTGCATTTTTAGGGTTTGTTGGCCCTAGGTATTAAGTTTGAGTGTCTAGAGCCTTTTCAAGTGGCATAAAATTACTTATTTAAGAAATGCCTAAACATTGTCTAAGATAGCTCTAGGTGATAGTTCACAAATTTTTCTTGCAAATTACTATAATGAAGGTGCCCATGTGGGTCAGCATATTATATTTCTAAATTCTATAATTCCACATTTGCGGAGATAATATGAAGCCCATATTTTGTTCTAGAAAATTGTTTTTATTTCTTTGTAATTTATTATTTGTTTATGATATTAAGGGGAGAATCCCTTCATCAAGTGGTATTAGAGCTAGATTTCCTACATGTGTGGATAGATCACTAACTATGAAGTAATTTTTAATAGGATCATGGTTTGGGTTGAGCATGTAAATAGATCATTGATTGTTAGGCAGTTTGCACTAGGGTTTCAGCAAAAGCACGAAGATGCCTCCATGGAGAGAGCATGGTAGGAGAGGAGTAGGTGTTACACCTAAGGGTTTTTGATCCCTCTAGAGACAAATGCAAGCATTGGAAGAAAAAATGTATAGAGGGATATATCTTGGTGTAAGAGATGAAAGCGAGGACGAAGGTGAAGAAGAAGAAAATACTGAAGTAGAGGTAGTTTTTAACATAAAATAAGAGAGACTTTTCAAGTCCATCTCCAAGAATTGAAAAATACCTAAGTTTGAGGTTCTCATATTTTTGGGAAATATAAACCTAGAGGAGTTGATCAGTTGGATCTATAAATTGGAGGAATACTTTGAGTATAAAGATGTTGAGGATCCTAATAGGGTGAAGTTTGTAAAGGCAAAACTGAAGGGACAAGAAAAGATCTAGTGGTAGGAGATTCAGTTATAGAAAAATAGAGGAAGGAAGGAAAAAACCACTAGATCAGATCAGATGATAGATAAATTGAAGTGATAATTCATCTCTGTGGATTATGAGGTTGATGTTCTAAAGAAAATGCAAGGGCCAAAGCAAGGGAGAAGATCTATTCAAGAGTATACCAAGGAGATCTGCCAAGTTCTCATAAGAACTAGCCATGCGAAAGCTGATAAGGAGAAAGTTGCCCATTATCTTAATAGATTAAGGCCAAGCATTCAAGGTGAGATAAGTGTAGTTCAAATGACTAGTATTGAGGAGGCATATGAGTTTTCCCTAAGAATTGAGGAGGAGCTAAGAAAAATTTTTATTAATAAGAATATTGGAAGAGGTCACAGTGGAAGATTTGGTAGATGGTCTTATGGATGTTGAAATGGTGACCAAAAGAATAAGGAAGGTGCAAGAAGTATTAGTCAAAACCAGAGGGGAAACAATTCCAATAATTTCCATGATCAAAATAATAAAGATGAGAGAGGAAGAGGTAGAGGACAAGGATCTGGAAGAGGAGTCTTTCATGGACAGAAGGGCATAAAGCATCTGAGTGTTCCCAATTTCAAGGAAGGATAGATCAAAGAGCAAAAAACTAGGCCAAATTTGCACATGTTGATGAAGATGTCAGATCGTCACATTCTAAAGATGTTGAGAGGATAAGTCCTAGTTAACAAAAGACTCCTATTGAGTGGTGAGAATGAACATGATCTAAGAAGGAGATTGTTTTGCATAAGGTTCAACTATGAATATAAGTGTTGTGATGTGATCATTGATGGTGGAAGTGTTGGTCTTTTAAAATGTCACAGTTTCGAATTACCCCAATCAAAACAAGATGCATCTAGGGGTAGCTACTTCCCATTTTCAACATACCCTTTCAGACACCAGGCCAATTATAAGGCTAGATCCTTCTTCTACTTTAGGCTCTACAAAACCTATGTGTGTGGACTTGTAGATTCTTCATATGGTACTAGTTGTCAAAAGAATACACTGAATCTAACAAAGCAAATAAAACCCTTAATCTTCTAACACTTATATAGAGATCACAGAAATGGAATAGCTAATAACATGGCCAAAGAAATTGCTAAGCTAAGTTAGGGTATCAAATTTTAGTTCTTCAACATTAAAGGGAAAGATATTTGATTAATGATGTTGATTTTTAGCAAAAAGCCCAAATATACAGCAACAAGAACAAGTTGATTCTGTAGCTGATTAGTGCCTTATCTATTGGGAAATTCCACAAATTAAACACATGCATCTATGATACTAGATCTATCTTATCACTTTGTGAATTAGACATCGATGTTAATAAGGACCTCATTCTCATGAAACATGATTCTCAACTAACTAGCAACCCTATAAAATACATCAAGCATTTACTTGACCCTTTGTTCCAACAAAAAAATGTATCAGACATACAACCTTAAGGGGATGCAAATGGGTCTTAGTTCTTTGTCCCAAAAATACATAAGATTGTAGATTACAGAGATAGGAGATGAAAATTAGAATGAAACTAAGGATATTCTTGCTCACTGTATTCATTTCTTTGAAATTATAGATGCATGTAAAACAATTCATAAAACCACTGAAGAGATCAAAACTAGGTATATTAGCTTAACTACTATTGTTTATACAAGAGAAATATGTTGAAGAATGTGGTATCACAATGATGAAAACACATCAAAACTAGAACCATGGTCTCATAGTGAAAACCATCAACATGGTATCACCACCATGAGAAGCTTTTTCTAGAACTAGAACCAACCCCTGAGAAAGAAGAGAGAAGATATTGAATATAAAGGAAGAAATCCCAGATTAGATCAAATGTTTCCATTTGTCCACTTGAAAAACCTCCATCGATAGATGTAAAATATCTCTCTACTCTCTCTCTCTATAACTGCACATCATATATTTTTCATTACTACTTAAGAATGCCTTGAAAATATCTTTTGAATGATTGAAAAGTATAATTGATTTTGATGCCAAGTTTGAGATCAAAGCATAGGCAAAAAAACCTATCAAAATGACCTAGAGGAAAGATAATGCTTTTAGATTCATTTTTCTCCACATTCAAGCTTCAACAAACTTTCATGACTTCCTTCCAACTGATTTTGATGCTCAATGATGAATTATGCCCATTCTGCTGAAAATGCTCCATAAAATACAAATCTACTTATAGACTATACCACTGAATACTTGTGCAAATTTTGATCCTATATTGGGAAAGTTCATCTCCTCCTAGTTCCAATGGTATACTCCACTACATATTTTTGAAAAAAATTTCCCCTCTGACATGCATTTGAAAATCAGGCCCCCATTGCAAGTTGAGAGTTTTAAAATGAATTTTTTTAAAAACTCTATAGTTGAAACTATATGAAACTCAAAATTATTTCAAATTTTTCAAACGATATCTTAAGCATTCAAATTTTGGAGATAAGATGATAAATTCATTTTTTAAATTTCATGCCTCTTTTCTATCTAGGTCAACCCTCCCAGTTGATCACCACATGGCAATCTCTAATTGGCCAAATTTTGTAAAAGGTTAGTCATGCCTTGTGGGCTAACCAATGCACTAATAACTTTCAAGTGGCTCATGAATGAGGTACTAAAAGAGTCTCTGGTTAAGTTTGTCATTTTTTACCTAGATAATATATTGATCTTTAGTAAGACATTAGAGGAGCATTTGATGTATATTCAAGAGGTGTTTGATCAGTTGAGGGAAGCAAAGTCACTGATAAACATGAAGAAGTGCATTATTGTGAAGAAGGTATTGGTATACTTTGAATTTATAGTCTTAGCAAAAGGTCTAAAAATAGACTCAAAGAAAGTGAAGGCTATCCTTGAATGACCTACTCCAATGAGTTTTATAGTGGTAAGATCATTCCATGGATTGGCTATTTTTTACAAAAAAAAATCATAAGAGGTTTTAGTAGTATTTGTGGACCCTTGATTGAAACAATAAGAGGGGATAGGGAAGAATTTAAGTGGATTATAGGAGCAGATAAGAGTTTCAATCTGTTGAAACAAAAAGTTATAGAGAAACCTGTTTTAGCACTTCCATATTGTAACAAGGTGTTTCAAGTAGATTGTGATGCTAAAAACATTATCTAGAAGTGGAGACATTATCTTCTTCTTATGGATTTTTTTAATATATTGATCATCAAGCTTTGCAATATTTAAATAGTCAAGGAAAATTGAACCAAAGACATTTGAAGTGGGTTGAGTTTTTTAAGAGTTACATATTTTTTCTAAAACATAGGAGTGGGAATTCTAATAGAGTCATAGATGCTCTTAGTAGAAGACAACTTTTTCAGATAGAGATGTAAATTGAGGTGGTTGGGTTCAAGGAACTCAATAATTTGTATCCAGAGGATCTTAATTTTGGTGAAGCATGGAAGGCTTGTAAAGAACTTGTTACACTTGACAGGATGAAGTGGTTGGATTTTACAATCCAAAATGGTATGTTGTTCAAAGGAAGCTAGTTGTGCATTCTAAGAAGTTCAATGAGAGAGAATATCATCTAAGAGAAGCATAGTAGAGGATCGGTTGGACACTTTGCACTACTACATTTGGTCCTAAATTGCGATGGCCACTCATCACCCAAGCAACAAAACCATGAATTGGCTCCCATCAGCCAGGCGTAAGACTTTTATAGTCACAAATTGTGATGGCAAGGGCATTCATCACAATTTTGATGGATAAAACTATCATAACTTGGAAGAAGGAAGGGGCAAGTGTTCATGTTGATATGATCGCAATTGCGATAGTAAGCCATTATAATTATGACATCTTAAGCTTCCAATCTACCATTGAAATTGTTACATCCATGCGATAGCTATGTTGTGGTAGTGACATTGATCCATTGGAATTAGTCATCATAATTGTGATAGTAGTACTCTAAAAGTGATGGCTAGTTATCAAAACATGTTGTCGCAATAGCAACAACTAGCCGAATTATTTTTAAAAATGTTGCTTGTAACACCTAATTTTTCATTTTCTTGTTTAATGTTAAATTTTACCAAATAGCTTAATTTTTTATTTATTTTAGATATGAGCTCAAAGGAGGCAAAGCTTTTGCTTGAATTAATTCTCAAGAAGAGGAAAAGAAATGAAAATGGGAAAATGACAAGAAGCAGCAATTAGAATTTGCAAAAGTAAAAAATGCTACAAACCACAAACTGATATTTAAGAAGGTTGAGCAACATTCAAAGGAGTATATGGAGCAGGTAATAAATTTCTTTATTTTTGAGTGATGTTTCATCATTCCATCTAGTGTTAAGTGTCTAACTTAGTTTCTTTTTGGCAAGTTTTATATCGATTTATGAATCACCAAGGAGTATATAGATCCTTCAATAAATTGTTTGGTTTTTTATTGATGTTTCATCATGCCATCTAGGGTTGATAATGTACCTTAGTAAGTTTCTTGTGTGCTTTGTGATAAAAATTAGGAATGAGGGGTTATCAAATTGAAGAGAGGGGAAAAATGAAAGGAGGCTTTTATGTTGAGCTAGAAGCTAAGCTATTGTTCATTATTCATATCCATTGGTAAGTAGCTAGTCTATAGTATTTATATACCTTGTACTTTCTTGTCCTTTATATAGTAATAGATTTGGTAGACTATTAGCTCTCTAGTCTATTTTTCATAAAAAAGAGATTTTTTTTTTCCATATTTTATTATAATATATTTATATCTCTTCTATTTTAAATAAAGAGGAACACAAAAGTATTAGTCTTCCCCAAATTCTGATATAAGTTTTTAAGTAGTTTTTTTCTTTTATTGAGTTTCTTATTTTTCTTATTCGGTACCAACGATATACATCCAAAGACAAGAAAAAATTTGTGACTTTTGTGTTTGAGGTAGGTTGGTCCTTTTTTAGCTTGACCTATCTCTTTTGTACTTTTTGTTTCCAAAATAGTGGTTAGTGATCACTTCTGGATGTATATGCAATATTCTAGTGATATTGACTTGCTATGGCACTTCATTTTAGATCTTCAATGGTGTGCTTTTAAAAGTGAACAAAGCAACAATGAACATGTTGCATCGGGTTGAGCCATATGTGACCTTTGGGTATGTTCTTGGTCAGTTATAAGCATTATGTAGATCAAATTTTTCTTATTTCATAGATTCTTGTGTCTAGTGTTATTTAATTATCTTGCTTAATTCTTTCTAGCTATCCAAATTTAAAAAACATAAGAGAGTTTATTTACAAGAGAGGTTATGGAAAGGGTGATAAAAAATGGATTCCTTTGACTAGAAATTCTTTCATTGAAAAGGTACTTTTGTTCATGATGCTTTTTTTGTGTTAGTCAATATGCTTTCCCATTACTTATTATTTCTACCTTATTTCTTGTGAATAAGTTTTAGGTAAATATAGAAATTAGAGGATTCCATTTCCCCTTTATTGGGTGATGTCTCATTCCTCACACAGCTTGATCGTTGAGCAACAACAATTTTATAGGTTCAATTACATGGAAAATAGGAAGAGTTCAAAGCTCCAAGGTGCTTTTAATCTTTACAACAATCTATTACAAGGCTCCATTCGAATGAATTTTACTTCTTGAAAAAATGAGAATTGTTACTAGTTAACAATCAATTGACTGGGATAATTCCTTCATAGTTGGGTCTTCTAAAAAATCTCCATTTCCTTTCTCTCAACTCTAATACCATTTCCAAAAATCCCTCCATATATTGGAGATCTCTCCTACCTAGAAATATTGTGTATTAGAGATGCTTCCCTTGAAGGTCACATTCCAGCTGAATTGGGAATGAAATATTTCTTCTAATTCCCATTTCAATGTAGAATTCATTGAATTCATTGGAGATGAATTCACCATCTCTAGCTGATCTTAAGAATTTTAACTTCTTTCTAGTTTCTTTCTCTACTCTTGCCAAGTACCACATGAATTTTTGAAAAGCTTCAGATTTTTCTTTTAGATACATTATAGTCATCATTATAGAATAATCATCAACAAAAAGAATGAAAAAAATTTCTCCACTATAACTCTTTATTCCAATAGGTCCACATAAGTTTGTATGCACAAGCTCTAAGACTTCTTGAGAACGATATTTTTGGCTTTTGAAACTAGTCTTTCCCATCTTACCAATTTGACAATTTTTGCATAGACCCATATCAAGTTTCTTCAAACTAGGAATACCTCTTACTCTTTTATGTTTTATTATCTTAATTAGAATATCAAAGTTTACATGAAATAATATTTTGTGCCATAACCAAATTTCTTCTATTTGAGCAATAAAACATGAACCTTCCCTAAGATCAATATAAAATAGATTACCTTTTCTTTGCTTGCTAGATCCAACCAAATTTCCTTTACCATCTAGCACTTTGGCCTTTCCATCCATAAATTCTACATTGAATCCAATGTTATTCAATTGTACCACACTCAGTAGATTATGCTTTAGTCCTTTAAAAAAATAAGCATTATTTCTTACAAGTTCATTAGTCAAAGAGATACATCATCTTCCTTTTATGTTACAAGGTTCATTGTTTCCAAATCTCACACTGCCACAATCATAGTTTTCCATGTGTTCAAACTTTGTTTTATCTCCAGTCATATGATGTGATAAGTCACTATTAATAATCCATTTATCATTTTTTCCAACATGAGAGATAGGTTCCATCTTATCTCCTTCATCATTAGATTCGTCTTTTATAGCAATATATACCATTTCATCTTCACTGTTATCAGAATCTTAAGCCATTAAAAAAGATTCCTTACCTTTGTCCTTGTAGTTCTTGTAGTTTTTGAATTCCTTCTTGCCTTTAAACTTTCTACTTTCCTTATCATCCTTTTTTTCTTTTTTTGGATACCTCATAGCAATATGACTAGCTTCTTCACAAGAAAAATGGATTAAAGGAATCTTTCCTTTGTCTTTAAAATATTTCTTTGCATGTAGGGCTTCAAAAATTTCAAGATCATTGTCAGAAATTTCTTCCATTTCTTCTTCACTTCCTAATTGATTGGTCTTTTATTTATTTCTCTTTTCTTTGAGTGAGAGTTTGGCTTCAAATGCAAACTCAATATTTTTGAAACTAGGAACATAGTTATCATAGTTATCCAATTCAAAAGTTGTCAATCTTCCAACTAGAGCATCTAAAGATATTTACTATTTGAATCACATCTCATCTCTTGAATAGAAAACACTTTAATTGCATAAATAGGAAGAAGAGTTTTGAGTACCTTGCTTACAACTATTTTATCATTAATGTCTCCTCTAGATGCTTTGATTACACTTACACTTGCTTTGATTCTTTCCACATACCTTACTATGTTTTCACCTTCTCTTATGTTCATCTAATCAAAATGACCTCTGAGACTTTCTACTTTAGCTCTTCTTATATTGTCATCTCCTCCATAAATGTCTTTCAGTTTAGTCTACATTTCATGAGTTGTTTTACAATATTTTACTTCATCAAATTTAGCATAACTAAGAGCAGATGCAATATCAATCACCATGATGTTATGATTCTTATTTTGAGCAATATCTTCAATTGATAATGTTCTAGTAGGATTCTTATATTCAACATCAAGATATTTACAACCTAATCACTAATAGTCACCAAATGTAATCTCATAAATCCTTGCAATGCTACAAAGTTATCCCTATAAACTAGGGACTCTATCTTGTGTAAGACATCTTGATCTTTATCTTAGGTCCTTGAAACCTTCTCTATAAGCACAAAATGATCGGATACCAATTGTTAGAAATATAAGAGGAGTAACTGAGAGGGGAGGGGTGAATCAGTTACTACAAAAATAAATCCTAGATCACTTAGATGTCAGTACAAACTAATTCTGTCAAAACTCAATTATGTTGATGCTTAGCGAACAAAGAAATCTTGTAACTCAATAAACACCATAATTGCATGGTAATTACTTAACATGCAAATCTATGATTATCATTACTTTAACCTGGTTGAAAACATGGAAAATAAATAACATGAACACATTTGACACCAAGATTTAATGTGGAAACCCAATTTGGGAAAAATGACCAATTGCATCTAGTTACCATTTTCACTCTTCTAAAGTAAGCCCTATTAGTATCCAACCCTATTAAAGGTTACAAAATACATAGTTAGGTGTGACCTTGTTAGATGATTTAATCACTCTATTAGGAGTGGCCTTGTTAGAGTTCTTTAGACAATTCAATAGAACTGTCACCTTGTTATAGGATTTACAAATAGTTGTTAAACAACTTTGTTAAGAGATTTTGATCACTACTACAATGGTTAGAGAGTAACAATGAGATGACCCGATTTGGGTGCAACTAAATTGCTGATTAGATATCTCAATTTTGGCTTGTATACTTTATCCTTTCTGATCGAATATATCATTCTAGCTCCACAAGGATATTCTTCTTATCCTTATGATTTGCTTCCTCTTATCTTCATCAAATCTTCAATGTATTCACACTCTCTCACACACACTCTAATTCTCATTTTGACCTTTTATTTATATATTTCATATAATCAAGTTGGCTCAAATATAAGTTAGAATAATTAATATTCATCTTTTTAATTGGCTAGAACCATTAGATAAATCAATTGAACTAATATGCCAAAATAAAAAAATCCTCCATTAGTCAACCCTGCTCGGTAGACACTAACACAAGAAATTTTCCTATGTTAACCAACTAAAGCTCAATCAATATTGCATACTAGAGAATTTCCTTTGGTAATCGAGTGAGCTCAATTAACACTAGTTTTATCTAAGGTTTTCTTCATTAACCAAGTGAACTCAATTAACACTCATCTTCTATAGATTTTACTTTGATGCCTGAGTGAACTCAATAGATACTGTCTTCTGAACTAGAAAAACTCTGGATTTCTCGATAGCCACAAAAAATTGTCTTTAATGCCCAAGTGATCTTGGTATATACTAACTAGTAATGATATGACATTTTGTGTAACATCAAGGATAATACATAATTAGTCAATTATTTCAACAATCTCCCTCTTTGTCATTACTGGCAACATAACATGTCGTAGTACAATGAAAATTTTGGGGCTAGAATAAGAAATATATCCTTAGTTTCATTCAAATTCTCATCCATGAGAACTCCCTCTATCAATATGAATTCTATCTGCTTTCAGTTTCTCCCTCTTTGACAATTCTTCTCTTCCAATCTCCCTCTTTGACATCTCTTTACTATGACAACACATTTCTTCTTTTTGACAAAATTTGTATGAGATATGATAGTATATTTCTCCTTATTTTCCACAAAATTTATATGAGATATGATAGTATACTTCTCTCTCTTTGACGTCTCATGCCAAAGACAATGCTCAGTGAAAGTCAATGTACCTCAAGTACTGATTCATTTCCAATATGTCCTTGTCAATATTGTGTCAACTAATTGATCTTCAACATGCTTTGGTTGATGCATCACTCGACTTCATTTATAGAGCTTTAGATAGGGGAATGACCCATAGCTTACCTCTTACATACAAAAATGCATCCTTAGGTAATGGCTTGTTGAATATGTTTTTAATTTATTCTTTTGTATTTACATATCACAATTTGACTTCTTTATCTTGCACTAGTTCTCTTAAGAAGTGATATTTTATAGCAATGTGCTTTTTTTTGATATGCATCACTAAATTCTTTGATATATTGATTGCACTAGTGTTATCATGATATATGACTACTGGATCCTTGATCTTTATCTTCATACCTATAATTAGTTGTTTGAACCAAACAATTTTTAGAATAATTAACTGTTGCTACCACATATTCTAACTCTGCTGTGGATTGAGAGATAAAAATTTATTTCTTGCTTGTCCAAGGCACTAATATTTTACCAAGAAAGAATGCTCCTCACTAGTGCTTTTTCTATCATCAATACTTCCTGCCCAATCAACATTTGTAAATAATTTTAATTACAAATTGCCTCCTATTTTATACCATAAACCATATTCTTTAGTACCTTTCAGATATCTCATGATTCTTTTGAATTCCATCAAATTATTTTCTTTGGGATTTGCTAATAATCTTGCCACCATATCAACTGCTAATATAATATTAGACCTTGTATGCATTACATACTACAATTTTCCAATCATTGATTTGTATGTGGTCTTATCTACCTCCTTGGAATCATCATTTTTGGAAAGATTATGTCCAATATACATAGGGGTTCCAACTAATCTTGAGTCTTCCATTCCAAATTTCTTTAGTATCTCCTTGATATATTTAGATTGAGTAATGTAGATACCATCTTTCTTCCACTGAATCTATAATCTAACAAAGAATTTTATCTTTGTAAACAAGACATCTCAAATTTTGTACTCATTTCTTCTAAAAATTCTTTGCACAAGTCATCATTTCCTATGAATCAAGTATCATCAACAAATATTTTTTCTAACAAAATCTTCTTGTTTGGTCCTTCTTTAATAAATAGACTATTGTTATCATTTGTTCTTTGAAAAACAATTTGTATCAAGTAGTTATGAAGTCTTTCATACCAAGCTCTAGGAGCTTGCTTGAGACCATATAATGCCTTGTGTAATTTGCAAACCATGTCTCTTTTTCTAGAATCTATAAAACCTTCTGGCCATTCAATGTAGACTTCCTCATCAAGAATTCCATTCAAGAATATAGATTTTACATCCATTTGACAAACTTTAAATTCTCTAAAAGCTGCATATGCTATTAAAGTTCTAACACCTTCTAATCTTGCAATAGGAGAAAAAATTTCACCATAATCAATGCCTTCTTCTTGAGAATATCCTTTACATACCAACCTTGTTTTGTTTCCAGATACTTTTCTATCTTCATTCAGCTTGTTTCTGAATACCCACTTTGTGCCAATTACATTTTTATCCTTGGTTCTAGGAAGAAGAGTCTAGGTTTTGTTCTTTTCTATTTCTTCTATTTCAAATTTAGCAAGTAAACATGTAATTTTTAATTTACCTCTTATCATTGTTTCATCTAATTTCTCTCCAATGATTTGATCAAGTGCATGGTTCCTTCTGACATATCTTGCTAACACAAGTTCTTTGGATTTACTGATTTCATTATGAACTTTAGTGTCAATCTCAGGTCCAATTGTCTATGACTTGGGTCCATCATACTCAATTTTCTCTTGAAGTAGCTTGGTAACTTTTGACTACAACTTGGGTCCTTCAGACTATGACTCAAGTTGCACTGTATACAACTTAAGAGCTATTGGATATCTTTGGGACTTGAGAGGTGAAGGTTCTTTTCTTTTAGATAGATTTTGCAAGGTATCAAATTCATAGTAAATAAATCTTTTGTAACCCTTAGGCTCTTTACTTATTTCTTCTTCACTCTTTCTTGCAAACTCATCAATTCTCACATGTTCACTTTCTATGATTTTATGAGTAAACAAATTCAAACATTTGTATGCTTTACTTCTATAGGAGTATCCTAGAAATATGCCTTCATCAACTTTCACATCAAATTTACCTTTTTCAAGATTCTTTCGAGATATAACATTTGCTACCAAATACTATCAAGTAACTTACATTAGGTTTGTAGCCATACAATAGTTCATAAAGAGTTTGATTTGAGTCTTTCTTCAATTGTACTCTATTCAAAGTATGAACTGGATTACTGATAGCTTCTTTCTAGTATTTGATTGCAACATTATTTTCTATCATCAATATTCTTGCACAATCCATGATGGATATGTTTCTTCTTTCAGCTATACCATTCGGCTTTGGTGTATAGGAGTTGATACTTGTCTTCTAATTCCCTTTTTAATATAAAATTCATTACAGATGAATTCACCACCTTTGACTGATCTTAAGCATTTTAACCTCTTTCTAGTTTCTTTCTCTACTCTTTCCAAGTACCACTTGAATTTTTGAAAAGCTTCAAATTTTTATTTTACATACATTACAGTCATCGTTCTAGAATAATCATCAACAAAAAGAATGAAAAAAATTTCTCCACTATAACTCTCTATTCCAATAGGTCCACATAAGTTTGTATGCACAAGCTCTAAGACTTCTTGAGAATGATATTTTTTTCTTTTGAAACTAGTCTTTCCTATATTACCAATTTGACAATTTTTGCATAGACTCATATCAAGTTTCTTCAAACTAGGAATACCTCTTACTCTTTTATGTTTTCTTATCTTAATTATATTATCAAAGTTTACATGACATAATCTTTTTAGCCATAACCAACTTTCTTCTACTTGAGTAATAAAACATGAACTTTCACTAAGATCAAGATAAAATAGATTACCTTTTGTTTGCTTGCCAGATCCAACTAGATTTCTTTTACCATCCAACAGTTTGGCCTTCCCATCCATGAATTCTACCTTGAATCCAATGTTATTCAACTATGCCATACTCAGTAGATTATTCTTTAGTCCTTCACATCCAATAAGTATTGTTGCATACAAGTTCATTAGTCAAAGAAATACATCCTCTTCCTTTTATGTTACGAGGTTCATTGTTTCCAAATCTCACACTACCACCATCATAGTGTTCCATGTGTTAAAAATTTTCTTTATCTCCAATCATATGATGTGAGTATCCACCATCAATAATCCATGTATCATTTTTACTAACATGAGAGATAAGTTCCATCATATCTTCTTCATCATCATATTCATTTTTTATAGCAATATATACCATTTCATCTTCATTGTTATCAGAATCCTTAGCCATAAAACAAGATTTCTTACCTTTGTCCTTGTAGTTATTGTAGTTTTTGAATTCCTTCTTGCCTTTGTACTTATTACTTTTCTTCTCATCCTTGTTTTCTTTGTTTGGACACCTAGCAACAATATGACCAACTTCTTCACAAGAAAAATAGATTAGAGGAATCTTGCCTTTGTACTTTCCACTTCCTTTAAAATATTTCTTTGCATGTAGGGGGCTTCAACAATTTCAAGATCAGTGTCAAAACTTTCTTCTATTTCTTCTTCACTTCTTGATTGATTGATCTTTGATTTCTTGCTCTTTTCTTTGCATGAGAGTTTGGCTTCAAATGAAAACTCAATATTTTTGGAACTATGAACATAGTTATCATAGATATCTAACTCAAAAGCTATCAATCTTCCAACTAGAGCATCTAGATATATTTTATTATTTGGATCACATCTCATCTCTTGAATAAAAGACACTCTTATTGCATAAATAGGAAGAAGAGTTATGTGTACCTTGCTTGCAACTATTTTTTCATCAAAGTCTCCTCCAAATGCTTTGATTGCACTCACACTTGATTGGATTCTTTCCACATATTTTTCTTTGTTTTCATCTTCTCCCATTTTCATCTGATCAAAATGACCTCTGAGACTTTTTACTTTAGCTCTTCTTACATTTTCATCTCCTCCATAAATGTCTTTCAGTTTTATCCACATTTCATGAGTTATTTTATAGTCTTTTACTTCATCAAATTTAGCATAACTAAGAGCAAATGCAATATCAATTGTCATGATGTTATGATTCTTCGTTTTAGCAATATCTTCAACTAATAATGTTCTAGTAGGAGTCTTATATTCAGCATCAAGATATTTACAACCTAAATCACTAATAGTTTCCAAATGTAATCTCATAAATCCTTGCCATGTTGCAAATAATCTCTTTTCTGTAAGACATCCTGATCTTTAGCTTAGGTCCTTGAAACATTCTCTATAAGCACCAAATGCTCTAATACCAATTATTGGAAATATAAGAGGAGTAATTGAGAGGGGAGGGTTGAATCAATTACTACAAAAGTAAATTCTAGATCTCTTAGATGTTAGCACAAAATAATTCTGTCAAAACTCAATTATGTTGATGCTCAGCAAACAAAGAAATGTTGTTACTCATTAAACACTATAATTTCTTAGTAATTAATTAACATCTATGATTATCATTATTTTAGCTTGGTACAAACATAGAAAAGAAATAGCATGAACACATTTGACACTAAGATTTAATATGGAAACCCAATTTAGGAAAAACCACCAATTGCAACTAGTTATTGTTTTCACTCTTTTGAAGTGAGCTTTGCTAGGAGCCAACCTTATTAAAGGTTACAAAAAACACTGTTAGATGTGACCCTATTAGAGGATTTAATCATCCTATTAGGAGTGGCCTTGTTAGAGGTCTTTAGACAATTCAATAGAACTACCACCTTGCTAGAAGATTTACAAATAGCTGTTAAGCCAACTTTGTTAAGAGATTTAGATCACTGCTACAATGGTTAGAGAGTAACAATGAGATGACCCAATTTGAATGCAACTAAATTTCTGATTAAAGATATTGATTCTGGCTTGTATACTTGGTCCCTTCTATTCAAATATATCTTTTTAGCTCCACAAGGATATTTTGCTTATCCTTTTGATTTGCTTCCTCTTATCTTCAACAAATATTCAATGTATTCACACTCTATCTCACACACATTATAATTCTCAATTTGACCTTTTATTTATATCTTTTATAGAGTCAGGTTGACTCAAATATAACTTAGAATAATTAAAATTCATCTTCTCAGTTGGCTAGAACCATTAGATAAATCAATTGAACTAATATGCTGAAATAAGAAAATCCTTTGCTAGCCAACCTTTCTTGGTAGACACCAACACATAATCAATTTTCTTGTGTTAAGTAATTGAAGTTTGATCAATACTGCATACTAGCAAAGTTTCTTTGGTAACCAAGTGAACTCAGTTAACACTAGTTCCATCCAATGTTTCCTTCATTAACCAAGTGAGCTTGGTTAACACTTATCTTCTACAGACTTTCCTTTCACACTCGAGTGAACTTGGTAGAGACTACCTTCTGAACTAGGAAAACTCTAGATTTCTTGGTAGCCACATAAAACTATCATCAATTCTCGATTGAGCTCAACATATACTAATTGGTAATGATATGAAACTTTGTGTAACATCAAAGACAATACAAAATTAGTTAATTGTTTCAACAAATAGATTTTAGCATGAATGTTGAGGATACTACATTAGGGGAGTATACTGAGCATTAGAGAGTATTTATATATTGTATTCATGAGTGTGTTTGTCACTGATATCAACATAGCAGTAATTTTGTTAATACTAGAAAAATAACAGTCAGTTATCTTAAGATGCCAATAAGCTAAAGAAGTTTTAGATGATGTGTAGTGGAGGAGATGTTCCTGAGGTTGTCTTGATGATGTGTTTTAAAGGACTAAGTCTGTTTTGGTGTTGTACAAAAGTCACACTTGTTTTACTAGAAGCATTACAAAAAGAGAGCATTGGAAAATAGAGTTCTTATAATCTTTTGCTATCTTTCATCTAAGATGTAATGAAGAGATGCATAGTTACACATTAATATAAGATAGTCATATAATGATGCCAATGTGTGTGCAAGATGTGGTTTCACATGTGTGAAGTTTTGTATGGAGTGTGAGTTGCCAGTATTATTGTAATTGTGAATTAGTTAATTATCTTATTTAAATTAATTGAGAAAGCCTCAAGGCTGACTCAAGTAATTATTATGAAGATAAGATATAAAGGAAATTTATTTTCCTTATTTGTAAAGTATCTTAAGGAAGAAGATCAAGTGGAGTGTGAAGTATTAGTGCATAGTGCAAGAAGGAGCAGAATTCTTACTAAATGCGTGTAAGTAATCCAAAGGATCATTGGTTGCACAGTATGGGATCTGGTTACAAAATCTAAGGGAGTAGAAGTCTAGTTGATAGGATAGATATAGAGGAAGGAAGTATATTTTAGTTCTATTATTCTTCAAGGAATAATACAAACATCATTTGTCAATGGGTTCTTTGATCTTAATCTTGAAGTTGTTTGGGCAGTAGGTCCAGTTGCCTTCCGTAATTCCTAACAGGGTTGGAATCTCCTAATAGGGATTCAAAGTATCCTAATAGGGACTTATATGTACCAAATGTTGTAATAGACACCTAATAGGTACCATCCCAACTAGGGTTTTCCCTCTAATCAAGGGTTTCCCTAGTTAACATATCTGGTGTTAATTATGTATGAGTATCTTTTTGTGGTTTTAGTTTATATTACTCACATTTAAGGTTAATGATGATGAGATTACTTGTGATTCACCCCCCCCCCCCCCCTCCCCTTCCCCAAAAATTAAATTAGTGGACTATATATTCTAACAATTGGTATCAGAGAATGAAGTCCTTGAATACAAGGCTTAACAACTTTGGGAGATCAATGGTGAATATGTTTAGGAAGGATAGTCAAAGTTTGATGGGGCCAACTATGATAATCGGAAGGAGAAGATGAATAATCATTTGTTATGCATGGGTCGAACATATTGGCTTTTGATGAAAGCTAAGAAGGAAATTTTTGAAGAATCAAAGCTAGAGGAATGTAGTGAGGAAGAAAGAGATCTAGTCATATGTAACATGATAGCCAGAGAAGCCCTACTTGTAGATCTTCTACAGAATGAATACAATTAGGTAAAGACATTTCAAACTTCTTATGAAATTTGAAAAGCATTAGAAGTTACTTTTGAAGGTGATGAGCATGAAAAAAGAATGAGTTTACAAATTTGGATTTGCACATTTCAAGATTCTAAGATGATGGAAGATGAATCTATAAGAAGTTATGTAGGAAGAATATTAGAAATTGTTGCACGAATTTGATGGTGGAACTAAAGAAGATGATGAGGTTATATGGAAGATACTAAAAATTTTAATGGCACCATTCAAGAAAACAATTTAGATGATTCAGGTTGTACTACTCCACACTCAAGATTTCACAAAAGAAATATTGCTTGGAAGATTAGAGTCTATAGAAATAGAAATGCGATAGTCTGGAGAACTAGCTAGAGTTGAGACAATTTTCAATGCTTTGAACATTTGACCTAATCTATCAAGAAGTGCAAGTGCAAGAGGAGACTTTGCTAGGAGTAGAAAATCTAAAGAAGATAAAAATATTGAAGAAGGAATAGCCCTTCTTGTAAGAAGAGAGAAATATAGTAATAAAATATTTAAATGTTGGACTTGTGATGAATATGGTCATTATGCATCTAAATTTCATAAAAGAGAGAAAACATTTAGAGGAAAATTCAAGCCTAGAAGAGATAATGATAGAAATTGCTTATATGCTAATGAGGATGAAGAATCTAATGAAAAAGATAAGAGTGAAAGTGATGATGAATTGGAATTTTGGCTATCAAGGAAGATGATCTTTATAAAGAAATCAAAGAAGCGAGAGCACTAGTTACCCAAGATAAGAAGAACTAAGATTGGATAATTGACCGTAGATGTTCACATCACATGACTGGTGATATGAATAAATTTGTTAAGTTCAAAAATTATGATGGAGGTATGATCAGAGTTGGTAACAACATAGCCTGTCATATTATAGGGATTGGATCTATTACTATTTATGGTAAAACTAACACTGATGATGTTTACTTTGTTGATGGTTTGAAACATAATTTGCTAAGTGTTGGATAGTTGGTAGACAAGGGAAATCTGTTGTAGTCCATAGAAAAGAATTGAATTAAAGACAAAGATGATAAGTTTATTAGTAGCAGAACTAGATCTAGAGGTAATGTATTTCAGTTGAATCCTACTAAAATAACATGTTTGGTTGAAAAGATTGACTACAGTTGGTTATGGCATAGAAGGTTATGTCATATAAAATTTGATAGCATTGTAAAAGCTAGTAGTACATTTGCATTAAGAGATCTACCTAAGATTATTAAGCCTACTAATGTTATCTACAAGAAATGTATTTTGGCTAAGCAGAGGAAAGTGTCTTTTCCTAGCAAGTTCTCTACTATAGAGAAATTGTTGATTGTTCATACAGATCTAAGTGGTCCTATAAGAAGCAAATGATTCTATGGTGAAAGGTACTTTGTGATTTTTGTTGATGATTTCACTAGGATGATGTGGGTAGAATTTCTCAAAGAGAAGTCTGAAGCTTTTGAGAAATTTAAGATATTTAAGAATAGAGTTGTAAATGAATCTAGTGTCAAGATTAAATGTTTGAGATTAGATAGAGGAGGAGAGTTGAACATGTTATGTGAAGATAATGGAATCAAAAGATAGCTATCTTCACCTAGAACACTTGAGCAGAATGGGATTGTTGAAAGAAGGAACAAGTTAGTAGCACAATCAGCAAGAGTGATGTTATTTGAGAATGATACCTCAAAGACATTTTTGAGAGAAGTAGTTAACACTACAATATATACTCTGAATAGAGTATAGATTGGGAAAGGTATGAGCAAGAAACCCTATGAGTTATAGTTTGGTCACTCACCATCAATAAAGTATTTTAGAATATTTGGAATTAAGTGTTATATAAAGAGAGATGATGATATTGGTAAGTTTGATCCTAGAAGCAATGAAGGTATGTTTCTTGGTTACTCATTGAAAAGTAAAGCATATAGATGTTTCAACTATAGAACTAAGGTAATAATTGAGTGTGCAAATGTAAGGATTGATGAAAAGTTTTGAACTAAAGAGAAGATGGTAGATTATAAATCTGATAAAGAAGAGGATAACACTAGAATTATTAGACAAAATGTTGAAGTTCTTTTTGAGACTAACAATGCCTTGTAGAATGATGTATCTATTGAGAATAGAGAAGAATAGATACCTAAATATAGAGTAGAGATAAGAGTTGAGATGTCAACTCCTACTTACAGAAAAAACATAACACAGAATCACCCTCCAGAGGAGATAATTGAGAGCAAGGATAAAGGTGTGATGATAAGAAATAGAGTGAACAAGGAATTATGTCTAATTTCTCAAGTAGAACCTAAAATAATAGATAAGACATGTAAGGATGATCATTGGATGCAAGAAATAAAAGAACTAGATTAGATTGTGAAGAATGAGACATGGGAATTAGTTCCTAGAGCTAAAGACAAAAATGTTATAGGAACTAAATGAGTTTTCATAAGTAAGATGAATGAGCAAGGAGAAGCTATGAGAAACAATGCTAGACTTGTTTACAAATGTTATGAACAAAAAGAAGGCATAGACTATGAAGAAAATTATGCATCTATGGCAAGAATGGAAAAAAAATGATGTTCTTGGCTTATGTAGCAAGCAAGAATTTCAAGATTTATTAGATGGATGCCAAGTCATCTTTTCCAAAATGGAATACTTGAATAATAAATCTACATTAAACAACCTGATGGATTCCCTCTAACAAAAGATAAAGACTTTGTATGTAGACTAAATAAAGCATTGCATGTGTTGGTGTTTGAAAACACTAGAGGGTTTTCAATTATCCCACTAAGAAAGTGACATATCTAGGGGCAGCTAACTCCCATTTTCAACATGCCATTTCTAACAACGGGCCAACTATAAGACATGACCCTTCTTCTACTTAAAGCTCTACTAAACCTAGGTGGGTGGACCTTAGATTCAATTGATATCATACCAGTGCAAAAAAAAATCCCTAAATCTATTAAGCAAATGAAAACCCTTATATCTCCTAATTACTCATGTAATAACTCAGATCTACAATAGTAAATTGCAAATCCTATGATATTCACAAGCTAAGTGAGGACATTACATTTAGGTTCTTCAACATAAAAGGGAAAGAATGTTTGATTAATAATGTTGAATTCAAAAAAACCTTAGATATGTAGTAGTAAGACATAATGATCCTATAATTGATTAGTGCCTTAACCATTGGGAAAATCCGTGAATCACAAACATACATATGAATATCTCAGACATACGTGTATCCTTAGATATCTGATCTATCTATTCAACTTGTAATTAGACATATATGTTCAGTTTAAATCTCATTCTTACTTGATATCCTCCTCAATAAATCTGTAACCCTATTGATTTCTATGAAGCATTTACACTATTCTTTGAATCATCAACAATAATGAAACAACACACAGCCTTAAGGGACTACAACTATGACCTAGGATCTTTTTTTAAAGGTCATAAAACATTACAACTCACTAAGAATGGAGACTAGATTCAATTGAAACTCAATCATCTACAACTGTTTGTATTAATTTCCTTGAAATAATACAACCATATGCATGAAATAAAAAACATGAAACAACCTAATAGATCTGAACTATCTCCATATTCCTTCCTACTGCTATTCATATAGAAGAGAAATTTCTAAATGAATGGTGTCTTGGTATTTGGAATCCATCAAAACTAGAACCAGAATATGGTCTCCTAGTAATGTGCAAAATTTTTCCAACGAACTAGAACCTGTATAAAGAGAAAGAAAAAGATAGATATAGGAAGAAGAAAATCTCGGATATGATCAGGAGATGATAAGTGTCCCTTCATAATTCCTTCCCAAGGAGCTCAAAGCCTCTCTCTACCTTCTCTTTGCAACTGAAAATCAAATCTCATCATTTTGCCTCTACAAGGTAGAAATATCTGAGATATTTCATCCATAATCATAACTGATTTTTGATGCCAAGGTGAACTCACAGTAAAAGGTGAAAATCAGTTATATGACCTTTAGAAGCCAAGAAAACATCTCAAAATTGATTTTCTCCACATTTGGATCCTAACAAGCCTTTAAATCTTCCCTCTAACCAACTCAAGTGGTCAATGGTGAAAACTACCCATTCTGCTGAGAATGCCCCAAAAATCACAAACTAGCCTACAACACAAACTGGTGAAGACTTGCGCACAAACTGACTTTGTATTTAGAAAATCCAGATCTTCTTAGTTTCGGTGGTATATTGGAGTGCTAGTTTTTGACAAAATTTGCCCCAGATATAGCCCTCTAAAGTTTAAGCCTAAACTCATGGCTTGATGACAATATTGCACAAATATATGAATTTGAAAAAGTTAAAACTATATCAAATGTTCAAACTTTATTTTAGAAAAATTCATGCATGTCAATTTGAAGGAGAAATAGTAAAATATTGAAATTTGAAAAAATCTCAAATTCCCCATCATTCTTCATCTAGGTCAAACCCAGTTTGACCATCCTTGACACATGGCACATTTTGATTGGCTCCTTCCATGCACAGCTCTCAGACACCTTCAACTAGGTGCCATGTGTCATCACCAGATGTGTCCATCTCACTGCCATGTTAGCACACAACCTCATACTCGCTATGTTGCTATAGTAATGAGTGAGCAACTTCCTCTTAGCGACATAGTGAGAAACACTCAGATTTTCCATGTGGTGTGATCTGGTTGTAATGCCTTGCCAAGGGATCCAAAGAATTAACCTAGAATTTCACTAAGTTTGGTGACATTTTTTTTTTCCTTTTAAAATTACATGAAAGTAAATACCACATATATCTTATTCACAATAACGGAAGCAATAGCAATGTCCATCTAGAGAGTAAACATAACATGCATAACAGATTACATTCTTTAAGATCCCTTAATGTTGAATTACATACATGAATCCATCTAGTATTACAACCACATGAAATAATAATGATAAGTCCAATGTTTATACATTACATTTCCAAATGCTCAATCATCCACTATACATGTCATAGGGTATGAAGGCTTAAAAGAATATACACATGCGAAATAAGGTACATCATCCTATTCTAATCCATGATACATCAAAGTAAAGATAATCACATGATTCACATGATACATCATCATAAAAGTCATATACATCCATCATAAGGATCAAACAAAATAAACTAAGTGCACGGTTCCTCCCAACCATTAATAGCATCATTAGACCATCGTGGGCCCTAGCCATCCCTCCGTGCG
The DNA here is from genome assembly GCA_028749045.1 of Cupressus sempervirens. NCBI lineage: Eukaryota > Viridiplantae > Streptophyta > Pinopsida > Cupressales > Cupressaceae > Cupressus > Cupressus sempervirens. The sequence continues at coordinate 81,264,846 of CM053784.1, forward strand.
TAACATCCCAAATCATCAAAGAGATCATCGGCATTAACATAGTAGGAATGTCACTCCTAATAAATACAACATCATATGTAGAAGGTAATCTAACATGAAAATATAAGCATAGGATAACATCATCTAACATATGCTAATCATCAATGAAAGGATACATATCCACCATCACGAAGGACGCATCAGCCATGATGTCTCAATGAATCTCAAATGTTAAGAGTGGAAAATACACTACCACCCGACCACGTGGTACCTAAGTGGTCCACTCCCACCGTGCTAAGGAGATAATCTCAAGTCCCAAACAGGCTATCAAATCACATAGCACAAGTCTCTAAAGTCCAGGAATCCTGAAAGTATACTAACTCAAAGGTTTGAATCACAAAACAGACATCTACTTCCCAGAGGTACACAATGACATGTAGGAACCTACTATGCAAGCGGGAAAGTGTCATCGCATTTATCTCGTACAAGTTACCCTGGCAGTTAGCTAAACTCCACGAGTCCATACAGATCTCATGCGGCCACTAGTATCCTTTCATACTGACAAGGCATACTATGGAATGCAAGGCCGCAACCATGCATTCTCACTACTCCCATCCTAGCCTATACAAGCACTCAAGGCATGGGCGAGAACCAAAACTCTTATCTTTTTAGGTTCATTCAGTTAGTATTAAGTGTGAATGTTATCACTTATTAATCCAACTTACAATGAGTTACCCTGGCAGCCTCTTAGGGCTCCGGCCCCCATTGCAAGCCACTTCCCGACACTACATGCAGATATCCTACCCTAATGCTCATGGTTTCATAATCATAAAGAAAATCCATAAAATCATCAAATATCCATGATGAAATCGTCAAATATGCATAAAAGCATCAAATCTCCATGAGCAAATCCATAGAAAATCATGACTACAATAACACTCTATTGGCAACTGAAGTATCACTGATAATCAAAGTATCCATTGGTTCTTAATAACCAAAATATATCTCAAAATAGATCATCATATCCATTGGTTCTCAACAAGCAACCAAGAATATCTCAAAAACATACTGATCGAAGACTCCAAAATGGTTGAGTCACACATGTCACAACATGACATCATTAAGAATAAATCCACATATTAGTCCCATCATGGCGACTAGAATGTATCCAAGGATAACTGATCAATGACCAAAAATAATGGTTAAGTCAAGGGTCTCAAACATAAGATTCCCAACTTTAACAATCAGTAATCACAACCAATACATAGAGCATTCCATCATATAATCATGGTTGGGTTTATAAAGATTGAGAAAAAAAACATCATCATGACATCACAATCACATAACCCCCAAGCCTCTGGTAGACGTCCTATACCGGTCAACACTAGTCAACCCAAAATCCCAAAACATTAGCATAAGGAATACACAATGTAAACACATGTTTTGGTTTCACTAAGTTTCAAATTTATATTCAAATGCCAAATTTCAGTTTATGTTTCCAAGTTTAGAGAAAGAATTTAAAGGAACATTTTGTACGTTTTTTTTTCCATGTACTATTTTTGGATGGATTAAAAGTTTTCCTCTAAACTTCAATTTCCAATTATAATATTTTAAAACGTTCCCCACCAACTTTAATTTTCATATACTTTATATATTTTATAATCTAAAACTATTAATTAAATCTTAATAGTTAAAATTATAAAATTACAAAACTATTGATCATTATAAAAGATGAATTCTTAAATCTTTTATCAAACAATTTTAAATCTTTTAATAACATATTTACATATTACATATATACATATATATATGTATATTTATATTTAAATATATATATATATATATACATACATATATATATTTATATTTAAATATATATATATATATACATACATATATAATATATAAATATTTATTATCGCATTTTATAAAAATCGAATATTATTAATTTCGAATTATATCATAGAACAGTAAAAATTGAATAACAATCTTTCTTTTTAACAAAGCCGAATTATACATGCCATCAATTGTCACCAAAGTGACATCTGCCGCAGGTACTCTGCGACTGTTACTGTCACAGGTACGCTTCGTAGCAGGTACCTCGCGATCCATTTAGAGCACGGGTACGGGGGTGCAATTCCGCCCCCACCCAAATGTAAATTTATATATATATATATTTTAAACAATCGCTGCACGATTTTTTTTCAAACGTTTATTAGAACGTTTCCGCCCACAGTAAGATATCCGGCTTTTATCTCATATGAATATATATATATATATATATATTATATATATATATATATACATATGTATGTATATATATATATAAAGGTATATGTGTATATATATATATATATATAATATACAGAATTATAAATATCATAGTATATATATATATATATATATATATATATATATATATAAATGATAATTTATGAATACAAGCTTTCATTTTCAGAATTTCTCTATGAAACTTGGTTTTCAAAATTTCTAATAATTAATTCTAATGGGTTTGTCTATGAATTGCAACCCTAGCTCCGTGTCATTTTCAGATCTAAGCATTTAGAATCCTCAAATAAATTTTAATTGCCCAAATTGAAAATGCATAATGAAGACATATGGAAGACACGAAGAAGACAGGGAAAGCAAGATGCGGAAATAGCATAAGTGAAATCACAAGAATCTACCCGAACTCTGATGCTATATCGCTCTCCCGCAGAACAAGCTCCCTTCTACAGAATTCTCGAGTCCTCCAATGCTCCAATTGTTCTCCACGCTATCCACACTATGTCTAAGCTTCTAGGAATGCCTGAATATAAAGAGCTCTCAGGAAACCTTTAGAATGCTTCTAGAAATAGCTGGAAGGTGTCACCGACTAAGCATGGGTCTTTTCCAACCTTTTTGATGAGCCATAGGGTTGTAGACACCATGTGCTCAATTGATGCACTAACCCCCGTGTTGTTGACACATGAAAAATGGAGAATTGCTTTAATTCCCGAGCAAGCTTATAACTCCAATTACTTTTTAAATAATTTCCATTTAAATATTTATAACTCCCATTTTAATTTAATAACTTTTATTTTATTTTTTATAACTTTTATTATTATTATTTGTTTATTAATTTATTAGTATTTTATAATTATTATTTATTTTAATTTTCTAATTTTCTTTTTATTTAATTCTTTTCTCTCAATTAATTCTCCTTGAATTAATTATAATCAAAATATTAAAGATCAAGATATTTAATTTTCTTAAATAATTAATTTATTAATTAAATCTATTTGTTGAGATTTAATTAATAGAAAATTCACCATAGACCTTCAAGATAAAATATGAAAACCCATCATAGGACAATTCATACAAAATCAGTCTAAAGGATTAAAAATCATAAAATATGTCATCTGACACATTCAGTGGGTACTCAACTCTGATACTTGTCCTAACTCACTAGGACAAATGGTTTTAGGGTTTGGGATTTGGACTTGAGAATTTATCTCCCTTCTCTTATCATTGAGATAGTATAATAGGGTACGCTCATCCTGGCAATTCAAGGAAGTCGATACCCGGTACCTACAACCTGCAAAAAAACCATGCATGTACATACAATATATATAATGTTAAACTAAACAGGCAATGGCAAGAAGTGGTGCATCGTGTAGATCCCGACTAAGCAGGTGACTACGACTCCCTTTCTTAACCACATCAGGAATGCCATACAATAAGAAAACACGTGCACCATACACATGCAAGTATGGGGTAAGTATCCATAATAAAACACATGTGATAATAAACCATCTAACTAATCATCATCAGTAACTAAAAACAATATAATGATCATCATACATACATGAAATGTAAAGTGTAAATGATCTCATCATACAACAACTGAATCCATACATAATGTCTGATAGTCTCAAAACAATACCACTAATCCATCAACATAATACTAGTCCATCAAAGTCTGATAATAATAGCAACAATGAGTCTAGAAAAGATGTGAATGAGGGTAGGCACTACACTAGTGCACTTTGGATATCTCATCACCACATCACCCAATTGGCTGCCACTTGGCACTACCTAATTCGCTATTGGATTGGAAGTGTTACCCACTGTGCATTTTAGCTTGGATATTACATTCATCGGGTTTTGAAGGTTTTTTGGTGACTCGCTACCTTGCTAGCTAGAAAACCTTGGATTTTCCAACTAGCGAAGTAGCGACTAGCTGAAATTTGCATTTTTTAGGTGGCTGCTGATGTAATCCCTTCATTCATGTGCATTTGTTCAAAATTTTGCCTCCATCCTAGCTGACTAGGACCCATGGAATCACTCCTTGCATCTCAAAAGGCATTCTTTTTCAAGACAACTTCAAAGTGAATGTTTGGATATTAAAACAATGAAGAGCCCGCCATCCTCGCCAATGTGGGATATTGCTCCCATAAAACACTTCACGCATCTGCACATCCCTCTACACAAAATGCCTCTTTACCTGCATTGGTTGCTACCATACATGGGATGTTTTTTATGTATGGAAAGCCCCTTCAACCTGTTGTACATGTGGGCTCTGCCTGTACATTTTTTTTCAATGCAAGGCCTGCAACTTCCTCATAGGTGGAGGCTTTTTCTTCCATGCAATTTCTTTCTTGCTTGGACGTAGGTGCTCCTTAAATGCACACAAAAAAAATAAAGAAAAGCCTACCTTCCCCTACAGATGTCATGAAGATCTGCATGTGCTCACAAGCTATGACTTCTTCTCTGGTGTGGGTGCTCGGCCCTCCTACATGGTCATTATCTAGTGCAGTACCTTCCAATCCTGGCACGGATCCCCTACATGTTTGTGGTCTATTGCCTCAAAATGTGGGTTGGGTTGTTATCTAAGACATATTCCTTGTGGGCTATTAACATAGAAAGCTCTACAATTTATGGATTGCTTTGTAGGCAACGGTCCTTACTCTGAACCAACAAGTCTCCTTTGTGTCGTTGGTGATTTTTTCTAATTTGTTGATGTAAAACTCTACCCTTTTATTGTAATTAGCCGCTCTTTATGTTGATTGTTCTTCTTTGTCAAATGAATGCTCTTTGGGTTTATATTGTTTTAATCACTACTTGTGAGCAAAATGGATTTCTTAGATTCTAAAATTGAGAGCAGCACTAAATCTATGGAAGATCCCCCCTTTGCACAACATTTAACTTTCAATGTAATTGGAGGGATGATGTTCAAACTTAAAATAACCAACTCCCTTAAGTAAATATACATACTTTCAAAAAAAAAAAAAAACCTCTGGCATTTAGAAAGATGCTACACATCTCAAAACACTTAGAAATCATTATGACATCCCTTAGAGAAACTTAAAATCCTAAGACACCCCATTAATGCCATAACACCCAAACTTATTTGATGGAATCAGCCGGGCCCAAAGTGGGTCTGGCTAAAAAAAAAAAATGTTTCTGAACAACTAATTCTATAAACTAATCCATTGATCATCTTAAACCATTTGAAATCAAATTCACACACAAATTCACCATTTAAAACTTGTTTTAAATCACCTCTGTACCACTGTGAAATTTGTGCCAGGAAGCCTGTTCTCGGACTTTAAAAAATTGATATAAGCACCTAGCTGAGCTCCAAAACTTTGGATCTTTGTTCTCTCTGACATGTTCAACAGGCTTGTCAAATCACATCACATCACGACATTGGGGTCAAAAGATATTGACCTTTGAACATGCCTACTTCAAACTACCTACATATAAAACAAGTCAAAAAGCTAGAAAATGTGTTTGGTTTTAGCTTTGAAGACTGGGCTAACGATCACTTGAGATTCTAAAAATTGGGGCATTGACTCTCTGTCATGTGGAAATTAGAAATCTGCAATTTGGGCTCATGAAAAATAATAGGACACAAATGGCGAGAAATCAAAGTAGGCTACTTGGATTTAGCAGATTGGAAACACTGATAGAAAACTTTTTTGCAAATGAAAATGACCTAGAAGAGTGTGCAAATGGATTCATAAAAACATAAAAACTAGCACACTTGAAATATTTTATGAGGACAAAATAGTGGTATAATCCATTTGATCTAGGTAGTCACCAATCTTAGGTTATAACATCACGAATAGGGGTCCTGAAAAATCTGCAAATGCTGACACCAGCAAAAAGAAAGAAATTGCGTTTGAAAACTAACCAAACAAACTCATCATGAGTTAAAACTTGAAGTATAACAAGTCTTTGACCTCTACAATACAACACAAAAAGAAATTTCATATTTTAGTCAACTGGGTCAAAATTATAGCACACCAAATAGGGCTTCCCAGAATCTAGATTTAATTGCAAAAGCATGAAAACAGTAATTGACCAACTTTGAGGGATTCAAAACCTAGTCAAATGAACTCGAAATGACTCAAAATTAGAAACATAGGTTCTTGAGTATGGACACTAGATGCTCCCAAAGTGATGAGTCATGACATAATTTTAGGTACGAGATATTCAATAGCAAACACAACCTCTTGTCGTTGTTTGACACTAAGGATAAAATGCAAATTTGAAATGTGCTCGAAATGGGACTTCATGAAATGGCTCAGAATCTCAATTTAACCTCATGGAATGCTTAGAAAAGCTAAATGTAGGGTGTTAGAAACATTAAACACCTCATGGGGCTCAAGGGTACAGTCAGGTACAATCTCATCCAAAAGCATTTATAGGGCTTAATTTCCTTAATGGTGCTCAAAATTGACCATGCGATTTTCAGCACCAACAGTGGCTCTGTCTAGGGATACAAGTCCCTTGCATTCATGGCAAGGATTTAGATCTCTAAGAGAAGTAGACCACACACCTAAACTTCAAAACTTCTCTCGAACAACTTTATTCAAAGCAAGAAAACTACCACTACTATGTACAAACGATGGCCTCGGGCCACCGAACTTCAACAATTTTTTTTACCTTTGTCATAAACATGATTCTCATCTAAACTTGCATTAGATAAATGGGGATTATCACTCATGTCAATCTCAACAATCAGGTATATATCTTGAATCTCACCACTTCGCAAAACTGAATCTAAACCTTGACTTCCACAATGCATATAAAAATTTGATTCACTCTCCACAACTCACACATCATGAAAGTTCTGATCAGCATGCTTATAACTATCAGACTCAAACTAAAAACTCTCTTCATTCAATGAATCATGCATGCTATCAATCTCAAATATGAATGTATCATATTCAACATGGGCAAAAGAATCACTCATACCTTGAAAATGTGTTTCCTTATGCATAATCGAAGGATACTCAAATGAAAAATCTGACTAATACTCACATATGTCATCCACATCAGAATCTAAAACTAATCCATAATCTTCAAATAGTTCTTCACAAATAGTAAACAGATTAGTCTTCACATTAGAGAGTTCATCATAAAACTCATTGCAAGGTGCATACTGAGTTTCGAAAACAAATTCGTCAAACACCTTGTCATCTATCTCATCAGATGCAACATAATCATCAGTTTCACTATCAAACTCAGATGAAGAACATTCTGATCTCTTACAATAGTAAGACAAGGTACCATCATCAAACTTATTCTCAACTAAATCTGAATTGTCCATGTGTTCTTCAAAAAGAGGATTGATAACTCCATGCGAAGCACCTTTGTAGACATTAGGACAAGTGATGTGCCAATCAACATCAAATGCCTCACCATATAACGGATTAGTGAAAACTTTAAAACCATTTCTAACATCACTGTAATAGATGCTTTCAACATATGAAGAAGAAAAATCAGAATCATCATTCAAGGACACATCATTAAGTCCATGAATGAACGATGTAGAATATAATAAAGTTACTTTCATTGTCTTCATGTAGGTGATTCAAATATCTTGCAAGAAAATCATCATTTATCTTACCAATAGGTGTTGATTCATTAATCTCAGGATCACCTATCTGCTGATTATCACTGCATGTATCCTCAAGACATTCATTGACACAACCAATCAATTCTTCATTATAAATAATCCTTTTATCCTCATATTGTGTAGACAAATCTTCTTCATAACTTTCAACCTCAAACTGATTTGCACAATTCTGAACTAGAAATTCACTTTTAGATTTAAGAAAAGAACTCATTCCTCTACTAGCATAAGAGTTACAACTTCTATCATTGCTTTATTCTTCCCAATCAGCATCTAATTCACATGAAGATGCATATGTACTAGCATTGTCCTCTTCTTGACTCGAGTAACAAATCTCATCATCAACTTCATATGACACCTCTTGATAATACATCAGATCAACAACTTTATGATCATCATTTGAAACATGACTTTCAGCTTCTTCATACTCACATAGAGATGACTATCGCTCAAATTCAGATTTAATAACACTTTCGACATGATGTAATCTCTCAATAAGATAATTCATTTCTTGCCTATCCTGCTGATTAAGAAAATCCATATTATCATCTACTACTGAAACATTAGAAATATATGCACTCTGTTCTTCTAAATGTAACTAAGATGAATGTGACTCGCACTCTTTAACTTGTGTTTTCTCCTCATAGCATGTCAAATCAGAAACACCAAACTCATGATCATATACATAACTCTTAGCTTTCTCATGTGCACAAAATTGAGATCTAGGTGTAGCAACCTCATTAGCAACATCATTATGTACATGATCAACATGAGAGGAACTTACTATTGTAACCAAACTTTGATTCGTAAAACCAACACAATGATCAAACCTATCAAAGTCTGAGATAGTTCTTACTGCTATAACACCAGGAACATGTGTAACTTCATTTGCAACTAGACTAACCTTCCCTATACACACATTCTAATTTGAATTTTCAACCTGATTATATATTACAATAGGGGTGTTGATACTCTTATTTGAAACTGAAGCATCAACACCACACTCATTCTTTCTTTCAAACACATTATATTGGCAATCATTCAAGGCTAAATGACCTCTAGTCAATCCATACTTTAAATTATTCTCAATATCTCTAGCGATCATAAAATCCTAATATAATGTCTGTGGTTCTTTATCCCTTAGTAAATAATTCATTTTCTTGTCAAATGCATCAAACTAAATAGCTAAACACATTTGATCATCGGGTCTATAACTCTCAGGGATTTCATTCAAAATTCTTGCAAATTTGATGTTAAATTGAGGGACAAGTTCATCACTCTGAATATGAATCTTCAAGAACTTGTCATAAGAATCAACTATGCTTACCCCTTCTCCAAATTGATCCATGAATGTGGAATGCAACTTGCTCCAAGATGAAATAGAAAACGCTAGTAGAAAAGAAAACCAGTCTCTAGCATCACCTTCCAAGGTTTGAACAAATAACTTCATGAGCAATCTCATAGTCACCCATCAAATCACTAAACAACTCAACATGATGATTAGCTAAAACAGTATGGTTCCCACTAAACTTAGGCAATTTATTTTGGACATCATTAGGAATGACATTTGGGAAACCATGAATACCATTGAAACTTAATGGCATATATCTCTTGGTAGAAATTGATCTAGGAACTTTACTGACCAGTTGCATACTAGGTGAAATAAAACTCGACATTCTTCAAAAATATGAAACTCATTCACCCATAATAAATTTTGATTTGTAACTTAGGCTTACACAACTTTCTACCAAACAAATGCTTCAAATACACTTCACAACTTTAAAACAACCATAGCTAAAACTCAACCTGATGAAGCGTATTAAACCTTTAAAATAATTCTCCTCTTCTTAGTGTTGAAACTCACTTGATGGAGAGCACATATGTAAAGCTTACTTTCATGGAAACAAAATTGTTTGAAAGTGTAAAATACCTTTGGTGTTGTTGTATGAAAACAATGATCTATTGATTAGCAAAGGTGCTGGTCTCAATTCCTCACACTATTGATCATATCCTTATAGAGTCACCATCTCCTTGAGGAGAACTAAATGAAATCACAACTATGGTTCATTTTTTATCATTTCAAAACTTATGACAATAGATCAAACAACACTTCTAAACTTATTGGTCAAAAATTCATATATCTCTCTTCTTATCTAAAACTTAACTTTCAGATCTACATTACCAAGCTGAAAACTCTTTGGAAACATTTATACATAACTGATCTACAATGGTACAGAGATCCTTTAGAGATTTGCCACTCACAATTGTGAGAAAGATTTACATAAACCATACATGACAGATCTAAACTAGAATTTCACTTTGTAGCATTCTGCAAAAATTTTAAACACTGTCAAGAGGGAAACCCTTTTTTCAACAAATCTGACTCTGAATTACAATAGTATTTTGAAAGCAACAACCTAACTAAATTGAGTGAACATAAAACTTAGTATCAACATAATCTGTACTCAATCATTCAAATATACTGTTGTCTTGAACAAAGTAATACTGGGGTACATGACATTTGAGTAAGAAAAATGCAAAACACATCAATTAACTTACTACTGTAACTTTTCCATGCACATCATCCTTCTCTATTGAATCTCTTCTTTTCAAATTCTCAAGGTTTGTCTACTATTCAAATTCAATACATTCCCCAGTAGAGTCACCATTTTTTTGGTGTTTGAAAATGCTAGAGGGTTTTCAATTATCCCACTGAGAAAGTGACATATCTAGGGGCAACTAACTCCTATTTTCAACATGCCATTTTTGACAATGGGCCAACTATAAGGCATGACCCTTCTTATACTTTAGGCTCTGCTAAACCTAGGTGGGTGGACCTGAGATTCAACTAATATCATACCAGTCCAAAAACATATCCCTGAATCTATTAAGCGGATGAAAACCCTTATATCTCCTAATTACTCATGTAATAACTTAGATCTACAGTAGCAAATTTCAAATCCTATAATATTCACCAGCTGAGTGAGGGCATTACATTTAGGTTCTTCAACATAAAAGGGAAAGAATGTTTTATTAATAATGTTGAATTCAAATAAACCTTAGATATGCAGTAGTAAGACTTAATGATCTTGTAATTGATCAGTACCTTAACCATTGGGAAAATCCATGAATGACAAACATACATATGAATATCTGAGACATATGTGTATCTTTAGATATCTGATCTATCCATTCAACTTGTAAAGAGACATCTATGTTCAAGTTTAATCTCATTCTTACCTGATATCCTCCTCAATAAATTTGTAACCCTATTGATTTCTATGAAGCATTTACGCAATTCCTTGAATCATCAATAATAATGAAACAACACACAGGCTTAAGGGATTGAAACTATGACCTAGGCTCTTTGTTCAAAGGTCATAAAACATTACAACTCACTGAGAATGGAGACAAGATTCAACTAAAACTCAATCATCTACTGCTCTTTGTATTAATTTCCTTGAAACAATACAACCATATGCATGAAATAAAAAACATGAAACAACCCAATAGACCTGAACTATCTCCATATTCCTTCCTACTATTGTTCATATAGAAGAGAAATTGTTGAATGAATGGTGTCTCAATATTTGGAAACCATCAAAATTGGAACCAGAATATGGTCTCCTAGTAATGTGCAAAATTTTTCCAAAGAACTAGAACCTATACAAAGAGAAAGAAAAAGATAGATATAGGAAGAAGAAAATCCCAGATCTAATTAGAAGATGAAAAGTGTCCCTTCAAAATTCCTTCCCAAGGAGCTCAAAGCCTCTCTCTACCTTCTCTTTGCAACTAAAAATCAAATCTCATCATTTTGTCTCTACAAGGTAGAAATATCTAAGACATTTCATCCATCATCAAAACTAATTTTTGATGCCAAGGTGAACTCACAGTAAAAGGTGAAAATCAATTATATGACCTTTAGAAACCAACAAAACATCTCAGAATTGATTTTCTCCACATTCTGATCCTAACAAGCCTTTAAATCCACCCTCTAACCAATTCAAGTGGTCAATGGTGAAAACTGCCCATTCTACTAAGAATGCCTCAAAAATCACAAACTGGCCTACAACACGAACTGGTGAAGACTTGTACACAAACCGACTTCATATTCAAAAAATTCAAATCTTCTTGGTTTTGGTGGTATATTGGAGTGCTAGTTTTTGACAAAATTTACCCTAGACATAGCCCTTTGAAGTTCAAGCCTCTGCTCATGGCTCCATGACAATATTGCACAAATATATGAATTTTCAAAAGTTAAAACTATATCAGCTGTTCAAACTTTATTTAAAAAAAGTACTGCACATCAATTTGAAGGAGAAATAGTAAAATATTGAAATTTGAAAAAATCTCAAATTCCCCATCATTCTTCATCTAAGTCAAACCTAGTTTGACCATCCTTGACATGTGGCACATTTTGATTGGCTCCTTCCATGCATAGCTCTCAAACACCTCCAACTGGGTGCCACATGTCATCACATGATGCATCCATCTTATTGCCCTGTCAGCACGCCACCTCATACTCACTATGTCACTATACTAACAAGTGAGCAACTTCGTCTTAGCGACATAGTGAGAAACCCTTGGATTTTCCATGTGGTGCGATTTGGTGCACTTTGAAAATTCGATTGCCACATCAACCAAGCGGCTACCACTTGGTGCTACCTAATTCACTATTGGATTGGAAGTGGGACCCACATTACATTTTAGCTTGGATATTACATTCGTTGGGTTTTGAAGGTTTTACGGTGACTCGCTACCTCGCTAGCCAAAAAACCTTGGATTTTCTAGCTAGCGAAGTAGTGACTAGCCAGAATTTGCATTTTTTAGGTGGCTGCTGATGTCATCACTTTATTCATGTGCATTTGTTCAAAATTTTGCCTCCATCCTAGCCGAATGGGACCCATTGAATCACTCCTTGCATCTCAAAAGGCATTCTTTTTCAAGACAACTTCAAAGTGAGTTTTTGGATATTAAAACAATAAAGAGCCCGCCATCCTTGCTAATGTGGGATATTGCTCCCATAAAACACTTCACGCATCTGCACATCCCTCTACACAAAATACCTCTTTTACCTACGTTGGCTGCTACAATACGTGGAATGTTTTTTATGTATGGGAGGCCCCTTCAAACTGTTGTACACGTGGGCTCTGCCTATGCATTTTCTTTCAATGTAAGGCTTGCGACTTCCTCATAGGTGGAGGCATTTTCTTCCATGCAATTTCTTTCCTGCCTGGACGTTGGTGCTCCTTCAATGCACACAACAAACATAAAGAAAAGCCTACCTTCCCCTGCAGATGTGGTGAAGACCTGGATGTGCTCACAAGCTGTGACTTCTTCTCTGGTGTGGGTGCTTGGCTCCCCTATGTGGTCATTATCTAGTGCAATACCTTCCAATCCTAGCATGGACCCCCTGCATGTTTGTGGGTTGTTGCCTCAAAACATGGGTCGAGTTGTTGTCTAAGACATGTTCCCTATGGGATGTTGACATAGAAAGCTCTACATTTTATGGATTGCTCTGTAGGCAATGATCCTTACTCCGAACCAACTAGTCTCCTTTATGTTATTGGTGATTTTTTCTAATCTGTCAATGTAAAAGTGTACCCCTTTATTGTAATTAGCCACTCTTTATGTGGAGTGTTCCTCTTTGTCAAGTGAATGCTCTTCGGGTTTATATTGTTTTAATCACTACTTGTGAGAAAAATGGATTGCATTCTCAGATTCTAAAATTGAGAACAACACTAAATTTGTGGAAGGCCCCCCCTTTGCACAACATTTAACTTTCAATGTAATTGAAGGGATGATGTTCAAACTTAAAATAAGAAACTACCTTAGGTAATATAAATACTTTCAAAAAAAAAAAACCTCTAGCATTTAGAAAGATGCTACACATCTCACAACACTTAGAAATCATTATGACATCCCTTAGAGAAACTTAAAATCCGGAGACACCCCATTAATGCCATAACACCCAGACTTATCTAATGGAATCAATCAGGCCCAAATGGGGTTTGGCTAAAAAAAATTGTTTCTGAACAATTGATTCTATAAATTGATCCATCGATCATCTTAAATCATCTAAAAACAAATTTGCACACAAATTCACCATTTAAAACTTGTTTTAAATCACCTCTATACCACTGTGAAATTTGTGCCAGGAGGCTTGTTACCAGGCTTTTAAAAATTGATATAAGCACCTAGTCGGCCTCCAAAACTCTAGATCTCTATTCTCTCCAACACGTTCAACAGGCTTGCCAAATCTTGTCACATGATGACATCAAGGTCAAAAGATATCGACCTCCAAACATGCCTACTTCAAATTGCCTGCAGAGAAAACAAGTCAGAAAGCTAGAAAATGTGTTTGGTTTTAGCTTTGAAGACTGGGCTAACGATCACTTGAGATTCTAAAAACTGGGGCATTGACTCTCTGTCATGTGGACATTATAAATCTATGATTTGGGCTCATGAAAAATAACAAGACACAAATGGGGAGCAGTCAAAGTAGGCTACTTGGATTTAGCGGACTGGAAACACTGATAGAAAATTTTTTTGCAAATAAAAATGACCTAGAAGAGTGTGCAAATGGATTCATCAAGACCTAAAAACTAGCACAATTGAAATATTTTCAGAGGACAACATAGTGGTACAATCCATTTGATCTAGGTAGTCACTGATCTTAAGTTATAACATCACAAACAGGGGTCCTGACAAATCTACAAATGTTGACACCAGTAAAAAGATAGAAATTGTGTTTGGAATCATTTTTGAAAATTGATCAAACGAATTTTTCATGAGCTGAAACTTGAAGCATAACAAGTCTCTGACCTCTACAATAAACACAAAAATAAATTTCATATTTTGGTCAACTGGGTCAAAATTATAGCACATCAAACAGGGCTTCCTAGAATTTAGATTTAATTGCAAAAGCATGAAAGCAGTAACTGACCAACTTTGAGGGATTCAAAACCTAGTCAAACGAACTCAAAATGACTCAAAATCTAAAACATAAGTTCTCAAGTATGGACACTAGATAATCCCAAAGTTGTGAGTCATGATGCAATTCTGGGTATGAGATATTCAATAGCAAACACAGCCTCCTATTGTTTGACACTAGGGTAAAATGAAAATTTGAAGTGTGCTCGAAATAGGACTTCATCAAATGGCTCAAAATCTCAATTTAACTTCATGGAATGCTTAGACAAGCTGAATGTAGGGTGTTAGAAACATTAAACACCTCACAGGCCTCAAGGCTACAACTAGGTACAATCTCATCCAAAAGCATTTATAGGGCTTAATTTTCTAAATGGTGCTCAAAATTGACCATGCAATTTTTAGCACCAATAGTATGGTCTGAAGCAAGCACCTAGAACCTAGTATGTAAGGTTAGATAGGTATTTTTCTAAGCTTGGATTTATCAAAGGTACAGAATATGGTAGTTTATATTTGAGGAGAATTGATGATGGTTTATTTATCATTGTAATATTTTTGGATGACATAATATTTAGATGAAATGACAAAGAAAGTGATAAGTTTGCTAAAGAGATGAAAATAAAATTTGAAATGAGCATGATAGAAGAAATGAAGTTTTCCAAGGATTGCAGATTGTGTAGAACAAAGATGGGATATTTATTTCACAAACTAAGTATCTAAAAGATTTGTTGAAAATATTTGATTTGGATAGTTGTAAACCTCTTGGTATTCCCATGATAGCTAGTCATAAGTTATCCAATAAAGATGAAACACCTACAGTTGATTAAAAGAAATATAGATCTATGATTGGAGAATTGCAATAGTTGACTCACACTAGACCAAATATAGAAAATGAAGTTTGGATTGTGGTAAGATTCCAAGATAATCCAAAAGAGTATCATTATGTAGTAGTAAAAAGGATATTCAGATATTTGAAGGGTATATCTGCTTATGGAATTTGGTATGACAGATCAAATGATTTCACATTGTGCATATATATTGATGCAGATTAGGAAGGCAATATGGATGATAGAAAGAGCACTAGTGGTGGAGCATTCTTTCTTGAAGGAAGATTAGTTTCTTGGTTGAGCAAGAAATAGGATTGTATATCTCAGAGTATAACTAAGGTAGAATATGTTGTAGCAACAAATAATTGTAATCAAGTTATGTGGATGAAACAAATATTGAAGGATGTTCAGATTGAGTTTACAGAACTTGTTATCATTTACCGTGATGACAAAAGTATAGTGAGTATGTCTAAGAATCTAGTATTGCATTTTAATACAAAGCACATATCCATTAAGTATCATGTTTTGAGAGAAAAGGTAGCAAAGAAGGAAATAATGTGGAGTACGTAAGTACTAAAGATCAGATTGCAAATATCTTTATGAAGCCTTTTCCTAAAGATACTTTTGAGTACCTAAGAAGTATGCTAGGGGTTATTCTCCAACCTACTTCATAGTAGATGATGCAAGGAGTGCATCAGTCTAGTGGTGCAAAGCACTATGGTTGGACTGGACTGACTGTTGATGATTCATGTATGGGGGAGTATCTAGTATGTACTCAGTCATTGAGGACTCTTGGTATTTTGGTATTAAATAGTGTCTCTGGACACTTGAGCCCATTTAAAGAGTTGAAAGAAGTATTGTGTACTTGTATTGACACCTTTGATATTGGTGTCAATGGGGGAGAAGAATGTGTACATGGAAAATATATCCTAAGTAATAGGGAGAGAAAATATGTAAGAGGCATATGTTGAGTTCTCAATGGAGGAGTGTCATCTCTTTAGGGATATTTAGAAAGATTCATGTAAGTGACAAGAGAATATGTTAGTGTCCAAGAGAATATATCAATGTGTAAAAGGAAATGTCAATGCACAGAAGAAAGTGCAAGTGCACAGATGTAGCCAGAAAGTATTGGAAGTTGTTTACTATGATTAACTATTTATGATCCTAAAAGAAGAAGAAGAATAGTACAGTATTCTAGAGGATTTTATATCTCTAATTAATGAATAGGATTTCAAAAGATGACAAGTAGTAACATAGAGTACAGCATGGTATTCTTCAAACTTAGGTGTTTTTCATCTATGTTGCCATCAATGCCAAAGGGGAGATTGTTAGAATGAATTTTGATGATACTACATTGGGGGGTATTGATATATTGCATTCGTCATTGATGTCAACATAGCACTAATTCTATTAAGACTAGAAGAATATAAGTCAATAATCTTAAGATGTGCAAAAGATGAGGAAATTTTAGATGATACATAGTGGAGGAAATGTTCCTAAAATTGACTTAATGATGTGGTTTAAAGAACTTAGTCTAATTCAGTGTTGTACAAAAGTTACACTTATTTTACTGGAAGTAGTAAAAAAACAAAGCATTGGAAAATAGAGTTCTAATACTCTATCACTATCTTTCACTTGAGATGTAATGAAGAGATGCATAGTTACATAGTGATAGAAGATAGTCATGTGATGATGCCAGCATGTGTGCAAGATGTAATTTCACATGTGTGAAGTTATGTATGGATTGCGAGTTGACAGTACTATTTTAATCGTGAATTAGTTAATTATCTTATTTTAATTAATTGGGAAAGCCTCAAGGCCAACTCAAGGAATTATTATAAAGATAAGGTATAAAGGAAAATTGTTTTCCTTATTTTTAAGGTATCTTGAGGAAGAATATCAAGTGGAATGTGAAGTATTAGTGCCCAATGTAAGAAGGAACAGAATGCTTACTGAATGTGTGTAAGCAATCCAAGGGATCATTAGATGCACAATATGAGATCTGGTTACCAAATTTGAAGGAGAAAAAGTTTAGCTGAAAGGATAGAGACAGAGGAAGGAAGTAAATTTTAATGCTATTATTCTAAAAGGAATAATATAGAGATCATTTGGACAGTGGATTCTTTGATCTTAACCTTAAAGATGTTTGGGTAATGGGTCCAGCTATCTTCCACAAATCCTAACAGGGATTAAAATTCTCCTAATAGGGACTCACATGTACTGAATGTTGTAATAGACTCCTATCAGGGTCTATCCTCTAACAAGCAATATTTAGATTAGTCCATCTTTTCCCTTTGATCAAGTGTTTCCCTAGTTATCATATTTGGTGTTAATTCTGTATGTGTATCTTGTTGTTGTTTCAATTTATACTACTCACATGGTTAAGTTTGTTTAAGGTTAATGATGATGATATTAGTTGGATAACTGATACACCTCCCCGCCCCCCCTACAAGAAAGCACATTAAAATTATGGTTCACTTGCTAGTGATACTAACAACTCAAATGTTGGACAAAAAATTATCAACCTCCTCTCCTTTTCAGCTTCAATTGCAACTTCATTTCCAAATGATATATAATATTCTTTGGTCATGTTATTGAGTCATTTAGAATATAATTTGAACTGAGGATGTAGTTTATAAACTACATATAAAGATACTCTCAATAAATTCAATATGGCAAAGAAAAAGAAAAACTTAATATCTTATCATATTAAAATAATACTCAATAGCACATAACATCAAGAAGGCTTTCAATTGTATTTTCTAAAAATTCCCTTACACCACAATCATTTGAGTTAAGATCTCTTCCAAAAGTTACCTTTTTATTAGAAAAGTTTGAAAGCTCTCCCAAAAATTGAATGTCATGGAAGCAATGTCATGTTTTGGATGAGATGTAACTTCTACTAAAGCTTCAATTATCATCATTGACTCATTTGAAATTGAAGAGCATTACCAAATCATAAATAACCAACATGACCCACCACTAACTATGAAAAACTTATTTCCTCAAAATAAATAAATAATTGGATAGCTTCATAGCTTGGGGGCTCCAAAATTTGTTGTCATGCGACTTGCAATTAATTCAGCAAAAAAGTCACCCATTTCATCAAATAAGAGAGCCATTTCCTTCACATTTTCTTCATCCTACACAAAGAAACTCTTAAAAGGAAATGAGAAAGAATAAAGGAACCTAAAGCAGTGTCAACAATTTTAAGTTATAATAAGGCATATAAATTAGCAATTATAGATGAAAGTCACAATAAGATACTATGAAACAAAAATCCCATAGAATTTCAAACCTAGATCTAGCTTACGTATAAATAGTTAAATTCACTAATGAGAACATAAAATGATAAGGTTTCAAGCTCAATAATTAACACCCTTCGACTGTCTTAAAATGAAATATGTCATTAATTTTAGAAAAGGAGAATAAATTAAAGGAAGATACCTCAAAATACTAGATGGGATAAAATGATTTGAGGATTGGTTAGAATAAGGAGATTTGTGAAGATTACTTTTTAGAAAATTAAACCATTAGTATCCATTATAGCTAGCAATTATGATAGATAGATGTATGGAAATCAACTTCATCCACAAAAATCTCCAAAATGACATGAAAATATTTTTATGTCTAACAAAGAATTAACACAATATATGTATGATTTGTTTTGCATTCATTGGCTAAATTAGGATCCAACATGTGATTCTCATGCTAGAAAATTAGGCATCCACAATAACCTTCTTTACATATGAGGGGAACCTGTACAGATAGATAATTATACAAGATTCAGATAATGTTATCACAAAATCTTCACCACTATAGAAAAATATTGATGAATTGCAATTGCCAGACTTATTGTGAAGAAAGCAATATTAGAAAACATCAAAATTTTAGTTTTATTAAAAGGGTTTCATCATTGACTTAGGAAAATCAACAATTCACCCAATCTTATGATATTTTTCCAATGTTTCCTTGAGTAAATAATTAGCATTTATAAGGAAATTAAAAGAGTTACAAGAAAAAACATCAAAAGATGTAGGTTTATCCCCAAGTTCATTCCATCTGATACTATATGCAAGACATGCACCAAATAGATTGATCACCTATGTGTCATGTCTAATGGCAATTATGAAAGTTATGTTTTGAAATCAAAATTAAGCCATAGAATCAAATTCAATGAGGTTTTGAATAGTTTAATGTTAATGAATTGGAATTATTAAAAATGAAAAATTTCAATCACTTGTTGTAGATGCTAGAAAATGGTTCACACCTACTCTTTCATCACCTTCACATCCCAACTTGTCCCATTTTCTCATTTCACTAACTTTGATACTTTGGCCAACTTGATCATCATTCAATCAAAATGCAAATAATATCAGAAGCAATTCAAAACCGTTTCAATGTCATCTTATCGTCATTGATCCTTTAGGCATTATTGTTAATCCCAAATTGGTTTTGACAAAGTAGTGACAAAACACTTAGTCATTATTCAACAAAGTCAAGTGTAGAGTGTATGTTGAACATAATTGTTTAGACGATGCATGCTAAGTAATATGACAGTTACTGCCAAGCACTAGTAGGTGTTGAGGAGTCAATGTGTATCAAGGCATTCAAGTGTCAATCCAACAAAGGAAACCAAGTACATATTATGTGTTGAGTGATTTTGGTGTTGAGAAAAGAGAGTGTGTCTAGTTATTCAAGAGTTGAGTATCAATATTAAGAGCACAGTGAAGGTTGAGCATCAGAACCTTTGAATGTTGAGTGAATAGTTTATGTCATAGATGTTTGTAATGGTACAAACTTGATGCAAGAGCATTCTTGGTGTAAGAGCAATCTTGCATCACCCAAAAATATTTTCTTTTTAGTTTTTTCTATTTTAATAAGGACTAGTAGATAGGGTGGCTACTATTTATAAGAACTTGCTATTTTTAGTAAGTTTGTCATACAAGCTGAAAATGCTCTCATTTTCTATATGAAGGTTTATTTAGGACTTATAAGCCTACCATAAAAATCTCATTTCTCCAACTTAAGTATTAGACAAGTTGTTGCCAATTTTTTATAGAAAATTTTATAGAAAAATCTTTAGGCTCACTATTGAGGGCCTTAAGAGTTCCCAGATGAGGTCTAAAAACTTGACAAAAGAGCACTTGCATGGTTTTGAGCATGTAATTCAGGAGCTGGCATTTTCAAAAAGTGGTTATAATAGCCAATCAAAGTAACGATTCATGAGTAATGGCTTTTCAAAGTTGGGCTACCCAAAATATCTAAACTAATTGTCAAAGATGTATTTGGCCAACTCTATATGTATTGTTAGGGTCTTTCGGCCCTAAGTATTGAGTTTCAATGTCTAGAACCTTCTCAAGTGGTATAAAATTGCCTATTTAAGAAAGGCCTGAACATTGTCTAGGATAGCTGTGGGTGGTAGTTCACAACTTAGTTTTATAGATTACTATAATGAAGGTGCCCATGTGGGTTAGCATATTATGCTTGTGAACTCTATAACTCCACATTTGCAGTACAAATAAGAAGTCCATATTTTTTTCTCATGTTTGCTATTTATTTTTTTGAAGGGTAAGAGGCTGAAGCCAAAATTATGTGTTGTGATTAATTATTGTTATTATTTATTTTAAGTACAAGTAGATTTGAACCCATGACCTCTGCAATAAGAGGCTCACAATTTAACATTGTGTTGTAGGCACTTACCTTTCTCATGTTTGTTGTTGTTTCTAATTTGTTTATGATATGTGGTTATGGTATTAAGGGGAGCACCCTTCATCAAGTGGTATTAGAGGTAGAGTTCTTGAGTGTGTGGATAGATCATTGTCTATGAGGTAGTTTGCACCAAGAATATGGTTTGGGTTGAGTGTCTAGATAGATCACTAATTGTGAGGCAATTTGCATTAGGGTTTTAGTGAAAGTGAGAAAAATGCCTCAATGAAGAGAGTGTGGTGGAAGAGTTGTAGGTGTTATGCCTAAGTGTTTTAGAGCCCTCCAAAGACAAATGTAAGCATTAGAATAAAAAATGCATAGGGGAATAAATCTTCTCATAAGAGATGAATGTAAGGATGAGGGTGAAGTAGAAGAAAATGTCAAAGAAGAGGCATTTCTAAACCCAAAGGAAGAGAGGATTTTTAGTGCCATGTCCAAGATTGGGAAAAGACCTAAGTTTGAGGTTCCCACATTTTTGGGAAATATTAGTCTAGATGGGCTAATCAATTGGATCAATGAATTGGAGGAGTACTTTGAGTATGAAGATATTGAGGATCTTGATAGGGTCAAGTTTGCGAAGGAAAAACTAAAGGGACATGCAAAGATATGGTGACAGGAGGTTCAGTTAGAGTGAAACAAAAAGGGAAAGAAAACAATCATTAGATGGGATTAGATGATAGCTAAACTAAAGAAAAAATTCATTCTTGTAGATTATGAGCTTGATCTGTTGAAAAAAATACAAGGGTCAAAACAAGTAGGAAAATATGTTCAAGAGTATACTGAAGAGTTCTACCAAGTTCTCATTAGAACCAACCATGCAAAAGCTGATAAGGAGAAAGTAGCCTATTATCTTAATGGGTTAAGGCCAAGAATTAAAGAAGAGATAAGTCTAGTTTGAATGAACAGTATTGAGGTGGCTTTCCCTAAGAGTTGAGGAAAATTTGAGCAAGAAGTTTGACAAAAAGAATAGTAGAAGAGGTTGTGGTGGAAGATCTGATGGACGATCTTATGGAGGCCATATGATGGTTAGAAGAACAAGGATGATACTAGAAGTAGCAATTAGAACCAAAGGGGAAACAATTCCAATCATTTCTATGATTAGAGAAATTGAGATTAGAGAGTAAGAGGTAGAGGACAAGGATCTAGAAGAGGCAGATTCCATGGGAAATGTTTTCACTATAGAGAAGAAGAGCATACATCATTTGAATGTACCCAACATTTTTTAGGATTAAACCATAGATAGAAATAACAATTACATGCAAATATAACCAATAAAAAAAAAAAAAGATCACATAGAAAAGAACACAAGGCACCAAGATTTAACGTGGTTCACCTAATCCCTAGGCTACATCCACCAAATAGCAAGTCCGATATTGTTATGATCCAATGATTATGACCTGATTATAATCCATAATCCCTTACATCTCAATACTATCACAAGAACCAATTTCACATCACAACATAACATAATAAAAAATACCTTTTTATGCCATTTTAGGGTTACAACATGTTGGCCATATGTCAGCTACAACATTGGCCACAACCCCAAAGAGTTTATGAAGTATGTACAGTACTTTCCTAATCAGTCACCACAATCTAATAGCATCAAGAAAGGATAGATCAAAGAATAGAATGCTAAGCCATAGTTTCACATGTTCATGAAGATGCTAGATCCTCATATTCTAAAGATGGTGAAACAGTAGAAGTCCTAGTTAACAAAAGTGTCCTGCTAAGTGGTGAGAATGAACGTGATCAAACAAGGAGCTTATTTCACACAAGGTGTAGATGTGAAGATAATTTTTGTGATGTGATCATTGATGGTGGAAGTATTAACAATATGGTGTTAGAAATCCTGGTCACCAAGTTGAAGATAAAGAGATAGAAACATCTACATCCATACTATATTGCTTGGGTGCAAGATGACCACAAGGTGATGGTCAATGAGTAGTGCTTAGTGAACTTCAAGATTTGAAGCTACTAGGATGATGTATTTTGTGATATTATACCTATGGACATATGTCATATGTTTCTAGGTAGGTTGTGGTAGTTTAATAGGCATGCTATACATGATGGGCAGGCAAATACCTACACTCTAGCTAAGGATGGAATGAAGCATAAGTTGAAGTCATTAAAGGAGAAAGAAGAAAAGGTATGTAGTGCTTCTAGAATATGGTTTTTCAATATAAAAGAGCTTCTAAAAGGAATGAATAATGATTATATGTGTTTTATTATAATTCCAAAAAGTAGTAAAGAAGAAGTAGAGGAGGTACCTGCAGAAGTTACAGACATGTTGGGAGAGTTTTCTAATATTGTATCAGATAATGTACCTGATGGATTTCCATAAATGAGGAAGATTAGTCACCAAATAGATTTGGTTCTAGAAGCCAATTTTCCATACAAGGTAGTGCATAGAATGACACCAATAGAAAGTGAAGAGTTGAATAGACAAGTTCATGAGTTGTTGCAGAATGGGTTGATTCAAGAGAGTCTAAGTCCATGTGATGCACTGGCCATATTAGCACTAAATAAGAATGGAGGATGGATAATGTGCATAGATTCTCACACTATCAACAAGATCACAATCAAGTATAGATTTTCATTATCAAGGATGGATGATATTATGCACTACTTGAGTGGGTCTAAGTATTTCACAAAGATAGATCTGAAGAATGGATACCATCAGATTCATATCAAAGAATGTGATGAGTGGAAGAATACTTTCAAGAAAAAAGAAGGATGGTACAAGTGGTTATTAATGCCTTTTGGGCTAACCAATGCACTAAGCACTTTCATGAGGCTCATGGATTGGGTACTAAAGGAGTTTCTGGGTAAGTTGGAAATATTTAAGACTATGCTAAGTTACTGAGAGGGGAGGGGTGAATTAGTAACTTCTAAAACTTCAAAAATTTCAACCTTTAATCCAACCATTCAAATAGAATTTAATCCATCATAAAAATTCTAATCTAATTGCATACATAAGAAACTTAAAACATGAAAGTATTCATAACACTGAGACACAAAGATTTGGTGACTCAAAAACCTTCCAAATAGAAAGTAAAACTGGGGTGGGGATGATACCCACAACTTTAGTACTGTAGTATAAAGTTAGCCTGTAAAATCTTACATTGATCACTTATGATGATTTTCCCTATTAGGAGCAATAAGGACTGCTAGGTTCACCTTGTGAAAGGATTTACAAACATATAATTAAGTATGCACTTGGTAAAGAGATTTACAAAAGACTGTATGTCTACGTTGTGAAAGGATTTAACTGATCCACCTATTAGGATGAAATAATGGATGATCTTTGATTTGTAGCTTGGCTTTATCAATGAGATTCCTTTAAGTATTGATCACCTTTCTGTGATAGATATGTCTCTATTGATCCTTATGTTGTTATGGCCTTTACAATTCACTCCTTCTTCTTTTCTCTAATTTAATTCCAATTCACATCTTCATATCTTCACACACATACATATAGCTTATTTTGGATATAAGATAATGCATTACATATATATCAATCCAATTATACAAATTACAAAGTCATTCATCATACAAGTTACCACAAATGTTACAACGTCAGCCCACATGAAGACACTTGGGTTCTAAAGACTAACTAAGTGAGAATCTGATACATAAAATCAACTGTCATTGCTTCACATCGTCATGCACTCAATAGGCATAGAAGCTTGGTCCATACTAATCACTTTCAGGTAGTCTTGAATATTCTAGGTAAACATTCTCACCTTGAGCTTGGTATAGACTAAGTCACTTGGTTATCACTGGGAAACTTGGTTAAAACTAGACTCTCATTTGTGAACTCAGTGAACACTATACTACTCAGTAACCATTGATAAACTTAGCGTCAACTAAAATGCACAGTTTGCACTACTAGTCTTCACATTAATTGAATCTTCTCAGTGATGACTAGGATTTGTCTAAAGGACTTGGTAGCAACTGAAATGCTTGGCAGCAATTGAAAATGGTACAATGAGCTCGGTAACCATATACAATCTGAATAAGTGTGTGTCACTAATAACAAACTTGATTGATATGTCAAAAATCTCCCCCTTTGGCATTAGTGACAAAAACACTTATCAGCCAAAAATAAATACCTTATATCCATCAGCACGTGATATTGGAAGGTAGAGTATACTATTTTTGGGATTTTAAAAAATTGATTTTGTAAGGTATATACAATATACTATACATCTTCTTGCTATATACAACGTGTCTTTCTATTTATTTCTTACTTATTGCAAGTTCTCCCCATAGCATATTTCTCCTCATATTATGTGTCTTTCTGCCCCTTTTTGATAGTAATGCCAAATATTTATTCTATTTTATTCACATAGAGACACCAAAATGAGATAAAAATTTAGAATGTACTTTGAGAATGATTGCCAAGGTTTTATCCCAATTTTCCTATAGGACCTTACATGTATGAACTGCAATTTGTACCTCTGTTGACAATTCTATCATATGGTCTACAATAGAGTAGTTATTTTCATGGATTCGAATTTTTGACTATGTAATATGTTTTTGTAGTGCATCCTTGTTGGGAAGTATCATGTTCTATATGTCAATCAATGTGGATCTGATCATTGCTTATTCCCTTCACAATTTTTCTTGAATATCTAACAAAAATCTTATTTTCTTGAAGTCTGCAAAGCTTGAACTAGGGTCAAGTTGTAGCTACTGAGCACTGGCCTTTAGATCTCCATCCATTTTGGACAATTTGTCCTTTTTTTCCTTTGTAAACTCAGAAACATCACATAGTTTCCCAAAAAGTGGTGACACATTTGAACAAGATGTTTCTAAATTGCCCAAAATTGTAGAAATCTCTACTTGATGAATGGCTATCTGTTGAGCAATGTGCTCTAGCACTTTATTATCAAAATTCTTTTTAGCCTTCTGCACCAACTTATCTTGTCCATTAGTGTCTTCATTAAATTTTTGGATTTCTTTTGCTAGTTGATACAAGATAGGTTGAGAAGAATCAATCTCAATTCTTGTTACTTCTACCAACATGTTCTTAGAATCTCCAATTATCTTGTACTCTTTATCTCTCTCCTCTCTTAGCCTCTTTTGTTTAGCCTTCTTCTAGAGGAGTTCACCAAATGTTTGCATTTGGTCTGGAGTAAGCTTGTAAATATACCAATTAGGTTACTATTTTTTCATTTAAATCAATATCTTCCTCTATCTCCTTTTCTTTCTCCAAAAATTTGGTGCTCGACTGAACCTTGGGCTCAACTATCCTTACACTTATTGCTTTTGTATTTAGAATAGAAACAATGGTAGAGATACTAGGGCTTGCAGTAAAAATTGATACTATACTAATTGAAGGAATACTTATAGAAATACTTGAGGAACCCAAAATTGATGTGGCCAAAATTTTAGAACCCAAAACTGGTGTGCTCAAAATTGAAGAAGTCAAAATTGAAGTACTCAACTTGGTAGATGAAGTGGAAGTCACTTCTATTAGTGATGTGTAAGCTGAGTAGGAGCAAAGAGTGATTGGACATTTGAGATGTCACTAGTGGTTACAATCAATTTTTTTGATGTTGTCTCCTCACTTGATGTTGATACTGGCTTGCTTGGAGAGTGAGGAAGTGAGGCAATGACTATTGCAACTATCTTGACTGGGTTAGTCTCCTCATCATCTTTCTTCTCTTCCTTAGCAACCTCTTGTCCTTGATCCTCTTCAACTTCTTCATTGTCAAAGTGAGTTACTTCTTCAACATTCTCTTCTTCATTGTTCTCCTTATCTTCTTCATCATCATCATCTTTGACATTAACTAGAAAATCACTTGTTTTATGTAACAAATAAATATTCTTCCAAGTGGTTTTTGCATTCCTAACAACATGCTCAATGTCCTTAATCAAAACTAGACAAGTATTAAACTTTAGAGTCAAATTTTCTTCATTTTTCTTTAATGACTCTTTTACGTCAACATCTGATATGCTTGGTTATAACTACCTCAAGGTTTTCCCAAGTATGTCCTTGACAGTTTGTATAGAAAAATCCCATCTTGGCTTTATCTTTTCCAATAACTCACTAGGAACTTGAGAAGTGAGCTGATCTGGTGAGTATTTCCACTTACCCATTTTATTCGACACTAGGTCTTCAATCTACTTCTACTCCTCTACTATCCTAATATGATATTTTAATAATTTTAAATTTGTTATGCCTACCCCTGTTTCTAGATCTTTTAGTCTATCTTGGAAGGTGGGTGGAGGTTTTCTAAATACAATGTCTCCTCCTTGTCAAACTTCTTCCATGAAAATCTCCTTGTGAAAACTATAGTGGATGGCTTTGTTGGCTTTGTGATGATCATGTTTTCTTTCTTCTTTAATGGTTCTTCTTCCTCAAATTCTTCCTCATCCTCTAATTCTTCACCTTGCTCATCCTCACCTTTTCCCTTGGTTAACAAAAGAGGTGAACTTGATTTCAGTTTGACAATCCTTCTTTTCCCTTTTTTGACTCCCTGAGGGAGATTTATTTCAAGTTCAATCCTATCCTTTTCTTCATCATAAATTCCGAAGTATGCAGCCTTAGGACAACTGGTTCATTGATAAGAGCTTCAATGATATCCTTTGTTTCATGAATGTTGATCTCATAACCAAGAGGTTTTACCCACACAATTCCAGACTTAACTGCTTGAATATACACCTTGTCACTATCCACCATGAAACATATATCATCTTTATAGTCTTCAACTAGCTTCTTGGGAATTTTGAACCTATTGTTCATTTTCTCCTTAAATACATCGAAGTAGTTGTCCATGATAATGTTATAATTTTCACCCATCTCTACAATATACTCATTAATTTGATAGAGCATAGGCACATCTTTTCTCCAAACTAAAATGCCTTTAGAGGGAAAGAATTTGTGTACATAAAAGAATAGAGAAGTCAACAAGGAACTAAATTTACATGGATTTTTATTTGAAGTTCTTATGCTTTCCATGTTCTTGTTGAACTGTCTTAGCAATAGGTTAGCAAGGTTGTACGATAAGTTGTTCTTATCCACCTTGTATGCCAAGTCCATGGCTTCACATGACACACTATTTAATTTACTTGAACTATATATCTTATGTGCAAATGACATGAATTCCAAACTTTAATTTTGCATTAGTGACACTATTGATTTTCATTCCTCTACCATCCCATTCAGATAGGGTTTTCTTTTCTAGTTCTACTCAACCTAGGGTTTTTGTCATTTTGGCTTTGGCTAGCATTGGGAGGAAAATGATTTGATGAATCATCTTCTTAGTTATTAGAATTGGTTGTTCTAACCATGGTTGCCCATTATGCACCCAACTAAGGATAAACCTAATCCATTTGATTTGAAATTCATGGGGCATGTGAGGGATGTGTGTCAACCCTTTGGTTTCTAGATGTTAATGCTCGGGTTTTAGGACTCCATTCACATATAGCTGATGTAGGGCATCATCCATTTCTAGTGTACTAATCTCTTGAATAATGCATTTGAAATGAGTGTGAATATCATTGATAAGAAGTACCTTTGGAGGAATTTTGGATTGCACACCGCTTAGATCTAGGGTTTTAGCAACTGTAGAAGTGATCTTGAAATCTTACGCCTTACACTCAACTCCAGGAACCAACATGTCAAATCCTCACTTAACCTTGCTACTGGTGGATGCCATTTTCACTCAATAGACTAAGAAAATTTGAAAAAAAATCACTAGAAATTTTCTCAAATGGCTTTGGTAGCACTAAAAATTGCTCTTCACAATAGCACTCAAAATTTCAAGGTAAGAAATGACTTCAATTCCATGCTTTTTGGTCAAATTTCACCATTAATTCTTGGTACAAAAGTAGATATGTTTACATCACATTGATAGACTCTCATCCACTACACTTGTATTGAACACTCGATGAAGTCTTCATGTATTGGTAACCATAGGTATCTTTATTACTCCCAACCTTGCTTGGTAGAGTCTATGACCCAACCTCACTTGGTAGAAAATGTAACTCGATAATAACTAATACAAATCTCACTTAGTGATCACTATGTATCTTGAATATAGATTTGGATCTTTGTCTCCTTTCAACTGGAACTTATTTGGATGTCATCTTTGATAGCCTAGTTCTAGTTCTCCCTTGAGAACTTAAGTAGAAATGATAGAGTTACCCAATTCTTGAGTGACTTGACCATCATTGCTTGGACTTGTATCTTCAATATATTTAGGAATCCATTGTTGTCTCATCTATTTTAGATGTTATCAACTTTTTCCTTCTTTTCATCTTCAATTCTACTAGTATTCATACAATTCTTGGCAAGATGACCAAGTTTTGTACCGATGAAACATCTTGTAGTGGTATCTATTTTCCTCATATGATGTTTAACACAATTCATACCAATATGTCCAAATTCTCCATAGTAATGACATCTTCACCAAGTGTTGTAGTCCCATCCAAATATTGCTTTCACAATTTTCTTTGTTGGATTCAATACCTTGGATTTGTATTCTAATGACTTGTGTCCATGTTTCTTGCATTTTTGACATTTACCTTCAAATTTTGGTTTCTCTTTACATTCATTAGCCTTATGACCATGTTGATTACAATTGTAGCATTTTCCATTGAATTTTGTTTTTCCATTACTACAACACTTGTTTGATGTATGACCTATCTTACCATAGTGATTGCAAGTAGGTCTTTGGTTCTTTTGAGCTCCTTGCTTGGATGATTCTCCTTCTTCTGTATATCTAATTCCTACTTTTCCTTTTTTTCTATAGAGTTTTTGTTCATTGAATTGATTCATGTTTTGTTGAGATTTCATTATTCTTTCATTGATTTACTTCTTAGAGTTTAATAGATCATCCCTCAATATTTCACTGATTTGTCTTTTAGATTTTAGATTATTTCTCATTCTTTCATTTATTTGCCTTTTAGAATTTAGATCATTCCTCATTCTTTCATTTTCAAATCTTACACTTATGATTTCTCCATTTGCATTGGAGAGCTGATCAATAAGGCCTTCTTGCTAAAGGGATTGGTTCTAGATTTCATTGTTCCTTACATCTATCTCTTCTTTTATCTTGTTTCTCTATTACAAGACTTCACATAACCTTACTGATTGAATTTCTTGTTCTCTTCTTAGCTTTCTTACTTCTTCTTGTAGGAAACCATTCTTCTCCAGAAATTCTTTGATTGCTTCATTTGCTTCATTTGCTTCATTTGAATTTCTTGAATGAAGGTCTTCAATTCTTTCTTCAATGTAGAGATGTTCATTCATTTGATGTTCAAGTTCTTTTCTTCTTTTCAAGGATTGAAAGAGTTTCTCCTTTGCTTTCTTGACTTGGGCAATAGCCATTTCTAAATCTAGCTTTTCATTGTCAATGGCTTTTCCAAGTTTGAATATCTCCATGGCCTTGATTTTTACTTAAAATATTAAACTTTCTCCTGAGAACCACAATGCTCTGATACCACTTTCTAGAAATATTCAAGACTATGCTAAGTTACTAAGAGGGGAGGGGTGAATTAGTAAGTTCTAAAACTTCAATATTTTCAACCTTTAATCCAACCATTCAATTAACATTTAATCCATCATATAAATTCCGATCTAATTGCATGCATAAGAAACTTAAAACATCAAAGCATTCATAACACTAATGTAGGAGTTGAGAATCTGACTCTAGAAATGCACCAAGATCACCTGCAATGCAAATAACTTGCTAAAGAGAAACTTTGGGAGTAAAGAGTTTGAAGCAAATACTGCACAAGAGAATATTTCACAATAGGAAATTATAATTTCTATGTGAATGGAATGAATTTACAATGAATGAGAGACCAAAGAAAAAGGCCTCATGAAAGCTTGTAGAAAAAGTTGGAATGAGGTAGGAGATAAGGTTGACAACTAAGCACACATCCACAAGAGGTGGAAAAGATAAGTATGCTAAAGGAAACAAACTCTAGTGTTGTCAACAACTAACCTCAACTACATGCATTAACCTAAGTAAGCTTAAGTACATAGAATAAATAATTAACAATTAATTAATTATTTACTCTAACACCCCCCCTTAAGTGCAACTTAGGGGAATGCCTTAAGCTCATAAAACAAAGGAAAAAATGCAAAATGGGTCTAGGCAATGAGGCCATTTTAGGTACCCAAGTATAATGCAACCTCTATAAAATGGGGAAAGAGAGAAAACCACATGGGAAAAACTCTCCCCCAAAAAGAGGTAAAAAACAACATGCTAAAAAAAACATGAAGTAAAGGAAAGAAGGAAGGAAGGCCTCAACCAATCCCCCCAAGGACAACTTTTGTAACTGGAAGCATTGATCGTAGCTGAAGAAAGTGGGTCGATGCAAAAGGCTTAGTGAAGATGTCTACAACTTGACCAACAATAGGAATGTACTCCAATGCAATAACACCATCCTGGATCAACTGACAGATGAAATGCATGTGCAAATCAATGTGCTTGGTATGTTGATGTTCCACCAGGTTGAGTTAAATGTGGATGGCACTCTAATTATCACACCACAAAATAGTGGGATGATTAGGAGGAAAGCCAAACTCAGTCATCAACTAATGAAGCCATAAAGCCTCCTAACTAGAAAGAACTATAGCCCTATACTTAGCCTTTGTAGATGAAAGTGCTTGAGCATGCTACTTCTTGCATGACCATGTGATGGGACTAGAGCCAAGGCAAAAGACAAAGCCAGAAGTAGACTTCTGATCATCAACATCATCGGCCCAATCTGAGTCAGTGTAGCCAACAATGTGTGGAGTCCCCATAGTATAGTGAATGCCATACATGAGTGTGCCCTGAATGTATCATAGAATATACCTAGTAGCTTTCTAATGACTCTCATGAGGGTCCTAAGAAAACTAAGAGACTAGGCCAACTGCAAAAGAAAGATCAGGGTAGATGTGTGTCAGGTACAATAGGCTGCCAACCAACTACAGATACAAAGTAGCATCCACTGTAGATGAGGAGCAAGAAGTAGAAAAAGTGACACCTAACTAAAATGGTGTAAGAGAAGCCTTAAAATCAAGCATGTGAAAGCGATGAAGCATGTGAAGAGCACACTTCTCCTGATACACAAAAATGCTAGTAGGAGACTAATGAATCTGAAGACCAAGAAAGTAGTGTATCAAACCAAGATCAATCATCTCAAACTGGTCCATCAATGCACGCTTAACATCCTAGAGGATGGATGATGAACTACTTGTAATGATAAGATCATCAACATACAAAAAAAGAATCATAATCTCATCACCAAGACACTGAATGTACACTATGGGATTGGAATTGCAGCTAGTGAAGCTTGTAGATAGTAGAAATGAGTTCATCTTCTCATATCAAGCCCTAGGGGCTTGCTTGAGACCATACAATGAACATCAAAGCCTACAAACCAAGGTGAGAGCCTACACAAAACTTGGAGGCTGCTCCATATAAATCTCCTCAGTGATATCACTGTGTAGGAAAGCACTTTTTACATCAATTTGATAAACTGACCATCCCTATGAAGCTGTGAGGGATAAGAGAAGGTGAATAGAATTTATCTTGGTGACAGGGTCAAATGTCTCAGAATAATCAACACCCTTGACTTGCGAAAAACCATTTGCAACAAGATGAGCCTTATATTTATCAATAGAACCATCAGTAGCATACTTAGTGTGATAAATCCACTTACAATGCACTAGTTTTCTCCCCTTGGGAAGAGAACAAAGATCCCATGTGTGGTTCTTCATCAAAGATGAATATTCCTCCTCCATTGCACTATCCCATTTTGAATGTGTTGTCACCTCTTCAAAATTTTGAGGATCAGTACTAACAACATGATTGAGTACACTAGAACTTGCAGTGTAAGAATGGGTGTAACGAGATGTGGATGGGTCACCAGCTAGAGATCTTGCAACCTCAACAGTAGCTCAAGCCCATTTAGTTATCTGGGGAGGATCTTTTGGTGGAGGTATATTAGGATCACCATGATCATCATCATCATCATCATCTATGAAACAAAGTGAAGATGAAGATGAGTTCCAAGCACTTAAGTTGGATGTAGAATTGACTTCTTTTTCACCAAGCAACTTTCCCACCATCGAGAACTTTTTGATGAAGTTCAAATCCCTACGTGTAGTTTTACAGGGATGTGGGAAGAAAAAAATAGATGATGAGTGCATATTTTTGATACTCTCAAAGCTGAAGGGGTAGTATTAGCTTTTTTATTATACTTTGTACTCCACCATGGATGCCCTTGGAGATAGACATATGATGCCTACATTTGAGACATTTTGTGACAAGTTGACTAGGGAATAGGAAAAGATCCAACAAGTGGATGGCTCTGGCTCTTCCAGCCAAGCATTGGTTGCTCAAAATTCTAAGGGGAAATCAAAGAAGAAAGGAAAATCAAAGAAAGAGACATCAAAATCTAATCTTAAGCCTCTAACTAATCCTCCAGAAAACCCTCCCAAGGGTAAAGATTCTTCAAAGTCGAGTGAGTCTACCTCCAAGACCAAGAAGAAATTGAGTGAGAATTGCAGTTTTTGTGGGAAAGATGGACATTCAGTTTCTAGGTGTTGGAAATGATTGGAGGCTTTAGAGGAAGTCATGAAGGAGCATCACATTTCAGCTTCTCAGTCTTCATCTCCACCTATAGGGAAAGGTCATGCTTTTTCTACATGAGCTACGACTTTAGCACCTTTATGGATTCTTGATTCTGGGGCTTCTCACCACTTAAGAAACACTCCTAAGTTGCTTACTTCACTTGCTCCTTGTGCCACCACACAAATTGTAGTTGGGAACTCTTCACAACTTTCAGTTTTTGGTTCTGGCATTATTTCTTTGGCTAGGGGCTCTCCATAGGATGTACTTTTTGTTCCTGATATTTTGATGAACCTTCTATCTATCTATCAGATTTTCCACTCTGGCTCTAGGAAGATAGTTGAGTTCTCACCACATGATCTGGTTATTTGAGACTTGCATAATCTATAAATGATCGTGGCCACTGGGAGTGTTGACTTTGCATCTCACCTCTATAGATTTGATGGATTTGAGTCTTCTGATGACATAGCTTCATGTTTAGTTGCACATGTAGATTTAGTAAGAAGACTTTGGCATGAACATTTTGGGCATCTCAATTATAGATATCTTCAATGTAGGAGTTGAGAATCTAACTTTGAAAATGCACCAAGATCACCTACAATGCAAATAGCTCACTAAAGAGAAACCTAGGGAGCAAAGAGCTTGAAGCAAATATCGCACAAGAGAATATTTCACAATAGGAAATTATAATTGCTATGTGAATGGAATGAATTTACAATGAATGAGAGACCAAATAAAAAGGCCTCATGGAAGCTTTTAGAACAAGCTGGAATGAGGTAGGAGATAAGGTTGACAACTAAGCACACATCCACAAGAGGTGGAAAAGATAAGTATGCTAAAGGGAACAAACTCCTGTGTTGTCAACAACTAACCTCAACTACATGCATTAACCTAAGTAAGCTTAAGTACATAGAATAAATAATTAACAATTAATTAATTATGTACTCTAACACCCTCCCTTAAGTGCAACTTAGGGGAATGCCTTAAGCTCACAAAACAAAGGAAAAAATTCAAAATGGGTCCCAACAATGAGGCCATTTTAGGTACCCAAGTGCAATGCAACTAAATGCAATCTTTGTAAAATGGGGAAAGAGAGAAAACCACATGGGAAAAACTCTCCCCCAAAAAGAGGTAAAACAACATGCTGAAAAAAAACATGAAGTGAAGGAAGGAAGGCCTCAACTGGTCCCCCCAAGAACAACTTCTTTAACCCTAAGCATTGATCATAGCTAAAGAAAGTGAGGCGATGGAAAAGACTTAGTGAAGATGTCAAAAACCTAACTAGTGGTGGGAATGTACTCCAATGCAATAACACCATCCTGGATCAACTGATGGATGAAATGCATGTGCTTGGTATGCTGATGTTCCATTGGGTTGTAAGAAATGTGGATGGCACTTTGAGTATCACACCACAAAAAAATGGGATGATTAGGAGGAAATATAAACTTACTCATCAATAAACAAAGCCATAAAGCTTCCTAACTAGCAAGAACTATGGTCCTGTACTCAGCCTCTGTAGATGAAAGTGCTTAAGCATGTTGCTTCTTGCATGACCATGTGATGGGACTGGAGCCAAGGCAAAAGACAAAGCCAAAAGTAGAATTTCGATCATCAACATCACCAACCACTAGCAGCCCTACTCCACTGGCAGAAGACACCACCATGTGGCCGTAGTGCCAATTAGAGCCCACTCCACCCAGTCAGCACCTCTACTTTGCCAAGGAACCACCAACCACTAGCGGCACCACTAGGTGCTCCCCCTGGGTGCCCCCGCTAGCAGCGATTCTCTTTGTTCTATCACCCTACGGCTGCTCTGCCCTACTGATGCCACTTCTTGATTGCGTGACATCATTTCTTAGCAACCTTATGTTGCTGACATCACTTTCCCAGTTGATTACATCATTTTTTGGCAACCTGTGCTGACATCAATTTTTGATGAGTGATGCCATCATTCCAACTGCTAATGTCAGCAAACTAGCCACCAATTTTTTTTTGGTGATGTCTTTGTGATGGTTGTACGAGCATCAAATTTATCATAGTTTGTGTAATTTTCTAGCAAGGTGCATTTTTGGAGCAGCAATCAGTTTTTTGGACATAACTTGAGCATACAGAGGTCTTTTTTTGATCCAAAAGAAGTGTCAGAAAGCTAATTTAGAGAAAGAGAATTGGTGCTAGTTTCATAAGATTCTAACTTCATTTAAGCTCCCATTTTTGGTGACAAATTATAGGCTTTTTTTCCTCCTATTCAACATCAACAAATCCACGTTCTTTTGTAGCTTTTTTCTTTTTATAGTTATTTTTGTGGTATTTGAGGGATATTCTTGTACGTTTATGGGGAGGGGGGGGGCTGTCTTTCTTTTCTATAATTTACTTCACTTAAGACCTTCTACTTTTGTGTTCTTCTTTCTCTCAATGGCAGATCCATTTGTGACTCATCTTACTCCACACAACTATCACACCTGGAAGGCACAAATGACAAGGCTTCTCATGTCAAGAGGTCTATGGTCTTGTCTAGATGAGAATCAACCTATTCTTACATGACCTTTTGAGGTTCTACAACATAGGAACAAAATGGATGAAGCCATGGAACTGATTGTACTCAACATTTTAGATAGTTTGCTATTTCATTTGGATGGTTTGACTACTCCTCGGGCTTGGTATGAGAAGATGGACTCATTTCTATTGTCTACAAGCTTCACTCACTACCATTCTGATCCCACAGTCTACATTCAATGTCTTGGTGATAAGATTCTGATTCTTGTTTTGTATGTTGATGATCTTATCCTTACAGGTAGTTCATCATCCATGCTCCAAGATGTTAAGCATGCACTGATGGACCAACTCAAGATGACTAATCTTGGTTTGCTACAATACTTTCTTGGTATTTAGATTCATCAGTCTCCTACTGGAATTTTTGTGTATCAGTAGAAGTATGCTCTTGACATGCTTTGTCGCTTTCACATGCTTGATTGTAAGGCTACTCCTAGACCATTTTAGTCGAGTGTTACTTTGTCTACCTCCTACTCCTCATCTATAGTGGATGCTAATTTGTTTCACCATGATCCTCATCCTCATCATTCAATTTTCCATCTCTCAAAGTATTCTATTCTTTCTCTTGGCCACACCATTCTGCTGGGGAGTGTAGGGCACTGAAAGCTGATGCTGAAGACCATGCTCAGAATAGAAATCTCTAAAAGCTTGGTTCACATACTCCCCACCATTATCTGTGTATGTGCCAAATAGAAAGCCCAAACTTCTTCTCTACAAATACCTTGAAAACTCAAAATGAGTCAAAGGCATTAGACTTGTACTTAAGAAAGTACACCCATGTGCATATGGAGAAGTCATCAATAAATGTAAGCACATATCTAGCATTCAAAAAAGGACTAGGAAATGACATGAGGTCACTATGAATCAACTCCAAAGTTTCTAAAGCATGAGTGACTCGTCCATGTGGAAAAGAATCCCTATGTTGCTTGCCAAGTGTACATCCCTGACAAACACCATCTAGACAGGAAATCTCAGGAAGCCCAAGAACAAGTGCCTGTGTGCTCATCTGCTGAAGATATCTACAATTGACATGCCCAAAATGTTCATGCCAAAGTCTACTTATTGAATTTGCATGTGAAACTAAACATGAACCTATGTCATTAGAAGACTCAAATCCATCAAATCTTTAGAGGCGAGATGTAGAGTCAACACTCCTAGTGATTGCAATCATCTTTGGATCATGCAAGTCTCAAATAACCACATCATGTGGTGAGAACTCAACTGTCTTCAATGGAAAATTTGATAGATAGACAGAAGGTTCATCAAAATATTAGGAGTAGGTATTGTATGTCTGTCTCCAAGGGCATCCATGGTGGAGTAGAAAGTAGAAGAAAAAACCTAATATTGCCCCTTCAACTTTGAGAGTATCAAAAATATGCACTCATCATCTATTTTGTTCTTCCCACATCCCTGTAAAACTGCACGTAGGGATTTGAACTTCATTAAAAAGTCCTCGATGGTGGGAAAGTTGCTTGTGACAAAGAAGTCAATTTTACATCCAACTAAAGTTCTTGAAACTCATTTACCTATCCAAATAAAGTCTAAAACTTTTGCCAATAAGCTCGTGGAGTAATCAAACCATCCAGATGAAATAGAAAACTATCTAAAATGTTGAGTGCAATCAGTCCCATGGCTTTATCCATTTTGTTCCTATGCTATAGAAACTCAAAAGGTCATGTAAGAATAGGTTGATTCTCATCCAGACAAGACCATAGACCTCTTGCCATGAGAAGCCTAGTCATTTGTGCCTTCTAGGTGTGGTAGTTGTGTGGAGTAAGACGGGTCACAGATGGATCTGCCATTGAGAGAAAGAAGACAAAAGTAGAAGGGTCTTAAATAAAGTAAATTATAGAAAAGAAAGACACCCCCCCCCCACAAACGTACAAGAATATCCCTCAAATACCACAAAAAAACTATAGAAAGTAAAAAAATTGAAAAGAACTATAGAAAGTAAAAAAATTGAAAAGAACCTAGATTTGTTGATGTAGAATAGGAGTAAACAAAAGCCTCTACTTTGTCGCCAAAAATGGGAGCTCAAAAAAACTTAGAATCTTATGAAACTAGCATCAATTTCTCTTTCTTTGAGTCATCTTTTCGACACTTCTTTCAGATTAGAAAAAGACCTCCATATGCTCAAGTTATGGCCAAAAAATTGACTGCTACTCCAAAAATGCACCTTGCTAGAAAATTACACACACTATGTTAAATTTAACGCCTGTACAGCCATCACAAAGACGTCGCCAAATAAAAATCTGGTGGTTGGTTTTCTAACATTAGTAGTCAAAATGATGACATCACTTGTCAGAAAATGATGTCAGCATAGGTTGCCAAAAATGGCATAATCAGCTGGGAAGGTGACATCAGCAACGTATGATTGTCGAGAAATGATGTCAGCGTGCCTAAAAATGACATCACATAGTCAAGAAGTGACATCAGTAGGGTAGAGCAGCCACAAGGTGGTAGAACAAAGAGAACCATTGGTGGTGTTGGCACATGGGAGGAGAACCCAATGGTGTCGTCGGTGGTAGTTGGGGTCCAGTGGTGCAGTAGCGGTGAAGTCTGTCAGAGGTTCCATTGGTGGCATACTGGTAGATTGGTAGTGTGTTAGTGGCACGTAGGCTACCCTGTAGTGGTGAGCAAGCACTGTTGTGGTGGTGGCATGATTTTTTATTTTTTTATATATATTTTTTGCTCTGCATCCATACGACAAAGTCCTGGGAGGCAAAAAAAAATATTCCAAAAAAGCCCTATGTCCAAAAATAAAGAGCTCTATATGAAACCTAACTGCAAATGACCTTCTAGATCCAATGGCAGCATCTATTTAACCCCAAAGTGCTCCAAAAATTTTCTCTACCCCTAATTTTAAGAAAAATGCACAAACAAACTAGGGTTTGTGACTCAAAATTATGGTTTCAAAAATCCTTCGAACAAGAAGCAGCAGGGAGGCTCTGATGCAAATATCTTGCTGAAGAGAAACCTAGGGAGCAAAGAGCTTGAAGAAAATATCATACAAGAGAATATTTCACAATAGGAAATTAGGATTTCTATGTGAATGCAATGAATTTACAATGAATGAGAGACCAAATAAAAAGGCCTCATGGAAGCTTGTAGAAGAAGCTAGAATGAGGTAGGAGACAAGGTTGACAACTAAGCACAGTGGAAAAGATAAGTATGCTAAAAGGAACAAACTCTCGTGTTGTCAAAAACTAACCTCAACTACATGCATTAACCTAAGTAAGGTTAAGTACATAGAATAAATAATTAATAATTAATTAATTATTTACTCTAACAACTAAGACACCAAGATTTGGTGACCCAAAAGCCTTCCAAATACAAAGTAAAACTAGGGTGGGGATGATACCCACAACTTTAGTACTATAGTATAAAGTTAGCATGTTAAAGCTTACATTGATCACTTTAGATGATTTTCCCTATTAAGAGAAATAAGGACTACTAGGTCCACCTTGTGAAAGGATTTACAAACATACAATTAAGTATGCACTTAGTAAAGAGATTTACAAAAGACTGTTAGGTCTACCTTGTGAAAGGATTAGACTAATCCACCTGTTAGGATGAAATAGTAGTTGATCTTTAATTTGCAATTTGGCTTGTTGAATGAGATTCCTTTAAGTACTGATCACCTTTCTATGATAGATATGTCTCTGCTACTCCTTATGTTGTTATGGCCTTTACAATTCACTCCTTTTGCTTTTCTCTAATTTAGTTCACATTCACATCTTCATATCTTCACATACATACATATATCTTATTTTGGATATGATACAGTGCATTACATATATATCAATCCAATTATACAAATTACAAAGTCAACCATCATACAAGTTACCACAAATGTTACAAAGTTGGCCCGCATCAAGACACTTGGGTTCTAAATATTGAATCAATGAGGTTTTGATACACAGAATCCACTGTTATTGAATTGCATTATCATGCACTCAGTACATGTAGAAGCTCGGTCCATACTGATCATTTCCAAGTAGTCCTAGACTTGGTCTACACTGGTGACTTGGTAGACATTGTGAAATTCATCATATAAACTGAGTCTCTTGAATTACAATGTATGACTGAATAAACATTCTCACCTTGAGCTAAATATAAACTGAGTCACTGGGTTATCAGTGGGAAGCTCGGTTAACATTGGACTCTCATCGCAGACACTATGAACTCAATGAACATTGTGCTACTCAGTAACCATTGATAAACTTGGCATCACTAAAATGCATAGTTTACACTATTGGTCTTCACATTAATTAAATTTTCTTGGTAACCATTTGGATTTGTCCAAAGGACTTAGTAACAACTGAAATGCTTGGCAACAATTGAAAATGGTATAATGAGCTCAATAACCATATACAATATGAATAAGTGTGTGTCACTAATAAAAAAACTTGACTACTATGTGAACAAGTTTGTCATTGTTTACCTAGATGATATTTTGATCTTTAGTAAGACATTGGAGGAGCATTTGATCCATATTTGCAAGGTGTTTGATAAGTTGAGGGAAGAGAAGTTGTTGATAAACCTAAAGAAGTGTAGTTTTGTAAAGGAGTTGGTGTACCTAGGATTTGTAGTTTCAATAGAAGATCTAAAAATGGACCTAGGGAAAGTGAAGGCTATCCTTGAATGGCCCACTCTAAGAAGTGTGACAGAGGTAAGATATTTTCATGAACTAGCTAATTTATACAAAAAGTTCATAAGAGGTTTTAGCAGTATTTTTGGACCCTTCACTAAAACAATGAGAGGGGTTAGGAAAGAATTTAAGTGGACTATAGGATAAAAAAAGAGTTTTAATCTATTAAAACATAAAGTTACTAAGCAGCGTATTTTAGCACTTCCTAATTTTAACAAGGTTTTTTGAGT
Organism: Cupressus sempervirens; assembly: GCA_028749045.1. Lineage (NCBI taxonomy): Eukaryota > Viridiplantae > Streptophyta > Pinopsida > Cupressales > Cupressaceae > Cupressus > Cupressus sempervirens. Next base: position 81,306,209 of record CM053784.1, read on the forward strand.
AGATTGTGATGCTAGTGGTACTGCAATAGGAACTATTAGAAGCCAATAAGATAGACCTGTTATGAGCATTATAAAAGTGGAGAGACTATCTTCTTTCTAAGGAGTTTGTTTTGTATACTAATCATCAAGCTTCATAATATTTGAATAGTCAAGGAAAACTAAGCCAAATACATTTGAAGTGTATTGAGTTTTTGCAAAGTTATACATTGTTTTGAAACACATGAGTGGGAAGTCTAATAGAGTTTTAGATGCTCTTAGTAGAAGACAATGTTTGCTGACAGAAATGCAGATAGAGGTGGTTGGGTTCAAGAAACTCAATACTTTGTATCTATATGATCATGATTTTGGTAAAGTGTGAAAGGCTTGTACAGAACTTGCTACACTTGACAAGAAAAAGCGGTTATATTTCATGATCTAAGATAGTATGTTTTTCAAAGGAAGCCAATTGTGCATTCCTAGAAGTTCAATGAGAGAGAATATCATCAAGGAGAAGCATAGTAAAGTATTGGTTAGACATTTTGGTGGAGATAAAACTATAGCTTTCATTTCTGAGAATTATTACTAGCCATAGTTAAAGCAAGATGTGAACAAGTTTGTACAAAGTTGTAGAGTATGTTAGATGGTGAAAGAAGTGAAGAAAAATATAGGGTTGTATCAGCCATTACCTATACTAAAGAATCCATGGGTGGATGCTAGCATGGATTTTGTTCTTAGATTACCAAGGTCACAATGAGGGCATAATTATATTTTTTTGGTGGTTGACAAGTTTTCAAAGATGGCACATTTTATTCTTGCAAAAAGACTAGTGATGTTGTTGATGTAGCAGAGTTGTTTTTTAGAGAAGTGGTGAGACTACATGGTTTGCCAAAGAGTATAATTTTAGATTGAGATACCAATTTTTTTGGGTATTTCTGGCATACATTGTGGAAGAAATTAAAGATAGAGTTGAAGTTTAGTTCATCACATCATCCACAGACTAATGGATGGATAGAAGTTGTGAATTCTAGTTTGGGAAACTTGTTAAGATGTTTAGTTGGAGACAAGCCAAAAGGTTGGGATATGATTTTACCATAGGTAGAATTTGCATATAATAATTTGGTCAATAGGAGTACTAGTAAATCACCATTCTAGATTGTATAAGGGAGTAGTCCCAGAAATTCTTCTAAATTACAATAGCTGGATAAAGGAGAGATAAGTAGTGCTGAAGTAGAAGAATTTGCTAAACATTTGAACAACATCCATGAGGATGTGAGGAAGCACATCATGAGGATGAATACATAGTATAAAGCTAAGGAAAATGTGAAAAGGATTTATAAGGAATTTTATATTGAAGAAGAAGTCATATTTCATTTGAGAAAGAAGCATTTTCTAGTGGGCACATATAATAAGATAAAGATGAAGAAGTTTGGACCATGCAACATAGTGAAAAGGCATAATTCTAGAAATTCTTATGAAATGGAGTTGCCTGTTGAATTGAATATTTCACTAGTATTTAATATTCTAGATTTGATAGAGTATTATGAAGGAGGTGATGGAGATGAAGTTGTAGAAGCGTAGTGGAGTATTCTAGCAGCTAGTTTGGCTACATAGGAGATTAAGGAGATACTAGATAGTCGTGTTGGTAAAAGTACAAGGAACATAACTTATGAGGAATTCCTGGTCAAATGGAAAGGGAGGCCAATAGAGGATTCATCATGGCTAGCAAGGGAGGAGGTTAACCATCTTGGTTTTCCTTTGAATACTTGAGACATGACGGAGTCACTTCTCAAATTATCTCAAGTGTCTAAAGCAAGAGCATCCTAGGTGTAAGAGAAATCTTACATCACCCAAAAATATTTTATTTTCAGTCTTTTCTATTTTAATAAGGACTAGTAGATAGGGTGGTTACTATTTATGGGAACTTTCTATTTTTAATAAGTTTGTCATATGATCTCAGAATGTTCTTATTTTCTACATGAATGTTCATTTTGGAATTATAAGCCTACTATAAAAATCTCATTGCTCTAGCTTAAGTATTGGAGAAGTTATTGCGGATTTTAGATGGAAAAATTTGTAGAAAAATATTTAGGCTCACTTTTGGAGACCTTAGAGTACCCAATTGAGGTCTAAAAACTTGATAGAAGGGTGCTTGCGCAAATCCAAGCTTGTAGTTTAGGAGTTGGCTTTTTTTTTTATATGGTTATAATAGCCAATTGGAGAAACGATTTGTTAGTTATGGCCTTTCAAAGTTAAGATACCTGAAATATCTAAAGTAATTGTCAAAGATGTATTTGGATGACTCTATATGTATTGTTACAATTTTTCAGCCCTAGGTATTAAGTTTTAATGTCTAGAACCTTCCCGGGTAGCATAAAATTGCCTATTTAAGAAAGGTCTGAACATTGTCTATGACAGCTCTAGGTGGTAGTTCATAGCTTAGTCTTGCAAATAACTATAATAAAGGCACACATGTGGGTTAGCATATTGCACTTATGAATTCTATAATTCTGCATTTGTGGCACAAATAAGAAGTCCATTTTTTTTTTTGCATTTGTTGTTGTTTCTTTGTTTCTATTATGTCTTTGTGGTATTAAGGGGAGCACCCTTCATCAAAACTTCTATGTAAAATTTTTTTGGGTTGAAATAATCATAATTTTTCTTATAAGAGATAAATATGGAGTCATATTACTAATTCCTATGCAATATATGCAACCAATCAAATTGAGGGAAGCATTAGGTGGCAATAAGGATCAACCACATTCATTGATTCTTACCTAATGCATCACCACTAATGTTTATTTAAGAAAGGAAAACCCTAAATGGTTATGAATGTGCAAGGATATGAATGCTAAGAGTTAAGAAGGCATGTATGGTGGTTTAGATGGCTATGACAAAGTTATACATTGCAGAATTAGTTTGAGAAGAATAGAGTCAAGAAGTGAAAGGAAAAAGGAGACATATATGATCAAGAGGATCAACGATTAAATTGTAAGGAGGAGATCTGACATCAAGTGTCTAGGTGCTAACCAAAGCATCATGGTGTTGAGCCATTCTAATAGGTGATACAGAGAAAATCTCTTAACCAACTAGTCGTAACATGTTGTTGTAAATCTCTTAACCGCGTGCTTAATTTATCGTAGTTATAAATCCTCTAACAAGATGAGACCTAATAGTATTTATAAGCTTTCAATAGGGAAGACCTCTTACATGGTAGATCATATATTATGATCAAACACATTGTAGCCATAATTGGCCACACTTTACAACTGTAGTAGTGAAGAGTTTTAGGTGTCATCCCCACCTAGTTTTACCTTCTCATTGGAGGGTTTTTGGGTAACCAAATTTATTATGTTATGTGTTATTTACTTTATGATATGGATGTGGTGTATGTTAAGTTAGTTTAGTTTTTATGTTAAGTTATGAGATGGATGTTGGTGATATGTTTTGGAGGCAAATAATTTAAGTGTTGATTCACCCACCCCATCCCACCCCCACCCCCCCACCAACTTAGAATGTACTTTCAAATTGGTATTTCAAAAAATTGGTATCAAAGCTTTTTTTTTTAGAAAGGAAAGTTTTACAACTTTGGAGATAACACCTTGAAGATGGATCTCTACAAGCTGGAAAAGATTATTGAGAATGAGAAGAATGAAATATAGCTTTCCCTACATCAACTCAAGGAGGCAAGAAATGAATTGCAACATTCATTGAAAAGAATAAATGAATTGGCTATTCAGAAAAATGACACTCAATACCAAGAAGGAGACACGACTAGATTGTTTCAAGATGGAAACTCAAATGATTTTTATGCAACTATTATAGATCTAATGGAAAAGAATTGTTCCCTAACTAAAGAATTCATAAATCTCAAAAGAGAACAAGAAGTACAGTCAACATTGCTATGTGAGATGACTAAAATGAATAAGAAAGTTCAAGAAGATAGAGTCATGATTGAAGAAGACAAAAGAACACTGACTAACAAACTTGAAGAGAAGACATCAGATGTGTAAAAGCTTACTAACATGCAATTGGATATAATGAATCATTTGAACCATGTGTTGAATGGAAATGACATTGAGATCACAACCCTATAATCGTAGAATGATCTACTGCAAAATGAATTAAGAGAAAAGATGGAATTCATTGAAAGATTCAACAAACCAAGTGAAGCCATAAAATAATATGAGAAATTGATGGAATCACCAAGGCCTAATAATGATACTATTGGATTTGAATACACTAATACTAAGGAAGGAGAATCATCTAGAAGTGGTGAGAAAAGGAACAACAAAGATGAGAACTACAAACCCACTTGTCATAATTGTAGAAAATTGGGTCATACAACAAATGTTTGTAGGAGAAAGACTATCAACCATAACCTCAAGCAAAAATATAGAGGATATTACTACAACTAAAACAAATAAAGATATCATACAAATGAATGTAGGACCAAAATCATGAGTACTCAAAGATTTGGAGGATATTGTTACAATTGTCAGAAGTATGGACATAAGGCATATGATTGCAGATCTAAGACCAAGTGGACATCAAACAAATAAAAAAAGGTACACCAAAATGGAAACTCCTATGATTGGGATTACAACACAAGGTACAATTGTCACTATCGTCAAGAATATGGACATGTTACTAAAAATTACATAAGGACACATTTTAGAGGAAAATGCAATAGATAGTTGAGTGGAATTACATTCTTTAGTTATCTCAAGATTGATCATGTCAACAAAAACTATCCAACTAGGTCAACAATGCCGAGGAATGAATCCAATAAAGATAAAGAAAAGTTCAATATTGAGAAAGTGAAGGTGAAGATGAACAAGACATAAAAAAAGAAGGAATATTATAGTACGCCAAGTTCAAATGAGGTCACATCATCCAATGGATTAAGTGATCACATCACCCACAACTAGGCAATAAAAAGTATGCTTGGAACTGACATTTGAAAAGCTATATTATGTATCAATTCTAAATATCTAAGATCTGAAAAGAATAAATATGCATGAATCAAGATGCAATGAAGAAGTTAAAATTAAGAGTTATTATAGAGATTATTTTTTTTCTATGTTGTTTTTGAGCATTTAAGAAATTAAAGTCATTGTCGAGTGATGGAGAAAAGGCTAGTATGAGTCTAGCTCACTATGTTAGCCGAGAATGTTGAAAATCCTATGATAGATAAGCTTATAGATGTATAAGGACTACACATTTAATGATGGATTTGAAGGGTTATATAGTCAATTTTTGACTCATTTGCATATACAAAAGTTTGAAGAGAATGAAGAACATGAAAGTGATTGGAGAAAGGAGATTCTAGTATTTGCAAACTAGATCTAACTATTACTTGACACTATTCTATGGATTCAAGAGGTATTTAGCTTGTTTCAAGTTGCGCTATTTTGTTGATCGCAAACCCAAGGAAATTAAAATGGTATCTTGTTCTTCATCTACTATTAGGAAAGAGGGGAAGGAAGTTTTCAATGTTAAATAGATTAGTAATGATGTTAGGCAGCCCCTTTCCAAGCAATTTCTAATATTGCATACAAGGGAGATCTATCGGGTGCACTATTCATGATACCACCAAAGGTTCTCATGATTCAAGATGTGAGATGTTGCTATACTAGAAATTTGGAGAGATAGGAGCTTTGAGATTAGAGACATCCATAGTAAGCTATGTGACAATGGTGTTTCAAGGGAAGAGAATAAGATTATTGATCAAAAAGGGTTAATATGTGCCCTAGACTTTCCTTAGATGTTTAAAATAGAATGGATTTGAATTTTTCTAATTCATAAACATGACAACTATATTTGGTTAGAGGGTGGACCAATTAGTATTTCTAAAAGGATTGTGCATAGAGTAATAGGGTATCCTACACTTTACTAACTGAAGAGCATGCAAAGTGATGCAAAGGAGGTTATTGAGAAAAATGCAAGAGTCATTTGGATTAAGAAAGGGATGTCAATAGATACTATTTCAGCTCCCATTGTTTCCTTTGTAGTCAAAGTTGTTACCCATAAGTTTTTTCAATAAAGACAATTGGACAATATTTCATGTATGGAAGTGGACTTAGGTTACAAAATTGTGAAGAGAGGTCATTCTTGTGACCTTGCTGAGTTACAACTAGAATATTTATCAAAAAACTTGAAAGCCATTAGGAAGGCCAAAAGTGCATCTTGCAAATTTGGTTCTTTGATTGTTTGCATATTTTTCTATGTGCAAAACACATTCCCCACCTTTGGTAAAGTTTCTTGGAAGACCAACAGGTTAGTTACATAGTAGATTATAGAATTATTTGAGCAACTTGGAGATAATTTTGAGTCATTCGTGACTAGCTATTTTGAGGATTTTAAGACATCCATGAAACAAAGATTGAGGATTCATGTATCATTAGTGGAACAACATTACAATGATGTGTGTTTCCTAGTTGATGCAAATTATACATTTGTAAGAAAAAATACCTAGTGTCAGATGGTTAAAACCCTTGCCATATGAAATCAATGTGGATGAAGCCTCGATAGAAATTAGACCTTTATTAGCATAGGAAATTGACAAGCATGCAACATCCTTTGGAAATTATGATGAGGAAAAATCTAGAATAACAATAAATTTATAGTATGCCTCTGTTATAAGAAATAACAAAATAGTGAAGAAACTAAAAGAGAAGTTTGGTGAAGGTGATGAGGAAGTAGTAGAAGTAGAAGAAGATGAAGATGGTGATGAAGAAGAAGAAGAATAAGAAGGCAAAGCACTACTAGAACTTACACAAGGCCTAGGAGAAGATGAAAATTATGATGCAGAAGGTGTCAAGGGAGAAGAAGTTGAGGAAGCACCTAAGGTTGCTAAGAAAAAGAGGAAGGAAAAGGAATAAATAGTGGAGAAAACCAAGAAGACTATGAAGCAGTTAGAAAAAATCCTATTTTATCTTTTAACTAGGTCAACCACTAGGGTAGCCACTGCATAAGCTAAAGAAGTTGCAAAGCCTAAATGAAAAAGAGAAAGTGACACAATAGAGTTGAGCTAGCTTGCTCAAAAGACTTTCAAGAGATTAAGGAATAAATTTAATCCACATGAGGATTCAAATGAGGAGAAGACATAGTCTTATGACTTAAGTCAATTCAAAGTGGTAAGCCACAATCCCTCTTCTAACATTGATAACTTTTGTGAAAATATTAAGGTCAATGCAAATTTCTCAGGTTTTACACATGTTGATTTTGATAAGCTAGGAATTATAGAGAAAAATAATATAGAGGAGACCATATATGACATGATGGTAACTTTCAAGACCACTCTAGATATTTCCAACTCATTACTAGAGAGTTTATATAAAATAGTTGATCTAAAGTGGTAATTCAACTTACAAATTAAAAGAAAAATCAAGGAAACTACACTAGCCCAAGTGATGCCTGAATTGGATGAATAGATTATTGCTAAGAAAATGGAGAATCATAAAGGAAAATCTTCTACCAAATATAGAGCATTCCATATTTTGAAGAAGAACATAGAAGATGTGGTAACCAAAAGAACATCAATTTGGAAATCTATTTATGGGTCATCCACTAAATCTATAACTGAGAAAGGTGAACAAGAAGAACAAGAACCTGATAAGCATGAGGAAGAGAAAGATAAAGAGGTGAACCCAGTCAAGGAAGATAATGTGGAGGGAACTAAAGGAATAATAGAAGAGGCAATAGCTGAAGAAGAGCAATAAGATGTACATGATACACAAGTGTCGAGTGTCAGTCCCCACATGATGACCAAGAGAGTCAAAAAGACTCAATGAGCATCAAGGATGTTCCTGATAAAACATCATAGAATGTAAATCCTTTAACTAAAGATGATTTAAAGAAAATTTGACAAAATTCTACCAATGGAGCACTTTTATGATATAATATAATATTAGTGAGAGTGGATGAGATTCAACATGTAGAAGTTGCATCTACAAGGGAGAAGAAACAAGATATATCAAATGTGCCCCCACAAACTACAAAGATAAAGGAGAAGAAATCACAAGATTTACAAAGAGATCAAAGTATAAACCTGGAACAAAACTATGTGACAGCTAAGTCACCATCTGTAATTCCAATTGTTGTTATATAGATGAAAGAGGTAGAAGCACAACCTATAGATACATTAGTGCCAAGCCTAAATAGTTTAGTTTTATCAAATATAGTTATTTTTGAGAAGGATGGAACAAAAGTTCATAAGGGTCAGGAATAAATTCTTGTACATACTCTACCATCACAGGGTGAAGTCTAGAAGGAAGGAGACAAGAATAAAGAGTTGAAGATAACTACTGACCCTAAGGGGAAAATTGAAATACAAACTTTGGTTTACATTTCCAATTTCTACATCTCCTCTTAGCTTTCACACTCTTCAAAGGTCGAGTACACAAGCCACACCATTACAGATATCAAGGTCAAGTTCAAGCACACCAAAGAGTGTTGAAGTTACATCATTTGAGGATGTAAGCTTAGATGAGGTGATTGAGCTACCAAACTTTTATTTGAACACAATCATAATTAAATAAATGAGTATTCTTCAAGATGCTCTACAAAGGAAAAAGAGGGAAGAAATCATAAGGAGGGAGAATAAGAAAAAGCAAGTTTTGCATCAAATCAAAGACATGTTTTTTGATGCTTTCAGTCTCCTAGAAATGAATGAAGATAAGCCCATTATAGAGAACCTTGTCACCATTGTGCACAAGATAAAGGATGAAGACCTAGATTTTAATGTTAAATTATTAGAATGGTTAGAAAGAAAGTTTCATACAAAGGTTCTAGAGAAGATATCTAGTGCTATTGCACTAAGATAGATTGATCTTGTAACCAAAATGGAAAGTGTGAAAAAGGTGTTATAGAAAATTTTCTCTCTCTACACAAAGCTATGCAATTTTGATCTATTCACTAAGGAAAATCAATAGGCTATTGACTAGCTACAAAGAGATTTTCAACTCACAAGTAGTACATTAAAACTATCTCCTGGTAATAGTTAGATTCATTTTCAGAGGTTACTGATGACTCAGAGTAGGCTTGTTGAGTTGCAAGAAAAAGATGCCAATATAATATCTACTACAATTACTATCCAATCCATGTTAACACCTCACATGGAAGTGTTACAAAAGGAGCTAGCCTTTGTAGATACTTTGATGCAAAAATATTCTCAACTTTCTACTCATGAAGGATTAGTTGACCTAGCTGATAACCTTGAAATATAGATTCATTCATTAGATGCAGCATGTGATAGCTAGGATGCAATGTTGATGAGGACACAACCCAACAACAGAATAGACACAATAGAAAGGGGAATTATATTAACTGAGAAAATATGCCAGTACAAACAGTGCAGAGAAAATAAACTTCAAAACATGCCCTGCAGGCTTACAATAGCACAAATCTGGAGAATATTTCTCCTTTTAGCACCTCCTCTCAAGCTCCAATCCGAACTGCCTTTTACAATGCCAAAAATCTCCTTAAATAGACCCTGGAGGGTTAAGGACTAGGAGTACATTCTAGAAAGTGCTAGTAGGCATCCACCGACAAAATAGAAGGTTCCGGAAGCTGCGTTAGAAGTCGATGCAATTCTAGAAGAATCCAGAAACGGTAGCCGAACTTCCGGGAGGCATAACTTTTGAACCGTAGCTCCGATTGACGAACCGTTTACATTTTTGGAAAGCTCTCGAAGCGCTCTATAGCCCTATGGACCAGATTCGCTCGTCCCCCATTTTTCAACCCTTTTTGAGGTCATTTAATGCCCCAAACCTGACTTCGAAGCATTCTTAGGAGGTCTCCAAAACTCGAAAAACTGCAATAACTTTCAAACCGTGGGGCCTTTTGACCTGATTCTTTTTCTGGAATGCTCTAAATCTCAATCACATTCATCTGGCCAAGTCACACCTTCTAGGTCACCAAAATGATGGTCAAATTGCATGCTCCTATTTTTTCGGGATTTTCAAATGCATTGATAGTTGAACTATGAGAGTTGGAACCTTTATTTGAGCCAAATGGGTATCCAAAAATGTAAAGACATAAAATAGAAACTAAGTCTAAGTACATTTTTTGGGTGACACAGGATTGCCCTTATACCTCTGGATGCTCCTACATCAAATGTTGAAGATTATAATGGAGCTACACAAGCCATTCCTAGACAAGCACACTATAAGTGTACAACTGAAATGACATGAGTGTCAAAAAAGGGGGTTATAAAGTTTTGGTTAAGTTATGAGATGGATGTTGGTGATTATATGTTTTAGAGGCAAAAATTTTAAGTGTTGATTCATCCCCCCTCCTAAGAACTTACTTTCCCATTGGTATTTCCAAAAAAAATTGCATCATTCAATTCCTTATTAATATTCATTAATACATGTCAGGTATCCTTGGCATATCATCAATTTGATCCCCAACATTGTTGATTCCTTTAGTTTATAATCGTATCCTTATTCAATCAATTTGATAGCATTGACTATGCCTGTTGATGTTATTGTGATCAATCCTTTCAATCAATTTCAATCAATCTTGTGGCATTTACAATGTTCATTAAATGTCATATGTCATCAACCCTTGTCATGTGTCCTTGATAAGTCATCATTTCATGCCATTCATCTAGCATCATTTATTTCATTTAATCATTTTTTTGGTCCAATCCAATATCATCACATTTGATTTGAATTTTCATTGCAATCCTTCAATAGGGTTATCTTACATTTTTTTTCATCATCTTAGTTTACTCTACTACTTTTTAGTGTACACCTCTTACATCTTCTATGCATTTTTCTAAAAGATTTCTATGCACAATTCTTACAATTTGTCATAATTTTTCATATTGTGTCATAAATTTTCAATTTTACCTCTTTTTCATAGTGATTTCCAAATTTTACACATGATTATGACATCTTTCTCTTTTGCATTCTTTCTTTCCATTTCTTGCATTTGGCTTCAAAATCCTATAAATTGATCCATTATGCACTTGTTTTGGCTAACCACAATCCAAGTATTCTTACTATCATATCATCATCTTGGTTTCAATTGTCAGTGCATCTTGGCAATTGGAGCTACATCAACATCAAATATATGGAGAAGAAAGGATAACATTGGAGCATCATGTGAAGGGGGTGTTTTTCATATTTTTCATGTTTTATGCACCTTCATTTTGATGACTTCAATGGTAAATTAGATTGGTTTACATTTGTTTGAAAGTTTTTGGTTTCTTTAATTATGCAAATTTACATATTTTTTAGTCTCACACTTGGTGAACACGATCTGAACATGTAATACTAATGTTCTTTTCTCTTCTTTTGAGTGTAGGTGCAAGGAAAAAGCTTGGAGCATTATTGGAGTCTAACTTTGTTAGATATTTTCTTATTTTTGAAAACCTAAAATGAAGTTGACTACTGAACCTAAGGAGAACATGGTGTGGCATGTGTACTCAACCTCTGAAGAGTGTGATGGTTGAGAGGAGATGTAGAAACTAGAAATGTAACTAGAGTTTGCATTGCAATTTTCTCCTTAGGTTCAATAGTCAGATTAAACTCTTTAGTCTTGTCTCCTTCCTTCTAGACTTCACTCTATGATGGTGGATTAGGTACAAGAATTTATTCCACAAGAGAAACAAATGGATATTTCTTGAATTCTTATCTCTATCTATAACTAACATCATAAACCAGTTGTCCAAACATTGTATCTTAACTATATATACTAAAAACTTAATTCAAGATTTGTAAAACACCTTAAAACCATGTTTAGGGAATTTTCAACTTCACGCTTCAAGAAATTATTTTTGCACTCCAAATTATTTTCAAATTGCTCTTTAATTCACCCTAGACACTTTGCATGATCAAATGGTAGTCACAATTTTGTTCATGATCCTTACATCATTTCAAATTGCACTAAGCATTAAATGTGTATCTACCACAAATTCAAAAAATGTCTTTGGTTACTAGTAACATTGTTTTCTTTCTGAAATCTTCCTAAGAGCATATCTTTGCTTGTGCACTCAACTATAGCTTTCTTTCTATGTCTTTTACCTTCTATTAACTATGCAACTTCTAATCCTTTCTTTATCATTAGTTCTGACCAATTGATGCTATGTCTCTGCTACAACTTCTCAATTTAGATAGGATGAGTCACAAATAATTGTTGACTTCAATATCTCATTAGGTGCATTGAAATATTGTTCCTCCAAAACTATATAAGAAATTTCTAGATCCTTAGCTTTCATGAATTTTTCCTTGAATTCATCAACAACTTCATTGATTTCTTCCTTCTTACTATTATCACTACCATTTCCATTCATCCTATTATTTATGTTATTGTTCTTTTTGTTATTAGGATTCCTATTGAAGTTTCTTCTGTCCATTTTATAGTATCTTCTTGTGTGTCCAAAGTTATTACATAACTAACATATAGGTAAATTCCTTCTTTGATTGGTTCCATTCTGACTATCAAGTTCTCTGCAATTCCTTGCAATGTGTCTAGGTTTGTAACACACAAATTGTTTCTTTTCTCCATTAGATCTTCTCTATTATCTCCCTCTTTCATTACCTATAGGATTAATGTTCCTAAACATTCTACTATTTTCATTATTACCATCAAAATTAGTTTTCTTATAATCTACTACTTTGTGCCCATAACCATGACAATCACAAAAATAAAAATTAGTAATAGGTTTAAAAGACTTACCTATGCAATCTCTTTTCATATGACCAACCTCATTGCATATGAAACATCTACCTCTAAACTCATGTCTTACTTCCTTGGGTGGTTCATCTTCTTTAGGTTTATCAACTTTCTCTATTTTCTTAGGTTCATCATGTTTCACTGATAAATCAACTAATTCAATCTCTTTATTTACTTTAGTAGTTGTGTTTGATCCTACCTCACTCAGGTGAGATTCTTTAGGGATTCAACAACTAGATCTTGTTTTCTTCTAATTTCAGCTTTCTTGGCTAATTTCTCACCAATATTATATCCAAGTGATATCTTATCATAAGGTCTCTGGTGAAATATCTATTCATCAATCCTCTCACTATTGGAATAAAGTTTCTGTAATTTTTTCTCGGCTTGTGTTAATTCTCCTTTCACAATTATTATCACCAAACTTTGCACCCTTTCCTAAAATTTGTCCTAAACGAAACCTTGTGCAACATGGAAATAATCTCCAGGCTTTGGGACTTGAACTCTGAGTTTGAGTCTCCAAATAAGTTCAACTTCCTTACAATCAGGATGCACTAACTTTTACTTTGAAGGAAAGGGGAGAAAGAGATGTAGGAAAGTAAATTGTTGAAAGTAGTGATGCACCTAATTGAAATAGTTACAAATCTACCCTTATATGCACGACATATTAATGAAAATCCAAAAACAAATTTTTTAAATCTATTCTATCTTTTAAGAAACCACATGCAAGTCTAAGATTGAACAAATGTTGAAGGAAAAGATATTTTAAAATACAAAAATCATCAACAAATCAAACACTATATATAAATATAAGGAAGAAAAAGAGAGATGTTCAAAGGGAGGAAAGATACTTCCAAAAACCAATGAATGGTAAGAAAGGGTGAGAAAATATCTATCTCATTAATGGAAGGCAAAGAATACAATTACAAAGCATAAGAATACTGCAAATAGGCATTATCAAAATAGGGGAAAACCCTTAAAAAATATTTACAACTACCTTTTATAGAGTTTAGGCATAATGTAGACACCTAAATTTGATTACACTATTTTAGTAATCCTATTTAGTTATCTAAAAAGGCATCATTAATTAAATTTCTATTTAATTAATCCTTTGTCATCCCCTAGTTTATTAATTTAATTAATCATCTATAGTCCTAGTTGATAAATCAAATAACCTATCATTTATCAATTAAATCCTATTCTTCTATCTAATTCCAAAAATCCCCATTTATTAAATAAATCTATTTGATAGATAAAATCCTCAAATCCAAAAACCCCTAACTTATCCCTAATCCTTCATTTTGCCTAATCCACCCCATCCACCCATGCTAACCTAGCTTAGCCACTAACTCACCCACCCTCATTAATGTCATCCACTTGCACATCTCTAACATCCTTAATCTAATCCTAAACCCAAGCCTAATCCACCCCCTAATGTTGTCACATTCCCTAAACAAGTTTAAGACTTTCCTAAACCAAACCAAAGTCTCCCCTCAAAAATCCCAACCACCAAGTCATGAGTGCTCTTACAAACCATAAAAGACTCTTACAAGCCCACTTATGACTCTTACATTCATCTTCCACACTCTTCCCTCTTCCACACTCATTCCTCTTACATCTCTCTTACATACTCAACCCCACTCATCATGCCTTTAACCAACCCTTTACCCTACCCTCTCACACTCATCCTCCTTGTGACAAGTGTCACCTTCCCATTGGTGCTAAACAAGCACAATCCATGTGCTCCCCTTTGAGTGCATCTTAGCCCTCCTTAACCATCTCCCCATCTTTGCATCTAATCCCTCCATCCCTCTACCCCTTGGCCTATAAATTGAATCCCATCCCAAGCCATTTCATCAACAATCTTTGAGCTAAAGTTACCATGCTATTTTGAGAACCAAAGTCATCAATCTTAACCTTATAATGCCAAATTGAGAGCTCACAAGGCTACCAATTTTCCATTACCCATCTCCACCATTGAAGCAATTGGGCAAGCAATTGAGCATACATCCACATCAAAGGACACATCTACAAAATCAAGGAAGCATGGAGTGTTTTTCTCCTTTGAGGTTTTCATTTCTTGTTTGCTTTCTTTGTCTAAGCATATATGTGAATTTAGTTTTAGTTTGTGAATGTTTCTCTTATTGTTAATGTTCTTAGCACACTAAAATCTAGTTCTACACATAACTCTTATATTACATTGATTTCAAAATAAACTACTAATTTGGAGTTGCAGAAGGCCAATAAATTTTGAATTAGAGGAAAACATGATCAGATGCACATCCCCATATAGAAAATCTAATCTTTTAAATGAAAATTTGATTTGAATAGATCGAAGCAGTAGCCATAACTAAATGGTTGGGTAGATGGATAACCTAGGTTGATGATGGAATGCCCTTTTCATTTACCAGGTATGGAGATCATTAATAGGTGGTTGCAACCAATCACAGGATCTGATTGCCATCACGAAAATGTTGTTTTCATGCTCCCAACCATGCCAAGTTAGACATGTCATTGATTCAATTGCATTCAATAATCAAAACTCTCCATTTGGCCCATTATCCTTGAAGTATCCTGCTATCTCAACTAGCTTTCTTTCTTTTTTAGGTTGACCTATGCCTATACTTGTTTGCGGCTTCCCAACTAATTTCCTTTATTAACTATTTGAACCTACGAAATCTCAATCTTCCATTGTTTTATAATTATCACTAGTTTGCAGCTCCTTATCATTCTAGCCTTTTGAATATTATGACCATGTTCTTTGTTGGTCTAATTTTTTACATATTAATTTATGTTAGAATCATGGTGAAAAAATTAGATGCCAGTTCTTTTGTTAGGTCCTAGGGTTTTAGGTTTTGGTCTCGTATTTTTCATATCTTTTAAAATCTATGTAAAACCTTAGGACTTGCCTTTTAAATCTTATTTTGGTACAAAAGTCTTAATAGCAACTGAGTTTTCTTTCCCACCTACATCAAGTTCATTGTTGGGTCCTTTCAAAAAATCTTATCCTGCCATTGGAGCTTGTTAGAATCAACGGATGTCAAGTACTTGCTGTAAAAAGTTGCGAGGTTCTTTCCTATAGCAATGTAGTGACCATCAAAGAACTATGTTGTAATGTCCCCATTTTGGGACATTTACATATTTTCCCATTTTCATCCGTACCACTTCGATAATCTTCCCATCTCCCTTCTTCTCCAAAGTTGATTCAATATATATATATATAATTTTATTATAAGAGTCACGTCTTTTCATTATAATAATAATAATATAGTTATATTATATTTATATATTTATATTAATAAGTTTTTGATTAATTAATATAACTATATTAATTTTTTTTTTTATAAGATACAAGTATTAATTATGTTATATAACATTGTATGTTTATACTAACATATTCAAATATATGTTGTTATAAATATAATATCATATTGTATTATTGTTTATATTAATTCTTGTATTATTAATATATATATTATATTGATTAGTCTATTAATCAATTTATTATTTTTATCATTAGTTATTAATATTATATATATTCAAATGTGAATATATTATAATCTTCTTTGGTTTCATAATGTAATTATAATATTTATTATTATCTATTTATTATTATTTTAAATTATTATCATTATATAATATGTTATTCAGATATTCAGATATTCTTAAATTTGGGCTCACGACAAGTCTGCCCCTCTTGAATTTGCTTGTCCTCAAGCAATAATCATTTTCATATTTGTTTCACCTTATATAACAAAATTGACTACTAGATCCCATTCAAATTTTTACTTAGAAGATTATTTCATTCTATTCTAGAAAGATTCACACATGTAGTATGCATTTGAATGCAAAGTATACATATGAATGTATGGAGACACGAAGCATACACATTGATGCATGAAGACACGAAGTAGACATGATGTAGACACATCATACATAACCTTGATTAGATCCTAAAATTAATAATGCACAATGATTATACTTCTTCGTTAGGCTTATAATCCTACAACCACAAATTAAGCATCAGTATATACATATATAAACTTCAAAGAAATTTGAATGATATAAGTTAATCCAAGACAAATCCATGCTAAGCCCAAGAGCGGAACTTTGGCCCCCTTGGCCCCGGTGGCAGGTGTTAGGCATCCACACGGGGTGGTCTACTCAGTGGATTTCTTGTTTGACTAGAAAGGTTCTTGTGAAAAGGAGTCATTACTATCTTTCCCTTAACTAGCACTACAATAGGGTGTCCTAACCACTCTCCCTTGATTGCAGACTCCATAGGAAAGTTGATAGGGTGCCCTTACTATCTTCCCCTTAACTAGTACTACAATAGGGTGTTCTCCCCTAATTGCAGACTCCATAGGAAAGTGGTAGGATTTCCTTACTATCTTCCCCTTAACTAGTACTGCAATAGGGTATCATAGTAGATCTTTCCTAATTGTAGACTCCATAGGAAGGATAGATGCCCTTACAATCTTTCCCTTAACGAGTACTGCAATAAGGTGTCTTGACAGACCTCCCTTAATTGCAGACCCCATAGGAAAGTTAAATATGGCCTTTCCCTTAACTGATACTACAATAAGGTGTCTTGACAAACCTCCCTTAATTGCAGACCCCATTGGAAAGTTAAATATGGCCTTTCCCTTAACTGATACTACAATAAGGTGTCTTAACAGACCTCCCTTAATTGCAGACCCCATAGGAAAGTTAAATATGGCCTTTCCCTTAACTGATACTACAATAAGGTGTCTTAACAGACCTCCCTTAATTGCAGACCCCATAGGAAAGTTAAATATGGCCTTTCCCTTAACTGATACTACAATAAGGTGTCTTAACAGATCTCCCTTAATTGCAGACCCCATAGGAAAGTTAAATATGGCCTTTCCCTTAACTGATACTACAATAAGGTGTCTTAACAGACCTCCCTTAATTATAGATCCCATAGGAAAGTTAAATATGGCCTTTCCTCTTTGTTCATTGACTAAATGTTATTGATGTTCCCTTGATCATATCTCATCTCATTATTAGACTATGATATTCATATAGAATTATCCACAAATTTAATTGATTATATTAGACTTTCAATAATCCTTCATAATAATGATAATATTAAAAAAATTGATCCTATTCTTAATAAATCAAATAGATTGGAGATTTCTATGTTCCCTATATTGCATATACTCTAAACATAAACATTTAATATCCATTATGATTAGAAAATATACCGCTTTTATTAATAGTACAAATATTCCTATTGATAAAAAAATTATTAAATAAAACCACTTACCTTGCATTATTTACCTTTCATGCACTCCTCTCTATGGTCTTTATGTCTTATAAATTATCAACAAATAATAATGATACTCGATTTTTAATTACTAATAATTAAGTGCCAATTAATAAATAAGGAAAATATCAATACTTACCTTGATTATGTCACAAGTTATAAATGCACTTGGTATGTACGGCACAAATGATTTCCTTTAGGTGGGATCCACGTGTCAAGCCCATGTGAAAGATTTAAGCTTCTTATTTACTCGATGAATTTTGAGGCCCAAACTTTGGGAGAAGACCATTATTCCGAAGTGCATATATTATGCTGTCTACTTATTCCATTGCTTTCTTATATTATACATTGCCCAAGCATACTCCTCATTTGTTGAATGTCTTCCACTTTTAAACTGCATATAACCGTATGCCTTGAGTCCATACATGTATCTGTCGTTGATCCTTTGATTTTTTTGCCATCTACTTTCCCTCCCCGTACTTTTGAAGATTGAAATATCTACCCATGTCCATCCTCATCCTCATATCAGTCACCGGTGCTTATTTGGTTACTATTTGTATCACCAATAAAGAGAGTTTAATGAAATATGAATAGCCTTTTTATATACACACGTTGTGATTTGGTGATTCGATGCTGGATCTGCACTTTACGTGGCCTTATTGGTGAGGATTATATAATTTACTGACCATTCCTTGTATTGTTTTGTTTTGCAACAATTGACCACCTTTCTCTAATTCCACGTGATACCCCTTGTATTAGAAATCAGATCTTTAATCCATCTTATAGAAGAGTTAGTTCCAATTGCCTAAGCTTTATGTCTGGTAACTATTTTCCCTGGGAGTATATGTTAAACCAGAAATGGATGGTTGTAGATCCCACTTTATCCAATTGGAGCATCATCTCAGGGTGCACATAATCACACAGCGTGAATGGGAAAATTGATGGGAGATTGAGACTAGTGTCCTTTCTGAAGCATTTCCCTTCCTATTGATACCTTTTCTCGTGGAATTATACATTTAAATATGGTTCAAAAATCATAGTTCACACCATAACATATGAAGATTTTGCATCTAAAACCTTCTCAAACCCGTAATAACCAAGTTGTCTGAGGCCAAAATTTAATTATAATCCATTGTAAAACACTTTTGGGCATGAAAAATTTAGTTTTTTGACTTGGATGTTGGTACCGGTTAAGTACCTATCTCATCCCAGGCAGAAGAATAGCAAAATCATACCAAATGTTCAAAAGACTAATGTGAGATAATGCCAAGTGTCATGACCCTGTAAGTGGTGTTTGGATCCCCAAATGATCTCCAACATTCTGCGATTGTAGAGAAGTTGAGCAGGATCTTGTGAAATGGGTAGTCGAATTGGATCATATGCAAACTCTTGATTTATTGCATCCACCTAGTTTCCTGCCCCATTACCGTCCAAAGTTTAGCGATATGATTTATGGGATTGTTTACATTGGGTTTAGGGAAAATGAACAAGAAATATATGTTCACATCTCTAGAAACAACAATAATGGGACATTCACTTCAAACCCCAAAAACAATATTAAGAGAAAACTTGATTTACGCAAACATTCACAATGATCATCCAACAGCTTCCATTTTCACAGGATCTATCACAAAGCACCCACAACATTCATAGATAAATTCTATAATACCAATTTGAAATAGTAAATGCCATGCAAGATATAATGTGTTTTATAATCTTCTATCTGATACGTTTCCTTTCATGAATGATGATTTTCTTCATTGCTATTGTTTCACAGGCTGGCAGGATTTATGCTCTGATATCAATTGTAATGTCCCCATTTTGGGACATTTACATATTTTCCCATTTTCATCCGTACCACTTTGATAATCTTCTCATCTCCCTTCTTCTCCAAAGTTGATTCAATATATATAATTTTATTATAAGAGTCACATCTTTTCATTATAATAATAATAATATAGTTATATTATATTTATATATTTATATTAATAAGTTTTTGATTAATTAATATAACTATATTAATTTATATTTTTTATAAGATACAAGTATTAATTATGTTATATAACATTGTATGTTTATACTAACATATTCAAATATATGTTGTTATAAATATAATATCATATTGTATTATTGTTTATATTAATTCTTGTATTATTAACATATATTATATTGATTAGTCTATTAATCAATTTATTATTTTTATTATTAGTTATTATTATTATATATATTCAAATGTGAATACATTATAATCTTCTTTGGTTTCATAATGTAATTATAATATTTATTGTTATCTATTTATTATTATTTTTAATTATTATCATTATATAATATGTTATTCAGATATTCATATATTCTTAAATTTGGGCTCATGACATATGTCCTGGTGTAGAAAAGTGAAGTCCGGCACCAAAAAAACTATATTAATATGAAGACATTATCGTCACGTGCTATCTCCTAGGATTTTTAGTATCAGAAAGGATGCACGAGGAGGAATTTTCAAATGGTGTCACCGAAATTAAAGTTTCTCTGGTAACTCACTATGTCACTATCAAAAAATTTATACGACCTATTCGTAGCGAGGTAGCGACTAGTCAAAAGGTTGTGATGTAATGGAAATTTTAAAGGAGATGGGCCTTGAACAAGTGATTCATCATAAATGAGTTGTGTAGATTAAATGACATGGTGGCATCCTACTTAGCATTTATAGGCCAGAAGTTTTGAATCCATCGAAGCTCGCCATGTCGCTACTGGGAAGTTTGTGGTTTTCACTAGTAGTAAGGTAGCAATATGCCTAAAAATGAAAAACATGGTAGAGTCAAGGAAAAATGATGTCATTGCAAATTAAATAATATATATATGTGTGCCAGCATGTTAAGCCAACTCAATGATAGTAGTATCTTGGGCCTACTTTCCATGCATAGAACATGTAAATGATTCTAAACCATCAGATCAAGCATATATCGATGATACTGGCTAACTCACTATGAAAAGATGTGCGGAAGTTATGTATAGTGAGGTAGCGAGTGAGGGACCCACCATTATTCTCTTAAGGGTTGTACCAAATGTCTACCATAGGATCAAAGCAAAATAAATGGTTATCGCTTGCTCACTATAGAAAGGTGCTTGAAGGTTATGTATAGTGAGGTAGCAAGTTGATGACACATGTCCTCAGTCATGTGTGGGCCTAGTTTGAAATGCTAGCATTAGAGGAAAGGTACAAATGGAGTTATTTTATTGGGTTGACTACCAGCGTGTTAAGAGGAAGTGTGTGTCAGCCCAGTTTTCATTTCATAATCATTGATCTTGTCTTGATCAATAGTTGGCACTTACCCACAATTTTAAGATGCAAGAAATTTAAGGAATGCATGTAAGCAGTAACGAGACACATGGCCCCACTCTTAAGGATATAAAGTTCATTCCTTTTAGAATTAGAACCGCTTGATGTGGTGAAAATCTACAAATAAAATTTAAAGCTGATTGCAATTTGGAGGTAATAGTTACTAAGAGTTAAATATGGTGTAGAGCTCATTCCTATGATTTAAATGCTTGAATATAATCTGTGATCTCACCATTATTTGAACTATAGAATTGCAATAAATTAACAGAGCATAAAGAAGTTTCAGAGCTAGGGCACAAAATTTTTATCCAACAATCCGAAGAGTTGCCGCAGGAGTTATACAAAGAAGAAGTGCAAATTTAATGTTGTAGATGAAATTGCAATCAGATTTAGATATATTTTCATCTGATTTGACTTCTCCAGCAATTGTAAGGATGAATTGAATGTTTTTGGAGGTGGTTGAAGCAATTGGTTTTTTTTTGGCAACTGCACAATGTTGAATTTCATGGCAAGGCAAATGTGGCATGTTGAGATCAGATTTTTGAGGACTCAATACAGATTGTGATGATTTCTTGATATTCCTTCATGAGATATTTGCATATTTTAAGTGGGAATATATCAGATATTTTGGCATCATTTATGGTTTTCAAAGTACGGGTAGATGAGGAAGTTTAGTTTCAATAACTCCAGATTGAAGATTCTTTTAGTGGGACACATGTCAAATTTAGATTAGAAATCCAACAATATTTTCTCTCCTATATATCTTCCTTTTCTACTTATTGTAAGGGTTACAATTCTTTGAAGATTTTAGGTGGATTATGAGACCAGTTTGGTTCCAATTTCCTAAGTTTTTTGATAGTTGTGATACCAATTTTTCTTAGTATTCTCCTGTTATGAACAACATATTATATCTCTTTTGAAGCATTCCATATTATACAATCATTCTTGGTGTTCTCTTCTGAATTTTGATATATAGATGATGTATTATTTTCAATGAAATTAATGCAAAGAGTTTAACCTTCTTAGTTTCATTCTGATTCTCATCTCCTGCTTGTGTTACTTGTAATGTTCTATGCTTAAGAACTAAGGTCTTGAACTCAATTGCAACCCCTTAAGGTTGTATATCAAGATGAATTTGCTATTGGAACAAAGAAGTCAAGTAAATGCTTATTTATACTGATAGGGTTGTAGGTTACACCAGAAGGATTTTACAATAAGTATGAGAGTTGTTATGAAGATTGATGTCTATTTGCAAGTCAAATAGATAGATCACATGCCTAAATATATGAGTATAATTTAGATATCCATCTACATGTTAAGGTTTAGTTGATGCCCAATGGATAAGGGACTGGTCAGCTTGAGGGTTGCATGTTCTCTATTGTTGCATACCTGGGTTATGCTGAGATACAAATCTTAATCAAATATCTTTCCTTTGTGTTTAAGAATTAAAAGAGTTTTCCCTTACTTAGTTTATCAAGTTCATGTGCTCTGTTAAGTAGCTACTTCATCCATGGATGCTTGCATAAACATAGAAGATTAAGGGATTTTATCTATTTTCCAAATTTAGTTGTATGCCTTTACATTGGCATCATATAAGGAGTCTGAGGTCCACCCACCTAGGTCTAACAAAGCCTAAAGAAGAAGAAGGATTTATCCTTATAGTTGGCCCAAGACTGCAGTGAAGTGCATCCATCATAGGATTTTGCTAACCTTAGATGTATTGGTTTGGTTTCTTTGTTATTTCTAAAACTATTAAATCAGGAGCCAACCAAATGGCTACTCTATTGGGGAATTACACTTAGCATTGTAATAAATAGTGAATTATTAGAGATCTATGTCCCCTTGGATAGAGTTGCAGATATTTCATGGCAAGATTCCTGGGGGTTTGAAAGTTATTTACATTCTTCTTGAGACTATTAAGTGAAGTAATTGTGATTATCCACTCAATTTTATTCCCATTCTAATAGGGTGGGTGGTGACTCAAATTGTTAACCAGTGTCAGTTTTTTGAAAATTGTTGTCCCAAATTATGGAAAATAAAAGAAATACAGGAGAAAATGTGAGGAAAAACATGAGAATCAAATTTCAAACTGATCTCCCTCCTAGAGGAGGATAGAATTAGGTTGTGAAGGGAAATCAAATGCAGAAAGGAAGCTATTCAAAAGAGGAACTAGTAGGGAAAGATAACATTCACTGTTCTACTATTGAAAAAGTGCCTTTCTCCAAAGGTCCAAGATCTCATCTAGTTTTGTCTGATGACGATTTCTATAATACCCCTAAAATGATATGCTAGGAAAAGGTTGTGCAACCACATACATTTGGTCTTGAGGATATGACTAGTAACAATCTTTTCTAGCGTAGCACAAACCTTTTCATGTCAGATTATTCCCCTGAAAAGGTCAGACCTAGACACTTAGAACCTAAAAGTTTTAATGATGAGAAAACATTTGGGTCTAAATTCACTATCCCTAATCCTGATAAGAATGAAATTTTGAAAGCACAGCTTCCTGAGTAAGAAGCTATAAATAGGAGATTTCAAAAGGAAAGGGAAGAAAAGATCATGAAGGCTTATGAAGAAAAGCAAGAATTACTTAGGCAAATTGATGTTGTAAAGAACAAAAATGAGATAGTAGCTAGTGCCTAGTGTAGACACCTAAAAACCTTTAGAAAATAAAGTATTTTTATTTTCTGAAAAAGTCCTGATGACATCATCATTTATTAATTAATTAATTATTTAATTAATTAATTAATTTTTATGCCATTAAATCCCTTTATCTTAATTAAAAATATTTAATTAAGGAATCCCTCCCAAAAATGTTTAAATCTTATTTAAACATTATTTCCTTATTTATTAATTATTTAATTAATAAATTGACCAAAAAACCCAAAATAAATAAAAAATTTATTTTTTGCCCAAAACTTGGCCAATTTCCTTAAGACCACTAACCTCTTCCAAAATCTTCTAATCCTTCTTTAATTTTGATTAAAGGCTAATCCCATCATTTCCTACCCCTAATCCCAACTCAAAATATTTAATTAAAATTAAATATTAATCCTCATGTTTATTAAAAAAGTTTTAATAAATATCTCCTCAACCCAAACCCTTGAAATAAATAAAACTTTATTTATTTCCTAAAAATCTAATTTATCCTCATCCTAAGAAGTTCTAGACTCTTCTAGAAAGTCTTCATCCTCATCCTAGGAAATTCTAGACTATTCTAGAAAGTCTTTATCCTCATCCAAAATCTAGACTCTTCTAGAAGATGTCTTTAAACCTAATCCTAATCCCCTCCTAACCTTGTCACATTCCCTAAACATGGGTTAAGACTTACTAACCCAAGCCAAAGTTAACAAATATCTCCTCCTTCACCCACCCTCATTAAATGCCATCCACTTGCCTATCCCTAAGCTAATCCTAAACCATCCTAATCCATCCTCTAATCATTTGCACAAGCATAAACAAGCTTAGAACCTTCCTAATCAAGCCCAAGTCAAAATTGCTCTCATCACCCTCAAAATATCTCAACCATAAAACTTTATGAAGTCCACTAGGTCATAAATGACTCTTACAAGCCCTTTTATTGCTCTTACAAGTCATTATGAGGGTCTTTATGAAGATTTTATCCCTTGAGCCTCCTTTGTTGACTCATCCTTCCCCTTTCCTCCATCCTCTCACCATGTGACATGTGTCACTCCTTGATTGGTTGTAAGGAAGCACAATCCATGTGCTCTCCTCTCATGCAATCTAACCCCTCCATGAGCTTTTTCCCATCCTTGCATCTTAGCCCTCAATCCCTCAAGCCTCTTGCCTATAAATTGGATCATTCCCCTTTGCAAAATAACACAATCCATGAAGTAAAGTTATAATGCTATTTTGAGAGCCAAATCCATACTAAAGCCATCTATCCACACTAAAAATCCACAATCATCCATTGAAGCCTTTGGAAGCATATTGAGCATACATCCTATCCATTTAGATAAAGCTACTCAACAAGAGAGCTTCTTATTGAGAGAGTCCATTAATGGCTCATATTCTCAATTGAGAGTTCATCTTAGTCTATCTTGAAGTTTATGAATTTTGTTTAGTTTGTAGAAGCTTTATTTAAATTTGGTTTCTATTAGCATACTAACATTGCTCATATACATTTTGGCACGCCTGGTGGGACCCCGCATGGGTCATCTTCATTAGCTTTTTTAGTCAAGTTTTGTATGTTATTTGCTGATTTTGGCTAATTTTTCTTGTTTTTGTGATTGGTAGGATTGTATAAATTGGTTTTGTAGGTCCACATGAGCATGAAAAAGACAAAGGAACTCATAATCTATCTCATAGTGTTTGCAGATTTTTCAAGCTTATAGGTGGACAAAGAACTTGAAATTCTTCTTCCTCTTCTTGTCTATATTCTTCTTATTCCATCTACTTCTTCTTCTTCTTCTTGTGGGAGATCTTGGCCATTTTTTTTAAGGAAGCAAAATCATACACACTTCTTTTTAGTGCTTAAAATGAACCCCCAAATCATACTTAAATCCATTGAAAAATAAAAAAATTGCAAAAAAGAAAAAATCTTTTAACAAGTGAAACTAAACCAATCTAATCATTTGCATCCTTGCAACATCAAGGTTTTAGATGCATTCATGCAAAGTTAGGA
Source organism: Cupressus sempervirens (assembly GCA_028749045.1). NCBI lineage: Eukaryota > Viridiplantae > Streptophyta > Pinopsida > Cupressales > Cupressaceae > Cupressus > Cupressus sempervirens. The sequence continues at coordinate 81,332,141 of CM053784.1, forward strand.
ACACTTCATTTTTGGGAATTTAAAAAGAACTTCAAGTTTCCATTTCAAAAGGTTCAAAATCAACACTAAGTGCACACTAAAATCTAAATCAAACTCAAAGCATCAATCAAGGATAAAATGAACCTCATTTGCAAATATGTTAAAGTTCTTTTAAAAATCTCATGAAAACTAAGAGTCCTAAATGGTTGCCAAAATTGTCCTAAAAGCTTTGTTATTTGTTCCAAACAAATGTCTTGTTGCAAAATCTTGAATGTTTCTTAGGTTTTTTATGCATCAAAACAATCTAGGAATATCATTTTTGGGCTTAAAACATGCAAATTAGAACACAAAATCTTGAATGAAAAGCAAAGTCCAAAGAGTCATTTTCACTTTTGAGTCCAAAAACAATCTTGAATGATCTAAGGTTAAAACAAAGCACTTCAAAGTTTTTAAAACAACACACAAAATCTCAATCTTGAATGCTCAAAGGAAAAAACTTGAATGTTTAATCACTTGTCTTTGAATGCATGTTGCTAAAATCACTCTTGAGTGCCATGGATTAAAATCAAAGTTTGTTTTTTTATGAATGCATGATTAAAACAACAAATCCAATCTTGAATGCCATAGATCAAATAATCATCTTTTGGGGCATAAAAAGAATCTACATTCTAGAAATTTCTTAAATTATAAAAACCAAATAAAGATGCTTTAAGTGAGTTTTTAGTTGGACTCACCCTCTTTAATCACCCATCAATTTAGCCATTGGTTGCAATCTCAGCGCCATCTATGGGGATAGGTCCACCTAAGAGGGTGTTAAGTGCTCCACAAAGATCAAATTTCACTTACTTGTGTTTTTATTAGTTTTTCTAACTTAGAAAATTACTTGAATGTACACTAGGCTCGCTAACACTTCATTTGGACATTAAAATTGAACAAACTCTTGACGTGGAGGGCCTCTGGGTGCGCGCTTGGCAATCGAGTTTCACACATCTTTGTTTTGGGCTTAAAATAAACTCACACTCAATCTTGAATGCCTAAAAATCAATGAACATCGCATGGTTTTGATGCATTTTCAATGGCGCTCGCATTTCTTATGTTGACGATCTCTTGACTTTCATTATGCTAATGACACTGTCAAATTGGAATGAACATTGTATTCCATAATCACAAGTGTCTTCAATCATATCTTACAAAATTTAAATCATCAATTAGAATGAACGTGTGTCTTTTAAAGCCCAAAATCATGTATGTGGTCTTGTTTTACACTTTTTAGGAGGCCTGCTTGGGGATTTCATCACCCCTTGGGATGACCTCAACTCCAGCGTTCCAGCGAAGTATAAAGATCGGGAGGTGAATCCAAAGACACCTTTCTTGGGATCAAAATTTTGTCACTCAGGCTAAGCCTCAAGGAACTTTATACCCTTGAGAAGTGAAAGAGGAGAAGTGGGTTACCGCTCCTCTCGGCTGTGTGACATCTTTTTGGTTTCATCTACAGATTTGGGCCTCACGTACCTTGCGTATATCGAGGACTCCCTAGCTAAACCAAATTTCATCCTTGTAGAAAGCTTCCTAGGATGTTGGTGTGTTTGACGTGCTTGCTCAAAACTTTTGTCTGCTTGTTTGTTCATAGCTTTTGAATGAATGTTTGCCAACTTTGGTCAAAATCCCAGAAAAGCAAAAATCTCCCAGCTCAAGGCATACTTAGCGTAGTCACTGCCTTATCAGAAAATCATCCAAGCTCCCCCGCTACAATCGAATCTATCTAGTTCTTTGCCTTAGAACAATCCCAAATCCAAAGTCCATCCAAATCATCCCCCCAGCTAGCTAGCAACCCAATCCAAAATCACCCAAGCCTTTAAAAGAGTTGTTGTCACTTTGCTAGATTTTGCTATCCAATCAATCCTACCAATCAACCAATCTCACCAAGGTTATCCCTTTGACAGAGCATTGTCTAGGGTAATCCAGCTTTGTCACTTGTATCCCTCATCACCTTGAGCTAAAGGTTGGGATCCACAAGTGGTCAATCTCGTGTCATGCCATAGGATCACTAGTCTATCCTTAAGTTGACACAGCCACCACCAAATCCAGTGCATAGGAAAGCAAAACTCTCACCTTTTGACAGCATACCCTTGAAGTCTTCCACCCACAAGAAAGCCAAAAATCTCCAACCAATCCTCCTTAGGTTTGTCATACAGCTTTGACTCTCCTTAGGAAATCTTTCATCAACCAATCCAAAATCTGTGCTTAATCCAAATCCAACCATGAGCTTCCGTGTTCATCCATATGCAAGACCCCATCCCCATCAAACTCATCATCAAAGCATGAAGTACCAATCCTATCATGATGTGTTTGGTCGCATTGTCCTTGCTCCCGCCACCTCCTATTCCAATGATGATGAAAATCTTCTTGACTATGACGGGTATATTGAAAGCCTTAGAAACATTCCCCCAAGCATCTCCCAAAATCCAAGAGTTATTCCAAACTATCTAGTCATGCCATCTGATATTCCAGCTTCCCCTCCATCACCCCATCAACCAAGCTTCCAATCTTTCACCCCCATCACACTAGCTATTCCTATCAATCCACCTCCACCTTCAACACATGAGTCTCCAAGGAATCTCCTAGAGGAAATAAAAGAAAAATTGCCTCCAACAGTCGATAAGCCATGTCATCTAATCCAACCATGTGAAGTAGTCAGTGATGAAGCTTCCCCATCTATAATATCACCTCCATCTCCCATAACTATCATCCCCATACCATCCATAAAATTGCTTAAAATCCTTCCACTTCCCGCAAGCATCAAAATCCCACCACCTGTCAAATCCCTCCAAATCCTATCCACATCACCTCCAAGCATTTCCCAAATCTCTCGTAATGACCCTTATGCATCCATCTTCTACTCACCCATCTCCACTACTGAATCTCCCATCTATCCATCTACTGCCTTTGAAGAGTCCATCCCTTCACCTCCTATCGCACCATCCACTCCAAACCAATCCTATCAAGATTCTGCCCAAAAGCATGTTGACATCCCCCAAAGCATAAATGAAGATATCATCGTACCATGTCTTCCATCCATAGTGCAGTCACCATCTCCTCCATCTCCAAAACCTCAAGCCATATCTCCTCCACTACAAGATATCTTGTCATCCCACCAGCTACATCAAGATCCTATCCTTCCATCTCCCCCGCTCCATGCTTCCATCTTACCACCTATCCAAGCTATTCCACCATCTATAATCTACCCTCTTGGTTCACTTACATTCATCCACGGTGGCCCTCTCTCAGCAGAAGAATTAAGAACAGTATCTCCCCATTGCAATACACCTAATAAATCACTTCTACCATTTTCTGCAAGCAAAAAGTTTCCTCAGCTTGTTCAAATGCTCAATTGATGGCATTATCAAGGTCAAGGTTTAGGATCACAAGAGCAAGGAATCAGAGAGCCTATTATTGCACAAAAAAATCTAGGATTTCATGGTCTTGGATATGTATCCAAAGGCTCACCATCTAAAGGTGTTGGTGCACCACACCCCCAAACCAAGCCTATCTCCAAGCCCACCATGCCAGCCTCCCATCACTCCTTCAAGAAATCTTATGTCATCCCCCCTCCACCATCTTTGCAACCCTAAACAACCTACCATATCCCCCCTTCATCCGCTAAATCCATTTTGGGTCCCTATGTCCCAAAATCTACCATCCTCCATCCTCCTATTAGCCATCATAAAAATCCTATTCCATCCATTTCTATGCAAGATCAACAAAGGCACATATCAGGGCACATCATCCATCATCATCCCCCTACATGCTCTTTCATATCCTCTCCATCTCACAAAGCTTCTCCTAACCATCTTCCCAAAGCTTACCACAACAATGTGAATGCCAACTTCAAAATGCATAAAGCTAAAAATCCACATCCTAGGCAATCATATGTCTTTTCTAAAAGACATACTCCAAAAAGGCAAAATCCAATCAAAGAATGCGAAACAATGCAAAAGCCCATGAAAAGAAAATCCAAAACCATGTGGATCCCCAAGAAAAAACTTGAAACCCAATGCATAATGGCATCCACCATTGCTAATCCCCCATCTAGTGACTCATGTCCCCCATCTCCTAACTCCATCTTGGGTGCCTATATCCCCAAGCACACTTCCACAAATCCTCCATCACACTCGCATCTACCATCTATCCCCCATATGCTCTTTTCACACCCGTCCCAACATGTGCCAATGTTGCTCTTGCAAGCATCCCCATCTCATGCTCCTTTCCAGCATTTTCGTCCCTCCATCTCCTACCATCAATCCCATCTAATCCGATCTATTGCATAAATCACACATCCGGTGTACCAACAGCTAGCAACAAAATTGAACATTCCAATAGCCAGTGAACAATCCCAAAAAAGCCAAAATAGCTGAAGAAAGAAAAAATCATTCTAGCTAAGTCCAAAGTCAAAAAGTCAAAAAAGAAAAGAAAAATAAAGCGTCCACTGGTGAAAACTTGGCAATTCAAGCGCCTTGGACAAGTACCATGATGAAAACTTGGCAAACAAGCATCATGCGTAATCTAGCCATCCCCAGCTTAGCCTATCATCCTCATGCTTTTGGTCACATCTTTCCATCCAGCTCCATCTTCCAATCTATCCACCTATCCTCCATCCTCCAGCTACCATCTCACACCATCCACTAATCTTATGCAGCTTCAGCCAATCATCTTAGCTATCATCCATCTCCCTAGCCCCTTCAACTTTTTCCATCCTAGCTTCAATCCTATCACATCCATCATAAGACCTCCTTCCACATGTTATCTTCTGATTGGGGGCACTATATTCCTTGTAGATCTTGTCTTGTCCATCCTCCCTTGTCATTAGTATCTAGCTCTAAGCTATCCTCATGCAAACCCAATGTCATCTCTTTATATCCATCATAATCCTAGCTATCTACCATCCTATCCAGCCATCTCATCCTGCTCCTCTAGCTATCCTTGGTCACAAAATCTCTCATCATCATTGGATGCATCCTGCCAAATCCATATCTTTCGTTATCACCTCATCCTTAGCTTCTACCTCTTGCACCGAATTGAGCCATCTCGCTATCCTCTCATCCTGAGCTTTTTATCCATCTGTATCATACCTATCATTGGTCTGTTAGCTTGTACCATATCTTGATTAGCCTGCTTGTAAATATCTTGGTCTGTCAGCTTGTGCATCCTATTTAGCTTAGTACCATTGTATCTATCCAACTTTTGTGTTCATTCCTCCTTGATTAGCATCTTGCACACATCGCACAACCCTTGGTTAGCTATTCCAATGCATCCTTTAGCTAGATCTCCTATCACCAAAGTGCTATCCTTCTTAGTTTAGCTTGCTAGACGCATCACCCATCCAGATCCATCAGCTTAGGTGCTCTCCGATAGATCCTTGTAGGATATAGCTTTCCTCATGTCTGATCTTGGTCTGTTAGTACCTCGTCCTACCCATCTCGTTGGCAAACGGTTCTCTTTTGGATTTTCGCTCTCTTTTGATTTGGAATCTTCCCTTTTGGGTCTTGAAATATCTTTTCCAAGCAATCTTTTTGTTTCCTCCTCAAGGTTGCCACGATCTTCCATATCATGGTATGCTACGAATGGGGAAATCAGAGCATAAGGTCTTGATCATGTCTTTTGCTTGTTTTTTTTTTTTTCTTGTGGGTTACCCAGTGTCGTTTCCACACTACTTCCTCTGGGATTCATGTGTGATACTGGGGCAATCCTTGCGTCTTTGTTTTAAGTCAGTTTGTCAGTCCTCTAGATAGTTGGTGAAAAGGCCTTGATGTTCTTGGTAACCTTGGCAATTAACCAAAAGTCCTATAGCAAATCTAGTGCTCAACTACATGGTGGTACTTCTCTTTGAAGTATCCCCCCGCTCAAAAAGCTTCAATGGTTTTCCTTCATCTCCATTATCCCCCACCCATATCAAGCATCCATATCCAGCATCCATCTCTCCTACCCCAGCTTATGCATCAGTATCTCTTTGAATCACTCATCACTCTTAGCTTTAGGGATCCACAATCCTAGTCTTAGGGATCCACCAATCCAAATCAATCCACCAAGCCTCATCTTTCGAGATCCACAATCCTAGTCCTAGGGATCTCCGAAACCCATCTTCCACCAATCTGACTCTTTGAAATCTTGTTGCATCAGCTTTATAATCCCCTCATCCATCTCCCTATCCTAGATTCCTTTTTATAGCACTCCGCTCCTTCATCCTCCACCTTCCCTAAAGTCTTAAGCTTGCTTCATCTTGTGCATCTGATTCTCCTTTATCATTCTCCCATAGTGAGAGTTTGAGCTAATTCAGCCCCTTCTCTTTGCCAATCTGAGTCTCCTTGCTCATCCCAGATTCTTGTACTTTTCAAGAAGCCATCGAGCCTCGCTTTCTCTCCCCGCTGCCTTCTTGAGGGGGCATCTCACAGCCCATTCTCTCCTCTTCTGCTCTAGCCTTGGGGGCATCTTATTTTCTTATCTTTGATGCCATGCCACTTGTGGCATCACATCAAAGAGGGGCAAAATGTAGACACCTAAAAACCTTTAGAAAATAAAGTATTTTTATTTTCTGAAAAAGTCCTGATGACATCATCATTTATTAATTAATTAATTAATTTTTATGCCATTAAATCCCTTTATCTTAATTAAAAATATTTAATTAAGGAATCCCTCCCAAAAATGTTTAAATCTTATTTAAACATTATTTCCTTATTTATTAATTATTTAATTAATAAATTGACCAAAAAACCCAAAATAAATAAAAAATTTATTTTTTGCCCAAAACTTGGCCAATTTCCTTAAGACCACTAACCTCTTCCAAAATCTTCTAATCCTTCTTTAATTTCTATTAAAGGCTAATCCCATCATTTCCTACCCCTAATCCCAACTCAAAATATTTAATTAAAATTAAATATTAATCCTCATGTTTATTAAAAAAGTTTTAATAAATATCTCCTCAACCCAAACCCTTGAAATAAATAAAACTTTATTTATTTCCTAAAAATCTAATTTATCCTCATCCTAAGAAGTTCTAGATTCTTCTAGAAAGTCTTCATCCTCATCCTAGGAAATTCTAGACTATTCTAGAAAGTCTTTATCCTCATCCAAAATCTAGACTCTTCTAGAAGATGTCTTTAAACCTAATCCTAATCCCCTCCTAACCTTGTCACATTCCCTAAACATGGGTTAAGACTTACTAACCCAAGCCAAAGTTAACAAATATCTCCTCCTTCACCCACCCTCATTAAATGCCATCCACTTGCCTATCCCTAAGCTAATCCTAAACCATCCTAATCCATCCTCTAATCATTTGCACAAGCCTAAACAAGCTTAGAACCTTCCTAATCAAGCCCAAGTCGAAATTGCTCTCATCACCCTCAAAATATCTCAACTATAAAACTTTATGAAGTCCACTAGGTCATAAATGACTCTTACAAGCCCTTTTATTGCTCTTACAAGTCATTATGAGGGTCCTTATGAAGATTTTATCCCTTGAGCCTCCTTTGTTGACTCATCCTTCCCCTTTCCTCCATCCTCTCACCATGTGACATGTGTCACTCCTTGATTGGTTGTAAGGAAGCACAATCCATGTGCTCTCCTCTCATGCAATCTAAGCCCTCCATGAGCTTTTTCTCATCCTTGCATCTTAGCCCTCAATCCCTCAAGCCTCTTGCCTATAAATTGGATCATTCCCCTTTGCAAAATAACACAATCCATGAAGTAAAGTTATAATGCTATTTTGAGAGCCAAATCCATACTAAAGCCATCTATCCACACTAAAAATCCACAATCATCCATTGAAGCCTTTGGAAGCATATTGAGCATACATCCTATCCATTTAGATAAAGCTACTCAACAAGAGAGCTTCTTATTGAGAGAGTCCATTAATGGCTCATATTCTCAATTGAGAGTTCATCTTAGTCTATCTTGAAGTTTATGAATTTTGTTTAGTTTGTAGAAGCTTTATTTAAATTTGGTTTCTATTAGCATACTAACATTGCTCATATACACCTGGTAGCCTAAGATTTTGGGACAAGTTGAATAGCTTAAGAGGTAGGAGCAGAATTTGTTGGAAACTCAAAAAATGAATCTAGAGGGACCTATAATACAAAAAATTAGGAACTATGCTACTCTAGAAGTTGATAAAAATAGAGTTAAAAATGTGGAACCTATTGTAGGGGCTAAGGACAAAGGAAAACAAAAGGAGATTGGTATTAAGATCAATGAGCCAGTGAAGACAATTCAGATCCATGATTCTATGTCACTCTCTGATATTGAGTTGGGAAAGAGAAGGAAAGAAAGGGATGCTTTAGCCTAGATAGTGGAGATTGTAGAAAGTGAGGTTGATATAGCTGAGATGAACAATAAGATCAAATTCTTGGAGATTACCAAGAAGCAGTCGACAACTATGCCTAAAGATGATGATGGATCTAATGATGCAAATCAAAATACTACTATGGTACCTATTTCTTTCTTGTCTTCATCTTCACTAAAAGTAGATCTTAACAAATCTATTGGTGATGCTAGCACTAGTAATACTATGAATAATACTAAGAAAAATAGTGCTAATCACCCCAAGATTGATTTACAAAGAAGACTTGTTCAATTACAAGGCTATAGGAAAATATGTTTTGATGGAATCCCTAGTTTTCCAAATCCTATCCCACAAGAAATGAGGAAAAGATTGCCTAAGTTTGATGGAAATAATGCTATCTCTTGTGAAGACCATTTAAGGAGTTTTCTTGATATGATGAGTGATTATGAGGTTGAAGTTGAAGATGTTATTATGAAGTTGTTTGTGTAGTCATTAATTGAAGATGCTAGAGATTGGTTCAAGAGATTTCCTGAATTGTCTATTGTTGATTGGAAAGATATTGAGTATTGTTTCAAAGAGAAATATGGTGATATGGTGACAAGAAAAATTAGAGCTATATTTTGAGTGAATTCAATAATATCAAGAGGTTTCCTAATGAATCTGTTACTAAATTTAAGACTAGATTTCAAAAAAGGATGTACAAACTAATGCAAGTCATGCGAATTAATGACAAGGTATGTCTAATTACTTATCTAAATGCTTTTGATGGTAAAATGGCATACCAACTTAGGGATAAAGAGCCTAGGACCTTAAGAGATGCTTTCAAGATTGCCATTAATATAGAAAATAATTTGAGGATTTCAAGGAGATTAGAAAGTAAAAGAGATGATCCCAGGTTATTTGGGAATAAGGTAAATAGAAAGGAAGAAAATAAAGCCATAGGAGGAAAAAAGCATGAGCCTATTGAAATGAGTTAGATTCTAAATGCTATAAAAGGTTTGAATCTTCCTTAGATGAAGAATGATAGGAACCCCACTGATAATAGGGCCCCTTATCAATCAAATTTCAATAGACAAAATAGGCTACAAAATTTCCCTTAAAACACTACTTGGAAGGATGGTCAGCCTAATATCCCTCTTCCAAAGAACAAAAACAGTAGGGTGACCCCTGATCCTTTGTCAAAAAAATTTGTAAATTTGGTAGATGATCTTGAGTTTGTTACTAGACCTACATGGTGCTTTGCATGTCATTTGCCCCATTCTCCTAAATCTTGTGTAGTAGCACTATCATTCCTAGGAAATCAAGCTATAATAGAAAACTATCATGAGCAGGGAGAAAATAATGATGATGTAGGATGCAATATGTTTGAATCACATTATTCTAACTGTGAAGATAATGATAGGGATATGTATGACCAAAGATAGTTTTAGAATATCATACAATAGCAAGTATTTTCTAATGAAAGTGACCTGGAAGACTGTGTGTGTAACATGGTAAATGCAAAGGAAGAAGTAACACTAAGAAAACCTCCTAAGGAAGAGATTGAGTGAATTACTGTTAATATAATAGCTCAAGTTCAAACTAGAAACATGGCTTAGAGAGATGAAAGTAATAAGGTAGCTAGTATCTTCATAAAACGGACTAATCCTAAGAAGGGAAAAATTGTGAAACCTAAAGAGGCTCCTGCTATGAAGGTTGAAATTACTAATAGAAGGTGGGAACAAAAGAAAGGAGGAAATCCTAAAGATATGGAGTTTTCAAATAATGTCCCTAGAAAAGCAGATGATAAGGTATCAAAGATCATCACAAAACATGATAAGAATCATCAAAATGCTTTGAATATTTTGGATAAGCAAGATGAGAAAAGGAATGTGACTAATGATGAACCTCTTGGTTCTTCCATAGATATGCTTGTTGTTTTGTCTCAAATTACTGTTAAGGTTCCATTGTCTGAATTGTTAAGAATCCCTGAACACTTAAATAAAGCTATAGCATGGTTAGGAAATATTGATGTAAAGGTATGTCAGGATTGTAATGAAAATCATAGTTCCAAAGAAAGTAGTAAAGAAGAAGTAAAGGATAATGAAGTTGAAGGAGTTATCTCTCAAATTCCTCAACTGTTTTTGGATAATTCTGTAAATCAGTGTTTGGGAAATGTTGAACCATTTTTCTTGACAATTTTAGTAAATGGTAAAACATTAAAAAATTGCATGATTGATTCTGGTGCTTCCAACACTATGATGCCTTTTGAAATAATGAAGGAATTAGGCTTAAAGGTGGATACTACTCAAGGAAGATGTTGTGCTATGGATAAAAGAGAAGTGATAGTTATAGGCACTATAAACTCTTTGCCATATAGATTAACAACCTGCCCTGACAAAGAGCTTACTATGAGTGTATTAGTTTTTGATATTCCACCTCAATATGACATGTTGTTATCAAGAAAGTGGAGTGCTGCTATGGTGGGATTTTACAGTTTGATTTGTCATTTTCTACTTTCAATATTGAGGGAAATTTGATAAAAGTAAATAGGGAACCTAAGAGTATATACATGATAGAGGAAGATGACACATGACAAATTTTGTGGATACAGGCATTAATGCATTCAGAGCTAACATTTTGACTTTGAAGAAATCTAAGCATAAGTCTCAGTTAGAAGTGGAAGTTGACACAAAAATAGAAAAGGGTGACCTATGGACTATGTTTTTTGATGGTGCATGTTACAAAGATGGATCTAGTGTAGGCATTTTGTTGATATCTCCAGCAGGGGTAACATACAAATTTTCTTTTATTTTAAGTTTCCCTTCTACTAGCAATATAGTAGAGTATGAGGCTTTATTGTTAGGTCTTAGATTAGCTCATAAGCATGGGATAAAGTGTTTACATGTTGTAGGAGATTCTGAATTGGTGGTATCCCAAGTAAGAAATGCTTATGTGTCAAAGAATAAAAGATTGAAATAGTATAGAAATGCAATGTGGGACATGGTTGAATTTTTTGATGCATTTGGAATAATTTGGAAGGATAGGAAAAATAATAAAATGGTAGATTTACTAGCAAATATAGCAATAAAACCTGATGATATCACATTTGCTGGTGTGTCTAAAATTGAGATTCAAACTAGACCTTCTGTCCCTGATAATGTTCAGAATTGGCAAGTGTTTGAAGATGATAAGGACATTATAAAAAAATTTAATTGTGAGCATATGTTGTTAGGACAAGAAATTGATTGTGCAGCCTATATGGAAAATATACATAGAAAAGATACTATTTTTGGGCAAGAAGTTATGCAATTGAAGACAAATAAAATTACAAAGGGTCTGGTTGTTTTAGAAACCATTTTTGACAACCAAGATAGGTCACAAATGGACACTAATGGATATAGTGCTAAGGATTTAGAGGAGGTAAGCATGACAACTCAGGAAACACCTAAAAAGGTATATATTGGTAAGAAATTGCCTCCTAAAATTAGGAAAGTTTTAATAAACTTGCTAAAGAAATATAAACATGTGTTTGCATGGTCATATGATGATCTGAAGGCCTATAAGGAAAATCTTTTTCAACATGAAGTCCCTTTGAAACTAGATGCTAAGCCTTTCAGACAAAAAAAAAGGCTAATAAACCTAACCTTGACTTCCAAAATGTAAGAAGAATTGATCAAGTTAAGAGATGCTAGGATCATAAAGCCTATCAGACATTCTTCTTGGGTATTCAATTTAGTTCCTATCAGGAAGAAAAATGGAGACATAAGGTTATGTGTTGACTTCAGAAATCTCAATATATCTTCCTTAAAAGATGATTATGGATTGCCAAATATGGAAGCCATGTTGCAAAGGGTCACTGGTTCAGAGCTTATGTCAATGATGGATGGGTTTTTAGGTTATAATCAAGTAGTTGTTAAATAATCAGAATAGTTTAAAACTACTTTCACTACTCCACGGGGTACTTATGTTTATGTCAGGATGCCTTTTGGGCTTACTAATGTTGGGGATACTTTTCAAAGGGCTATGGATGTGGCTTTGTTTGATATTATTGACAAATTTTTGGCTGTGTATCAGGATGACCTTACTTCTTACTCCAAGGATGAAAATGATCATTACATGCACCTAGAAAAGGTATTTATCAAAGCCCTTAAATATGGAATATCTTTAAATCCAAGGAAATGTAACTTTGGTGTCATTGAAGGAAAATTGTTAGGACATCTAGTTGGGAAACATGGAGTAAGGATTGACCCTAAAAGGGTAGAAGCAATAGATAAGATTTAGAAGCCCAAGAGTGTTAAAGGCATTCAGTCATTCTTTGGATAGATCAATTTTCTTAGGAGATTTGTGGAAAATTTTGTAGAGAGTAGTAGGCCTATATCAAGAATGCTAAAGAAGGGATCTGAGATAAAATGGGATGGTGAACCTAGTATTGCATTTCAAAAAATTCAGCAAGTTATTAAAGATGCCCCTATTCTCAGAGCTCCAGATTATAAAAAACCAATCCATATTTTTTTTTTACCTCATTTCACACTATTGCTATAGTACTATTACAGAAAAATGAAGAAGGTTATGAGTAGCCTATTGCATTTTTTAGCAAGTCTTTGCAAGCAACAGAGCTTAAGTATGAAATCAATGAAAAATAGGCATATGCACTGGTGAAAGGAGTTAAGGCTCTTAGATGTTACTTGATGGGAGCTACTGTCATTTCTTTTGTTCTTAGTACTATTGTGAAGGACATCTTTTCACAACAAGAGGTATCTAGTAGGAGGTGTAGATGGATTAATAGGATACAAGAGTTTAACATTGATATTCAGATTACTAAATTAGTTAGGGGTCAAGGTTTGGCTAAGTTGATGATAGAAGCTAATCTAGAGGTAAACAAAATTAATCAACTTGATGATAGTTGCAAAGACAATCTTTGTGATATGGATATCTCTGACTGGTACAAAGGCATAATTTATTATTTGCAAAATATGAAATCTCCATCAGAGTTAACAGATAACTAGAAAAGATCCCTCAAGTTGCAGTCTATAAGGTATGTTATAGTACAAGGTCAATTATGGTGGAGGAATATGGAGGGGGTACTTTTGAAGTGTTTAGATAAAAATGAATCTAAAAGGTTAACAAAAGAAATGCATGAAGGTGTATGTGGTGGTCACTATGTGGCAAAAACTACTGGCCATAAAATCTTGAGAGCTGGTTTTTGGTGGCCTACACTCTTCAGAGATACTCATGAGTTCATAAAAGTTTGTGATGCTTGTCAAAGGTTTAGTGGAAAGTTAAAATTCTCTAGGAATTTTCCATTAAGACTAGTTGAAGTGTAGGCACCTTTTGAACAATGGGGAATTGATTTTATAGTTGAGATCACAAATAAATCTATTGGTGGTCATTCATTGATCTTAGTAGCCACTGATTATTTCACCAAGTGGGTTGAGGCAATCCCTACTAAGAATGCAACAAGTAAGGTGGTGATTAATTTTATTTTAAATAACATTGTGACCAGATTTGGATGCCCACAAAAGATTGTAACAGATAATGCTATGTGTTTTAGATCAGAGGAATATAAAAAAAATTTGCAAGAAATATGGCATTACAAAGTACACATCATCACCCTATCATCCTCAAGGGAATGGTCAAGCAGAATCAAGTAATAAGGGCATACTAAAGGTTATCAAAAGTATTATAGGGGAATACAAGAAGGCATGGGATTCAAAGTTTCCATTAGCTCTATGGGCTGATAGGGTTACTGTGAAAAAGGCCATTGGATGTGCCCCATTTGATTTGGTTTATGGTATGCAGGCCAGACTTCCACAAAATAACCTAAAGGAGATGAATAAGTTTGTTCAACTATATGAAGATGACATCATTGATGAAATGCAACTCAAAATGAATGATAAATTGCAACTATAAGAAGAAAGGAGGGAGTCTTCTATTAAAAATGCCAAGTTACAATCACAAATGAAGCATTTATATGAAAAAAGAGCCAGTGATAGGAAATTTGAAATAGGTGACATGGTATTGATGTGAAATGCTAGATTGGAAGATAAAGGAAAGCATGGTAAATTTGACCCAATCTGGCTTGGCCCATTTAATATTTGTGATAAAAATGGAGAAGGTTCATATTTTCTTAAGGATTTAACTAGAGGTATTCTTGAATTGCCAGTTCATGGACAATTCTTGAAAAGATACTTTTCTTGAAAGTATTTGTTTTCCATGAACAATAGTTTTAGGGTTCTTGGTTTTCTTGTACATTTTTTATATTTTGTAAATCCTTGTAAATAGTATATCTATATAGTTTAGTTTCTTGTTTCTTGTTTCTATGTGTTGCTCTGTGCTCTCTAAAAATTGTCATCCATGTACCAAGTATGTGGTATGCTCTCCCAAAGACTCTAAATTCTTGCATAGACTCAAGTAGTCTATCATCCCCAGACAGAGCCACTGTTGATCTAATTTTTTACATATTAATTTTTCTTAGAATCATGGTGAAAAAATTAGATGTGAGTTCTTTTGTTAGGTCCTAGCATTTTAGATTTTGGTCTCATATTTTTGATATCTTTTAAAATCTATGTAAAACCCTAGGTCTTTCCTTTTAAATCTTATTTTGGGGCAAAAGTCTTAACAACAACTGAGTTTTCTTTCTTTCCTATGTTGAGGTCATTGTTGAGTCCTTTTGAAAAATCTTATCCCACCATTGGATCTTTCATAGAATCAATGGATGTCACGTACTCGCTATAAAAAGTTGCGAGGTTCTTTCCTATAGCGATGTAGCGACCATTGGAGAACTATGTCCTAGTGCTAAAAAGTGAAGTTTAGTGCCAAAAAAATTGTATTAATATGAAGGCATTATGGTCACATGCTATCTCCTAGGATTTTCAGTGCCAGAAAAGACACACGAGGAGGAATTCACAAATGGTGTCACCGGAATTAAAGTTTCTCTGGCGACTCGCTATGTCGCTATCAAAAAATTTATACGACCTGCTAGTAGCAAGATAGCAACTAGTTAGAAGGTTGTGATGTAATGGAAATCTTAAAGGAGATGGGCCCCGAACAAGTGATTCATCAAAAATGAGTTGTGTAGATTAAATGACACAGTGGCACCCTACTTAGCATTTATAGGCTAGAAGTTTTGACTCTGCCAGAGCTCACAATGTCGCTACTGGGAAGTTTGTGATTTTTTCTAGTAGCAAGGTAGCGACATGCCTAAAAATGACAAACACAGTAAAGTCAAGGAAAAATGATGTCATTGGAAATTAAATAATATATATGTCTGATAGCATGTTAAGCCATCTCGGCGACAGTAGTATCTCAGACCTACTCCCCATGCAATGAACATGTAAATGATTCTAAATCGTCAGATCAAGCATATATCGATGATACTCGCTAACTTGCTATGGAAAGATGTACAAAATTTATGTATAGAGAGGTAGTGAGTGAAGGACCCACTATTGTTCTCTTAAGGGTTTATCAAATGTTTGCCACAGGATCAAAGAAAAATCAATGGTTATCGCTTGCTCGCTATAGAAAGCTGCTAGAAGGTTATGTATAGCGAGGTAGTGAGTTTATGACACATGGCCTTAGTCATCTGTGGGCCCAATTTGAAATGCCAACATTAGAGGAAAGGTACAAATGGATTTATTTTATTGGGTTGACTGCCAGCATGTTAAGAGGAAGTGTGGGTCAGCCCAGTTTTCATTTTGTAATCGTTGATCTTGTCTTGATCAATGGTTGGCGCATACCCACAATTTTAAGATGCAGGAAATTTAAGGAATGTGGGTAAGTGGTAATGAGACACATGGCCCCACTCTTAAGGATATAAATTTCTTTTCTTTTTGAATTAGAACCACTCAATGTGGTGAAAATCTACAGATAAAATTTAATGTTGATTGCAATTTGGAGGTAATGGTTACTGAGAGTTAAATATGGTGTAGAGCTCATTTTTGTAATTTAAATGCTCAAATATAATCTGTGATCTTACCATTATTTGAACTATAGAATTGCAAGAAATCAATAGAGCATAAAGAAGTTTTAGAGCTAGGGCACATAAATTTTATCCAGTGATTTGGAGAGTTGTAGCAGGAGCTATATAGAGAAGAAGTGCAAATTTAATGTTGCAGATGAAATTGCAATCAGATTTAGATATATTTTCATCTGATTTGACTTCTCCAATAATTGTAAGGATGAATTGAATGTTTTTGGAGGTGGTTGAAGAAATTTCTTTTTTTGGCAACTGCACAATGTTGAATTTCATGATAAGGCAAATGTGGCATGTTGAGATCAGATTTTTGGAGCCTTAGTATAGATTGTGATGATTTCTTGATATTCGTTCATGAGATATTTGCATATTTTAAGTGGGTATATATCAAATATTTTGACATCATTTATGGTTTTCAAAGTGCAGGTAGATGAGGAAGTTTAGTTTCAACTCTAGATTGAAGACTCTTTTAGTGGGACATATGTCAAATTCATATTAGAAACCCAGAAAGATTTTCTCTCCTATATATCTTCCTTTTCTGCTTATTGTAAGGGTTCCAATTCTTTGAAGATTTTAGGTGGATTGAGAAACTAGTTTGGTTCCAATTTCTTGAGTTTTCTCACAGTTGTGATACCAATTTTTCTTAGTATTCTCCTGTTATGAATAACATATTATATCTCTTTTGAAGCATTCCATATTATACAGTCATTCTTGGTGTTCTCTTCTAAATTTTGATATGCAGATGATGTATTATTTTCAATGAAATTAATGCAAAGAGTTTAACCTTCTTAGTTTCATTCTGATTCTCATCTCTTGCTTTTGTTACTTGCAATGTTTTATGCTTAAGAACTAAGGTCTTGAACTCAGTTGCAACCCCTTAAGGTTGTATATCAAGATGAATTTTTTGTTGGAACAAAGAAGCCACATAAATGCTTATTTATACTGATAGGGTTGCAAGTTACACCAGAAGGATTTTATAAGTACGAGAGTTGTTATGAAGACTAATGTCTGTTTGCAAGTCAAATAGATAGATCACATGCCTGAATATATGAGTATAATTTAGGTATCCATTTGCATGTTAAGGTTTAGTTGATGCCCAATGGATAAGGGACTATTCAGCTTAAGGGATACATGTTCTCTATTGTTGCATACCTAGGTTATGTTGAGATACAAATCTTAATCAAATATCTTTCCTTTGTGTTTAAGAATTAAAAGAGTTTTCCCTCACTTAGTTTATCAAGTTCATGTGCTCTGTTAAGTAGCTATTTCATCCATGGATGCTTGCATAAGCATAGAAGATTAAGGGATTTTATCTATTTTCTAGATTTAGTTGTATGCCTTTACACTGGTACCATATGAGGAGTCTGAGGTCCACCCACCTAGGTATAATAGAGCCTGAAGAAGAAGAAGGATTTATCCTTATAGTTGGATAATGTCTGCAGTCAAGTACATCCATCATAGGAATTTTCTAACCTTAGATGTATTGGTTTAATTTCTTGGTTATTTCTAAAACTATTAAATCAGGAGCCAACATGCTCAACATGAAACTAACCCATTTGCATCATCACCATAGTTAGGAATTCATCACTATTTAATGATGTAAGGCTACAAGATAGTCAATTTTCCCTTATTTCCCTTTCACAACCTTGATCTCATATTGGCATAAAATGCACCTAATATTGCAATCTTTGCAACTTAACTGCTAATGTTAACCATTTGCACTGTTGTGACTTAAATCTTAACCACAACTCAAACACTAGTGACCATGCAAAAACCATATTTTTTCCTATTTGATGCTCCATCACAATTTCACAACTATCTATCATAGCTAAAACTTTTTGATAAAGTGATATCAATTGAAGACTATTTGCATAATTGGAAAAATACTTACTCAAAATTGATCCTTGTGATGATGTGATGAAGAGGCTAAAATGCACTTGACCTACCAAGAGGTGTCTACTCATCACGCCTTCACAACCTAAAATTTGGGTTTATCATCTAGTCCTACAAAGCCGCAAACAATTCATTTCACATTATTTCCATTTTTACTCAGTGTTGACCTTGACTACGTGCAAATATGCGACCACCATTGAACTCGACTATTGTGGTTAGCCCATCGCACCATCGAAACTTGAACCTAAAAGTTAGCCTAACTAGTTGCAAAGTCATTCTGACCTTTATATTTAATTGCTTCACATCTTCATAGTTGCAAACTCTAACATGTCCTTTAGCCAAGTGATGTTGTGATAACCATTTACTGACCACTCCCTTCCATCGCAACTATGTAACATGAATGTGAATGCTATCACTAACCTTTGCAAGGGAGAAAACACTATTATCTAGACCACTTCATGGCTACTACAATGGTTAGTGATCATAATGGGGTAATGAAGTGACTAGTACAAACCTGCAAGATCGTAACTTGAAAATATATTAGAAGCAAAACCTTGTAATATGAAAAAATAAAACCCAAGGGTCTTAATATATAAGGGAAAGAACATATAACAAAATTTTTTTAGGTATCCCTATTAGGCTTGCATGGCAATTAATGAGTAATATAATGGACATAGACATGGTTGTCACCCTAGATATTCAAATTTTATGAAGGGGGTAAAAATGGTTAACGTTTCTAGCTGCTCAGAAGGGATGATTACCTTATAAGCATGGACTAGAGGCCTTAATAAATCCATTGGGCTATAGAGTCACAAAAAATGAACCCTACTTTGCCAAAAACCATAAAACTACAACCTCTGCAACTACAAAATTTTAAAACTCTACTATTTCATAGAGAAATAGCTTGTGCTCATGCACCTCTTGGAAAATTGAAAAACACCTAATATACTATGTACATAAATTTATACAGATGGAAGGTCAAACAAACCCATTGACTAGTTTGTTGAAGTAGTTTTCCTTCCTCACCAATTGGTTTTTTCTTCCAAGCATGTGGCCAGCTGAAAATAACAAAAAGCATGACAAGCATATTGCTACATGAAAAATCTATTTCCCAATGTTGAAGACAATGAAGCTCTCCAGCACTAGAACATTGTCAACTTGAGAAAAACATGCTTTCTCTTCCTTTTTTTCTTCTCCCTCACGCTCTAGAATGAGCATGACCAAGGGAAACTTGCATTATTGCAAAGCTAGATGCCTGATGGGGCAACCTCTTGATGGATTTAGGTCTAAGAAAACAACCTTGACCTCATCATTGTGCTCTGCAATGATCATATCCTACTAATTTAGAAGTGGCTCCTTCTCTTCTTGTGAAGAAATAATATCCATCTCTTCTTCATGTTGTTCATGAACCACTCCTTTGGGAGCTACTAGTATGGTGTGGATCTTCACTTTTTGTTGCAACTCATGGTTATCTAATGAAAGGTTAGGTTGTTTTATATCCATGGATGAATATAACATCTCTAGCTCATCCCAAAAGGTCTCTTCATCAAAATCCTCTTGCTCTATTGCATTAATATGCATAGGTTGAGGAACAACCTTATGCATAAATGCATGTTCCTCCTCAAGGATAGAGCTATCCTTAAGGCTCTCTTTTCCATCCTCTACATCATGGAGGACCATCTGCTACAAAAGATGATATTCTTCCTCAGTTTGTAGTAGATCCTCACTCAATTGTAAAGGCTCAAAATCCATGATTTTTTCTTCAAGAGAAGGAACAACCCTATTATCTTCTTCTTCCTCAACAAGGGAGGGAAGCTCCTCAAATAAGAGGATTGGATCCTCCTCCTTTTTCTCAATAACTACCTCCCCATTCTCCTTGAAAAGCTGCAACCTATGTTCCTTGTATGACTTATTAGATAGGCAAAAGGTCTTGAGTTCATAGAAATCAATCTCCCCCATCCACTATGATGTCCACATGTCACAACAGTCTATATGATGACTTGAATAAGAGAGAAAACCTTCTTCCTAGGTAGTTTTATCTATTGTGAAATCCCCTAAGGCTAGGGAGAAGCCCCATGTACACTAATGTGTTCCTCCATGAGGGCAAGGGTTTCCTCCTGATGTTTTTCTTCTTCAACCTCCTACCATGGCTCATATTCTTTAATTGGTGTTTGCTAATTTGTTGTCTCTAACATGGCCAAAGATATATTCACTTCTTTGTGAAAAAAGAAGGGTTATTAATCATATTGGGGCTCAACATCATTGACATGTGGAGGTTTCTGAATTGAAGGTTGAGGTTTAAGGCAGCTTGGGGGCAAAATCTTGGGAGGACTTCTTTGTCTAAAGCCAAAAAACCTCCTTTTGGGGGGCTCTTGCACTTTATCATTTTACATTTGGGAAAGCCTAAGCTCTACCTCCTCCTCACACTTTATCTATCTTAATTCTTCTTCCTACTAAAAATTGAGGAGGGCTTCCCAAGCCTTATTGAAAATATCAAATGGTTCAAACACCATGGTGCACACATGAGAATCATCTCCCACATTGCCATCTCATTCCAAAACTCCTTAATTCAAGAAGTCATAATGAGAATAACATAATAAAAAATCCTTCAATCTGTATTTGGGTATGGATTTTAAACATGGCTTAAATCCTTTCCAAGGTAAGTAAACATTAGCCCCAAACTATTTAAGCTATCAAAAAGCCCTCCTACCTTTGATCTAGGATCATTGTAGGGTTCTAAGGAAGACTAGGTAGGCTGATCATTTGTGGTGCAGGGGCACGATAAAAAAATCTATTAAAATGAAATTTTAAAGACTCCCTTGAATCCTTTTAAATCCTTAGGATTGGTTAGGAATGATGGCTACTCATTTTCACCCACTTGTGAGACCCGATTCCAAGTTTGGCACACTATAAGCCCTTGGTCAACTATGGTCAAAGTATCAAATAGCCTATAATTTTAGGATATATTAGTATTTAATTTTTTTACATGTTATCACCCATGTTGTATTGGTTAAAACCAACATTAGTGGTTAGGAGAAAAGGTTGCACTAAAATTACAAAAGTTGCTTAAAATTTGTCAAGCAACTTTTAGAAACTTTTTGCAAAAGTTGTATTTTGAATCCCCAACAATAATATCTATTTCAAAGTGTTTTTATAACCATTGGGAAGGCCTAAATGTACCTTTTATGTGGGTGGTAGGCATACAATGTGTAATTGTGCCTTGAATCAATAAAATATACTAAGTTTTCTATCAATTTTGATGTTGTAAAAAGTTGTACGAATGCTCTTTGACACACACGTATAGAACTCTAACATAGTTGGATATCTTGGTGAATAAAATTTCATTTTAACTTGAAATGAGTTTCTAATTCATTTTATAACTACATATATCCTCACATTATTGAGTACTACTCTAGTTTTGCTTCTATACCTAAGGTTTCATCTATTTTCTCTTATAACACAAGATTCCACCATGGGAATTCAATAGCCTTGGGTGGAATCCAAGTTATAAAAATTTATTATATTATTCTTTTGGTTTTGTGAAAAAAGAGGTAGACTGGAGAGAGAAACTCAATGCTCTAAGCATGCAAGATCCATGTGCATATTAGGAATCTGTAGCAAAATCTTCCATAACTCGAGACAAAGATGGTTCCAAGGCCTAGGATTTGATTTATGATTATGTCATGTGAGCTCCCTCATGTTCCAATTGTTTAACTTGATTTGTGATCAACATTTTTGGTACTTCCTTTGTTATGGGAGGCCCAATTGCCTAATTAGCCCAAGTGAGATTTCAATTCCTACTTGCAAAATTCCTAATTTTGGATCCCAGTGCCTTGGCATGTTGTATAAACCCCAAAAGGGTATCTAAATCTATGATTCATTAAATGGGTTGTGTGGATATTTTAATAGTTATATCAAGTTTTCAAGTTTGAAGGGCTACAAGTGTTACCTTAGATTTGTGAAGCAACTACTAAAGAAATATTGCATACTTTGAATATAATGCTTGATTCATGTTTCCTAAGACCTAAATAGACCATATTTGTTCTTTAGGGTTACCCCTAGTCCTTGTTTGTGTTTTGGGAGCCTAGTGTTAAAATGTGTCTTCTTAATGCCCTTAAGAGCAACTAGTGATTAGTTGTCTTGTGATAGGTTTTCCTTGTGATTGAGATTTCCTAGGACTAGTTTTGTGTTGTGATAACCTCATCCACCTTTTTTAACACTTGTGATAGATGTTTGGGGTATTTTGGCTTGAAAAGGCACCATTTGTACCATTTCTTCAATGAAGAGGATTGTAGGAACCCTATTTCTAAACCCACTATTGGTTACATTGTATCAAGTGGTATTAGAGCATGCATCCTTCTAAGGAAGATGAAGAAATCCCTACCAGGGTAAAAAATTCTAAATTAGCAAAAATAGTGAGAAAGCAAAGAGCAACCAATGTTTCTCTTGCAAAGAGGTTAAGAGAATTGGAAAGTAGGGTAGACAAGCAAAAAGAGCCACAATCTAATGATGAAGATCAGGATGTTGAGGCTGATAACCTTGAAGAAGAAGGTGATGTACCTACTAAACAAAGACCACTCTTAAATGCTCTCAAGTCCATGGAGAAAATAATGATAGAGGGGAATTTAGAATTGCCAACTTTCAATGGAAAAATGAATGTTAACATAGCATTGGATTGGATTGAATCCCTGACAAGTTTCTTTGAATGTGAAGACATTCCAGAGAAGAAAAGGGTAAAGATGGCTAAATCCAATTTAAAGGGAGCAACCCTAACTTGGTGAAACTTCATCGAGACTAAGAGGGTGAAGAAAGGAAAAAATATGATCTCATTATGGGATAATATGGTGGCATTGGTCAAAGATACTTATGTACTTGATAACTATGGAGTTCAACTTCACAGAAGGAAACAAAGCTTGAAGCAGAAGGACTTACATGTAAGCTCCTATACTAAAGAATTCTTAAAAATGTGCATAAAGACAAATGAAATAGAAGATGAAGAGGAGAAACTTTTTAGATATATGAATGGCTTGAACCTACCCATTCAAGAAGAGCTAAGTTTGCATACTCCTACTTCTGTAAACAAATGTTATCAATTGGAAATTAAGGTGGAAGAGAAAGCAAGATTAGAACAAAGACAAAGGTAATGACAATAAATCCTTCTAAGTAAAGAATAACTCTTGGAACAAAGGACCATATATAAATAGCAAGACTACTGATCAGAATTCAAAACACAAGGATCAGACTAAACCAAACTCTAGAGGAAACTATACAAGAGGCAAAACCTTCAATAGAGGAAGAGGATGTATAGGAAATGGCCCTATCAAATGCTTAAGTTGCAACCAATTGGGACATCATGCTAGTAGATGCCCTAAGAAAAGATATAACAATAACCAAGGTGAAAGGAGGGCACAATTGGTCCAAGAAGACTATTCAGAACTTGAGACTAAAGAAGGAGTAGCCCTAATGGTGAGACAGACTTTTTTGTAGGTTCCACATACTCAAGAGCCACCCTAAAGGAAGAGCTTTTTTAGGATGAGGATAAAATTTCAAGGAAAGGTATTTAATTTACTTGTTGATTCTAGCTCTATAGAGAGTCTATTTTCTAAAGAAATGGTGGAAAAATTAGGATTGAAGAAAATGCCACATCATTTTCCTTACAATGTATCATGGCTAACTAAGGGACAACAAACATTAGTTACTGAAAAAACCACAATAAAGTTTTCTCTTGGAGACTTTAAGGACAAATTCTTGTGTGACATAGTTTAAATGGATGATTTCCATCTCCTTTTAGGGATACCATGGAAATATGATGCAGATGCTACCTATATTGGTAGGAAAAAAACTTATACAATCATCAAAGGTGGAAAAACTTTCACCATGAAACCTTTACCTGATCAAAAATGAGAAAAAGAGAAGGAAACCAAAGGGATTGTGATAGGGGAAAAGGAAGTGATAAAAACCATTGATAAATTAGAAGAGGGAGGTTTCATACTAATTATGAAGCCTAAGGATGGTGAGAAATCTTATAAGAAGCCACCCATACTAATAGAAATCAAAGATTTTCTAGGAAAATATAATGATGTTATGGAAAGTGGCATGCCCTCTTCCTTCACTCCCCTTAGAGACATTACTCATCAAATTGATCTCATACCTGGTTTCTCATTGCAAAACAAGGTACCCTACAAGATGACTCCAAATTAGAATGCAAAGATTGTAAAACAAATCAAGGAAATTCTAGCCAAAGGTCTAATTCAAAAAACTCTGAGTCCTTGTGTAGTACCCTCTATCCTAGCACCTAAAAAGGATGGAACATGGAGGTTATGTTTTGATAGTAGAGCTATAAACAAAATCACTATTAGGTATAGGTTTCCTATGCCCAAGATTGAAGACCTACTTGATTAACTTCGCAACTCTTGTTATTTTTCAAAAATTGATTTGAAATTAGGATATCACCAAATAAGGATCAGACTTGGAGAAGAGTGGAAGACAACCTTTAAAATAACTGAAGGTCTCTTTGAGTTCCTTGTAATGTCATTTTTCCTAAGAAATGCTCCAAGTACATTCATAAAACTCATGAATGAAATTTTTATTGACTTTATTAGAAATTTTTTTGTTGTTTATCTTGCTTATATTCCCGTCTTTAGAAGTAGTAGGGAAGAACACTTGAACCATTTGGGGCAGGTCTTGAGAAGACTTCATGAGAACAACTTGATCATCAATTTGGAGAAATACACATTCATGCAGAGAGAACTCAACTTTTTGGGATTTTTTATATCTCAAGGAACTTTAAAGATGGATCCAAGAAAAGTGGAAGCAATTATAAATTGGCCACATCCTAAGATGATGTGAAATGTTTTCATGGTTTACAAACATTTTATAGAAATTTCATAAAGAACTTCAATCATATTTTTGCTCTCATGCTTGACACAATCAAAGGTGGGAAGAAAGAAATTTTTTTGTGGACAAATGAGGTAAAAAAAGTTGACATCATGTCAAGTTTTTTATTAGTGAAAACACTTATTTAGATTCTAGTTCAGACCAAGTAGTTCAGTGTTTGCCATGCATTCCAATTGAGACCGAGCAGTTTAGTGTTTGTCAAGATTTACACTTCTACCGAGTTAATAGCTTAAGTCAAGTGAAGCTAGTATTAACCAAGTTGAATGGAAAATAGTGTCTACTAAGTACAATTGTGGTAAATAAGGAATGCAGTTTATACTGAGTCACATAGTATCTACCAAGTCACCAGTCAATACCCAGTTCAAAACTACATTGAAGTGATTAGTATGGACCAAGATTCTACTTCTACCAAGTGCATGATGATGCTGAGTAATGGCAATAGACACCGTGTATCGAAACTTCACCAAGTTATTTTTTAGAACCTAAGTATCTACATTTGGATCAACTTTTTGGTATTGGTGTTAACTTGTGTAATGGCTGAATTTGTAGTTATGTGGATTGGATTGATATATATGTAATGTATTGTATCATATCCAAGTGTGTAGAGTAATGAGATGAGATAATGTGAATGGAATGTAAGCACATGAATGTGATTCAGCAGCAAAATAAAGTGTATTGTAAGGCTATATCAAGAGTAGTAGAGTTATATCTATCAAATAGAGGTGATCAATGCTTCAAGGATCTCAACTATTAATTTAGTTGTAATTCAGAGATCTTCTATTTCATCTTAACAGGTGAATCAGCTTCAAATCCTTTCACAAGGTTGACTGAATAGTCTTTTCTTAAATCTCTTTACCGAGTGCATATTTTGTATGTTTGTAAAACCTCTAACAAGGTGGACCTAGTAGTCCTAATTGCTCCTAATAGGGCAGATCATTAAAAGTGATCAATGTAAGCCTTAATAGGACAACTTTATGCTATAGTATTGAAGTTTTGTGGGTATTATCCCAACCCCAATTTTACTTTCTATTTGGAAGGTTTTTGGGTCACCAAATTTTGTGTTCAAAGTGTTTTATGCTTTTAGTTTCTCATGCATGCAGTAGATTCATTAATGATAATTGGATTATATTATGCTATTAAAGTCTAAATTTGTTAAAAGGTTTTGAGGTTATTGATTCACCCCTCCCCTCTCAATATCCTAGTTAGTCCTAAATATTTCCAAAAATTGATATCAGAGCATTGTGGTTCTCAGGATAAAGTTTGATAGCTTGATCAAAGATCAAGGACAATGGAGATATTTAGACTTGACAAAGCTATTGACAATGAAAAGTTAGATCTAGAGATGACCATAGCTCAACTCAAGAAAGAAAAAGAACATATTTCCCAATCTCTAAAAAGAAGGAACCTGCAAATTAGATGAATGACCACTAGTATGTTGAAGAAAAGATTCAAGATTTTCTCCCTTCAAGAAATTTAGATGACGAAAATAATGTAATCAAAGAACTCCTAGAAAAGAATGCTTCCCTATAAGAATAAGTAAGAAAATTGAAAAGAGAATGAGAAATCTAGTCAATAAGATTGTGTGAAATCTCTGAATAGAGAAATAAGGCAAAAGAAGACTTGGATGCAAGGAACAATCAAATTCAAAATCAATCCCTTCAGCAAGAAAATCTTGTTGATCAACTCTCCAATGCAAATGAAGAAATCATGAATATAAGATCTGAAAATGAAAGAATAAGGAATGATTTGAACTCTAAAAGACAAATCAATGAAAGGTTAAGGAATGACTTAAATTTTGAAAAGAACTCAATGAAAGAATAATGAAATCTCAAGCAGACATGGATCAACTAAATCAGCAAAATGAGTAGAATCTCTATAGGCAAAAGGGTAAGGTAGGAATTGGATACAAAGAAGAAGGTGAGTCCTCCAAACAAGGTGCACAAAAGAAAAAAAAAAACTACTACAATCACTTTGGTAAGATAGGTCATACATCAAACAAATGTTGGACTAATGGAAAAGAAAAATTCAATGGAAAATGCTACAATTGCAGTTAGCATGGTCATAAAGCTAATGAATGCAAAGAAAAACCAAATATTGAGGAAAATGTCACAAATGAAAGAAACAAGGTCACAAGGCATCTAAATGCAAATCTAAGCCATTCAATCCAGCTAAACAATTTGTAAAGGCAATATTCGATTGGGACTACAACACTTGGTGTAGATGTCATTACTATGAAGAATATGGACACATTAGCATGAATTATGTTAAACATCACATGAGAAGAAAGGATGCCACCATAAGATGTTACACATGTACAAAAATTGGTCATATAGCTAAGAATTGCATGAATATAGGTAGAATTGAAGATGAAAAGAAAGAAAAAGTAGGTAGCATCAAAAAGTAGATGAGACAGCAATGGATTCCTAAATCTATCAAACAAGCTAGTTCAAGCAATGATAGTCATGTCACACAAGAAGTGGGTGACTCCACCATTTCTAATTAAGTTTTTAAGGAAGAAATGGAATAGTGTTTTCAAGATCACATCTTAAATAGTTCCAATTGAAAGGAAGTAAAGATTCATATTGGTATTCAAGATACAGAAGGATCATCAGTAAGATCAGTAATAGTTATCACCGAATTGACTTCTCTACTGAGCAAGGTTGGATCATGGACTCTATCGGGTGAAGTTAGGAGTGACATGGTTATGTTTGGTTTTTGAGTTACACGCTTTCATCAAGAAATCCGTACAAATAATGGATGAAAGGCTATCATGCACAATGTTATTATGACTCCTATCATACCGAGCATCAATGGGAATTTTTTATCAAAAAGATAGGAAATCTACTTTATTTTCACTAAGAATTTAGAATATTGCAAATGGAGTGAGTTGTAGAGCATTCAAGTGACCTTTAGCAAAATTTGTAGTGAAGTTCTGTCAAAAAATTTCTCAGCTTACTGAGTTATCATGGCATCTAGTAGCAATAGCAAGGTGAAGAAAGGTTTTGAAATGTTAGTGCGAGGTGTTGAATGGAAAGCCCCTAACTTCAAACTTGTGCCAACGATCACCAAAACCCTCAACTCGAATGGAGCTTAGTCACAAATCCCACCTAAGGTACTTCTCATAAATGATATTCAAACTTATTTTAAATGTGCAATTTAGGAGATAGGAGCCCTTGAAATGGATAATTCCCTAAGTGAACTTTGTGTGAACACAATTCTCAAACCTAAGCAAAAACATTTGGAAGAGAAAGGTTTAACTCATATTTCTCACCTACCTCAAAACTTTCAAATCAAGTTGATTAAGTGTATTCTAAGCTGAGTTCATAATGGTCAACTATGGTTAGAGCAACCAGTTTTGATCACCAAGAAAATGATACATCGCATTACTAGTCTCCCCATGCTCACCAAAGCTAAAGCCACTAAAACCCAAGGTTGAGATGAGTTACAAAAGAAAACTCTAGCCAAATGGGATGGAAAAGGAATGAAAATCAATAATGTAATTGATATAGAACTAAAATTTGGCATTCATGTGATAGCACACAAGATTTATAGTTCAAGCTGACTCAATAGTGTGTCATGCAAAGTAGTTGACTTAGCCTTTAAGGTAGTGAAGAAGAATTTGTCATATGACTTAGCAGATTTGTTGTTGAAGTAGTTGAACATAAACATGGAAAGAATTAGAAATTCAAAGAATAACCCATGCAAATTTGGTTCATTGTTGACATTTTTTTTTTTCTATGTTCAAAAGTTTTTCCCTTCTAAAGGCATGATTGTATGGAGAAAAGATATGCTAGTTTTATATCAGATAAATGAATATATTTTTGAAATGGGTGAAAATTTGGTTAGCGTCATGGATAACTATTTTGAAGCCTTCAAAGAAAAGATGAATAATAGATTTAGGATACCAAAGAAGTTAGTTAAAGACTATAAGGATGATGTTTTCTTTATGGTAGATAGTGACAGAGTCTACATCCAAGTAGTAAGGCCTAGAGTTGTGTGGGTAAAACCTCTTCCATAGGAGGTTAACATTGATAGGGCTAAGGAATTCATTGAAGCCTTGGTAAATGAGCCTGTAGATCTAAAGGCATCCCACTTTGGAACCTATGATGAGGCAAAAGCAAGAATTGAACTTGAAATAAAGCTCCCACAAGTGTTAAACAAAGGCAAGAGGAGGATAACAAAATTGAGAATAGAAAGCACCCCTCTTATGTTAACCAGAGGTAAAGGAGAAGATGTGGACGAATCACAGAATGAAGAGGAATCAGAAAAGGAAGAAGAGCTAGTAAGGAAGAAAAGCAAGGTGATCATCATCAAGCCACCAAAGCCATCCACTATAGTATTTACAAGGACATCCAAGAAGAAAGCAGGAAAAGCAGGCAGTGATGTAATCTTCAACTGACCTCCTCTTACATTTGAATAGGCTAAAAATGCTAAGAGAAGGTGTTGGAATAAACAATTTTAAAGCACTCAAGTATGAGACAAGGACTCTAGCAGAGAAAAAAGAAGTTGAAGATCTGGTCATGGACAAATTGGGCAAATGGAAATTCTCTCTAAACCAACTAGCAACACAGGTCCTTGCAGTATTGTTAGATAAGGTCAAGGTTAGATGGGAGAACACCAAGAAGACCATCAAAGACATTTTTGTACAAACATTGAAATAGTTGGTACCCAGCTTGATTGATGCAGAAGTAAATAAGGCACTAAAAGACAATGAGAACAAAATGTTCTTAAAGTTCAACACTTGCCTGGTTTTGATGAAAGATATAGAGTATGTTGTGAAGAATGCTACAAACCTATGGAAAAATTTATTCCATCTTGACAAACTAATGAATATCCTGTTGAAATCAAAGATGATGGTGATGACAGTGACAAGGATGAAGACAATGATGAAGACTCTACTTAATTTTTCACAATTGATGTAGAAGAATATCAAGAGCTAATGAAGGATGATGAAGAGGAAAAAGAGGAAGAAGCTATAGAGGAAGAAAAGAAAGAAGAAGAAGAGATTGACCTAGTCAAAATAGATGTGGTTGTCATAGCCTCTCTTCCTCGCTCTCCAGCAAAACTTGCAACATCATCAAGTGTGGAGATAGCTTCAACAAATTTGATTGTGACAACCACTGATACATCAAATGTTCAATCACTCCCTACTACCTCTTAGCTCAGCACATCATTGGTAGAAGTGTCTACCACTTCATCCACTGAGCTATAGCATCCTTCAGTTACCAAGAAACTTCAACAATGGATACATAATGTTCTACAATTTTAAGCTCCTTAGTAGTAAGTACAATTTTGGCTATCTCGGTTGTGCATAATCCTATAAGTACCTCAGTTGTGCATACTCTTGTAAGTGCTTCAGTTGTAAATACTTCTATTAGTACTTCACTTGCAAATATTTGAGTTTTGGGAAGTTTGGTAGAAATATTAGTTTTTTATTTTGCAATTATTCCAGTCAACATTCCACCAGTAGGCACTGTACAAATGTTCACTGCTAGTCCTACTATTTCCACTATTGTTTCTATTTCAAAGTCTAAAGCATTAAAGATAGTTGAACCAAAGATTCAACCAAGACTTTATATTAGTGGAAAGGAAATAGATGAAGATATAGATTTAGATGAGGAAATTGAAATTCCCAAATTAGACTTTGATAATATGTTTGTGGATCAAATGCATATAGTTGGCCATCTTCTCCAAAAGAAGGCAAAGCAAAATAAACTCAAAGAAGAGAGAGACATAAAATATAAGATTATTGAGGATGCAAAGAACATTTTGACTGAAGCTATAGGTGTTGAAGTTGATACTTCTCAACATATTTTGTTACAATTAGAAGAGGCAGTCAATAAATTCAATGAAGATTCCAGTGGTCAAGATAAGTTGATTGAGAAAGTAGAAAAGAAATTTGATAACAAATACTTGAGCACATTGCTTAGCAAATAGCTATACAACAGGTAGAGCTTTCTTCAATTTTGACAAGTCTTGAAACCTCTTGCACAAATGCAACATCACTTTATGGAAAGTTATGTGATACTACAGAATATACAAAGGAAATAAAGAGGGAATTGAATAAAATTGATGATGATCTGATGGCTAGTGCAAAGCAGTTGCAACTTGACCCCAGTTCAAACTTTTCACATCATATGAAGATCATATTCTTATCAGATATGTAGGAAAAATTGTTGAGAGAGGAAGCAAGGATCTAGTCTACACTCATAGACATTCAAAATATGATCCTTCCCATCATGGCTACAATGTAGAAGCACATTGTCTATTCCAAAACATTGATCCATGACAATAATTTCTCAATTGCATATCACATGATCGAGCTCTCTACAAAAGTGCAAGTTTCTCTACAAACGTGCAAAGTTTTGCAAGATAACTGGGATAAGACCTTAACTCTCATTCTTAAGGTACATTCTACTTTTCTCTCACATTTTGGTGTCTCCATATAAATAGATTGTGTATAAATCTTTTGCATTATTGTCAAAAATAGGGAGAGACACATATATAATAAGGGGGGGAGAGATATTTGTAAATATCAAGAGAGAATGATACCATACTAGGAGATACATTTAGTATGTCAATATGCCTAACATGATATGTACATTGTATGGGGGAGAATCATGCGAAGAAAAAGTATATATAATAGAGTTACAAAGATAAATTTTGAAAAATCTCAAAAAAATCAGCATGTCATACCAAGCTAAGTATCACACTATGTTGTACATAAGTTTTGACTAATAAGTGTTTTTGTCACTAATGCCAAAGGGGGAGATTGTTGACATTAAGTCAAGTTTTTTATTAGTGATAATGCTTATTCAAATTCTAATTCAGACTAAGCAATTCAGTGTTTGCCATGCATTCTAGTTCAGATCAAGCAGTTCAGTGTTTGCCATGCATTCCAATTTAGACCAAGCAATTTAGTGTTTTCTAAGCTTTATAATTCTACCAAGTTAATATATTAAGTCAAGTGAAGCCAATGTTAACCGAGTTGAATAGAAAATAGTGTCTACTAATTACAATTATGATAAATAAGGAATGCAATTTATACCAAGTTACACAGTATCTACCAAGTCACCAGTGAATACCAAGTTCAAAACTACATTGAAGTGATTAGTATGGACCAAGTTTCTACTTCTACCAAGTGCATGACGATGTTAAGTAATGACAGTGGATGTCGTGTATTACAACTTCACTAAGTAAATTTTCAGAACTCGAGTATCTACATTTGAGCCGACTTTGTGGTATTGGTGTTAGCTTGTGTAATGGCCAACTTTTTAGTTATGTGGATTGGATTGATAAATATGTAATGTATTGTATCATATCCAAGTGTGTAGAATAATGAGATGAGATAATGTGAATCAAATGTAAGCATGTGAATGTGATTCAGCAGCAGAATAAAGTGTATTGTAAGGCCATATCAAGAGCAACAAAGTTATATCTATCACATAGATCTGATTAGTAGTTCAAGGATCTCAATCAAAAATTAAGTTGTAATTCAAAGATCTTTTATTTCATCCTAATAGGTGAATTATCTTCAAATCCTTTCACAAGGTAGACTTAATAGTCTTTTCTTAAATCTCTTTGTTGAGGACATACTTCATTGTATGTTTGTAAAACCTCTAACAAGGTGGACCTAATGGTCCTAATTGCTCCTAATAGGGTAGATCATCAGAAGTGATCAATGTAAACCTTAACAGGTCAACTTTATGCTACAGTATTGAAGTTTTGTGGGTATCATCCCCACCCCAGTTTTACTTTCTATTTGGAAGGTTTTTAGGTCACCAAATATTGTGTTTAAAATGTTTTATGCTTTCACTTTCTCATGCATGCAATAGATTAATTAATGATAATTGGAATATTTTATGCTATTAAGGTCTAAATTTTTTAAAAGGTTTTGAGGTTACTAATTCACCCCTCCCCTCTCAGTAACCTAGCTAGTTCTAAATATTTCTAACAAAAAATGCCTTTGAGTACTTGAAAAATAGAGTGGATCAATATCCTAATCTAACCTTGCCTAATTTTAGGAAGGTGTTTACTATTGAAAATAATGCTAGTAACTTAGCCATTGGTGCTATTATAATCCAAGAGGGAAAACCTATTGATTTCTTCTCTAAAAAGCTAAATAATGCAAAGAAAAGATACTCAACTTATGACCTTTAATTGTATGTAGTAGTGAAGGCTCTTAAAAAGTGGAGGCATTACATTTTACCAAAGTCATTTTTTGTTTACACTGAGTTAAGTTTTTTGAATGCTTGGGAAATATTAAGTGTCAAATATATCAAATGGATGGAGCAACTGCAAGAATTCAACTTCACATTGAAGCACAAGAAAGGTCAAGCAAATAAAGTGGTTGATGCCCTTAGTACAAGGGTTTTACTCATTAAAGAAGTTCAACTACAAAGCATTGGAATTGATGCACTCAAATACCTTTACATAGGAGATCTATATTTTGGAGAAGCATTTAAGATTTGTTCTAAACTTTTGAGGAGATATCACATTTATTTCTCTGAGTACATCATTCAAAATGAGCTTTTGTTCAAAGATTCTCAACTCTGTATCCTAAGGTGTTCCATGATGTTGAACACCATTAAGAAGAAGCATTATGGTGGCATGGGAGGTCATTTCAAAATTGATAAAATAATTGATCAGATCAAGAGGAGCTTTTACTGGCCTAAAATGTAAAATGACATCAAGAAATTTGTGGAAAATTGCACTATATATCAGCAAGCTAAGTGTGTATCCACAAATAAAGGTTTGTATCAACCTTTATCAATACCTACTAGACCTTGGAAGTCCATTTCAATGGAGTTTTACATGGAACTTCCTACAAGCAAACAAGGATTCGATAGTGTATTTTTTTGTTGTGGATAGGTTCAACAAAATGGTGCATTTTGTGCCATGCAAAAGTACCAATGATGCATCACATGTTGTTCATCTTTTCTTTAAAAAAGTTGTAATAATTCATGGCTTACAAAAAATTATTATTTCAGATAAGGATGTGAAGCTCCATGGTCATTTTTGGTGAACACTTCACAAGAATTCAGGCACAAATATAACCTATAGCTCTCCATATCACCCATAAACTGATGGGCAATCAGAAGTGGTGAATAGGTCACTTGGAAATCTTCTTAGGTGCCTAACTAAGCAATACAATCAGAGTTGGGATGTTATACTCCCTCAAGAAGAATTTTCTTTTAATGATTCCTTAAATAGATGCACTGGAAAAACACCATTTCAAAAGTCTATGGTATGCATCCTAGAGGTCAATTAGATTTGGTAGACCTACCATCAGACATTAAAGTCAGTGCACATGGAGAAGAATTGGAAAAACTCATCAACCAAGTCCAAGAAGAGCTAAAGACTAGACTACAGCAAACTAGTCAGAATTATAAAGAACATGTAGACAAAAGGAGGAGAGAAGTACACTTTTAGATTGGAGACAAAGTCTAGGTATACCTCAGGAAGGAGAGATTACCCAAAGGAAGATATTTAAATTTCACATGAAGAAAGTTGGCCTATGCATAGTATTGCATAAGATGGGAGAAAGTGCTTATGAAATAACCTTGCCCCCTACTTTGTTTATTTCCCCAATATTTAATGTTGCTTACCTAACTCACTATAAAGGTGATGTAGATTGTGATGTTGTAGGTACCTCTACAAATTCAAAAAATGTTGATACATCAGATTTTGTCACAAATCTTCCTCCTATCAAACCAGTGCAATTGGAGGAGATTTTGGAAACAAAGATCCTTATGAAGACCAAGACTAAAACATACATGCAATATCTTATTAAATGGAAAGGCTTACCTGATATTGATGCTACTTGGATGATTGAAGAGCAGATCCTTCAACATGGAACTACAATTGATCAACTTGACTCAAGTAGGAACTTGAGCTCTAAAGTTCATGGGGAGTATGGTACATAAGCACCCTAATAAATTCTATTAAAATGCAATTTCAAGACTCCCTTGAATCTTTTTAAATCCTTAATATTGGT
Source organism: Cupressus sempervirens (assembly GCA_028749045.1). NCBI lineage: Eukaryota > Viridiplantae > Streptophyta > Pinopsida > Cupressales > Cupressaceae > Cupressus > Cupressus sempervirens. Next base: position 81,367,196 of record CM053784.1, read on the forward strand.
TAGGAATGATGGATATTTATTTTGACCCACTTGTGAGACCTAGTTCCAAGATTACCGCACTATAAGCCCTTGGTCAACTATGGTCAAAGGTGTCAAATAGCCTAAAACATTAGGATATATTAGTCTTTCATGTTTTTACATGTTATTACCCATGTTGGATCAGTTAAAACCAACTTTAGTCTTAGAAGAAAAAGTTGCACTAAAACTATAGAAGTTGCAAAAATATTGTCAAGCAACTTTTAGCAAGTTTTTGCAAAAGTTGTATTTTGAATCCCTAGTGGTCATATCTATTTCAAATGGTTTTTATAATAGAAGGCCTACATAGCCCTTTTATATGGGTGGTAGGCATAAAATGTGTAATTTTTCCTTGAATCAATAAAATATACTAAGTTTTTTGCCAATTCTAATTTTGTAGCAAGTTGTATGGATGCCCTCTAACACATACGTATGAAACTCTAACATGGTTGGATAACCTAGTGAATAACCTTTCATTTTCACTTAGAATGAGTTTCTAATTTTTTGTATAACTCCATATATCCTTAAATTATTCATTACTACTCTAGTTTTGCATCTATACCTAGCGTTTCATCTATTTTCTCTTATAACTCAAGATTCCACCATGGGAATTTAATGGCCCTAGGTGTAATCCAAGTTAGAACAATAAATTATATGATTATTTTGGTTTTAGGAAAAAAGAGGAAGATAGGAGAGAGAAACTTGATGCCCTGGGCATGTAAGATCCATGTGCATGCTAGGAATTTGTAGCGGCATCTTCCATAACTCGAGATAGAGATGGTTCCAAAGCCTAGGATTTGATTTATGATCATTCCATGTGAGATCTATCATATTTCAATTTTTTAACTTGAGTTGTGATCAAGATTTTTTGTACTTCTTTTATTATGGGAGGCCTAATTGTCTAATTACCCCAAGCGAGCTCTCAAATCCTACTTGCAACATTATCAATTTGGGATCCTAGTACCTTGGAATGTTATATAAACCTAAAAGGGTATCTGAATATATTATTCATTCATTGGTTTGTATGGAGATTATAGGAGTGATATCAAGTTTTTCAGTTTTGAAGGGCTACAAGCCTTACCTTAGATTTGTGAAGCAACTACTAAAGAAATGTTGCATAGTTTTAATCTAATGCTTGATTTATGTTTCTTAGGACTTAAATAGACCATATTTTTGCTTTATGGTCACCCCTAGTCCTTTCTTTTTTTGGGGGATTTTGGTGTCAAAATATGCCTTCTTAATGCCCTTAAGAGAAACTAGTGATTAGTTGTCTTGTGCTAGCCTTTCCTTGTGATTGGGATTGCCTAGAAATAGTTTTGGGTTGTGATAACCTCATCCATCTTGTTGAACACTTATGATAATTTTTTTGGGTATTTTGGCTTGAAAAGGTACCATTTGTATCAATCCTTTAGTGAAGAGGATTCTAGGAACCCTTTTTCTAAACCCACTATTGGTTCCATTGCATAAATTTGATATTGCAAGGGAGACCAAACCTAAAGAGTAATAAACATAAGGGCTTAATTTTTTCTTCCTCTCTTGCTGCTCATGGAACTCTTGGACTAAAATATACTTTTTTGGGGAATTTTTAACACATGCATGGCCAAAGATGACATGATATGTTGGAGTACAATTAGCCTCCTCATGCTCTGGGTAATCATGATGGTCATATCTAGGCTATGGTTGACATAGAGAATTAGAGGGAAAAGGAATATCCTCTTCATGATATGGGTGGAAAATGGGAGGCATCACAATATATGGGATCCATGATAAAGCATTTAAGTAAACAACTTTACAGGAATATTGAGGAAACATAAAAACTGAGAATCATACCAACACTTGGTCTATTTAAACCAATAGATACTTAGAGTCACCATAGTGTTAGATGAATTCCTGTAAAGTCTGATGTCACTGAGAATAACACCCAAATTCCCAATGAATGGATCTTCAAATTGAATAACTAGTGGACTTCTAAATCTGAGATTGTCCCATTGGACGTGCCAAGACTATTATCACCAAATTTTGCACCCTTGCCTAAAGTTTGACCTAAAGGAAACCTTGTGTAACATGGAAAAAATCTCAAAGCTATGGGACTTGAACTATGAGATTGAATCTCTGGAGAAGGTTGGCTTCCTTACAATCAAGATGCACCTAACTACTACTTTGAAGGAAAAGGGAGAAGGATATGTAGGAAAGTAAATTGTTGAAAGGGAAAGGGGTGGTGCACCTAATTGAAATGGTTATGACTATGCCCTTTTATGCATGAAACATTAATGAAAACCTCAATACACAACTCTTGACTCTATTCTACCTTCTAAGAAACCACATGTAGGTCTAAGATTGATCAAATGTTGAAGGAAATGAGATTTTACAATACAGCAATCATCAACAAATCAAACACTACATAAGAAGAAGAGAGACATATTTACAACTTTCTTTTATAGAGTTTAGGCATAACTCTAATGTTACATTGAGTTCAAACTCAACTATTGAGTTGGAGTTGTAGAAGAGAAACCATTATTGAATCAAAGGAAAACATGATCAAATTCACATCCCCATATAGAAAATCTAATCTTTTACATGCAAATTTGATTTGAATAGATTGAAGTGGTGGTGAAAACTACATGGCTGGGTAGATGGATAACCCAGGGCAGTGATGGAATATCCTTTTCATTTATCATGCATGGAGATCATTAATAGGTGGTTGCAATTGATCAAAGGATCTAATTGGCATCATTGAATTATTGTTTTCTTGCTCACAACCATGCCAGGTTGGATATGTCATTGAGTCAACTGCATTCAATCATCAAAAACTCACTACATGACCAATTATCCTTGAAGTATCTTTCCATCTCATCTATCTTTCTTTCTATTAGGTTAACCTATGCCTATACCTATTCGTGGCTTCACAACTAATTTCCTTTGTTAATAGTTTGAACTTGTGAAATTGTGACCTTCATCTGTTGTACATTTATTTCCACTTTGTAGTTCCTTATCATTCTAGCCTTTTGAATGTTGCAACCATGCACTCAACATGAAATTGACCCATTCGCATCATCTCCACTATTAGGGCTTCATCACTATTTAACCATGTGAAGCCATGAGATAGTCAGTTCACCCTTCTTTCCCTTTTGCAACCTTGATCTCATATTGGCATAAAATGCATGTGACATTGGGACCTTTACAACTTAACTACTAATGTTAACCATTCGCACCATTGTGACTTAATATTGATCACAAATTAGACACTAGTGACCATGCAAAAACCACATTTTTGCCTATTCGATGCTCCATCACAACTTCATAACTATCTATCATAACTGCATCTTTTTGATGGAGTGATATCAGTTGAAGATTGTCTATGTTTATCAAGCAAACACTCCCTCAAAATAGACCCTTGTGATGATTCAATGAAGAGGTTCATATGCACATGGCCCACCAAGACACATGTCTTCTTATCATGCCCTCACAACCTAAAAATAGAGTTTATCATTTAACCTTGGGAAGCCTAAATAAGTCATTTAGCATCATTTCCATTTTAATAGGGTTGACCTTGACTTTGTGGAAAGATGTGACCACCAATGATCTCGACTATTGTGGTTAGCCCCTCACACCATTGCAACTTGAACCTAAAAGTTAGCCCAACTAGCTGTGAAGTTGCATTGACCTTTATCTTTAACTACTTTGAATCTTCATAACTATTAACTCTAACATGTCATTTAGCCCAATGATGTTGCAATAACCATTTTCTGACTACTCCCTTCCATCACAACTTCATAACATGAATGTGAATTCTATCACTAACCTTTTCAAGGGAATGAACACTATTATCTAGAACACTTCACATCTTTACAACTACTATGATGGTTAGTGATCATAATGGGGTGATGAAGCGACCAAGACAAACTCGTCAAATTGCAACTTGAAAATACATTAGAGGAAAGACCTTGTAATATGAAAAATTAAAACCCAAGGTTCTAAAGATATAAGGGAAATAATGTATAATCAAATTTTTTTGGGTATCCCTATTAGGCTTGCATGGAAATTAATGAGTAATATAATGAACATAAACATGGTTGTCACCTTGAATATTCAAATTTTAGTAAGGGGGGAAAATGGTTAACAACAATGATATTGTACTTTCCTAATTCTATATGCTCAATCTTAATAGAATCTAATTCAGATGTTACTTGACTCAACTAGGATCTAAGGCTTGCATTCTCATATTTCAGCTCAGGTTCATTCTTACTACTATCTTTCTTAAGACTTAACTTAAGTTCAACAATTTTTAGTTCATGTTTCAAGATCTCATTTTCTTTCTTGAGATTTCCTAATTCATCATTGTCATTAGTCTACACAATTTATACCTTTCCAAATTTTAGATCATCAATCTTGTCTTTCAGTTTGCCAATGTAGACTTTTGCATCTTTATACGTATCTTTCAGGTTGTCTCTTTCTTTTGTAAGAAGGTCAATTTGTTCAAGAGCTTCTTCAAGGTTTTTCTTTAACTATTCCATATCCATAGGGATCTTACTCAAGTTGTTAAGCTTCTTTAGAGTAATTGAGCTCTTATACCAATTATTAGAAATAGATAATATTGAGAGGGGGGTGAATCAATATTCTACAAACTTTTTCCTACAACTAAATATTGTTAATTACGTTATAACTTTCATATGAAAGTAAACCAACAATTTTGAATAGTAAATATAACCATACACATAGAGAACTCATAACACCATTATTTGTTATCTAGGTAAAACCCTAGTAGGTATGATATCCATGAGATTGTTCACAAAACAAAAGGATCATGCTATGGATATTGACCCTGTTAGGAATCTATGAACTACATATAGTGTCTCGAGCCCTTGTTAGAGGACTAGGCCTTGTCAGAAGCCTCAACCCTATTAGGAGTTTCTTCAATCCTATTAGAGTTGGTAGATCAAATACAATGTATGCAAGAAGATCCCACTGCCCCAACATGCATTTATACAATAAAGTTCTTCACAAAAATAGATATACATACAATGCTTTCTCTCTGTTGTAATTCACACTTGCTATGATCATACATTAGATATCACATCACATAAGACTCATATAACTTTCAAGTTGTCTATACAATAGTTTTCATATCATATATCATCTCATCAACTTCACATTCTTTGTGCAAGATAAGATCTATACTTATACTTCGCAAATAAATATTTCTCTTCTCAGTTGGCCTTCATGTGTTCATATGCCTAACACAATATAAAATAACTTATGGAACAATATCCACAAACTTAGCTCATTATGACTTAGTAATTATTTTGTTACCAAAATAATTCCTTAATTCATACAACTCAATTCTCTACTATGCTTTGTTCTTCTCTATCAAATACTTGTACTAGTATTTCATTTGTAACTTGCATTTATTGTTCGTACACACCTGTGCACTTAATGACATAGTCATGGTATAGGCATAAAGTTATCCTCAACTACACATAAGATAATTTAAATTGTGTCATTTATACACATCACATTTGTCTCTGTGTTGTTGCAAACTATGTAACACTTAGACAATTTTCCAACTCTAAATGCATAAATGAAATGTTGAATATATGTTGCCATAAATAACAACACTAAAAACATCTTACTGATCATATTGCCAACAAATAAATGTCTTAAAGATTTAAAAAATAATTTTCTTAAGTTTATTTAATTTGTCTAATAATTATAATAGTTAATTTAAATAACTTTATTTATTTGTTGAACCTACTAAATATTAGCATAAAGATATTTTATTTTCTTCAAAACATATCTAATAGAATTAAGAAGTATATTCAATAGATATCCCTCAAATAAATTATGCATAAATTTTTGCATGACAAATGGCAACTTTAATGCTTGTTATAAGGTATTTGAACAAAATAGAAGATTTTATTTTATGTGGGTAGCTTTTAAGTTTTTTTTTTCTTAATTGGCATTCTTTGAATCTTTCTAGATCACAATAAGAAACATTGAATGTAGTCTATAGATTGTAATTAATCACGTCTCTTTTAATCATGAAATATATCTTGTAATTAAAGCAAGAAAATAGTTACCCCAAAACACATACATGACTAAACCAAATTAATTTAGTATACATTTAAATTGTTGTTTGAGCACAATCTATTAGTTTATTCAAAAATAGTTTTCCAAATTACTAAATTGCACAAGGCAATAACTCAAGCTCTTCCAAAGCTCTTGTTTATAAGTAGATATTATTGAATTTTTCATTCTCCCTTTAGGAAAAAAGGTCATAATAGAACATTAAGTTTTAAATTTCTTCTATATTCTACATTCTTAGTATCAATGTTGTATTTTCTATGTAATTATTTTAGGTGGTTTTTATTTTATTTTTTATTTTATTTAATTATTTTTAAATGTAAAAATAAGTATTATTGTAATCTATTTACAAAATTTAGATTAATTATCACTTTTATTGTTTTTATATTTTTAGTTCTTGTGATTATTCTTAGTACTTTAATGTTGATATACCATACAATATTAAAGATTAACATACTTTGTTTGTAATTAATTTTTCTTCCAAATTATATTTTTATCTTAGATTATAAATGAGTTATATGTTTCATCTTAGTCAATATGATATTTTGTTGATGTATAAAGTTTCACAATAGTCTTCTTCATTTTTCTAGTAGCATCTGCTTAAAGATTTTACTAAATCCACACCTTACATTGTTTGAGTAGTTGAGATTTTTTTTTAATCTTCAAACAAACAATGGAAAAGGAAAAATAAAAACATAATAGGAGATGATCAAAAAAATGCCACTATGAACTAGCAATGCAATAGCCTAGAACAAGACAACTTCAAGAGAGCATAAAGACCATAGAGGTATAACTATTAATAATTAAATAAGTAAGAAATGTATTGAAATAAAAGAAGCTCCAATAAAGCATAAAACCATTACAAAATATACCACTCAAATACATATTTCTCTTGTTAGTTGGCCTCTTTTAACAAATCCCTTATCTTAAATAATGGATGGAACTAAATATATTGTAATTATGGTTTGAGATGGTAAGGCATAGCAATCAAGATTTTTTTTTAAAAAAAATTCTTAGTAATCACACCAAAACATACTTCTTAAATGTTGAACATTAGAATATAATCATTGTCTCTAATACTTAGGACCGGTGGTGATAAAACTTTGATACTAGTGTACTGTCTTAAAATGAGTGCACTTTTATTTTAAGGCCTTTTAGCTCCCTTTTCCATAATTCCTCTCTTGGACCATGGATGTGTTAGAATATTTATAACTTATTCTCAATGTCTATTTTTCTTCTTTCCTCTCCTCTCCTTTTGGCATGGTCTTCTAGGTGTTATTTTACTACCCTTTTGACTATATGAGCCTGTTATCTTCCTACCCTCTCTTGGAACTTTTTGTGGCCTATCCAATATGTCCTCTAGGACCATGTTGATCTAGTCTAGACTAGGTCAACTAGGTCAACCTAGTCCTCCCATGTTGACCTAGTCCCCAGTGATTGTAGAGTCTGGGGCCTGAAAGTTCTTGAGTTTGCCAATTATTTAATTCTACTCCCCCATCAGCCTCAATTGTTTTCTTGCTTGAAAAATAGTATAAAAGGAGGCTTGGGAGCTTAATTTTCATATCTCAAGCATCTCACCTCAATAATTTCTCAATAATTCAAGCTCTTTCTCTCTAGTGAATATTTCTTCCTTTTTGAATTCAAGGAGTTCAAGCATTCAAGCCTTTTTGAAGTATTCAAGCAAGGAGATTTCTATGTGGCACTAAAGAATCATTTGTGAGAATTTCCTCTTCAAGATATAGCATATTTTTGGCCATCAAGGGAGGAGAATTTCATTGAATAATTTATCTTATTCTTCATTTATCCATATTCATATCCATGGCACCATGATAGAGTTATTGTGGATTTTTTGCAAAGTGTGGAGTTACGCTACATTCCTAATTCAAGATCTAAAATACATTACATACACATGGGCAAGGTAAATCCTAACATTTATCTTATTTTTTTATAGTCATTTATATTTCTCATTTATGGTTAATTCCTTAACTTAGGATTTGACCAAGGAAAGCCCTCCCCCAACAAAACCCCCAAGACCTTTCTTTTATGTACTAATTTGCAGGTTAGAAGAAAAATGATTATAGATCTCAATCCTATAGTTTGTAAGCTTTATGGAGTCATCAATTTTGGAGTTGCAGACTATGCCAACCTAGTGGAAGGGTATCTTCCCAAGTTGACCTAGTCCTTCAATCTTGGATTTTGGAGAGATTTTTGGGTTTTTTTTCCTTTGGTCATTTTATTCTAAGATCTACATTCAAAAGTTCAAAAAAGATTTAGATCCAAGAGTTGTGGAGCATAAATACATCTTCCTCTATACATTTCAAGGTGATTCTTTCATATTTTATTTCATTTCATATCGTTTCCCTAGATCTATACCTAAATTGGGTAGATTACATTTACATAACAACTAGATTTACAATTCCTGAGTAATTAGTTCAATTTCACATTCACATTATCATATCAAAGTGCGAAAGAGCACATTTCCTTGAATTGGATTTCCCCTATAATCCAAATTTAGTATTAGCATCCTTCCTCTTTTGGGTCCTATCTTATCTAATTTGTGTTAGAAGTGGAATCATATTTGAAAATTCCGCTCTTTCCTTTTCACATTCATTTTTGAATGGCTCAATTCCCTATAAAGTGGAAGTCTACGTCTATTTAAGTGCTTCCATTTTACCAGTAAATTTTTTGGTGAACCTAACTCCATCAACTCTTTCTTTTGTGGTCTTAGATTCTTCTTTTTATTTCATTAGGTTTTTACCTTCATTTTGGTGAACTCAACCTTCTTACCCTCTTTCTTGGAGTTAGACATTCCTCTTTTGGAAATCTCTCTTCTTTGACCTCGGTTTCACCAAACTAGAAATTTTGGTAAACTTGACATTCTTACTATTGGTAAACAGATTTTTCCTTTCTTGTTTCTTAGGAATATGACTCTTAGTGCCCAAATTGTGAACAATATCTAGTTACAACAGTTGAAAAGTTGTTCTCTGATTATTGGCTTTTCTCTAAATTGGTAGGTACAGCTCCCTTATGGAATGATATACAATAAATTATTTTTTGATCCTAAAACTAACATAGGGTATGCTCTTTACTCAAGAACATAAAAGGAAAACCAAACTAAGCCTAAATAGAACTTAATCTAGGCAAGGGGAACTTTCTAGTATATGAACCAGATGGTAGAACTCACACATCCTATGAATTCATACACTCAACACTTAACTAATCTACATCAACTATTAACAGAGGTATAAATGAAATTTAAAAATTTCTAATGAGTCTTTCTCCGACTATTCCACAACACATCCTATTGGGTTTATTCATAACCTTGAAACAAAGGAATGAAACATCATTTCCTTCCTACTATAATTTAGTTTAAGATAAAGAATCAGCTAATTAACAACTATCAACTTACTGGAACAAAAAATAATTGACATAAAATACTCTTCGATTGACTCTACAAAATCAAGTATCCTACCCCAAAAATTTGTCAACCCTTCATTAATCATTCAACTTCATACATATAGAGTTTGAGAGATGACTGTTACAATAGGAATTTTAATTGGTTCATCTTCTGAGGATGACAAATGGCAAGATGCCAATTTTTTGTATTACAAAATTTACAAAATTTGCAAACTTTACAATAGAAAATGAGAAGGGAGTGACAATTGAATCACTTGGACTTCTTTCCCTTTTCAATTGTCACTCTATATGCTTTAGCAGAAACTATAATTGGAATTCATTTCTTTGTGACTAGGCACATGTACATTAGTGAATCTTAGGAGCCACTTCGAATGCTCTTGAGCCAGCTCTTTTACTACATTAAGCTAACTTTTCAATTCTTCAACAGCCACATGTATGCATCCACCAACCATCTGCAACTCTAATACTCTATTCTAACTACTTGAAGTCATTCTAGATAGATTACTCAAGTATGTGGAGAATTTTTTCTTCATTACTTCTACCCCAATAAGAGCTTTCCCTTACCCACTGGTTTGTGGGTCAGTGTGTAATCCTTGCATGAATTCAAATTCTCTGTCTTGGGTCTTCCTCACCTTTTCCCCTATTTCTTTGAGTCCCTCTTTAGCTTCTTGAATCGTCTCTAGCTTAAATTATGCTTTGAAGCCATTCGAATAGAGGCTCGGTCCCTTTCTTCAAAATCTTTGCTTCAACCACCTCTTTTGCCTTCATTTAGATGATAATTTTTAGGAGGGAAATGCATTCATCACATCTTTCCTTCTTGATGGCCAAAGTGTTGTGATTAGATATGATATTATCCTTCTCAGTTTTCAATTGAAGGATAACATTTCCAATTTGATCGATCAGAGCAGTTCCATCTGCATTGAGTTTTTCAATCCATTCTTTTCTGATCTAGCCAAAATGCCTATCTTTCTAAAGCTATGAGATGAAAGCTTTCACTTCTTCTGATGTGGGGTTCTCGCTAGTAGGAACACCAATAATGGTTGCCAATGGAACAACTAACTGCCTGATAAATATTTTCAATTCTTTGATCTCAGCCTTCATCTTGATTTTTGACAATTTGAGGCTCTCCAATTGTTCTTCTATCACATCATTACTTGATCTCCATAGGCCCACCTTTGTATCATGTCTAGCCTCTCCAAGATCAATTGAATGCAGAGTGAAATCATCAAGTTTCATGTCTTCAATTCTCCTTGCTTTGTTTGGCTTTGCTATCTCCATTGTTAAGTGTCCTATTTTTGGATCTTGCCCAAGTATTGATAAAGTCTTCTACTTCTTAGCTTTCACTATTGTAGACCCAGAGAAAACTACTTGAGACACAGTATCTTTTGCAAGGATGCTCTCCTCTTTCCTCTTTCTCTTCCTTTCTAAAGTGTCTTCTAGCCAGGACTCTATACTAATCACTTTAGAAGTAGCCCCAAGTGACTCTATAGTGAACATTTTTCTCTTCATTGGAGTCATTACCACTGTAGCTATAGAAAAAGGATTCTTTGGATCCTGAAAAAGAAGCCTAGATGAACTCGGGGCTTTCTTTTCCTCTTGAGTTTTCCTTACAGCTTCATCAAATTTAATGGACTCCATGCTACTACTCTTTTCATCCTCAATCTCTACTATCTGAATGGAGGAACTAGTTGGCTTCAAAAGAGGAGTGCTTGCAGATGGACCATGGCTATGATGAGGAGATGGAGTTGGACTAATGTGAGGAGGTGAGACTGGAGCAGTAACATCGGGAGGTGAGATTGGAGCAGTAACACAATCTTTTAGCTCTTTGGTCCTCCTTTCTTTAGTGCTAGCTTGGGCTTCAATAACTGGTAGAGGACCACCTTGGCAAGTTGGAGCTATTGAAATGTTTTTTTGGGGGGTTGGTCACCTCCTCTTGTAGATTGAGCAAGTCCTTGAGAAATTGTACAGTTGTAACACTTGGTGTGGCACTCTGAGAAGAAGTGGGAGTAGCAGCAGCTGGAGAAGCTTGAGTAGTCTTGCTCTTACTCCAACCCTTTTTTGCTATCCACTCGACCCATTTTTTAGTTCTCTTGACATTCTGGGCCATCATAACATCAAGGTCTTCTTCCATATCAACATATGGCTTAGAACTAATTGGAGTATTTCTCAATTTGGTCAAATATGTATTACTATACATATTTTTTCCATCATCTTCTAACCCTTCCAGATCTAAGTTAATGCCATATGTCTTTATTTGATCCACTGTCAATCTAGCAAAAGCCCAATCTCAACTTTCCAACTCATCTTTACAATCTGTCCAATAATCCTCCCTAGTAGTAACATGCTTGATTATGCTTCCAATTTGAAGCACATCTCTGGCATACCCATTTGGGTCAAACATAGGCCTCAGCACTTCATACTCCTCTAACTTGTACTTGTTCTCAAATGTCTTCAACATGTTTTTAGCATCTGACCGAGTCTCACAACTATAGGCTCCAACTTTCATGGGGAATTCGTACCTCTACTTCTTCAGACTGGCACTCAACACATTCACCTAAAGCACTTGCCTCACAATCTCAATGAGCACAATCATGTTGTTTGAGTATCTAGGTAGCTTCAAAGGAAATCCATCAAGCACTGCAAAACAAAAATAATAAAAAGATGATAATTGAATGAAATAACTGCCAAATTGATTGATGATCGCCATTGCTTCCAAACTGAATCTCCACTCTGGACATCCTTGGAGTTCCCTGCATATTCTCATTGTGAATGCATCATTTACTCATATATACTTCACATAACTATTCTACAACTGTAGGCATGGATAAAATTCATAGCTTTTTACATCATCAAGAAAATCCTCTAATTTGGGGAGTCTCAACCACAATTGTAGGGTAGCCAACATATATATCAAGAAAGAAGACATATAAAATGAATTGTAGAACTTAGCCACACTGAGAGCACTAGACAAATGTTCACTTACCTCATACGCCCAGTCAATATATTGTTTATCTGAGCAAATAATTGGAACCAAAAAGAAGTACTATTCTACAAAATTAAGGGCTTCTACCTCACCCTTAAGTTGATGTAAGAGGACCAGAATGTCCACAATATTAGGCTTGAGATCAGTGCCGAAAAGGGTTTTAGAGACCTTACTCTTAGCTCCCCTTGGCTTTTGGAACCACAAGCTCATGATCTCCTTTTGCCACACCATCTTCTTCAGAGAGAATTCAAACATATCTCCTCAAATTGTTAATTCAGAGAACTCTTCTCATTCAAGAAATTGTAGGTAGTTCACCACCACTTGCCTATCAATTGAGATTAGCTCTATTTGATCTGGTAGTAAGATTTTCTTTGTATCTAAATTGTAATGATTGATGCATTCAATAATCAACTCTGGAGCTTGTACAGCTACTAGAAATTCAACTGCCTCTACTAATCCACTTCTTCAAAGTTTCTCTATTATGGGGTGAACTAGCTCCATCCTTAGTCTCCTTTGGAAATCTTGCATATTGAAGAAACGAAGTGAAGTGTCTATGATATTCTGCCATATAGACTTGATTCCACCCAGTCCATCAAAACCGATGAATCTTGTTGCCATTTTGTTGGATATAAAAGGTCAATTGAAATCTAATAATTGTAAATAGTGCAACGAGTGAACCTTGTAACTTTGAAAATTTTTGGAAGCACTATTCAGCATAATAGTTCAAAAGAGAAAGCAGTGATTTAATCTGTTCGTTGATTTTCATGATCTGTGCCACATGAGAAAATTTAACGATAAATCTATTGAATTAGTAAATATGAGGAATCTAACAAATTTTTCCCTATCTTTTCACTATTCCCATTTTCACAATGGTAACTTTCTTTAATTATGGACTTACTTCCCCATTTTTAACCTATTTTAGAGAAATAGAAACGAAGTACTCCTTAGGAAGGAATCTGCCTGACTGGATTCTTTTTCAAATACCTTCACAAACTCCATTGATTTGTTTAAATTATCTTTCCCAAAACATCTTGTGATAGTTTTACACAATTACTATGCTTTGTAGGAATGATTTTCCATTATATGCAAAAAATTGTTGTTGAGGGTAGAAAGCCTGCGGAGGAGAAGGCGATTTCCACTTTTCTGCTTGTGCCCTCATTTTACCTTCTCTACCTCAATCACTTTACTTTAAGCCTTTGAAAAATATAAAACTAGCTTCACAAGGGAAAGATGGGACCCACTGACTCACTTTACCTTTCCACAAATGCCTTTTCGGAAAACTAACTTCTTGGTTCGAAACCTGCAGAGGAGAAGCTATTTTTGAGTTTTCTACCAATGCTTTTTTTATCATCTTAGTGAGTTTTGAATTATTCCCACAGTGAAAACATGGCAATACTTGAATGATCTATCCATAACATAATTTTCCTCTCTTCATTTAGGCTCACAAACTGCATTTGTCAATCTCGATGGAGTTTCACCTTCGAGGTGTGTAAACCCACCAAGGAGAAGACGAAACTAGATTTTTTGCCGGTTCAACTTTCTATATGTTTAGAACAAAATGAGCTACAAGTAAGTTCATCTAAAGTAACATAATTTAAGAATCTCCATCGGGAAAGGTCCTAAACTACCCAAAAATACTCATGACAATAAAGGAAACCCACCTGTCCATACAATGCAAGAGAAGGGAAAAGATGAAAACCTAATGGAGATACTTATCACTTGAGCAAGAAAGGACCAACTCAACTAGACTAAACACAATAAAAGCTAACTTCCACTTTGCAAAATTAGTGCATGATGAGAAGTGGGGCAACACTTACCTTCTTTCTTAGAGTCATATATTCCTATTTTGGAAATCTCTCTTCATTGACCTTGACTTCACCAAACTAGACATTTTGGTGAACCCGTTTTCTTACCCTCTTTTCTTTTTTGAGTTAGATTGCTTTATATCTTTTTTTTCTTTTGCATTGCATATTTGGATCTATCTTCTATGTATTTCACTCATGTTGCAAAAGTTATTTAAAGAATTTTTCAATTGGTATTTTCCATAAAATAATATCCTCCTTTAAGATATGTTTCCCATAAAAGGAATCAACCTAGGGTGTGTGATGTCACCTTTTCTCCTATTACATCAACTTATAATGAACCATTATAGCCAGATTATGATTTTAAACTCTCTCTTAATGTTCTTTCTCTTTACGAGGGACAGTTAGAGATTGGTCTTAACCTTTCTCCTAATATATACCTTATCTATGAGCACACTTTTGGTAGGGAAGATTTTCTACCTTATTCCTCACCTATTTCTTCCATGGTATGATTTCTTGATAGAGATATTATGCCCTATGATGATTCTCCTATTTGGGATGAAGCATTGGATGATGACATTAACTACTCTTTTCTTCATGAAAAAAGCTTTACTTAAAAACAATGATATCATGGATGACACCTCTTCTATCTCATTTCCACATGACATAGTTTATATTTCTCCTTCTCCTAAAATATACCATACTTTTAAGGATATTTTAGCACAAGAGGAGGATATTACAAACACTTTCATCAATGTGGTTTAGCCTTCATTAGATGATCCTAGTAAACATGAATCATTAATGGACATCCATAATCCCTATTCTATAGATTCCTTAGAAAAAGATAAAAGTAGTAATCTCCTTAATGCTCTCTCTTATAGTAATGAGCCTAAGGAGAAGAAAGCTCTTAATAAATTTAATGTTTCTTAACCTATTCTCACTCTTAAGGGTTACCCTTCATCCAATAAAGCTCCCATCACCCTTAAGGGTTGTCCTCCCATAACTCTCAAAGGGGAAGCTAAAAATTCTAAGGATTATAATGTGGTGTATCACAACTATCGTACAACAAATAATCCTCAACCTACTAATTCTCCTCTACCTTCTCAACATGTTCTTCCTTCTCCATCTCATCTTTCTCAAAATCTTGGGTTGGATTATGATTTGGTATCGTAGTTATGTAATACCCCCACCAGGATCTCTCTTTGAGAACTTATTCAAATATCTTTAGCATACCATGAAACCTTGAAAAAAATCTTTATCTACTCTTCCTACTCTATCTTCTAATCAAGATAACACCAATGTCTTGTTATAATGCATGAATGCTACATCATCCCTACCTAAAATTGTGTTTATTCATGATGACTTACCTCATAAAGAGATTCAAGATCATTGTGATACTCTTATGGTATAAATCATAGTCAATGGTAACTTTTTCTATCAAACTCTAGTTGATAATAGATTTAGGCTTAGTGTTTGTAGTGTGGATATGCTCAAAAAAATTAATATTGATCCTTCACATATCACACCTAACATTAATAATACTCATGGCTTTGATAATATTTCTAAGAAAACCTTAGGCACAATAACTTTACCTATCAAAGTAGGTCTAGTTGTTTTGAATACTCAAATTC
Organism: Cupressus sempervirens; assembly: GCA_028749045.1. NCBI lineage: Eukaryota > Viridiplantae > Streptophyta > Pinopsida > Cupressales > Cupressaceae > Cupressus > Cupressus sempervirens. Next base: position 81,383,125 of record CM053784.1, read on the forward strand.
ATGTTTTGGCTGGACCTCTCAATTATAATATTCTTTTAGGTAGACCTTGGTTACATGCTATGCACATAGTTACTTAAACTCTTAATCAAAAAGTCAAGTTTATCTATAATAAAATGATGTGTAGTCTTCACATAGACACTATGCCAAATAGTTGTCCAAATGTTGAGGAGTAACAAAATCAAGAATCTAATGATGATCCTCCTTCTACAAGTACCCTCCTAGGTGATGATTGGGGATCCTTAGATTTCACACCAACCTTTATTGAGGAATATAGAGTTAAGGATTTTACATTAATTAGAGATCATACAACTCCTTTCTTCACCAACTTTTTTTCTACTTCTACTCATGATGAATATATCAAATCTAGTGATAAAAATCATATGCCCTTAAGAAATCAGGGGTATAGGAACTCTTTTAATACCATTACCAATTATAGTTTAGGATGTGTGCAAAAAGATGTTGAATCTCATTCTTTGTCCACATCCTCTCACATATCTTCTCCTACTATTCAAGAGATTATTTTACCTACACTTCTCTATGCTAAGGTGATTACCAGGCCTAAAAATAGAAAGAAACATAGTAAAAAAACTCATGAATCATATGTTTTGCATGTATCATCATTATCATGATCACTCTACTAATGATCATCAAGATTTACATTAAAAGATCCAAAAAAACATTAATAATGAGGTTATTCACATATCTTGTTATAATGAGCTCTCTTTTACTTCTAATTTCTTCAAATAACATTTAAGTCCCTATTATGTTTTTCCATGCCATGTAACATTGTTGGCCATCTTTTTGGGTGCTTATTTTCATACATGGTTTTCTTTGTAAGTATCTTAATAGGTTTCTTTTCTCTTCTCTTGTTCCTATACTTGGGGGCTAAGGGAATCATTTCCATCTTTTTCACTTTCTTAAGGACCCACTATTTCCTTTGGTTGACTGTTATTCATTTATCATGTGATATTCAATCTTACATCATTTACAATTGGATTTTCTTGATAGATAAATCACTTACCATGGAGCCTTATAATAGTGTATTCTCATTTCCAATGATTTCCTTTCTTAACTTCTTGCATGTTGTCTCTATATTCTATCCTTCCATGACCACATAGGAGTTGCGACCTCTTTGGTTTGGACTAGGTGTTGCTTTTGGATACTATCGTGATGTTGCAATTTATCTATCCTCCTTCATCACTTCCTTAAGATGTTAAAATAATAAATAATTCTAGAATTTGAGGATTTGAGGATTTTGAGACACACAAACATAGTATTAATAGTCTAACCTTATAGTTGCAAAAAATATTCAATTGAAATTGTATCATGGTAGGCCTCTTAACAAGAAGTTGTGAAAAGTACGTAAACCTGATCATGAGGCAATACTTGATAAAATAAGGGCTAGAGCTGGCATAGAAGGTTCTTTTGATTGATTTTGTGCTATATAGCTAAATCATTCTACATATGGTAGAATGATTTTGAAAATTTGTATATATGTTGCATGAAATATTGTATCTTTGCATTGATGTGCATATATAGATGCCAAATTTTATATATAAATAAAAGAGAAGACATGTAATAGGTGCATATTTATATGCCATATTTTGTATAAAAATCTAATAAGAGATGTAACATGTGCATATGTAGATACCAAATTTTGCATATGAAACTAATAAAATAATATAAATTTGTATATTATAATATATTGTTATGGTTATAAATTTGGTTCTTGAACTCTATTTTATGGATTTGACTATAACATCTCCTTCAAAGAATATTCAATTATCTTCAACTTATACGGATTTACAAAGGAAATACAAAGTTCACCTAATAGGCCTAATGACACCTAGATGGTTGTCCTCTTACATTTTTATCCCAATTTTCCCAAAACATCAAGAAAATAATTATATATTTGGATACCCATTTGGATTCTCTACAACATATGAAAATCTTGGATGGGTTGTTTTGGACCATGTCCTTGCTATCACACTATGGCACCCCTTTTTAGGCTTAAAATAGGTCACTTTTACAAAGAAGCTACTCTTTATCCTTAACCCTTGATTCCCCATCTTTTTACAACACCTATTTAAGTGTCAAAACCATAGATTTAGTAGGTTTAAAGTCCCTTTGGCCTTGTTTACACTCCCAACCATCAAATCCTCACCACTTGCTCCTAAAAACTAGGGTCTTCTAGAAATCCACTCTCCAATCACTTTTAACATTGATTCTTTCAATATATAGCTTCAATTCAATATATATAATCAACATTAACTCATAAAATTACCCCTCACTAAGGATCACTTGTTGGTATACCCTTGCATCAATTTTATACCCTCCAACAATGCATCCTCATGGTGTACACCCATCATTCCTTATTTCCTACACCTTATTTGATTTTTTTAGTATAATAAATGTTGTATTGGACCTTCACACATACATACTACATCACTCAAATGTCCCACCAATTCTATCGACCACATTGAACGAAAGTGTCCCTAAGGATCTTGAAGAACTATTGGGCAATGATCTTTTAGTGGTCATATCTATGAGCTCATGCAAGGTATTGACTTAATAAATTAGGTCCTATAGGATTGTATTGTTAATGCCTACAATAGTTTATCTTATTTTTAGGAGATACAACTTTGTTTAGATTTAGAATCTCTTTCTTACCTAATGCCACAAGTTGTATTGTTGCTCAATTCACATGAGCAAGGTTGTCTACTTCATTAGCTCCATTTGGATAGGTTTTGACTAGGGCCAACCTCATTTCAACCATAGAGTCCCTCAACCACTATCGACCACACTAAATAGAAGCATCCCTAAGGGTCTATAAGTACTATTGGGAAATGATCATGGAGCAAGCATATCTCTGAGCTTATGCAAGGTATTGACAAACTATCATGTGCTATAGTATTACATTGTTGAGGCCTATAATAACCTATAGATGTTTTAGGAGATCTATTTTTTTTGGATTTGGAATCCCTTTCTCGCATAATGCCAAAAGTTGTAGTGTTGCTTAGTTAAAATGAGCAAGGTTGTGTATATTTCAAACTCTTCATCCTGGGTTCAAACTGTCTACTCCATTAGCTTTGGTTGGTCAAGTTTAGGCTAGGGCCAACATTATTTTAGAAGTAGAATCCGTAAAATGTTAGTGACCACACTAAGAAGAAGCATCCATAAGGGTCTCTAAGAACAATTGGGTAATGATCTTTGAGAAAACATATCTCTGAGCTTGAGCAAGGTATTGATGAACTATCATATGCTACAAGATTGTGTTATTGAGACCTACAATAAGATATCTCAATTTTAGGAGATCTAACTTTTTTTGGATTTGGCCTCCCTTTCTTGCCTAATGCAAAAAGTTGCAGTGTTACTTAGTTGAAATGAGCATGGTTGTATATATTTTAAACCATTCATCTTAGGATCAAATTATCTACTATGTTAGCTCTAGTTGGCTATGTTTAGGCTAGGTAAAACCTCCTTTCATCCATAGAGTCCATCAGACCCTATTGACCACATTGGATGGAAGCATCCCTAAGGGTCTCTAGGCACTATTAGGAAATGGTCTTTCAGTGGAGATATCTATGAACTCATGCAAGGTATTGACAAACTATTATGTGCTACAAGATTGCATTGTCAAGGCCTATAATAACCTATCTCATATTTAGGAGATCCAACAATTTTTGGATTTGGCATCCCTTTCTCGCCTTATGTCAAAATTTATAGTGTTGATTAGTTCAAATGAGCAAGGTTGTCTATATTTTAAACCGTTCATCCTGGGATTGAATTATCTACTTTGTTAGCTTTGGTTGGCTAGATTTAGCCTAGGGCCAGCCTTAATTTAGCCATAGAGTCCCTCAAACACTATTGATAACACTAAATAGAAGTGTCCCTAAGGGACTCTAAGCATTATCTTTGATCGGGCATATCTCTAAGCTCATGCAAAGTGTTGACAAATTGTCAAGTACTACAGGATCACATTATTAAGACCTACAATAAGCTATCATAGTTTTAGGATATTTGACTTTGTTTGGATTTGGCATCCCTTTCTCACCTAATACCAAACATTGCAGTGTTGCTTAGTTCAAATGAGAAAGATTGTGTATACGTCAAACCATTCATCTTGGGATGAAATTGTTTACTCTGTTAGCTATGGTTGGCCAAGTATGGGCTAGGGACACCCTCATTTTAGTCATAGAGTCCCTCAAACCTTATTAACCACACTGAAAGGAAGCATTGCTAAGGGTCTCTAAGCAACATTTGTGACATTTTAAGGCTAATTTCTTTAGTGACCCTATCTCTGACCAAAATTGATTTGATTTGATACTCTCATGGTGGAAGTGTCACTTAGAGGCTTTTCACATCCCAACTTAACCAAAAAAATTAAGTACACATGGCGGTCAAACCACAAGGTAAGGGCTTCCAAAAAGATGTCAAAAGTGTTAGAGTAATTAGATATTTCCTAATTAACTCTAGTTTTCTTAAGCTAAACTTTAGGCATCTAATAATTAATTATTTTATTAATTATTATGATGCAACCTAGGTTAGACCTTTTTACGGTTTCAATCTCCTTTATAAGGACAATCTCTCTTTGCAATTATTAGCACATTCAATTTTGATATTAGCAATCTATCTTTTTGCTCATCAAGAATGTCTCATCTATGGATCTAGTAATTTCAGCCTCCATAGTCTTTTGCTTCTCTCTTCTGTGACAAGTGTTTTCATGTAGGTGATTCTTGGGAGCTATGAGGTTGATCTTTCATCAACCTCAACATGGTATCAAAGCTTCAGATCTTCATGCCCCTATTCTTTTCTTGAGAGATTTGGCAGCTATTTTTAGATTTGTGGCTTTTAGAGGATTTTATATTGGATTTGGAGGGGAGCTACTTTTCGTGCACTTTGAGCTCAAACAAACATCACCATTGAGCTCAAAGTGATGGAAATCCCCCATTTCCATATAAAATATGTCTAGTTTGGACATTGTTGGAATCTGAGGCAAAAAAATTGCACCCAGGTCGTATTGACCTAGGCACAAAAATTGAGGTAGTGATATTTTTATTTTTTGTAAAATATTTTATTTCAAATTTATTTTTCTCAAAAATGCATGCCAAGTATTAAAGGTTATTTTTGTATCATTATGGGGGGAGGACATTTTTGGGAGCACATGTAACACATATTTAGTGGAGCATTATTTTTGAGGTATAGTTATTTTGTAGGCCCTGTCTGCCTATCTCAAGCTCCTCTCTAACAACCCTATCAAGATCCTATGTACTCATACCTATGATGAGATGATTGGGATCTTCTCCCAATGGGCCTCTCTTGTTCCATGCGCCTTTGTACTCTGTGGACTTCTTTATCTATGAGCAAATGATCTCCCTCATAGCTTCCAAGGTGATACTCCCATGCTTTTTGGAGCTGATTTTTCATTTGGAATAGACTCAATTTTATGGAATTCTTCCCTACACCCTTTTTCTAGTGCTTATTTTATTTTTCCATGCACACATTTCATGTATTTCATGCCATGAAATGTGTTTTTTCATGCATTGATTGGTGGAAATCTTTTGCGGGGCAAATTTTGGAATTTGTTAGTGTTTGTGTTGGTGTGTTTTCATTTTGATTAGAAACCTCATGTATGGACTACTTCACAATAGGTATAATCAGCATCTACATGGCCTCATTTATACCATGAGTGGAAATTTTAGAGGATTCACCTTTTTGGTAGGTTTCAAGTTTAGCCACCTTTCTTGCAGGTTTGACAAGGAGTTTCTTGGGATAGTTTTTCTACATCAATAGTTTCGGCCTACATGACCATGGACTCCTCTTTCTCACTTTGTGATTGGTGTTGCCTCCATTTTTAGTTTTCAATCAGACCATCTTGGAGAAACAGCCCCATAACATGAAGTTTGAGCACCATTTGCACTATTCACATCACCTTCATTGGCATTTTTTGTGGGCCTCCGCTTTGTCGTATGTACTAACAATGATTTGGCACTTTGTGGTGAGTTGTCTAGACTATGTGTGTAGTTTGGTATTGTTTGTTGATTGTTAGAGATAACATGCCTTTCTCAAGCTCTTAGTTTTTATTATGGGATTTTTTATGTACGGTCAATGGTTTACCTTTTTTAAGGATATTTTGTGGCAAGTTTTTGGTGGATTTTTCCAATCATGTGGGTCATGTTTGGAGACACATCATTGGACTCATGTTTTTTGAAGTTGGAGCAGCCATGACCCCACTTTGGATGATTTTTTTTTATCACAAAACTTTTCTCAAACTCATGTTTGACTTTGATGTTCACTCACGCCATGTCATGCGGGCCTCACACTCACCTGTGCAATGTTGATTGGCTCAAACCTAGGACCTGTCCTTTGTGACCTTGATGGTGGTCTATGGTGAATTACTAATTTTTTTTTTATGTACCACCTATACATTCTCTTTCTTGGCCATCATTTTCTTTTTTCTAACAATGGCCCTTTTCTCAACACATGTTTCAAGTGACTAGATTTTTTTTCGTATAGGATCATTTTTTCAAGCATTTTTTTGCCTTGATGGCCATTTGGCCATCAAAATTATTCTTGTCACTTACTAATGTCAAAACTAAATCACCACTCCTATCACCCCTTCAAGCTCTATTTGGGCCTACCTTCACATTTTTTATCATATCTTGGGCATATGGACTCCATTTTCTGAAAATGAGATATTTTTGAAAAGCTAGTTCCAAGTCCATCATAGTGGTATAGGTGATTTCCAATATTGATTTTTTTATGGCCTTTTCTACTATCAAAGTTAGGAGTTCCTTTTTTCACTCTAGGAGACATGTCCTGAGCATCTGATCTCCAATTTGAGAATTCTTTATATCATTGGAAAGGTCTTTGTAAGATCTTTCCAATGATGTTGGTTGTTTTTCTAGATTTATCTCTAGGCACATTATATTCAATCATTTGCATTTTTGCTTTCTGGTGGATATCTTGGTTGTTTCAGGTCTATGGATCAATTTCGTTGCTTTAAATGATTCATCATGACTTTTACTATCTATTATATTAGTCTTATGTTTGTTCTGGTCTATTTAGACATCATCTATATGCATTATTACAAATGCACTAAGATAAAGTGCCATATTGCATCTATATTTTTGTTTCAATAGTTTTTCCCTATTTTTCCTTTTGATTTGAGTAGTGTCATGTAACACTCATACTGATTACTGTATTCTTTGGATTCATTGTATCTTGTGCCTTATTCTACATGCACTGCTCATGATTAATATATCATGGGGGGTTAATGTTTTTCCTATGTTTTCCATCTTCCTTTGTCTAGTGAGATTCCCTTTTATGACATTAGACTCATGACTTGTCTAAGATTGATCACCTCAATACACACATATGTACAATTTTGTGCATCTTGACCATGGTTCCTTGGCATATAGTTCTTTTGGCTCACTTTTCCAATTTCCTATCACCTCACCCTTATTTACATTACGGGGCTTTCTTCTATTGTTTCTCATGCTTCCTTGGTTTGAGGGAGTGAGCTATATATTCAATATTTGTTCCTATGTACTAGGCAAATGTAGTGGCTGGGTACCTATGTATTTGAATGATCATCTATGATATGGACACTCTTCCTTTTGTTCCTACTTTGGTTGCAGTCTTCCATGTTTAGTTGATCAGCTCTTTAGGCTTTGGTGTTTCATGCTATCTATATCTTTGAGTTTAGTAGTTTTCCTTTGTATGTCTCCTTATTCGATATAGATTATAGTCTTATCTACCTAGTCAAGTTCTATTTTAGTGGATGTTCTTCAAATTATTAGTTACTTTTAATAGAGCTTTGCAGCTTCTACATGCTTCAGTGGTGTTCTTCATGATCATCTTTTGTTCCTATCTTCTAAAAAATTCCCTAGTTTGGAGGCTTCTTTAGTTCTTGACTAGTTCTTTTCAGCATTATTTCCATCTCTTTTTGGAGTAGGGTTTTTCCCATGTGGTTTTCTCTATCTCTCCTCTTTTCAAAGATTTGGTTGTGCTTGGGTACCTCAGTAGGCCTTGTTTGTCATGACCCAAATTTACTTTCAGTAGTAATTTCTAGGTTTTTAGCTACTCCCTAAGTTTATCTTAAGGGTGGGTGTTAGAGTAATTAGATATTTCCTAATTAACTCTAATTTTCTTAAGTTGAACTTTAGACATCTAATAATTAATTCTTTTATTAATTATTATTATGTAACCTATGTTAGACCTTTTTAGGGTTTTGATCTCCTTTATAAGGGTTATCTCTCTTTGTAATTAATAGCACATTCAGTTTTGATATTAGCAATCTATCTATTTGCTCATCAAGAATGTCTCATTTATAGATTTGGCAATTTCAACCTCCATAGTCTTTTGCTTCTCTCTTTTGTGCTAGGTGTTTGCATGCAAGTGATTCTTGGAAGCTGTGGGGTTGGTCTTTCATCAACTTCAACAAAAATAAGTGCTCAATTTTAATAATTTGACACAAATACAAAAATCATGACATATTTCTAGTGTTCATGTCTTACTAGATCAAAATAAGTCACATATGAGTTTGATTGCTTGTTACAATGAATTTGATAAATATGTTACATTTTCTGTATAAAATAATGAATTTTTATGTGTTTGATTATTTGCAAGAAAGTAAGATGAAATACAAATTTGCATGCACACATTGAACAAGTTGGAAGGAAATTAAAGTTTAAAGTATATCAAAAGGAATAATATTGTGCCATATCAATCATATAGTTACAAAAAGATGTCATGTGTCATAGGCACAATACAAAAGTTGAACGTATAGAAATGTTGAATTTGTACAATAGAAATGTCGAAAGTGCACAATACAAATCTTGAATATATATAATACAAAAGTCAAATATATATAAATGTCATGTAATGACCACAACTACATCAATGGTTGTGTTGGATCATCAAAACTAAGCCTCTTTGATACAATCCATGGCTTACCAAGTGTCTACACAAGAAAAATTAAAATGTTATATCAAATATCTTATCTATAAATAATATGAAAATAACTAAATAAATTGTTGATAGTTGAGTTGTTGACTACCTCATCACTCTATGCTACACTTGGACTGAATCATAATTTTCATGGGCTCCTCCATGGATGAGTAGGACTCCTAAAAAAATGATCAAGTAGAGTGACAATGTGAGACACAACTACCGATGAATTAGTACTCATGGAAGGCACAACCAGTGATGAAATGGTGATAGTATGGGGAAAAAACTATATAGTAAGTGATAAAATGTTAGATTTCTAGACATAGGTGTTAGGGATTTCTAAATAGACTAAAAACAAAAACCATATTGAATTTTAAGTTGGATCTCTAGTACTAGAGGGAGGCATAAGATGAAATAATGCTTGTATGAGGCACCACCTATATGGTAAGCGATGAAGTTTTAGAATTATAGAGTGGTGTTAGGAATTCCAAATAGAGTAAAAAATAAAAGGTACTACAACCTAAGTTGGATCTCCTGTGCTAGTAGGAAGCATAACCACTCATGAACCAATGCTGGTCTAAGGCACATCTTGTATAGTAAGTGATGAAATATTAGACTTGTAGGGTAGGCATTAGGGATTCTAAATATAGTTAAAAAAAAATACATACTACAACTTAAGTCGGATCTCATGTGCTAGTAGGAGGCATAACCACTAATTAATCAATGTTGGTAGAAGGCACATCTTGTATAGTAAGCAATGAAATATTACAATTGTAGGGTAGGCATTAGGGATTCTAAATGTGGTATAAATATATATATATATGTATTGTAGTCTAAGTTGAATGTGTTGTGCTAGTAGGAGGCACAACCATTGATGAACTAGTGTTGGTATGAGGTACAACCCCTATGGTAAGCTATAAATTGTTAGAATTGTAGAATAGGCATTAGGAATTTCTATCGTACACACAAGAAATCCAAATTGAGATCACAAGAGGACTTCAACTAAGAATCGACATGCATACCTCTGGCATCTATCATGTTTGACCCCATCTTTGATGCATGAGACTCCTAACAAAATGAAATGAGAAATTATTTGTATGAAGTCTTGAAGGGTATTGTGATAGGTAAAAGATAAATAAGACATGTTAATAACCAAAAATTGTTGATAATTACTATAAAACTAAAAAATCATATGTACTCATTTGTAAATGCAACTGTTTAATATGTATGTAGAACAAATGTATGCATTAACCTTAGATTGTTTTCATGTACTTGAAGAAGGAAACACAACTAATGAGGTAGCTTTGACAACTTCTTGGATGAAAAAACATAACATGCTATGACACAGTGACAAAATTTAATAGAAGGAAAATATGAAATTTTACCTCTTCCCTTTCTTGAACATCAACAATGCCCAGTGCATTCATGAACTCTATAAAACTCAATTGTTTCTACATATATTAAACAAAACAGTTATAAAATATTCATCAATATTGAGAAAATTTATATACATTCATTCATAATAGATTTCAAAATATATACTTGACTTGTATTTAATACTTCTATGTGTCTGGGTGTTCTTGCTAACTTCTTTCCCTTTTCTCCTAGCCTTGAGCTATGTGGAGTACCCTGAAGAAAAAACAAATATAACATAAGATAAATCAATAGTATACATAATGAGTTTAACTCAAATTGTAAACTTGATAAGTGTTTAGGATATGATAATGCATAGTTGTCAAGGCCAAAGTTAATGGTAGAAAGCATGGCATCATCAACTTGCAAAACTTTAGCCCTCAACAAGCACTATAAAATAGTAAAGAGCATTGTTATAAATATGAGATAATGTTGTAAATGAAAATAAGGAACAAGAACAATAAGAATATCATACGAGGGAAAGAATACACAAGAAGGACATGAAGGATGAGATTGGAAGGATAGCTGAATGATAGAAAAAATGAGGCTCAAAAAGTCTACAAGGCCTAAATTTAAAATAAAGAGATCAAGAAGGAAAAGAGAGGTGTGAATAAACTTTTGGAACCTTTTCAAGAAATACAAGTTTAGATTCATGACCTCCACACTCTTTCAAGATAGCCTAGGTGATATGGAGGGTGATAGGTTATTCGATGGGGTTGGGTATATGGAGGATGAACTCATGAGGTTCATTAAATGGGTTTTTAGGTAATGCTAGGATCAAAATATGTAGATGGGAATTGGATGGATTTGATGAATGGGAGGGTTTCAATGATGGTAAGACATAAAAGAGGATTTATAAGTGGGGTTTAAAAAATGGTAGGAAATGGAGGAGGATCTATATGCAGGGTGGATAAAAGAGGGATGATAGTTATGTGAGATGGAAGAGGAATGATGGGTGTGGGAGATGGAAAGATTACAGCACTAGAAACCTCACATTATGTTATTAGATGACATGACTCGTCAACTTAAATTGGACATGGATATTTTATTGGATTCCTTATAAAAAACGTTAAAGACTAGGTGTTCCTTGTAAAACAATTAAGAAGCAACATTTAGAGAACTTTGTATTTTTAGTTTCATGATATTTAAGAAACAATATTTTGAGACCAATGTATTATTTTAGTTTTTAGAATAATTAATTTTTTTTACCTCAAGTGTTCTTTAGCCTAGCCTTGCACCTCTAGCAGAATGAGTACTATGTGGCATTCTTGTACCACTTGATGCACCCTACATGGCATATTGTTCACATATCAATCTAGAGTGTTCTGTAAAATAAAATAAATATTTAGTTTTACAATATTTAGGTGATTAAATAATAACATGTCAAAACTCAAAAAAAATAACTTATTTCTCCTCTCCACCAAAAATCATTTTCATTAAATCATCTATGAGTGTGAAATCCCCACCTCTATATGCATAATAAGTCTTCCTGCAATGTACACATGGATGAGATGGCACTCCATCCTGAGTCACCTCACTACCCACCCTATCACATATACATTGACAACTAAAGAAAACATGTTGGTTAATCCTTGAAGGCTATAATGATGCACATGATGATGATGTAGGTGGCACAAGCAAGGATGACACTAGTGTTTTTGGTGATGGTGATCGAGTTACATAAGATATGATGACTCTAAAGTCACATTTGATGATAGTCAACGTATCATAAGTGAAGTATGCCACCTAACTATGAGCCATGCTCAATGATGACATATATCAATGATGCAGCTTCATGAAGGGTTTTTAAATCAATAGACTTATTTATGATCATTGGGAGTACAACATGAGGCATGATTGTGTTAGAGAAAAAGGTTAATTTAATTGAATTAATTAAATTACCTTTTATCCCTTCTTAATATTTCACTTTATATGCTTTTTGGATTCTCTATTTAATAATTAATTAGTAATTATTAAATATTTTTTACTTTTTAGGTTACCTTTTGTAACTTTTTAGGTTACCCTTTTTCAGGTTTCAATCTCCTTTTATAGTGATTGATCTCTTTGTAATTTTATATCTTTTTCATTTCTTTTTCATTTCTAAGAATACAATTTGCATATTTTCAAAGCAAACCCTTGCCTCTTCTTTTCTTTTTCTTCTTTGTGACACATTTTTTACATGCAGGTATTTGAGGGTTTGTGGATCTGTATTGCGTATTGCCCAAATCCTTCATGGTATCAGAGCTAGATTTTTTGTAGCTTGTTCAGTATTTGGAGAAAAAGGAGAAAGAGGGTTTGACATAATAGATCTGACATTTTTTGGGCATTTTTCCTTGATTTTTGGATGTGCGATAGTGGCGATTCAAAAAAATAATTACAAAGGTGATTTTCAAATAGTGGTATCTCCCTTAGACGAAATCCTTTTTATGAGAAATTTTTTTGTTTTGGGATAGGATTTCATGATCTACACAATGGTGTAGGTTGTTTGTGATCTCTATTACTAAATTTTTCCAAAAATCACAAATCCCAATTTTTGCAACTTCAAAGACTTCGTTCAGGCTCATCTAGACACATATTTCGATGCTATTTTTTTTAAAGTGCATGATCTATTATCTAATTTCTAGATATGGAATCAGTTTGGAGTAATATTTAGTGTAAATAATACTTTCATCATTTGGTCATTTTTTGGCCTACAAAAAATAGGTATGTGTGATTCATATCTAAAGCTTTTTTTCTCTTCTCTCATTTACACATTATTTATGTAAGCTAGGGTTCAATTATTTGCATTGTGGGGGGTTTTTTATATTGCTTTCTATTATTATATCAGCATATCAGAAAACATCAAAAACCCCTTCTAAAACAATGGTTAAGACCTCTTCTTGTCCAGAACTTCTGACCCCTCACAATTATCATACATGGAAGATCTTGATGACATAGCTTCTTCGATCTAAGGGTTGTGATCTTGTTTAGATGTAGTGTAGCCAATTTATAGAGGCCTTTTGAAGTCATGTAGCATAGGAACAAGATGGATGAGGCAATAGGATTGATTACTTTATAGGTCTTAGACAATCTATAGTTTCATCTGGATGGGTGCAATACTCCTCTAGCTATGTGGACCAAGCTTGAAGGCTTGGTATAGTGAATGAGTTTAGGGAACTTCAAATTTAGGTAGAGCTTACCTCACTTATACCGAATTCTTTTCCCTTCATTGAGGACTTCTTGATGAAATTAAAACAACTGAGATCTTTATTGCAGGGTTGTGGGAAAATGAAGACTAACACTATCTGTATCTACCTAGTTCTTTCTAAGCTTTGTGAAAACTTTTAGATCTTTTCTTGTACCTTATATTTCACAAAAGATACTTTGGGTAATAGATTTACCATGCCATCCTTTGAGGTTTTCTATGATCGATTGACTCAAGAGCAAGCTAAGATCTTTTAGTTGGATTGTCTCATAGACTCATAGATTCATGCATTGGTAGCTTGACCATCTTCAAGGACGAAGGAGAAGACTCAAAAATCACATTCTATAAAGTTTTAGATTGATTCCAACACTCACAGTTCATTAGGGCCACCTCCTCCTAAAAGTGTTAAATCAAAATTAGAAGAACTAAAGTGTGCTTATTGTAATAAGCCTAATCATGATGAGTCACATTGCTATGAGAAGAAGTTAGATGGCTATGCCAAACAGGTTTCAGATTTGACAGCTCTTCTTCAGAAGAGCAACATTGATGTTCCTTCTACTTCTCATAGACCTTCTTCATCATCATCATTTCAGTCATATGGTAAAGATATGGGAAGGGGTCATACACTATGTGCAACTACTATCCCTCATTCTTTTGGTTGGTTACTAGATTCAGATACTTCACACTATATGGCATCTTCTTAGGATTTGTTATCTTCCTTTGAGGCTTCTCCTACTCCACAAATTTTGATGGGGAATAACACTATTATGACTATATGTGGCAAAGGTTTTATTTAAATTAATGATGTTACATTTCATGATGTACTTTGTGTTCCATTTTTGTCCTCTAATCTTCTCTCTATTTATCAGATTACACATAGTGGGATAGGGAAGACAATTGAGTTTGCACGGGATTTAGTGCACATCAGAGATAGTGAGACAAGAAATATTATTTCTATATGCATTGTTTTTCATGCTTCCCAACTATATTCCTTCTCAACATTTTGGTTCACCATCTCCACTATCAGAGACACTCTCTTTTTTCATAAGAGTCTATTGAGGTGAAGTTAGGTCACTTGAACAGTTTACGTGTTATTCCTGAGACCAGTTTTGTGACTTCTACACCTCCACCTCCTATTCAAATTCCATCTCTTGCACATGATTACTCTTCAGCATTGCCTACTATTGTAGCTCCAATCATCGAGCCACCTACTATAGTTGTTGAGGATATATCAAAGGACACACATCTCCTCTCAGATGATAGATTTAGCACACCTATTATTCCACCTCCATTGGAGATTCCATTTTAGGATTCTCATGCTTTCTCCTTTGAGCATCACCTAGGACTTCCAACTATACCTTACATATATGGGTTTTATCATCCTTGTCCACTTCCTTTGTTTCCTTTAGATTGGACACACATTTTTATGTTCATCGACATAGGAGCTCTGCCATTCTGGGGGGCTATGGAGTCTCAAGCTTCTATTATGGAGGCTTTCATTGTACTTATGGTCTTGAGAGATTCTCTTGAGATGTTTTATTTGTGCATCCTTTTTCCATCTCTTTTTGGAGAAAAGTTTTTCCCACTAGGTTTTCTCTTTTTCTCTATTTTATAGAGATTTGGTCGTGATTGGGTACCTCATCAAGCCTTGTTGCCAAGACCCAAGTTTGATTTTAGCATTGCATTGTAGTTTCCTTGCTCTTCCTTCATTTTTGGTAACTGCATGGTTGCTTATCTTAAGGGGGGGTGTTAGATAAAAAGGTTAATTTAATTTCATTAATTAAATTACCTTTTATCCCTTCTTAAGATTTCACTTTATACACTTTTTGCATTCTCTAGTTAATAATTAATTAGTAATTATTAAATAGCTTTTACCTTTTAGGTTACCCTTTGTAACTTTTTAGGTTACCCTTTTTCTAGTTTTGATATCCTTCTATAAGGATTGATGTCTTTGTAATTTTATATCTTTTTCATTTCTGAGAATACAATTTGCATATTTTCAGAGTAAACCCTCACCTCTTCTTGTCTTTTTCTTCTTTGTGACAAGTTTTTTACAAGTAGGTATTCGAGGACTTTGTGGATTTGTATTGTGTATTACTCAAATCCTTTAGATTTTTCATGTTGTAAGTCTCCACTCATGTTGTGTTACCACCCTACAAGCCCTAGGTCTATCTTGCACAAAACCTCTCCCTCTACACTGCAACTCATGGATATCAAAGTAATTTGGATTCTCACCAAGGATGAACTCATAGTATAGCTTTCTCAAAAAATATAGAGGCACCTTATAATTATTACATGGTGATAGGTCAAATACCATATACCACCTATCCCAAAAACATGATCTCACCCTAGTATGAGTGCACCAATAAATAGGAAATTTTTTGGGTGCATCTAATAAGGAGATATCAGATATAGGATAGGTGAAAAGAGCATATATACTACCTTTATTTATGTCCTTATCTTTCACTTTTTGATATGATAATCCATCAGCATAAAATGCACAACACCTATCCCTCCATGAAACTATTTCATAACCTCCTTAGACACCTCATTCACATTTTAGGCCATTTGTTCAAGTGTATTCATTAGGCTTGAATGGTCAGAAAGAGTATATGACTGCAACCAATTGATGATTTGGGTAATGTGAGCATTATTTTATGTAAGGTGGTTTATGAGGTCCTCTTTTGTAGTATTTTCATGATGTAATCGTATGTTTAGAGGGTTTATAGGTAGAGGTGGTTATTGGATGGGAATAATGAGTGCATGGTTTTGTGCCTGTGTTGCAGTAGGTGGAAGGTTTTGTGTTTTTGTCACAATAGGTGTTGGAATACTTTAGAATAATTGAGAGGGGGGGTGAATCAGTTATCTAAGTTCCAAATGTATAAATAAAACTTTTCATAGCTTAGTAAACCCATAAAACATTTATACTCATGCATGCATCCATAAGATTATGTAATCACTTAAAACTTGTAAGTTACTGTCAAATCAAACTTGCAGAAATGTAAAGTGTGAAACATAACAAATTTGTCAGCACACTTGACACAATGATTTACATGGAAAACCAATTTGGAAAAAACTACCAATAACATGCTACACTTTTCACTCTTCTGAAGTAATGCTCTATGAAATGCCAACCCTATTAAAGGTTACAATGCACACTGTTAAATGTGACCCTATTAAAGGATTTCAATCACCCTATTAGGAGTGAGCCTTGTTAAAGGACTTTAGACCATTCACTTGGAATGTCACTCGGTTAAAGGATTTACAAATGATTATTAGGTCAACCTTAATCCAAAGGATTTAGCCTAGGTTGATACAATTGTTAGAGAGTAATAGTAGGGCTTTGATCTAATAAAACTTACTACTTCACTTGTAGATTACAGATCTCTATTTAGTCCTCAATTTTACTTGGCCTTCATAATTTGCACCTCTAATAGCTTTTTCACCCTTCAAGCATACATCTCCTTAAGCCTTCTTACTTAATATGTCATTGTAGACTCTTCTCTTAGGTCACTAGATGAAGAAAAACCCTTGACTCCTTGTCTCCTTTAGATTATCACACATAACAACCTTGATTCATGACCAGCCATCCCTATAAATAGGAAATTAATATATTTTTCCACTAATTTTTCATCAGCCAATTTAGGGTTTGGATGGATTAGGTAGTATACAATTTATCTACCCCATATCTCATATCTCTTCTAGAAACTTCTCCTATAATCCATTTGAATTCACCAAAAAATGGTCTACCTTGAATTTTGTGCCACTTGCTCATCAACCTTATCTTCCACCTAGTTCACACAATCCAAGAAACAAAGTTGCCAGCTCAGATTCATCAATTCATTATCTTTTTAATATTACAACAGCTCAACATTATCAACCTTCTATTGCTCAACACATACTACATTGCTCGACATCCACAATGAAATTACTTAGCATGAACTAAAGTTTATTGGTGCTCAATATCAACTAAACTTTACTCAACATTTGATGCCATTAATAACCCCTTCATACCAATGGCGAGTGGGAGTGGATAGGGAAGAGGATAGGGAAGTGTGCCTTTTGAAAATTTGAATCCTATCCTAGGTAGGATTCCTTGGGGAGGAGGGAATCAGAAGCTTGGAATGAAGGAGGGGTTAATGAAGTGTCAGGGAACAGTAGAAAATGGAGATGAGATAGAGAATGAAGATGGGGACCCATGTGACAAGAGTAGAGATCTGGACAAGCCTATTATGCCACCCAAGTTGGATTAGTCTGGGGTATTTCCCACAAAATGGTCTTCTCTTTTTGGAATTAAGCCTATTGGTAAGTCTTCCTTTCCTCTGATTAAAATTCTATCTAGCTTGGAAAAGGGTTCTTGTGTGATTGCTATTCTGGACAAGCTGATAGATCATAGCATTGCTTAAATGGCTTCAACTCAGGTGGGAAAGTTTATTAGGCCAAGGCCAAACATAAATATTGTAAGATCCTCACTTAGAAGACATGGAATCTTAAAGGACAGGTGATTGTAATGGCGATGGAAAAAGGCTTCCTATCTTTTGATTTCTCTTGTAATGAGGATTTTTCAAACATCCTATGTGAAAGGCCTTGGAGAATAGGTTGCTCAACCCTAGTGCTCTAGAAGTGGTCTTCGAAGCTAGATTTGAATGGCTCATTTTTTTTGTAAGCACCTGTTTGGGTTAGACTTCCAGAGTTACCTCTAGAGTTTTGGAATGAAGATGTCTTTATGGGGGTGGAAAATTCATTTCGAGAGCTTTTGTCTATAGACCTAATAACAACTTCAAGAAGGAGACTAATGTATGCAAGGATCTATATTGGAGTGAGGGAAGAGGTCGATATGGTAGAAGTTGTGTGCTTTCACTCAAAACTTGGGACACATACTTAGAAGTTGGATTATGAAAGTGTTCCTTTTTCCTATTTTCATTGCTTGAAATTTGGGCATAAGGTGAATCAATGCCCTAAGGCTAAAGCTAAAAAGAAAGAGATGCCAATTCTTTCTAAAACTAGAAAGTAGAAAAAAATCTAGAAGAGAAAGTATATAAAGGAAGGCCAGAAGCCCCTGGAGATTCTAGAGGAGGTCCTGGTGGCTCCTCCCATAGGAGAAAACCAATCAGTCCAAAATGACCCAAATGTTGATGAGTTAGTAGAAAAGGTCATGACTGGACCAAAGATTATTGAGGTGGAAGATTCAGTAAAAATAGGGGTAGACCCTATCAAAGTAGAAGACAGGGTAGAGGATAAGGTTTTTCCTGGACCTAGCAAGGTGGTTGATCTAGTCATAAACCCTAGTTTCCCTAGAGTCAAGGAGGTGGATTCTCTAGCTAAGGTGGCTATATTGGAGAATAAGATAGAGAATGATAGTCTATTAAAGAGTAAGGGGGAGCAAGTGTTAAGAAATGAAGGGGAATTAGAGAGGGAGAACCAAGAGGTAGTAGAGGGAGGTCTTCCTTCTTCTAGGAAGGACAAGTTTGTTTCTTGCAATTTGGTAGAGAGATTCGAGAAGGAAAATTCCTTATCTCTAGTTAATATGGGAAGGGTTGATGACTATTTGAAGGATATCTTAGGAAAACCCAAAAAGAAAAATAGTCGAGAGCCCTCCCCAACTTCTCTGACATAGACTACGAGTCCTAGTAGATTGGATGTAGGAGGGAGGTCAAGGTTAGTAGGAAGGAGGACTGTTAGTCAATTCATTCAAGATGAGGCCAGAAGGAGTTTGGCGGATGGGAGCCAAAGAATTATTTTGCAATGTACTTCTAATTTGAAATGAAGATAATTTCTTGGAATATAAGGGGCCTCAACAGGGTCCATAAGAAAGAAATTCTTAAGAATATGATTAGAGATCAGAGACCTAATATTTTGAAGATTCAAGAGACAAAAATGAAGGAGATTTTGGGTAAGATGTCCTTTAGCAATAATATGGTAGGTGAGGCAGTAGACTCTAAAGGTGCATTAGGAGGTTTTCTTACTCTTTTTAATAATAAAAAGTTCAAATTTACTACTCTATTGAATGATGGTAATATTCTCTTTTGTAAAGTGATTCATCTACAATCCAATGAAAATTGGTTCCTTTTGAATGTTTATGCTCCTAATTATAAAAGGGAAAGGAAGAATTATTGGACTAAGATTTGTGATATGGTCTAGACTAGTAATTTGAATAAAGGTATTAATATGGGGGGCTTCAATACTCCTCTTACGGATGAGGATAAATTGGAAGGTTTGGCTCCAAATTGGGAAAGCAAGATGGATCTCTCCAATTTCAGTAATAGCTTGGCTTTGTTGGATGTGGATCTGTCAGGTGGAACTTACACTTGGTCCAACAAAAGAATTGGAAGTGATTGTATCCAAGTTTGGTTGGATAGAGCTCTTATTTATCTAGAATAGCTGAATTCTTTCTCTTGTAGGTTGTCCTTACTCCCAAGACTTGGTTCGAATCACTCCCCTATATCCCTCTTAGTTGTCTCTCTTGAACCTAGGAGGAACTTCCCTTTTTAGTTTGAAAAGATGTGGATATCCCATCCAAATTTATTTCTTAGGATATACTATTGGTGGGGATTGGAAGTGGAAGGAATAGCTATGTTTAGAGTTTCTAAGAGGTTGATTAATGTGAAGCAAATGATTAAAGTTTGGAATAAGACTGACTTTGGCCATATCTTTTAGGACAAAGAGGAGATGTCTGTCAAGTTCACTTCTATCCAAGAAACCATTCAACAAGAGGGGTATAATTATTTGAATAGGAATGTTGAGATGTCCATTTTGATTTACTTGCATAATATTATTAGCAAAGAGGAGAAGTTTTGGAAGAAAAGATCTAGAATCAATTGGCTTAAAGAGGGTGATCTGAATACCAAGTTTTTTCATATCTCTACTCTTAAGCATAGAGAAATTAATAGAATATCAGGTTTAAAAAAGGGGCAGGATCTTTTGACAAGAGAGAATGATATTGCTACTGATGTTTGTTATTATTTCTCCTCTTTTTTGTCCTAGGATCCTTTGCTATCAAAGGTGGATCAAAATGAAATTGTCTCTTGTCTCCCACAAATTATTCAACCCCATCATAACAAGATGTTGAGGGTGATTCCAAAAGCATAGGAAGTTAAAGAAGCTTTGTTCTCTTTGCTTGCTAACAAATCCCCTGGACCTGATGGTTTTCCAACTTTCTTTTTTCAAACTTATTGGGAGGTGGTTATGGAAGATGTGGTGAAGGCTATCCAGGAATTTTTTGGAGCAAGAAGCATTCTTAAGGAGATCAATTCTACTTTCTTGGTCCTTATCCCTAAAGTCCCTGGTGTAGATTCTTTGGATAAATTTAGACCTATTAGTCTTTGTAACTCCTTTTACAAGATTATCTCAAAGGTGTTAACCTCAAGAATCTTCAAAATTCTCCCTTTGATTATATCATAGCAACAAATGGGCTTTGTCCTTGGAAGGCAGATATTGCATTCTATCATGATGGTTATTGAAGTGATTCACTCCATGAAAATAGGAAAAAAGAGAAGGTATGCTTCTTAAGCTGGATCTTTCCAAAGCCTATGATTGGGTGGACTGGACTTTCCTTGGTTTGGTGCTTTAGGCTTTTGGATTTGATCATAAATTTTGTAAGCTTATATCTCAGCTTATTTCTATTTCTTCCATTGCAATCTTGGTAAATGGGGTTCCCTCAATTTTTTTTAAATCTTCGAGAGGGTTAAGAATGGGGGATCCTATTTCTCCTATTTTGTTCATTATAATGGTTGAATGTATTGGAAGGTTGATTAAGAGGAAAAAACAAGAAGGGAGACTTAAAGGGATCAAACTATCTTCGAGGAGTGCTTCTTTTTCCCATCAGCAGTTTGTGGATGATACTATTATGGGAGGGAAGGCATCTGTTAAGAAGGTTAAAGTGATGAAGGATATTCTATATTTGTATATCAGAGGATCAGGACATCTTATTAATTGGGAGCAAAGCTCTGTCTTCTTCATTAATACTCCAAAGGATAGACAAAGGAAAATAGCGAGCATTCTTGGGTGTGGAGTGGGAAACCTCCCTTCTACTTATATTGGTCTCCCTATGGGTTCAAAAACTCCTAATTCTTTCTGGAATGGGATTCTTGACAGGTTTAGGAAGAAGTTGGTGGGGTGGAAAGGGGCTTCTTTTACTCAAGTAGGAAAATGTCTTTTGGTAAAATCCACTCTTTAGAATCTTTCGATGTATGCCCTAAATCTTTTTGGGATACTGGTAAAGTTTGCTGAAAAAATGGAAAAGATCCATAGAGATTTTCTTTGGTCTAGCCTTGAGGGTTGGAATAGATATCCCCTTGTGGCTTGTGATAATGTTTGTCTTCCAAAGTGCTATGGGGGCTTGGGTATTAGGAAATCAAAGCATCTTAATAAGGCTCTACTAGCTAAATAGATTTGACACATTTTTAGTAGCACAAGGGAATGGAGAGATATTTTTTTTAATAAGTATATCAGAAGACCTACTATTTAGTTCCTGCTCAATAATTAAGACATCTCAAATGGATCTATTATTTTGAATGGAATTCTTAAGGCAAGGAATTTGGCCAAAGCTAAGATTAACTAGAAAGTAGGTAATGTTGAGGACATTCTATTCAGGCACGATAATTGGTTGATTCAAGGCCCCCTTATAAATAATCTTATCTTTGAAAATTGGTCAAATGTTTATATTAGGAAATTTGGTTTGAAATTTTTTGATTATAGAATTGACCAGGGTTGGAGAGACCTATCTCTCATTTTAGATGACCTCAAGCCAGTTATGATAATGTTGAACTCTTTGATTCTTAATAACAAGAGGGATGAGGTTATTTGGGGAGACAACCCAAATGGTTGTTACCTAGCTGCATTGGGATATAACTCTCTCTGGAGCTTGACTGAGAAGCCTTCTTGGGCTAAAGCCTAGATACCTGGCCTTACCCAAAAGATCAATATTTTTTCTAGCTGGCTTTATAAGAAAAAATTCTTACCAAAGATAATTCAATTAAAAGAGGACATTATATGCCTAATAGATGTATTCTATGTAAAAATCATATGGAAATGACAAATCATTTGTTTATCCATTGTTCTTATTCTAGGGAGGTTTGGGATAGCTTAACTAGGAATCTTGGGATAAGTTGGTGCAAGCTAGGCAACGTACTAGATTTCTTTTGCCAATGGAATAGTATGTTTAAAGGAAAAGATTTGTAGGATTTAAGTACCTAGAATTTGCCTCATTTTTGTTGGGGAGTATGAAAGGAAAGAAACAATTGAATCTTCAAAGAAAGAGAGGAACCTGCTTTTGTTCTGATGGACAAGATATATAGAGGCATGAAAAAAAATTACCAAGCAAGAAAGGGGGGAGATTTTGAAAGTGGTGGTAAGAAGAAGGAGAAAGACAAGGACAAAAGGACTAAAAGATAGAAGGTGAAATGGTTTCTCCCTCCAAAGGGATGGTATAATGAAAATTTTGATGTTGTGGTCAAAGGAAACCCTGGACCTTTGAGTTGTGGAGGTATCATTAGAAATAGATATGGTGCAGGGGAAGCAGTTTTTTCCTATCCATTGGGATATCAAATAAACCATTATGCAGAAGCCAATGCTTCATGCCACATGGTGAAATTAGCTTTGCACATGGGAGTTAAAAATTTAATGGTTGGAGGGGGATTCATATAACATCATAAGCTATATTAAAGGGGTCATTCAACCATCATGGTCAATAGCTAATATTATTGATAAGATCTGTGCCCTTCTTGATAATTTTGAAAGTTTCTATGTCACCCATGAATACATAAAGGCAAATTCTGTGGTGAACTAGTTTTCCAACAAAGTAGTCAAGCAAGAAAAGGGGTTGATTTGAAATTTTGGCAAAAATATCCCAGAAGGGGCAAAAAGCCTAATTGAGCTAGACAAAATCTAGGAAGGTACAGTGGACTTCTAAATGTTATAATGGTATTTAATGAGATTTGGGGTTTAAGTAATTATAATAATGGCATTTATGGAAAATACAATCAAATGAGGTTATCAATGTCACATCGACACGTTTCTTGGGTCAAATTATTTCTCTTTCTTTATCATTTTGGGGGTAAAGAAAGACATTTTGGTAATTATCAGAGAGGTGGCCATCAAGGTTTTTAGACATTGGATAAGGGTTATCAGAAGTTGGGGTTTATGAGAATTGTGAGGATTGAAAACTCAGAGATGGCAGGGGAAAGAATTAGGAAGGAACCTGTTGGTGAAGTTGAAAAATGGAAGCAAAGGAAAAAAGTTTGAGAAAATCTAGAGAAGGGTGGTATATCCAACTACATTTAAAAAATTCATGGTTTTGACCCTACAATCACTAAAAGTATGGTGGATTCATGGAAGGATGGAAGGGTGAAAGTGGATGGGGTTTCGTTTCAGGTCACCGAGGAAATAATTTCTTTGGTAACTAAAATTCTAGTAGAGGGGATGAAGTTTTATAGGGACAAGAAGATGTCAGAAAAAACTATGAAGGAATTTGTAAAGAATATGGAGGAGAGAAATGAACTAGTAAAGTGTGAAACTTACTACGAAATGGATTCTATCAAGAAGCTATGGAGGTAAGTTTTATGGGCCATTATAGAGTATATTTCCTTGGACACTAGGTTTGATAGAGTAAGAACACATCACTTTGTTTTACTCAATTACTTTTGATATGGTGTCAAGATTTTTTTCCCTTTCTATTTATATACTTCAATGTGTAAGAGTTTTTCTAGGCATAAGAAGAAACCCTCAGTGAATTTGGCCCTGCATGAGGGGTTATTGCTTCTAATTTATGAGCATTTCAAGGCTAAGACCATAAGAAAAACCCCCTTGCAGGGAGCAGATGCTTCTATGGATACGGGAAGCTCTAGTTTCTTGTTCAATTTAGAGGATGTCCAAATTATTAGTTTGGAGGGTGAAGAGAACATTACACCTACAAAAAAGGCCAAAGATTCAAACAATAAGTTGCCTTCGTCAATAAAAACCCCAAGTAGGAAGAGCCCTAGAGGACATGGATTTAAATCATCTAGCCAGGTAGATGAAGAGTATAATGAGGAAGGGGATGATAAGAAAACTAATGAAGAGGTTGAAGAGGAGGCTGAAACTAAGTCAGCGGAGCCGATGGCTAAGAAACAAAGGAGGTCAAAAGAGAAGGATGTAGAGGGGACTATGGATTCTGGGTCAGAGCTTCCTACCATTCCTCTTTCCCCTATTCATCCTCGGGAACAAGACATGGAGAAGAAAAATAGTGAGGGAGGAGACATGGTTATTAAGGAAAGGCACATGGCCTAGAGAAATTTTAATGTAAGAACTTCCAAAATGGGTATAGTAAGAGAGGCAATGAACCCACAAATTTTAGAAGAAAAATAGGGTCAGTTCTAGTTAGAGGATCTCATTAATCTAGCAATGGTGGCCATAACGGATAATGCAAGGGAGATTGGCATGAATTTTCTTAATAATGCTAGGAATAGTATGATTGAAAATTCCAAGTTGATCAAATGGCTTTATCATGAGTTGGAGGAGTTCAAAGAAAAAATAGGTCAATTGGAACACAAAAGGAAGATGCCAAATTTTAGGAATTTCAATGATCAAGGGGATCAACTTAGTTTGGCTGAGAAGAGAATCCACAATTTGGAAAATTACAACCATAATCTGGCAAATCAGATGCTTACCATTTTGACTTCTATCAATGATAATATCTCATCCCTTATTGGAGTGCTAAAAATAAGGGATCTACTAGATGAAAATGAGGAAAAGGATAGAGAAAGAGCTAGGATGGAAGAGGAAGTGACTATTGACATTACTTTCAATAGCATCAAGCAGAATATTTAGAAGAATCAGGAACAAATGGCTGAGGAGATTAACAAAGCCTATGAAGTAGTGGAAACGATGCAAGAGCTGGAGAGAAAGACAAAGGAATAACAATGTTTTTTCTTTTGTTGTCTTTTGGACTATAAGATAGATATAGATTTTTTGTCTAGTTGGCTTGTTAGTCTATTGTACTAGCCTTTAGGTTGGCCTTCATTTTCTAGCTAGGCTTTATCTACTTATTATCAGCCTTTGGCTTTTTATTTGTCTATTGAACTAGCCCTTTGGTTGGCCTTCTTTTACTAGCTAGGCTCTAACTACTTATTATCAACCTTATGATGTTTTTTAACTCTTGGATTTTAGAATCCCTGTAAAACCTATTTTTCTTATCAAAAACTTTACTCAGCATCCATTGTTCTGCTCAGCTTATACTAGAATGAACTTTTACTGGAATCCAACTAATTTTTTGCTCAGCTTATACTGACATTTCTTGGAACCTACTATCCATTAGGTCAAGCTTGGTAGACAAACTTTGTGTAACTTTTGCTTCTAATCTTTCTTAGTATAACTAACCTTTGTAACCTTAAGTAGATTATCAATAAATCATGTAATCATTATCTCAATTGATCTTTGTACTTCATTACATAATCATAACTCAACCTTTTCTCTAGGTGCTATTGTTACATCTTTTGATCAAATCCTCTTCATTAATCAAATATGTGGTAGTACTTGAATCTTATAAGCAGTTATCTTACCAGTAAATAGAAGATTTGACATTAGTGACAAAACAATGACTAAATTACAAAGTCTTCTTCAGAAATCTCCCTCTTTCAATAATCTCTCTCAACAATGATCTTTTCAATCTATTTTCAACAATATCCCTCTTTGGCATTGATGGAAAACCAAACTAATCAACTAAATCAACCAAATGGTAGACACCTTTGTTCAACCAAACTGACTAGGTTAAAACAGTAAGACAATACCCAAAAAAAAATGTTTATTGAAATCTCTCCCTCTATCAGCAGCTTCCACCTTCTGATTAGGTTTAAAAATTCTTTCTTATAACTCCCTTTTATTATATCTCCCTCTGACTAGGTGGATTAGGATTTCTCTCTCTTTCTTATATTCTTCTCTATCTCCCTCATCATACTTGTGTTCTCTTCTAATCAGCAATATCATCAATTTGCTCCTTCTAATATTAGTAACATTCTCCATCTCTTTGACAACAATCTCTTGATATTTCCCTCTCTTAATTCTCCTCTGATCAATAATAATATTGTTGATCAGGAATATCTCCCTCAGCATTTATACTGGTTTGGTTAGCAGAATATCTCCCTCTTTAACAACAATGCCAAAGGCATATACCAAAAACTTGTCATCTTAACATGCAGATATAGACTTTGTTAGGTTGTCTTAGTTTCGCCCTCTATAACCTTTCTTGTGATTAATTTAAATTTTTAGATCTTTGATTACTTTAGGCAGCTCCTAAAGCAAGATCCTCTTCACCAATGCAGAATATATGAACATCGACTCATTTGATGCAAGGCACTCCTCTTGTTACTTAGATAGCCTTTGATAGGGGTATCACCCCTAATTTACCTCTTAGATACTCATGAGCATCCTTAGGTAATGATTTTGTAAAGATGATAGCAATTTTTTCTTTTGTGTTGACATATTTCATCTTCACCTCTTTATCTTGAACTAACTCTCTCAAGTAACAATACTTGATTGCAATGTGCTCTATCTTTGTGTGCATCACTGGATTCTTTGATATATTGATAGCAATAGTATTATCACAATAAATTATCACTAGTTCTATGATTTCATCCATTATACCTTTGAGTAGTTGTATGATACACATAATATTTGTACAATTTACAGTAGCAACAACATATTCAACTTCAATAGTAGATTGTGAAGTACAACTTTGTTTCTTGCTAGTCCATGTAACTAGTCACTTGCCTAAGAAAAATGCTCCTCCACTGGTACTCTTTCTATCATCAATGTTTCCAGCCCAATCAGTATTAGTGTAGGCTCTCAATTCAAACTTTTCATTTTTTTTGTAGTATAGACCAAACTCTTTTGTTCCTTTCAGATATCTTATTATTTTCTTCACATCCATTAAGTAATTCTCCTTGGGATTAGTAGAGCATCTTGAAACTATTAGAGTAAATAATTATTTTTTAATTATTTATTCTATTACTTAAGTTTACTTAGGTTAAATGTGTATATGCTACTTTAGTATGTTAGAAACACTAAACTAAAACAATCAAAAAGCATTTGCATACTAATTTAACATAACTTCATGAGAGACAAAGTGAAGTCCTCAAATGAGAATATGAGCCATGGATAGGCTCTCTCAATGAGGATGATCACTTGATGTAGAGGTGTGTCTAATAGCTAAGATGGCTTGATTATGTATGTATGCTCAAATGCTCAAATGCGCTTCAATGGATGATTTTTGATAGATTTTGGTGAATGAATTTGATGTAAAAAAATGGCTTCTCAAAATGGTATTATGGCTTTACTTTCTAGATTGTGCTAAAATGGCTTGGGAGAGGATTCCTTAAATAGGCAAAGGGCTTGAGGGATCAAGAGCTAGGATGCAAGGATGGGAGAAATCTTATGGAAGGTTTAGATTGAATGAGAGGAGAGCACATGGATTGTGCTTCCTTATAGCCAATCAGGGAGTGACACATGTTGTAGGGTCATTGGTTAGAGCAAGAGGGGTTGAGGGGTCAAAAAAGGAGGCTCAAAGCTCATAAATACCCTCATAATGGCTTGTAAGAGCAATGAATGGGCTTGTAAGAGTCATTTATGGCTTTGTGGGCTTCATAAATTTTTATGGTTGAGATATTTGTGAGAGAGTTGAGATATTTTGACTTGGGTTGGATTAAGAAAGTCTTAAGCTTGACTTAGGAATGTGCAAATGATTAAGGCTTGGATTAGGCTTGGGTTAAGATTAGATTAGGTTTGTTAGAGATGGGCAAGTGGATGGCAATAAATGAGGGTGGGTGAAGGAGGAGATATTTGTTAACTTTGGCTTGGGTTAGCAATTCTTAACCCATATTTAGGGAATGTGACAAGGTTAGGAGGGGGATTAAGATTAGGGTCAAAGATAAGGATTGACATCTTGTAGAAGAGTCTAGGCTTTGGATAAGGATGAAGACTTTCTAGAAGAGTCTAGAACTTCCTAGGATGAGGATAAATAAGGTTTTTAGAAAATAAATAAAGTTTTATTTATTTCAAGGGTTTGGGTTGAGGAGATATTTATTAAAATATTTTTAATAAACATGAGGATTAATATTTAATCTTAATTAAATATTTTGAGTTGGGATTAGGGGTAGGAAATGATGGGATTAGCCTTTAATTGAAATTAAAGAAGGATTAGAAGAATTTGGAAGAGGTTAGTGGTCTTAAAGAAATTGGCCAAGTTTTGGGCAAAAAATAAATTATTTATTTATTTTGAGATTTTTGAAGAATTTATTAATTAAATAATTAATAAATAAGGAAATAATGTTTAAATAAGATTTAAACATTTTTGGGAGGGATTATTTAATTAAATATTTTTAATTAAGATAGAGGGATTTAATGGCATACAAAATTAATTAATTAATTAATTAATGATGATGTCATCAGAGACTTTTTTTAGAAAATAAAAATATTTTATTTTCTAAAAAAATTTTAGGTGTCTACATTTTGCCCCTCTTTGATATGATGCCGCAAGTGGCATGGCATCAAAGATAAGAAAATAAGATGCCCAATGCTAGAGCAGAAGAGGAGAGAATAGACTGCGAGATGCCCCCTCAAGAAGGCAGCAAGGAGAGAAAGCGAGACTTGATGGCTTCTTGAAAAGTACAAGAATCTTGGTGGGTGGGAGGATGAAGAGTGGCTAAAGAGAAGAGGTTTAGTTAGCTCAAACTCTCACTATGGGAGAAAGATAAGGAGGAAAATTAGCAGCACAAGAGTAAATAAGCTTAAGACTTTCAAGATTGGGGGGAGGATGAAGGAGCAGAGTGCTATAAAAATGAATCCAGGATAGGGAGACGGATGATGGGATGATAAGCTAATGCAATAGGATTTCAAAGAGCTAGATTGGTGAGAGATGGGTTTTGGAGATCCCTAGGACTAGGATTGTGGATCTCGAAAGATGAGGCTTGGTGGATTGATTTGATTGGTGGATCCCTAAGACTAGGATTGTGGATCCCTAAATCTAAAAGTGAAGATTGATTCAAAGAGATACTAATGAATAAGCTAGGGTAGGAGAGACAGATGCTAGATATGGATGGGGGATAATGGAGATGAAGGGAATCCATTGAAGCTTTTTGAGTAGGGGAATACTTCAAAGAGAAGTACCACCATGTAGTTAAGCACTAGATTTTCTATAGGATTGTTGGTTAATCACCATGGTTACCAAGAACATCAAGGCCTTTTCACCAACTATCCATAGGACTGACTGACTGACTTGAAACAAACACACAAGGATTGCCCCAGCATCACACATAAAACTCAGAGGAAATAGTGTGGAACTGACACTGGGTAACCCAAAAGCACAAAAGAAAAATGAACAAAAGACCTTATCAAAACCTTACACTTAGATTGCCCCATTCGCAGTATACCATGATATGGAAGATTGTGGCAACCTTGAGGAGGGAACAAAAAGATTGCTTGAAAAAGATACTTCAAGACCCAAAGGGAAGATTCCAAATCAAAAGAAAGCAAAAATCCAAAAGAGAATCGTTTGCCAACGAGATGGGTAGGACGAGGTACTAACGGACAAAGATCAGACATGAGGAAAGCTATATCCTACAAAGATCTATTGGAGAGCACCTAAGCTGATGGATCTGGATGAGTGATGCGTCTGGCAAGCTGAACTAAGAAGGATAACACTTTGGTGATAGGAGATCTAGCTAAAGGATGCATTGGAATAGCTAACCAAGGGTTGTGTGATTAGTGCAAGATGTTGATCAAGGATGAACTAACACAAAATTTGGATAGATACAATGGTACTAAGCTAAAGAGGGTGTACAAGTTGACAGACCAAGATATGTTACAAATGTAGAAGGTTGTTCATGTTTGGTTTTTGTGAGATGGAAATTTTTTAGAGTGTGTTGGATGGATAGTTAGATAATTTGATGGTTTTGTGAAAAGCTTAAGGAAAATGGTATTCTTTTTGTGCATGTGATAGGATACAAACTAGGATACAAGATTATTTACAAGCTGGAATATGGTACAAGTTTTGGACAAGATTTGGATATACAAGCTATGATACAAGGGATGATACAATATTTACAAGGCATGATACAAGCTTTGGTACAAGATTTACAAGTTGAGGTACAAGATTTACAAGCTCTATAAGAGGTATTTACAAGCTTCATTACATGTTGGATATTTGGTTGGAACACCAAGGGAACAAGTAGGTGTTTTATGGGATGGTGAGTGGATGGATGAGGGATAGGATAGTGATAGATAATGGATTAGGCTTAGTACACAAGGAACCTAAATTACCATGTTTTCACCAAGGTACCTATCCAAGGTGCTTGAATTGCCAAGTTTTCACCATTGGATGCTTTTTTTTTTAAATTTTTCAAAAACTGGGTATACCAAGGATCTTCAAGCATAGAACTTCTTAAGATGAATGATGTTAGTAGGATCATTCAAGAGTTCTCCTTCTAGTGTAGATAGCTAATAGGCTCTAGAGCCAAAGGAGGCAGTGACAACATAAGGACCAAGCCATGTAGGTTCAAATTTGCCTTTCTTTTCTAGATTGGCTTGGACTTTCATATTTTCTTTGAGGACCATGTCGCCTGGCTGAAAGTGTCGAGGAAGCACCTTCTTATTGAAGTTCCTTTTGAGACAAGATGGATAGACTATGAGGTGATCATAGTCATGTTGTCACTTCTCATCTAGGAGATCTAGCTGGGTGAGCCGAGCTACTCTGTATTCTTCATTTGATATTTTCCCTCACAAAGATATGTGCAAGGAGGGAAGTTCAACCTCTATGGGTAGTACCGCTTTGGCACCATAGACTAGGGAGTATGGAGTTGTTCCTATGGATGTACGAAAGGAGGTTCGATAGGCCCATAAGGCTTGATTTATTTGTAGGTGCCAATCACGGCCAAAATCATTGACAACTTTCTTTAAGATTTTGAGGAGGGTTTTGTTAGTTGCCTCTGCCTGGCTATTACCTTGTGGGAAATATGGGCTAGAAAAGCGATGATGGATGTGGAGGGAAGTGCATAGTTCTTCCATGTTGAGATTTATAAAGTTACCTCCGTTGTCGGTAAAGATGGTGGATGGAATGCCAAAGTGGCAAACAATGTGGTACAAGATGAACTTAGAGACCTGAACTCCTATAGCTGAGACTAGGGGGACTGCTTCCACCCATTTAGTGAAATAGTTTGTAGCTGTTATTATCTATTTATGTCCATTAGATGAGAGAGGTGTGATAGTTCCAACTAGATCAAGGCCCCAACATGCAAAGGGCCAAGGTGGTGCAATAGGCTGTAGATCTTGTGTTGGATCGTGCACAAGATTGGTGTGCTGCTGACATGGGAGACATTTTTTGACAAAGTCATAGGAGTCTTCTTTGATGGTAGGCCAATAGTAACCTGCTCTAAGGATTTTTCATGCTAGGACAATACCACTTGTGTGGGCACCGCAAAGTTTGGAGTGTACTTCTTTTAACGCCATCGTGGCCTCGTTTTGGTCTAAACACCTAGAGAGAGTATCGTGATAACCCCAACGATATAGGGTATTGGCTATGATGACATAGTGGGATGATTTTCAGATGAGGTTTTTGCATTGGGTTCGTGTGAGGTGAGGGGATATGATACCATATTTAAGGTAAGCGTGGATTTCATGGTACCAAGGGGATTGGGGACCAACCAAGATGCAAACATGATTTGAATCCTCATTTGCATAGGCGGGTGTGAGGAGCTGATTGACTAAAAAATCATACTGTGTAGCCTCTTGGGGAATTTCCAACAGCAAGCCAATAGTAACCATAGCGTATGTTGCCTTGTTCTACATTCGAGGCACTTTTGTAAACTGAAGCTTTCTAAAATGCTGGGTTAGTTGATCAACTAGCTCTTTGTAGGGTAATAGCTTTTCATCTTTGGTTTGATATTCATTTAGGAATTGCTTGATGATGAGCTGAGAATCACCAAAGATTTGTAACTCAATGATGTTCCATTTTGTGGCTATCTTTAATCCTACTATGAGAGTCTCATATTCAGCTATATTGTTGGTGCTAGGGAATTGTAGCTTAAAAGCTTTTGGAATGTAATCTCCTTAAGGTGTGACCAACAATATTCCTACCCCTGATCCATGAGATGTGTATGAGCCATCAAAATAAATTTTCCATGGGGGTTGTTCTTCAATTAGACAGAATGTTCATCTAAAAATTTTGTGATCAAAGGATATGTATCTACTAGAGGTGCATTAGCTAGGTGATCTACTATAGCTTGCCCTTTGATTTCCTTTCTGTCCACATACTGGATGTCAAATTCGCTAAGGAGCATAACCCATTTGGCCAAACGGCCTATAAGTGTTGTTCTAGAGAGCATATACTTGAGAGGATCAATTTTGGATACTAGCTAGATGGTATGACTTAGCATGTAGTGGCAAAGCTTTTGAGTTGAGAAAACAACTGCCAAACAAGCTTTTTCCATAGGATTGTAATTGAGTTCATAACCAACTAGGGTTCTACTAATATAATAGATCGCTCTTTCTCTACCATAGTCATTGTGCTATGCTAGAAGTGCCCCTAGAGAAATAGGCATTGCTGATATGTACAAGATGAAGGGATGACCAAGAACTGGTGGAACCAAGATAGGGGGATTGGTGAGATATTGCTTGAGCTGATTGAAGCTACGTTGACATAAAGAATCCCACTTGAAGTTCTCATCTTTCTTTAGTAGATGTGCAAATGGCATACACTTATCTACAAGCTAGGAGATGAAGCACCAGATATATTGAAGCTTTCCCTGAAGAGTACAAAGCTATCATAGTGTTTGGGGAGGAGGCATGTCTAAGATAGCCTTGACCTTCTTGGGGTTGATCTCTATACCTCGTTTAGAAACTATAAAGCCTAGAAGCTTGCCAGATGTGACCCCAAAGACACATTTCTTGGGATTCAGCATGAGATGATATTTGGCTAACCTATCAAAGACTTTCTCCAGGTCAGCAAGATGATCCATGAAGGGGTGAGTTTTAACCAAGATATCATCCACATAATCCTCCAAAATGCTATGGATAAGATCATGAAAAATGGCTATCATAGCTTTTTGGTAGGTAGCCTCAGCATTCTTTAGGCCAAAAGGCATCATGTTGTAGCAAAAGGTTCCCCAAGGAGTAGTGAATGTTGTCTTATGTTGATCCTCTTCTGCAATCTTGATTTGATTATACCTAGAAAATCCATCCATGAGGGATAGAATTTTATGTCCAGCTATAAGGTCTACAATCATATCTATGTTGGGTAAGGGAAAATCATCTTTTGGACAAGCTTTGTTAAGATCTCTAAAATCAGTGCAAATTTTGATGTCACCAGAAGGCTTAGTGACAAGGACCATGTCAGAGATCCACTCTGAGTAGTCGATAGGTTAGATAACCTTAGTAGCTAACATTCTTTCTAATTCAGCTTTGACTAGTAATGCCACCTTGGGGTGCATTTTTCTAAGCTTTTGTCTGACGGGCCTGATCTTTGGATCAACTGCAAGATGATGAACTACAAGCTTTGGATCAGGTCCTAGCATGTCCTGATATGACCATGCAAATTGGCCAATGTTATCTCTTAAGACCTCAAAGAGGAGATCAGATTGGTCTTGCAATAGGGATGCAGCAATGTGAACAAGTCTGGGGATCTCTAAAGAACCAATGTTGACTTCTCTAGTATGCTCAATTAGAATAGAAGACACCTCTGGTCGATTATCTTGAGGAGGCAATGCTAAATCCTCATGTTCTTCTTGTGACTCTAGATTATCTCACTAAGGGGCTCTCTTCGTTGCCTAAGCTAGTCTCAGATTCAC
This sequence comes from Cupressus sempervirens, assembly GCA_028749045.1. Lineage (NCBI taxonomy): Eukaryota > Viridiplantae > Streptophyta > Pinopsida > Cupressales > Cupressaceae > Cupressus > Cupressus sempervirens. The sequence goes on from CM053784.1 coordinate 81,417,484, forward strand.
CTTAGTTCTAGTTTTGGGTGTATCGGAACTAGGTTGGGGATTTTCTCCAAAATACCCCTTGAGATCTAGCTTATAGATATAGGCATAATCTAGCTTTGTTTTCTTGTGAGGAGTTTCAGCTCCCATGAATATTAGAAGTGCTTCCTTTGATGTGAATTCATCAATGTGTATGACACTTGGTTGATCCCAATCTATGAGTTCAGGGTGAGCGAGTGGTAGGTCAATGAAATGGATGGATAGTTCTTGGAGAATAGAGTCTCCCAAGGAGATTTGGTCTAGGATATCATCGTAGGCTCTCTTTTCAACTTCCTCTGGAATGTCTTCGATTTCTACAAGGTCATGATGGATGTTCAAAAAAGCATGACCATCTGTATTGGTGCCCCTAGTTGTGGGTATGCCAAAGCTTAGACCTAACTTCTTTTCCCATTTGTGTGCTTTGATGGGACACTGCATGCCTCTTTCCTTTGGTCCTAGACCACCACCATGATAATTCCATTTTTCAGTGATGAGCTTATGTGCTTGGCGATACTTCTGGCTGAAGTGATCAAGGCGTACTTGATTTCTTGGAGGTGCATCCTTATGTAACCAATTGTTGATATCCAGAGTGAGCTCATCATGAAGAGGGATTCTCGGGGATACAAAGGTTGTTGGGACAAGCTATGTGTATCAAGGAGGTGGAGTCTCCTTGGCTCTATGATATGTGGGTTGTCCATGGGTGTGTGGATCAAGTGGCAATGCACCAACTGCAAATGCATTAGACAAGCTATACTCTCCACAACCTTTGTTGTTGATCTTTAGGGTAGATAGGGTGGAGGCGAGGATGGTTTCTGTGTCATTATAGATGTTGGATGAACTGGCGATGGATTGGCCAATTTCGATGCCAGGGCAATGGTTTGTATATGAGGCTTCAACTACATTGCAATAAGCAAAGGGTTCTAGATCAGCATGGATGGTCACTTCAGTGCCTTGAGGCACTGATGATATGTAGATGGAACGGCCTTCATGGCATGGATCCATGGGCATCCAAGGAGGATGTTAAATGGTAGGTTTAGATCAACAACATGGTAAATTGTTTCCTAGATGACCGGCCCAACCTTGATGGGTAGCAAAACTATTCCCTCTGTGGTTCTCTCCAGATTATCATAAGCTTTAATGGTGATAACCTCATTGATGATATCTGCCTCAGTATACCTAGCTTGTTTTATGAATTTTAAAGTGCAAATATTCAAGGATGATCCATTATCTAATGTTAATCTTTTTATGGTGAAATTGGATACCATAATGGCTATGCAAAGTGGAAGGGTGTGATCTGGCTTGACCACGAGTATGTTAGTGGGCTTGAATGATAAGGCACATGAGGATGAAAGGTGTCCAACAAGATTATGAAAATCAGTCACATTGATATCCGAAGGGACACGGGATTCTATGAGAGCACTATCAAGGATGTCTTTGTACATAGGACTAGTACAGAGAAGGTCTAAAATGGACATTTGGGCTAGCATGTTCCCAAGGTGTTCCAAGATATTGTACTGGCTTTTTGATGGAGTTGATGATGTTGCTGGGGCTAATAGTGCTGAGGGGACTGATGGGGCTATGATGTTCAATTGCACTCTTCGAGTGGTGATTGCACACTCATTGTTTAGGCCTTGGATATTGATAACGTTGACAGAAGGCTCTTTCTTAGATATACAACCTATGAGGCTACCATAGTCTATGTAGGATGAAGTGTGGTCATTGTTCTTCCCATGCTGTTGGTTTGGCTAGCGATTGTTGGTGTTGTTGTTGTTGGTTTGGATGGGTTCTTTTTCGGGATTTTGGTTGTTGTGAGGAGGAAAAGAATTTTGATAGATCTACAAGCCTGCATTGGGGAGGTTTGTGCTCCAACTATGATTTCTTTTCGATCAATGAGGTCCTACACATAATCTTTCAGCTTCATGCATCTGAGGGTGGTGTTCCCTTTCACCCTATGAATCTTGCAATACTCATTGTCTCTATACCATGCATCTTTGGATTGGCCTAGGTCGATTTTCTGGGTAGGAGGAAATTTGATGAGGTTTTCCTTAACTAATTTCTCAAAAATGACATCCAATGGCTCACCAAGGGGTGTATAGTTTCGAGGTGCAGGTTGGAACTTGGGCTTTGGTCCTACAGCTACATTGATGGCATTAGCTTGATTGTTAGACCCTTGAAAGTTGGGAATTGGATTGTGGCTTTGAAACCTTTGCTAATTTTGCTATTGGTTGTTGATAGCTTGTTGATTGTTTGGTTGATAAGGTAGGTTGGACTGATTTTAGGAAGAACCAACAATATTCAAATGTCTGGTGTCAATGACCCCATCTGTTGCAACATTCTTGTTTTTGTTCCAATACCTAGACTTGTCATTTGAATGTGTTTGATTTTGGTTGGCTTCCTTGTAAATCTTGACCACACCATCTTTAATGAGTCCTTGCTCAAGGATCATTCCTTTTTCTTTGATATCTTTGTAGGTCTGCAAATAGTTCATGGTCATGTGGTGAGCTAATCTGGGATGAGCATTATCAATAAACATTTTCACCAAATGGCACTCTGGCAGGGTCCAAGATATGTGGGTGGTAAGGGTTTGCCATCTTTGCAGATATTCACCAAGACTTTCTCCACCTTTTTGCTTGGTGTGGACAAGATCAACCACTGATAATTCTGTCTCAACAAGATGGGCATATTGGGCTAAAAATGCCTCAGACAATTTAGCAAATTTTTTGATTGTGCCATATGGGATTCTATAAAACCATTCAAGAGCTGGTCCTACCAAACTTTTGGGGAAGAGGCGCAAAAGGAAGACGTCACTATATGCCACTTCTTGGCAGTGCATGTAAAATTCTTTGATATGTGTGATAGCATCTCATTTTCCTCTAAATTTGTCAAACTTGGGTATCTCAAAGTGTTTGGGAAATGGTGTCATGGTAATGGCTCTATCAAAATGATAAGGACACACATTCTCAAACTTGAAGGTTTTTGGGTAATTTCCCTCTTGGATGTTCTTCAAAGCTGTCTTCATGGCTTCCCATTCTAAATTAATGGGTGATGGATGTGGTGCCTCCACTGTAGGAGCACTCTGAGGGAGATATGTGCTAAATGGCGCAATTGAATATGGATGGCTTTGAGGTATGGGCTAGTAGGGATTGTACATGGCTTGGGCAACTGAATGGTGGATGATGGGTTGCTGAGGTTGAGGTGGCACATATTGCTACATGTGTTGTGAGGCTTGTTGTTGATATTGGATTTGAGGTTGGGATTGAGGAACATAAGCTGGCTATGGGATAAATGGAATGCTTTGTGGAGGTAAGGTATAAGATGGTTGTGAAGCTTGGGGAAAGGATTAAGGAGCTTGTGGAACTTGACTTTGGATTTGAGGAGTTTGACCAATATATGTGGGTTGTGCCCCCATTTGGGAAGGTATCTGCATGGAAAAAGAGGCCAAGTAATTGGTGGTTGGTGGTGGTGGATTTCCTAATAGAAGTGGCATAGAAAAATAGTTAGTAATAGGAGGTAATGGATTAGTCGGTGGTGGAGGTGGTGGGAATTGAAAGCTTGGAAATGGAACTGATGGGGTTTGATAGCTTGGTGGCTAGACTTGAAAGCTTGGTAGAGTGGTGGCAGGAGCTTGGGTCACTTGAGAGCTTGGAAAAACATTGGTAGTAGCTTGTGGGGTTTGATAGCTTTGTGGAGTGAGGGCAGTAGCTTGTGGATTTGTGGCTGATGGTACTAAGCTCCAAGGACATAGTGGAAATGATGGAATTGTGCTCTGAGTTGAGGTAAACAAGCTGGGGGTGATGAAAGGTTGATTACTTGGCCCCATGGGTGGCATCCCGATTGTATATTGCTGAGGTTGGCAAAAGATGCTAGCACTAGTTTAGGAGATGGGTGGATTTGGAAGGCTCGGTTGGAGAGTAGCAGCAGCAATAGTGAAGGGAGTGAATGATGAGGTGCTTTGGGCAAAGGGGGTTTGGGATGGAGTGGTATGGACCAATGGTGGAGTGGTGGTAGCTGGATTGGCTTACGGAATGGAGATTTCAACTTGAGTGGAGGCTGGTATGTTTGGGTCTATTGGATCATATGAGGTGGGTTGAGGCTCTTCTTTTGGTATATACAAAGGATGATTTGGATCATAAGAGCCTATGGGTGGTGGCACCTACCCAAATAGAGGGTGAGAAGGATCTAATAAGGGAGGAGGTCTTCTAAAATTGAAGGCTCCTATGTTGTCCCTCTAAAAGTTTGCCATGATTGTTTCTTTGTTCTTTTCTATAATGGCGTTTACCAATATTGCATTTCTTGGTTGGTTCATGAAAGCTTCAATGTCAATAGGTGATGGTATAGCATTCTCTAGGCTGAAGGATGGTTGAGTGCTCAAGGGGAGCGATGCTGTCTGATCCAAATGATAGGGCTCCTTTGTTTCCTTCTTCTTCTTGGCTAAGTGAATGATGGGTGGCATGCAAATATTCCTAGGGATGAGGTGCAATAATGTTGATGGATGCAAAGGGGGGAGGCTTTTCTATGCAAATGATTTCCTAGGCTGAGGCAAAGCTATATGAAAAACCTAAGGAAGACTGGGTTGGGAATTCTAACTTCAAAGATATGTTGCCAAAGCACAAAAGGTCTACTTTCCTATGTGCAAGCTTGGTGGTGATTGTGTCAACTTAAGGATAGACTGATGATCCCTTAGGAAAAACACGAGATTGACCACTTGTGGATCCCAACCTTTAGCTCAAGGTGATGAGGGATGACAAGTGACAAGGCTAGATTACCCTAGAGAAATCTCTGTCAAAGGGATAACCTTGGTGAGACTAGTGGATTCGCAAGATGATAGGAAAAGAAAGTTTTGGCAATGTGACAACAATTTTGAAGGCTTGGATGTGATTTTTTTGATTGTTGGCTAGATGGTTTGGTTCTAAGGCAAGGAACTAGATGAGATGGATGAGCTAAAATGCTTAAAGGGATAGCCTAGAATGGCTGGCTTTCCTACAAAGATGACTCTAAATTGAAACTTATGCAAGAAGCTATGGAGAAACAAGGGGGCCTAATCATAGAAATAATGCCTAGTTGGTAAGACATAAGAAGGGTTAACTCCTAGATGTTTTTTAAATCTAATAGTGCAATCTAACTAGGCATCTTGAAGGGCTTCGTCGGCATCTTTGTCTTCTGCTTTGTGGAGTTTGGTAATTCGAGGGCTTGGTGTTACTTCCTTTCTCTTGGCTGAAATTTCTTGGTATACCTGAGATGGCTTGAGTTTGGATTTGTGAAACTTCTGTTTGGGTTTGGGTTGTTCTGACATAAATTCCTGAATCTATTTGGCTTTGAGAGATCGTGGTTGTTTTGCTTCAACTTTGTTCAACTTCTGAAATAGGTAGTGACTAAGCTAAGTGTGCCCTAAGCTAGGATTGACCAAGTTTGGAAAACATTCATTCAACAAGTAAAAGATCAAGCAATAGATAGGAACAACTAGATAGAAGTTTTCATTCTTAGAAGACAGTAACTGCGTCGTGGAGTGTGTATATTCTACAAATGTTTCTTAGTCACTTCAAACACATTAACATCCTAGATGGTTGTCTACAAGGCTGACAGTTGGTTCAGCTAGGGAGTCCTCGATATACCCAAGGTACGTGAGGCCCAAATCCATATATGAAACCAAAACAATGTCACACAGTCGAGAGGAGTGGTAACCCACTTATCCTCTTTCACTTCTCAAGGGTATAAAGTTCCTTGAGGCTTAGCCCGAGTGACAAAATTTGATCCCAAGAGAGGTGTCTTTAGATTCACCTCCCGATCTTTATACTCTACAGGAACACTGGAGTTGAGGTCATCCCAAGGGGTGATGAAATCCCCAAGCAAGCCTCCTAAAAGCTAAGACAAGATTTTGGCTCCTAATCTTATGCACCCAAGATGGTCTCGAAAGACGACAAGGGGAGAGAAGACTTGGATGATCTTGGGCTAAAAGAAAGAGTACTTTTCCAACTGACACTTTAAGTTTTTTGATCTAGACCTTTTGAAAACACACGTGATTTAAGATGCAAAGGTTCAATTCCAATTTGAAATGCACCAACAAAAGAGAAGTGATCAAAGAATGAATACACCAAGAAGATTTAGGATCAACAAAAAGTAAACTCGCGTGCCCGAAGGTCCTCCACGTCAAGTATCGATTGATTTTCTTTAAGGCATTCAAGATTGAGTGTGAGTTTGTTTTAAGCCCAAAATAATGATGTGTGTAAAGCTCAATTACAAGCGTGCACCCAAAGGCCCTCCACATCAAGATTTGTTCAATTTTTATGCTCAAACGAAGTGTTAGTGAGACTAATGTGCATTCAAGAAATTTTCTATCTTATAAAAACCAATAAAAACTCAAGTGAGTGGAATTTGATTTTTGTGGAGCACTTAACACCTTCTTAGGTAGAACCATCCCCATATATGGTGCTGATATTGCAACCAATGGTTAGAATGATGGGTGATTAAAGAGGGTGATTCCAACAACAAATTCACTGAAAATGTCTTTATTTGTTTTTATAACTTAGAAAGTTTCTAAAATGTGGATTCTTTTTATGCCCCAAAAGATGATTATTTGATCTATGGAATTCAAGATTGGATTTGTTGTTTTAATCATGCATTCATAAAAATAAAAAAAACTTGATTTTAATCCATGGCACTCAAGACTAATTTTAGCAAGATGCATTCAAAGACAAGTGATTAAACATTCAAGTTTTTTTCTTTTGAGCATTCAAGATTGAGATTTTGCATGTTGTTTTAAGAACTTTGAAGTGCTTTGTTTTAACCTTAGATCATTCAAGATTGTTTTGGACTCAAAAGTGAAAATGACTCTTTGGACTTTGGTTTTCATTCAAGATTTTGTGTTCTAGTTTGCATGTTTTAAGCCTAAAAAAATGATATTCTTAGATTTTTTTGATGCATGAAAAACCTAGGAAACATTCAAGATTTTGCAACAAGACATTTGTTTGGAACAAATAACAAAGCTTTTAGGAAAATTTTGGCAACCATTTACGACTCTTAGTTTTCATGAGATTTTTTAAAGAACTTTAAAATATTTGCAAATGAGGTTCATTTTATCCTTGATTGATGCTTTGAGTTTGATTTAGATTTTAGTGTGCACTTAGTGTTGATTTAGAACTTTTTGAAATGGAAACTTGAAGTTCTTTTTAAATTCCCAAAAATAAAGTGTTCCTCACTTTGCATGAATGCATCTAAAACCTTGATGTTGCAAGGATGCAAATGATTGGATTGGTTTAGTTTCACTTGTTAAAATTTTTTTTTTTTTTTTTACAAATTTTTAGTTTTTAATGGATTAAGTATGATTTAGGGGTTCATTTTAAGCACTTAAAAAAAAAGTGTATATGATTTTGCTTCCTTAAAAAAAAGGCCAAGATCCCTCACGAAGAAGAAGAAGAAGTAGACGGAATAGAAGAAGAATATAGACAAGAAGAGGAAGAAGAATTCCAAGTGCTCCATCCACCTATAAGCTTGAAAAATCTGCAAACACTATGAGATAGACTATGAGTTCCTTTGACTTCTTCATGCTCATGTGAACCTGCAAAACCAATTTATATAATCCTACCAATCACAAAAATAAGCAAAATTAGCCAAAATTAGCAAATGACATACAAAACTTGACTAAAAATGCTAATGAAGATGACCCATGCGGGGTCCCACCGGGTGTGCCAAAATGTATATGCTAATTTAGTATGTTAGAAACACTAAATTAAAACAATCAAAAAGCATTTGCATGCTAATTTAACATAACTTCATGAGAGACAAAGTGAAGTCCTCAAATGAGAATATGAGCCATGGATAGGCTCTCTCAATGAGGATGATCACTTGATGTAGAGGTGTGTCTAATAGCTAAGATGGCTTGATTATGTATGTATGCTCAAATGCTTAAATGGGCTTCAATGGAGGAGTTTTGATAGATTTTGGTGAATGGATTTGATGTAAAAAAATGGCTTCTCAAAATGGCATTATGGCTTTACTTTCTAGATTGTGTTAAAATGGCTTGGGAGAGGATTCCTTAAATAGGCAAAAGCCTAGGATGCAAGGATGGGAGAAAGCTTATGGAAGGTTTAGATTGAATGAGAGGAGATCACATGGATTGTGCTTCTTTATAGCCAATCAGGGAGTGACACATGTTACAAGGTCATTGGTTAGAGCAAGAGAGGTTGAGGAGTCAACATAGGAGGCTCAAAGCTCATAAAGACCCTCATAATGGCTTGTAAGAGCAATGAATGGGCTTGTAAGAGTCATTTATAGCTTTGTGGGCTCCATAACGTTTTATGGTTGGGATATTTGTGAGAGAGTTGAGATATTTTGACTTGAGTTGGATTAAGAAAGTCTTAAGCTTGACTTAGGAATGTGCAAAGATATTTATTAAAATATTTTTAATAAACATGAGGATTAATATTTAATCTTAATTAAATATTTTGAGTTGGGATTAGGGGTAGGAAATGATGGGATTAGCCTTTAATTGAAATTAAAGAAGGATTAGAAGAATTTGGAAGAGGTTAGTGGTCTTAAAGAAATTGGCCAAGTTTTGGGCAAAAAATAAATTATTTATTTATTTTGGGATTTTTGAAGAATTTATTAATTAAATAATTAATAAATAAGGAAATAATGTTTAAATAAGATTTAAACATTTTTGGGAGGGATTTTTTAATTAAATATTTTTAATTAAGATAAAGGGATTTAATGGCATACAAAATTAATTAATTAATTAATTAATGATGATGTCATCAGGGACTTTTTTCATAAAATAAAAATATTTTATTTTCTAAAGAATTTTTAGGTGTCTACAAAATGCATTTAGACATTTTTTGTCATCTAGGAGTTTTTGATGAGTTGTTGACAACATAGGAGTCTGTTCCTATCTAAGTCATACTTATCCTCTCACCTTGATTGAGGATATTCCACCTTTTGTGAACATATGCTTAGTTGTCAACCTTATCTTCTAGCACTTTCTAACTTTTTCTACAAGGTTCCTTGAAGCCTTTCTATTCGGGCTCTCTCATTGTAAATTCACATCATTCACATAACAATTTTATTTTTCTTATTGTGAAATATCTTTTCTCGCTTTGTTGAATTGCTTCAAGCTCTTGCTCCTTTCTTCTTTGGTTTCTCTTCAACAAGCTATTTGCATGCAGGTGATCTTGGTGCACTGTGAAGTTTGATTTCATCAACTTCTACATGGTATCAAAGCCTCCCTACTACTTCTTGGCTGAAGGATTTTTGAAGCCACGATTCGAAGACACAAACCCTAGTTTGTTTGGGATTTTTTCTTCAATTGGGAGGAAGAGCATTTTTTCAGTATTTGGAGAAAAAGGAGAAAGATGATTTCACATAATAAATCTAAAAAATTTTGGGCTTTTTTCTTTATTTTTTGGAGGTGCGAGGCAACGATTCAAAAAAAATAACTATAAAGGTGATTTTCAAACAGCGATATCTCCCTCATATGGACTCATTTTTTGAAGCAATTTTTTTTTTGTTTTGCGGTAGAATTTCATGATCTACACATTGGTGCAGATAGTTTGACATCTATATTCCTCAATTTTTCTACAATTCAAAAATCTCATTTTTTGCACCTTCAAAGGCTTCATTCGGGCTCATTGGAGACATATTTCAACATTATTTTTTTTTAAAGTGCATAATTTCTTTATCTACTTTCTAGATCTGGAATTAGTTTGGAGTAATATTGAGCTCCTATTTTTGGTGTTGAAGTAGAGCCTTCAGTTTCCTCCCTCTCTACATCCAAAATTTAAGTTATTTTCTTAGTTTTTGTGCTCTCTATAGTTGTTTCTTTGGTATTTGAGGGATATCTTTATCAATTGTGAGGGAGGGGGGGCATTTAATTTTCTATAATTTAATTCAGAATAGGACCCTTCTACTTCTATCTTCTTCTCTCAATGTTGGATCCTTCTATGACCCAGCTCACACCACACAACTATCACACCTGACTAGGCTTCTCATGTCACGAGGCCTATGGTCATGTCTAGATGAGAACCAACATGTTCTATAGCTCCCCTTTGAGGTTCTTTAGCATAGAAACAAAATGGATGAAGCCATGGGATTGATTGCACTAAACATCTTAGATATTCTCTTATTTCACTTGAATGGTTTGACCACTCCTCAAGCTATTTGAACCAAGTTTCATAACATGTTTGGCACAGTGAATGAATTTTGAGCATTGCAGCTTGATGTAGAGTTGACTTATTTGACACCTACCGACTTCCCCACTATGGAGGACTTCTTGATGAAGTTCAAATCTCTACGTACAATTTTGTAGGGATGTGGGAAAAAAGTAGATGGTGAGTGTATCTTTTTTATACTCTCAAAGTTGCGAGGACAATATTAGATCTTTTCTTCCACTTTCTACTCCACTATGGATGCCTTGGGTACTAGACATCAGATGCCTTCTTTTGAGACATTTTTTGATTGATTGACATGGGAACAATCCAAGATCACTTAGATGGATTCACTTACAAGTTCATAGTCATAGGCATTGCTTGCAAAGGATACACAAGAGCAGAAGCCAAAGCAGATATATGATTCCTCCTCTCAGCACTCTACTAGTTCATTATCTTCTTCTAAGAAGAAGGAGATAAAGAAGACTGAGACTCCTACCTTTTCCTATTGTCATAAGGGACCTCATGATGAGTTACATTGTTTTCAGAAGTGATTTGATGGCTATGAGAAATAGATTGCTGATTTGCAAGCTCTCCTTCAGAAGAGCATTATTTCCTCCCCATCCTCTTCTACCCCACAAGGGTCTTCTTTTCAATCTTCTTCCACCTCTTCAACATCTACACTAGATCTTGGAAAGGGTCATGCATTATGGGCTTCCATTGCATCCCCTTCACAGGTCCCTTAGATACTAGATTCGGGTGCTTCTCACCATATGACAGCTTCTCAAGGTGTCTTCTCTACTCTTGAGGCATCTCCCCTTCCTCATATTCTCATGGGGAATAACACTGCCCTACCAGTCTATAGGAAAGGTTCAATTTGCATCTAAGATGGTATATTTAATGATGTATTGTATGTTCCATCCCTGTCTACAAACCTTCTCTCAATTTCTCAGATTACATGCAGTGGATCAAGGAAGACATTTGAGTTCACTGTTGATTTAGTCTTCATTTGGGATCGTGCCATAGGAGGCATTATTACTACAAGGACAATTGATTCTTCCACCCATCTCTACACCTTCTCGCACTTTTGCCCACCATCTCCATTTTTGGAGCATGACTCTTCTCTTTTGTAGGAGCATCATGTGGTGTAGTCACGATACTTGAACCTTTGTATTGTTCCTAAGATCCCTATTTTGACTACCACACCACATCCAGTTGAGGTTTTTTCTCTTCAGCAAGATTCTTCTTCTACTCTGCCTAGTCCTCCAGCTCAATTCATTGAGCCTCCAGGTGCACCTGTTGTGGATTCTACAATGGATATTCATGATAGTATCATCACACCTACCTTGGGGATTCCCTTTTAGGATTTTCATATTTTCTCCTTTGAGCATCAACTAGGCCTTCCAGTTTTCCCTCTTATTCATGGGTTTCGTTGTTTACTTCACATTGGAGTTTCATTGGTTTGATTCTTTCTCCAGGGGCTCCATTATTCTAGGGGTGCTTTGGCATCTTTTCTATCTCTTATGGGGGGGTTGTTTGTACTTATGGTTCTGAGAGAGTCTCTTGAAACATTTTCAATGGAAGTTGTCCTTGGGGGGTCTTGTTGAGGCCTTCCTTCTTTCCTTCATTTTTTCAGCATGTTTGTACTTACCTCTTTTTGGGAGAGGGTTTTTCCCATGATTTTTTTCCTCTTTCCCTATTTTCAAAGGTTGCATTTCTTTGCATTGTACATGGGTACCTAACATGGCCTTGTTGTCGAGACCCATTCTGCATTTCATCTTAGTTGTTGTCATCTTAAGGCATTCCCCTAAGTTGCACTTAAGGGGAGGGGTTAGAGTAAATAATTATTTATTAATTATTTATTCTATTACTTAAGTTTACTTAAGTTAAATGCATTTAGATATTAGTTGGGGCACTAGTAGGATCAACATGCTCCATAGAAATAGTACATTTTGTATGATCTCCAAGTCCTCCAAGGTGTAGCTTCATCAAACATTGTCATGTAGGAAAGTTATCTCTATTGACCTTGGGTACTTCTCTTTTAGACATCTTGATTTGTGTGCTTCTAGGACCTTTAAACTAGTTCTCTCAAGCAACTTGGCTATGATACCAATTGTTGGAATACTTTAGAATAACTAAGAGTTGGGGGGTGTGAATCAGTTATCCAAGGTCTAGATGTATAAATAAAAAAATTCACAAGTTAGTGAACCTATAAAATATTTATACTCATGCATGCATCCATAAGATTATGCAATAACTTAAAACTTGTAGGTTATTGTCAAATCAACTTGCAAAAATGCAAAGCATGAAACATAAAAAATTCATCAACACACTTGACACAAGGATTTATTTGGAAACACAATTTGGGAAAACCCACCAGTAACATGCTACTCTTTTCACTCTTCTGAAGTGATACCCTGTGAAAGGCCGACCCTATTAAATGTTATATTGCACACTATTAAATGTGATCCTATTAAAATATTTCAATCACCCTAGTAGGAGTAAGCATTGTTAGAGGACTTTAGACCATTCACTTGGAATTTCACCTAGTTAAAGGATTTACAAATGATTATTAGGTCAACCTTAATCCAAAGGATTTACCCTAGACTAATACAATTGTTAGAGAGTAATAGTAAGGCTTTGATCTAATACAACTTACAACTTCACTTGCAGATTACAAATCTATGTTTAGTTCTCAATTCTACTTAGCCTTCATACTTTGTAGCTCTGGCAGCTTGTCCACCCTTCAAGCATACATCTCCTTAAGCCTTCTTGCTTAGTATGCCATTGCAGGCTCTTCTCTTAGGTCACTAGATGAAGCAAAACACTTGACTCCTTGTCTCCTTTAGGTTCTCGCATATAAAAACCTTGCTTCATGACCAGCCATCCCTATAAATTGGAAATTAAGATATTTTCTTGCTCATTTTTCATTGTCCAATTTAGGGATTGGATGGATTAGGTAGGATACAATCTATCCAGCCCATATCTCATATCTCTTCTAGAAACTTCTCCTAGAATCCATTTAAATTTACCTAAAAATGGTCTACCTTGAATTTTGTGCCACTAGCTCATCAACCTTATCTTCCACCTGGTTCACACAATCCAAGAAAATAAATTTGTCAACTCAAATTCATCAAATTCATGATCTTTTAAATAATGTACCAGCTTGGCATTATCAACCTTATGATGCTCGACACATACTACATTGCTTGGCATCCATTGTGAAATTACTCAACACGAACTAAAGTTTACTGGTACTCAACATCAACCAAGATTTACTTGGCATTCATTGTTTAGCTCAGCATACACTAGAATGAACTTTTACTCAGCTCCAACTAATTTTCTACTCGGCTTGTACTAACATTGCTCGGCACCTACTATTACTCGGTCAAGCTTGGCAGACAAACTTTGTGTAACTTGTTCTTCTAATCTTTCTTAGTGTAACCAGCCTTTGTAACCTTAATTATCAATACATAATGTCATCACTATCTCAATTGATCCTTGTAATTCATTACATAATCATAACTCAACTTTTCCTCTAAGTGCTATTGTTACATCTTTTGATCAAATCCTCTTCATTAATCAAATAAGTGATAGTACTTGAATCTTATAAGTAGTTGTCTTACCAGAAAATAGTAGGTTTGACATCAGTGACAAAAAAATGATTGAAACATAGAGTCTTCTTCAACAATCTCCCTCTTTCAATAATCTCTCTTAACAATGATCTTTTCAATCTATTTTCAACAACAAGTGGAGTGTTTTGTGGTTGTGTCATTGCGGGTGGAAGATTTTTATTCTGTTGTTTGTGTTGGAAGTGGTCTTTTAGGTCTACTCCATTTTCTTAGATTCATTGATGCACTTGATATTTTAAAAAAATTAAAAACAATTATGAATCTTAGAAATTATGAAAAAAATTACAAATATTACAAATTATGAATAAAAAATGCATAAACAACAAAGAAAAATACATAAACAACAAAAAAAATGAATGCATGACTTGTTTTGGGGTACCACGAAGGAATACAAATACTACTTTCTTAATAAACCCAATCGATTTTTTGCCTGCCATTGGCACCTAAATTTTTATATCTTAAAAACCTGATCAGGTTTTTAAATTGATAGATCCAGGCTTGGATACAAAGCCTACTTGGCATTTGATTTTTTTTATTAACTTGGTCAAGTTATTTGAATCTCAATCGAGTTATTGAGAATTATTTTTTTCATGGGGTGTCCACCTTTTTGTACACCAAATTGGTGCACACACCCATATAGGAAATAATAAACATGAAATTTACAAATCAATTTACAAAAGTATGGGCTAAAACTATCCAAAAATGATGCACAAAATATCCACCATTTAGACCTATGACCTAATGATAAATGTTCAAGATGTGTGTGTGTCTACACACACACACATAGTACACAAATATGGTGTACAAAAAGGAGAATATAACTAATCATGTTATTCCTTAAATTAGGTAAAATTGAACTTCAAAGAGAAATTTGAGGATCTTTCACTTAGAATTAGAAGATACGTAAAGAATAAGAATTTTGGAAATCTAAGTCTAGTTTATAAACTACTAAAAAAATTTAAAATTACTATGATTAAGAGGGTAAAACCCTTCACACAAAAGATATTCTTGATTCTTTTAGAAAAAACATAACATGGTTATTTATGTGCACTCAACAAAAGAAATAGTTTGATTCAGTATTTTGGAAGTTTTTTGGTAGGATGGTAAGTAATTATGACATCTAGAATTTGTATATTTTATCAAAAATTTTGATTGAGTATTATCTTTTTATTATTTTTTGAAGTGATCACATCTTAAAAATCGGGTACCTATTCATATGTTGGGTATAACATTCATCAAAATAATTGAATTTATGCAAGCTTACATTTTTTAAGGTGTATAGATTCAGGGAGTGAAAGGAAAAATGAGCTCTACAACTTGTATGGCAACTAGACACTTATGTGCCTCAACTTTTGTACCCTGATACATGTTCTTTGCAACTTTCTGACCTTTTGTGCCCTAGTTTTCAATGATTTTATTATTTTTGGCTCTTGTTTTTTCATTGTGGGTATTCTTTATTGAGTTTCCTTCGTGTGTCTATGGGTATCATTTGGGATTCCTTATTTGTGATTTCTTTTGATTACCCCATCTCACCATCATTTTCCCACCCTAGATCACTCATGAGGAATTTAGGAATGGTAATCATGATCGATGGTGGAGGAGAGGCGTCTAGAGATATGATGAAAGTTGTTGAGTTTTGCACCAATGAACATGATAAATCTAATGTCTAACAAAAAGAATTTTTGGAGAAATTGTCATATAAAGAAGTGGTGGAAGATTCTTCAACATCTTGTCCATCGACTGCTTTCTTCTCTAGTAAAATTTGTAGGGCCATTCTAGATGGAATTGGAAGTGACAGAGATGGAGTTGCAACCAATGGAGATAGACTCGAGGATGGAGGCAAATCTAATTATGGTGTCAGTGGAGGAAAAGAGTAAGGTAAGATCTCACCCCATGAACTGAAGACCCTTATAGTTGGCCCAAGAATGCAGTCTAGTGTATCTGTCATAGGAAGTTGCTAGCCTTAGATGCATTTTTCTGGTTTCTTGGTTATTTTCAAAACTATTAAATTAGGAGACAACAAAATGGTGACTTTGGTGGGGACTTGTATTGAATCTAAATAGTAGCCAAACTATAAGAATTTAAAGAAGATTCAATACAACAGGAAGGATATGCTACAGCAATAGCATTGTGTGAAGTGTTTACCATTTCTTTGTTGATGTTTTATGTTCCCTAGTTAAGCTTTTTTCATGGACAGTAGTTTTTTGTGAGAATTGAATGTAAATTTTGTTCTATGACTGTTATAAGTCTATCTTCAATCAGTTCAGTCTTTACAAATGCTATTGAGAAAGTTTCAGAGTCAAGAATTGATTTATGAAGTGTATTCTCTTTTCGAGGTGTTAGTGATCTGCAAGTTTTCCATATTGAAAGTCTAGTTTATAATTTACACATGGTAAATTGTTTCAAAAATTTTCTCACTAAGTGTGAGTGGCGACTCTAGTCTAAATCTCTATGCCAGTGCATGGTTTATTTTAATATCAGAGGCTTTTAGTATTTGTGGGCAGATCTACTTTGTAGGGAAAGAGGAAGTATAAGTTTCTTGATTAATGGTTTATGTGGTTGATTTCATTTTCCTCTTCAAGGAGGTGGTGGCTCTACAAAGCATTCTATCTATGGTGTGAAGGGTTTCATGCTTGCACCTGTGTCAATTAGCAGATCTAAGATTTCAAATAGCAACACATAAGGTATTTTCAATTTTCATGTCTTTGTTGTTCGTGAAAGTTGAATGATAGAAATGGATGCCTCCATATACTAGTTTTAGCACTAAGAAAATAGAGGTAGGAGTTTTAAAATTTTCAAGAGATGGATTCTAAGTCTAGATCTGAAAATGATGTGCCAACTCCTGAAAGAGTTCATGCAAATATTGCTAGATTGAAAAGAAAGATTCATGATAAGACTGTCTTAATGTTAAGAAGTATGATTGGTGATATTAAGGGTCTTAATGGATTTCAAATTTATATGAAGTTCAAATCAGTAGTTATGAATCTTGATGAGTTTTTCAGACCTGAGGAGTCTTCATGGCCAGTGGTACTCCTAGAAGTCTTTATGTTGCATTCAGTTGATTGGCCAGCCAAGATAAAATTAGATAAGATGTGTGAAATCCAAGATTTTATCATGGAGGTTGAAAAAATTTTGAAGGCTAATAATTCTAATGTTAATGAATATAATGAATTGTTAAGGGTGATAATGAATATGAGGAGTCTCAGTTTTATGAATTAGAGGATAATAATCAGCAGATTGATGACGTGCATAATGTGGATTCATCTTTTTATGATGATGATTGTCAAGAAGAGGAAAAGTGTAACAGTAGTAATAGTCTTTCTTCTAGTGATGAATGTGAATGTGTTACAATGCCAATTGTTGAGGTATTGTCTAAAAAGGAAGATGTATGTGATGATCAGAATTCTGATTTTTCAAAATATATTACTAATGAGTTTGTTGTTACAAATGTGTCAAGCTATCCAGATAATGATCACAGCCAAGGAGAAGAAACTAGTAGTGAAATCTTGTTAAGTGTTGATGAGATTTCTGACTTGTTGGCTCATGAATTTGAAAGGTATGTTAATCTATCTAAGGTTGCTTGTGTTTTGCCACATTTTGCAATTCCTTATGTTGAAATCATTTCCCCTAAATTTGATGTTGAAGAAGATGTAGTTTCAGAATATGCTCTGTCAAGTTTGGGAGGTGTATGTGATGGTAGTTCATACATTAATACAGATGACAACTTCTATGTTGAGAATGAAGATGTAGAGATAAGGTCTGTTGTTGGTTCATGGTTTACCTATTTTCACAAGGCTGAGATACATGTTGATAGCTCATGTGATGAGGAAAGAAATAGTAATAAATTATTTTATTCTAGTGAGCTATTTGAGGAAAAAATTCATACGGATCAGCATGTTGTTAGAAGGCAATTTCATGATAATTCTTGTGATTTGGGATCTAATAATTTGTTGGAATATGAAGAGAATGCAACATATATTTAGTCTAATGTATGGTGTACTGATGTTGCAAATGAGGAGAAATCATATTTTTCATTCTCTTCACACCCGGAGGCACAAGGTGAGTTACAATTTGACTCATGTAACTTGTTGAATGGAGTAGAGTATCAAAATTTTGTGTTTTTGGTTGAAGGAATCCATGATTCAGTCAATAGTGATCAGTTTCAGTTTGATGTCAATTGTTATGATCATGCTGATTCATTTTCTCATAGTGAGCAAGATGAAGAAAGCATGCTTGATTTTTATATGCACTGTGAAGATAATAATAGTAGTTTGTTTTGCCTAATGAGCTGATTGAAAGTGTTGATGTGTTGGGTGAAACAAATGGGAATGAAAATTTCAGTTTGCCTCCAAAGAATGTAAATGAAAATTAGGTATATGACAGAGGTAAAAAGCTCTAAAAACTTTTTGATGGCCCAGGGCCATCATTTGTACATAGTAGTGTAGTTGTTTCTTGCTTTCAATAAAGTTGTTCGAGAAAAGTTTTTGAGTTCAGGTGTGTGGTCTTATTTTCCCAGAGATCTGAAATCTTGCCCAGACAGAGCCACTGTTGGCACTCAAAGTTGTAGCCCAAATTTTGAGCACCGTTGAAGAAATTGAGCCCTATAAATGATTTTGATATGATTGTACCCAACTGTACCTTTGAGTCTTATGAGGTGTTTAATGTTTCTAACACCTTTCATTTAGTGTGTCTATCTGTGCCATGAAGTTAAATTGACATTCCAAGCCATTTCGTGAAGTCTTGTTTTGAGCTAGTTCCAAATCTGCATTTTCATGCAAGTGTCAAACAACGACAGGAGGTTGTGTTTGCAATTGAATATCTCGCACCTAGAAATGTTTCATGACTCGCCGCTTTGGGAGTGTCTAGTGTCCATACCAAAGAGCCTATGTTTTAGATTTTGAGTCATTTTAAGTCCGTTTGCCTAGGTTTTGAATCCCTCAAAGTTGGTCATTTAAATTTGTCATGCTAATGCACATTGCACATAATTCTGGGAAGCCCTGTTTGATGAGTTACAATTTTTGACCGGTTGACCAAAATGCTAAAATTCCTTTTGTATTACATTGTAGATGTCAAAGATTTGTTATGTTTCAAGTTTCAACTCATGAAGAATCCATTTGCTTAGTTTTCAAATGCGATTCTGAATGCAATTTTTATCTTTTTACTAGTGTTAGCATTTGCAGATTTGTTGGAACCCCTATTCATGATGTCATATCTTGAAATCTGTGATAGATGAGATCAAATGGATTGTACCACTCTGTTTTCCACTGAAAATACTTTAAGTCTGCTAGTTTGCAAGTCATGACGAGTCCATTTGCACACTTTTCTAAGTCATTTCCATTTGCAAAAAATGTTTTTTGTTAGTTTTTCCAGTTTACAAAATCTGAGTAGCCCACTTTGACCGCTCACCATCTATGTCCTTTTATTCGTCATAAGCCCAAATCCTAGATACATGATGTCCTCATGACAGAGAACTAATGCCCTAGTTTTCATTTTCCCATGTGCTCATTTGCCCAGTTTTCAAAGCCAAATTTGAACCTAGTTTATTATTTTTTGACATGTTAATCTACAGGTTTTTTTAAGTGGTCAACTTTGACAGGGAATATCTTTTGACCTCAAATTTTTCATGAAACAAGATTCAACGTGGTGCAAGTTTGCAGAGCAAAGAATCAGTATGCCAATTTCCAAAGCTCTATTAGGTGTTTGGGTCAATTTTTAAGGCCATTCAACAGACCTCTTGACGCAAATTTGATGGTTTGTAGAAAGTGATAAAATGAGCTTTAATTGTTGGTTCATTGATTGAACTTGATTCTAATTAGTTTGAGACAATCAACAAGCTAGTTTGAAGGTTCAATTATTTGGAAACGAAATTTTTTTTTTAGCCAAACCCACTTTGGGGCCTAACTAATTGCGTCAGACTAAATAGAAAAGGTGGGGGTGATAATGTGGTTATAAATGTGTCATTTTTCTGATTGAATGACATGCCATATTTAAAGGAATTAGTTTTGAGTTCTCACGTTGATATGCAAAGGCATGGTTAAGCATATTTGCATTTTGTGGAATTGTTATTGGTATTGATTCTCGAGTTTCATGACATTGAGAAGGTGCCAAATAGATGCCAATGTTTGAGTAAAAGACATTATTTTGAGATGTAATCATTAATTCCATAGATTGGGTATTCCTATCACATTTACAAAGCACTTGATACATCTAAAGTAATGTCTCAAGGAGGATATACGAATTTCAAAGATAACAATATTTTAGAGACTGCCTTAAAAATTTGGATATGGATGTTTGTGTAAGAAAAACCTGAGAATAAAGAAAATCCAAAAGTTGACCATGGCTAGTGCGTTAACAAAAGTCACCTCAACAAGTCAATCTCTTGTGGCTAAAGTTGGGGAGAAAGTTAAAATTGGTTGTCATGTTGGAAGTGGACCCAAATATGCAAGTCTTAAAGATGCAATGAATTGTCCTCGAGAGAGTATTTTTTATGTCACAGTTGTATATACAAGAACTGGCAGAGGAGAGCCTGATTATTTGACCATAGTAGATATAGATCTAGAATCTCTAACTTATTCAAAGATTGTGCATCACTTGCCTGTGACTCATATAGGTGATGAATTACACCATTCTGAATGGAATGCATGTAGCTCTTGCCATGATGATGCTTCTGCACAGAGGTGTTACCTTATTTTACCCTCACTTGTATCAGGCCATATTTATGCCATTGATACATCAAAGGATCCGAGAGCACCAACCCTTTCTAAGGTTGTTGAACTTGAAATTATCTACTCCAAGACTAGGCTGGCATATCCACACACAGCTCATTGCCTTGCAAGTGGTGATATTTTAATCTCTTGTTTTGGAAACAAAGAGGGGAATCTAGTAGTTAAAAGAAGGGAGGAGGCAAAAAATTTGATGCACAGCGAAGAGGAATCCACGCTGGAAATGGTGTCTACATTTACGTGAGGTAGCAGGCAAGTAGCTATAGATAAAGCGTAGTGAAAGAAAGGATGCCCACCATGAAGAGGAAAATGTAGGTAAGAGGAAATTCGCAGCAGCAGATGAGGGAGCATGCTAAAAAGCCACAATCATAGTAAAAAAGAGTGTCTGGGGAGCCAAAGGGGGAAAGCTCACATTAGATTGAGTAGGGGAGTTGACTATTAAGAAATCCATGTAAACAAGAAGAATCTAGCTAGAGGTTAACTTATGCTAGTCAAAGAAAGGAAGCTCATGCATTATATAAAGACAACCCATGCATGTTTAAAGGAAAATCCCATATTAACAGTTGCAGTTGAAATGTGAATGAAGGCTCAGCAAGCAAAGAAAAAGGGAGCTGCAGCTTCCAATTTTAAAAGAACTGCCAACACAACAGTCAAAGCCACCAACACATTAGAAGAAACAGGGTAGATTATGCAGACAGTCAACACCAAAGAAGCGCCAGCAAAACGTAAGGACCACTGCAATCACAAGGGAGGACACATTTAGCGATAAGCAGAGGAAGGAAAAATGCTTAGTCCCAAATTGTCTCTAGGTTGAAGTTTTATACCTTTTAAATACAAGAACACACACTTCGAAGAGTGTCTTAAGACACCACCTTTTAAAGGCAGTGCTTGCATAGTGGACCCGACCCCGCTGACATCAAATGGAGGACAGCTGGCACAAAATGTAACAAAATTTTGAAAGAAGATGCTAATAAAGTGATGACATCATCCATGACATGGAAAAGGAGATTCTAGCTAGGTACAGATTCCAGGATGCTGATGTGGTGCAGTGAACACGTGTCACATAGGCGCATTCCCACATGCACAGTTAGCACCCTACTGACTGTAATGTAGGCATGCAAAATTTGGACAAGTGGCACATCAGTTAAATAGTGTGGGAATGCAAGAAGGTGACATGTGGCACCAAGCTCAGAGCGGATGGTGACAGGGCAGTCATGTGGGTGAATCACAGACCACCACGTGGTAGAAAAGGCTCCGTCAAGCCCTGTTGACCAGATGGAAGCATAGGAGAGAAAATAAAATGTTTTAAAATTGTCCTTTTAAAAATTGCTTTCTCACAATGGACATGCATGCAAAGACTTTTAAATTAAAAGGTCATTTTAATATAAAGTTATGACTGTAGGTTAATTTAAATTTTGAATTTTAAAATTTCAAAGTGCAAACCTGAGCTTTATACCAAAGGGGGACATTTTTCAAATTGACTTCCTGGGAGTTTCTGAGAGGCTAACATAGCGATATTATATATTGCCGAAATCGAGAGAATCTGAATTTTCTGATTATGCAGTCAGTTTTTACATAGGAAGTAGTTTGCTTGAGCTATAAGAGGTTTTCTATCAGGTTTCCAATGTGCAACTATATTCAGGTGACAAAGTTCTGAACTAATTTTTAACATAAGTAATGACCTGAATATGGTTGAAGGATAGTGAAAATGCAGTTTGGGTCAAATTCTGATCAGATTCACTTAGTAAAAACCCAAATTTCACTAGCATTTCATGAGGCAGATCAAATTTTGGTGACTTAAAGGGTTTTCATCATTAAACAGAAGATATTTTCTAATTAGTTACAAAGTAATGATGAAAACAAAAATCAAATCAATGGTAGAAAGAAGAAAGAGGTGACTCAGTTGTAAGAGATTGAATTTCAAGTGGACAGATGTCAGTTGAATAACAGATCTGAGAATTCATCTTCTTCCTATATCTTTCTGTCTTTCTTTCATTGGAAGGGTTTTAGTCTTTTGGAGAAAATTGGCACACTACTGTGATACCATGGTTTTGGTTCCAGTCTTGATGCATTCCCAATACTGAAACACCATATTTTTTAGTAGAATTATCTTGTATGAATAGTAGTAGAAGGATAACACAGATAGTTCAGATCTATTAGGTTCTTTATGAGTTAATTTCATGCATTTGGTTGTATTGTTTCAAGGAAATGAATACAAATGAACAAGAATTTCATCTGTTTCATTCTAATTCTCATCTCCTGTCTCAGTGAATTTTCAATGTTTTATGATCTTTGAACAAAGAGCTTAGGTCATAGTTGCAGTCCCTTACGGTTGTATGTTGTTTTATTGTTGCTTATGACTTAAGGAGTTATGTAAATGCTTCAGTGAATCAACAGGGTTGCAAGTTTATTGAGAAGGATATCATGTAAGAATGAGGTTCGAATTAAGCACAGATGTTTATTTATAAAGTAAATAGATAGATCGTATATCTGAATATATACATAAGTATCAGATATCCATATGTATGCATTTGATTCATGGATTTGCCCAATGGATTAAGGGCTAGTTAGCTACAGGATCATTAAAGTCGTATTGCTGCATATATTAGGGGTTTGCTGAAATCAACATTATTAATCAAACGTGTTTTACCCTTTCATGTTGAAGGACTTAAAGGATTACCCCTCACTCAGCTTATGAATGTCATAGATTTGCATTTAGCTTCTGTAGATCTGTGTTATTGCATGAGTTATTAGGTGATATAAGGGGTTTTCATCTGTAGTAAATAGGTTTAGATTTATGTTTTAAATGCACTGGTACCATTCATCAAAACCTCAAGGTTAACCCGCCTAGGTCTTGCAGAGCTTGAAGTGAAGAAGGAGTTATGCATTATAGTTGGCCCAAGACTGCAGTCTAGTGTATCTGTCATAGGAAGTTGCTAGCCTTAGATGCATTTGTCTGGTTTCTTGGTTATTTTCAAAACTGTTAAATCAGGAGCCAGCACCCTAGTCATTGGTTGGTAATGTAGAAGAAGTGCCTGCTAGGGCTTCACCAAATTGGGTAGAAATTGAGAATTCAAATGTTGAAGTTGGATCCTTTATATATTAGCTTCTGAATCCTATTGGCTCGATTCTGCAAATTAGGAAATGTAAGACCATCCTTTTGCATTTAAATGCTAAGGTATTGGCTGCTCTCAAACCAGGAATTGTATTCCTTAATAATATCTCTCTTAATATTGATGTTGAAGCTTTTTCATGGAAAGTCTCTCATCTTGGTAACTTAGGTGCTTGTTTTCACTACAAAAAGAATGGGCATGCAAGAAAGGATTGGCTAAAGTTATTTAGACCCCAAACTGCTAATAAAATTTCTAGTTCTCATTCTAAGAATCCCTTGACACCTTCCTCAGGGAAGGTTGAAAAGCATCTCGAGGATAGAGAAGCCTATGGAAGTTGATACTAATAAAACTGCTAATGATGTTCTAGGAGAGGATTTTGAGACTATTGTCAATCCCTTGTATGACATTGAGCTAACTCCTACCTATGATCCCATTTCTACTTCTAAGATCATCCCAAGTGGTTCTACCTAGTTAAAATCTATTATTTTCCCTAAAGATAGTGTTCTTTTTATCTCTATGGTAGAAACCCCACCAAACTTAATGCTTAGCAACTTGCTCTTAATTCTCTAGCTGAGAGGGTAGAGCTGGTCAAGAATGCCAATCACATTTTGACTTATAAAAGTATGCACTTGAATGGATTGAATTCTTCAATCACAAAGATTTCTCTAGATAAGAATAAAATCGAGCCCCCTTTTGTTGATGTCACCAATAAAAGGAATAAGAAAAGAAAGGGCAATGATAATCAAATATTAACCAATTCTAGTGGTTATACCAGTAAACAGGTAGATATCACTGATTTTTTTAACATATTGTACAATAATAGTAAGAGTAACCCTAAAAATCATGAACATGATCAACATCCATAGTTGGATTGTTAGAAGGTTGGAGATGAATGATAGGAAGTACATTGTCAGAAGATGGTGCAGTAACCTTTAAAAAAAAAAAAAAAAATTACAAGAAATTAAAGTAGTTGGATTTCAAGCTCACACTATTCTAAAAATGCTCTGGGATCATGCTACTGCATTCTACTCCAACCATGAAAGGGGAAAGGGGGGAGTTTCTATTCTTGTGGGATCTAATTGGGTAGACTATATTGTGAATAGAGGTGTCTCTCCTTATCATAGGGCTCTCTGGATTGTATTTTGTAAAGATGGTTAGAGCTTTGGATTGTGTAACTTTTATGCACCTAATGATTATAGAGATCGAGTTGAATTATGGGAATGGATTTCAAATAACTTGCCTAACACAAAGTGGATTTTTATTGGTGATTTTAATATGGTGGAGCATAGGGAGGATAAAGTTGGAGGCAACTTTTCAGTTCCAAAGGTAATGAATTGTTCTTCTAGAACAAATTTAAAATGAAATTTAATGTTTTAGATCCTCTTGAGGATAGGAAATCAAAATTTCAAGATATTTGGTATACTTGGTGCAATAATCAAAAGGGTCCTCAAAAGGTCTACTATAGGTTGGATAGAGTTTAAAAAAAGATTTCTCTTTAGTGTTTTTTCTCTGATCCTAGTCATTCACCTATCACAGTTACTCCTGCTTCTCTTTCTAACCATTTTCCTATCTCTGCAAGGATTGGGTTGCAAGGTGATACTTTGGTTTCTAGAGTTAAGATTAACAAGCCATTTAAACTTAATCTTTCTCTTCTTAAAGATCAGTATACTCTTAGTACTCTCAAGCAAGTCACTGACATTGTTAAAATGGTTAGTGGTGATGTTTTACCAAGAGAAATGTGGAAAGGACTAGTTGATGTCTGGAAAAAGATTTTTCAAATTATTGGTAAAAAAAAAGTATGGGTTTAAATGTAGAGGAAATTAGGGCATAGTCTAAACTCAACCAGATTGAGAAAGATTTGTAGATCAAAATTCAAGATTTGGAATTAGAAGCTGGGTTGATTAAGACTAAGCACTCTTTGAGGAAGATCCAAAACTATAAGATTCAAGGGCAGATAGCCAGATTCAAATTGAATAGGAATCTGGAAGGTGATGGGGGGTCTAAGTATTTTTTCAATATTATTAAGGCAAAGAATAAAAGAGAGTTTATTGAACACATTAATGTTAATGGTGATAAATCATCAGATCCAGAACTAATCCAATCAGGCTTCTTTGAATATTATTCTCATCTTTTTTCATCTGAAATGTTGGATGCTAATTATGAGGCACTTGATAAATGTCTACAACTAATTCCCAAAAAAGTGTCAGAAGAAGATGGTAACAGACTAGGCACTCCTATTACTTTGGATGTAGTTAAATGGGAAATTAACTCTCTAGCCAATGATAAATCACCAGGATGTGAATGTCTTCCTGTTGATTTCTATAAAACCAATATTGATTGGATTTATAGTGAGTTGTTAACACTTTATGATGACTCTTTTAATAGAGGATCCCTAGGAAAAAGCATTAATAAAGGCATGATCAATTTGATCCCAAAGGTTGGTGAGAGAGCTGAAGTTAAAAACTAGAGGCCAATAACATTATTGAACATATCCTATAATATTATTGCTAAATTTTTGGCTAAAAGAATTTAAAATTTTCTCAATAGATTTATATCAATTACACAAAAAGGTTTCATTAAAGGTAGGTATATATTGGAAAATCTAATTACTAGTTGGGAAGCAATGCATTGGGCTAAGAAGAGTGAGCAGAATGTAGATATGGTATTGCTTGATTTTGAAAAAGCCTATGATAGAGTTGAATGGCCTTTTGTTATTGGGATGCTACAAGCTTTTGGATTTCCTAAGTTTTTTTGTAGATGGATTAAAGTGTTGTTCAAGGATTCTTCTACTATCATTGATGTGAATGGCAACCTCTCCAGCTCTATTCCTCTAGGGAGATCAATTAGACAAGGTTGTCCCATCGCCCCTACCCTACTTTTTATTGTTGTTGATGCTTTATTCTATGTGCTCAAAGAGCCCTCCCTTTGATCCTCTTGTGTCTCATTTCCCAGTTTGTTAAGACACTTCTCTATTCTTGGAACTTGAGGAACTTAATTTTCATAACACCTTGGATAGACTTGATTTTTTCTCCTTAGCCTCTGGTGCTAAAATTGCTCCTCATAAATCTCTAGTTTTGGGTTGGTCGGAGTCTTCTCCCAATTGGGTTCAGTCGATGTCTTGGCAATGGAAAGGCCCTAATGATATTGTTAGATACCTTGGTATCCCTTTTGTTGTTAATCCTTCTGCTAAAGCCATGTGGGAGTGGGTCTTTAATAGAATTCAAAAGAAACATATGAAATGGTAGACTCATTTTCTGTCTTTGGCAGGAAGAGTACAAGTTGTGCAGAAAGTTTTGGCACCGCATCTGCTTCTACTTGGTTAATGACTAACCATCAAATGGATAAAATTGAAAAACATTTGAGAGATTTTCTATGGTCTGATGGAATGGATAATAAAAAGAGACACTGTGTGAATTGGCGATGGTGTTGTAAACCCAAGCAATATGGTGGATTGGGCTTAAAGGACCTAAAAAAGCATGCTACTACTCTTGCCTCTAAATGGATTCTTAAGGACATTTATGGTAGTGATCCTTGGAAATTTTTGATCAGAAATAACATTCAATGCTCTATAGTTCCCAAAGGCAAAAGCTAGATGAACATTCCATTTTTTTATTTTCTTTTGGAAGGTTTTAAGATCAAGGTATTTGGTTCTAATGTTTTTAGTACTCTCTGGAAGGCTTGGACCCAGTCAAGGATACTCTTACTAGTTAGAAGTGTTGTTGGCTCTTCTCCATCCTATGTTGTCATAAATAGATTGATTTGGTGGGGGTTATACCTAAATGGAAAACCTTTGGCACTTACACAAAGCTACTCAACAAAACACTGGAATGTGATGGGAATCTCATTAATTAGTGACTTAGTGATTGATAATCGGTTGGGTACTTGGGATGATCTTAGAGCTAGATATGATATCCCATAGACTCAAAAAATATATATATACTTTAATTTGCAAGGCACTTGGTTCATGTAACTTCTCCAAAACTATTGACTCGGATAGTTTTTTCAAACAACAGCTGTGGAAAGATGGTATAGTATTTAATGAAGTATTAGCTAAGCAGTTATATACTATGCTTGCTTTTGATCTTGAAATTTTTCAAAGGGTGATCCAAGGATGGGGTTTGTGATCTCCCTTTTCTAAATAGTCTTTCTTTTTTAAGTACTTGTGGCAGGCTAAATTGCAACCCAAAAAATTCTATTTTAAGTACTTGGTTTAGGACCTAACTCAGAGTCTTTAGGTCTTTCCTCTCGCTGTTGTAAAATTTGTGATATAGTTGAGTCTTTTGAGCATGTCTTCTTTCAATGTGATTTTTTTGTTATGATATGGTCAATTTTTTTGGGCAATCCTATTGTATGGAACTCAAAGCTAGGTCATGGAGAGAAATTTTAACTAGATATGTTGAAGCTTTTGACTCTAAGCTTAATTCTTTTTGGTTTGCTCTTACTTGTGAAATTTTAAGGTTCCTTTGAAAAGAGAGAAATGGAGAGGTTTTCAACAAAATGATAGAGGACTTACTAAGTTTACTCGTAAACTCACACATTTTTTCATTATGTCACAAGTCTCACTCTCTTTGGTAATCTCTATGGTTCAATTTATAACACTAATCAAAGATGGTATGTTAGTTATTCACAAAGATGAAATCAAGGCTTTCAAATACCTTGATCAATTTAAGGATATGATGGACTTGAATGATATAAAAAAAATTGTTAAAATGATGGAGGATCTGCACATTTCTACTAGCACCCGACAATCTATTGCACAAGCTTCTACTGGTGAAAAGGTTTAGCTGGCAAGTGATTTTGTCCTAGCAGGATGGCATGATGAATTGTTTGATGTTCCTTTTCTACAATCTCTAGATTTTAATGATGGTTGGGGCCCGAATGTTAATCTATAGCATATTTTAGTTTGATAATCAGTAATATGTATAGTCCTTGATTATCAGTACAATGTTACTCAATTTTTGGTTATTCAGACTAACTCTGATATTGTTTTGATTAGTTCTAAAATGTTTCATATGGGCTGACTACCTAGTAAGTCATGCTTAGTTGTGATTTGGTAGTCTTTAAATGTTTGTTATTTGGGTAGTTTATGATGAATAGTCCACTATGAACTTGATGTAATCAGTTTTTTAATCTATTCTAATATCAAGGTGTATAGATTCAAAAAATGGTAGACATGTTTGTGAGGCCTATTGAGACACTACAAAAGAAACTTAAACTCCACTATGTTAGTGTTGTCCAAAAATTGAAAAACTTATATAATTAGAAAGGTGAGAAGATGTGTGAGATTATGGTGGCAATTTAAGATATAACCACTTGATCCTTTGTAAACCTACTAAGGACAAAGTCATGAGTTCTTGTTGGAAGATGAAAAAAGGTATAAAGGAACTAAAATGGAGGGAAATTTGGCTTCCAAGCCTTGCAATCTTTTACAACCCTTTTTTCAATCGTAAAGCACATACAAGTTTTGGTATCCATCATAACCCCCTTAGGCTTTGAAAAGGAAAAAGTACATTTCATGTCTTACATAGCCCGTACGTATTTTGGATATGTCAAGGTATGCAATTTTGGTTTTACAAAACTCATATGCATTTTGGAGATAAAAAGGCATGCCTCTTCTAATTTTATCTCTCTCATCTTTGTTCCCTCATCAGTGTCTCTATCTATTATGATCCATAATTATCCTCTTGATCTCTATATCATCTCTCTCCCCATCTCTATTCTATTTTTCTCATCTCTCCTTGTACTCTCTCTCTCTCTCTCTCTCTCTCTCTCTCTCTCTCTCTCTCTCTCTCTCTCTCTCTCCATTCCTTTCTCCCTCCCCCTCTCTTCCTATTCCCTCCTCTCTCCCCTTCTCATAATTCCCTTCCTCCTCATTCCCTCCATGCCTCCCTCTCTCCTCATCTAATTCCTCCCTACCTCCCCCTCTCGTATTATCATCTTTTTCTCTACCCATATCTTCATCCCCTCCCCTTGCTTCTCTTTTTTAATTACATAACTAATCCCCCCGACCCCAATCCCCTCCACTTAGTTATCTTGGTGGACTTTACTTTCTAACATTAGCTACCAAATACCTATTTTACTGCCCAATTTTTTTTGCAACAATTCCCAATATCTTTATTAATTCTAAAACATATGAGGGAGGAAGAGAAGGCAGGGAACCAAGTTACATGTTTCAGATTTAGTAAAGAGATAAAATGACTATCAATATCTTTATTAATTATTGTAACCTAGGATCGACTTATTTGGTTAGTGGCATTGGCATTGAATGAACTATTGGAGCATCATCCCTATGCCAATGTGACACTACACTAACATCACATATCACTATTAGACATGTAGATCTAGTATGTGCATTTCTCCAATGCACATCGAAAGACATGCAATCATTGGAGGAAATCTAACATTGGATTGGAGATATTAGAGATCCTTCTGACGATGGCCAAAGCAATCCACAAGTCTTCAACTCCCAATGAAGGTTTCCTTCTGTGATCTAAGCATTTTTCCCTTGCCGCTAATCCAATTCAATTGAATCCTCAACAGTTGTGGCTCACACCTATGACATTCTTGAGATGACAATGGTGCATGTAAGGGTGGTTCACACCGATGGGCTCAATCCCTCTGTGGAGACATTTAGGATGAGATCACAAGGTTCTAGTGATATCAATTTGAGGCATTCTCTACCACACATGCAGGGCGTTGTTGGATTTAATGTTTCAACGGTAGTTAGTAATTGTTGCACATAAAGAAAACCTTGTTGAGTTGCTGGCAACACAAGTTTAGTTTAGGTGTGAGTCAAAGAGTTCTAGTTTGAATCAAGTTCTTATTGTAGATGTGTTTTGACTTATGTGTCCATAAGTTTCAGTTAGTTGTCAAGTTTATGTGTGTGTTGTCAATCATAAAGTAGTTTGTTGTCAATCTAATTAGCAATCATTTAGGAATGTTGTTGGCTCAAGCTATTGTATAAATTTGCATCTATTATTCAATAAAATCAAGCTGGAATTTCTTTCTTTCTCTTCTTTGTTTCTTTTGTTCTACTTTTCTAATATGGTATCAGAGCCATCTTCCTATTAAGTTTTGTCTATTAGAGAAGAAGTTGTTAAGAAGATGAGGCTTGGGGAAGAACCATCATATGATTATGATTCCATTGAAGAATTTGTTTGATTTTGAAGAGATAAATGTTTTGAAAAATAGGAAAAGAATGTGGTAGAGGCTAGATGGATGCTCAAATAGTTTGAGGTGCAATAGGATTAGAGAAGCTATACCTTTATGAGGGCTATGAGGCATTCCATGTGGAGATGATGTGTCCAATAGCTTGGGGAGATCTAAAAGTCTAGAAGCTTGGCATTGTACCTTTATGAGGGTTATGAGACATTTCATGTCGAGATGGTGTGTCCAATGGTGTTTTGAAGTTGGATGATAGTTGCATAACTATCAGAAAGTCTTACTCCTCTATGACATTTTCAAAGTATAATTTCTACATAATGTTTCCTTTACTTGTCACAATAAGTGGGGGTGTTGGAGTTAATGGTCCAACAATAGTCAATAATTGTTGCACATGTGGAAAACCTTGTTGATTTGCTAGCAAAACAAGTTAGTTTAGGTGTGAGTCAAAGAGTTCTAGTTTGAATCAAGTTCTTATTGTAGATTTGTTTTGAGTTAGGTGTCCATAAGTATCAGTTAGCTATCAAGTTTGTGTTGTCAATCTAATTAGCAATCATTTAGGAATGTTGTTGGGTTGAGCTATTGTATAAATTTGCATCTATTATTCATTAAAATCAAGCTGGAAGTTCTTTCTTTCTCTTCTTTGTTTCTATTGTTCTACTTTTCTAATATGCCCATCATTCCAACTTGCAAATTTCACTTTTGCATTCATTTTCCTGATCTTGTCCTTGGCAATGAGTGTCCCACATTCCTAGCCAACTCTAGAATGATATGCACACAACAACAAGGGCCAATATTTCTCTAGCTCAATGATATAGACATACAAGCAGATCATCTTCTCAACTTGGCAAGCACAAAGATCTTACCATGTCACTAATGTATAGTCAACATATTTTCACATCAATAGCATCTTGTTAGCGATCCAATTGTTCTTTGACTAGCCCTTTTTTTTGCCACGAGTTCCAACTCACAGTGGTAAAATTGATGCCCATCAAGACGTCAAATAAGGGTATTTTCTTTTTGCTATGATGGTCATTTGACCATCAAATTTAATCTCTAGTTTTACTAATGTCATCATGGTTTGACTTTTCTACCCCTCATCATTTTTATTTTTATTTTGGAAGTTTGACTTTGAACAACTATAACTTGGTTATACGAATTCCAATTTTCATGCAATTGTATTTTATTTTGGCCTAAACTTTTTGAACATTCTAGTGGCACATTTATTTTCTAATTTTGGTGGACAAATGTTCCAGAAATTATAGATTTTGGTGATTGTACCTATCCAATCCTTGATTTTGCAACTTTAGAGGCTTCATTCTAGGGCATATGGACACATTTTCAGGTGTCATTTTGTTTGAATGTACATTATTTTTAAAGAGCAATCTAGATTTACTTTTCTAATATAGAATTATTTGGAAAAAAATTTCAGTTTCAACATTTTGTATATTTTGGCCTATTTGGTACTTGTACTTTGTTGATCCTTTAGAAATCCTGGGTCCTAATTGTATTGAGTTTATTATTGCTTCATATTTTTTATTTTAATTATTAAAATCAAAAGTCCACTTTGTTCAATCATAATTATTAAAATCTTTCTTTTGAGTTTTACATGATTGTGGATACTTTCTTACAGCATTTGTACGAGTTCTCTTTCACTTCAAAGAATAAGTTTAAGTCTTTGGAGATTGATATTCATGAGTCTCACACTTTACTTGAGATGTCACATTGCATTGTTGATCATACTCGTGTTGGAGATTCATATTCAGTTTCCTCAAACATTATACATTTTGAGAGTTCTTCCTATTGACATAGGAGGATTCTTGGGTACACCCATGACACTTTTTCTTCCTAACAAGAGGAACATTATTCAATTTTCTTGGTGCAGCTTTTACACTGATCTAGAAGCATTTTTTTTTGAAGAGGTGTCTTTGTCTTTGGAGTTTGAACCAGTCTTACATGGATCAATCTCCATTGGTTTCTTGCTTGTCACCTTCTTCTTTTGGGCTTGATCCTGATTGGTTTGTGGCATCTTCATCAATCAAGGACATAGATACACATCTTCAAACTTTAGAGACAACATACTTCATGTGGATTCCCCTTTCTACTTCCTATCCACAATGGGAAGCATTTTTGCACTTGTATTTGGTGTATCTTCTTCCTAAGCGGATAAATTTGTTTGTAGACATTGGACCACCTTTTGTCTTCGAGCACTCGCCATACATGCAGGACATCATTCACTATGGGGGGATTTCATATCTCCTTATTTCCTTCCTATGGATTGATTCTATATTGGGAGGGTCTTGATTACTCTATCCATGCATGCCTCTTTCTTTTCTTTTCATCTATCTTTTTAGGGGAGGGTTTTTCCCATGAGATTTTCCCTCTTTCTCTGCTTTATGAGAGACTGCATTCCATTACATATCTTTTGCACTTGTAATTTATACATGGGTACGTACATAGCCTAGTAGTCAAGACCCATCTTGCCTTATCATCTAGCTTTTGTGAACTTAAGTGCATTCCCCTAAGTTTCACTTAAGGGGGGTATTGATGTAATTAAATATTACTATTTACATTTTACTTAAATTTACTTAATGCATTTTCATATTTGTTGTCATGTCTAGACACCTAGGAGTTTGCAATTTATTTGAGCACATGTTCTACTATATCTCATTATGAGATACACCTTTTTATTTTTATCCTCTCATTGTTGTGCATACTGTCATGCACAATGGAGGATGATCCACCTTTGGTGGACATGTTCTTAGTTGTTGTACTATAATAATATTCTATACATACAAAAACCTCTTGTCACTTTTAATATCTTCAGTATCTAATTCGACCTTTGTAGCTCACTATATAATCTTTGCATATACTACCTCTTACTGCGCTTAACATCAAATTTGCATCACATAACAATAGCATTTCAATATCTTAGATCTCACAAAACATTACATAAATTCCCATCCAAAGTTCTATCATTTATACCATATTATTATGTTTTGTCGACCTTCATACTTTCACGTCTCAAAAAGCAACATTTGCTCTCTTAGGTTTAACATCTAGGATGTCATCCTTAATTAGTTAAGTAGTTGTTTTGCTAAACAAAACAATTTCGTAACATAAAATATCAATTTCCATATCTCTAACATGTTCTGCCTGTGCATATCTACAATCACTAAATCATCAATATTTCTATCTATACTGATCATAAAGACTTGTGCACTCAAGTACAGTATGTTGACACTTTGTACTATCACCAGGGAACTGCACACGTGCCAAAACATTGTGTATCATCTTCGCAAGCCAAAGTTGTATCTATGTTGACAGTTAAACTCTATGACACTAAAGCAATTTTCTAAGTCTTCAACCCAAAATTGTATTTTTTAGTATGTTGTCTTCATACAGGTAATATGTTGTCATAAATGACTCCAAACTATCTACCTAGTCAAATTGCCAACTAGGTGGGCATCTAAAATAAGGCATATAGACATGCTAAGGACTTTGTGCAAATTCATGAGAGAGCACCATCCATCCTCTCCAAGATACATTCTATGGATAATTGTTGAAAGATGAATGTGTTTATCGAAATGAAGGGATCTTAGACTTGCAGGATTTAATGGAGACTCCTAGACAAATGTTGGCTAATAGTGAAATCATCACAAAAGGAGAAGCATATGACTTTGCCTTGTGATATAGTATAGTGATCATAAAGGAAATGTTGAGCATTTCATAAGTTCATTCATTCAATTGTATCATTCCTATTGCAAAAAATTGGTTGAGAATGAAATAACATTGGACAACCTAAAAGGTAGACTAGAAGAATACTTTCAGATGAATCACTTCAGAGGGACGACTTTGAGAACTTTGTTTTTCTCAATGTCATGCACAAAACCTAGGAGTTGTTGCCTGATTGGGAAGGTAGCTTGAGCAAATTTGAGTGAGAGATGGCAGTCCTGGTGTTCAAACGAGAATTAGGCCCAGGTGATTTTCATACATACAGCAGCATAAAGTAAGATCCCTCTGCCATCTTTTTCCATGGAATTCAAACAGGAATTAGTCCCAAGTCATTTTAATACATACTGCACCATAAAATAAGATCCCTCTGCCATGTTCACCCAAAGCTAGCAAGTCCGCTAAAATGCATTAGGCACAATATAACTCTACATGCAGCTGTCTATAGTTGCATTTAATATTGGGCCGTTGACCCTTTTATTTTATTCAAATTTGAAGGCATCAAAATATCCTTTTGCGTAACAGCTTCACATGTTTCACATGGAATTCAACAGACTGTTGGTCTTATTTGAATAATTCTGAAGAAACTAAAATAGATTTCCAGAAAATGGTTGATGTGCCAATGAACAATGATTAACTTTCATTCTATGATAAAATTTCATTCTATAATATAAAAAATATATTAAATAGTCACTCTGTAATAATTAAATATTGATTTGAATATTCGATGGCTTGAACATTTGCATATAAATCATGCACGCAGGTGTCTGAAATGTAGATATCAAACATTGGAAATAAAAAAGTACACATACTGAGCTTGATATGGAAGAACTAATACAAAAAGATCTAGCAAAAGAATTCGTAGTTAGCAATCTAATACAGCTGCTTTGAAATACAGATAACATAACAGAAATGAAACACCATGGCAAATGATGAAACAGGGAAAAATATTCCCAGACCATCCATACAAAATTTTACAAGTTTGCCAAAATAGAGGACAGAAAATCAGCATGTGTCACTTATCTATCATGGTTCTTAACGATAACATGAGGAAAAATATGGATCTCGGCAATTCCCATTTGTATACATAAGGTGCCAAACCTGTCTGGCAAACCTCTATTATCCGCAAGAAACCACCTTTTCTTATAAAATAGCATCTGTCAGACTATACATACACAATAACCCCTAGTGAAAGCTTTCAGTGCCGACGCCAGGTAACGGAAATTGGCTAGCAAATGATTCAACTTGCCTTTGAAGATCAGATATGTCACTTCGTTGTTTAAAGTTATCTGTCTCGATGAACTCTGTGAAGTCTTTCAATTTTGTACCTTGCACTGAACCCTTCACCTTAATTGCTATTTGTATTCCCTCATGTATAAAATCTGCAATTCTAATAAAGTCGCCCTCAAGAAATCCGCGGGTAGTCAAGGCAGGGGTCCCAATACGAATACCACCTGGAACCATAGCACTTTTATCACCTGAAATGTAATCCATAAAGAAACCATCAGTATCTTGAATAAAGGACTACTGGTAGTTAGCCTTCAATTAAAATTTAAACAAAAAAAAAGGTCTCATCACCTGGTACAGAATTCTTGTTCAGCGTAATTGAAGAGGCATCCAACACCTTTTCTGCTCTTGCACCATCAATACCCTGTTTAATCATTATCCAGGCAATTCAAATGGAACATGACATCAAAACAAACACAAGTAGGTTGTGTTTCCTAATAAATTTAACCGAGAATGCAACTTCACTCAATCAATTCCATTCCAACTGAGACAAGCAGATTGTGCTCACTAATCCATTGAGCCAAGCATGCTCTTCATTCAATCAGTTATAGCTTAAGTTCAAATTACAGCAAGTACGGTGTACTTAGAATGCCTAGAGAAGAATCTCACCAAGGGTCTCAAGTCAACAAGGACAAGGTGATTGTCACTCCCACCCGACACCAATGTGTACCCTAAATCCATAAGTCTCTTTGCAAGTGCTCGACAATTTGCTACAACCTGCCAAATCACTAAATCAAAAAAATGCTGACTCACGAGAGGAGATACAGTTAATAAGTGTGGGTTTGTACTTGAGCATGTTTTTACCTGTAGTTGATATGCCTTAAACTCTGCAGTTGCAGCTTGCTTCAAACACACAGCCAGTCCTCCTATAGTATGATTATGTGGTCCTCCCTAATTGGCCACAACAATCCCATGCATATATCAGGTGTAAAAAAATTTGTCACATTATTAAACTACTGCTTAAGAGAGGAGAATCCTCAGCTAGTGTGTTTACATGTAAATAAGAGTCAAATCTACTTAATCACCTGCAAACCTGGAAAAACAGCATTGTTGATAGCTGTCTCGAGGTCAATGCCCAACACTGGCTCCTTCTTGAAAAAGATCATTCCTCCTCGAGGGCCTCTTAAAGACTAAAATTCACATTGCCACATCCCATAAAAATAATGCTTAGACCCAACTTATCAAATTTCCAATTGGGTTGCAATGGGAGGAAGTAAAAGATGGAACTTAAATTAGAACTTCAAAGAAACCCATTTTAAAAATTAAGTTCCCCAAGTGTCAGATGCTAAGCAGAAACTTTTTCCAAAGTCAAACATGCAATGAAAAGTAGCATTTGTTGGAACACCCATTATCAATCTTAAATTGAATCCAAGGAGCTGTGCAGTTAGCCACTTCTCTAACAGGGGACGACTATAACAAATAGCAAACATTAGCATATCTACTCACCTTATGTGTTGTTGTTGTCACAACATCACAATAATCAAATGGATTGGACATAACAGAAGCAGCTACTAGTCCACTTATATGTGCCATGTCCATCATTAAGAATGCCCCAACTGAATCTGCAATCTTCTCAACCATGTATCCTAAATTTTAAGTATTGAACACAAATGGCCACCAAATTGTACACAACTACAGACTACATCCAACATGATTACAAAAGATGTCCCCATAGGCAATAAAACAAATCTCTATAGAAGAAATTTTATTAGGAATGGGTCAATTCCTTATAAAATTTGTAATAATGCACAATTATTTATACCTGCCGAAAGCGAGGATAGTCAATGTCTCGAGGATATGCACTAGCACCAGCAATAATGAGCTTTGGCCTAAACAGGGTAGCTGTCTTCTCAAGCATTTCGTAATCAATGAGTCCTGTAACCCAAAAAGCAAAAAAAATCTAATTAAAGTTATCAATATTAGATAAATCATAACCAGTAATCCTAAAATCTGAATGTTTTTTTCATTTATTACCAATATGCAAAAATGAAAAGCTTACCTGTGGATTCATCCAAACGGTATGGCATGGATTCAAAATAAATAGATGTAGCAGATACTCGTCTCTTTGCAGTCATGAACCCATGCGACAGATGCCCTCCATGTGGTAGGTCCAAACCCTGAACATTAGTCCATAGTTCAAAGAAATCTCTTAATTTTTAACATGTCAAAATCGTGACAAATGAAAGCATAATCAAAAGAGATCCAAATTCTAATTGCTTAGTTTACAAACATACCATTATCCGATCATGTGGATGGAGAAGAGCTGTATAGACAGCAAAGTTAGCTGGGGAGCCAGATAATGGCTGAACATTAACACCCCATTTACTGTTGTCAAGACAGAATGCTGCCAAGGCCCTATCCTGGCAAAGTCTCTCACTTTGATCAATAAATTCATTGCCGCCATAGTATCTGCATTATTTTGAATCCAAAGCAACATAATATCTAATCAAGATAGAGTCCAGGGATAGATGAAAGCACCATTCTAAAAAGAGTTCACATATATGGCTCTTCAGTCCTGTCACCCAAAAACATCATATAATGATATTTCCAGTCTGTGGTAGCACCAATTTGGCACAGAAGGCAAAAAATGGAAATGAATAAGATATTAGAAACTTTGACCCTAACATGCAGATCCTAAAGGAAACTAAATTAGCTTTCATAAGAAGAAATTAACATACAATCAGACAATGATTCAAATGATCAGTCTGCCAGTCAACCATTTTCAAGAAACAAATTTAAGGACTTACCTCTTTCCAGGAAGGCCTTCTGAATACTTGTTTGTTAGGCATGATCCCACAGCTTCCATCACAGCCCGAGATGTAAAATTCTCAGAAGCAATAAGCTCCAAGCCTTTAAACTGGCGCCGCTTTTCTTGCTCAATAATTGCATGCATTTCAGGATCAAGTTCACTCAAACTAGGATCCACAAAGTTGTGCTTGGTCTCTGCAAGATAGTATTCATATATTAAATGAAAATTGAATTCATCTGACTTCCACCAGCAAACTACTGATATTTGGATCAATATAATCGGTTTGTCTGGCTTCAAAGTGAGATGGAGACCACTCATGGGGTGAATGATTAACTATTTTGCTAATTATTAATTCAAAATTTTAAACCCAATGACAAAACTACAACTCTCTAAGACAATTTTCAAAACAAGTCCTTGAAAGCTTTAACATCATCAGAAAAACTCACCAGAAGTCTTGGATGATTGTACTGAACCAGAAGATGGAACTCTTCCAGTAACAATACTTGCTCTTACACAAAAAGATCGACAAAATGGATAGGCCTTGCCATCTTCTCCTTTTCTACATTTGCTCTCACAGGAAACTCCATGTGATTGTCGTGTTTGCGGCATCATGCTTGAGTTTCTATTCCAAACAGAATTACCCAAAATACCCATTCTGACCACTTCAGTACCCATGATAATCTGGACTGAATATTTGGAATAGTTCAATATATTTCTTCAATACCCACTTCAAAATGTATAATATCAACAAATATTGCCTGTTCCATAGATGCCACAAAATAGATGTTATCATAGTTGTTAAAATCTTCAAGAACAGCATGTTTTCCACATGTACTTCTTTAGTTATAGACTTATAGCTTGCAGGACCTAAATGCAAGATGTGCTTGTGAGAAATGCTAATATATAAATAATAATAAATGCAATGAATTAACTTTACTTTCCCGCCGTGATCTCTGGGCAGGAAATTAAACATTAAGAATACATGTATTTTTGTACTCTTTTATCTGCTTAAAGTTATGTATGATCCATGGATTTATCACCAACCAAATACAAAATAATGTTTGCCTTGTCTATTTCTGTATGATGTGAAAAAAGAGCATCCTATTGAAACAATTAAGCAACTAATAGAGAATCAACTTCTAAATTCAACAAATCGCAGATCGCAAAAGAATTCAAAAGGAACTTTGCAATATGAGTCTTCCTCCTGTATTGGCATCTGGTTATTATTAGTTTGTGCAGACATCAGAGCACCTTATGTAACAGAAGTATACCCATCCATAAGGTATCCTATTCACAGACATCAGTCTATAAGATGGAGAATATACGAATCGAATATTATTCAAGGGTGTAACAGAGTACAGAAAATTTTGCAAAACTAAGGACAGAGCATTCATTAACTGACACCATGCTGTTGTGCAAATACAGTTGGGTGTGACTCACAATCATAAAGGGCCAGTTGGTTGGCAGCGATACATTGATTTTAAAGCTTGAATAACGTGAAGTATTATCGATCAAACACGGCATACAACATGGCTAAATAACCAGTTAAATAAATCAATCAAAAACTGTATTTAGATTTTTTTTACCGGATGAGTTAAACATCTTATCAAATCAAGCCTAGGTTACCTGGGGTTACCCCAGTCTCCAGATTTTTACCGAAAACATGTATATAAAAAGTAACTTTTTCCATGATGTTTCTTAGAAAGAGCGTAAGTTCAAAACCTAGCCAGTTGATCACAGGAGTAAATGATGAGGCACAACCGAATCTAAGAAGAGGGCTCTAGCTCTTAGAACGACTCAAACTAATCTCAAGTATAGAAATTATAAATAAAAAGAAATGCTGGAGGTAATAAATTTCACAAGATCCTCTTCTGCTACAACTTAACCCACATATTAAAAACTTCTTGCTTAGCTTATAGATTATACTCCACGGACTTCACCTTCTAAAACTAGAAAGCCGAGATTAAAGTCTCAAATTTTTCACTAAGCATGTCGAAACCCTTCTCCAAAGTTTTCAATCTTCGCTTCACATGAACCCACCGTCCGTAGACATAAATTCAGATAAACCCTATGTTCTCAAATTCTCGTAATGCCGACAAAACATTAAAAAGAAAGAACGTTTTTTTTTCCAATGGCGTACTTGAATTTGTTTGCAAATGGCATTTCATATGTACCTCTTGCCGAATGTCTTCTTTCACCCTCTTCCAACTACTGCAACAACAACAAAATCTTATCACAGATTGAAAAAGAAAGCTAGTTTTTTGTATTTATTTGCACAAAAAAGGAGGGGAACTTGTAGCTCTATTTCACTTATGTTAACTGCATCTACAGGTGAACTGGGATTGCGACCTGCTTACCGATGAGGTAAGCCCTCTGTTCCTCCGCTTCACAATGCCATAATCGTTCACTAATACTAATCTCACTTGTTTTATAAACCCGATTGTACACGTATTGGTCTACAATAGTTGTTGCGTGGGGCTGTTTTAACCAGTAATGGGGAGGCCCGCAGCATTTGCTTTTAATTCCATTCTTTTTCGTCGATTCCGTTAAAACTTTTTTTCTGAGGGGCGGGCAAGTGGGGGCCGCGGGCAATTTATATGAGTGTATTCACTTGTATGTAAAAGACTTTAGGGCCGTTTGGTCGCTGGGATTAGAATGGAATAGGCATTCGGAATTATTAAAAAAAAATTCATTGTTTGGGTCTGCACAATCGGAATTGGAGTTGGGAAAAAGTGGAATCCGGTATCCCCATTTGACCCCCAAAATAAGGATTCCAAATTCTTTGAAAATACTTGTTATTTGGAATTCTCATTTTAATTCCCATTTTAAATTTCATTTTTTGAAAATGAGAATTTCAACTAAAGTAAAATTTAATTGGGTTTGATTTCCGAATGCCCGATTGGGGGCACTTTTTTTGCACTAATTTTGAAATTTAATTTTTTTAAATGGGGGGGGGGAATTTTCCGCTACTACTTGCTCATATATTTGCCACTGTTGAGTAATGTATTAGGGTTTTTCCGCCTGATTTGCCTCAGTAGTTACTGCAAAAAAGTTTGCTGAAATAACTTTTTCACATACATTGTTTCTCAGTTAAATGAATCATATGCAGGACAAAAACAATCCACTCTGTTGATTTTTTGCTGGCGTAAAAGTGTTTCCAGGTAAGATTTCATAAAATTTTAATATAAACATTTAGACTTTGCACCTGTGAGTTTGAATGTTGTGATGATCAAATTTTTTATTGGATCTTTACAAATATATTTTTTTAATGGGATGTTTTTTACTCTTATTTCATCAATTCTTGTGATCCAGATTTATTCAACGAGACTTGAACAATATGCATATTTCATATTAGTAATTATGTGAATTATAATCAATGGTATTTTTTTTTATAGAGCAAAAGTCATAAAAGTTTTAGTATCCATTAGTACAATCTCGTCATCATCCGTTATGATAA
Organism: Cupressus sempervirens; assembly: GCA_028749045.1. Classification (NCBI taxonomy): domain Eukaryota; kingdom Viridiplantae; phylum Streptophyta; class Pinopsida; order Cupressales; family Cupressaceae; genus Cupressus; species Cupressus sempervirens. Next base: position 81,459,488 of record CM053784.1, read on the forward strand.
TGTTTACTTTCAACATGACTTAAATTTTTTATACTTGTTAAAAATGTTTGGACTTCAACAAACCAATTAAGTATTGAATTTTTTTGCATGATGATAATGTTATAGCTGGATGATAATATTTTGCATGTTATTTTGGCTAGTATTTCAATTCCACAATGTGCAACCAAACGAAGGAAATTTGTATTCTCAGAATGAATTCTTAGTCAACCAAACAGTCCCAAATTGGATTCCCTAATCATAATCTAGATTCCAAGTTCTAGAATCCCAAAGCCAGCATTATGAATGTCAATGCTTAATTTATATTCCAGCAACCAAACAGGCCCTTAAAGACTATTTAACACTAGTCTGGGTGCATATAAGTTGCACGATAGCCACTACCGGGGTCGAGGGGGTCATAAAAATATTTCAATCAGCGGTGAGAGTATTTTTCTCTTTTTTTGAAATTTTAAAAAGAAATATGATATGATTGTTGGAAACTACAGTTGGAACAATTGTTATGGTATCATTGATGTAAAATCTTATTGGTGTGACACTTGCTACTTGAGTAGAGTGTCGTATCAAAATGATTGATGAAGATGATTTGAGAATAAGAGATAACAAGAGGACCTAGTGGAAAGGTTGAGTTATGAGGAATTACAATGGGCACTTGATAAGTTAGACTTTGACAAAATAATATGGTGTCTAATCATAACACTAAGTGGAGAAGATAGTTGTGTTGAAACCTATAGGAAATGATGAATGAGCATCAAATACATAAGCTAAACTAAGCTTTAAAGTAGAAGATTAAGGAGCTTATAGTTGAAGTCGAAATGTGCTAGTGTTAATCGAGTGAATAGTAGAAACCGAGAAAATATAGTGTCAACTGAGCACCAATAAAGACAGAGCATCAGAAAAGTTGGACCAAGCGCTAGTAAAAGGACCGAGTGAAGATAGTATAAGTCGAGCAAGAAATTTAGCATTGACTGAGTTATCTAGTGATGACCGAGGCCAAGGAACATAGTTTTGACCTAGTGTCAGCATGCGTTATTTTGTGAAGGAATTGAGATTCCTGGCTAACAGAGTTGAATTCTTGAAATATGTAAAATATGTTGAAGATAAGGATTGATGAGCTAGAATATTTAATACAAGGGAAACCATGTTTGAGCATTTCTAAGCATGGATTCAAAGAGAAATTTTGAGAAGTTTCTAGAAGGAAAAGGAGAAAACAAAATGGTGGAATCATTAGATGAATCTGACCTAAACCTAAGATCAACAGTGGTGTTTAAGTGGCAAAAGGTCAAAGTTGTATATTTAAGGAGGCATAAGGATTAACCTAAGAGAAGTTAGTAGTTGCTAATTTTGTTGACTTGTGAACTTGAACAAAAGGCTGGGAAGAAGGAGAAGAGTCGAGGTGAAGAGTGATTGCTTGAAGGATTTCCAAGTAAATCAGATATAATGATAGAGACATGAATGGAGTTTAGTCAGTGAGTTAGCAAATTAGCTACATAGACATTTGTATTTGCAAAGTGAGTTGTTTTTATCAGATCAACATGTTGTTACTTTTTAACCATTGTATTAGTTGAAATCATTTAGTCAATGTTGACCTAATAGTCATTTGTAAATTATTTAATCAATGTAACATTCTAATAGAATGTTCTTAAGTTCTCTAACAAGTTCACTCCTAATAGGATGATTAAATCCTTTAACAAGGTCACATCTAATTGTTGGAAGATTGGCAAGATTGTTGGAAGATTGGTTTGATGATATGTTACATTCATGACTAAGTTTGTCATTGATGTCAACATAGCATGTTTGATGTTTTCTGTGGTATCTAATAGAAGAACAGTGAAAAGATTAAGTTGGTACTGATGGCTAATTAAGCATGATAACCACTCAAGGTTATGGAAGATACTTTGGAGTATCTAGTATATGAAGTTAACATCGAAAGAAAAAAGGATAAGTCTAGAAGAAGTTATGTAAGTTTTGGTGATGTTTGTTCTAAGATAGAGTTTACAGAGGCATGTTTTGGTAAACTTGTTATATCTCTTAACAGAGTTGATATCTTGAAGATTAAGGTTGAAGACATGTAGAAGATATGTTGTGGATGACATGCCTAAGCTTGCTTGTCATAATATTGCATGTATGGAAAGTTATTCAAGTTGCAAGGTAGAATATTAAGGTATCGCTAAGTGTAACATGTTCTTAGTGAGGTCTTATAATAATTAATTGAGAAGGACTAATAGCCAACCCAGAGAATTATTTTATGGACTCGGTATAAATGAAAGAAATTTTCCTTTATCATGTGGTGTGTTGATATGATTAAATGATCGATGATAAGCAACAATGAGTGCAGAATGCAAAGTTGAGCAGAGCAATGCGAAAGTGAAGGAAACTTCATTTTTGAGGTTTTGTTGAGTGATCTGAGGTTTGCCATTTGCATCTGAGGTTCGTGACTTGGTCTACAAGGTTTAACAGTGATTGGTCTGGTTGATAGGACAGAGAAAAGAAGAAGATACCAGTAAATTATTTATTTCAGTAGTGAGCTCTTCTTATAGTTGAAATTGCATGTTTGGGTAGTGGGCTCTTCTTACATACATTATACCACAACTCCTAACAGGGTTGGAATCTCCTAACAGAGATTCAAAGTCTCCTAACAAGAACTCATTATACTAAATGTTGTAACGAACTCCTAATAGGGTCTATCCTCTAACAAGGAATATTTATATTAGTACATCATCTTGTGGGCATCATTCCCACCGAGGTTTTTCCTCTGATCAAGGGTTTCCCTAGTCAACATATCCAATGTAATTGTCTTTGTGCATCTTTGTATGGTTGTTGTTTACTTTGGTTGAATGGTTAAATTTGTTTAAAGAAGATAATTGTTATAATTGTTGGACAACTGATTCAACCCCCCCAGTTATCTTGGTGGACTATTGTTTCTAACAATTGATATTAGAGCATTAGGTCCTTGAAGAAAAAGTTTAATAGCTTTGGGAGATCCATGGCGAACATGTTCAGGAAAGATAGTCCAAAATTTGATGGAACAAACTATGACAACTAGAAGATGAAGACACATTTGTTGTGTATGGGTCTAGGATATTGGATCTTGACAAAATCAACGAAGACAATCATCAAAGAAAATGAGTTGGAAAGTTGCTCTGAGGCAGAAAGAGATCTTTTCATGTGTGACATGAGAGCTAGGGAAGCACTATTGACTACACTACTTGAAATTGAGTACAATCAGGTAAAATCACTTCCTACTTTACATTTGATTTGGAAAGCTTTGGAAAATATTTTTGAAGGTGATACACATTCTAAGAGGTTGAGGCTACAAAATTAAATTTGTGCATTTCAAGATGCTAAGATGATGGAAGATGAATCTGTAAAAACGTATATAGGCAGGATATTAGACATTATTGTAAGTATTAAAGCTTAAGGAGGAAACAAAGAAGATGATGAGGTTATATGGAAGATATTGAAGACTCTAACACCACCATTCAAGCCAACAATTCAAATGATATAGTTGTTGATATCATGTAACACAAATTTCACAAAGGAGACATTGCTTGGAAGACTTGAAGCAATTGAGAATGAACTTAGATAGTCTAGAGAATTAACTAGAACAGAGATAGCTTTCAGTGCCTTGAATATTTGACCTAACCTATCAAGGAGAACAAGTGCTAGAGGAGATTTTGCTAGCAGTAGTAGATTTGAGGAAGACAAAAAGATTGATGAAACGGTAGCCCTTTTGGTAAGAAGAGATAAAGGAGGTACATAAATCTTTAAGTGTTGGACTTGTGATGAATATGGTCACTATGCATCTAAGTGTCCTAAAAGGGAGAATAAGTATAAGGGAAATCATAAGCTTAGAAAAGGTAGAGATTGTTTGTATGAAAATGAGGATAATGATTCTAATGATCAAGCATTAAGTGCTAGTGATGATGAAAGTGGATTTGTGGCAATTAAAGAAGAAATTCCAGAGATGGTAACTTTGGTATCATAGGTTAAGAAGAAATCTAACTAGATAATTGACAGTGGATGTTCACATCATATGATTGGTGATATGAACAAGTTTGTTGACTTCAAAAGTTAGGATGGAGGAATTGTCAAAGTGGTAAACAATGCACATTGCCAAGTAAAAGGAATTAGATCTATTACTCTTGATGCTAAAACTAATATTGAGGATGTATACTTTGTTGATGGTTTAAAGCACAATCTTTTGAGTGTTGGACAACTAGTAGATAGAGGTTATTAGTTGTTGTTCATAGAAAAGACATGCATGATCAGAGATAAAGATGGAAAGGTAATTGGAACAGGAACTAGATCTAGAGGTAATGTATTTCAATTGAATCCTATTGAAATTATATGTTTGGTTGCAAAGGTAGATGATAGTTGGTTATGGCATAAGAGATTCTTGTCATGTCCCCTTTTCAAATAATTAAAAAATAAAATCTTTGCTAAGGCAGGCAGGCCCAAGGAAGTGAAGTTTCGGAAAAAGGGGGTTAATCTTTGGAAACCGTTGGACTAATAAATGAAAATTATTATTAAAATAAGTTTCATTAACCTCTCTTGGACGTGAGTTACAGTTATGCCCTCTTTTAAGGGGTTTGGAGGCATTTTGGGCTCATTCCAGAACTTGATTTTTGCTCATTCTTTGTTATTCTTCAGAGGCTGCCAAACCTGTGGAGAAGGAGACCCAAGAACGGGAGTTTGCATGTTTCCAGGGAGACCCAAGAACGGGAGTTTGCAGGTTTCCAGGAAGGCTAAGGATGGGAGTTTGAAGCCATTCCATGTGCATGCTCATACAGAGTTTGCCTTTGTGTTGAACAGTGCAAATTTGTGAGTTTTCGGGTGTTTTTGTATGAGTTTGGTGTTTACAGTTGAGTATTTCATATCAGTGTGGGTTGCTGCTGTATATCAGACTTTTAAATGTTAAAATAGAGCTGAATATATATATTGGGACGTGATTAAACTTTTGAGATAGATTATTAGTGTTTTTGTGGTGTTTTCGGGCATATTTTGTGCTATTTCGGGAGCCCGATGAGCATAGTTTTTGTCCTACATTTTCGAGCTGTTGTGTAAAGGCTATACGGATCTAGAAATGTCAATTTGTAGGCTTTTATGTTGCTGAAAGTTCTGTAAAAATTTCCATTTTCAGATTTATTAATAATTTGTGAAGTTGTGAAGCTGTTAGCACTATTTTCAGCATACCCGATTTGGGGTTTCTTGAGGAATTTGGTGGATCTTTGTGATATTAGTTGTTTGATTTTAAAGATCTGATTAGAGGCGTGAAATATCATGAAAAATCAGAAAAGGGACATTTCAATTCTATCATATAAACTTTGATAATATTGTGAGGAGTAGTAAAATGTTTGTTGTTAGAGATTTGTCAAAGATTGTAAAGCCTACTAACACAATTTGCAAGGAGTGTATTTTGGCAAAGCATAACATAACTTCTTTTCCCAGGAAGAATTTTACCACTACAACGAAGTTCAAGATTGTACACATAGATCTCAGCAGTCCTATAAAGACTAGAGGATTATATGGTGAAAGGTATTTTATGATTCTAGTTGATGATTTTTCTAGAATGATGTGGGTTGCATTTCTTAAAGAGAAATGTGAGGCATTTGACAAGTTTAAGATATTCAAGAATAGAGTTGAGAATAAATATGGTGTAAATATTAAATGTTTAAGATTAGATGGAGCAGGAGAATTTACTTCAAATGAGTTTAACATGTTTTGTGAAGAAAATGGAATTAAGAGACAACTATTAGCTCTAAGAACCCTTGAACAAAATGGAGTTGCAAAGAGAAGGAACAAGTCTGCTATAGAAGTTGCAAGAGCTATATTAGTAGAGTATGATGTATCCAAGACTTTTTGGAGAGAAGCTTTGAATACAATGGTCTACACTCTAAACAAAGTTCAAGTCAGGAAGGACACAAACAAGACACCTTATGAACTGTGGTTTGGTCACTCACCTACAGTTAAGTATTTCAAAATATTTGGAAGTAAGTGTTACATAAATAGAGATGATGACATTGGTAAGTTTGATGCTAGAAGTAATGAATGTATGTTTCTTGGTTATTAATTGAAAAACAAGGCTTATAGATGTTCTAATTAGAGAACTAAGACTATTATAGAAAGTGCAAATGTGAGAATTGATGAGAAGTGCAGAGTACAAAAGAGAATAGTTGATTACAATTCAGATGATGATTTTGTTGCTAAGCCAAGAAATGATAAGGTATTTCTTGAGACTAACAATGATTTGCAAAATGAAGGAGAGCAAAAGGAGGAACAAAGCTCGAAACCTTTAGTAGAGCCAAGAGTTGAGATAGAAACTCCTACTTAAGGAAAGAACATGATAAAGAATCACCTATCCGAATAGATCATCGGAAGCAAAGACAAAGGTGTGATGATAAGAAGCAAAGTGAATGAAGAACTATGCTTGATATCTCAAGTTGAGCCTAAGAATGTAGATGAAGCTTGTAAAGATGATTATTGGAATCAAGTTATGAAAGAGGAATAAAATCAAATAGTCAAGAATGAGACATGGGAATTGGTCCTCGAACCATCAAACAAGAATGTGATAGGAACTAAATGGGTATTCAAGAACAAGATGAATGAGCAAAGAGAAGTTGTAAGAAACAAAGCAAGATTGGTAAGTAAAGGTTACTCATAGCAAGAAGGAATAGATTATGAGGAGACTTATGCTCTAGTGGTTAGAATAGAAGCTATAAGATTATTCTTAGCCTATGTAGCATAGAAGAAATTCAAAGTATATCAAATGGATGTCAAGTTAGCATTTCTAAATGGAAAACTTGAAGAAGAGGTATACATTGAGTAGCCTAAAGGATGTCCTTTGACAAATGACAAGGAGATAGTATGCAAACTGAGGAAAGCATTGTATGGATTGAAGCAAGCACCCAAAACCTAGTATGTGAGGTTGGACAAGCATTTGACAAAGCTCGAATATAGCAAAGGTATGGCAGATAGTAATCTGTATTGGAAAGAAACTGATGATGGTTTGATGATTTTGGTAATATTTGTTGATGACATTATATTTAGAGGTAATGATGAAGAAAGCGAGAAGTTTGCAGAAGAAATGAAGAAAGAATTTAAAATGAGTATGTTAGGAGAAATGAAATATTTTCTAAGATTGTAGATAGTACAAAATGAAAAAGGAATCTTTATTTTCTCACACTAAGTACTTCAAGGATTTACTGAAAAGGTTTGGTTTGGAAACATGTAAACCTGTTGGAACACCTATGGTAACTAGACACAAGTTATCTACTAAGGATGAGACACACACTATTGAGCAAAAGAAGTACATATCTATGATTAGAGGATTGCAATATCTGACTCACACAACACCAAATATAGCAAATGCAGTTGGAATTGGTGCAAGATTCTAGGCTAATCCCATAGAAGCACATTATGTAGCAATGAAAAGGATATTTAGATATCTGAAGGGAACATCTAAGTATGGATTATGGTATAACATATCTAATAATTTTACTCTGAGTGCTTATACTAATGTAGATTGGGAAGTTAGTATGGATGACAGAAAGAGCACCAGTGGAGAAGCTTTCTTTCTTGGAGAAAGATTGGTTTCTTGGTTAATCAAGAAGTAGGATTGTACATCTCAAAGCACAGTAGAAACAGAATATGTTGTAGCTGTAGAACCAGAATCAGTATGCAAAGAACATTAACAAATAAAGTAAACATTCACAAACCAAAAACTAAATTCACATATATGCTTAGACTAAGAAAAAAAATAAGAAGTGCAAACCTCACGAGAGAAAACACTCCATGCTTTCTTGATTCTGTAGATGTGTCCTTTTGCTGTGGATGTATGCTCAAGATGCTCAAAAGTTGCTTCAATGGAGATGGGTAATGGCAAATTGGTAGCTTTGTGAGCTCTCAATTTGGCATTATAAGGGTATGGTTGATGGCTTTGGTTCTCAAAATAGCATGGTAACTTTAGCTCAAAGATTGTTGATGAAATGGCTTGGGATGGGATTCAATTTATAGGCTAAGGGGTAGAGGGATGGAGGGCTTAGATGCAAGGATGGATGAAGGCTTAAGGAGGGCTAAGATGCACTCAAAGGGGAGCACATGGATTGTGCTTGTTTAGCACCAATGGGAAGGTGACACTTGTCACAAGGAGGATGAGTGTGAGAGGGTAGGTTTAAGGGTTGGTTAAAGTCATGATGAGTGGGGTTGAGTATGTAAGAGGGATGTAAGAGGAATGAGTGTGGAAGAGGGAAGAGTGTGGAAGATGGGTGTAAGAGTCATGAGTGGGCTTGTAAGAGTTTTTTATGGTTTGTAAGAGCACTCATGGCTTGGTGGTTGGGATATTTTGAAGAGGGGACTTTGATTTGGTTTAGGAAAGTCTTAAACTTGTTTAAGGAATGTGACAACATTAGGGGGTGGATTAGGCTTGGGTTTAGGATTAGATTAGGGATGTTAGAGATGTGCAAGTGGATGGCATTAATGAGGGTGGGTGAGTTAGTGGCTAAGCTTGGTTAGCATGGGTGGATGGGGTGGATTAGGCTAAATGGAGGATTAGAGATAGGTTAGGGGTTTTTGAATTTGAGGATTTTATTTATCAAATAGATTTATTTAATAAATGGGGATTTTTGGAATTAGATAGGAGAAAAGGATTTAATTGATAAATGATAGGTTATTTGATTTGTCAATTAGGACTATAGATGATTAATTAAATTAATCAGCTAGGGGATGACAAATGATTAATTAAATAAGAATTTAATTAATGATGCCTTTAGAGATGGCTAAATTAGATTACCAAAGTAGTGTAATCAAATTTAGGTGTCTACAGTAGCAGGAAATAATTGCAATCAAGTAATTTGGATGAAGTACATGTTGAAGGATATAAGGATAGAAATTAGTGAACCTGTTGTTATACATTGTGACAACACAAGTATAGTAAATATGTCTAAGAATCTAGTATTGCATTCAAGGACAAAGCACATTTCTATTAAGTATCATATGTTGAGAGAAAAAGTTGTAGAAAAGGAAATTAGATTGGAGTATGTGAGCACAAAAGAGTAGATTGTAGATATATTCACTAAGCCTCTTCCTAAAGAGACTTTTGAGTATTTGCGAGGTATGCTTGGGGTTATGCTCTTTCTTACATCAGAGAAGAAGATGCAAGAGTGCATCAATTCAGGGTAATAGAGCACCATTGTTTGTCTGGATTGGATGATAGTGCTTCCTATATGGGGGAGTATCTGTGATGGATAGAGTCATCTAGGAATCTTGTTGATGTTGTTTTGACTAGTGTCTTTTGACACTTGAGCTAAGTAAGTATCAGTTGTTGTAGAGATCTTGGTTGGTGAAACCTTTGACATTGATGTCAATGGGGGATAGATTGACATGCAAAACGTTATTTTGAGAAGATGTTTGACATGAATATGGGGGAGAGTTTGGCATGAATTTGAAATAACAGTTTGGTATAGAGTACATTGAGGTATATCAATGGGGGAGTATGATTGATGAAGAGAATTTAAAGACTATCTATCTTTTGTTGGTATTCTTGGAACTAGATGTTTTTTTCATCTATGTTGTCATCAATGCCAAAGGGGGAGATTGTTGGAAGATTGGTTTGATGATATGTTACATTCATGACTAAGTTTGTCATTGATGTCAACATAGCATGTTTGATGTCTTCTATGGTATCTAACAAAAGAACAATAGAAAAATTAAATTGGTATGAATGGCTAGTTTAGCATGATAACCACTCTAGGTTATGGAAGTTACTTTGGAGTATCTGGTATATGTATTTAATGTTGGAAATAGAAAGCATAAGTCTAGACGAAGTTATCTAAGTTTTGGTGATGTCTATTCTAAGATAGAGTTTACACAGGCATGTTCTAGTAAACTTGTTATATATCTTAGCAGAGTTGATATCTTGAGGATCGAGCTCGAGGACAAGTAGAAGATATGTGGATGACGTGGCTAAGCTCACTTTCATAATATTGTGTGTATGAAAAGTTATTCAAGTTGCAAGATGAAAGATTAAGGTTATTGCTAAGTGTAACGTGTTCTTAGTGAGGTCCTATAATAATTAATTGAGAAGGACTACCAACCGACTCAGGGAATTATTTTATAGACTCGGTATAAAGGAAGAACATTTTCCTTTATCATGTGGTGTGTTGATATGATTGAATGATCAATGATAAGCAACAGTGAGTGTAGAATGCGAAGTTGAGAAGAGTAGTGCAAAAGTGAAGGAAACTTCATTGCTGAGGTTTTGTTGAGTGATTAGAAGTTTGGTATTTGGATTTAAGGTTTCTGACCTAGTCTGCAAGGTCTAATAGTGATTGGTCTGGTTGATAGGACAGAGGAAAGGATGGAGAAAAGAAGAAGATACCAGTAAATTACTTGTTTGAGCAGTGAGCTCTTCTTGTAGTTGAAATTGCATGTTTGGGCAGTGGGCTCTTCTTGCATACATTATACCACAACTCCTAACAGGGATTCAAAGTCTTCTAATAGGGACTCATTGTACTAAATGTTGTAATCAACTCCTAACAAGGTCTATTCTCTAACAAGGAATATTTATATTAGTACATCATCTTGTGGACATCATTCCCACCAGGGTTTTCCCTCTTATCAATGTTTTCCCTAGTCAACATATCTAGTGTAATTGTCTATGTGCATCTTTGTATGGTTGTTGTTTACTTTGGTTGAATGGTTAAGCTTGTTTAAAGAAGATAATTGTTATAATTGTTGGATAACTGATTCACACCCCCCAAATTATCTTGGTGGACTATTGTTTCTAACACTAATAGTGTGTATTGTAACCTTTAACATAGTTGGCTCCTAACAGATCTCACTTTCGAAGAGTGAAAAATTGGTGACATATTACTAGTGTTTTTATCCTAATTGGGTTTCCACGTTAAATCTTGGGGTCTTACTTGTGTGGTGTTATTTGAGATGTTATAATGTTTAATTCTACATTCTACAAGTTAGTTATTGTTGGGACAATGGACTGCAAGTTTATATGTTATTGATAAGTTGTTATGAAGATTGAGTGGATTAGAGCTTAGATCTAAGTTGTTTGAAGAGTTCAAAAGTTAAATTTTTACATCTGGACCTGAGGATAACTGATTCCCACTCCCCCACCCCCTTCAATTATTCTAAATCATTCTAACAATTATCTCAATTTAGAAACTATGGAAAAATAATATAAGATTTTTAAAAATTATATATGTTTATACTTAAATTAAATTCATATTAAAAAAATGAAATATCTTATTTTTATTTTCCTTTTCATTTATTTGTTTTTGTGATAGTTCTAAGATTAAAGATAACCAATTATAGAGTTTATAGTAGCCCATGAAATAGCATGAGGAATTTTGGTTGGATAAGAATGGGATAATATTAATGAGTTTATTAAGGGGATGTTTAATCTTTCCTTAGTCGTATCCTTTCATGATGCCCATACCATGTATTGAAAATAAATCTTGATTCCATCAAGAAAAGTAAGATTTCATTAGTGAGTCATCTTGATCTGTTATGATTAATATTCTTCCATATGTTAAAGATGACATCATTTTCTATGAAATAGTAACAAACAACAAGAATTGTTTCTAATGTTGTTTCATATACATCTTGTGTACTCCCTATGCCTTATAAGTTGGTTTCATAATGTGATTACATCTTGGGAAACTTAAAGATTAAAAGATACCTTCTCCTTCTTAGCCAAAATACATTCTTTGCAAACCACATTAGTAAGATTTATTATTTTAGGCAAATCTCTTATTGCAAACATGCTACTAACATTTACAATATTATCAAAGTTTATATGACAGAATCTCCTATGCCATAACCAATTGTTATCCATTTTACAAGAATTAAAATTTTATGAAATGAGGTTATTATTTTAGTGTGGAGAGTAGATTTTGTGTTGCACCAATTCCTATCAATTTTTCTTTGTTAGACGACCTCAAGTTTAGGAAATATTCCAAGGGAGCATAACTACTTTATGGTAGGGTGGAAACATTTTTGTCTTAATATATTATTGTATAGCAGGTATCTAGAGCTTTTTATCAGGAAGGTCTTCATTTTTGAAATATAATATTTTATTTGTAATTGACTTGTAGTCTGATGTAATGATATTGTATACTTAAATTAGTCAGTCGATAATTCATGTGAAATCTTTGTATCATTATGTAAAATAAGTTCTTGTTTGGTTTATTTGCATTTGACATACCTTGATATTTTTAACATTTTTGTTGAAATTTCTTCTTAGTTGGCTAACTATTATTTTCAATTAGTTTGTCAATATTAATATTGAACTTAATGTAACATTTTTTTATTTATTGATGGTGTGTTCGACATCTTGGTCAACATTCTTCTTAATCATGGACTCATATGTTTGTCTATTTTGTTTGACGAGTTGGTTGACCCATGTACATTTTTTCTTAAAATTTATTGAAAATTAATTTGACTTGTTGATATGTGGACATTTGAATTTTGACTAACTTCCTTGACTTTTGTATTTTGCTTATGTGGCATTTATTGTCAAAAGTATGAGTCTTTATAAGAAAAAGGTGAATTAAAAGATGGGTGACTTTTGTCATATGCTAAATGCTAGAATTAGAAAGATGGGGATAATAAATAAATTTTAAATGGACAATAGTATTTATTTGATTAATATTGGGAAAATGTCAAATTAGGAAATTAATTTAAAAAATATTTATTTAATGTGTAGAAATAAATGCTATTTAAAACTTTTTTTAAAGAGGGTTAAATGCTTTGACCTAGAGCTATGAACCAGTGAGGCCACAAACGGGGGACCTCATCCCCATGAGATTTGAACCTTGATGGTAAGGATAACAACACAACAACTTAACCATCACAACATGCCACTATTGGCAAATGCTATTTGAATTAACTAAATAAATAAAATTACATTTTATTCAACTAGTAGAAAAAAAACTTAATGAATTAATTAAATTATTTAAAAATATTTATTTAAAAAATACATGAATGGTGAAAAATAATTAAATAATAAATAAATACTTATTTAATGAAGGACAAGTTTAGGTGTCTACATTTACCCCTCTTAAAGACAAATACAATTTATAACATTAAATTTTAAAGAAGACAAAAATATAGTAGGTAAAAAAGGGATAAGGACTAGAAGTATGATGCTCTAGTCACAGGAAAGATGAGAAATGATGACAAGTTAGTATGATGATGTGTTTCAATCACAATGTATAGATGCGTCGCTTGATTTACTTGTGTATAGCCTCCATATGATTTGCAAACTCATCCACTTCTACACTATCTTTATCATTTAAGTTAATGTCTTTGAGTTCTATAACTCCCTTAGCATACAATCTGATAAAAAATTCAAATAGTGCCTTCCCTATATTATGGTTCACAGAGTCATTATAAGGAAAATATTCTTGTGGGAGAATTAGATCGTAGTTCCTAGTCTTGTCTCCTACCAAGCATTGGTGTAATTTTCCCAAGGTTATGTTTAGTTGATTCAATTAAATATTCATTAATTACACTCTACTTAAGCTTATTCAAGATAATGCATTTCATAGTAGTTTTTCATTGAGACACCCAAGATTTTGCACCTCAATAGGGTTAACTTTAAGAAACCCACTCCCCAGAAAATATATAAATTCTTGGCAAATCCAACATTACTTTCGGGGGAAAAAATTATTTTTTGTTGACGAATGTTTTTTGATGTCATGAAAAGTTTAATGTTAGATGCAATTTTTCTTTGACCATTACAAAATTTCATAAAATCGAGGCAATTTTGTCCCTTTTGATACAAAGGGTATTAATTGTATATGCCGATTTTTCCCATTCATTGGAATATATATATATATATATTACATTAGGTGATTTTTCCCTTTTATTGGAAAAAATATATATTTGATGAGGCAATTTGTCTTGTTTATTGGAAATATATATATTTTATTGGGTGATTCTTCCCGTCTATTAAAAAACATATATAAAGTGTTGGTGAATGTGTTAGAAAATGATGTGATTACTCAATGAATCAACAACTAGAAATTAATCTTATGTTTTTCAAATCAGTTGTTAGATTATCAAAAAGATTACGCTTAGACATAAATCAAAGAGTGATAAGAAAGTGATGTTTCTATAGGATGACATGTATGTGAAATGTCCTATTGCATTTATGGCAATTGAATGACTTGATCAACAACTTAGGAGAAAATTTTGAAGCTACAATGGATAATTATTTTGAGGAGTTCAAAAATAAAATAAAAAATAGAATGAGAATACCTAAGTCAGTCGTTGATAAGTATTATGATGAAGTATGCTTTGTAGTAGACACAAATTTTGTGCATATTTAGGCAGTAATACTGAGAATTGCATGGCTAAGGCCTGTGCCTTATGAAGTAAATGTTAATGAGGTCATAGTAGCAGTGAATACATTTTTGATACAAGATGTTGATGTGAATATCAAGCAATTCGATACATATGAAACAATAATGACAAAGTTAAATGCAGAATCCAACACTCCTAAGGTCGAGAAGAAATGAAAGAGAAAGAGGGGTAAGGGTAAGAAGAATGAAGAAGGGGAAGGATCAAAACAACCTACTAAAGTAAAGGAAGGTGTTGGCTCCTGATTCAACATATTTAAACATAACCAAGAAACTAGACCAACATATCTAAGGCTAGAAAATTCCTATAATGGATGCACTTGATTGCTAATCTTGGGCCAACTATAAGGTTAATTCCTTCTTCTTCTTCAAGCTCTGCAAGACCTAGGCGGGTGGACCTTAGATTCTTTATATGGTACCAGTGTATAGGCATACAACTGAATCTAGATAATAGATAAAATCCCTTAATCTTCTATGTTTATGCAAGCATTCATGAGTGTGAAATAGCAAACAACAGAGCATATGAACTTGATAAACTAAGTGAGGGAAAACTCTTTCAATTCTTAAACATAAAGGGAAAGATATTCGATTGATAATTTGGATTTTAGCATAACCTGAGTATGCAACAACATAAAACATGCAATCATTAAGTTGACCAGTCCCTTATCCATTGGGCATCAACTAAACTTTAACATATAGATGGGCATCCTAATATACTCATATACTTAGACATTTGATCTATCTATCTAACTTGCAAATAGACATCAATCTTCATAAAACTGTCATACTTACTATAATATCCTCCTGGTGTAACCTGCAACCTTGTCAATGTAAACAAAAATTTACATGGATCTTTGTTCCACCAGCAAATTTATCCAGACATACAACCTTAAAGGATTGCAAATGAGTTTAAGCTCTTCGTTCTTAAACACAAAACATTGCAGATAACATAGGAAGGAGATGAGAATCAAAAGGAAACTAAGAGAAATGAAGCTCTGACATTAATTTCCTTGAAACCAATACATCATCTATATGTCAAAATTTAGTAAATACAAAATGAATGACTATATATCTTAAAATGCCTCAAAAGAAAACTACACTAATGATGTTCACAATAGAGAAACACTGAGAATGGTATCATAGTAGTTAGGAAATTCTTTAACTCTGGAACCTATATGGTCTCACAATCATGAGAAAATCTCAAAAAATAGGAACCATTGCAATGAGAAGAGAAGAACAATATATAGAAGACAAGATATTTCAGGATCTGAAAATTGAAACTAACATGTGTCCCACTGAAAATGTCTTCAATTTGATGTTGTTCAAATTGAACTTCTTCATCTCCCTATAACCAAAACCCATAAATGATGCAAAAATATCTGATATCACCCAAAACAATCAACAAAATATCTCTATAAGAATATATTAGATCTACACATCAAATCTAAGTTGGAAGCCTTAAATCTGATTTTGGCATGTCACTTCTACTTTTGCCATGAAATTCAACTATTCTGTTGGCAAAAAACATGATTACTTCCAACTACATTGTAAAAAAATCAAATCATCCTTCATAATTGGTGATGAAATCAAATCTGATGATATTTGATCTTAATTTCATTTGAAAATATTAAAACTACATTTTTCACTGAGAAGCCCCCAACAATACAAATCTACTTGAAGCTACTTTTGGAAAATACCTATGTAGAAACTAATTGTAGAAATGAAAAATTCATCTTTTGCCAGTTCTGTCAGTATATTATACTGTATATTTCACACAAAAATCATGCCCCTAAGACCAAATTGAATTTTTAGGCCCTAGGCCATGAACGGAGAAATAAAATTTAAAAATTTAAAATAATCATATAGTTACAACTATATAAAAACAATTTCATTTAAATTTATTCAAATCTTAACCATTTTGAAGTTCTAATGCATTCAAAAACTTTCGAATTCATTTTTTATTCATTTGTCATTCTCTCTCCAATCTGTCGATGCCACATATCCACTTCTCATTAGACACCCTACCTAGCAGGGCCCACTTCACATTATTCTTTTGAACTTATGAGTCTACGATATTACGATGAAATCATAATATCATAGCTCATATACTTAGTGTCCCTGACCATATGACAATATGATAATGATAAGCACATTAATTAATTATTTAATTAATCTTCAATCTGTCTATCGTACATCGTATTACATTGAACATTATCTCCTGATCACTCAACAAAGTTATAGCATCTCCACATTAAAATTTGACCCCTCCAATCCTATGATTTTAGTGTAACATTGGGGCCCTTTACTTTTCCATTTTTGATCTCATGATGATATTCTGACATCATGAATCCTCAACATTTGACTCCCGATATCACGAATGGAATAGAATGATGTCACATGGTACTCCTCTCTTACATTGATGGTCAAAACACATTGACTATGCCGCCATCATTGCCATGATCAACCCCTCCATGCACGAGCAACAACTATTGTAAGTGTCTACTTGAGACATTATAATTGTTGTTTGTTTGTGTATTAAAAGGCTCTTAATACCTTT
Source organism: Cupressus sempervirens (assembly GCA_028749045.1). Lineage (NCBI taxonomy): Eukaryota > Viridiplantae > Streptophyta > Pinopsida > Cupressales > Cupressaceae > Cupressus > Cupressus sempervirens. The sequence goes on from CM053784.1 coordinate 81,476,417, forward strand.
CTCACAAGGCATATGGGATAACTCCCATCTCATCTATGTGAAGCATAAAAAGCCAACCCTTTTATATCGTGGGTTTCCTTTTACATTGAATCTCTCAGCCTCCTCTCAAGCCACAGCCTCCTCTCACTTGGCGTGGACTTCATCACTCATGTGTGGATCTCCTACTTCAGCATAGAGCTACTTAAAAACATGGGTTATTATTATGATGTTTTCTCCAGCCAAGGCCATGGGCTATTGGTGCAGGGCATCTAAGGCTCTTAGGCATGAATTCAAGGTGTTTAGTATGTTAGAGTTGTTAGGAATGAAGTTTGGTCCATATTTGTAATGAAGACTCAATTGTAAGGTACAATGGCACATTGGTGTGGTTATAAGCCAAGTGACCATTTGTAACCAAGGAGTCATTATTTATGAATTCTTGAGTATTTTACTATTTTAAAGATTTTTTAGGTGGATTTGAGTCATTAGGACACATTTGAATTGAAGGTGTGTAAAAAAAAGTGCAAAGGTGCAAAAAAGTTGCAAAATGCAAAAAGTTGCTAAAGAGCAATTTTTGCAAATTTGTTGTCAAACTTAAAAAAGGAAGTTGTATGGTCTTCCAACCATCCAAATGGAAGTTATAACTATTGGAAGACACTTATTTAAGGTCTCCACACGTGGGGAAGGCCATGGTACGGACGGGTGGACAACATTTGGTGAATAAAACTCAGAAATTCTATAATTTTCTCTATTTTTTTAATTCTGTACAGACTGTACAGATTTTTAGTGGTACAAATCTTATATTTTTGGAAAGAGGACTGAGTCAGAATTCTAATGCAATTGGTTTGAAGTTTTTATCTATTCTGGGTTAAAAGTTATACCTGTTTTAGCAGAGGTAGGTCTGAAATTGCTGCACATTGAGGGTTTCAACAAGGTGGCCTCCTAACTTGCAAACCCACCGTGGGATTTCAATGCCGCTTTGTGGAATGCAAGTTAGGAGAGGTGACTTAAAGATGGAAGATTTTCAGGGCTGTAGGAGTTGGGCACCTATTTTACCAGCAAGCCCTAGGCTGAACATAGTCTTATGTCTAGTCTAGTTTTGAAGGAAAACGAAGGATCACGCTCCCAAGTTGATTGATTTGACCCAAGTGAAGAGGGTAGAAGGAAAAATAAAAGGTTTAGAAGAGATCCAAGGGTTTGAACCAAGTCTTTGAACCCATTTATTTATGCTTTCCTTGTAACCCAGCCTCAACTGGCCATTTAGGACTGTGACACAAAGCGGGCATAACTTGATGCTGGAGTAGAGTTGGTAATTGATCTTTTGGAATCTCATAGGAGTAGTTGAAGGGTGTTTGGTGATGTGAAAATATTGTATGGTTCTTTGTATTTTTTGGGAGTTTGACCATTGAAACTAGGAATTGTTTTAATAAAAGTGCTGGTAACAACTTGTAATTTTCAGTGTTGGGTGTTGAGAAACTTCAAAGTGGGGGTTTTTCTTGTTGTTTTGAGTTAGTAAGAACCATTTCTATCATGGGAATGGAGTTCTAACCCAATCTAAGAAGTATTTTCTATTTTAGGCCTATTTGGTGTTAGGGAATTCGTAATAGGTGTGATTGTCCCAAGTTGTTTGTGAACCCTAGGTTTGAGGGTTGGGCTTGTGAAGTGGAGTCCACTTTGAGGTAGAGTCTACCAATGTTAGAAGCCATTGGGTCAGTCATTAACCTTGGAAGAAGGCCTAGTTGCTGTTTGGAGTTTGGAAGCAAGTTAAGGTGCTGATCGGAGTTGGAAGAAGAGTTGGTGCTTTTGCTGCATACTCTGCACCAGCTATCCCCTTTACATGGGAAATTTCCTCTTCATTCATGTGCATATGGGATGTGCTCCTCTGCTGCATTATTTTATATTGTGGATGCTCTTCTATGCCATGGAAATTTTCTCTGATGGTGCCTCTTAGTGTGGACTATTTCCATGTTGTGGATTGCCCCATTGAAACATTGCAACCCTTGCACCTGCAAATGCTCCCAACATGCCTCCTCTCTGACATGTCTAAAAATCTGATGAAGCACTCAATTTGTATGTTGTGGTAGTCTAAAAAAATTTGTTACCAACATGGAGAACCAAACACCTCTTCAATATAGTGAAAATCTATTGTGGGAAACCCTTCAACCTCCATTCATGCACATGAATGGCTGAAAGTCTTCAAAACCATGTTATATTTTTTTGGTTTTCCTGATATAGGAAAGTGCAACTACTCAAAGATCTTTTCAAGGAACCCTACTACTCATTTTTCTCTTCTTTCACATCATGACACTATACACGATATTTTAATCTTGAAAATAAAACTAAATGACAAACATTTATCACCAAGAATTTTGTATTAAAATAGCCTATGGTTTTGCACTTTGAGCCCAATGGAATGCACAACCAGCTTTGTAGCTTGCATCTGCATACTCTAGTATATAGGTCCCAATGGTATTGCCATACAGGTAGGCCCTCTATATTGTTCTTTTACCTCAAATGATTCACACCAACTTATTCAATTTCTTATAGAAAACATTTAATGATCATAATCATTAAAACATCCTTTAATAAATTTTACTCCCCAACAACTTATCAACTTTGATGGAATCAGCCAGGGCCCAAAGTGGGTTCGGCTAATTTTTTTTTCATTTTCAAAAAAATAACATAGCAAAGTGATCTATTGATCATGTTGAGCTATTTGAAATCAAATTTGATCACAAATTGACCACTGAATACTTATTTTAAATCATTTTCACACCACTATGAAATCTGTGTTAGGAGGCCTCTTGCCTAGCTTTAAAAACTCATGAAAACACTCAACTGGGCTCCAAAACTCTGGATATCTTGTCTTTCTGACATATTCAATAGGCTTGCCAAATCTCATCATATGAAGATATCAGGATCAAAAGATAATGACCTCCAGAGTTTCTTACTCAAAATCACCTGCAAATAAACATGTTAGAAAACCACAAAGTGGATTTGGTATTGACTTTGAAAACTGGACACTTGAGGTTCTGGAAACTAGGGCATTGGTAGACATTAACATAGAGAGTATAAACCTCCAATTTGGGCTCATTGTGAATGATTGGGAAAATTTGGCGAAGGTCTAAAGTTGGCTATCTGGATTTGCATGATTGGGGATATTGATAGGATAACAATTTTTACAAATGGAAAGGACTTGGGAAAGTGTGTAAACAGATTCACTAAGACTTGAAAACTAGCACAGTTGTAATATTTTTAGTATGGAACAAAGTGATACAATCCATTTGGTCCCACCAATCATAGAATCAAAGATATGACATCCCAAACAGGGCTCCTGGCCATTTTGCATTTAATGACACCAGTAAGAAGTTACTAATTGCATCTAGAATTACGTTTTAAAACTAATCAAAAAAATTCTTCATAAGCTCAAATCAGGAAGGTATAAATTCTCTTACCCCTATAATATGATGCAAAATGAATTTTCTTATTTAGGTCAATTGGTCAAAAGTTATAAGTTGTCAAATAGGGCTACCCGGAATTGTGCACAATTTTCAAATGCATGAAAACAATAAACTACCAACTTTGAGGGGTTCAAAACCTAATCAAGCAGATTTGAAATGACTTGAAAATTGGACCATAGGTTCTTTGATATGAATGCTAAAAAATTCCAAAGTGGCAATTCATGAAACATAACTAGGTGAAAGATATTCAAAGGAAAATTGGGCCTTTTGTCACTATTTGACACTAACGCAAAAAAAATGCAAAACTGAAGACTACTCAAAATAGAACTTTGTAGAATTGTTCAGAATGAAAAAATAACAAAAGGAGACACATGCATATGCCAAATGAAGGGTGTTAAACAATTGAAACACCACCTAAGCCTTGAAATGACAACTAGTTACATATGCACGAAAAGCATTCATAGGGGCTCAAAATGACTCAAAATTTGGAATGGTACTCAAAATTGGGGATACAAATTTGAGTGCCATCAGTGGCTCTATCTAGGGATGCATGCCCCTTGCGGGCATGGCAAGAAATTAGATCTCTAGTGGAAGAAGACCACTTTGATAAAAACATTCTTGAACAACTTATTGAAAACAAGACATCTATTTTAACTATGGCCCTGGGCCACCGGAAAGTTTTCAAAGCTTCTTACCTATGTCATATACCTGATTCTCATTAACATCTTCTTGAGTTAAATTGAAACTTTGATTCTCCTTTGTTTTACCCAACACATCAGCACTTTCAATCACTTTGTTAGGCGAAACAAAACTATCATCATCACTTTCATAGTGCATATAAAAAATAGACATACTTTCTTCATCTTGCTCACTATAAAATTGTATATTAGCATGCTCTTGAATATAAAAATAAAATTGAGAACTATCATAAACATATGGAGGATGCATGATATCAAGAGGAAACACAAAGTATTCATATTCCACTTTGTTCACCAAGTTGCATATGTCAAGAAAATGCAACTCACCTCATGTATTTGGGTGTGAAGTGTACATAAAATCGGATCCCTGCCTCTTTGCAGTTATATTACTCATCACATTAGATTTATCACTTGCTGAAAACTCTTCACACTAAAAAATTTGGTTAGTCACCAAGTCTGAAAATGATGATCCAAAATATGTTGAACACAATCTTTGTCTTCATCTAACATATTATTAGAGGGAACCTTAAAATCATCAAATGTCTTATTACATGATTTTTCAGTATAAAAAGGAAATTCATAACCAACAATAGGATTTTCAATGTTTTCCTCTTTATTTGAAATAACAAAACATATTTTAGTGCAATCACCAACATGAGAAAAGATTGAGATAGTAGAAAACTTTCCTTCAAACACATCCCTTGCATCTATTAAGTCATCATGTGCACATACACCTGAGGTATTATCATATGCACCTCCAAGGTTTGATAAATTTTTTTTTTAAGATTATGTATCTTTTTCCACATCAAACATTGGAGAAGTGACTTTGACTAAATGAAGAAACATAATGAGGGAAAATATGAACATCCTTAGTAGTACTTACAAATTTCTTAAAATCACAAGCAAACAAATCTAAAATCTCATCAGAACTCAAGAAGAATTCCTACAAATCTTCTCTTGGTTATGATTATTATCTAGATGACATGAAGAACTTACAACAACAACAACATTAGTATCAAAATCTAAAACATTAGAATCATCACAATATTCATTCTCATCATGGTAAGAACTACCTCATTTTCTATTATAAACCTCTTCAAACTCATATTCACTGTCACAAGACTCATTTTAAATTTCATATTCATCTTGTTTATGCTGGTTGCAATCCTTTGATTCACTAAAAGTTGAACCCATCTCTTCACACTCAAAAGATAGATTATCATTGTTTATGGATTAATTACATTCATGATTACCTTTACTTTCAACACATGTATTATCATCATTAGGAGACATAATATGTACTATATCATTATCACTTTCCATCTCCCTAATGAATCTTTCAGCTTGTAAAAGCTCTTGTAATCTTATAGGTGTTGGCCAATTAACTAAATCAGGTGCTATAATATCTAGAAAAACTCTTTGTAGGGAAGATTCCTCTGGTCTAGAATGCAAAGGCATCATACTGATTATTGATTTAAACTTCATATAAACTTGTTCAACATTTAGACCCTGAATATTTCCCATTTTCCCCTTGACTATACTGACAATCATATTATGGATTTGCTTATTCAACATAACAATATTACTAGCCACAATTTTCAAACTTTCAGAAATTGGTAGACTAACCTCAGAGTTGATGTCTGACTCCATTTTAAAATAAAACTTCACCTCTTTCTCTAGTGCTAAAAAATACTAAATAGAGGTACTAATTTTTAACATTCAACTTTCATGAAAATGAAAATCATGAAAAGTAAAATACCTTCAATGCTGATGTAAAAACTTTTCCTTGCTGATTCTGGCACTACTACTAACATGAACTTCCTCACACCATATATGAAACCATTATAGAACCACCACCTCCTTAAAGAGGAAAATTAAATCACAACTATGATTCACCTTTAAACATTCAAATTTTTATAACAACATAAGCAACAACACTAAACCTTAGTAAAAAACACCTTTTTCCCAAGAAACTATCAACAGCTTCAGATTTTCCCATACAACTGAAAGTCCTTCAACTTTTAAAACATGAAATCAACTAGGATATACTAGTATAGAGACAGAGTCACCACTCACAAATGAGAAATAAAACATGATTTGTTACTTGACAAAATTTGAACCAGACTTTCAATGGCAGGAGAAATACAAACCATCAAACCACTCTTATAGATTTACAATCTTGAAAACATAGAACAAGCCATGCTTGTTCGTTCTTGAACCTAAATACTGTAGCACTTTGAAAACACTTCACAGATGAATTGAATGATGATGGAATCACTAGGAACAATGCAATCTTCATTCAACCTTCAAAGCTACTATTGTGCTCGATAAAACATCACTGGGAGGCATGAAACTTCAACATGACCTTGTTGCTAATAACAAGCTTTGCACATGTCTTTCTTGTAATCGTATTGAATCACTCTTTAGATTGCAATACTCCCCAGTAGAGTCACCATTTTGTTGGCTCCTAATTTAATAGATTTAAACATAACCAAGAAACCATACCAATACATCTAAGGCTAGAAAATTCCTATAATGGATGCACTTGACTGCTGATCTTGGGCCAACTATAAGGTTAATTCCTTCTTCTTCTTCAGGATCTACAAGACCTAGGTGGGTGGACCTTAGATTTTTTATATGGTAGCAATGTAAAGGAATACAACTAAATCTACATAACAGATAAAACCCCTTAATCTTCTATGTTTATGCAAGCATTCATGAGTGTGAAATAACTGTTAATAGAGCACATGAACCTAATAAACCAAGCGAGGGAAAAATCTTTCAATTCTTAAACATAAAGGGAAAGATATTCAATTGATGATTTGGATTTCAACATAACCGATTATGCAACAACAGAGAACATGCAATCTCTAAGCTGACCAATCCCTTATCCGTTGGGAAAATTTAACATATAGATGGACATCCTAATATACTCATATACTTAGACATCTAATCTATCTATCTGACTTGCAAATAGACATTAATCTTCATAAAACTCTCATACTTACTATAATATCCTCCTAGTGTAACTTGCAACCCTGGTAATGTATACAAGCATTTACATGGATCTTTGTTCCACAAAAAATTTTATCCACACATACAACCTTAAAGGATTACAAATGCGTTTAAGCTCTTTGTTATTAAACACAAAACATTGTAGATAACATAGGAAGGAGATAAGAATCAGAATGAAACTAAGAGAAATGAAGCTCTTGCATTAATTTCCTTGAAACCAATACATCATCTGTATGTCAAAATTCAGTAAATACAAAATGAATGATTGTATATCTTAAAATGTCTCAAAAGAAAACTATACTAATGTTTTTCATAATAGAGGAACATTGACAATGGTATTAGAGCAGTCAGGAAATTCTCTAACTCTAGAACCTATCTGGTCTCACAATCTTGAGAAAATCTCAAAAATTGGAACCATTACAATGAGCAGAGAAGAAGAATATATATAGAAGAGAAGATATTTCAAGATCTGGAAACTGAAATTGACATGTGTTCCACTAAAAATGTCTTGAATTTGATGTCGTTGAAACTAAAATTCTTGATCTGCCTGTAACAAAAAACCATAAATGATGTAGAAATATCTAATATCCCCCAAAACAATCAGTAAAATATCTCTATAAGAAAATATTAGATACACATCAAATCTAAGCTAGAAGCCTCAAATTTGATCTTGGCATGTCACTTCTACTTTTGTTGTGAAATTCAACTATTCTGCTAGCAAAAAACATGATTACTTCCAACTACATTTAAAAATAATCAAATCATCCTTCATAATTGGTGATGAAATCAAATATGATTATATCTGATCTTAGTTTCATCTGAAAACATTAAAACTACATTTCTCACTAAGAAGTTCCCAGAAATACAAATTTGACTATAACTAGTTCTAGAAAATACTCATGCAGAAATTGATTGTAGAAATGAAAAATTCATCTTTGTTGGTTCCATTGGTATATTATATTGTATATTTTGCACAAAAATTGTGCCCTTGAGACCAAATTGAATTTTTAGGCCCTAGGCCATGAATAGAGAAATAAAATTAAAAAATTTAAAATAATCATATAGTTACAACTATATTACAACAATTTCATTTAAATTTATTCAAATCTTAACCATTTTGAACTTCTCATGCATTCAGAAACTTTGGACTTCATTTTTATTCATTTTTCAGTCTCTCTCCAATATGCCAATGCCACATGTCCACTTCTCATTGGACACCCTACATAGTGGGCCCTACTTTATATTATGCATATGAACTTATGAGTCTACAATATTACGAAGAAATCATAATATCATATCTCATATGCTTAGCGTCCCTGACCATACGATAATATGATAATGATAAGAACATTAATTAATTATTTAATTAATCTTCAATCCTTCTATCATAGCTTCGTATCACATTGAACAATATCTCCAGATCACTTGACAATGTCATAGCATCTCCACATTAAAATTTGATCCCTATGATCCTATGATTTCAACATAACATTGGAGCCCTTTACTTTTCCATTTTTTATCTCATGATGATATCGTGACATTGCGAACCCTCAACATTTGACTCTCGATATCATGAATGGAACAAAATGATGTATGTAGCACTCCTCTCTTACATGATGGTCAAAACACATTGACTATGCTACCAACATTGCCACGATGGGCCCCTCCATGCACAAGCAATGGCTATCTTAAGTGTCTTCTTGAGACATTATAATTGCTATATGTTTGTGTATTAAAAGGCTCTTAATGCTTTTCCCACAAGGCATATGGGATAACTCCCATCTCATCTACATGAAGCATAAAAACTCAACCCTTTTATATCATGGGTTTCCTTTTACATTGAAGCTCTCAGCCTCCTCTCAAGCCGCAAGCTCCTCTCACATGGCGTGGACTTCATTGCTCATGCATGGATCTCCTACTTCAGCATATAACTACTTCAAATCATGGGCTATTATTATGATGTCATCTCCAGCCAGGGCCTTGGGCTACCCCCTTTATGTGGGCAATTTCCTCTTCATTCAAGTGCAGATGGGATGTGCTCCTCTGCTACATTCTTTTATGTTGTGGATGCTCTTCTATGTAGTGGAAATTTGCTCTAATGGTGCCTATCAATGTGGACTATTTCCATGCTATGGATTTCCCCATTCAAACATTGCAGCCCTTGCACCTACAAATGCTCACAACATGCCTCCTCTTTGACATGTGTATAAATCTGATGAAGCACTCATTTTGTATGCTGTGGTAGTCTAAAAACATTTGCTACCAATGTGGAGAACCAGACACCTCTTTAATATAGTGAAAATTTTCTATGGTAAACCCTTCAACCTCCTTTCATGCACATGAATGGCTAAAAGTCTTCAAAACCACATTATATTTTTTTGGTTTGCTTGATATAGGAAAGTCCAACTACTCAGAGATCTTTTCAAGGATTACCCTACTGTTCATTTTTCTCTTCTTTCACATCATGACACTATACAAGATAATTTTAATCTTGAAAAGAAAACTAAATGGAAAACATTTATCACTAGGAATTTCATATTAAAATAGACTATGGTTTTTCTCTTTGAGCCCAATGGAATGCACAACCAGCTTTGTAGCTTGCATCTACATACTCTAGTATATAGGTCCCAATGGTATTGTTGTATTGGTAGGTCCTCTATATTCTTCTTTTACCTCAAATGATTTACACCAACTTATTTAAATCCCTATTGCAAACATTTAATGATCATAATCATCAAAACATCCTTTGGGCAATTTTACTCCCCAACATCTTATCAACTTTGATGGAATCAGTCAGGCCCCAAAGTGGGTTCGACTAATTTTTTTTCATTTTCAAACAATTGACATAGCAAAGTGATCTATTGATCATCTAGAACTGTTTAAAATCAAATTTGATCACAAATTCACCACTGAATACTTATTTTAAATCATTTCTTCACCACTGTGAAATTTGTGTTAGGAGGCTTGTTGCCTAGCTTTAAAAACTCACGAAAACACCTGGCTAGGCTCTGAAACTCTGGATATCTTGTCTTTTTGACATATTCAATAGGCATACCAAATATCATCATATGAAGACATCAGGTTCAAAAGATATTGACCTCCAAAGTTGCTTACTCAAAATCACCCGCAAATAAACATATCAGAAAACCACAAAGTGGATTCAGAATTGACTCTGAAAACTGGGTAAACAAGCACTTGAGGTTCTGGAAACTGGGGTATTGGTAGAAATTGACATAGAGAGTATAAACCTTCAATTTGGGCTTATTATGAATGAATAGGAAAATTTGGTGAAGTTATGAAGTTGGCTATCTAGATTTGCATGACTGGGGATATTGATAGGATAACAATTTTTACAAATGGAAAGGACCTGGGAAAGTGCGCAAATGGATTTGTCAAGACTTGCAAATTGGCATACTTGTAGTATTTTCAGTATGAAACATAGTGGTACAATCAATTTTGTCCCACCAGTCATAGACTCAAAGATATGACATCCCGAATAGGGCTCCTGATCATTCTGCATTTCATAATGCCAATAAAAGGTTATTAATTGCATTTGGAATCACGTTTGAAAACTAATCAAACAGATTCATCATAAGCTCAAATCAGGAATGTAGAAAGTCTCTGACTCCTAAAATATGATGCAAAATGAATTTTCTTATTTGAGTTAACCAGTCAAAAGTTATAAGTTGTCAAATAAGGCTACCCAGAATTGTGCACAATTTGGAAATGCACGAAAATAGTAAACTACCAACTTTGAGGGGTTTGAAACATAATCAAATGGATTCAAAATGACTTGAAACTTGGAATATAGGTTCTTTGATATGCATACTAAAAAATCCTAAAGTGGAAAGTAATGAAACATAACTAGGTGAAAGATATTCAAAGGAAAACTAGGCCTTCTATCACTGTTTGACACCTAGGCAAAAAAATGCAGAATTGAAGAGTACTCAAAATAGAACTTCGTAGAATGGTTTAGAATAACAAAATAACAATACAAGATGCATGCATATGCTAAATAAAGGGTGTTAAACAACTGAAACACCACCTATGCATTGAAATGATAGTTGGTTACATATGCACGAAAAACATTCATGGGGTCTCAAAATGACTCAAAATTTGGAATGGCACTCAAAGTGGGGAATGCAAATTTGAGTGCCATCAAAAGGAAAAGGAAAAGAATTGGCTATTGCCAAGCCTAAGGAATCAAAACAGGGAAAGGTAATAATTGTTGATTCCAATGTTAAAGTTGATCTTAGTAGAGAGGTGAAGAAGGTTTCCACACCTCACAAGCCCAGAGTAAAAATCATAACAAGATCAAAGATAACTCATCCCCTAGCTATGAAAGTAAAAGGCAATCCATCAAAGAAGAGACTGATCAACTCACCATAGAAGAGTATAAAAGAGAGTCTAAGGAGAAAATTGATTGTTGAACAGGAGGAGGAGGAAGATGATGGAAAGATCGAGTTAGATGAACCTAGCAAATTGTAAATTGTAAAGAGTCTTCCTCCGATGACTATAGATAAGGTATGTGAAAAGGTCAAATAATAAAATTTTTTGTAGGATTTAAAGATATTAACTATGATTCTTTGAATAATGATGATCAAGTTAAGCTTGAAGAAGGAATGATAGTTATGATGATAAAATTTTGGTGTACACCCTTGGAATTGGGAGATGGATTCCCAATGGGTTTGTACAAAGGGATAGGTGCCAAATGGAAGTGGGCACCATCCACAAAGAAACAAATAAGAGAGATTAAATTGGCACAATCTATGCCTAATTTGGGGAAGGAACATATGTCTATAGCCCTTAAAGACTCAATGAAGAAGTTTATTCCAAGAGATAGGACATACACAATTTTAAAAAATAAGGCTCATGATGTTGAGCAAGATAACATCATGGTGTGGAAAGAGGTATTTGGAGTGATTACTCCAACAGTAGAGCCCAAAGAAGGTAGAGATGCAATTGAATTTGAGGATGCATACAAGGAGAGGTTATGAAATTAATTGAATAGATCAAGCAACTAGTTCATCAATGTAAACAATAGAAGGTTATTACTGTTAAAGACATATCTGACACACCTCCATAGAACCTAAATGTGCTCACTAAGGAATATTAGCAGAAACTCATGGAAAATAGAACTCTACCTTGTACAAATCCAATTTTGTTACAAGTGGTAGATTATCCAAAGATTGAGATTGCAAAGGCTGAAAAAGTAGAGGTTACAACAACAATAGAGGATACAAGTGTCGAGCAACAGAGAAAGGCAATAATTATGTTTACACAATTAACTTGTATGTATATTCCTCAAAAACAAGAGAGGAAAGAAGAGGATAAAGGCATAGAGATGGTAATGAAACATGTAACACCAAAGGAACAAGAGGCTTCCCTATCTCTTGTATAGTTGCTGAGTGCAAAGCCTGCACATTCAATGACTAGAACACCTAAACAATAGGTGACACCTAATTGTAAGAGGTAGCAATAGGAAATGAGATCAAGTGAGAAGGGAAAACAATTGCAACTATCACTACCTAGTGATATAACTCCTAGATCTCAAGTTGTGACTCAAACAGATGAATTAGATGATGATTCAATTAGTCTAGATGAGGTAATCACTTTACCCATGTATGAATTAAATAATTTAACACTTGAATAGAAGTAGGAACTACAAACCTTGTTGAGCCATAAGGTAAAACAAGAGAAACTATGAAGAAACATGTACTAGACATTGTAAGAGACATTTTTTGTGGATACATTTGGCATAATTGACTTAGATGGTCAACATCCAATTTTGGATCAATTAGTATATATAGTTGATAAAGTTTAGGCAGAGGATATAGAGACCAATGATAAACTCATTTACTGGTCTGAAAGAAGATTTGAGCATAAAGTTTTGGAGAAAGTCTCTTAGGAGTTTGTGAATAAAAAAAAAGAGCTTTCCAAATTGGTCACATAGTTAGATACAATTTTGAAGACTATTCATTCATTGTATATGAAGCTAAGTGATGTTGAAGTTTTTACATTGGAAAATCAATGTTTCCTTGATTTATTGAATTCAAATATGAGGGCAAGTACAATTTCATTAGGCAAGAATGCAAGTTTAAGCTCCCTCTCATATAATAAGTTGACAACTGGTCAACAAAGGTTAACTGAGCTCATGGCTAGGGAAAATGAGATAAAAAACAAATTGATCTCAATCTACTTCTAGTTGTTACCCCACTTAGAAATCATTTAAAAAGAAGTATCTATTCCTCATGATATTTTGAAGAAAGATACCCATTTTGCATATGTTGAAGGTTTTATTGATCTAGCTGCCGAGATAGAAATATAGTTTCAATTTTTGGAGAAGATAAAGGAATAGTGAAATAAAGGCTATGTAGACATTTTGGCAAGCCATAAGAAATTTTTTGAGAAGCACCCCTAACCCCAACAGCCCCAAGCCATCAGTGACAAAAAAGGGGGATATAAGAAAGGAAAAAAAGAAAAAGGGGGAAACCAAAATGGAAAATGAGAAAAAAGGGAAATAAGAAATGAGAAAGATAAGGAGGAAATAAAAGTCATAGACATCAGAGCATCCAATTTTATAGATTTAGATTATAATCTCAGAGGGAGTATTCATTTTTCAATGTAATGATTGTGCGTGATAAAGTGTTTTTACCACTAATGTCAAAGGGGGAGATTTTTTTGTTAGAAACAATAGTCCACCAAGATAACTGAGAGGGGGGGGGGGGGGGGGGGGGGGGTGAATTAGTTATCCAATAATTAAAACATTTATCCACCTTAAATAATCTTAACCATTCAATCAAAGTAAACAACAACCATAATGAGATGCACATACACAATTACGTTAGATATGTTAACTAGGAAAACCCTTGATTAGGGGGAAAACCCCAATGGGAATGATGCCCACAAGATGATGTACTAATATAAATATTCCTTGTTAGAGGATGGACCTTGTTAAGAGTTGTACCAACCCTGTTAGGAGTTGTAGAAGATAGAAGGACCCACTATCCAAATAGCTTCTGGGGCAAGACCACTAAACTTACTGTCCAACTAATCTCTCAACTATTCCTTGTAGAATAATTTTTTGTACTATTCTTTAACTTCTTTCCTTTGTCCTATCAACTAGAACAATCACTATTAGACCTTGTAGACTAGGTCACAAACCTCAGATCCAAGTATCAAACTTTAGATCACAAAATAAAACCTCAACAAAGAAGTTTTCTTTACCTTCATTCTACTCTGCCTATCTTTGCATTTTTCTCTTCATGCTACTTACAATAATTCACTTTCATCCACACATGATAAAGGAAAATGTCCTTCCTTTATACCAAATCAATACAACAATTCACTCAGTTGGCTATTACACCTTCTCAATTAATTATTAAAGGACCTCATTAAGAACATGTTACACTTAGTGATAACATTAATCTTTCGCCTTGTAACTTGAATAACTTTCCATACATGTAACATTATGATGAGCAAGATTAGTTACATCATCTCTAGAATGTCTTTACATCTTTAACTTCAACTTCTTAGAATAACAACTCTACTAAGAAATATATCAAGTTTATCAGAAAATGCCTCTATAAACTCTATCTAAGAATAGTCTTCACTAAAACTTACATAACTTCTTCCAAAATTAATATCTTATGCTTCCAAGGTTAGCTACATATACTAGACACTTAGTAGTATCTCCCTTTAACCTTTTTTAGTGAAAGTACTCAATGATCTATCCATACCAACTTGATCTTTCTATTGTTCTTTTGTCAGATACCATAGAAAACTAGTATGTTGACATCAATGATAAACATAGTCGTGAATGTAAGATATCATCATTATAATAATCTAATCATGTTTCTAGAATACTCCACCATAGAAGTATCATCAATATTCATGCTTCCGACAATCTTCCCCTTTAGCATTGATGGCAACATAGATAAAAAACATCTAGTTACAAAAATACCAACTGTAAAAGACTGTTAACCTTTCTTTTCAAATCCTCTTTATCGATCATTCTTCCCCATTGATATACCTTAATGTTCTCTATATCAAACTATTTTTCCATGCTCAAACTACTTTTTCTCAAACTATTTTTCATGCTATACTTCTCCCCCATTGACATCAATGTCAAAGGTTTCAACAACCATCAATCTTTGTAACAATTGTCTCTAACTTGCCCAAGTGTCCAAAGACACTGTTAAAAAACAACATCCAACAAGAGTCCTCTCTCAAGTTTACAAAGACACTATTCAAAAACAACATCCAAAAAGAGTCCTCTCTCAAGTGTCCAAAGACACTATTCAAAAAAACATCCAACAAGAGTCCTAGATGACTCTGTCCATCATAGATCCTCCCCCATACATGAAGCATCAACATTCAATCCAAACAAACAATAATGCTCTATTATATTGGGCTGATGTACTCTTCCATCATCTACTCTAATGTAAGAAGGGGCATAACCCCTAGAATACCTCGCAAATACTCAAAAGTCTCTTTGGGAAGAGGCTTAGTGAAAATATCTACAATCTACTCTTTGGTGCTTACATACTCCAATCTAATTTCCTTTTCTGCAACTTTCTCTCTCAACATGTGGTACTTGATAGAAATATGCTTAGTCTTAGAATGCAACACTAGATTCTTAGGCATATTCATTATGCTTGTATTGTCACAATGTATGACAATAGGTTCACTAAATTCTATCCTTATATCCTTCATCATCCACTTCATCCAAACAACTTGAGTGCAATCGTTTTCTATTGCAACATATTCTACTTCTACTATACTTTGTGAGGTATGGTCTTGCTTCTTGCTTAGCAAATAAACCAATCTTCCTCCAAGAAAGAAGGCTCCACCACTGGTGCTCTTCCTATCATCCACACTGCCTACCCAATCAGCATCAATATAAGCATATAAAGTAAAATCATTAGATTTATCATACCATAATCCAAACTCTAGTGTTCATTTTAGGTATCTAAATATCCTTTTGACTCCTACATAATGTGCTTCTCTAGGGTCAGCTTGAAATCCTACAACAATTCCAATTGCATTATCTATATCCAACCTTATGTGAGTCAAATATTGCAATCCTCCAATCATAGATTTGTACTTCTTCTGCTCAATAGTAGATGTCTCATCCTTTGTAGCTATCTTGTGTCTAGTTACCATAGGTGTTCCAATGGGTTTACATGTTTCCAAACCAAATATTTTTAGTAGATCTTTCAAATACTTAGTTTGAGAAATAAAGATTCCTTCTCTATCTTGCACAATTTGTAATTGTAGAAATATTTCATTTCTTGTGTTATGCTCATTTTAAATTCCTTCTTCATTTCTTCTGCAAACTTGTCACTTTTATCATCATTTCTTCCAAATATGATATCATCAAAAAATATTATGAAGATCATCAATCCATCATCAATTTATTTCCAATATACATTAATATCTGCCATACCTTTGATATATCGAAGCTTTGTCAAATGCTTGTCAAACCTTGCATACCAAGTTCTAGGTGCTTGCTTCAAGCCATACAATGCTTTCTTCAATCTACATACTATGTCCTTTTCATCTATTAAAGGACAATCTTCAGGCTATTCTATGTATACCTCTTCTTCAAGTTCTCCATTCAGAAATGCTAACTTGACATCCAATTGATACACTTTAAATTTCTTATATGCTGCATATGCTAAGAATAACCTTAGTACTTCTATTCTTGCCACAGGAGCATATGTTTTGTCATAGCCTATTCCTTCTTGCTTTGTTCCTGATAACTTCACCTTGTTCATTCATCTTGTTCCTGAATACCCATTTTGTTCCTATCACATTTTTGTTTACTGGTATATGGACCAATTCCCATATCTCATTCTTCACTATCTGATCTAATTCTTCTTTCATAGCTTGTTACTAATAGTCATCTTTACATGCTTCATCTACATTCTTTGGTTCAAATTTAGATATCAAACATAGTTCTTCATTGGCTCTACTTCTTGTCATCACACCTTTATCTCTACTTCTGTTGATCTTCTTGAGTGGATGATTCTTTGTCATATTCTTACCACAAGTAGGAGTTGTTATCTCAACTCTTAGCTCTATTGAAGGTTCTAAGATTTGTTCCTACCTTAGCTCTCCTTCATTTTGCAAATCATTGTTAGTCTCAAAGACTACTTCATCATTCTTTGGTTTAGTAACAACATTCTCATCATCTGAATTGTAGTCAACTATCCTTTCTTATATCTTGAATTCTCATCAACTCTTACATTTGTACTTTCAACAATAGTCTTAGTTCTCAGATTTTAACATCTATAGGCCTTGCTTTTCAATGAATATTCAAGAAACATACCTTCATCACTTCTAGCATCAAACTTACCGATATCATCATCTCTTTTGATATAACATTTACTACAAAAAATTCTTAAATACTTAACTATAGGTGAGTGACCAAACCATAGTTCATAAGGGGTCTTGTTTGTGTCTTTCATGTCTTGTACTCTATTCATAGTGTAGACTTTTGTATTCACAACTTCTCTCTAAAACATCTTGGATACATCATTCTCAGCTAACATAGCTCTTGTTGCTTTTGTTACTAACCTTTTTCTTCTCTTTGCAATGCCAATTTGTTTAGGGGTTCTCGAAGCTGACAACTGTCTTTTGATACCATTAGCTTCACAAAAGATGTTAAAATCATTTGAAATAAATTCTCCTCCTCTATTTGATCATAAAAATCTAATCTTCATACCTGATTCATTCTCAACTCTATTCTTGAATATCTTGAACTTATCAAATGCCTCAAATTTTTCTTTAATAAATGCAACCCACATCACTCTATAAAAGTAATCAACTAAAATCAAGAAATACCTTTCACCATAGAATCCTTTAGTCTTCATAGGACCACTAATATCTATATGTATAATCTTCAATTTTGCTATAGTAGTAAACTTCTTGCTGGGAAAAGAAGTTATGTTATGCTTTGCCAATACACACTCCTTGCAAATTGTGTTAGTAGGCTTTACAATCTTAGGAAAATCTCTAACTACAAACATACTACTAGTCTTTACAATGCTATCAAAGTTTATATGACAAAATCTCTTATGCCATAACCAACTATCATCTACCTTTGCAACCAAACATGTCATTTTAGCAGGATTCAGCTGAAATACATTAACTCTAGATTTGGTTCCTATTCTAATTACCTTCCCATATTTGTCTTTGATCATGTATGTCTTCTTTGTGAACTCTAACTGATAACCTTTATCCACTAGTTGTTCAACACTTAGAATATTGTGTTTCAAGCCATCAAAAAAATATACATCCTTAGTGTTAGTCTTACCATCAAGAGTTATAAATCCAATATCTTTAACATGGCATGTTGCATTGTTTCCAACTTTGACAATGAATCCATCATGAATTTTGAAGTCAACAAACTCTTTCATATCACCAATCATATAATATGAACAACCACTATCGATTATCCAATCAGATTTCTTTTCAACCTGTGATACCAAAGCCATTTTCTTTGGACTTTCTTCTTTAATAGCTACAAATCCTATTTCATCATCACTAGCACTTAATGCTTTTTCATAAGAATCATCTTCTTCATTTGCATACAAACACTCTCTATCTCTTCTAGGTTTGAAATTTCCTCAACACTTTTTCTCTCTTTTAGGACACTTAGATGCATAATGACCAAATTCATTACAAGTCCAACATTTAAAGATTTTCTTACCATCCTTTTTTCTTCTTACTAGAAGGGCTACTCATTCTTCTATCTTTCTATCCTCATCAGATCTATAACTACTAGCAAAGTGTCCTCTAGCACTTGTTCTCCTCGATAAACTAGGTCAAATATTTAGGGAATTGAAAGTTGTTTATGTTTTGGTTAATTCTCTGGACTATCTAAGCTCATTCTCAACTACTTCAAGACTCTCAAGTAATGTTTCCTTTGTGAAATCTTTGGTACAAGAGATCAACAACTATATCATTTGAAATGCTTGCTTAAATGGTGGTGTTAAGCTCTTCAATATCTTTCATATCACCTCATCATCTTTCTTGGTTCCTCCTTGAGATTCAATACCTAGAATAATTTTTGATATCTTGCCTACATATGTTCTTATAGATTCATCTTCCACCATTTTAGCATCTTGAAATGCACAAATCCAACTTTGTAACCTCAATTTCTTAGAATGTTCATCACCTTCAAAACTATTTTCCAAAACTTCCCAAATCATATGAGAAGTTATAAGTGACTTTATCTAGTTGTACTCAATTTCAGGAAGTGCAGACAATAGTGCTTCTCTGGCTCTAATGTTGCACATGAAAAGTTCCCTTTCTTCCTTGGTACAAGTTTCCAAATCTTTTTTAGTAATGATTGTCTTTTTTGATTTTGTCAAGATCTGATATCTTAGACCCATACACAATAGATGTGTCTTCATATTTTCTCCAGTTATCATAATTTGTTCCATTGAACTTTAGACTATTCTTTCTAAATATGTTTTCCATGGATCTCCCAAAGTTGTTAAACTTTATCTTCAAGGACTTGATGTTCTAATACCAATTATTAGAAATAATAGTCCACCAAGATAACTAAGAGGGAAAGAGGGGTGAATCAATTATCCAATAATTAAAAAATTTATCCACCTTAAATAATCTTATCCATTCAACCAATGTAAATGAAAACCATAACAAGATTCACATGCACAATTAAACCAAATATGTTAACTAGGGAAACCCTTGATTAGAGGGAAAACCTTGGTGGGAATGATGCCCACAAGATGATGTGCTAATATAAATATATGTTAACTAGGGAAACCTTTGATCAAAGGGAAAACCTTGGTGGGAATGATGCCCACAAGATGATGTACTAATATAAATATTCCTTGCTAGAGGATGGACCCTGTTAGGAGTTAATTACAACATTTAGTACATATGAGTCCCTATTAGGAGACTTGGAATCCTTGTTAAAAAATTCCAACCCTATTAGGACTTGTGCCAATCCTATTACGAGTTGTAGAAGATAGAAGGATCCAATGTCCAAAGAACTTTTGGGGCAAGACCACTAAACTCACTATCCAACTGATCTCTTAACTATTCCTTGTTGATAATTGTTCTTAGTATTCTTTAACTTCTTTCCTTGGTCCTGTCAAACAAACCAATCACCGTCATACTTTGTAGACTAGGTCACGAACCTCAGATCCAAGTATGGAAATTTGGATCACACAATAAAACCTCAGAAACAAAGTTTCCTTTACCTTCACTTTTTTATGCTTATCTTCGCATTCCACTCTTTGTGTTGCTTACAATAATTCAGTTGCATCCTTACATGATAAAGAAAAATTTCCTTCCTTTATACCAAATCCATATAACAATTCCCTGAGTTGGCTATTACATATTCTCAATTAATTATTATAGGACATCATTAAGAACACATTACACTTAGTGATAACATTAATCTTTTGCCTTGTAACTTGAATAACTTTCCATACTTGTAACATTATGATGAGTGCACTGAACTACATCATCTCTAGAATGTCTTCTTCACATTTTTAACTTTGGCTTCTTAGAATAACAACTCTGCTAAGAGATATACCAAGTTTACTAGAATATGGCTCTGTAAACTCTATCTCAAAATAGTCTTCACCAAAACTTACACAACTTCTTCTATACTTAATATCTTATGCTTCCAAGATTAGTTGCATATACTAGACACTTAGTATCTTCCTTTAACCTTGCTTAGTGAAAGTACTCAACGATATGTCCATACCAACTTGATCTTTTTGTTGTTCTTCTGTCAGATACCACAAAAATACTATGTTGATATCAATGAAAAACATAGTCATGAATGTAACATATCATCATGATAATGATCTAATCATATTTCTACTATAGTCCCCCATAGAAATATCTTCATCATTCATTCTTCCAACATGTTTATCTCTAAGCCTATGTTGTCTATTAGTGTCCAAAAACTTAGTCATTTACTAGGAAAGGATGAATGATCATCATTAAGACCAAGTCATCTAGTAAAGTCTAAGCATTAAAAAGGACTTGTTTATTTTGCATAACATCCCAAACAAGTTAATGATTATCAAGCACCCTAGTTGAGATTGAACATATATATGAGCTAAGTTATTTTAGTAGAGATCAAGTAAATTGGGAAGATAGTATTTGCCAAGAAATTAGAGAAGCACATGCATATAGAAGTCAATTTCCAATATGAATATGAATGATAACTGAGTGTCAACACATTCAGATGCTATCATGTCCCCTTTTCAAATAATTAAAAAATAATAATCTTTGCTAAGGCAGGCAGGCCCAAGAAAGTGAAGTTTCGGAAAAAGGGGGTTAATCTTTGGAAACCGTTGGACTAATAAATGAAAATTATTATTAAAATATGTTTCATTAACCTCTCTTGGACGTGAGTTATGGTTATGCCCTCTTTTAAGGGGTTTGGAGGCATTTTGGGCTGATCCTAGAACTTGATTTTGCTCATTCTTTGTTATTCTTCAGAGGCTACCAAACCTGTGGAGAAGGAGACCCAAGAACGGGAGTTTGCAGGTTTCCAGGGAGACCCAAGAATGGGAGTTTGTAGGTTTCCAAGAAGGCTAAGGATGGGAGTTTGAATCCATTCCATGTGCATGCTCATGCAGAGTTTGCCTTTGTGTTAAATAGTGCAGATTTGTGAGTTTTCGAGTGTATTTTTTTGTAAGAGTTTGGTGTTTCCGGTTGAGTATTTCATATCAGTTTGCATTGCTGCTGTATATCAGACTTTTAAATGTTAAAATAGAGCTGAAAATATTTATTTGGATATGATTATACTTTTGTGATAGATTATTAAGTTTTTGTGGTGATTTTGGGCTGTTTTGTGCTATTTTCAGGAGCCCGATGAGCATAGTTTTTGTCCTACATTTGTGAGCTGTTATGTAAAGGCTATACGGATATGGAAATGTAATTTTGTAGGATGTTATGCTGCTGAAATTTCTGTAAAAATGTCCATTTTCAGATTTATTAATAATTTGTGAAGTTGTGAAGCTTTTGGCACTATTTTCAGCATACCCGATTTGGGGTTTCTTGAGAAATTTGGTGGATCTTTGGGATATTAGTTGTTTGATTTTAAAGATCTGATTTGAGGCTTGAAATATCATGTAAAATCAGAGAAAAGGACATTTCAGTGGTATCAGAGCCATGATCTTGCCAGCCCGAGGGTTTGTAGAAGCTTGCATGTGAGTTTTGACAACTACCCAGATCTTGCATGTCAGTTTTGACAACTACCCCAGATCTTGCATGTCATAATTTATGATTGCATGTTGCTTCTAATCAGATACATGTCAAAATTTATGTTCGCATGCTACTTCTAATCATTTTCATGTTAGTTCTTAGTGAATTTGGTGGTTGTAGAAGTTTGCATGTCAGTTTTGACAACTACCCAGATCTTGCATGTCAGTTTTGACAACTACCCAGATCTTGCATGTCAGTTTTGACAACTACCTAGATCTTGCATGTAAGTTTTGACAACTACCTAGATCTTGCATGTCATAATTATGGTTGCATGTTGCCTCTAATCAGTTGCATGTCAAAATTTATGGTTGCATGCTACTTCTAATCATTTGCATGTTAGTTCTTGGTGAATTGGTGGTTGCATGTTGCTTCTAATTAGTTGCATGTCAAAATCTATGGTTGCATGCTACTTCTAATCATTTTCATGTTAGTTCTTGGTGTTTGAAGAAGTTATATCCTATTGGGGTTACACTTTACTTTATCAAGAATGGACAGGTATTGTACAAAGTCTCAGAGGACACGATCTTGGACAATTGATATCCAGAGTCAAAACAGTAGAAAGGATGGTTATTTAGACATTCAAGATAAACTTATAAAAATAAGCCATGACATGTCTGAACAGTTGGTTGAGCACCACCGTATAATGAATGACATGTTTTCCGATCCACCTAAGGTGGATAAGTTGACTAGATTTCTATTTGGCAAATTTTCTCACAGGGAAGACGATACAATTACCAAGAACTTGCATGAGGAGTTTGAGAAACTAGCTGATAGCCAGGTAGAGGTCTCAGATTCTACTCTGCCACAGGAGGTGGTGGGAAAGGATATTACATAGATTGATAGTAACAGTCAACTTGATACTCAAATTGAGACAATTGTTTACAGGTCGTCAAAGGGTGATGCCACAGGTATTCAGGATGGTATAGTTACAATAGGTAGTGACTACAGTGTAGTGGGTTCAGATGATGATTATGAGGATGTTGTTGTGTAGGATGGTGATATACCTGGTAGAGATGAGCAGACATTGAGCATTCATGAATTTGCTGAGAAAGAGTACCAGGCACAGTTAGATACTTCATCACATGAGGTTGAGGCTGGTAGTACTTCACATGATTTGTTCAGCCAGCTGAAGGTGAACAAAGATAGTATTGTGACTTCATTATCTCATCATGAGGGGTATGTGGAGTTAGTTGGTATTGGTCATATTACTTAGGTGAGGAGTTTGCTTGAGTTACCAGTTGATTCTAGTTTATGGATATGGACTCGAGATTGTTATATTGGCATTTGGGATTCAGTTGACTGGAGATCTTTAACACTTTTTGGTAGCAGTGTTTGTTTGGGTGCTATCATGGATTTGATTAGCAGATTACGTGGTGTTGTCTTTTCTTGTGCCAGTATCTTGTCTGATGTTGGTATTAGTTTTTATACACTGATGTTGGGCTTTGTTCATATATCCAGTCGACCATATTTGCTGGAATGTGTTGATGATCTTTCATATTTGGCAGTGTGTACAGATGAGTCCCAGGATCATATTGGCATTGATGACATCCAGGAGGATGTAGTGGGTAGTTTTGAAAACTTAGTTTCCTTGGGTGCAGAGGAGTTGGACAGCAGTGCTAATGTTTTTGATACTCCGTATGTTGATATGAGCTTTAGATTTGATTCACAGGATATGGATTGTAATACTCTAGAGACTAGTGACTTTGATTATACTCCTTTAGATAGTGCATCAGAGGAGGTTTGTAGGAGACAGTCAAGCCAGTGCCATCATGTGTCTAATCAGTTGAGAGTTAGTGACCAAGACATTGCTATCACTTGCCAACATTTTGATGCTGCTTGTCAGTTGTTAGTAGTTTATGGATGGGGTTCTCCTACTAGTGATGAGTAGGAAGGAAGTTATCTTTCCTTGACAGAGATCCACTCTTTATGGGAGTCTATTTGGATTTTGAGATAGAATTATATGCAGTTGGTAGCCGACAGAGATTATCTTATGGAGTGGGGTAGTACAACATATGATGCATTGTTGGCCAAGGAAAATGAGGTGAGTGAGCTTACTGAGCAGATTGAGGTGACTTCTGAGATTCTTGAGAGTACACAGTTGGCTTTCAAGGAGTCACAGTTTCATTTGGCTAAGGTGACCATGGAGTTAGAGCGACTACAGTCTTTACCTAATTCTATACAGTCACAAGCTATGGTGTTTGGTGATTCGAGGATGTCCATGGCTGAGGTTGTCAGAGACAGTGGAGATGGGGATGCATCCATCCTTGATACTAACATTGGCATATTAGGTTCATTCCCACTAGAGTCAGGTTTAGTTGAGTTGGGTGTTGTAGCAGATTGTTGTATGCCTGACAGGGTGGTGGCCTCTAGTACTAAAGGCATGGAGACTAGAGATGTATCAAAGATCATGTGTGATGTTGGTGAGTCGGCAGCTGGCATGGTTCTTGCTAGTAATACTACTCCCTTGGTGATATCTTCGGAGGTAGTAGTTAGTTCCAACATGGTTAATGATCAATTGCAGTTAGTTTCATCTACATTACAGTCTAAGCCACTGACTAAGATTGGCACATTCTATCGGCATTACACTATGAGGTACACTCATCAATTTACCTTTGATGACCATGTTGATGAGATGATGATACAAAGATGTACTTTGGTTCCTAGTGCTTGTCATCAGTTATGGGATAGTTTGACACCTCAGGATGAGGGTTGTGATGGGCATGACATGGCAATAGGTTCTTCAGTTGATAGCTTGATAATACATGACTTAGAGCAGGAGTTTCAGAGTGATGCTTCATACGATGTTGTTATTAATTCTACTCCTTTGGCTATGACATCTCTTGACTTAGCTGGTGATCAGTCACAGTGGGTTGTATCACTTTTTCATGGTGAGTTGTTGACTAAGGTTGGTTTTTTTTATCAAAATTATATTGCAAGGTATGTACATTACTTAGCATTTGATCCTTGTGCTAAGGAGTTGATGGCAGGAAAATTTGGTTTGGGTTCCAATTCTTGCTATTTATTTTGTGATGGCTTTTCACCATCAGGGGTGCATGGTAGTTATGGTTATGAGATAGTGGTCGGTGATCTATAGAGTTGTGTTGACTACATGCATTGTATAGTGTGTGGATTCTCCATACTTGGTACAATTTCATTTAGGAGCATTCACCATTGTTGCAGAATTGGATTGTACATTCCGTATAGGCCAGTGGAATGCATTGATGGTATTAACTGTGTTGGTAGTCCACTTTACTTGGGTTTTGATGTTCTAAGAGTTTGTGTCTCATGGTTTTTTGACTGTGGAAGTTGTGGTTTTGGAGTTTGGTGGAGCTATAATTGTCCATTTGATTATGGATTCCTCTTGGTCATATTGCAGAGGATATTGCAAGAGCCTGTGTTAATTGGTAGTAGTATAGTTCATGACTACATTTGGGATCTAGGTGGATTGATTGGTTTATTGTTCAACCATTTCTTGAGGACAAGACATTTTTGGGAGGGGAGGACTTGTCATGTCCCCTTTTCAAATAATTAAAAAATAATAATCTTTGCTAAGGCAGGCAGGCCCAAGAAAGTGAAGTTTCGAAAAAAGGGGGTTAATCTTTGGGAATCGTTGGACTAATAAATGAAAATTATTATTAAAATATGTTTCATTAACCTCTCTTGGATGTGAGTTATGGTTATGCCCTCTTTTAAGGGGTTTGGAGGCATTTTGGACTGATCCTAGAACTTGATTTTGCTCATTCTTTGTTATTCTTCAGAGGCTGCCAAACCTATGGAGAAGGAGACCCAAGAACGGGAGTTTGCAGGTTTCCAGGGAGACCCAAGAATGGGAGTTTTTAGGTTTCCAAGAAGGCTAAGGATGGGATTTTGAATCCATTCCATGTGCATGCTCATGGAGAGTTTGCCTTTGTGCTAAACAGTGCAGATTTGTGAGTTTTCGGGTGTATTTTTTTGTAAGAGTTTGGTGTTTCCGGTTGAGTATTTCATATCAGTTTGGGTTGCTGCTGTATATCAGACTTTTAAATGTTAAAATAGAGCTAAAAATATGTATTTGGATATGATTATACTTCTGTGATAGATTATTAAGTTTTTGTGGTGATTTCGGGCTATTTTGTGCTATTTTTGGGAGCCCGATGAGCATTGTTTTTGTCCTCCATTTGGGAGCTATTGTGTGCATGTTATACAGATTTGGAAATGAAATTTTATAGGCTGTTATGCTGCTCAAATTTTTGTAAAAATGTCTACTTTCAGATTTATTAATAACAGGTGAAGCTGTGAAGCTTTTTGGTACTATTTTCGGCATACCCGATTTGGGGTTTCTTGAGAAATTTGGTGGATCTTTGTGGTATCAGTTGTTTGATTTTGAAAATCTAATTAGAGGTGTTAAATAACATATCAAATCAGAAAAGGGGACATTTCAGATGCCAAGTAGTTTAGTGTTTTCATATGAGTTTTTAATTACAAAAAAAATATTTAAACCATTTTGGCTAACTTCCATATGAGATCTAATGATTGTAGAGGCACTCAAGATAGATATTACGTATAATCATAGAAGGTAATGATCCCAAGGAATAAAATTCAACCAATTAGAAAATTAGATAGAAATGAAAAAATATGATGAATTGTGAACCATCGATTGAGACCTAGAAATTTCACAAAACATCTATATAAGGAGGATTCTAACCTTAGAATTTGTGTGTGTGTGTGTGTGTGTGATGAGAATAAGAGATTAGAGGATAGAATAGAGAAAGGAAGGCTAAGTCTAGAATCAATTTAGACAAGGGCAATCAAAGTAGTGAAGGATTGAAAGAAGATATTATGTTGAGAGATCAGATCAAGGATTGTATAAAGGAGATCCAAAATTAGCTTGTAGAGCAAATAGAGGGCCAAGCACTGGATTAATTTTGAATCAGGGCAAATCTCTTAACCAAGTGATCCTAACAAGTCTATGTGAACCTCTTAATAGAATCCTTAATTAATTGTAAGTGTGAAATCCTTTAACAAGGTATGACTTAACAATATTGAAGCTTTTAATAGGGCGTGCCCCTCATAGGGTAGATTATATTTTATGATCAAACATTGTAACCCTAATAGGTTAGCTTTATTGTTGCAATAGTGAAGATTTGTGGGTTTGATCCCCACCCCAATTTTACCTTCACATTGAAATGTTTCTAGGTTACCAAATAATTTGTGTTATGTGTTGAATATTTCATAGATGTAATGTATTTCATTGATGTTTCAACATTATAATTTTAATGTTAGATCTAAGATATGAGATAAATTAGATGTGAATTTGGTAATTTGGTTTCAAAGTTAAAGTTTGAGATCTTGATTCACCCCCCTCTTAGTATCTTGTTTCCCAAAAATCCTTCCAACATAATTTATAAAGACCAAGTGGGTAGTAATACTATAATTGAAAAATTATAAAGGAAAGATTGTGAATGTGAAGTTTTGATGATGATGTATATATTATGCGATGTGCAAAATCTGATGTATGATCAAAGGAGTGTGAATTTTGTGAGTAGAAAAAGTAGTATTGGATATTGAAGATATCAACAGTGTACAAAGGTTTTTGTATCTATCTTTTTGTATTAAAGGAACTATATTGTATATGTTGGGAAAACATTCAGTGCTCCCCCTCAGGATTCATGACAAGGGCTTAACCACATCCTGTGTACTATAAGTTGAGTGGTTGTATCAAGCATTGATAGATCAGTCTTTTAGTGCAATGATAACCACACTCTAACAAGTGGTATCAGATCTTGGTAACAGGTTTGAATCCTCATATCCTCAAGTAGTGTTGAGGGGGAGATTGTTTGAAATTTTTTCAACACTCCTCTTAGGATTTGCAACAAGGGCTTAACCACCTCCTATGTACTATAAGTTGAGTGGTTGTATCAAGCATTGATAGATCAATCTTTTGGTGCAACAACAACCCCACTCTAACAGTATATTGCATGTTTGGACAGTGGGCTCATCTTGTATACATTTCATATTTTATATAGCAACTCTTAATAGGGTTGAGGCTTTTAACAAGGCCTAAGTCCTCTAACAAGGACTGAGACACTATACAAATGTAATAGACTCTTAACTAGGTCAATATCTTTCATAAGATACTTTTGAATAGTGGATCATTTTGTGTGCACCATCCCCACCAAGGTTTTCGCTTGGTCAGGATTTCCCTAGTTAACAAAATATGGTGTTATGAGTTCTCTTACCGCATGGTTATGTTTATTGTTCAAGATGATTAGTTTACTTTCATATGTAAGTTATTGTAATGCTAAAAACTTAATATGCTAAGAATATTAATAGTAAATTCAACATTCACAAAACTAAATAATAGTAACACTTATGATAAGATGAGGTGGACAGCATGAAGGAAGGCAAACCAAAAATAGTAAGTTCTTTGGGTGTGACCTACGATGAAGTAGATGTGTTCAGATAGATGGGGAAGTGTGCTCAGTTATGCTCAAGCTTCAAGTGGTGGATTGTTATCAAGCATGAAGATGAGTGGAGGATTCAACAATGAATGTGTAGGTAGGTTTTGACATGGAAATGGTGTAACATGGATATACTGTAGTGGTTAGTGGGGCATTATAAGTTTTCATTCATAGATGATAGATTGTGAGAGGGGAAGGGCTCAATTTATAGGCTAAGGGGTAGTGAGATGGAGGGTTCGAATGTGAGGATGGAGAGAAGGTGAGGAAGGGATAGGATGCAATTAAAGGAGAGCACATGGATTGTGTCTCTTTAGGGCTCTAGCCTTGTGACAAGTGTCACAAGGGGATTGGGTGGTTAAAATGGAGGGTCAAGGGGAGTAATGAGGAAGAGTGTGTAAGAGGGATGTAAGAGGCATTAATGGCATGTAAGAGCCATTAATGATCTTGGATAGGGATGGAAGAGGATAAGGGAGACCATTGAATTTGGCTTAGGTAAGCAAGTCTTAACCCTTGATTAAATTTGTGCACATGTTTAGGAGGGGGATTAGGCTTAGTTTAGAAAGGGGGTTAAGAGGCAAGTGACTTAGCTTTGATGGGATGGGTTAGCTAGGTGGCTAAGTGAGGTTAGTATGGGTAAATGGGTTGGACTAGGGGTAAAGATAGGTTTTAGGGATGGTTTAGGGTTTTATGATGATTTATTTAATAAAAAGGGGGTTGACAAATTAAATCAAATAGATTTTGGCATTTATTTAATTGAATAGAGGAATAGGCATTTAATTGATAAATTAATTTTGGGTTATCATTTGATTATATCGATTGGATTATAGTTAATTAAATTAATTAATTAACTAGGGAATGATGATTAATTAATTAAATAATAAACATTTACTCAATAATTTCCTAGAAGATAAAAAAGTTCAAATATAAATGATGCAAAGAAGATTTTTAAAGCAACATGCTTACCTCGATTTTGAATAGAAGAAGATAGAATAGACTACATGATGCCCCCTCAAGAAGGCAATAGGGAGAGAAAACAAAACTCAACCACTTATTGAAAAGTTATAACAAGTTTACAGTAGTAGGGGGACATAGAAGGGCAAAAGGAGTGTTAAAAAGACAATTATAGCATAAAAATAACAAGGTAGGAGTAAAAGATGGGTGCAAGAGGGGACATAGAGGGAAAAAAGGTGCCATAGGGGGCCTATAAGGGAGGCCAGGAGGGGTAGAAAGGGTCACTCACTCTCATACTGACATGATTATATTATTGTTTGGTGCTTTGATTTAGATGACGCGATGGTTGCACAAGGATGACTGGAGCATCGAGAAGACATGGTATGATGAGTATGGGTGCACCAGCAACAAGACCAATCAATACGGTCAAAAATCTTTACTTTATGATTTATGTATTTCCTTTGGTAGCATTCCCACAATTTAGAAAATGCATTCCCACAGGCACAGGTCCGACGGAATACCTCTAGGAATCAGTGGGACCACGATCCTACAAAATCATCTAGAGGATAGGGATAAAAAATGGTGTTGGAAGCCATTTTCATGAGATCATGAATTTGGTAAGAAGTTATTGTGAGAACACAAATCCACCTACAATTTTATGCAGGGTAGTGAATTTGTGAGATAAACCACATTTTTTTCTTGTCGAAAGCAGTCTCGCAGTGAAGGCTAGTTTTAAGAATAGGCCAATGCAAGATTGGGGAAAAGTTTCACCAATAGGGGGAATGGGTTGGGTGCATTCTTTTGGTAAGCTAGGGATGCAAGAACATGGGGGTACACTAGGGATAGTGGGAATGCTAGGTAGGATTTGGGGGTGGGGAGTCAAGTAGCAATCCTGCTGTAAAATGTAATGACAGGAACACAGGTGATGATTACTTGTGGGAACACTCCTATGGAAATGCTTGGAAATGGTAAAGTACAAATTTTGGTGGGAAAGGAAAAGGGGGTGGGGGGTGTTTGGGTTGTGAATCATGGTTACACTGTGTAGAAGGTGAAAACTGATGTGGGTGTCAGCTTGCATACAATGGTCATTGGATGGTTTGGTTTCACAAATGCGATGTGTGGTTGTGTTATGCACTAGAGAGCAGTTTATGCCTGTAGACTATGTGAGGATTGATGGTATCAAACTAGGGTACTTGGCTAGGTTACCTCAAACACAAACATATATGGCAATGATTATAGCCTTATGTGAGTGATGACACAATGAGACCAACACATTCCACTTGTTGACATGGGAGATGATAGTGACCTTCAAGGATGTGTAAAATATCTTTCAGTTACATGTACAAAGGATGCCAATGATGGCTAATAGGAAGATGATAGGAGAGGCAGTGGTACAATTATTGGTAGGGCCTAGAATTTAGTATCATATTCAGAGTGACTAGTTTCCTCCAGATAAGCACTTGGATTGGGTAGCAGTGGAGAGGAGGATCTATTTTTATGTATGTAGGCTAGTTTTAGGATACATTTCCATAGATACTAGTGGTATAGGAGTTACATTGGCATTGATACCGATGATTATATAGATTGTGGATGAAAGAGTCCTTGTGGCATGGGGCTCATTGATGTTAGCTGAGCTATACCAGGACCTCCATAAGATAGTATACCATGGTATAGGACACCAAGGGAGGAGTGTGGGGTTTCCAAAATTGTTATAGGTGTGAGTCTAAGAGCACATTATAGCATTTAGGTTGATTGGGTGGAGGGATAGGTAGGTAGAGGAGTCGATTATATATAGCTGGGGTGATCTGCTCACTTATCATCATACAAAGGAGGTAGACTACTAGTGAGTCCAGTTAGATGAGATTAAGGTTGTCACATGGAGGCCATATATGGGTCTTGGGATGAAGGCAAAGGAGAGGCAATATTTTTCATACACCATTTTGCCATCTTTTATTTTTGGGTGGTGGGATTACATTACAAAGCAGTACTAGCTAGACAAGGCCCTTCAATAGTTCAAATGGCCACAGGTTGCCCTAGGGGAGTTGAACTGGTATTAACATGTGACACGAGAGCCAACTACTATTTTTGGGCCTGCACTTTAGAGGGAGGGGTTGCTATTGGCATGCAAAGACTTAGTGCCATAGGATTGGGACTAGTTTGAGGGTGTTGCAGATGTAGGTGGGACTCAGGAGTACTAGGATGGGTTTGAGCACCCTAGGCTAGTAGGTTGGGCCCATGTCACTAGAGAAGTAGTAGTGGTAGGAGAGATTGCCTAAGCAGTGAGGTAGGGGAGATACATTTCTAGGGGGTTACGACAGTGAGTAGAGGTGACTGTACAAGAGGAGGTGCCACTGAGGTGGAGGCAAAGGGTTGTGAGGGAGGAGAGATAGGAGGATACCAGGACATAGCCCAAGAGGGGAGAGAATAGGTTGATGGAGGAGAGGAGACTATAGGAGGAGAGTGGACAAGGGCTGTAGGGGCCAATAGGTGGAGGAGGAGGCAGATGATCATTAGGGGAAAGAGATGATGGATTGGTGGGTAGGTATAATTCCCTACAGTAGGGACATGAGGTGACTAGCTAGCTACTATGGAATACACAATAGGAGAGGGATCAACTCAGGATAGAGCAGGACTAGTTCTGTCATGAGTGTGATGTGGTGTAGAGATAGGCAGATAGAGGAGGGATAGAGTTGGGGACACTACGAGTGGAGTCCAAGCATTTGGAGGGGAGGTTGGAGGTGATGGATTTAGAGAGATAGATGCTACAAGGGAGGATGGAAACCATCTAGGAGGAGATTGATAGATTAGTGGTGGAGGTAGCAACACTAAGGGCATAGGTGGAAGTAGGTGGAGTTGAGGAGGTTACAGGGGGAGGTGGACGATTTGAGGGAGAGAGTGGGGTTCTATCATGGGAGATATCATACAATGGTGCTAGTTAAGTAGATAGAGCATTATAGATGGTCGATATGGTCAGGTACAACTGAGATCCATATAGGAATGCATGGATGGTGAGAGAGTGGATGGAGTACTAGGGGCTCACAGAGGAATGGTGGGTCTCAATGCACAAGGAAGAGCTATAGGACAGGGTAAAGCCAAAGGTGAGATAGGGGGGCTAGTGGGAGGAGGGATAAGACAGAGAGATCAGGTATTGGAGGAGGACAAATGAGGCCACCACCTTCACTAGTAGTAGTGCTGGAAGCAAAGAGGGACACCCATGAGTCTCATTTTGAGGAGGTGACGGATGAGGAGGAGTAGTGATATGCTACATTTTGTATAGTATTTTTGGATGCATTTTTGTGGGCACAAACTTGAAGTATTGATATGGGCATTTGTACTATATGGATAGTGGATATTTGGACTATGATCGACTTTAGAATTTTTTTAGGGATGGGTGATTTATTCTTTATTCTTTGTGGGTGTGATATATAGATATGATCATTCTTTGGGGTGGGATATGGATGTGTTGGGACTCAAAATTGAAGCCTTAATTTTGAGTACCATCCAAAAAATCAAGCCCTTTAAGCACTTGGTAATGGATGTTTTCTCGGTTGCCCATTTGAGGCCTACTAGGTGTTTAATGTTTCTAACACCTTGCATTCAATATATCTACTCATTCCATGAAGATAAATTGCCATTCTGAGTCATTCTGTGAAGTTTCATTTTGAGCAATGTCCAAATCTCCATTTTTGCCTAAATTTCAAATAGCGATAGGGGACCTAGTTTGCAATTGAATATCTTGTACCCAGTAATTGTTCATGACTTGCCACTTTGTGAGTATTTAGTATCCATACCATAGAACCTATATTTCAAATTTTGAGTCATTTTGATATGTTTTGTCTAGGTTTTGAATCCCTCAAAGTTGGTTGTTTATTATTGTTGCGCTGATGCAAATTGTTCAAAATTCTAGGAGGCCTTGTTTGACTTGTTATAACTTTGACCTAGTTGACCAAAATGAGATAATTTATTTTAGATTTCATTTTAGAGGTTAGAGACTTGTTATGTTTCAATTTTGAGCTTATGACGAATCCATTTGATCAATTTTCAAATGCGATTCCAAATGCAATTTATGATGTTTTGTTGGTGTCAAGAAGTGCAGATTGATTGGCACCCGTATTTGTGATGTCATAACTTTGAATCCATTATAGGTGAGATTTAATGGATTATACCATTGTGTTTCACTCTAAAAATGCTTTAAGTGTGCCAATTTTCAAGCCTTGATGAATCCGTCAGCACACTTTCCTAGGTCCATTCCATTTGCAAAAAACACTTTTCTGCCAGTGTTTCTAGTTTTGTAAATCTGAGTAGCCCACTTTGACCATTTTCCGAATATGTCCTATTATTCATCATGAAACCAAATCCAAATTTTATACTCTCCTCATGATAGTGAACTAACACCCCAATTTCTATGCCCCCAAATGTCAGTTTGACCTATTTTCAAAGCTGAATTCGAACGCATTTTGTGGTTTTCTGACATTTTTTCTTGCAGGTAGTTCTGAGAAGGCACTTATGATGATCAATATATTTTGACTGAGAATTCATCATGAGATGAGATTTTGTAGGGTAAGAGTATGCAGAAAAAAGATCAGTAGATCTAATTTTAGAGCTCGATCAGGTGTTTCCGTCAGTTTTTAAGGCCAGTCAAAGGACCCCTCGACACAAAATTGACAGTTTGCAGAAAGGGGTAAATTGGGTTTTAATTTGTATTGAAGTGGTCAAGTATGATCTACATCGGTGCCATATGTTTAGTAGGCCAATTTGAGGTGTTAATTATTCAAAAATGAATTTTTTTTTAGCTAGATCCACTTTCGGGCTTGACTAATCCTATCAGATTGATAAGACATTGGGATATAAAAGATGTTATTCAAAGAAGAGCAATTCAACAAAATGAATTCAAGGAACATTGTAATCGTCCTTACACTCAATGTGACATAGATGGATGACCCCTTAATAACTGTGATGTATGTTGTATAAGTAATGAACTTCCTGAAGACATTGATTTAACAAATCTTGAGTTATGGGGAGGTTATTTGTTTGCATTGGTAAATACATATTTCACTATTGAATATAATTCTTCATATGATGACTGCTCCCACTTTTGATGGGGATCCTTCAAAATGGTGTACTTCTATAGGTTCAACCTTAAAACTAAATAGCGCCATGTGGGAAAAAGCCAAAAAAACTTTCTCTACTGATCAATTGGATCAAAAACTGTGGTACGGAGTAGGCTATGAACATGTTGATAAGTTTGTAAACCAATGTTAAATGCCTACCCCAAAATATTGTTAACAAGAATGTTAATGCCATCCATAGTCTAGTTAGAGGAGGAAGAATGGTGATCTTCTTGTTTACCATGGAATGCATACAACAATAAAGTTGCTAATGAAATTAAGCCCACTAGTTTTTCATCTAGAGTTAGAATTAAAGCATATGGAAAAAAATCTATTTATATGTTAAGGAAGGGGAACTTGGCAAACAAATCACAACACCCTCTATATTTTCTTTGTTGCCATGAGGTTGACTGGTTGGCCCTTTCAATCAAGTGGTACATAGGTAGGCACAAGAGTAGGCATGGCAAACAACAAATGGGCTATAGTGTGATGAAGAAAATGGCAAAACATGATTCAAATGTGGAGCTCACAACATGGCGTGATTTTGGAGGAATTCATTCCTTCTATACCCTTCAAAATAGGCACGAGCTAGTGATTTGAAAAGAGCTACAATAAATAATGAGGAAGTCAATTTTAAAAGGAGTTGGCAGTTGAAAGTGAATGAATTTGTTGCAGAATTTTAAGTCCTCATGTAAATATGCATACCAAGTAGGGGCTTCCCTCACCCAACATGCCAAGGTTGCAGTCAAACAACATGAGACTCCCAATTGCATGAAAAAATCTTACAGCCTTTCCCAATTTGTATTGATGGTATCTAGTTAGTTGCAACTTGATGTTTTAATTCCAACAAGCTATCGAAAGTTGAGAGGCGGTAGTAGTGTTTAGAGCAGGGTCCTTTTGGATGGGTATTTGAAACCCATGGAAAATCTTTAAAATATATTCTTCCACCACTGATGCCTTTACCTATCAAGTTTATTTGCTAGTAAGGAATACATGAAAGATGTGACAAGAATGACAGATTTGTTGGCATTACACTTCCTATATGTATGGTAAAGCTATTTTTCATATACTTTTTCCAAGAGGATGAAGTTGTGCACTTTCTATGAAATAGAAATGAGGCAATTTATGCAGGCAATTTTGAGAAGCCCATAATTTGAACTCTGACCATGGAGATTTAATCCCACATTCCCCTGATGATGAGTTGTTTGGTTTTTTAAATACACCATCACACTAGTAACAAGTGTCTTAATACAACCTTTTCAAGCCACACATAGCTTGCACATGGGGCCCACATGGCGATAAGAGGTTAAATTTTGAATGTGTGTAGTGATGTTAGCATGACATGGAATCTATGGACCGACCTATAGTTGACACATGGCATCAGAGGATCAACCCAACTTAGCATAGAAAATGAGGCACCGCCATGCAGCAGGGCACATTCCCACATTACAAAGATGCACACATTTTAACTAATGCAGGGAAGCACCTAGCTGGCACATGGCACTGGGCCGCAATTGGTGTTGACGTGGTAGGTGTAGCTGGATGGTGATGTAGCACCAGAAGAATGAATCATGTAATGAAAAGTCACAGATACCTCCAACTTGGCATAGGAAATGAGGTGTTGACATGGCACAAGGGGGACATGTGTCTCAAGGATACATTCCTACATGCTATTGGTCTCCCAATTAGATCAATAACTTGGTTTTAGAAACACAACTCACAGATTAGACATCCAAAATGAGCAGTTATATTTCTAATAGATAAGGTTCATTTAAATTGTCAACTCAAGGACGTATACTTGAAACAAGTCTACAAAGTATATGCACCATGAAACTCTCTAAGTTATTCTATCGTTGCAAAATAACAATGTTGGAAACAAACTAAATACACAGTAATGGCTGCATGAAACTACCCAGTAGTTGTTGTAGGAACTATATATTATCTAAACTGTTTACATCTCTATGTATGTCTACCTCTCTACCTCTACTTCTACCTCTGAAAACCCTCTAACCACTTAACAAGTTTCCCCCATCATCCTTTTAAATAAGGAAGAACCATATTACAAAAGTAATGACAAAGTGGGTTGAATTTCAGTTCCACATTTTTAGTAGTCCACTTCAAACGCATGGTTCTCTTTCATTATTGCGAATTAGTTCAAACCCCTTTACCATGTTATGCTCCTCCATTTCATATTTTTATATCATTTTTAAAATCTAAATTTCATTAAGTAATGTGGAAGTTATGGTCATTTTTCTGAAAGTGGTTTTATGCTGGGTAAAAACGTGCCACTTTTTTGTTAACCAACTTCTGATCTATGTTTCTCATTAACTATGTCGAACCAACTCAAATACTCAATTTTTTTTATGCTCCTTCATCTTAGCTTTCCAAAACCATAAGACATTCTTAATTTCATCAAGAATTGAGCAAGATATCCTATTTGTCTAGAATTTGCTTTTAACTTTTTCTTCATTTCTTGCACTTTCTGAATATTGAGAAGTGTCAACTTTCTTTTCCTTCTTTCTAGCTGCATGAATGACCCAAATAACTCACATACAACATGTTAACCACCTCAAAAATATTATTATTCAATGTTAACCATTTTTCACAATAAATCATCATTTCTAGTATCAACTAGCTATACATGCAATTGTTAATCAATACATCATTTATCATAGTTAATGCTTCATAAACCAAGTTAATATGTGGAAATGGCTTGGATATATATTGAAACCATGGGTTAAAGTGTTATAAAAAATGGATATAGATATGACATTTTATAGGCTCATCATTTCCCCCCAGCTGAAATCTTTCTTGTCCTCAAGCAAGGGATAGGCATTAGTTAGTCATGAAAACTCTCAGCATGGAATCTTGTGACAACTTTAATCAATCATCAAGAATTTAAAAGGTGGTATAAAAGGTATACATGAAAGGTCATCCTTCTATGGCCTGTGTCAATAAAACTAGGTATATGTAGTGCCTCTCGCATTTGACTTTTGTAAGCCATCCTGATGGATGCAACCTTGGTGATCTTTTGTTGTGATGGGAATCATGATTGTGACCCTAAGTGGTCTACACTGTCGAGGTGTTCAGATTTATGTTTTTGTATTAGTTGCTTTGATTATGCTTTTGACTGAACTTTGAGATTATGATGTGATTTTTGGTTCACTGAGGATTGTGCCAGTGGGTACCAAGATCAATGTGGTATCATGAGGTTGTTTCATGATTACCTTGAGATGTGTGTAGAGATTGCACTATGTTCTATTACCATGCTACACTCGACTAGGTTCCTATAGCAGTGGTTAGTCATGTTTATGACTGTATTTGCTTATGTGTTTTAAGTGCCTTTTTAATGTAGAGTAATCAATCATTATTAAATGCTTAAGTAATTAGAATAGATTGTTCTTGTTGGATTATTTGGTTATGTGCTGCAAACATTTACCTTGTTTTATTTTGATATGAGAGATATCTGTTCTTATGTGATGTTTTACATTTGAGATGACTTGAGGGTCAGATGTTACATTTTGATTTCAATATCATAGATATTAGACTACTATGCTGTTCAGTTAATCATATTGCATGATGATGCCATTTTGAGATGACAGTGTGCTTTATGATGATATCTGGTTATCTGGTATTTGGGCATACCTCTGATTTCATTATATGATGGATTTAATGCTATGGTTATTTACTTCATTCCTGCGTTGTTATGCTTTATGCGAACGTGAGTGATGTAAATAGATTATTTTAATATAATTAAATAAATGGTTAAATTAGGTGATTTAATGCATTTATTGCTTTGGCTATGTTATTATATGCAATTGCACTTGATCGTGTTTTTTAGTGTGCATGATTTATATCCCTGGCAGTGGCACATGGAGTTAGTGATTCAGCCGTTCATATTTTACCAATGTCATCCTTGTATGGTCGACGCATCCTTAATTAATGTTTAATTTAAACCTTTCGGTGATTATTAAATCCGAACTCATTTGCATTATGTGATTAGACTAGTAAGCGTGTTTGTGCATTTAGAGGTTCAAATTATTGCGAAAGTTATTAAAGAGATTTATGTGTTTTTGGGTTTTCGGGCTTTTTAATTGTTTTATTTTAATTTCTAGCAGCTTTGCCATAGATGAATTCCTATTTATAGGAATAGCCTATTTTCATTTGGGTCGATTCGAGGTTTAACTAGGTTGGCTGGTTATTTGCTCTAATCGATTATTCACTCGAAAAGTGAATAAATATCCAAAAAGAAATTTAATTCATCACTTCTCACTTTCAAATTGGAAAGTTGGAGAGTAAAACCCAAAATCCTCTTCATGAGGATTTATTGTTTTGTTCGTTGTGGGAGCTACGGGCGTGGGATCATCATGAGGTTGAGCTTGTTGGATCCAGCTCAGGGAAACCTTGGATTGCCATGATTTTCAGCTACTTCTGTGAGATATTTATTTTATGGTTCAGATTCTCATTTTTCCCTTTTGGCTGTGAGGTAGGGCTTTCTTGTTTTATTGTTTCTACTCCATTTCTGCTTCTGTTTTTGGTAGTCATTTGGTTGGAGGCTAAGAACTAGTGTTCCCCTCCATTTCTGTATGTTAGTTCTACCCGGTTGGGCGGGTATGAACTTTTCCTTTTTTTTTTGTAATGAGGGTTTGGGATTTTACATCGTTATGCTGGCTGTTTTTGCATATAGTGTCCGATTTCATTTATTTTTGGATTTTTGAGGTTTTTGAACCCAAAATCCAAATGGGTTTTAATTTTGAAATTTTCCTAAATTTGAGGTTTTTACCTCATTTTGTGTGCCACCCTGTTTTCTCGAGTTTTTTTGACACAATGTGGGTTATGTACCTTGATGATCCGTTTGGATATCAGTTAGACCACTATTGCACTTTTATGTTGCATTGGGATGCATGTTGCATCCGTACTCCTAACGTTATGTTCAGTTGAGTGATTTTATACTTGTTATGGTTTCTGTTGGACCTTTGCTTTTGTTTCATGAGCACTAGGATTCGTGTAGAATCCATACTCTCAGATTGAGGCCGGTTGAGTAAGTTCATGACTTTTGGTCTTGTTGCATCATTGGGATTCGTGTAGAATCCATACTCTCGGATTGAGGCCGGTTGAGTGATTTCATGATGTATGGTTTTATTGGCTTTGGGATTCGTGTAGAATCCATCCTCTTGAGTTGCTTTTGGTTGGGTGTTTGTTTTGCATTGTGTTCTCTTTCCTGTCCTTGTGTTATGATCTTCGTGATGGTGGTGCACCACACACGAGTACGTGCACATACATTTGTTAGGTGACTTGCAAGGCTCGATCTTTTGTGGATTTGCCAGAAGTTATGATCATTGGGGTTGGGATGGGAGTATGCATGCCCACGAGCACTTGTTGTAGGATGAGCATGGGTAGGGTAGGCTAGCATATGGAGGGGGCTTCTATCTCACAACTTGGTGACCTTAGTCCCATAGGGTTGGCGGAGGATAGGAAGTTTTAAATAAGTGATAACTAAATAAAAAGTGTGACTGTTAATAAAACTTAAGATAATAAAATGGTACTTTTGTGTATTGGCCTTCCATTGAGGGAGTTGAGCTACATGGTGTATTGGCCTTCTGTTGAGGGAGTTAAGCTACACAGATCCGAGCTTGGGCTTTTCAATGCCAAGCGACTCTCCATGATGTCAGCCCCTACTTAGCAGCCTTTTGAGTGTCTGACTAGGACCTGTACTCCTTGCATTATCTTAGGTTCTTGGTTCAACCATCATACTATCTGGCGTGAGTGTTAGCCATGGATGTTGCTTTGGTGTGTTTTTTTGGTTGGATCTTTATCTCCATCATCACAACGGGTGTGGACCTATGGGTTCCACATGGTTGGGAGGCGTAGCTACCTTCACCACTGCTAGGGATTGGTGTACAAAGACGATCTTTTGTCCTAGTGCGACCGTTGCTGGATGTTTTCACTTGGTACTTCAGATTCTAGAGTATGCTTTCTTGTGATTTATGCTTTCATTAGAATGCTTGGATATCATGTTTAGATGATGTTAGATTATTTGACTCATTTCCATATTTATGATGTATAGCATATGATTAGATGATGTTATTTGATGTAGTAGTATATCTGTTGCTTACTGCTATTTAGCATGTGATAGGTGATGTTATCTACTGTAGGATTATCTTACACATTTTTCACTAGCATGTTAGATTTCCTTATGCTAATATTGTTGCATGTTTTAGTAGTGACATCCCTATTGCGAAAGTACTACCGATCTAGTTGGTAGCTTGGGATGTTACGTGCGGGGGATGGCTAGGACCCATGATGGTCTTATGATGCTATTGACGGTTGGGAGGAATCGTGTACTTAGTTTGGTTGTTCAGTTCACTATGATGTTTATTTCAGTGTGTTATTTGCTGCTGTAGTTTAGATGGATAGATGTTCTTCTTTCTAAGTTCTGGAAGTGTCATTGTTTTCTATGGATGACATTTGTTCAGCATGGTGTGACACTTTAAAAAG
The DNA here is from genome assembly GCA_028749045.1 of Cupressus sempervirens. Classification (NCBI taxonomy): domain Eukaryota; kingdom Viridiplantae; phylum Streptophyta; class Pinopsida; order Cupressales; family Cupressaceae; genus Cupressus; species Cupressus sempervirens. Next base: position 81,517,828 of record CM053784.1, read on the forward strand.
TATCGCACACCCATGCAAACTATGTCATACGACACTGTAAAGTATTGCATGCCTTCTTGAGAAATGTTGTACAACACTAGAAGAGTGTGGCACACCTTCTTGAGAAATGTCATACGATGCTGAAAAGTGTCGCATGCCTTCTTGAGATATGTCGTACGACATTGGAAGAGTGTCACACACCTTAAGGAGAAGTGTCGCCCTCACTTTTCTTTGTGTTTTGATATTTTTGAGAGTTGTTTTGGATACCCTTTTGGGCGTTCTTTGACCCTATGTTGTTACATTTTGTATTTTGGTGGTTTTTGTTCAATGCAATTTTTCATGTTCTGTTGTTGTCTCTTGGGGTTTAAAATATATCATTTCTTTTTGTATTTTGGTGGTTTTTGTTCAATGCAATTTTTCATGTTCTGTTGTTGTCTCTTGGGGTTTAAAATATATCATTTAAGTATAAGTTGACATATATTTATACTTAAGATATATTTTAATATATGTGACAAATCATTTGAGATAGGTTTCAGACCTCTCGAAGATAAGTTATGGATTCTAAGAAATTTTAGGGCTTCAGAAATCTAGACTTAGCCAATTTTCAGGGCTTCAGGATTTCAGGCTTAGCCAAATTTTGGGATTCTGCTTTTTACCCCATCTCGGTGTTTGGTTGATGAGTGGTCATTTCTTGAGCCCTCATCTTGTTGTGGTGGTTGTTGGCTTTTTTTCACGTGTGTTAGTTGGTAATGGTGTTCGGAGATCTGTTGGTTGTCGGGATTGTGTTGAAGTCTTCCATTGCGATCTTTGTGATCCCTGTATGATGTTGTCATATGCATTCATACTTGTAAAAAAAAAAAATATCTTGGCTTGATTTGAATCCTTGTTTCCAAGGATCTCTAGGCAGGGCATTACAGTATACATGTGCTTCCCCCAGCTAAAAGGTTGTTTGTCCTTAAATGAGAATGTATGGATGAGGTTAGAAGAAAAAGAACTTATGAAGCATATAATTATAATAATGATAATTGAGAAACAAAATGCAAGGCATAGATAATCAATTACTAAAAATGATAATTATTATGAATAAATAGAAATCATAAACACAGTACCATTTGTGTTGTTGTGAGAAACTTCAAACTTTGCAAATAGCTGAAAGTATAGGTCCCTCTATTGATGAATATTCAAGTCCCTCCAAGAGTGTTGCATATATAATATGATTATTTTATTCATACTGTCTGAAAGTTGTCTTTTGGATCACATCGTAGTTGCTGTAGGAGTGTCTATTGAATCAAAGAGCAGTGGTTGCAGGACTGACTGTTACAACTAAATAGTAGTTGCTGCAGGAGTGTCTATTGAATCAAAGAGCAGTGGTTGCAGGACTGACTATTACAACCAAATAGTAGTTTTTGTAGGAGTGTCTCTTACAACATGAATCATACAGATAAGACCAACTAGACACCATCATTGAATAGAACATTCTTGAATAATGAAGACTCAACTACTTAATGGAATGTTTGAAAACATATGCAAAGACTTTCTTCCACAAGTAGAAACTTGACTCACTCACACCCTTGGAAAAATGATTCCAAATATGAGCAACCAACCAACTGTGAACTCCTCCAAAATAGTCATTGAGAAAAGAACAACCAGGAAACAAACTAAACTAGACAACTACTAACTCTAAGACACTATGTAACAACACTTATTGAATGAAAAACCTACCCTACACTAACCAGATTATATGACCTACTCAAACAAAACCATTTACTAGTTCTTTAAAATATCTTCCTCTTCTCAAAGTCTTCGAATGCTTTACATGCTTATGCACAATGAGAAAGAGTTGCAGTAGCAGTTGAAACTTAATATGAAATAAAAATTTTGAGAAAACATTAATAGACTCACTTATTACTTCATGTTGATAATATATATTGTTATACTAAAGTATATAAGTAAGCTGAAATGTGTCTCCTTTAGGTGCAGCTGCATGTGTATCTTTGTCTTCAATTGCAAGTTCTTCTTTTGCTGCAACCTTAGCTTGTGATAATATTTTTTCCTCCATATGAACGAGATGTCTAATAGGACACCCTCGTGAAAGCACAAATATTGAACTCTCCTTGCTGGCTTGGCATAGATGAGTTGCTTCTCCATCCTCTTCTTGGCTTTTAAAAACCAATTTCTGTGGTTGATTTGATAAAAATACAGGAATTTCTGCATCATCTTCATAGAGCTCATAGTTTTTCTCTACAAAAGATATTGGTTTAAAATCTAATGTTAAGAAAAACTCCTCTAAATCATCCCAAAACTGATCTTCTTCAATATCTTCTTTACTTTTATGCATGAGAGGACTTATTTTCACTTTATTGCAACTCTGTTCTTGAAGTAGGAGTTCTGATTTGACATCACATTCATCTTGAATAGCAACCTTATGCATGGTGATTTATTCATTTTTCAAAGTAAGGCTATATTCCTTTTTCTCCTCACCAATCAACAATTTTTCATCAATATGTGAACAAAATTCCTCTACTATGCTAGAGAACATGTCTTCATTGATTTCCAAACTTGCTGAAAATGATATTGGATCTTCATTCTCATCCTCCATGGATCCAAAAACCATATTATGTTACATGCAAAATTCTATGATCCTAAGTGCTTTGAAAAGAAACTAAGATTCTAGAAAATGACAAAGAGCTGCTAAAAACTCAGAGACTCTCACAACTTGACTTGTCCCCGGCAGCGGTGCCAAAAATGTCTGCCTCCCAATTAGATCAATAACTTGGTTTTAGAAACACAACTCATAGATTAGACATCCAAAATGAGCAGTTGTATTTCTAATAGAGAAGGTTCATTTAAATTGTCAACCCAAGGATGTATACTTGAAACAAGTCTGCAAAGTATATGCACCATGAAACTCTCTAAGTTATTCTATCATTGCAAAATAACAATGTTGGAAACAAACTAAACACACAGCAATGGTTGCATGAAACTGCCCAGTAGTTGCTGCAGGAACTGTATATTATCTAAACTGTTTACATCTCTATGTATGTCTACCTCTCTACCTCTATTTCTACCTCTAACAACCCTCTAACCACTTAACAAGTTTCCCCCATCATCCTTTTAAATAAGGAAGAATCTTATTACAAAAGTAATGACAAAGTGGGCTGAATTTCAGTTCCACATTTTCAGTAGTCCACTTCAAAGGCATGGTTCTCTCTCATTATTGCAAATTAGTTCAAACCCATTTACCATGTTATGATCATCCATTTCATCTTTCTATATCATTTTGAAAATCTAAATTTAATTAAGTAATGTGGAATTTATGGTCATTTTTCTGAAAGTGGTTTTATGCTGCCTAAAAATGTGCCGCTTTTTCCTCAACCAACTTCTGATCCATGTTTCTCATTAACTACTTCAAACCAACTCAAATGCTCAAAATTGTTTATGATCCTTCATCTTAGCTTTCTAAAACCATAAGCCATTCTTAATTTCATCAAGAATTGAGCAAGATATGCCTATTTTTCTAGAATTGGCTTTTAACTTTTTCTTCATTTCCTGCACTTGCTGAATATGTGCAAGTGTCAACTTTCTTTTCCTTCTTTCTAGCTGCATGAATGACCCAAATAACTCACATAAAACATGTTAACCACCTCAAGAATATTATTATTCAATGTTAACCATTTTTCACAATAAATCATCATTTCTAGCATCAACTAGCTATACATGCAATTGTTAATCAATACATCATTTATCATAGTTAATGCTTCATAAACCAAGTTAATATGTAGAAATGGCTTGGATATATATTGAAACTATGGGTTAAAGTGTTATAACAAATGGATATAGATATGACATTTTATAGGCTCATCACTTGCCATGTGGCACATGCTAACTATGCATGTAGGGATGCACCTAACTGACACATGGTAGTAGGCCCTAGATAGTGGTGAGGGGGAAAGTACAGTTAGATGATGATGTGGCAATAACAAGACAAAAAGCCAATAAGATATTGACATGTGGTGATGACCATTCGACTGGTCAAAGGGTGCCATGTGCCACTTGGGTGGAAGGTGAGGTGGAAAACACTAACCAATGGCATGCTGCTACGTGGTAGGTGGTCAAACATAGGTTTGACTCAGATTCATGGTTAAGGTAGAAAATAAAAAATGATTAAAAAGTAATTTTAAAATGTTTTTGGCAAAATCATGTGCAAGAAATTTTAAAATTCAAAAGAGGATATAACCTAAAGTGTGAACTATAGGTTTTTTTAATTTTTTGCATAAAATTTAAATGGCATGTGTAGATCACAGAGCCATGACAGGGGAATGATTTTCAAAATGGTATTTTAGGCATTTTCGGTAAGAAAACATAGCATTATTATATATCACTGAAATTGGGAGAGAACAAACTTTCCATTTCTAATTTTTTTTTTTTCACATAGGAAGTCATCTACTCAGGTTATACAAGCTTTTGTCTCAAATACTCAGTTTGCAACCACATTTAGATATTGAAGTTTAGATTTGTTTTCTAGTGAGGTGATAAACTAAGTGTGTGTAAAAGGAAGTAAAAATGTAGTTAGGGTCAAAATTTGTTGCCTCCAAGTCAATTGAATGAAAATTTTATCAACATTTCATGATGCATTTCAGATATTTGAGTGACACAAGAGTTTTCATCATTTATAAGAGATATTTACAAGTTTGTTACAGAGTAATGATGAAAATCATATTAGATTTTATGGGTAGAAAGATTAGAGATATTTTATAATAGCAAGGAATGAAGATTCAAGTGGACACATGTCACTTCTAGATCATATTAGAGATTTCATTCTTCTCCTATATCTCTCTCTTTCTCATTCATTATGGGGGTTGGGTTCTAGTTTTGGAAAAAAATTCTCATTGCTGTCATACCATGGGGGTTCCAATCTTGAGTTTTCTTAGATTTGTGATACCAAGGTTCTAATTTTGATTTTTTTCATCACTGTGATACCATATTCTTTAGAAAATATCTCTTGTTTGAAAAATAGTTGATATGATTAAACCATGGACATAAATAACAATTACATGCAAATATAAACAATATCAAAAAATAATAGATCACACAGAAAATAACACAAGACACCAAGATTTAACATGGTTCACCCGATCCCTAGGCTATGTCCACCAAACAAAAATCCCAACATTATTATGATATAGTGATTACAACTTGATTACAATATATAATCCTTTACAACTCAATAATGCCACAAGAACCAATTTTTGCATCACCACAATGAAACAACCCCTAACCCTAAGCCCTTTTATAAGGGTATTTTTACCACTTTAGGGTTATAATTAATAATTACATGTCAGCCCAAAATCCTAATAAAATAGGGCCCCAATCTTCGTTGAGGAATTATGAAGTATGTATAGTACTTCCTTGATCAATCACCACAATCTAATAATCTCCCACTTGGGGATTGATCAAGCTCCACACTAAACAACAATCTCCCACTTGGAGACTGATCATGTAGCTATGCCGCTACTTCATGAGGCTCCCACTGGATCAAATCACCCTAGACTCTACTATTCATTTATTCATGTTCACTTTAGAAGACCAACCGAAGCTGAAGAGGAGTTCAACTTCTCCCTTGTTACTACTTTTGTAAACATATCTGCTAGATCATTATCTGTATGTACCTTCTCTAGATTTAACTATCCATAATCCAAAACTAACTAAATGAAATGATACTGCAACTATATGTGTTTGGTCTTTGAATGTAGAGCAGAATTCTTTGCAAGATGAATGGCACTCTAACTATCTATAAGCAAATAATTATCCTTTTGAGTGTGTCCGAATTCTTCCAAGAAGAATAATAGCCATATCATCTCCTTAGCTACCTCTGTAGTAGCAACATACTCTACCTCTATAGTGGATAAAGTAGTAACCTTCTGTAATCTAGAAACCTAGCTCACTATTGCCCCACCAATAGTAAATACATATTCTATAGTTCTCCACTTTGTATCAATATCCCCTACCAAATCTGAGTCAACATAGCCCTATAAAGTAGTAGTAGAGCCCCAAAGTGTAAACACTTGCTAGATGTTCCTCTTAAATATCTAAGAATCCATTTGACTACATTCCAATGCTCAATTCTTGGATGACTAATATACTTGCTAATGACTCCCATTGCATCTGTAATATCTGGCCTAGTACATACCATAGAATACATCAAGCTTCTTACAATTGAAGCATAGGGTACCTTTGACATCTTATTCTCCTCTTCTTGCATCTTGGGACACATCTCCTTAGTCAACTTCAAATGACTAGGTAAAGGTGTGCTGACAGCTTCAACATTCTCCATAGAGAAACATTGCAATGTACCTTTTTAACATAATTAACTTGAGATAGTGTCAATTTTCCATTCTTCCTATCTTTGCAAATCTTCATACCAAGGATTTGTTTTGCTGCCCCCAAATCCTTCATAGAAAATGCATGTGCTAGTTGACATTTCAACTCCGTAATGTGCTCCATGTTAGACCTGGTTACAAGGATATCATCAATATATAAACATAAACTAATGTAGCTATCATCATCCAACCTCTTGAAATAAGCACAATGATTTGAATGACACCTATTCTATCCATGCTCATGCATAAACCTATCAAATTTTAGATACCATTGCCGAGGTGCTTGCTTCAAGCCATATAAACTGTTCTTCAATTTTCACACTAAGTTCTCCTTACCTTTGACCTCAAATCCCTATGGCTAAGCCATATATATCTCTTCATCCAAATCACCATAAAGGAAGACTATTTTAACATCAAGCTACTGTAAATGGAAAATTTCAGTAGCCACAATACTTAAAACAATACAGATAGAAGTCATCTTAACAATAGGAGAAAATATCTCATAAAAATCAATACCCTTTTTGTATACAAATCCTTTTACAACTAACTTGGCTTTAAATATTTTCTTACCTCCTTCCTCTTCTTTATACCTATAAACCCACTTAATCTATAAAGCCCTTTTATCTGCAGGCAACTTGTAAAAATTCCATGACTTATTTTTTAGCAAAGAGTCCATTCGTCTTTCATTGCAGACTCCCATTGAATCTTAGTATTCACCTACACAACTTCATCATAACATTCAGGTTCACCAGCATCAGTAAATAAAATAGAATACAAAGATGAAGAAAATATTTCTAGAGGTCTAATTAGCCTTGTTGACCATCTAACATTCACTAGTATGTGTGGTATTTGTTATTGTGATTGTTGCACATCATGAGGAATTGCTAGAACATGTTGGGCATTCATTTTGCATGAGGTCAACGACAGGAATCCATAGTGTAATTCCTCTCTTGAAAAACAAATCTTTTGTCTTGCGATGTACCAAAATCCGCTCAGTAGAAGATAAATGTGAATGTTCACGAGGAGGCCTTTGTTGGTTCTAAAAGCTCTTTTATCTTGGAATCGAAGTAAAATCTATTTGTTGTCTCAAAATATCACACCAAAAGAACAATATTTTTGTATTTTCTATTTTTTCAATGAATGCAACTCTAATAATGCAGGTACTATAAGGTCCTATTCTAATAGGAGGTTAGCAAAGAAAATAATGAAATTGAAAGAAAATAACATGAAATCAAATGACTTGAAATTGAAATTCCTAAACGGACATAAGCTATAGAAAAAAACACACGGTGAGTTAAACCTTCGAAGAAATCGGTAGGAAACCAATGAAAATAGGAGCAACGCTTCCTAGAATCCACTGATGCAATTGTCGGTGAGAATCTTTAACAAATTGAATGATGTTTCACTCTTCATCAAATCACAAGGCCACGAAAAGTGAGCTCATGCAAGACAAAAAGCTATGTAGACACAATTGGGTGATCTCTTCTCAAGCTCGTTACATCAACAAAATTCATATATCTGTAGCAAACACTAGAACTAAAAGATCACACTACCAGAAACAACGCAATAAACCTTTGGCTCACTCACAATCTCATGAACAAAATCCACAAAATAATGACACATTTAGGCAAGAATAACTAAACTCCAAATGCTAGCACCAAAAGCATAACTTTATTGCATAATAACGGTGGCCCTTGTTACATTTTACAATGGGGTATTTATAAGAAATCATCTCCTCAATTTGTGTTGAGAGTGAGAGATATCTTGATGCAATAAAATGCTTTTAAAATATTAAAACAAACTAAATATATACAAACTGGTAATCTAACTAGTGCTTAGAGGGACTCCATCCATATTTTATTTATTAATTAGATGCATGAGCCCTTTACATGTCAAAAAAAATGAAAGAATGAGAGAGAAAGTAGGAGGAAGCCACTAGTCGAAGTAGAAGTGAATGGAGACACCAAAAATAGAAGCTGGCCCTTCACTTGATTTGTGTCGGAGTTAACTTGCCATCAAAATGTGCTCCCAATTCATGGAAAGTGCTATTTTTGGAACTGGCAGTCAACTATCGATGCACCTCTGAATTGCGAACCTGTGGAGCTGCAAACCTTGACTGGGTCAAAATCTCAAAATTTTACTAAGTGTCAAAATTGAAATTTTGGCATCTGGGTTTTGCTCATCTTTATCCTAAAGATATGTTTGGATGTTTGCCCTTGAATTTCTCTATAATCTCAGTAATCTTAGTAGCATCGGGAAGATCCAAATCCTCATACTTGTCTCTGACCTTCTATCTATAGTTGTCCACCTCAATTTGAGTTTCTGCAAAATCTCTAAGTTTGGTGTCCAACTCTAACAATGCTTCTTCTATCCCGAAGGCTTGTCTGATGTCTTCATCACTGGATGCTTCCTCTAAAGTCTTTCTGAAATTCTCCACAACTACCTCAATTAGTAAAATCTTCTCTCATTCTTCATCTTCAATAATGTCCAAGCATGCATTACTATTCAAATTTTTTGCTTCCAAAATTTTCTCTCGAGCTTGGTCCTTGAGCCTATGTATCTCATTATGCAATGTTTCCATCACTTTATTTCCATCTACAATCTTTTCTATCCAATCATCTATCATGTCTAACTCTTCTCCAGTATATACATCAATTAGAATGCGGTACCTTTTCCCTTTTATGGCCTATAGAGTTTGTAAATCCTTGCTCCATACTCGTACCTCATCCATAATACTGAAGTCCTGCCTCAAAATTGCCACAATCTTATCAAAATTTTCTTGTGTAGCATGCAATAACTTTAGACTTCCTGTGATTATAGTGACACCCCTATCCTCAAGGCTATCTTACCAATCCTAACAAGCTCTCAAAAATGGACTGAGTTGTACACCTTCCCCTTCTCTAAGAATGGTATTCAAAGTCTCCTTAGGGTGTTCAGAATCAAGAGGACCAATAACTTCAACTAAATATCCTTTTAAGATCTCAACTTGCCTTTGAAGTGTTTTGATTTCAATCTCATCTTGATCCATATGGTTAAGAACCTCCTTGACTCCCATAGTCATCATTTGTCAGGAAGTATCCCATGTAGGCTTTCCTAACATGATATCCTTCACTTCATAGTCTTGAAGGCTAACAACTTCTTCATTTGTACCTTTCAGAGGGTGATCCACTTGTGCAAATAAGTCCTGGTTTCGGGTAGTAGTAATGAATGCAAAGGGTGTTGCATCATGTAATGGGGAGTTAGGCTTGTTCAAAATCTCTGCAATGTCACAAATATCATCCTCTGAAGCAAGGAATTGATGATTAACACTTCTCATTATTTCTTTCCAAAACCATCTCGAGATATGTCTTTTTATAACCTTGGCTCTAGATGATGAAGGGATGTGTTCAACTACCTCCTTCCCTTATCGCTCTTGCTTGGAGTCTCCTATTGTGAGGGTTCTTCTTCTATAGTCTCAGTTTTTGTAGATCCTATAGTTTGATCCTCAACTTCCTGAGAAGGTTTTTGTATACATTCCACTACCTGTGCCTCTTTTGATGGTTCATCAGTAACCCTTGGTTTTGGTTCTCCTTGTAATAATGATTCCTTCTAAACATGTTCTTTTGAACTCGAAGGTGGAGCTATTGCTAAAACCTTATCTACCATCATAACCTGAGGTGAAGATGGGGGAGTTGGATGAGGACCTTGTGTCTCGGGTGGCATCTGAGACCAATCTTGCTATTGAAGTTCACCTATAGGAGTATCTCTAATCTTATCTCCAACCAATTCTGTACCCACTAGCATGAAATCAAAATCTGTGATGGAGAGAACATCATCACCTAGCTCCCTTTGCTCATTCACCCATCATTGTACTTCATCTTTAGAAGAAGAGAGTTCTACCGTTTCATCTTGGGTGAGTGGTGGGGTATTTGTGACACTCTTCCCAATTCTGTGGCTTTGGCCAATCGAGTTCTCCTTTGTAGAGGTACTTGCTCCTCCTGCTCATCTAACTCTATTTCCCCCTCATCTAATTCTTCCTCAGGAATGGTTTCAAGAATAGAGGGATTAGGCACTAATCTTTTATGAACTCTTTTCCTCTTGTTCATTCTAACCTTGATCCTCTTTTGCTTCTGTGGAACCATAGGAGAAGTAGGCTCTTCATGCATCAAATGAATGGATGTCTTTGGAATCTCTCCCTCTTCTTGTTGGTTTGACAAAATAGGAGGCAATGGAAAATCAACCTGGCTATGAGAAATTCCAGAGTCTTTGAGGTCTTGGGGAGTAGATTCCTGTTGCTACAAAGGGGCCTGTTCTTCAACATGCTCTGTCTAAATCTTCTAAGGAGAGGCTCTCTTCCTCTTTTCCTTCTTCTTTTCTAAAGGATGGTAGTATCCCACTGGACAATCAAGATGGTAGACTATTTTTGGCTTGATAGGAGACTGGAGTGCAAAGATAGGAATTGTGACTTTCTTCCCCTTTACCCTTTTTGGGTGATCATGTGCATGGAATATCACTGTATCTAGAATTGGATCAAGTGGAAAGGGTTTCTTGATCTAACTCTTTGTCATTCTGATGACATTTCTCACTTGATGATTAATATCATCTCCTTCCTCTCTATCAATTTTTGCATTTAGCATGGGTCTCTCACTAACTTTGTCTGTATTGAATAAGGGTCTAGTAGCTCTTATGAATCCTGTAGCCTTATCTCATCCAAGATGGTCAAATGGAGAGCCTTCTCCACTAAATACAAAGTCATTCTACAATAGTCCCTAATATGAACATCATAGTCATTTGTGGCATTCATCCAATGATCTTCAATGGCATCCTCGTGGTAGAACTCTTTTCCTGCCAAGTTTTCCACTTTACCAAGATTGTTAAAGAATGGCCAAGGAGAGTTATATTCTTCAAGAGGATAATTCTCCCATTACCACTCAAAAGTCAGGATATCCTACTTTCTCTTTACTTGGTATGCTCCTATTACAAAAGGGCAATACAACAAGGCCTTTGTTATTTTTTAATCCTCTCATAAGCTGACTCAATCTATCGAGAAATTTCCATTAGAACCAGCTTTTCACTTGGGTATCTTGGAAGCTTCTTTGGATGGATGGATGCACCACCAACCTGAATGTATGTGAATATTCAGAACTAGATGAAATATACACCAAGAGCTGTGATCTGTGCCTTGGCCTCATTAGACAATCTTTTTCCATAATCCCCTTCAATGATCAAATGATGGCAAAGATGAAGGCATCATTCACAATTCTATACTCCTTGCTCTATGATGAGAGCTTCTTCTTAACTAGCTAAGGATAGACTATATACGGCTATGCATTAGGATCCTGCATACTGCCCTTCTTGTACAACCCAGGATAGTCGGTGGCTCTCGCTGCAAGTAGATATACCACATAAGAAGTCATATAGAACTTCTTCTTGTCCTTTACTATCCACAACTGGTCACACAAGTTCTCACTAAGTGTGATGGCCCAATCTAGTGGCATCTTTGCATGTCTGATGGTCTCAATGAAGTGACCATAAATGGAGCGAGATGACCTGTTACAGGAAATCCCATAACTTTGCTTAGGAGAATGATTGAATATCCAATGTCATCCTTCATGTATCCTCTAGTCATATCTACTTTGCTGATTGTCTTCCCCCAAGGTGGCTTCTCAATCAAGTATGAGGAATATTTGATGCCGATGGCCTCTTGGTAATGATCCTTATGTCACCTCTCAGTTGCTTCATATGAAAGCCTGATAAACTAATTGGCTCTAGGTAGGTGAAAAACCCTCTCGATATTATCAGGTCGTAGATCTAAGACCACTTCCCCAGTGACACTTTTTACCACCCTTTCATTAGGAATAAAATGTCGAGATAGGGTCATAATCAATTCAGCTGACTGCACGATCCCAGGATGTGATGCTGCATTTACCAATCTAGAATGGATTAAGGTGGATCTCAAAGATGATCTTTCGGTTGGGTTGTTACAAACTCTCAAGAACTCTCCCAAGTCTGTGTGTCCAAGTTCTGTGTCTTTGATCTCAAAGTATTCATCATGCAATAGTGATTTCGGGGTTACACCTTGAAACTTGTACACAACTAGTTTTGCTGCTAATTTGGATGTGGACACAATCTGATTATATTACTTGCACGTCACAAAAGAGAAAAAAAATGATTAATTATTGGATATATAAAAATGTAAGAAAAAAAAATCCTTTTAGAAAACTTATTTATTTTGTTGTTTCTTTTTTATTTTTTAATTTTTTTTAATTTTTTAATTTTTAATTTTTAAAAATATTTATTTATTTATTTATTAATTTTAATTTTAATTTTTTTTTTTGGGTTTTTTTTCCCTAAAATTTTAACTTATTTAACCGAGTTTTCTTCTCCTGACTCCTGAACTATGAGTCTAAGAGTCGAAAAAAGGTAGGGGGTCCCCATTCCTAGTAAGGAATGGGGCGTGTGTTGTGGAGACCACAACATAACATCATCTTTTGGATTATCATCTAGGACTACATAATCATCTTCTTTCTTCTCATGTTGCTGCAAGAAATCTTTGTACAACACTTTCTCATTGAATATGAAATCCCTACTTCTTACAATTTTACGATTTTCAAAATTCCAAAGCCTATAACCAAATTCATTAATGCCATATCCAACAAATAAACATTTCTTTGACTTAGCTTCTAGCTTGGTTCTATTTTTAGAACCTAAATGAGAAAATTCTTCATAACCAAATGTTTTGAGAAAAGAATAACTCATCTTCTTACCACTCCATGCTTCCTCTAGAATACCACAACCCAAAGGAATAGAGGGACCTCTATTAATCAAATATACAATAGCATTAACAACCTTCACTCACATTTGTAAGGGAAACCCAACATGCAACCTCATGCTCTTTGCACACTCTATTATAGTCTTGTTCATGCATTCAACCACTCCAATTTCCCGTGGAGTCCTTGGAACAATTTTCTGTCTACAAATACCATTAGTGGAGCAATAATCTTCACATTCATGACTACAATACTTAGCACCATTATCAGATCTGAGAAGTTTTAATTTCTTGCTAGTCTCATTTTCAACGAAGTATTTCCATTTCTTAAAAGTTTGAAATACATCAGATTTCTGTCTAAGAAAATAAACCCATACTTTTCTATTTGCATCATCAATAAATGTAACATAATAATGAGAGCCACCAAAGGAAGACACCTGAGCTGGTCCTCATACATTGGTATTTACAAGCTCCAATTTTTCCTTTTTGTTTTCCTTCCTAGTCTTCACAAAACTCTCTCTCTTTTGTTTTCCATAAACACAAATTTCATAGAAATCCATATTAATACATTTTAGACCTAGTAAAAATTTCCTTGAATGAAGTACTTTGATACCATTCTCACTCATGTGCCCAAGTCTGTTGTGCCACAATGCTATATTAGAATCTACAACAGCTATTTGTTCTCCCTGCTCAACTACAACAACTATTCCTAAACATTCATTTATCTCTAAAACAATTAAAGTAGAAGGAACAATATGACTTTTACAAAGATATAAGGTGCCTACTTTCACACTTTTTTCTATGACAAGGGAACCTTTTTAAACCTTCCAATTCTTATCATTAAAAGTAACTACACAACCCTCATCACTGACTTTCCCTGCTGAAATTAAATTCCTACTCAGCCTTGGAACATGTCTTACCTCCTGTAGTAGCCAATGATTCCCATTCTACAATTTAATCTTAACTTTTCCCTTTTCAACAATTTGATAGGGTTATTATCCCCCAAATAAACAAGTCCAAAATCTCCTTGGATATAATCAATGGAATAACCTCTATGAGGAGTAGTATGAAATGAAGCACCAAAATCTAAAACCCATAAATCATCAACACTTTCTAAAGATAGAAGCAAAGCATCCTCTTCAGATTTATTAGTTACCACATTTGCCTCCTTGTCTCCATCTAGTTTATCTCGTTCATTTTTATTTCAAGTCCAACAATCTTTCTTTTTATGCCCTAGTTTCCCACAATACCAATAGTCATTTAGTCCTTTCAATTGAGACCTCCTTCCCTTTGATTTTCCTCTTGATTTTCCACAATTTTTGGAATTACTTCCTCTCTTAGTCATTTTGTCTCAACTTTGTGCATTCAAAGCACTTCCTGATGTAGCTCTACTTGAGGTTTTCCTATGAGTTTCCTCACTCAAAATAACACTGATCACATCATCATATTTTAGGGTACTAGATCCAGGAACAAAATTACTCATAGCCATTACCAAGCCATTCCAACTTATAGGCAAAGAACACAAAATCAAGATAGCACTAATTTATTCATCAAAATTGATACCCATAGAAGATAACTGACTAGTAATAGTATTAAACTCATTTAAATGATCTACAATAGATCCACCTTCTATCATTTTCATATTAAATAAACACTTAATGAGAAATACATTGTTTGAAGCGGAGGGTTTTTCATACAATTTTGCTAGTGTTTGCATCAACTCTTCTGTTGTCTTCACTTTTGTAATATTTAATGCCATTGATGGTTCCAAGAATAATCAAATGCTTCCAAGTTCCTTTCTGTCTAAAAGATCCCAATCATCATTTGACATAGATCCTTGATTCTTTCTTTTGCCTTCTAACAACTTTCATAAATTCTTTTGATAAAGATAGTCCTCCATTTGCATCTTCCATAACAGAATGTTTTACCCATTAAACTTTTCAACCCTCATATTACCTTCATATTCCATCACTCCCACTCAACCATGAGACTTTTTTATAGAGGATAAATGAAAAAACAACTTGGCTCTAATACCACCTGATAGGATTAAACCACAGACATAAATAAGAATAACATGCAAATATAAACAATAAAAAATAATAATAGATCACACAGAAAAGAACACAAGACACCAAGATTTAACATGGTTCACCTAATCCTTAGGCTACATCCACCAAACAATAAATCCAATATTATTATAATCTAGTGATTACAACTTGATTGCAATCTATATTCCCTTGTAGCTCAATACCATTGTAAGAACCAATTTTTGCACCACCATAATGAAATAATCTCTAACCCTAAGCTCTTTTATGCAATTATTTTTACCACTTTAGGGTTATAATTAATAACTACATGTCACCCCCAAACCCCCGCTAGGGGCCTGACTTGGCCCTGAACCCCATCAAGGAATTATGGAGTATATACAATACTTCTCTAATTAGTCACCATAATCTAACAATAGTAGTTAAGATAATATAGCTAGTTTTGATCTACTTAGTGGTTTTATTAATTATTTTACATGCATTTGAATGTATAGTTTCAAATAAATGAATATAAATAAGTAAGAATCTCTTAGTTTCATTCTGATTCTCATCTCCTATCTCTGTAATTTGCAATCTCATGTGGTTTAGGGACAAAGAACTAATGCCCATTTGCATCCCCTTAAGGTTGTATGTCTAATATATTTTACTATTGCAACAAAGTTCCAAGTAAATGCTTGATGTATTTGATAGGGTTGCCAGTTATCTGAGAAGGATATTTCATGAAAATGAGGTCTTTATGAACACCAATGTCTGATTCACAAAGAGATAAGATAGATCTGATATCTTGATGTATGGAATATGTCACTAGTATCATAAATCTATGTGTTTAATTTGTGGAATTTCCCAATAGATAAGGCATTAATCAGCTATAGGATCAACTTGTTCTTACTGCTGCATATTTGGGGTTTTGCTAAAATCAACATCATTAATCAAATATCTTTCCCTTTAATGTTGAAGAACTAAAATGTGATGCCCTCACTTAGCTTATCAAGTTCTTAGGTCATGTCATTAGCTATTTCATGTTTGGGATCTTTGCATAAGTGTTAGAAGATTGAGAGTTTTATCTACTTTGTTAGATTCAAGAATATGTTTTAGCACTAGTACCATACAAATGAATCTGAGGTCCACTCACCTAGGTTTTGTAGAGCCTGAAGTAGACGAAGGGTATAGCCTTATAGTTGGCCCAATGTAGCTACCCCTATATTATCTTGACCTCATCATGGTAATTTGAAACCATGATGTTTCAAAACACCAATAGGATGTATAGAGTACTATGTCATGAGTTGTTTTTTATGTGAATGTTTGCATGAGCTGTATATGGTTAGATGTAGGAGAGAGAATGCCATGGTTTTATGAAGAATGTGATGTTTTGATGTTTATGAGATGGATGATG
Organism: Cupressus sempervirens; assembly: GCA_028749045.1. NCBI lineage: Eukaryota > Viridiplantae > Streptophyta > Pinopsida > Cupressales > Cupressaceae > Cupressus > Cupressus sempervirens. Next base: position 81,534,373 of record CM053784.1, read on the forward strand.
TAACTTACACTTTGTGATGTAGGATGTGATGTCTGATGATGAGATGCATGACAGTCATGATGGAACTGACACTTTGTGATGTATGATGTTACGTTTTGATGATAGATGTTGGAGATAGTTTATGATGGTGTTTATGATAGAAAAAAACAATGGAAATGAATCTAAGATATGATGAGGGATGCAATGATTTTTAATGTTATGGTGAGAAACATAAATTGAATGGACTTTTTAAATGATGATAATGAAACATGATAAAATGAATATAAAATAGGATGATAAAATATGAGATATGCATGTGCACTATGATGATGAACCATAATATGAGCATAAAATTATGATGATGAAACATGATAAAATGAACTCAAACTATGATGCTGAAACATGATAAAACAGACTCAAACTATGATGGTGAAATATGATAAAATGATCTCGAACTATGATGGTGAAATATGATAAAATAAACTCAAACTATGATGGTGAAATATGATAAAATGAACTCAAAACTATGATGGTGAAACATGATAAAATGAACTCAAAATTATGATGGCGAAACATGATAAAATGAACTCAAAACTATGATGGTGAAACATGATAAAATGAACTCAAAAATATGATGGTGAAACCTAATAAAATGAACTAAAAAATATGATGATGAAACATGATAAAATGAACTCAAAATTATGATGGTGAAACATGATAAAATGAACTCAAAACTATGATGATGAAACATGATAAAATAAACTCAAAACTATGATGGTAAAACTATTAGAAACAATAGTCCACCAAGACAATTGGAGGGGGGAGGGGAGGTTAGGGGGTGGGGGTGAATTAGTTATCCAACAATTAAAACATTTATCTTCTTTAAAAAAACTTAACCATTTAACCAAAGAAAAAAACAACCATAATAAAATGCACATAGACAATTACACTAGACATGTTGACTAGGGAAACCCTTGATTAGAGGAAAAACCCCAGTGGGAATGATGCCCACAAGATGATGTAATAATATAAATATTCCTTGTTAGAAGATGAACCCTATTAGGAGTCTATTACAACATTTAGTACATAGAGTCTCTATTAGGAGACTTTGAATCCTTATTAGAAGATTCCAACCCTGTTAGGAATGTATGCAAGAAGAGCCCACTGCCCAAACATGCAATTTCAATTGCAAGAAGAGCTCATTGCTCAAACAAGTAATTTAGTATTATCTTCCTCTTTTATTTATTCTATCAATTGAACCAATCACTATCAGACCTTGTAAACTAGGTCACAAACCTCAGATACAAATACCAAACCTTGAATCACTAAGAAAAACCTTAGCAATGAAGTTTCCTTCACTTCTTAACTACTATGCTCAACTTCACATTCTATGGTCTCTACTACTTATAATCAATCATAAATATATCATTCCATACCATAATAAAGAAAAATGTCCTTCCTTTATACCAAGTCCTCAAAAAAATCCCCTGAGTTAGCTATTAGACCTTCTTAATTAATTATTATAGGACCACATTAAGAACATGTTACACTTAGCTATAACATTAATCTTCCACTTTGCAACTTGAATAATTTTTCATACATGCAATATTATGATGATAAAAAGCTTAGCCATGTCATCTAAAATGTCTTCTTCATGTCCTCAACCTTGATTCTCAAAATAACAACTCTACTAAGAGATATAACAGGTTTACCAAAACATGCCTCTATAAACTCTATCTTAGAATAGACATCATGAAAACTTACATAACTTCCTCTAGACTTATCCTTTCTTCTTTCAATGTTAACTGCATATACCAAATACTCAAAAGTATGTCCCATAACCTTGGATAGTGTAAACACTCAACTAGTCATCTGTATCAACTTGATCTTTCTGCTATTCTTCTGTCAAATACCATAGAAAATTGCTATGTTGACATCAATGAAAAAATTAGTCATGAATGTAACATATCTACAATACTCCCCCATAGGAATATCATTAGAATTCATGCTTACAACCAATCTTCTAAAAATCTCCCCCTTTGGCATTGGTGGTAACATAGACTAAAAATGTCTAGTTCCAAGAATACCAACAAAAGGCTATTAATCTTCTTTTCAAATACTCTTCATCAGTCATTCTACCCCATTGATATAACTCAATGTGCTTTTTGTCAAACTATCATTCCATGCTATTTTTTATGTAATACTTCTCCCTCAACATAGTTATTTTCATACAATATTCTCCTCCATTGACATCAATTTCAAAGGTTTTAGCAACCAACTTTATTGCATCAAACTCTGCAATAACTAATTCTCTCTAGCTCAATTGTCAAGATAATCTATTCAAAACAATATCAATAAGAGTTCTAGATTGTTAGATTGTGGTGACTGATCAGGAAAGTACTGTACATACTTCATAAATAGTGGAAATTTTTTTTTTTGGGAAGTAGCCGACATGGTAGCCGACATATTATGGCCGACATATGGCCGACATGTTATAACCCTAAAGCGGTTTAATACTTGTATAAAAAGGGCTTAGGGTTGGGTATTTTTCATATGTGGTGATACAAAATTGGTTCTTGCGACGGTATTGAGCTGTAAGGGATTACGGATTGTAATCAGGTTGTAATCACTGGATTGTAATAAGATCGGACTTGTTGTTTGGTGGACGTAGCCCAGGGATTGGGTGAACCACATTAAATCTTGGTGCCTTGTGTTCATTTCTGTGTGTTCTATTATTTTTTGTTATTGGTTATATTTGTATGTAGTTTTTTATTTCTGTTCGTGGTTTATCCTAACAAGTGGTATCAGAGCAAGGTTGTCTTTCAGTTATCCTCTACAGGAAAGTCTCACAGTTAAGTGGGAGTCTCATAGTTGAGTGGGAGCAATGGCAGATGAGGGTAAGTTGAGGGTTGATAGGTTTAATGGGTAGAACTTCCAGTTATGGAAGATGCAAATGGAAGACTATTTATATCAGAAGGATTTATGGAAGCCGTTGGAAGGAAAAGCCAAGAATCAGGGAACTATGTCAGAGGCTGAATGAGATCTTTTGGATAGAAAGGTACTCGGAAGCATTTGGTTATGCTTGGCACCATTGGTGGCATTTAATATTACAAAAGCAAAGACGACAGAAGATTTGATGAAAACCCTAGCGACACTGTATGAAAAGCCCTCCGCTTCAAATAAGGTATTTCTCATGAAGCATTTATTTAATATGAAAATGGCAGAAGGTGGATCTATTGCAGATCATTTAAATGAGTTTAATACTATTACTAGTCAATTATCTTCTGTGGGTATCAATTTTGATGAAGAAATTAGGGCTCTCTTGATTTTGTGTTCTTTGCCTGAAAGCTGGAATGGCTTGGTAATGGCGGTGAGTAATTCTGTTCCTGGATCTAGTACCCTAAAATATGATGATGTGATCGGTGTTATTTTAAGTGAGGAAACTCATAGAAAATCCTTAGGTGGATCTACATCAGGAAGTTCTTTAAATGCACAAAGCAGGGGCAGAACGACTGAAAGAGGAAGTAACTCTGGAAATCATGGGAAATCAAGAGGAAAGTCAAAGGGGAGGAGGTCTCAATTGAGAGGACCAAATGATTGTTGGTACTGTGGGAAACCAGGGCACAAAAAGAAAGATTGCTGGACTCGAAAGAAAAATGAAGGAGATAAATCAGATGGAGACAAAGAGGCAAATGTAGTAAGTAACAAATCCGAAGAGGATGCTTTGCTTCTGTCTTTAGAGAGTGTTGATGATTCATGGGTTTTAGATTCTGGTGCTTCTTTTCATGCTACACCTCATAGAGGTTATTTTATTGATTATGTCCAAGGGGATTTTGGGCTTGTTTATTTGGGGGATAATGAACCCTGTCAGATTGTTGGAAAGGGAAAAATTAAGATTAAGTTGCAGAATGGGAATCATTGGCTACTACATGAGGTAAGACATGTTCCAAAACTAAGTAGAAATTTAATTTCAGCAGGGCAACTCGGTGATGAGGGTTGTGTAGTTACTTTTAATGATAAAAATTGGAAGGTTTCAAAAGGTTCCCTTGTAGTAGCAAAAGGTGTGAAAGTAGGCACCTTATATCTTTGTACAAGTCATATTTTTCCTTCTACTTTGATTGTTTCAGAGAAAAATGAATATTCAGGAACAATTACTGCAGTTGAGCAGGGAGAACAAATAGCTGCTGTAGATTCTGATACAGCGCTGTGGCACAATAGACGTGGGCACATGAGTGAAAAAGGTATGAAAGTACTTCATTCAAGGAAAGTTTTACCAGGTCTAAAATGTGTGAATATGGATTTCTGTGAAAGTTGTGTGTATGGAAAAAAAAAGAGAGTGAGTTTTGTAAAGACAAGGAAGGAAAACAAAAAGGAGAAATTAGAGCTTGTGCATACAGATGTATGGGGACCGGCTCAGGTATCTTCCCTTGGTGGCTCTCATTATTATGTTACATTTATTGATGATGCAACTAGAAAAGTATGGGTTTATTTCCTTAGACAAAAATCTGATGTATTTCAAACTTTTAAGAAATGGAAATGCTTGGTTGAAAATGAGACTGGTAAGAAATTAAAATGTCTCAGATCTGATAATGGTGGTGAGTATTGCAATCATGAATTTGAAGATTATTGCTCCACTAATGGTATTCGTAGACAAAAAACTATTTCAAGGACTCCACAGGAAAATGGAGTGGCTGAACGCATGAACAGGACTATAATGGAGCGCGCAAGGAGCATGAGGTTGCATGCTGGGTTGCCCTTACACATGTGGGCGGAGGCTATCAATACTGTAGTATTTTTGATTAATAGAGGTCCCTCTACTCCTTTGGGTTGTGGTATTCCAGAGGAAGCATGGACTGGTAAGAAGGTGAGTTATTCTTTTCTCAAGACCTTTGGTTGTGAAGCTTTTTCTCATATAGACTCTGAAAATAGAACCAAGCTAGAAGCTAAATCAAAGAAATGTGTCTTTGTTGGATATGGCATTAATGAATTTGGCTATAGGCTTTGGGATTTTGAAAATCATAAAATTATAAGAAGCCAGGATGTCATATTCAATGAAAAAGTGTTGTACAAAGATCTGTTGCAGCAATATGAGAAGAAAGAAGATGATTATGTAGTGCTGGATGATAATCCAAAAGCTGATGTTCCAGCCATTCCTCATGATGTGCAACAACTGCAACAAAAATACCACACACACCAGTGAATGTTAGACGGTCAACAAGGCCAATTAGACCTCCACAAAGGTTTTCTCCCTTTTTGTATTCTATTTTACTTATTGATGCTGGTGAACCTGAAAGTTATGATGAAGTTGTGCAGTTGGATACTAAGATTCAGTGGGAGTCTGCAATGAAAGATGAAATGGACTCTTTGCTGAAAAATAAGACATGGGATTTGTGCAAGTTGCCTGCAGGTAAAAAGGCTTTACAGAATAAATGGGTTTACAGGTTGAAAGAAGAGGAAGGAGGTAAGAAAAGATTTAAGGCCAGGTTAGTTGTAAAAGGATTTGCATAGAAAAAGAGAATTGATTTTGATGAGATATTTTCTCCTGTTGTTAAAATGACTTCTATTCGTACTGTTTTAAGTCTTGTGGCTACTGAAGATTTGCATTTAGAGCAGATGGATGTTAAAACAACCTTTCTTCATGGTGATTTGGATGAAGAAATATATATGGCTCAGCCACAGGGTTTTGAGGTCAAAGGTAAGGAGAACTTAGTGTGCAAATTGAAGAAAAGTTTATATGGCTTGAAGCAAGCACCTCAGCAATGGTATCTAAAATTTGATAGTCTCATGCATGAGCATGGATATAATAGGTGTCATTCAGATTACTGTGTTTATTTTAAGAGGTTGGATGATGATAGCTACATTATTTTATGTTTATATGTTGATGATATGCTTATAGCTGGGTCTAACATGGATCATATTAAGTGGCTAAAATGCCAATTAGCACTTGCATTTGCTATGAAGGATTTGGGGGCAGAAAAACAAATCCTTGGTATGAAGATTTGCAGAGATAGGAAGAACAGAACATTGACGCTATCTCAAGCTGATTATGTTGAGAAGGTTTTGCAACATTTCTCTATGGAGAATGCTAAAGCTGTCAGCACACCTTTACCTGGTCATTTGAAATTGACTAAGGAGATGTGTCCCAAGACACAGGAAGAGGAGGATAAGATATCCAAGGTACCCTATGCTTCATCTATAGGAAGTTTGATGTATGCTATGGTATGCACTAGGCCAGATATTGCACATGCAGTGGGAGTCGTTAGTAGTTATATGAGTCATCCAGGATTTGAGCATTGGCATGCTGTCAAGTGGATTCTCAGATATTTGAGAGGAACATCCAATAAGTGTTTACACTTTGGGGGCTCTACTACTGATTTACAGGGCTATGTTCACTCAGATTTGGCTGGGGATATTGATACCAGGCGGAGTACTACAGGTTATGTCTTTACTGTTGGTGGGGCAGCCGTGAGCTGGGTTTCTAGGCTACAGAAGATTAATGCTCTCTCCACTACAGAGGCAGAGTATGTTGCTGCTACAGATGCAGCCAAAGAGATGATATGGCTTCAGTTCTTCTTGGAAGAATTGGGACGTCCTCAGAAGGATAATTATTTGTTCACAGATAGTCAGAGTGCCATTCATCTTGCTAAGAATTCAGCTCTGCATTCTAAGACCAAACACATATAGTTGCGGTACCATTTCATTCGGTCAGTTTTGGAGGATGGACAGTTAAAGCTGGAGAAGATACATAGCAATGAAAATCTAGCAAATATGTTGACAAATGTTGTAACAAGGGAGAAGCTGAACTCCTCTTCAGCTTCAGTTGGTCTTTTAGACTAAATGTCAATAAAAGAACAACAGAGTCCAGGGTGGTTTGATCCAATGGGAGCCCCATGCGGTAGTTGTATTGCTACAGGATCAGTCTCCAAGTGGGAGATTGTTGTTTAGTGTGGAGCCTGATTAGTCTCCAAGTGGGAGATTGTTAGATTGTGGTGACTGATCAGGAAAGTACTGTACATACTTCATAAATAGTGGAAATTTTTTTTTTGGGAAGTAGCCGACATGGTAGCCGACATATTATGGCCGACATATGGCCGACATGTTATAACCCTAAAGTGGTTTAATACTTGTATAAAAAGGGCTTAGGGTTGGGTATTTTTCATATGTGGTGATACGAAATTGGTTCTTGTGGCGGTATTGAGCTTTAAGGGATTACAGATTATAATCAGGTTGTAATCAATGGATTGTAATAAGATCGAACTTGCTGTTTGGTGGATGTAGCCCAGGGATTGGGTGAACCACGTTAAATCTTGGTACCTTGTGTTCATTTCTGTGTGTTCTATTATTTTTTGTTATTGGTTATATTTGCATGTAGTTTTTCATTTCTGTCCGTGGTTTATCCTAACATAGATGACTCTGTCCATCATAGATACTCCCCCATATAGGAAGCATCAAAATTCAATTCAGACAAATGATGGTGCTCTATTTTACTAGATTAATGCACTCTTGCATCTTCTACTCTGATGTAGGAAGGGGCATAACCCCAAGCATACCTCACAAATACTTAAAAGTCTATTTGGGAAGAGGCTTAGTTAATATATCTGCAATTTTCTCTTTAGTGGTCACATATTTCAAATTTAATTTCCTTATTTGTAACTTTCTCTCTCAACATGTGATACTTGATATACATGTGCTTAGTCTTAGAATGCAACACTAGATTCTTAGATATATTTACTATGCTTGTGTTGTCAAAATGTATGACAATAGGTTCATTGATTTCTATCCTTATATCCTTCATCATTTGCTTCATCCAAATGAATTGATTGCAGTTGTTTGTTGTTGTAACATATTCTACTTTAGCTATACTTTGTGATATACAATCCTACTTCTTGCTTAACCAAGAAATCAATCTTCCTCCAAGAAAGAAGGCTCCGCCACTAGTTCTCTTTCTGTCATCCATACTACCTGCCCAATCTACATCAATAGAAGCACTTAGAGTAAAATCATTAGATCTGTCAGACCACAATCCAAACTCTGATGTTCCTTTTAGATATGTAAATATCCTTTTGACTACCGCATAATTTTCTTTTCTGGTATTAGCTTAGAATCTTGCAACAATTCCAACTACATTTTCTATATCTAGCTTTGTATGAGTTGGATATTTCAATCCTCTGATCATAGATCTATACTTTTTCTACTCAATAGTAGGTATCTCATCCTTTGTAGATAAATTGTGTCTAGTTACCATAGGTGTTCCAATAGGTTTACATACTTCCAATCTAAACCTTTTTAGTAAAGCTTTCAAGTACTTAGTCTAAGAAATAAAGATTCCTTCTTTATTTTGTACAATCTGCAATCTTAAGAAATATTTCATCTCTCATATCATACTCATCTTGAATTCCTTCTTTATCTCTTCTACAAAATTTTTGCTTTCCTCATCATTTCCTCTAAATGTGATTTCATCAACAAATATTACCAAAATCATCAAACTATCATCAATTTCTTTTCAATACAAATTACTATCTACCATACCTTTACTATATCCAAGCTTTGTCAAATGTTTGTCCAACCTTGCATACTAGGTTTTGGGTGCTTGCTTCAATCCATATAATGCTTTCCTTAGTCAGCATACTATGTCCTTGTAATCTATCAAAGGACATCCTTTAGGCTATTCAATGTATAACTCTTCTTCAAGTTCTCCATTTAGAAATGCTTACTTGACATGCATCTGATATACTTTGAATTTCTTCTATGCTACATAGGCTAAGACTAATCTTATTGCTTCTATTCTAGCCACTAGAGCATAGGTCTGATCATAATCTATTCCTTCTTGCTATGAGTAACCTTTACAAACCAATCTTTCTTTATTCTTTACAACTTCTCTTTGCTCATTCATCTTGTTCCCGAATACCCATTTAGTGCCTATCACACTCTTGTTTGCTAGACTAGGGACCAATTTCCATGTCTCATTCTTTACTATATGATCCAATTCCTCTTTCATGGCTTGTTTCCAGTAATCATCTTTACATGCTTCATTTGCATTCTTAGGCTCAACTCAAGATATCAAGCATAGTTCTTCATTGACTCTACTTCTTGTCATCACTCCTTTATCTTTGCTTCTGATGATTTTCTTGGATGGGTGATTCTTTATCATATTCTTTCCTAAAGTAGGAGTTGCTATCTAAACTCTTGGTTCTACTAAAGGTTCCAAGCTTTTTTCCTACCTTGGCTCTCCTTCATTCTACAAATCATTATTAGTCTCAAGAAATACTTCATCATTCCTTGGCTTAGTAACAACATCATCAAGTGAATTTTAATCAAATATACTCTCTTGCATTCTGAATTTCTCATCAATTCTCACATTTGCACTTTCTATAATAGTCTTAGTTCTCTAATTAAACATCTATAAGCCTTGTTTAAATACTTAATTTTAGGTGAGTGACCAAGCCACAGTTCATAAGGTGTCTTTCCTGACTTGCACTCTATTCATAGTGTAGACTACTATATTCATAGCTTCTCTCCAAAATGTTTTGGATACATCATTCTCTGCTGACATAGCTGTTGCAGCTTCTATAACTATCTTGTTCCTTCTCTCTACAATGCCATTATGTTCAGGGGTTTTTGGAGCTAATAACTATCTCTTAATTCCATTTTCTTCACAAAACATGTTAAACTCATTTGAAGTAAATTATCCTCCTCTATCTAATCTTGAACATTTAATCTTCATACTAGATTCATTTACAACCCTATTCTTGAATATCTTAAAATTATCAAATACCTTAGATTTCTCTTTAAGAAATGCAACCCACATAATTCTAGAAAAATCATCAACTAGAATCATAAAATACCTTTCACCATAGAATCCTTTAGTCTTTGTAGGACCACTGAGATATGTGTGTACAATCTCCAACTTTGCTGTAGTGGTAAACTTCTTTATGTGAAAAGAAGTTTTGTTATGTTTAGCCAAAACATACTCCTCTCAAATTGTGTTATTAGGCTTTACAATCTTTGGCAAATCTCTAACTGCAAACATTCTACTAGTTTTCACACTACTGTCAAAGTTTATATGACAAAATCTCTTATGCCATAATCAACTGTTATCTACCTTTGTAACCAAACATGTCATTTCAGTAGGATTCAACTGAAATACATTACCTCTAGATCTGATTCCTATTCCAATTACCTTTCCATCTTTGTCTTTAATCATGCATGTCTTTTTTGTTAACTACAACTAGTAACCTTTTTCTACTAATTGTCCAACACTCAAAAGATTGTACTTTAAACTATCAACAAAATATACATCTTTAGTGTTAGTCTTAACATCAAGGATTATAGATCCAATATATTTAACTTGGCATGTTGTATTGTTTCTAACTTTGGCAATTCCTCCATTCTAACTTTTGATGTCAACAAACTTGTTTATGTCACCAGTTATATGATGTGAACAACCAATATCAATTATCAAATTAAATTTCTTCTTAACCTATGACACCAAAGCTACCTTCTCTGGACTTTCTTCTTTAATTACCACAAATCCAATTTCATCATCACTAGCACTTAATGCTTATTCATTAGAATCATTATCTTCATTTACATACAAGCACTCTCTATCCTTTCTAGGTTTGTCATTTCCATTATACTTTTTCTCTATTTTAAGACACTTAGATGCATAATGACCATATTCATCACAAATTCAACACTAAAATTTTTTCTTACCTCCTTTTTCTCTTCTTACTAGAAGGGCTACTCCTTCTTCAAACTTTCTATCCTCAGATCTACTACTACTAGCAAAATCTCCCCTAACACTTGTGCTCCTTGATAAATTAGGTCTAATATTCAAGGCACTAAAGGCTCTCTCTGTTCTAGTTAATTCTCTAGACTATCTAAGTTCATTCTCAAATGCTTCAAGTATTCCAAGAAATGTCTCATTTGTGAAATCTTTGGCACAAGATATTAACAACTGTATCATTTGAATTCTTGACTTAAATGGTGGTGTTAGAGTCTTCAATATCTTCCATATAATCTCATCAGATTCTTTGGTTCCTCCTTGAGCTTTGATACCTATAGTAATTTTTGGTATTGTACCTATATACATTCTTACAAATTCATCTTCCATCATTTTATCATCTTGAAACACAAAAATCCAAGTTTGTAGCCTCAACTTCTTAGAATGTGCATCGCCTTCAAAACTATTTTCCAAAGCTTTCCAAATAAAATGTGAAGTAGCAATTGATTTTATATGATTGTACTCAATTTCAAGAAGTGCAGTCAATAATGCTTCTCTATCTCTCATGTCACACATGAAAAGATCTCTTTATGCCTTAGTACAAGTTTCCAAGTCCTCTTCAACAATTATTGTCTTCTCTAATTTTTTCAAGATCTAATATCCTAGACCCTTATGTAAAAAATGTGTCTTCATCTTTTCTTTCCAGCTGTCAAAATTTGTTCCATTAAACTTCAGACTATCTTTCCTGAACATATTTTTCATGGGTCTCCAAAATTTTTAAAACTTAACCATAATAAAATGCACATATACAATTACACCAGATATTTTGACTAGGGAAACCCTTGATTAGAGGGAAAACCCTGGTGGGAATGATGCCCACAAGATGATGTACTAATATAAATATTCCTTTTTAGAGGATGCACCCTGTCAGGAGTCTATTACAACATTTAGTACATAGAGTCCCTATTAGGAGACTCTAAATCCCTATTAGGAGATTCCAACCTTGTTAGGAGTTGTAGTAAAATGTATGCAAGAAGAGCCCATTGCCCAAACATGCAATTTCAACTACAAGAAGAGCTCACTACTCAAACAAGTAATTTACTATTATCTTCTTGTTTCCTTTATTTTGTCAACTAAACCAATCACTATCAAACCTTGTAGACTAGGTCACAAACCTTGGATCCAAATACCAAACCTTGAATCACTTAGCAAAACCTTGACAATGAAGTTTTCTTCACTTCCACACTGCTCTTCTCAACTTTACATTTTGCACTCTGTGCTACTTTTAATCAATTATAAAAACATATCATTCCATACCATGATAAAGGAAAATGTTTGTCATGCATACCAAGTTCTCAAAAAAATTCCCTGACTTGGTTGTTAGACCTTCTCAATTAATTATTATACAACCATATTAAGAACACATTACACTTAGCGATAACATTAATCTTCCACCTTGCAACTTGAATAAATTTCCATACACACAATATTATGATCAGAGAGCTTAGCTACATCATCAATAACATTTCTTCTACATGTCCTCAACCTTGATTGTTAGAATAATAACTCTGCTAAGAGATATAATAGGTTTACTAGAACATGCCTCTATAAACTCTATCTCAGAATAGACATCACCAAAAATTACATAACTTCATCCAAACTTAGCCTTTCTTCCTCTAATGTTAAATGCATATACTAGATACTCATAAGTACCTCCCATAACCTCAAATAGTTTAAACACTCAACTAGCCATCCATACCAACTTGATCTTTCTGTTATTCTTTTGTTAAAAGCCACATAAAACTACTATGTTGACATCAATGAAAAACTCAGTCATGAATGTAACATATCATCATAGTAACATATCTACAGTACTCCCCCATAGGAATATCATCAACATTCATGCTTACAACCAATCTTCTAACAAAAACATGATAAAATGAACTGAAAACTATGATGGTAAAACATGACAAAATGAACTCAAAACTATGATGGGGAAACATGATAAAATGAACTCAAAGCTATGATGGTGAAACATGATAAATTGAACTCAAAACTATGATGATGAAACATGATAAAATGAACTGAAAACTATGTTGATGAAATGAGATAAAATGTACTCAAAACTATGATGGTGAAACATGATAAAATGAACTCAAAACTATGATGGTGAAACATGATAAAATGAACTCAAAACTATGATGATGAAACATGAGCCTAGGGCTTATGATTTTTAAGTTTATGATAATGAAGATGAACTTAATGTTTAGGATAGGGAAGATTAATCAAGAGATTTTGATGATAGAGGGATCTAAACCTATGATAATGCAAAGATGACCCAAGCATGAACCATAAAGATCAGGATGAGTAAAAATGGTGAGTGACGTAGGGTTTAATGAATTAAGATGCTGCAAATAATGACTAAAAATAATAAAAGAGATCATGGGAATGGGGGGAGAGGTGAGCAAACATGTTTATGAAATTTAGGTAGAGTGATAGGGAAACACATGTGGTTTGTAGGTTTGTAACATATCACTGATCAACCGTAACCTTGGTCTGGGGGTGAGAATAATAGGCACAACTTTAACTATACATCTATAGGGGACTCAGGGGGATGGGATGGGGTAGGCAATTGAGTCTATGAAGGAATGGGTGGGTTAAAAGGATAAATGTGTATAGTAAGAGGAGAACATGTAGGATGTGGGTAGTATGGATGCATAAAAAAGAGGTATGAACAAGTAGCTTTTTGTATGGGACAAAAATGATGAGGGTTATGGGATACACTTGAAGCTTGAGGGTGTGGTACTTTGTAAACAAGTACCACCATGTAGTGTGAGAACCTTATTTTATATAGGAATATTAGTGATATGCCAAGGTTACTAAGAAAATTAAGGCCTTTACCCCAATATTACATAGGATTGAATTGAATAAGCATGTAAGGATTACCTCAGCATCACACATGAGTCCCAAAAAAATCAGCATGGAAACAAACTTGGGTGATCCACAAGAAAAGGACATTTCCCAACTGCATTATGTAATCACAAATGAAAACATGTTTGGAATATGTAGGGGTCATATCTGATTGGCTCACAAGCAGAAAAAGACCTTGATCAAAACTAGCTTTTAAATTGCCCCAATTAGAGTGCACCATGATATAAAAGATCATGGTGACCATAAGGAGTGACCTAACATTAGAAGAAAGAATGAATCCATGAAAAAGTAACCTTTTTCCAAAGATATCAGTATGACTAGATACTGGTAGGCCAATATTAGGTATGAGGAAGGATGCATCCTGTAAGAACCTAGTGGTAGTATTTGGGACTATGACACAATAAAAAACTATAGCTTTCTATAGACAACCTGCTAGTGATGCAGGGTCCTGCTATAGGATTTAAAAATGTACAAGTGTGACTATACAAATATTCAGATGATGCAGATACTATTGTAAAATATGAGAGTGGGTTTGCATATGATAGAGAAAAGCTCAAGATGAGGAGGTAGCATGATACATATAGTACTATTATTGTTACAATGGTATGATACATGGGTATGGTAAAAGAGATCAAATATAACTAATATGATACACGTGGTAAGGTATAGGGGTAGGATACATCTCCGAGCCATGGTGGAATACACTATTTTGATGATTTTTCCAAGCTAAGGGATAATGATAAGATGACATGATTTGCAATAGTGAGGGGGTGGAATCCTTGGAACACCTTTAGAAAATTGGAAAATGGGTGATGAGATGTGGAGGGGTAATGGGGAAGGTGTATGCCATTTTATAGATAATGAATAGGTTGAGTACGAATGGCACCTATTTACTAGGTTTTCACCAAGGTACCTATCCAAGGCACTTGAGTTGCCAAGTTTTCACAATTGGATGCTTATTTTTCTTTACTATTTTTCTCTTATTTAGTAGGATAAACTAAGAATCCTAGGCATAAAATTTATTTAGATGAATGATGTTGGTGGGATCATTCAATACTTCACCTTTAAGTGTTGATACCTGATAGGTTCCTAAGCCAAAATATGTTGTGACTACGTAAGGACCAAGCCATGTGGGCTCAAACTTGCCTTTCTTTTCTCGACCGGCTTGGACATTCATGTTTTCTTTGAGAACCATGTATCCTTGAAATTAGCATGGATGGACCTTCCTATTGAAGTTGTACTTGAGAAAATTTTGATAGACCATGAGATGGTCATAGGCCTATTGCCTTTTTTCATCAAGTAGATCTAGTTGGGTGAGTCTAGCAACTCTGTAATCCTCATTTGATATCTAGCCCCACAAAGAAATTTATAGGGATAGGAGTTCAAATTGAATGGGCAAAGACTACCTCGACACCATAGACTAGTGAGTATGGGGTTGTGCTTCTGGATGCATGGAATGAGGTGCAATAAGCCCAGAGGGCGGGATTGATTTGCAAATGCCAATCATGTTAGGAATCATTAACAAATTTCTTTAGGATTTTGAGGAGGGTTTTATTAGTTGCCTTAGCTTGACCATTACCTTGTGGGAAGTATAGGCTAGAAAAACGGTGATGGATATGAAGGGAGCTGCACAATTCTTCCATATTGAGGTTTTCAAAGTTACCTCCATAGTCAGTAAAAATGGTAGCTAGGATGCCAAAAAGACATATGATATGATAGAGGATAAACTTTGAAACTTGAAATCCTGTGGCAGTGATAAGTGGGACTGCCTCGACCCACTTAGTGAAGTAATTAGTTGCAGTGATTATCCACTTGTGTCCTTTTGAAGAGAGAGGTGCTATAACACCAACAAGGTCAAACCCCCAACATGCAAATGACCATGGTAGTGCAATAGATTTAAGATCTTGAGCTAGGGCTCAGATTAGATTGGCATACTACTAATAGGGTAGATACTGTCAACAAATTCACATGCATCACGCTCTAGAGTAGGCCAATAATATCTAGCTTGAAGTATCTACTTAGTTAGAATTGTTCCACTCATGTGACCACCACAAAGTCCACTGTGTACCTCTTTGAGAGCCATTGCAACCTTGTTGTGGTCTAAACATAGACAGAGAGTTTCATGATAACCATGATAGTATAGGGTGTTAGCTATGACAGTGTAACAAGATGCTCTACGAATAAGGTTTTGGCATTGGGTTCATGTTAGATGGGGAGATATGATAACATTTAGTAGGTAAGTGTGAATTTCATGGTACCATGGGGATTGGGCACCAACCAAGATGCATACCTGTGTTGATTCATCATTCTCGTATGCAGGCTTGTGTAGCTACTCAACTAAAAATTCATACTATGTGGCCTCCTAAGGGATATCAAAAAGGGAACCAATAGTAGCCATCACATCTGTAACCTTGTTTTGTAATGTAGGTATTTATGTGAATTGAATATGAGTAAAGTGTTGTTTCAATTGATCTATCAATTCTTTGCAAGGTTGAAGCTTGTCATCCTTAGTTTGATATTCATTTAGAACATGCTTGATAATAAGTTGTGAATCTTCAAAGACCTGTAGCTTTATGATGTTCCATTCAACTACTATTTTGAGCCCCACAATAAGGGCTTCATACTCTAAGATGTTGTTGGTACACTAGAACTAGAGTTTAAAAGATTTAGGAATGTAATCACCCTAAGGGGTGACCAAGAGTATGCTAGCTTTGGAACCATGGGATGTGTAAGATCCATAAAAGTATAATTTATAGGATAGTTGTTCCTCTATAAGGTAGAGGTGTTCATCTAGGAACTCCATAATGAGAGGGTGATCAACAATCAAAGGTGCACCAGCCAAATGATTTGCTATAGCTTGACATTTGATAACCTTTCTATTAATATATTGGATGTCAAATTCACTAAGAAGCATGACTTGTTTGGCCAGAAACCCTATGAGTACTGTGCATAACAACATATATTTTAATGGATCAATCTTGGATATTAGTTGCATGCTATGGCTTAACATATAATGATGAAGCTTCTAAGTGACAAAGACCACAACTAATCAAGCCTTTTCCATTGGTGTGTAATTAAGCTTATACCCAACTAGAGTACGAATAATGTAGTAAATAGCCCTCTCTTTCCCTTCATCATTAATTTGTGCTAGAAGAGCACCTAGTGCTCTTGGGGTAGCTATGATGTATAATATGAGTGGGCATCCTGCAATTGGTATAACCAAGATAGGTGGATTAGTCAAGTATTTCTTGATTAGTTTAAAGTCACATTGGAAAATAGGATTCAACCTAAAATTTTGATCCTTTTTGAGTAAATGTGTAAAGGGTTGACACTTATCAGCTAGCTGGGAGATGAATCTTCTAATTGATTGTAGTTTCTTTTGGAGAGAGTGTAGTTGTCTAAGTGTCTTAGGAGGAACCATATCTATGATGGCCTTGAATTTTTTGGGGTCAATCTCAATACCACATCATGATACAATGAACCCTAAGAGATTTCCAGATGTGACACCAAAGGTCCACATTTCTTAGAGTTGAGTATGAGATGGTACTTAGCCAATTGATCAAACACGTCCTCAAGATGAGATAAGTGATCAAGGGAATTAAGAGCTTTGACTATTATACCATCCACATAATCCACAAGAGTTTTGTGGATTAGGTCATGGAAGATGACCATCATGGCACACTAATATTTTTCCTTGACATTCTTTAATCTGAATGACATCATGTTATAACAAAATTTCCCCCAAGGGGTGGTAAAAGTTGTCTTATGCTGATCTACCTCTGCTATTTGAATTTGATTGTATCTTGAGAAGCCATCCATGAGTGATAAGAGCTCATGGCCTATGTTTAAATCAATAGTTATGTCTATGTTTGGAAATAGGGAATCATCCTTTGTGCAAGCTTTGTTGAGATCTTTGAAGTTTGTGCAAATCCTACTTTCACCAAAAAGCTTCATGATAGGTACCATGTTGGAGATCCATTTTGAATAGTCAATCAAGAGAATTATATTCACTTCTAGCAAATTTTCTAGCTCCACTTTAACAAATAGAGAAACTTTGGGATGCATCTTATAGAGATTTTGTTTGATAGGCTTAGCCTTTGGATCCATGACCAAATGGTGTACTACTAACTTAGGGTCCAACCTTGACATGTCTTGATAGGACCATGCAAAGTGACCAAAATTTTCACAAAGGAATTTGATGAGAAGTTCTTCCTTGTTAGGTGGTAGATGTCGTAATGTATGTAATTTTTGGTATCTCTATTAGACTGATATTGACCAGCCTGGTTTCTTCTATCAAGACTAATGATATTGCAGGCTTGTGATTCTGTGGGGGGAGGATGAAATATCCATCCTTGGTTGTCTCAAAAAGGTTTTTACCATTGGATGCATCCTTTATTTTCTTTTCATTTTTTGAGTCATTTAATGGTGCTTCAGAAGAGTTTTCACTAGAGGATGCCTTTACTTTGCTTTTTTTCTTTTCAATTATGTTTTTTTGTTCAATTTTGCAACTAGAGATTTACTCCTCCTTGAAGTAACCTTTTGGATACAACTTGTAGATACAAGTGGATTATAGAGGCTATTTCTTCTATGATATTTCAGCCCCCATGAATTTGAGGAGTGCATGCTCTATGGAGAATTCATCAACATGGACAACACTTGGTTGGTCCCAATCAATGAGTTTAGGGTGAGTGAATGGTAATTCTATAAGATTTAGGGATAATTGGTAGAGCATAGAGGCTCCTAGGATAAGCTCATCATGGAAGATATCATCATAGGTGTTCTTTTCTAGTTCCTCAGGAATGTCTTTGACCTCAATGGGACCATTTTAGATGTTTATGAAGGCATGGCCATCTTTTGTGGTGCCCCCAATTGTGGGGATCCCGTAACCTAAGCCTTTCTTTTTCTTTTCTTTGTATGCTTCCGTAGGCTACCTCATGCCTGACTCCTTATAGCCTAGACCACCTCCTTGATAATCCCATTTCTTGGTAGCAAGGTGATGTGACCATGGGTATTTTTGTTTGAAGTGATCAAGTTCTTCACTTTTTGGAGGTGGCTCTCTATATAGTCATATAATAATGTTAGGAGTTGTTTCCTCTTTGTCGAGGATACATTTTGTAAAAAATGTGGTAGGTCCAAGTTGTTTAAGCTGAGTGGTCACATCTGGCTTTGGCCCTTGATATGTCAGGCTCCCTTGAGTATGTGGATAGAGTGGTAAAGCATTGACAACAAAAGCATCTAAAAGACTGTATTCCCCTCAAACTTGGTAGTTTATCTTAACTGTGGAAAGGGTGGAGGCTAAAATGGTATCTAGATCATGGAAGGTTCTAGAGGAGCTAGCCATGGTGTTGCCAATCTTGATTCTAGGACAATGGTTGGTGTATGAAGATTCTACCACATTGCAATAAGAAAAGGGTTCAAGATCTGTGTGGATGGTTATCTTAGTTTCATTATGCAAAAACTTGATGCATTAATGATATGTGGATGGAATGACCTTCATGGAATGAATCCATGGTCAAACAAGGAGAATGTTGTATGGAAGGTTAAGATCAATTATGTAACAAGTTGTCTCTTAACTGGCTAGGCCAACTTTGAGAGATAGTAGGATGGTTCCTTCAGTGTTGTGCTCTAGGTTGTCATACACTTTGATGGTGATGACCTCATTGAGGATATTTGCCTTAGTGTATCTTGCCTATTTGATGAATTTTAAAGTACATATATCTAGAGCTGATCCATTATCTATCATGACCCATTTGACTAAAAAGTCAAAAATCATGACAACTATACAAAGAAAAAGTATATGATCAGGCTCAACAACTAGGATGTTAGAAGTTTTTAAGGATAGAGCACATGATGTAGATAGGTGGATGACTAGGTTGTGGAACTCAGTGGCATTTTTGTCGATAGGGATGTGCGACTCATGGAGAGTACTATCAAGGATCCCTTGATAAAGTGGGCTTGTGCACAAGAGATCCAAAATGGAAATTTGAGCTCACATTTTTCCAAGTTGTTCCAAGATGTTATATTGCGGTCCTAATGGAGGTGGTCTTGATAGTGTAGATATAGATGGTCCAACAATGTTGAGTTGAGCTCTTCAAGTGGTGGCCACACATTAGGCTTTTGGGCCTTTGATATTTATAATATTTATAGAAGGCTTGACTTGTGATATGTATTTGATGAGGTTTCCATAGTCCAAGAAGGCTAAGGTATAATTCTAAGACTTGTCTCAATTATCACCTTATTTTTTTGAGCATTTTTGGGTTTTTTATTGACACGAGTATTTGTAGGGCCTTTGTCTCTAGTTGCATTGTATGGAGGAAAGGCATTTTTATATATTAGTATCCCTACATTTGGTGAGGCTTGTGCCCCCACTATGATCTCCTTTTGATCAATAAAGTCTTGGACATAGTCATTGAGTTATATGCATTTGAGGGTGGTATGCCCCTTGACACGATGGAATTTGCAAACCTCATTATCCTTATACTAGGATGCCCTAGACTAATTATGTTCTAAGGGTTGTGTCTGTGGATGTTGAATAAGGTTGTCCTTGGCTAGTTTCTCAAAAATTGCATTAAGGGATTCACCTAATGGGATGTATACTCGAGATTTCCTTTGAATGTGTGGTTTTGGTCAAGCTGAGAGTGTGATAGCATTAGTATAATTTTGATGGTTGGGTACTTGGACATTGTGTTGATGGTTTTGTATAGGTGATTACTGATAGATTGGAGATTGCTATTGATAAAGTTGTTGTTGAAAAAATGTGTGGGGGTGCTAGATGTTGCTCTAAAGACATGAACATGTTGAATGTTAGTGACACCATCGGTGACTATTTATTTTTTATTTTTTCTAGTGCCATGGTTTGTCATCTCTTAAACCATGATCTTGGGTATTTTCCTTGTAAAGCTTATTGACACCATCTTTAATGAGTCCTTGCTCAAGTCCCATCCCTTTTCCTTAATTTATTTGTATGTTTGTAAGCAATTCATAACCATGTGATGGACAAGACTAGGATGTCCATTGTTAATGAACATCTTGACAAGGTGATTTTTAGGGATAGTGCATGATATTTGAGTTGTGAGAGTTTGCCATCGGTGTAAGTATTCTATGAGGCTTTCTTCTCCCTTCTATTTGGTATGGACTATGTCCAATACAAATAACTTGATCTTGACCAAATGAGCATAGTGAGCCATAAAGGCTTCAGAGAGATCAAGAAAAGTCTTAATTGTGCCCTAGGGTATATGACAAAATCATTCAAGGGTAGGGCCTCCTAGACTTTTTGGAAAATGCCACATGAGGAAAATGTAATTATAGGCCACTTCCTGGTAGTGCATATAGAATTATTTGACATGTGTGACTAGATCACCTTTCACCCTAAAAGGTGTCATTGTAATGGTCTTGTCAAAGGGGTATGGACAATCATTTTCAAACTTGAAGGTTTTGGATTTTTTTTCCATCTTTTAGGGCCTTGAGAGAATTTTTCATCTCTTCCCATTCATATTTTATAGGTGGGATAATAGGTGCCCCCAATCCTAGTGCCTCTAGTATGAGGTATGTAGCAGATGATGTAGGTTGATACTTGATTTCCATATGGTGATGGTTGAAATATGGGTTGAAAAATATTGGGATGGATGCTATTGGTTGTTGGAATGGGGGTTTGGGCATACTACTGCACTTGTTGGGTAGACTGTTGATGAGGGAGTTGCAATTGGGAGATATAGGTATGAGGTTGATGCCCAACTAGATAACTCTGTACAAGTGCCTAGACATACTATTGGCATGATGATTGTGACTATAAAGGTGGTAGCATGGATAGTACATGGGCCATACTTAGAGAATGTATACCTTTCCCAATATTCGTTGGTTGTGCTCCTACTTGAGAAAACAACTTATTGTTAATGGGTGCTAAGTAATTGATGTGGACAAGGGTGTTTACAGATGGGTGTTGTGATAGAGGGATGATTTGGCTATCGCCTGAGGGTGGCATAGAAAAGTAGTTGGTAATGGGTGGTAATGAATATACTTGATGTGGAAGGGATGGATGTGATTGAGAAATAGGCATGGATGTAGTACTAAAGGGAACACTACTGGTAGACCCTTGTGCCAGACCAAAACTCAAAGGTCCTAGTGGAAATGATGCAAAGGTATTTTGGCTAGTGATAGATGGATTGATAGTGATGTTAAGTGGGATGGAAGATGAAGTGCTTGAACCTAACGGAGGCATCCATGTAGTGTACTAAGCTGTGGATTGGACGTTTGTGGCACTAGTGAATGGATTGTATGTGGTTTGTGATAGAAGGGAAAATAAAATATTGTTAGGTGGAAAAGGAGTATATTGTGAAGCATGGATAGGGGTGGTAGAAGAAAATGTAGATGGTATACTTGTGGTTGGTTGGGATGTGGTGTGGACTAAGGGTTGAGTGATGATGGGTTGATTGCATTGTGGAATATGAGAATTGACTTGGGTTGAAGGGAAATTCAGGTCTACTAGTTTTGTTTATGTTGGTTGGTATCTACCGCTTGATAAAAAGAAGGGATCATAAGGGGTAGGTGACCCTGTGGATGGTGGCTACCATCCAAATAGAGGATGTGTAGGATATGTAATGTTGGTAGGTGGTGCTCTTCCAAAATCAAAGGCATTGACATTATCCCTCAAGAATTTTCCCATGATGGTCTCCATATTTTGATCTATGATGGCATTAACAATAGTTGCATGATTAGGTTGGTTCATGAAAGAATCAATTTCTAGAGTAGAATTTGATTCTTCCAAAATTTGCAGTGGTGGATCTGGTGGTGCCAGGGAGACTACTAGTAATACTAGGATCCATGCCCTTCTTCTTCTATTTATTCTTGCTAAGATGTGTGGTAGGTGGCATGAAATATTGACTTCCATAAGGATGGAGTACAAGATGTGGTGTGAAAAAATGGAGGCAAGAATACGCGAGGAGGTGACTTGTCTAGATATGACTAGGGTGGAGGGACTTTCTAAGATGCAAAGGAGAATGTGTGTGAATGACCCTAATGATACCTAGGGAACCTAAATGATATGGGGCTAAGTACAAGAGAGTATATTGCCCTTATGTGTGAACTCAAAATGCAATGGTGATATCAACCCTAAGGTAGCCTTATGACCTTTTGGAAGACAAATGATGATCAAGTGTGTAGCCCAACCATTTGTTCAAGGTGATGAGGGACACAAATGAAAAAGGTAGCTTATCCTAAACAATGCTTAGTTTAAGGATAACTATAATAGTGTGATGGATGGTGTTTTTTTGGGTAAACAATTCTCAATAAGGTAACACCAAATGCTTAAGTGAGGAGTAGATAATGGAGGATGTGTTGGATCTATGATGCTTATTTTGGATGATTCTTGAAAACCTAAGATTGATGAAAAAATGGGGGGATGAATCTAAAAAATTCCTAAATGGGATGAGGAGCTATATGAAAGCCTATGAGGTGAGAAGTGCATAAGTGTATATGGAAAAAGAAGGACCTAATAAAAGTAACACTAGATTTGTTGATAAGGCTTTGGTTGACACCGTGTCTAATAGTTAAGTTTTGAATTTTGTAATCTCATTAAGTTTTTAGGGAAACTTCAACACCATTTTTCTCAATTTGGTCTAGTTTAGCGATTCTTAGATCAGGGGTATGCTACTTGCGTTCTATTTCTATCTCTTTGTAAGCTAGTATTTGTGGAAGTTTAGCCTATTTGAACTTGGTTTTGGGTGGGTCTGACATGAGATAACTTTATAGGGTTTATCACAACTATGGGTTTAAGGTAGTGACTACGCTAAGGTGTGATAACTATGCCTAAGACTATTGTAAATAGACTTGCTAACAATCCTTTTAAAAATGGTAAGGAAAAAGTTGATTTGAAGATGATTATTGTTGAGTGCTCACAAAGAGAGTTTTAAGAAGGAAAATAGTTGAAGTAAAGTGGCCTAAAATCAACGCTGTTGCAAATGGTGTTGCTAACAATTTATTTTGGAACAACAAGGATAGTTTGAAAAAGATAAAGTAGAACTAACAAGAATCAAGTTGTTGTGAATAGACTTGCTAACAACTATTTTTGAGATAACAAGGATAAGACTCTTTCAGATGTGATAGATTATGAGAAAAAAATCTCTCGAAGGATAAAACAACTTTGAGCAAGACAAACAAGTGATCTCTTTAGGAAAAGGATTTGATAGTAACCATAGAAATGTGTGTGTTCTACAAATGTTTTCATGGGTCTTTGACACAAAAAAAATAATTTAAACACAATATTTATCCCTAAGGTCAACTTTGGTTGCAATATGTCATTCAATGACCCACAACTTAATGTCTCCTAATTCTAGTGCAATATGACCCTCTAATTGAAGAGGTGAGTTGATACAAGAGTCAATCAAAAAATGATACACATCAAAGAATCTTCAAGGCATGATGAATAGAAGTCCCCCTTCTGCGGGGACAATGACTCTTGGAGATGAAACCCAAGTAGCCTTATGCCTCTACTAGGGGAGCACAATGGTGAGTAATCTTGAGGGATGCTATTTCCCTTGCACAATGAATTAACATACCAAGGATAAAATAATGATAACTAAATGGGGTTGTAAATAGGTCTGTGGAATTAGCCAATTGGTTGTTATGTATGTGTTCCACTTAAGGATCTATTCTAAACATGTTGAAATCATGGGAAAGTTTTCCCACCTCAGGCTACCCCTAGAAACACACTACACAAACTTTCCTAATAGAGTGAGAAAGTTTACCTTTCCCCTTATTTATATACTGGCCATATTTTTATCAATTTTATCTTCTCACCAAGGGGATGTGCTTCCCAGAGGTGGATGAACTCACTACGAACACTCCTAGGTTGTTGTAAACGATCTTGCTAACAAATTTTGGTACATGCATCACACAATTAAGGTCTTAATTTGTAAAAGTAGAGAAGATGGAGATGTGCTAAAGGGCACAATCTCAAGACACACAAGTCACTTAGTTCATTTCTATTTTGAACACTTAGTGTATCTTAATAGCTAATTTTGAAAACACGCGATTTTAAAATACAATGTTGATTTCCAACTTACATCAATGGCTAACAAAATAAATCATGTTAACGAAAGAAATTGAATGCAAATGCTTTGAAAAGGAGGGAATAAAGAAGAGTTTTTTTTAGGCATTCAAGATTGAGTGAATTATTTTTAAGCCCCAAAGTTGAAGTGTTTCCACATAATGTTCATTTACAACTATAACTAAATGTTCATCACATTGGTTTGTTGTTAAAGCTCAACACTCAAGATTTGGTGTTGTAATTATCTAAAAAATCATTCCAATAAAAAATGTTCTAATAGATAAACATTCATTCCATCAAGAAAAATTATAAGTGTTCCTTTAAGCATTCAAGAGTGATTTTTTTAACAAGTATACTAAGAAAACCTACAAAAAAGAAATTTTAGGATTCCAAAGAGATGTCCCTACAACAAAAAATAGTCAAAGGTTAGAGCTGGTTGGTCAAACTAGCAAACCCATGGGTGTTGGTCTGGGATCCCACAACATGGGAAAGTAGTTAAAAAAGTGGGATCACAATACATAACATTGGTGAAACTTTAGGAAAAGTGGGTTGTGGGAAGAAAAATCACTGAGCGGTCCTGCGATAGTGCAATTCTATGGGTTTTTGGGGTGGCTTTCTTGCTAATGAGTGTATCCATGGGTTCAAGGATGGGAGAAAAATTGGGATGTTAGGGTTTGGTTATTTTGGTTGAGCATTCTCACAGGTTTTTACAATGATCCTATTGATAAAATATTACATTCCTATCGGATGATTGGTCTGTAGAAGTGTTAAGGAGTAGTTTTGATGCCACATGGTGAAGGGGATTTAAGGTAAATATGATCTTGCCTATATAGATTTGCAATCTTGCCAGTCTAAGTTGAAAAATTCATAATAGCAGGTTCTCGAATAATGGGTGCTTGCAAGGTGTTTGATCAAGAATTTAATTAGGTGGCTAGGAGTACACTTCTTGGTTGGGAATTTTGGTACCTACAAACAAAGTTAAGAAATCAAATACCTATAAAAGCAAGAACAATACATGAATTTGGTTAGTTAACAAAATAAGCAAAAAGACATGATTAGAATGACCCAAATGTAGGATCCCACTGGGTGTTCCAAAATGTAATGCTAAAAACTTAGCATGCTAAGAACATTAATAGTAAATTTAACATTCAAAAAACTAAATAATAGCAACACTTATGATAAGATGAGGTGGACACCATGAAGGAAGGAAAAAATAAAAATGGTAAGCTCCTTGGGTGTGACTTGTGATGAAGTAGATGTGTCTAGATATATGGGGATGTGTGCTCAGTTATGCTCAAGCTTCTAGTGTTGGGTTGTTATCAAGCATGGAGATGAGTGGAGGATTCAACAATGTATGTGTAGTTGGATTTTGACATGGCAATGGTGTAAAATGACTATGTTGTAGTGGTTAGTGGGGCATTATAAGTTTGTATTGGTAGATGGTGGATTGTGAGAGGGGAAGGGCTCAATTTATAGGCTAAGGGGTAGTGAGATGGAGGGTTAGGATGTGAGGATGGAGAGAAGGTTGGGAAGGACTAGGATGTAATGAGAGCAGAGCACATGGGTTGTAATTCTTTAGGGCTCTATCCTTGTGACAAGTGTCACAAGGGGATTGGGTGGTCAAAATGGAGGGTCAAGGGGAGTAATGAGGGAGGAAGAGTATGTAAGAGGGATGTAAGAGGCAATAATGGCATGTAAGAGCCATTAATACTCTTAGATAGGAATGGAAGAGGACAAGGGAGACCATTGACTTTGGCTTGGGTTAGCAAGTCTTAACCCTTGCTTAAAGTTGTGCACATGTTTAGGAGGGGGATTAGGCTTAGTTTAAAAAGGGGGTTAAGAAAAAAGTGGCTTAGCATTGATGGGATGGGTTAGTTAGGTGGCTAAGTGAGATTATTATGGGTGAATGGGTTGGATTAGAGGTAAAGATTAGTTTTAGGGATGGTTTAGGGGTTTATGATGATTTATTAAATGATTTTTAAATACTTAGCTTCAATAGTAGAATGGGAAATACAACTTTTTTGTTGTTCAACCATGTAATTAGTCTTTCTCCTAAAAAAGAAGCTTTGCCACTAGCACTTTTTGTGTCATCGATATTTCCAGCCCAATTAGCATCAGTTTGAACTCTCAGCTCAAAATCACCTTCTTTCTTATATCGTAGTCCATAGTCTTTTGTTCCTTTTAGATATTTGAATATCCTCTTTACTACACTCATGTATCTCCTTAGGATTAGATGAAAATCTTGCAACTATTCCAATTGCATGTACAATATTATGTCTTTTGTATACAACATACTACAACTTTCCAATCATTGAAATGCATTGTGTCACATTCACTTCGGTAATGTTATCTTTCTTAGATAATTCTTATCTAGTTATCATACGTGTACCAATTGGTTTTGACTCATCCATACCAATGGTTTTCAGTATCTCCTTAATGTAGTTATACTAAGTCACATATATTCCTCAATTTTTTTATGAACTTGTAAAGAAATGAAAACCTTAATCTCACTAAAAATAGACATTTCAAATTCTTTACTCATGTGATCAACAAATGATGTGCACAACAAATCATTTCCACCAAGTATTATATCATCAAAAAATATTTCAGCAATTAAGACCTTATATTCAATTTTACTTTTCAAATACAAGTTACTATTTTCACTTGTTGTAACAAATCCAATTATGATAAAATATGAATGCAATATTTTATACCATTATCTTAGTGTTTTCTTCAAACAATATAATGCTTTTTTCACTTTACATACAAGGTTCTCTTGATTTGGCTCCACAAATCCTTTAGGTTGATCAATGTAGACTTCTTCTAGTATTACATTCAAAAAAGTTGACTTAACATCCATTTGGTGTACTCTGAATATATTGTAATAATCATATACAAGTAGAGTTATAACTCCTTCCAATCTAGCAATAGGTGCAAAGATCTATCCATAGTCAATTCCTTCTTCTTGGTCATAGCCTTTACAAACTAGTCTAGCCTTGTTCATTACAACTTCACCCTTTATCATTCAATTTTTTGATGAATATCCACTTGGTTCCAATTTCATTCTTGTCTCTAGGTCTCAGTACTAGTTTCCATGTATTTTTCTTTTCAATCAGATCTATCTCCTCATTCATAGAATTAATCCAATATTCAATTTTAAGTGCATCTCTTACAGCTTTATGCTCAAATTCAACAATCAAACATGTATTATCCTTCAAGTTACTTCTTCTAATGAATCCAACACTCTTATCTCCAATTATCTAGTTCTTTGAATAGTGTCTTCTCACATACTTTGCTAAAATAGGCTCAGTTCTATGATCTCCACCATTATCATTACTCAGTTGGGGCCTGAGATTTTGTTTAGGTTGTTTGTCTATGTCTTAGGCAAAGTAGACAATCACTTGATGTATTTATGTTATTACTTAGTGTACCACTACAATGACTTAGTTTGGTGCTCAGGCACTATATCAAGTGCATCAATCTATTGTAATCCTTAAGTTATTTCTTTTTGTCATCATCATTGTTATCGAAAAACTCATCAACTCTAAAATTTTCACTTTCAATCATTATGTTCATCACCTTATTTTGGTGTAGGGGCACAAAGAAAATATCATATTTGAGTTTGAAATAAGAAGTTTTAAATGTGTGTGTGTATGTGTGAGTTTAGAGTTTTATGTGATGAAAATGTTCAGGTGGAATTATTATAAGCCTACCCAACATTATCCATGTAGGACATTAGTTTAGTTTATTTTAATATCTTTTGGGTGTGTTAAAAGTCTTTAGTTTTCAAAAATGTCTTATGAGGAAAAATCAAAATGAAGAAAATGATGCATATTCCTATAGCATCATGTGTTAGCATCCAAAATGCAACTTCCACAAGAAAGTTGTGATGGCTTCTTGGGGTTTATGATAGAAGGATTTTTCAAAAGGAGAAAGGGGGGGCATATTGTAACACATATTTTTGGGAGAAAGCGAATAGAATCAAGTTTTGAGTTTTCCTACATTTTTTCTAGAGTTCCTTTCAACTTTCATGCATATCCTCTATCTTATCCTAAAAGTCATACAACAAAAGTTTAATCTTTTATATTTCTAAAATTTGTAAATCAATCTCTTTTCATTTTACTGTAGGTTGAAACTCTCTTTTTCTGTGAGAGTGGCCTTCCCATGGAGATTTTCTATAGATCCCCCAATGGTCTCTATAGCTTGTTGGAGGATAGTCTTTAGTTTCGTGTATTTCTTTGTTTTTTTATTGTTGTCTCATATCATGTTGTAGGAAAATAAAATGGCTATGAAAATTTAAGTGGATAACATCTCTATGTGCTTACCCATTTTCTTAAAAAATTACATGTTTGTCATAAAGTCTTCACATGTTGAATCAGAGTAAAGGTTGAAATTTTTGGTTACCCAAACCCCTCTACATCATTTTTGGTATCAGAGCTTAGCAAAATATCTAGGCAGGGAAAGGTGATTTGGTATTTTATTTTGAAGTTGTATGGGGTTCCATGCATGAAAGAATCAAGTCACACATTTTTTTGTGAATGTTGAAGAAGAAGGGATTATATTAGGTTTTAAGAAGTTTGAAATGGTCATTGGTATAAACCCAAATGAAAGAAGTGTTCCATCATTATGAGAAAGTAGAAAATAAATGCATGCATGTCATTCTAGTTTGGATAGAAAGATGACTATTTTGTTTCTAAAATTTGGAAAAATTGAGTTAGGGTATTAGTCTTGACCAATTCATATTTCTTTAATCAAGAATTGACATTGTTAGTAGAGGAGTACATTTGTTTGGAGTTTAATAGAGATCTATAATCATCATTACACAAGATTAACAAAAAAGGGGTCTACATAAGCATTAAATGGAGATTGGGATAGAATTAAATTTTTAGTGTAGTGTTTTGGAGGTAAACTTTTGACACGATAGCCAAAGTTTGGCATCTATTTGAATGTATATTTTCTACCCTAGAATGGAAGCAAAAATGACAAATTTTCCCATCCAAAATTAAAAAAATCCTTAGATTTATGTGAGAGATAGATAGTTTATCTAAATTGTAGCAAGTTTCTCTTTAACATGGATATCCAAATGGAATATATCTTTTCCTTTTGGTTATAACAATGCATTACCAAACTACAATTAGTGCCATGAGTAATTAAAGTTTGAGAGATTCTTTCAAACATAAACTAATGGTGACACCTCATAAAGCCTAGGAAGGTGGTTTTTGCATTTGTAAACATCAAATATCTTAGAAAGTTCCTTTTCCTTGCATAAAAAAAAAATTTATACTAAGGAAACTAATGACCACGAGTAGTTAGCAGTCTAAATGATTCTTTCAAAAGCTAACATCTATATCTTATTTGCAAGCCCAAGTTTTTATGTGTCACCACATGTCTGGAGGAGTAAAGGAAGTTTCCTTTATGCTAAATCTGTAGAGTTGGTTGGTCTTTGGCATGAAAAAAATAGATTTTTTCCTTTTAATAGTAAGATCCCTTCAAATTTTGATAGAAAATATAAGTTATGTTGTGTGGTTCATATCTTTCCAGTCAATTGTTAGATCTTGCTAAGATTTGACTACATTGGAGGAAATCAAATTCCACATAATTTCATTGGAGCAATCACTAAAGTATTGTTTAGTCCTAAAGTTATATGTGACTAAATGAAAGTCTACTGAAAAGAGCATCATCAACTTGTTTTGACACATTTTAAAAGGGTTTTTTAGGAAATAAATTTCCAATTCTAAAATTAGTAGCATAGAGTTCGACCATTTGTTTTGGTCATATTAAGAATGGTTTTTATTTGATATTGGGGATGTATTGATTGAATTGTAAATAGAAATTGTTTATCATCAGAAGTAAGAGATTGGTAGCTCATTCAAATGCAAAAACCATTCATTATGACAAACCAAAAATAAGTCTTCCTTATTTATATCTTCCTATAGGAAAATGAACAGTTTAAAGACCGAGTATTGTTTGAATTGGAAGGTTTAAAGTATGGTTAGTGTTCTTTAGTTGAGGGGATAAGTGTTTGACAAAATTCCTATCAATGTGAAGAAAAAATTACTACTATTTGAACGCAATAAGTGAAAGAACAAGATTGCATATTTTTGTGAAAAAATATTTGCAATGTTTTAATGTTGTATGTTCTTGAAGCATTTTATGTTCCTGTAGTAGAAAGAAGACAAAAAGTTTGAAGTATTAGACTGCAAAAAAAAAAAGAGCTTTTTTTGGGTAAATGGTGTGTCATGTTTTGGTCGCATAATAGGAATTAAATAAACACAAGTTTGATTGTTAATATAAAATGAAAGATAAAGCATATTGTAGTTTGTGAGAAGAAGAATGGTTCTTTGTTTCTAAAGCACTAAATGTTCCTATAGCAGTATTTGTAGTAAAAATTATAAGATAGTATGTTTATATTATATGCTCCTATAGCAAAATACAATGTGTAGATTGTGATGGTTTCTAGATTGGTGAGTGTGACCCTTTGAAGCAACCCTTCAAGTTTAGTATATCTACTAAAGGTTTTCTAGAGTGCTGCTCTACATCATTATTGAAGAAGAAGAAGAAGCAACAAGAAAGAGGTGCAGTGAAAGACACTCAATATTCTAGACAAAGTGAAAGTGTAAGAATAAGGTATGCAAAGTTATAATTGATAGTCATTCATTAGAAAATATAATATCTATAGAGATGATTGAGAAACTAAATCTTCCAAGAGTATCTCATGATTTACCTTATAGAGCATATGGGTTAGGATATGAATAGTGGATTGATGTCCTTGAAAAGTCATATGTTTCTTTTAATATTGGACCATATTTTGATACCATTGAATATTATGTATGCCTTTAAAATACTATCACTTGATTTTGGGAAGAGCATGGCAATATGATAGGTCAACCATGTATGATTTTAGAGAGAACACATATACCTTCAACAAGAATGGAAAGAAGATGGTGTTGTTTCCATTGAAAGATGATGCAACATGGAAGGAATCAAGAAGTCTAGGCCTTATTGATAGCATAGTGTTCCCAATGCATGATGAAGTAAAATAAGTTTTGGTAGAGGATAATAAAACTATGGAGAAGAAATCCATGAAGAGTGAAGATGTATGTGAAGTTGTGCTAGAAATATTAGCTATGATAGATGTAAGTTTTCCTTTGGAAGAACAAGAACATAAAGGGAAACAAGAAGAAATGCAAAAAGTAAATGTTGATGAGAGGAGTAAAGAGGCAAGTCATGTGGGCTTTGAGTGTGATAAAGTTGTTGTTGGAATAGTCATATGTCCTTTGAAGATAGAGATGAGTACAATACTAGAAGGTACTCCTATAAAAGAGATTTTGGAGGAAAATGGTGAGGTAAAATGCCAAGAGGAATGACATGATGATGAAGAAAACATATGTGTGGCAACAAGTCAAGGAGAAGAACCTAATTTATGGGAAGAGTTCGCAGCCATTATGGGAGAATGGAAAAGGCATGGTGGTAGTATAGAGACACAACATGAAGGTGTTTCCAAAGAAGAGATATCGGTTGATGTTATGGACAAACAATTGGTGTTTGAATATGTTTATGATAAGGTAACATAGTTTCTTTTGGATATAAAATTTAAAATGTAGATTCAAGTATATGAATCAATAATAAAAATTTAGAATGTGATGAAGTTGATTCATAGTGTGCAAAAAATTCTTTTATTTTACCAATAGGAGACAAACCAAAGGTAAAGATAAAGGAGAAAGAGTAGATTCAAGAGATACAAGTTCAAGCAAGGTCAAGATTTTAGATGGAGGACCAGTGCAAGCTAAAATTCAAGCCAAAGAAACCTATATATTTTTCTAATGCTTTGTTTTGCAGGTATTTCTAAAGGACTTGGAAACTTTTGAAATTTGGGAGTATGGTGCAAGGGTACAAAGAAAATATCATGTATGAGTTTAAAATCAGAAGTTGTAAATATTAACTTGTGGGTGAGAGAGTTTAGTGTTTTATGTTTTAAAATAAAAGTATTTTCCATGTGGTGGAAATTTTTGGGTGGAATTATTATAAACCTACCCAACATTATCCACTCAGGACATTAGTTTAGTTTATTTTAATATCTATTGAGTGTGTTAAAAGTCTTTAGTTTTTGAAAATGTTTTGAGGAAAAATCAAAATGAAGAAAATGATGCATTATCTTATAGCATCATGTGTTTGCATCTAAAATGTAATTTCCACAAGAAAGATGTGATGGTTTCTTGGGAGTTACAATAGAAGGATTTTTTAAAAGGAGAAAGGAGGGCATATTGTAACACAATTTTTTGGGAGAAAGTGAATAGAATCAAGTTTTGAGTTTTCCTGCATTTTTTCTGGAGTTCTTTTCAATTTGCATGCATGTCCTCTATCTTGTTCTAAAATTCATTCAATAAAAGTTTAATCTTTTATATTTTTGAAATTTGTAAATCAATCTCTTTTCATTTTACTGTACACTAAAACTCTCTGATTCTAGAGTGGCCTTTGCATGGAGGTTTTCTAAAGATCCTTCAATGGTCTCTACCAGTCATTGGAGAATTCTCTTTAGTTTCAAGAATTTTGTTGTTTTTGTATTGTTGTCTCATATCATGTTGCAGGAAAATCAAATGGCTATACAAATTTAAGTGGGTAACATCTCTACATGTTTACCTAGTTTCTTAAACAATTACATGTTTGTCACAAAGGCTTTACATGTTGAATCAAAGTAAAGTTTAGCATTTTTGGTTACCCAAATCCCTCTACATCATATTCAAGCATTTTAATCCTTTCTCTCAATAGAGTAACCTAGGAGTATACCTTCATTTCCTTTTGAATCAAACTTTTTAATTTCTTGCATCTTTATGAATATAATTCCTACTTCCAAATATTTTGAGATAACTTACATTTGGTGTGTGACTATACCAAAGCTCGTACGGTGTCTTCTTTGTTCCTTTCTTCAATTGACCTCGGTTGAGAGTATGAACAATAGTGCTTATAACTTCTCTCTAGAAAATTTATGCAACTCCTTTTTCAATTAGTATTTTTCTATCACAATAAAAAAATGATATGTTCCTTCTCTTTGTAATTCCATTATATTGTGGTATTCTGGGGGTAAAGAATTGTCTCTTGATTCCATTCCACATGCAATAGTTAGTGAATTCATCAAACATGACCTCACCACCTCTATAAAATCTCAAAAATTTCAACTATTTACCAGTATCCTTTTCTACTCTAGCTTTATACCACTTGAACATATCAGATGCATAAGATTTACATTTCATGAGCATAACTTTCGTCATTCTTGAATAGTCAACAAAAATTAGTATGAAAAATATATCCCCATACTAGCTCTCAACTTTCATAGGAACACACAAATCAATATGAATTAACTCCATAATATCAATAGATGCTTGTGACTGACTTGAGAATCTAGACTAGTCATCTTGCCAAGTTGACAATGTTTACATATAACATTATTAGGTTTATGCAAGATTGGTAAGCCTGTCACTTTCTTCCTTATACTTACTTTTGCAATATTAACAAATTTTGTATAACAAAGTCTCTTATTTCATAACCATACATCTTTTAAATTTATCAAATAGGCATGTACTTATAGTAGGATATAGGTAAAATAGGTTACCTCTTGTTTGCTCCCTAGTTCCAATCAAGTATCCATCTCCATCATAGATCTTAACCTTTATGTTCTGAAACTCCAATCTATGACATGTATTATTCAGATGTGCAACGATAAACATGTTATACTTTAGTCCTTGAACCCAATAAGTATCATCACATCTTATCTTACCATTCAACATCAATGATCCTCTACCTTTTCACTAGACATGGAACATCGTTTCCAAGTTTAACAGGCCCACCATCATATTCCTCCAACTTATCAAACTTATTTATATCACCAATCATGTGATGTGAACATCCACTATCAATAATACATGTATCATTATTATTAACATGTGAAATAATGAAAAGTTCATTTTCGTACCTTTCTTCATCTGAGTCTTCTTTAACAATAACATATACAACTTCCTCAACTTGATTCTCATCATTATATTTTGATTCAGTTTTCTCTTTCTCAAAAATGTAAATGACTTTTTCTCTTTGTCATTGTAGTTCATGTTCAATTTTGTTTCTATTTGTATTGAAGGAGCAAATAAAAGTGTGAAGTTTTTGAAGGAGATAGATCTAAGCATTAAGCTGAGCAAATTTAGCAGAGTAGAGAGAAGACAAGAAGAAAGAGAGTTTGTGAAAGATAGAATTTATCAAGTGAGTAAAAGACAAAGAAGGAACAAGAACAAAGATATGAAAAAGAAAAGTTAGTTGATATTCTAAACATATCACTCTATATTGTTACTATTTAACCATTGTAGCATAAAATATAAGAAGTATTAGGTGGATCTAACAAGTCTGTGAAATCTTATTTGGTAGCATAGATTGGTGGTGTTTGTAAGTCCTTTAAATTAGGCCACTCTTTTTAGTCAAGGAAAGGGAGTGATAAGGTCTAGGTGATCTTTTGGTGAAGTCCTCTAACAAGTTCACTTTAATAAAAGTTTATAGAACCTTTAACAAGGTTTTCTCCTATCAAAGATCACTTTAGAAGAGTGTTCGTTTTGGGTTGTCAATCCAAGGTGGTATTCCCCTTAACATGTTTTCCATGTTAAAAATGTTGGTTTCATATTGTGCGATTATTATTTGTGTTGGAAGATATTTTACATGTTTTAACAATTTAGTACAACTTAGTAATAACTAAGATGTCACTAGGTAATAACTAGAAATTTACTAATAATTGGCAATGCAAGGAATATTTTGACAACAATTTTCAAAGAAGTGAATAAATGGATTGAGTATTGAGTTAGATGTGTTCATCGAGTAATTAAAATTATTGTTTGTAATGTTTTGATGGTGTTAAAAAGTCTGAAGGGACTATGTAACAAGAAATAATTGATTCACACCCTCACCTCTCTCTCTCTCTCTCTCTCTCTCTCTCTCTCTCTCTCTCTCTCTCTCTCTCTCTCTCTCTCTCTCCCCCTCCCTCCTTGGGTGCATTTAATATACCATGTAGAACCCCTCCCTCCCTCCCTCCTTGAGTGTATTTAATATACCATGTAGACCCTATATTGTTTACTATAGGACATATGCCCTATAAAAAATTATTCAAAGTTGAAATTGCACAAAATGTATTATTTTTGAATGCTTTGATTTTTAAGGAACATATGCCCTATAGCCCTTACACATTATGTTGTGTACGTGCCTTTAGGTGCATTGGAATCCATGAAGTATAAGGTTTGTATTTTCCTTGAACATCCAACCCAAAGGCTTCGAGAAGTCTATTAAATATGATTAAATTTCTATTAGGTTTGATCTATCTGTGTCTTTTCTATTTTTAGAATATGATTCTTACTAATCAATGTACTTTATTTACAGGTTATAATTATAATATTGATAATTCTTGAGCTTGAAAAATATGAAGCTAATGCTTGATGGGAGCCAAATTTATGATCCATTTATATGCCATATTTTAATCAATTTCACGTACCTTCATGCTCACTTCC
Organism: Cupressus sempervirens; assembly: GCA_028749045.1. Lineage (NCBI taxonomy): Eukaryota > Viridiplantae > Streptophyta > Pinopsida > Cupressales > Cupressaceae > Cupressus > Cupressus sempervirens. Next base: position 81,570,587 of record CM053784.1, read on the forward strand.
ATGTTTTATTTCTATTCTAATTCATCCCATTTTACCATTTTATGTTGCATGTGATTTAATATATGTAAGTAGTATTTAATATGGTTTTGGAATTAAAATATGAAAAATATTATTGATTGTTTTTTTTCACAAAGTAAGTCATTCAGAATTTGAGTACTCACATTATCAAGAAGCAATTGCTTGGGTATTAACTCAGATAATGCACTTGAAAAATGGTCAAACCTAAAGTGAAATACAAAAAGGAAATTCAAGTCCTACGTACATGTCTAAAGTCATGAATAATAAAGAAGAGGAAGAGGAAGATCTAAATGCATCATATAGTGACACCTCTTTAGATAGTGGAGCTTTGTCTTCCCCTTCACCAGGCATGATTATAGTTTTAAGAAGAAGACTTTTTGTGAAAGGTCAAGGCTAGACCTCTGTAGTCATTTGACCTAAACCACAAATTGATAAAATCACAGAGTTGATTGGGGAAATTCAAGATGAGAAAAAGAAAAAAATGATCCTCATATCAAAGGTAAACAATAGTAACTCATGAAATCCAACACATGAAAGAATGAAATGGGTCCGAAAGAAATAGTCTTTCAAATTTCGAGTGACAAAAGCATAAGTCAAGAAAGCTAAAAGAACAACTGATATGGACACATATATGTGTTGGCTAAAAATGAAAATGGTGCAAGAGCACCTATGTAAGGCTAATTGTTAACCTAGGGTTCCTAGTTGAGCTTTGGCTTGTAGTGGCCTTAGTTAAGCCAATAGGTTAATAAAGGGGCTCACGAGTAGGGTATTTTTTAGTGGTGAATATTCATAATTTTGTGAATTTTAGAAATTTTTTCTAGTAATTTGGCTAATAATTTAAGATTTAATGCAACCTAAATCACCACATTTTTATTAAATTTAGTTCTAAAATATTTAAAATCGCTCAATAATTTATTTTACTAAAAAATTTAAACTCAAAGATTCACCACAATATTTGATACATGATTAGATTTGATTCACCTAAATATTATATATCATTGAAGAAATTAAAGTTAATTCACCAATAACTATCATAATTATTAGTTACTTTAGGGATACATTAGCAATATTTAGTTTTCACTATTGATTTAAAATATAATATAATTATCCTCATAATTTCCATGAGAATAAAATGTTCAATTTTGATTTGTAATATTCCATGATGATTAGTGAACTTCTTATTATTATTGAGATTCGCCAATATTTTCTAATAAAAAATTATGATTCCAAAATAATCGCCAATGAAAATAATATTTAAAATTAAAAAATTGAGAGATTTGCTAATAAAAATAATTTGTTTTTCCAAAATAATGAAAGATTCGCCAATAATTTATATGTTTTTTTGGAGGGGAATTTCTTAAAATTTACCCTGCTCACAAGTCCTGGAGTGTGTCTTATCCATTAGGAGGTCAAGCTAGGTCCTTAGGTTCATGCAAGATTACTTACTTGTCCAAAGTTGCTAGGTGAAATGCAATTGTTTTCATTCTTGCTAAAAGTGACATTTGTGCATCTGGAAGGCTAGATTAGAAAAGAAAGAGGTGGGATGGTGGTTTCATGTCCTAGATGACATGTTCCAACATATTTAAAAGTTTTATAAGGATTTGACTAAGCCTAGTCCATGTAGACAAAAAGTTGTCAAATTGCATGACAACTTTGCAAAAATTGCAAAAGTTGTCATGAAAACTTTGCAAAAATTGCAAAAGTTGTCATGACAACTTTGCAAAAATTGCAAAAGTTGTCATGACAACTTTGCAAAAATTGTAAAAGTTGTCATGACAACTTTTATTGCAAAAATTGCAATTTTGAGTAGGAGTGCAATTTTGAGTAGGAGGTTGTGTAACCACCTCAAATTGGTTGGAACATGGAGGATGAGTCCATATAAGGCCTCCCTCAAACTTGAACAAGGGTTTGATGGTATTGTTGAAGAATTTTGTGAAATTAGCAAGCATCTTTGTGTGTTATTTTGACTACAATACACCATTTTTGTTTCTTGAGGGTGTGAGATGGAATGATTTACATACTATAAATTTTCCATGTGTTGGTAAATTTTATTAGATAGTTCAATGTGTGATTAGGTAGGTTTTTGAATCCATTTCAGCTCCTTTTTGTAAATATTTTGGTTTTTGCTTAGTTGTTGTCCTAAATCAGGTAGTTTGAAAAAATGGAGTCTTAACTCACCTTTCCACTGTGGCAATGGTAAAATATCTTGGAATGTGTGATAAGATTCCTTTTACTATAGGAATGAAAGTGTTTGGGTCCTGGAAAGCAAGTTTGGCCAACTTGCAGTGATGCCCTAGCAACCCAAGTGAGCATAGTTTGGGATCATAGAGATTGAAACAACATATGAGAGGATTAACAGAGAATAAAATGAGAGTGAAAAATGCCCATGCAAAAGCTGACCTCCTAGTGACATTTTTTAATGGGGTTTTGAACAAACCCTTGTGATTTTAATCAATGAATTAGTAAACCCTTGATTTTAGGCTTAAAATCAACATCCAACTATATGGAAAAGTTGGGGAAGTAAGAATAGGTGAATCTCAAAGGTCTTTCAAAAGGGTATCTAAATATGAAGTTAGGTTTCCACCTCATTAATCCTTTTTTTGAGTTAATTGCAAAAAAATGAATTTGGAGGCCTAATTCCTTGTAGCCCTTTTAAGCCTAAATTGGAGCAATTTCTTGGAATCAATATAGATTTAAATGGATTTTTTATGGGTGAGTATTATAATGGCCTCAAAACCCTAGAGAAAATATTCTCCCTTAATGTTGATTAGGTTGTGGCCATATATGGGTATTTGGTATAGGTGAGATATTAGAGCATCTAAGGAGCTTTGCTAGAATGAAGTTAGGTTCTACATTGGCGTGGACAAGTTGAAAGAGGAAAGGATTAGAGTTGTGATCTTTCCAAGTTAGGGTTAGTGAAAGAACCCTATTAGGCTAGAGAAGAGGCCTAGAGAGAACCCTAGGAGAGGTTAGGGTTAAGGAAAAAGACTTTTCCTTACATCAACAAATTAGGAGTTGTCACAGGTGTTGAACTAATTAATCCCAAAGGTAAGTCTTTTTATGTTGCATATCATTTACAATTGAGATGTATCAAAAATTTTGTAGAATACAAAGCCTTGATTTTTGGACTTCTCTTCACATTAGAGAAGGACATTAAATCTCTTATAGTTGAAGGAGAATCCCAGTTGGTGATTAGAAAGGTTAAATCAATCAACTCTTGCAATGATAGAAGACTACTTACTTATCAAAAAAGAGTTTGGGACTTGATGGAACATTTTGAAGCCCTAAACATAAGGTCTATTCCAAGAAGGATGAATATGGTAGCCAATGCCCTTGCAATTTTAGCTAGTGCATTATAACCCATTGAAAGAATGAAACTCAAAAGTTTTTTAGTCAGACCAGTGGCTGCCTCATCTATTCCATATAACATTACCAACTTCTAGGTCTTCCAAGATGATTAACATATTCTTGAGTTCATTATGTGCAATGGTCTATTCAAAGGACACAAAACTAATGATACTCTTGATGAAAAACCTGATGACAATTCACTAGAAGATGAAGATGAGATGCTAAATTTGAAAACTAATACTATTCCTAAGTGGATGGTATAGTTGGAATGTATTTTTGACCAAGAAAAATCAATAAGTAATAAGAGAACTATTGAAGAAAAGGGAATTGAAGAATGCGAATCATATAATCTAGGCATGAAAGATAATGCTAAGTTGGTGAGAATTGGAAAGGCATGCGATCCCCAAGAATGAGAAAGTATGCTTGAGTTACTCACATGATACAAAGATGCCTTGCATGGAGTTATGAATAACTCAACACGTATGATCTTGACATCATCTATCATGATATTTTGTTGAAGCCTGATGCTAAGCCTTTTCATCAAAGATAGACACTAGTGAACCCCATTATCAAGCCATTAATATTTAAAGTGGTCTAGAAGCTGCTAGATGCTAAGATTATCTTTCCAATCTAACATTCTACATGGGTTGTTAACTTGGCACTAGTAAGGAAAAATATTGGAGAGATCTACCTTTGCATAGAATTCCACAATTTAAGCCAAGAATCCTAGAAAGATAACTTCCCTTGCCTTTACTATATAATGTATTCCAAATTGTAAATGGGTCTAAGATGATGTGTCTTCTAGATGGATATTTAGAATATAACCAAGTGATGATAGAAGAGGAAGACATATTAAAGACAAAATTTGCAACAAAATGAGGAAAATTTGCAAATAGAAGGATGCCCTTTAGATTAATCAATGCATGAGCTAAATTTTAGAGAGAAATGGATGAAGTATTCACAAGGCTAATAAATAAAATCATAGTTATCTATATGGAAAAAATTATAAGTATCCTTTCAAAAAATCAGAGTACTCATATTGCTAATCTAAAACAAGTTTTCAACTAATTTTGGAGATACTATATATCTCTTAATCCTAAGAAATGTTGATTTGGGGTTACTAAAGGAAAGCTTTGGGGTCACATTATTTCTGACATTTGGATATCCATTGATCCTAAGGGATTAGAAGTGATTATGAAGTTTTCAACCCCCCATAGTTGTAAAGAGCTTAAATATTTCTTTGGGAAGATTAAATTTGTACAAAAGTTTATTAATGGGTTTGTTGAGATAGTTCACTCCCTCAATGACTTACTAAAGAAGGGAGAAAAAAAAGAATGAGTCCCTAAAATCTAGAAATCTTTTGAAGATATCAAAATAGCTATCTCACAACTCTAGTACCTATGAGTCCAGATTAAGAATTGCCTTTCAACATCTATTCTTTTGCTTCAAAACACTCATTTGTAGGTATTCTCACACAAAAGAAATATAAAGAAGATGAGATACCTATTACTTTCATGAGTTGTCCACTAAAGTATGCTAAATTGAATTATTCCAATCTTGACAAGAAATCATTTGCCTTGATAAAGGAAATCAAGAAGCTTCTCCATTACGTACTCAGGAGTAAAGTATATGCTATTATGCTAAATCTTGTAGTAAAATCATTACTGATGCATAATAAATTGGGTGAAATAAGAGGGAAATGAAAGGCTATATTATAAGAGTTTTATTGGGAAATTCAACCAATGAAGCGAGTAAGAGGACAAGGGCTCACCAAAATGATAGATGATAATGAAGAACAAATCATAGTGTCTCAAGTAGACATTGATGAAGGGATAATAACAACTATGTAGTATCAATATATTGCATATTACTTCTTGTAAAATTAGTACCCTCATTGGATTAATAGTTCCCAATGTAGAGGATTCAAGATGAAAAGTGAATCCTACATGCTTCAAGATAGGAAACTTTATAAGAAAAACTATACGGTTTTGGAACATGAAGAAGAAAGAGAAGTATTGGAACAATATCATGAAAAGTATGGCACTAGAAATGGATCAAAAGAGGCTACAACCCATTAGATTTTGAGATTAGGTTACTTTTGGTCTACAATTTTCAAAGACACATTTGAACATGTACATTCCTCCCACACCTATCAAACAAGCATAACTAGAGAAAGGAACTCAACTATGCCATTACAACTGGTATTTGAGGTAAACCCTTTTTCCACGTAGGGTTTTGAATTTATTGGACCAATTAGCTCTTGATTTAATAGTGATTTTAAATACTAGGTAGCCAAGACATGATTGAATCTAAGGGAAACTATCTCCTATGATGGACACAATTTGTCAAGAACCCAAGCCAAGTATAAGGTTGAAATGCTTCTTCTACTTTAGGCTCTTTAAAATCTAGGTGGGTAGACCTTTAGATTCACTCATATGGTACTAGTTGTCAAAGCATATATCTAAATCTATACAAAGTAGATTAAACCCTTATTTCTCCTATAATAATTGAATAACAAAGGTATGCAATAGAAAGTTACAAAACCTATGAAATCCACAAGCTGAGTGAGGGTATCCTTTCAACTCCTAAACAAAAAGGAAAAATGGATAATTGATTATTTGATTTTGAATTAGCAAAACCCCACATGCAACAAAAAATTAAATTGATCTTGTAGCTGATAAGTTCCCTATTCGTTGGGTATTCTACAAATCACAACACACAACACACGTCCAAGATATCAATGCCATATCTCATATATATAGATATAAGATCTATCTTACTACTTTGTGAATCAAACATCAGTCTTCATACTAAACCTCATATTTATCAGATATCCTTCTTATGAAATCTGCAAACCTATCAAAATATGTTAAGCATTTACTTGATTCTTTGAACTAAAAGAAAAACACATCAAGACATACAACTCAAAATGAGATGCAATTAGACCTATGTTCTTTGTTCATAGATCACAAAAGTTTGCAAACAATAGAGGCATAAGACAAGACTTAGAATGAAACTAAATAACTTTTTGTTCTTTGTATTCATTTCTTTAAAATAAGTACATTCAATATGCATGAAATATCTATAAAACAAACCAATAGATTAGAACTATACTCTATCTTTATTATTGTTGTTCATACAACTGAAATGCTGAATATAATGGTGGAATCATAGCTATAGCTAAGATCAATAGTCTAGAACCAAGAACATCCAATCTACGTGGTATCACCACTATGGAAGACTTTCCAAAAGTCTAGAATGAACCTTTTTGTAAGTCTAGACCAAACCCTGTATAATGAAAGAAGAAAGAAAGATATAGAAGAAGGAAGGAATCTTGAATCTAATCTAGAATCAATGCTTGCCCACTCAAATACCCCTCCAATTCTATTGCAAAAACTCTATCTTCTCTATAGAACTGAAAATCAAATCCTCCCTTTTCTCTCTGGAACTAAAAATTAGATTAGATCTCATCATTATTTTCAACAAACTTGCAAATATCTCATAGAATGATGATAAAAACCCTCTTTTTGATAAAAAAATCATATTTGATATAAATTTTTTCCAAAACCTTTATCCAATTAATTTAGAGACAAAATAATACTATTGCTAGGATCCTCTCCAAATTTGGCACCTACCCACTTCACCATTTTATCAGAAACTGAAAATGAACTACCTATATCAGAATGTAGTTGCATAAGAAGAACCTCAAACAAAACCTAGTATAACTTTTACCCATTAGTACTGGTGTAGAAACAAACAATATATCTAGAAACTAGACTCTGAGAGATTTCCATTGATATATAATAGTTCTATACTTTCTTAAGAGAAATTCCTAGGGCAACCATTTGAAAACCAGATTTAGAACTTGATACAAAAGCCCTTCAACTTTGTAAATATTTAATTTATCACTAAAGTTGAAACTCTATGATAAAACCTATTTTCAATTAAAAATTTTTGCACATTCTAAGAGGGAAAGCAATAAAAATATTAATTTTTTGAATCTTTCTTTTTACCCCTTTTTTCCATCCATGTCAAACTAGGTTTGACCAGTCTGTAACACATGGCAACATCCTATTTGCTGGTCTTTTCTGAATTACCTACTCTGTTAGACACATTGGACACCTCCTCCAACTAGGCACCATGTGGTACCACTTGATTGGTCCTCAAACTACTACCTCTAACCGGGCTTGCTACTATGTGGCAGCCTTTGATTGGGTCACCATTTCACTATGGTTAACTAAAATTCATATTCCTATGGCAACTTAGCCACAACCATTGATTTGTACCACATGGCATAATTTGGTGTGTTCATTTTAAATCTACCACCTCAACACCTATCACCATGAGTCAATCTATCACTATCCTTGTTAGTAGCCTGCCACATCATTGTGACATGTGGAACATCGATCCATGTCACAACTTCATTTTTCATGCCAAGTCACATGTGCCACCTCACTACTCCTATTATGTGGCAGCTTGTCGCTATGCCACATGACACCTCATCTTCCTATCATGTCATCATGACATAGCAATAGCTCACCAAGTGTCTATCCATGCTACGTCACTACTTTGAGGAGGACAACAAGTCTTGAAGTGTGTTTCACATGGTACTCTGTCTTTCATTCTCATGCTACCATGTGTCACACTATGATTTTTCCTTTGGTCACTGATCCACATCATGACCATGTCACTTGCATCTTTGAGAAGCACACCAAGTCTTGAAGTGTGTGCCATGTGGCACTCTATTATTCATTCTCATGCTACCACATGTTGCACTATAATTTTTCCTCTAGTTGCTGATCTAAATCATCACCATGTCACCTACATCTTGGTTCAAAATTTTCTCCACACTCATTGAGCTGGTTGGGACCCATGCGTGAGCATTTCCTTGAGTCATAAAGAAAATTTATTTAGATACTACTTCATTGTGTGTTGGGGTATTTAAAGAACAAAATAAACCCTCTCACTACCAATGTGGGATAATAAAAAATGAACTTTCTTGCAACCAAGAAAAAAAATACTTCAATTTTTATTTTATCCATGCCAATGATGATATTCACATAGTGATGCCCCACCACACAGCAAATTTTTTTCGAAATGAATCGACCTGTAAGAGCCAAATTGAGGAGTATCATTCCAAACTATTGATCTAAATTTTCACCATTTATCTTGATACACTTCAGGTTCAAAATTAACAAGCCATTCATCCATTCTGCTACTTGGAAGGAAGAAAGCAAGAGGCAATCACCTTTTGATGTATTAGAAAATAGATAATTCATCTACTTCAAAAGCTTTACTTTCACCACTCCCAATCTCAACTAGATGTTCATCCTCTTTATTTATTTTGAAAAAGTTTCATTTCCATAGTATACACAACTTGTTGATATCGATTCCCAATCTTGAACATCTCACCAAATCTAGGCTCCAACTCAGGATCAAATCCAATTTTCTTTGCATCCTTTGTCTCCAAAGTCAAAGACGTATACTTCAACTTTTTCACACTATCAATAATGGAAAATTTTAAAAATCTCACACTCCTAACCAGATAGAATGATTCATCTATGTATATACTAATTTGCAAAAATGTCCACCATTCACTAAGATTTGATTGAAAAAATGTTTCTGTTGTACATCACAAAACACAACATGCTCTAGGAAACACTCATTTACACCTCAAAAACAATTTAAGATTCATCCTTTGGTTAAAAGCTCCATTGGATGATACACTGAACTAACTTCTTTGCAATTCAAAAATAATATGGTCCCTACCATTTCAAACCAAGAACTCTCCCCTTTTGTTTACACAACCACTGAGAAAGTCTTTTGCGAGCATATTAGGAGGAGAGAAGATGTTTGTCTTATGTATGTAATGTCCAATGTCTCTCCTACAAAGTTGATATGCCTACCTTTAACCAAAGGCATGTGTTGACTTTGAAAACAAGCACCTCTTTACATATCTTTCACACACTATGTAAGTCTCTACTAGGACTATGGACTATCACACTATTCCATATGCTTCCATATTTTAGCTTTCCTCCTAGATTCATCCATTGACCTTAGGAAGGACTGATCCAAAACATATCGAAACAAACTCTAAAATGGATTTTTTTTTGAAAAATATGTCCTGCTGGGATCTAAGAGGGCTAATATTGGGCTAGAAAACTCAAGCATGAACCTTCAGATCTACTTGAGCATTTAGATGTCTTAATGAAACCGCTAGCATTTCACTTAGACTAGTTATTATCTTGTGAATACCATCTGCATTCTCAAGTACTCTCTTATATTATACATAAATTTAAACGAGAATCAATAGATAGCACTCACATCCTAAAGATATGAAGTGGAGGATAATAAACCACGAGTTTTTTTTCATATGCCCTTTTGAAAAGGTTGGGGAAGGAACTCTATAATGGTGGTATTTTGACTTCAGTAATAGTCATAATCAAGGTGTGCACAACTGTCCACTAAATTCCAATTCTATCCCACTTGTAAAGAATCTAGATATCATTCTCATTGGAAGAGTTGTTTCTAAAAAAAAACCTCAATACATATGGATCTAATGATTTCCATGGAGTGTTCAAAGCCCTTCTTATTTCTCATTGTGTGTATGATCCTGTACAAGCCTTTGATCTCAAATGATAATATGTGAATTATTTGACATTCTATAATAACTTGAATCATTATAACATATTTTATGCATCTTCAACCTCCAATGTCCTATCAATCTAATAGAATTAGTCAGGCCCCAAAGTGGGTCTAGCTATTTTTTTTTTCAAATTGAAAAACTTGATCCTTCAAACTGATCAATCAATCACCTATCACTAATTAATATAAAACTGAAATACTGCTGCATCATTTAAAAAATCACTTCACCACTTTTCGAGAACTACCCATTTAGTGTCAGGAGGCTCTGGAACTAGTCTCAAAAATTGACTGAATAAAACAACAAGGCCTTGAGAACTAACATATCTATTCTTTGGTCTATATTTTTTTACCCTATTAGATTTTGTCTCATGATGAATTCAAGTTCAAAAGATATTGACCATCAAAGTTTCTGACTTCAGACTATCCTGCAATTAACCAGGTTAGAAACAATAAATTGAATTCTCTTTTGGCTTTGAAAATAGGACATATGATCACATAAGGACTTGAGATTTGGGGCATTCATTTATTGCCAAGTGGAGAATATAAGTCTATGATTTAGGCTCATGATGAATATTTGGGAAAATTTGGCAATAAGTCAAAGTTGTGTACTAGGTATTGTAGAACTGGGAACACTAGTAGAACAATGATTTTTACAAATAGAATGGACCTGGCAAAATGTGTAGACAGATTCATCAAGACTTGAAAACTAGAACACTTGAAGTATTTTCAGAGTAGAACATGGTGGTATAATCCATTGGGCTCAAAAAATCATAGATTCAAGTTATGAAAACTCGAACAGGGTTATTAATTAATTTGTACTTTTAGACACTAGTAAAACTTAAAAAATTGCATTTGGAATTGCATTTGAAAACTAGTTAAATGGATTCTTCATAGGATGAAAATTGAAACATAGCATGTCTCTAACCTCTAAAATGTAGTACAAAAATTATTTTATCAATAGGGTCAACTAGTTCAAAGTTATAATTGGTCAAACATGGCTACTCAGAATTATGAGAGAATGCATCAGCATGACAATAGTAAACAACCAATGACAATAGTAAACAACCAACTTTGAGGGATTCAAAACTTGGTCACAACATATCAAAATGACTTAAAATATGAAACATAGGTTGTTTGATATGCATACTAGACACTCCCAAAGTGGCAAGTCATGAAACTTAATCAGGCACAAGATATTCAATTGTAAACTAGGCCTCTTGTCACAATTTTGACATAGGCAAAAATGCAAATTTGAGCAATGAGTAAAATGGCGCTTCACAAAATGATTTGAAATGAAAAATTATCATCATAGAACACATGAATACACTGAATGAAACACATGAAACACATAATGGGCCTTGAAATGATATCTAAGTACATATGCATGAAAATCGCTTGTAGGGGCTTAGTTTGACTGAATTTTTAGAATGGTACTCAAAATTAGAAGCTTCAATTTTGAGTCCCAACAAGACCAGTAAATCCATAATCATCAATGAGAGATATGTTCATCCTACTAACTATAGATTAATGTACACACTAGACTGAATCTAAAACTTCTAGAAATTGTACAATGAAAGTGATTACTGATAGGTTATTTTTTACTGGTGAATATTCATAATTTTGTGAATTTTAGAAATTTTTGCTAGTAATTTGGCTAATAATTTAAGATTTAATGCAACCTAAATCACTACATTTTTATTAAATTTAGTTCTAAAATATTTAAAATCGCTCAATAATTAATTTTACTAAAAAATTTAAACTCAAAGATTCATTACAGTAGTCAATACATGATTAGATTTGATTCACCTAAATATTATAGATTACCGAAGAAATTAAAGTTAATTCACCAATAATTATCATAATTATTAGTTACTTTAGGGATATATTATCAATATTTAGTTTTCACTATTGATTTAAAATATAATATAATTATCCTCATAATTTCCATAAGATAAAACATGTTCAATTTTGATTTGTAATATTCCATGATGATTAGTGAACTTCTTATTATTATTGAGATTCACCAATATTTTCTACTCAAAAATTATGATTCCAAAATATTGCCAATGTAAATAATATTTAAAATTAAAAAATTGAGAGATTTACTAACAAAAATAATTTGGTTTTTCAAAATAATGAATGATTCACCAATAATTTATATCTTTTTCTGGAGGGGGGTTTCTTAAAGTTTAACCTTGTTACTAATTTCTTGGAAGAGTACATTGTCACTAGGTTTGGAATGCCATTCTTCCTGGTGTGTGATAATGGGTCATCTTTTGCATCAATTTTTTCTTACTCAATTGGTATTAGAAAATCAAGTTATAATCAAATTTCATCCAATTACTATGTCCAAGGGAATGGTGTAGCCAAGTCCACTAATAAGAACTTGATTACAATGATAAAACACTTTCTCACAAAGAATCCAAAAGATTGACACACTCAATTGAAGTACACATTATGGATAGATAGGGTTAGGATAAAGAATGCTTTGGGAACATCCCCATACCTACATGTCTATGGATAAGAACTAGTATTACCACTCAATCTTAAGATTCTAGTGTTGAAATTCATGAGAGGGTATGCTAAGGATGCTAACAGGGTTCAAATTAGGTCGATAAATCTCTTAGAATCAAATGATAAGAGGACAAAATCTTTAGAAGACATGTCAAAAACTCAAGCTATCATAAAACATTGGTTTGACAAGTGAGCCATGATTAAATCTTTTAGAATTTCAGAGCTTGTTCTTTTGTGGGAAGGGGCAAAAGGAAAACCAAATAGTCATACCAAGTTTCAATGCTTGCGGATTGGACCTTATTAGACTACAGAGATTTTGGGAGAAAATAATTTTAGGCTAAGTTCTTTACAAGGGGAATTGGTTCCATTACTAGTCAATGGCCAATTTTTGAAACATTTTTTCAAAGCCTAAAATGGAAAGCATTTTTTCAAATTAAAAAACAAAACAAAACATGTGTGTTTACTTTCTGCATGTGTGTTTACCTTCTACATGTGTATTTAATTTTAGTTGTTTGTTTTGTTTTAAAAGTAGTGTCTACCTCTTATTATCAGTCTGGGGGTTAGGTGAAATGAAGATTCCTTCTTGATGCATAATCAAGATCACCCCATTTGGTTTCAACTTTAGGGAAGAAGTATTTCTTTGTTAAAGCACTCAAATGATTTTGTTACTCGTATCGGCTAAAAAATAGGCCTTGCTTGTAGTTACATATGACTTGTAGTCTTATAATCAGAATCACAAATTAATAGCTTTCATCACTTTACAAATTTAAATAATTTATTATCTAGGTGATTTTAAAATTTAGGTTGATAGTAGCAAGGGATAATTCAAAACTTATCGGTTCAGATAAAAAATTTCTTCAAAAAATTGCTCAGATCACTGTTTGACATGAGAGTTTCCCAAAAGTTCATTAAAAGAGGAACATAAGAGTTATCAACTTAAGTACAAATCTGGAAAGGAAAACTAATGCCTTGTCCACACAATCTAAACACAGTCAAGGTAGGAAAGAAAGAAAAAGAGAATCATAAAGGTATTATAGTTAATGATTCTAGAAAATTGTGAGAGGTAATCATATATAAGGATATGCAAACCTAAATAGCTATCCTTTCTATACAATGCACATAAGACTTCAAGGAAGAATCAAGTGGAAACATGTGAGGTTTGGAAAGAAATTTAAAGAGGATTACTAGAAACTCAAAAAGAAGGAAGCAATAACTCACCAAGAGCCCTCAGAACATATTCTCTCATCTGGTCATATAGTGATGGATAAATAGGTTTGAAAGGATTTCCAATGTTTAGAGCGGTCGAGCCAAAGATTTTTTCCAAGTTTCTAGATACTCATGATAAATGACACCTTGAGATATCAATGGGAAAATGGAACACTAAGCACACATTGAGCCTTCAAATTTGAGATTTTGAAGTTTTAACTTCCAAAGGACTTGAAAGCGACTTGAAAGATATATAATTTAGTTGTCACTTGACACATGTTAGAAGAATGGTTGTTGATGAAGAAATTCCTTTGTCATTTCTTCCCTTTAATTGGGGCTATTTTTTGTGTCTCACAACACACACCCTATTTTGAGTCACAAAATGGGAACTTCTTTATTTTAGAACTTCTTTGAGGGACCCAGTTAGGTTCCTTAATCCATTAGGACCCTCCTTTGGGTCTAAGTCAAACCCTGATCCTCAACTGGCAGTGTCAAGCAGTCAAACATAGGCAAAAAAACCATGTTTTTATACTCCTTAGAGCATAAAGTGTACAAATGCACACTTGTGCACATGCATTAAGTGTGCATGTGCACACTTCACCTCTCTTTGAGGATGTGTACATGCACATTTGTGTACATGCCCACCCTTAGAGGTGAGCATAAGGAGGATGGGCTTATATAAGTCCCACCCTTCTTTCTTCTCCTAACTTTCTCTTCACTCACCCTCTAGTTGAGCACACCCTCACACCCCTGCAAGGCTTGTGTTTACATTAGTCCTCTAGTACCCCCAACCTCCAAGGTAAGAAAAATACCCCTCTTGGAGGCGCGCACATGTGCATGTGCACACTCTCAAGAGGTGTGCACCTCCATACCTAGAAAAAATAAAAAGACTAAATCCGCCCTCCTAATCTAGTATGTACCTCTACAATGCACATGCACATCTTACACACATGCACAAGGTGCAAAACTATGTACATTGTGCCCAAATGCATAAACATAGTGCATAACTAGCACACTAGTACACCTATGTGGGTGCGGTAGTGCACATTTCAAGCACCAAAGGGGGATTTTCTCAGTTTTGACTAGTTTTTGGTTAGTTTTTTGTTAGTCCAAGTAATGAGTGAGTCCCGTTAGGGTTTTTTGACATCAAATTATTAATGTTTCCTTCTTTTGTATTGATAAAATGACATCATCCTCATCCTCCTTTGCAACAAATATGGCACCAAAACTGGTAGCATTCAAATACCAAGGAGCTCTAAAGAAATGAATATTCCAAGACAAAGATATAAAGATGTGGGACATAGAACCTAGCCATATTGACTGGAATGGCTTCTTGACACTTTGCAACAAACTAAAGGAAAGGTTAGCAATGGTATCAAATCTAATCTAGAGTGGGTTAGTGAATGTTGCTTCACACTCTACATATGTCAAATCCTTTGAACTAATTATGACACTAGCCCAATATTATGTGCCACATGAGAAGGTTGTGAAGAGTGTCACAAGGAAGATATTCCTTGACCTTAGGCCACATAACATTGAGAAGGTTTTCCACCTCCCAAGGGATGACCAATACCTCTAGATATCCTATGAAGGCACTGACAGATGGTATAGGGAAAATGAGAATGAAGCCAAGGAAGTAGTGCAATCCACAGTCTTGATTGATAGGAGACCTTTGGACTAGAGAGTAGGAAAGGTGGATATGACCTGGGGGTACATGAAAGATGATATCAGGTATTCAATTTTTCTCCTCATTAGAGCCATGGGCCTCTCCGTAATAGGTCACTTAAAGACATGGATGGTGCTATTCATTGAGACCATCAAAACTACTAAGATGCCTATTAGTTGGGCCACCATCATGAGTGATAATTTGGATGAGCAACTGATCTTGGTAAAGACTAATCCATGATTCTTCTACATGACATCTTATATGGTGTATCTACATGTGACTAGAACCATATACTATCCAAGGTTGTATAGGAAGGGAAGCATGCAAGACCCAAATGCTTGGCTTTATGTCATGTATCCACAACTAGTGAAGAAGAAACTCACACTGCAAAATGTGGAATACAAGGTAGTGAATGATGATTTTATATTCACCATTATTAGGTTTATCAAAGGGGACTATGCCAAAATAATGTTAGTAGAGGCAGAAGCAAGGATAACTGAAGTAGGAGCCTACTACATCTAGATCAAGACCTTTACATACCTTTGGGTAGCTAGTACTCTCTTGTATCCCAAGAAGCTCCCAAGGTACCATTTAGATTGACTCATACTACTTAAGATAACTCACCAACTCACTTCTACATATAACAGAGTGAGGAAACTGCATAAGAAAACATGGGTCTAGCCAATCACCATTGGAGCGTATGAGGTAAAGAAGAAGAAAGATATTGCTACCTTTGACTCAAAGTGGGATCAATATCCCTTGGAAGATTACCAAGCTCTAGGTCTATATTTTGATAATAGTGGGATGGTTAAACATCTAGAGGGGAAGAAGTTTTCCAATATGGAGATACCCTTAAAAGCCTAGGACAAGGATGCACTAGAGATAATGGATACCTTGTAAAACAGGGATAAAATCTATGATAGCCCCATTATGAATGTGGAAATAGGGCATGAGAAGAATGGTGACATGGATCATTAGGGCTAACATGTAGTATAACATACAAGGGAATGGATTAGGAAACCATTCCAAATGGATCTAGTTCCCCTGGCCATACCTATCCAAGATACAATCAAGTGTAAGAAAGGAAAAGGAACCAAAGTAACAATACTAACCTACCCTACTAAATCACAAGTGAGGTTGGAAATAGTACATTAGAATGAGCAAGAGGTTGAGTATTTAAGGACTCATGAAAAAGGAAAGGTTAAGTAGAAAAGGGTAGCCCCTAAGGAAAGAAAGCAAGTGGCAGGAGCCAAGCAAGCTAAGCCAAAGCAATATAGCCCAAGAAATTACCAAATAAATAGCTAGAGTCACAACCAAGGTAACAAGAGAAAAAAAAGAGAGCTTTCTTTAGAAGTGCTAGAAGAGTAAGAGGTCCCACCACATAGAACCTTAGAGGAAAAATCCTCCCCATTGGTGTCTAGGAGAGCCTAAATAGAGACACCAGTGGTAGGTGTCAAAAGGAGGAAATTAAAGAAGATAACTCCCTTGCCATAGGTTCTAGAAACCATTCCTTAAGTAGAGGATGAGGAAGAAGGGGAAAATTTGAAAATTTCCCCTTAAATAAAATAAATCACTTAGCTAAGGCAACAAAGGAGGAGAGAAGAAGAATCTCAATACAAACACCTCCATCTGCCACTAGGTAGCCTATCTAGGTTGAAACTTATGAGGATGAACAACATAAATGGATAGCAGAAATGGAGGGTGAAGGAGCTGACATTTTTGACCTCTCAAATTTTGATTCATGTCTATCAATAGTGAGATAGTGGGAGAAAAGATAAAGGACACTCCCATAAATGAGTCATTAGGAAAGGATTGGAACTAGTTGCCTCCTCTACCTCAAGGACCTCTATTAATTCCTCTACCACCAACATAAGACATGAAAATAATGAATAAAGGGTTAGTAGCTCCACCTCCTTTGAAAAAATAAGAAGAAGAACAAAGTTTGGATACAAAAGAGGAGAATATGTATAGTTGCATGTCAATGAAGTATCTAAAGAAGGAAAGATAGTAGAAGAAAATTAACAAGTTCACCTAGATATAGAGGCTAGATCCTTAGTCCAAGATACCACAAAAAATCTCTCCAAAGAACTCCCTTGACATGAGAAGATTCCAAAGAGGAGTAACAATGGAAAGGAGCATACTTTGGAACCAACTTCTTTGGCTAAATACATATCACCAATGGGCACTACACCATCATGGCTAAAGAAGGAGGTCATGTTTCAACAAAATAAGCATATGGAACTAACATAAGAGGAGGGGATGACAAAGTTGATAACTGTAATAAAGAAGCTTGATCCACCTAAGGGCGATTCTAGAACACTTGCCTTAATTGTGAAGAATCAAGATCTAGATCTTCTAGTACATATCACCATTCCTCCTCCTCATGCCAACAATGAAGAAATGAATCCTAAGGATTACCAAATAAAGGAGGTCATATTGAGAAAGCCCATGGTGGATACATGCCTCAATAAAAGTGTCCAAACACATGGATTGGGATGCGGTACAGTTGATAATGTTGCAAAAGAAGAACACACTATTAAGGGGCTACTTGAATGAAGTGGTGGGACCTATAGACCTAGATAATCCTAAGATCACTCTTGGAGCTACACTTGGAAGGAAGTAGGTAGGGCCACAAATGGATTCATTTTTGGACGCATGTCAACAATGACATCACAATTTTAAGGAGAGAGGAGTGCAAATAATATAGGACAATTTGAACCTATTTGACAACATCTAGACTAATACTGAGAAGTTGGTTTCCATTATAAAGAAATATTTTGAGCTAATGGATGAAGTGTGTACCTAGGCTAATGACCTACAAGCACTCATGTCTATAAGGGGAAAATGTACTAGATGTTGATGGAGATATACTCAATAGAGGAGCTAGATAAACTAGATGATTGGATAGAAAAGATATCCTTAGGAAATAAGGTCATGGAAGGACTACATTAAGGAATCCAAAAAATAAAGTATAAAGCTCAAGAGAAATTTTTGGAAGAAAAAAAGTACTATAATGCTGCTAGCCTTGAGGTTTTTGAATAAAAAACTAACCTCTCCTTGGTGCAATCAGTAGTTCAACAATTTAGAGACACATTTGAAAATGCTTTGTTAGAAGATGATGTATGAAAAACATTCAAAACTGAAGAAGCATTGTTGGAACTAGATACCAAGCTTGAGGACTTTGCAGAAACTAGGATAGAAGTAAGCAACTACTGGCAAGTAGTTAAGAATAAGTATGATTAATTAGATTTACCAAAGGCTAGCGAAACAATAGAGAAGTTCAAGAGAAAACATCTAGACATCATTTTTCTATAAAGGGGAAGAAAATAAGATGCTAGAAATTTAGTTTTGACCCTTAGAATATTTTTCTGGATGCTTTAGGTGCACTTTTCTTGTAGGTGCACCGATAATTTTAAAGAAGCGGTACACTAATAGCTAATGACTAGTTGCTATTTTAGAGAAATCCATGAATTAGAAAGACATTTTGATGGTAATTTGACTCTTAGAAATGCCTAGAGAAGCCAAGCTTCCATTTTTAGAGCTCCCAAAGATGTTTGGATCATCTCACAACTTCTATCTTCTTATCTTCTTATCCTTTTATTATTTTAAGTCATGTAAAGGATTATACACCCATTAATTGATCTAAACAAGGATGGATGCCTATTTAGCACCATTCAAAGAGTTAGTTTGTATGTATATAGCTTTATTTTATTAGTTTTTTAGCACGAGTTTAAATTATAAGAGCTCTAACTCCTAACACCAAAGAAGGACAAGATTTATTTTAAATAGATGGATGTAATATGTACTAGAGGCCATTATTTTGATGCAATAATATATGCTAATTGTGCTCTCATTATAAGTGTAGTTATTCTTGTCAGAGAGTGTTATTTATGTGAATGCATGTTTATGAATAATAGTGGAGCTAATGGTTTTATTGTGTTGTTGTGATTGTGCAATATTTTAGTTCTGTTGTTTTCCTTGTGTTAAAAAAATCTATCGTTAAGAAAAATTGGAGAAACGATCATCTTTTTTCTTCCATAGTGTTTTTTCTCACGTGAGCACACATTCTACGACCTCTTGATTTGATGAAACATGAAACATATTTTGATTTTTATTGAAGTACTCATCAACAATTGCAGTAGCAGAGTTGAGGAAGAACTTCTCCTAATTTCATTGGTTTCCTACCAATATCCTTTTAATAATTTAATTTGAAAACATGTTGTTACTTTGGCTAATGTCCATTAGAAATTTCCCTTTCAACAATTTTCTTAAAATCTTTTGTTACCCTATTTTTGTTATTTTCTTTTCAAATAACTAGTTAAAATAGGAATTCTTATACTTGCATTAATAAATTGCATTCATCATAAAACATAAAATATGAAAAAAATATCTCTTTGTGGTTACATTTCAGCAATAGGTGTGCAGATTGGTTGGTACTAGCAAAGGCCTCCTTGTGAACATAAACATTTATCGTCAATTGAGTTACCCAATAGGTTTGAAAACAACCATCCATAACCTTGGAGTTGGTCATTGATTAAATTTTCAAGAGAGAGATTCAAAAGGATCTCTACCACTTAGTATTGTGCAAAATGAAAACTCAATAGGAACTAGAAGACTATGGTTTATGGTATAAGAAGAGTGACAAGTTTGAGTTAAAGTTTACATAGATGCTAATTGAACTAGAAACATTGATGATAGAAAGAGTACAAGTAGAAGAACTTTCTTTCTAGGGAGGAGATTGATTTCATGGACAAGTAAGAAGAAAAATTATATTTCTCAATCCACATAAGAGGTTGAATATGTTTTAGCAGTAGTTAATTGTTCAAACATTCTATGGATCAAAAAATTGTTAAAAGGCATGAAGGAAGAGATTACTAAACTTGTGGTGATATATTGTCATAACAAAAGTGCTATAAACATATCTAAGAATATTTTGATGTACACAAAGACCAAGCACATTGTAATCAACTATCATTACTTGAGGGAATTAGTACAAGATAAAGATGTGAGATTGGAATATGTGAACAAAAAGGAACAAATAGATAATATATTTACAAAGGCATTACCTAAGGATGCATATGTGTATCTAAGAAATAAGCTAGGGGTCATTCCCCTATTTGAAGAAAATTAAGAAGATATGTGTTAGATTGTGGTGACTAATCAGGAAAGTACTGTACATACTTCATAAATTCTTTGGGGCTCAGGGCATCACCCTGAAAAATTATTTTTGGGCCCTATTTTATCAAGATTTTGGGCTGACATGTAATTATTAATCATAACCCTAAAGTGGTAAAAATACTTGTATAAAAAGAGCTTAGGGTTAGGGATTGTTTTATAGTTGTGATGTGAAATTGGTTCTTGTAGTAGTATTGAGCTGTAAGGCATTATATATTGTAATTAGGTTGTAATTACTAGATCATAATAATATCAGACTTGCTATTTGGTGGACATAGCCTAAGGATTGGGTGGACCATGTTAAATCTTGGTGTCTTGTGTTCTTTTCTATGTGATCTATTATTTTTTGATATTGGTTATATTTGCATGTAATTATTATTTCTATCATGGTTTGATCCTAACAAGTGGTATCAGAGCCTAGTTTTTTTTTAGTTATCCTTTCCAAAAAAGTTTCGCAGTTGAGTGGGAGTCTCATGGTTGAGTGGGAGTGATGGAAGATGTGGGTAAGCTGAGGGTTGATAGGTTTAATGGGCAAAAATTTTAGTTATGGAAGATACAAATGGAAGACTATCTTTATTAGAAGGATTTATGGAAGCTATTGGAAGGAAAAGCCAAGAATCAAGGATCTGCATCAAATGATAAATGGAATCTTTTAGACAGAAAGGCACTTGGAAGCATTCGATTATGTCTTGTACCATCGGTGGCATTTAATATTACAAAAGTAAAGACAACAAAAAAATTGATGCAAACCCTAGTGAAACTATATGAAAAGCCCTCCACTTCAAACAAGGTATTTCTCATGAAGCATTTATTTAATATGAAAATGGTAGAAGGAGGATCTAATGTAGATCATTTAAATGAGTTTAATACTATTCCTAGTTAGTTATCTTCTGTGGGTATCAATTTTGAAGAAGAAATTGTGGCTCTCTTGATTTTGTGTTCTTTTCCTAAAAGCTAGAATGACTTGGTAATGGCTGTGAGTAATTCTGTTCATGGATCTAGTACCCTAAAATATGATGATGTGATCAGTGTTATTTTGGGTGAGGAAACTCATAGGAAAACCTTAGGTGGATCTACATCAGGAGGTGCTTTGAATGCACAAAATAGGTGTAGAATGACTGAGAGAGGAATTAATTCCAAAAATTATGAGAAATCAAAAGGAAAGTTTCAGGGGAGAAGGTCTCAATCAAGAGGACCAAATGACTGCTAGTACTGTGGGAAACTAGGGCACAAAAAATAAGATTGTTGGAATCAAAAGAAAAATGAAGGAGATAAACCATATGGAGACAATGAGGCAAATGTGGTAAGTAACAAATCCAAGAGGATGCTTTGCTTCTGTCTTTAGAAAGTGTTGATGATTCATGGGTTTTAGATTCTGGTGCTTCATTTCATGCTACACCTCATAGAGGTTATTTCATTGATTATGCTCAAGGGGATTTTGGACTTGTTTATTTGGGGGATAATGAACCCTGTCAGATTATTGGAAAGGGAAAATTTAAGATTAAGTTGCAGAATGGGAATCATTAGCTACTACATGAGGTAAGCTGTTCCAAGGCTAAGTAGGAATTTAATTTACATAGGGTAACTCAATGATGAGGGTTGTGTAGTTACTTTTAATGATAAAAATTGGAAGGTTGCAAAAGGTTCCCTTGTAGTAGCAAAAGGTGTAAAAGTAGGCACCTTATATCTTTGTACAAGTTACACTATTCCTCCTACTTTAATTTTTTTAGAGAAAAATGAATGTTTAGGAATAGTTACTACAGTTGAGTAGGGAGAATAAATAGCTGCTGTAAATTTTGATATGGCATTCTGGCACAACAGACTTGGGCACTTGAGTGAGAAAGGTATAAAAGTACTATTGGCTCCTGATTTAACCATATTTAGACAACCAAGTATGCAAGGCAAGAATGCGTCTATGGCTTTGCTTCTGTCTTTAGAAAGTGTTGATGATTCATGGGTTTTAGATTTTGGTGCTTCATTTCATGCTACACCTCATAGAGGTTATTTCATTGATTATGCTCAAGGGGATTTTGGACTTGTTTATTTGGGGGATCATGAACCCTGTCAGATTTTTGGAAAGGGAAAAGTTAAGATTAAGTTGCAGAATGGGAATCATTGGCTACTACATGAGGTAAGCTGTTCCAAGGCTAAGTAGGAATTTAATTTACATAGGGTAACTCAGTGATGAGGGTTGTGTAGTTACTTTTAATGATAAAAATTGGAAGGTTGCAAAAGGTTCCCTTGTAGTAGCAAAAGGTGTAAAAGTAGGCACCTTATATCTTTGTACAGGTTACACTATTCCTCATACTTTAATTTTTTTAGAGAAAAATGAATGTTTAGGAATAGTTACTACGGTTGAGTAGGGAGAATAAATAGCTGCTGTAAATTTTGATATGGCATTCTGGCACAACAGACTTGGGCACATGAGTGAGAAAGGTATAAAAGTACTATTGGCTCCTGATTTAACCATATTTAGACAACCAAGTATGCAAGGCAAGAATGCATCTATGGGCAGCTATCTCCAATAATAGACACACTTCACCCAGAACCTAGGCCAACTATAAGGCTACACTCTTTCTGCACTTCAGGCTCTGTAAAACCTAGGTGGGTATACCCATAGATTCTTTATATGGTACCAGTTATCAAAGCATACACTAAATCTAATGTAAAGAAGATAAAAACCCCTAAATCTTCTATAGTTAACTAGGAATCACAAGCATGAAATAGCTAAGAACATAACTCATGAAATTGGCAAGCTAAGTGTGTGTTAACATTGAATAGCTTTCAACATAAAAGGGAAAATTGATTTAATATGTTGATAACAGCAAGACCCAAGTATGAGCAATAGAACCTAATGATCCTATCTCTGATCAGTACCTTATCTATTGAGAAATTAAATGAATTATAACCATACATCTTTCGGAAATCTAAGATGTATCTCTACATCAAGATCCTCGATCTATCCTTCACCTTGTGAATAGACATCTGCTTCAGATTTGAATTTCATACTCAAAATATCCCATCATGAAATCTGCAAACCCTGTGATAAACACCAAGCAGTTCTTTGTTCCATCTACAAGACATTTTAACCACATACATTCCAAAATGAAATGCAACCTAATTCATGCTCTTGGTTCACTAATTAGGAGAAATTACACATCCATGAACAATAGACAAGATTCATACTGAATTTAAAACCCTTTGCTGCACTTTATTTGTTTTCCTTGAAATCAAATACATGAAAGACGTACAGAAAATAATTCACAAATCACCTAACAGACAAGAACTATCTGCATAAAACATAAATGCTGCTCAATACAATAGAGAAATGCTGGGTGTGTAGCTTTCACAGCCTGAGTAGAGCTCCAAGAATTGGAAAATAGAAAACCAACCAACAACCTTTTTTCAGAGAAGAAGAAAGAATAAATATGGAGAAGACAATTCCCAGATTTAATTTGCAATTGACATGTGTCCCTATAGAAATCCTTCCCAAGAAGATCAAAAACCTTTTTCTAACTTCCCCTTCTAACTGAAAATCAAATCCCCATCATTTTACCTCTCAAAGGCATCAAAATATCTCAGAAATCTGATGATGAAAGGATGTAACTGATTTTGGTGTTGAAATGAACTCAGTAAAAGTAACAAATCAGTTGAAAATGGCTTGCAGGATGAAAGAAAACTGTTTAAGCTTGATTTTCTTCACATTTAGATTCCAAAAGGTCTTCAAAACTGCCCTGTAACTGATTTTGATCATTAATGAAGAAATCTGCTCATTCCATTGCCAATGCCTTGGAAAACACAAATTGACTTACAACATGAACCAATGAATACCTATGCATAATCTGACTCCATATTTGGAAAATTCAAGTTCTCCCAGTTCTGGCAATATATAACATTGCCTATTTTGCCTCTCAGAAACCCATTAAATCTCAATTTAAAAAATGCCCCATTGTTAGAAAATTTAGCACCGCACATCTTGAGATTTAAAATTTTGAAAAATTTAAAATATCTCTAAAGTTAAAACTTTAGAATAGAAAAAGCCCTTTTGAAACTTTTTTAAATCTGATGTGCAAGTTTTTTTGAAAAACTATTTTAAGAATGAGATTTTAAAATTATTTATTTATTTTTTTACCCAGCCCTTTCAATTTTGGGTCAACCTAAGTTTGACCAGTGCCACATGGCAAATTCTAATTGGTTCGATCCTACACAGTGGGCACCACATGTCACATCGAAATTGGCCAGTGATCTCATCTTTGCTACCACGTGGCGTCGCCACATGAAAGCTCACTATGTCACTATGGTTAAACATCGTGCATTTTGGTTTGGCGAGATAGCAAAATCCACACGATTCACCACATGTCACAATCTCATTGCAATTGGTTTGAACTCGCCACATCACCTCCTTCTTGTTGCCACTTGGTGCAATCTAATTTGTTGCTTTGTAATGGAAGTGGAACCCACAAGCTTATTTGACTCTCATCGGATTTCAGAGCTTTTTAATGACCTCGCTATGTCGCTAGCTAGATTTTACAAGATTTCCTAGCTAGCGAGGTAGCAACCATTAGATTTTTTGACTTTTTCGGTCCAATTTGAATTTTCCAATGAACTTGAATTTTTTGGTAATGTTTTTGGATTTTGTGTCAAAATTTAACATAGGTGTCCTGCCAGTTGGCCAACCACAGGCCCATGCATGCGAGCTGGCTTTCACAAAAGCCCCTTGCCTTAAGACAGTAAGCCTAATGTAAAGAAAAGTATTTAAAATAAAAAATCTCCTCCCGCACAAGAAATATGGGATATTACGGCTATCCTCAAATTGCTTCCTCCTATTGCGTGTGGCATTTTCTTTATTGCACGGGTTGTAACTTTGATTTGACTATGTTTTCTCATGTTTTATCTTCTTGTACTCCTCCATGTTAACGCTTCTTCTAATTAGACTTGCTCTATTCTGTGTGAGACTCCATATTCGGGTCAGCTCTGTTATCACCTTTGTTGACTGCCTATGCATTTGAAATGGTTTCCTCAATATGTTGGGCATGAGTCTTTGGCTTTAGTTTTCGGTGAACTGACAGTATATGCTCTTTATAAGTTATCCCATATGATAGATTTGAGAGGTATTTCCTCTTGAATCTCCATGTGAAATTGCATTCCCTTCCAGCATTGATGAGGCAGGATGTTCCATTTATGTCTCCAAATTGCTTGGACTAGTAGTGACAAAACTATAAGCTTTTGATGAGTTACCAATTTCAAATGTCACAGAGTCAACACCACTATCTGCAAACTCGTTGGCTTGTTTACATGGTGCAGGTAATGTTTGTGTTACTGAATCAACTCTGTTTCTTTCAAAATGTAAGCACTCAAAATTCTCAAACAATTTTGAGCTTTTGCTGCAGCAAAATTTATGCTCATGTGTTTCTAAAATTAAGATGTCTTTTGATATAGACATTCTGTATCTTGATTTTTGATTTGTGCAGTTTGTTCAATTGGTTTCTCACCCTTTTGACTAGCAAACAAGCTCTCTTGTAGAACATGCAACATTTCTTTCCCTGAATAGGTCTCTATATCTTTGTGTTTCAGAGGATTTGTTTGACCTTTAGTTCTAGTAATAGCATTCTCTCCTGCTTTGGATTTTACACTGCATCTATCACTAGCAATATCAGCAAACAAATCAATAAAACCTTCAATTTTTTAGTTGATCATGAGTAAACAAGCACTTGCTACTTTCACTTTCCAGATCTTTGTTACCATTATCAAGAAATTTATTAACAACATCCATTTCCACTGGTAGACATAGATGAATTATCAATATTCCCTTGATATAGCACACAAGTTACTTTCTTTCCATAGAAAGATGTAACTGGTAAGTCTGATAGTAAGGGCCTGAACATACTTTGTGAACTCTCCAAAACTGTAGCACCTTCAAAAAATTCCTGACTAGATCCTTTGCCTTTGATATTTGGCACCACAAGATTAATTTGCTTTGATATTCTTTTGTAACTTTGCATTCCTCTATTGCATTGCAAACTCATTCTTTATGATTATTAATGCCAAATTGAATTAGCCAGCATTTGATGACCTTTTGCATACCTTAAATCAATTGATTTAATGGCTTCTCAAAACATAGTAAATCCTTTTACTATTACATTATAGATGAAGTCCCCTTTTTAATTTTGAGCACTGGTAATTAAAACTCATATCATTTCTTTCCTGCAAACTGTGAATTTCTGTTTGGAGGTCTGCTAGTTGGGCTTAAAAACTGACTCAATCAAATAGTCAGGCCACCAAAATTGGCAGGAGTGTTCAATCCTACACACTTTATCATATTGCAAAATTTCATCCCATGATGAACTCTTAGTTAGGAGATTTTAATTGCCGAACATCCATACTTCAATTAACGTATAGGCAAACAATGTTAAAAAACATAAACTGGGCTCGGGTTCGACATTATAAAATTGGGTTATTGATCACTTGGGATTCTGAAAACCAGGATATCAGTTCTTTGCCATGAGAAGAATATAATTCTATGGTTTGGGATCATGATGAATCATAGGATGCATTTGATGAATTTTCGAAAATAGGCACTTGGAAATTTTGAATTGGAAAATGTGTCAAAAAGTGGTTTTTGGCAAATGTACAGACATATGAAAGTATCCAAATGGTTTTGTCATGAATTGGGAACTAGCATAATTCAAGGACTTTTAGGAGACAACACAATGATAAAATCCATTTAGGCTCACCAATCACATGATCAAAGTTATAATGTGCCGAATAGGAGTACAGATCAATCAAGATACCTTAGCCGTAACAAAACAATGGAAACTAGGTTTTTAATCATGTTAGCAAACTAACCAAAATGATTCATTATGATCTCAAAATTGGAACATATGAAGTGTCTGACCCCTGGAACATCATGCAAAAATAATTTCTTTATTTGGATAAACTGGGTCAAAGATATGACTAGTTGAACAGGGCTTCCCAAAATTGTGAACAACTGGACAAATGCACAAAATAGTAAATGACTAATTTTGAGGGGTTCAAAACCTAGTCAAACAGATTCAAAGAAACTTAAAACTTGGAACGTAGGTTCTTTGGTATGCATATTGAACATCCTCAAAGTGGCGAGTCATGACACAATTCTGGGTGCGAGATAGTCAAATTCAAACTGGGCCTCTAGTCGCTATTTGACACTTGGGCAAAATTGCAAATTTTGTCACTAGCTCAAAATGGGACTTCACAGAATGATTTGGGATGGCAAAATAACATTGTAGATCACATGCACATGTCAAATGGAAGGTGTTAAGACAATCAAACACCATCTAGGTCTCAGAATGACAACCAGGTATATAGGCACTTAAAAGCATTTATAGGGCTCAAATTCTCAATGGTGCTCAAAATTTGGGCTACAATTTTGAGTGCCAACAAGTACTTCATTCAAAGAAAGTTCTACCAGGTCTAAAATCTATTAATATGGATTTCTGTAAAAGTTGTGTGTATGGAAAATAAATGAGAGTGACTTTTGTGAAGACTGGGAAGGAAAACAAAAAGGAGAAATTAGAGCTTGTGCATACTGATGTATGTGGATCAACTCAGTTGTCTTCCCTTGGTGGCTCTCATTATTATGTTACATTTATTGAGGAAAAAACTAGAAAATTATGAGTTTATTTCCTTAGATAGAAATTTAATGTATATCAAACTTTTAAGAAATGGAAATGCTTGGTTGAAAATGAGACTCGTAAGAAATTAAAATGTCTCAGATCTGATAATGGTGGTGAGTATTGCAGTCATGAATTTGAAGATTATTGCTCCACTAATGGTATTCGTAGATAGAAAACTATTCCAAGGACTCCATAGGAAAATGGAGTGGCTAAATGCATGAACAAGACTATAATGGAGCATGCAAGGAGCATGAGGTTGCATGCTGGGTTGCCCTTACACATGTGGGTGGAGGCTATTAGTACTATTGTATATTTGATTAATAGAGGTCCCTCTACTCCTTTGGGTTGTGGTATTCTAGAGGAAGCATGGATTGGTAAGAAGGTGAGTTATTCTTTTCTCAAAACCTTTAGTTGTGAAGCATTTTCTTACATAGATTCAAAAAATAGAACTGAGCTAGAAGCTAAGTCAAAGAAATGTGTATTTTTTGGATATGGCAT
The DNA here is from genome assembly GCA_028749045.1 of Cupressus sempervirens. Classification (NCBI taxonomy): domain Eukaryota; kingdom Viridiplantae; phylum Streptophyta; class Pinopsida; order Cupressales; family Cupressaceae; genus Cupressus; species Cupressus sempervirens. The sequence continues at coordinate 81,599,309 of CM053784.1, forward strand.
TAATGAATTTGGTTATAGGCTTTGGGATTTTGAAAATCATAAAATTGTAAGAAGCAGGGATGTCATATTCAATGAGAAAGTGTTTTACAAAGATCTATTGCAGCAATATGAGAAGAAAGAAGATGATTATGTAGTGTTAGATGATACTCCAAAAGCTAATGTTCTATGCATTCCTCATGATGTGCAACAACTACAACAAAAAATACCACACACACTAGTGAATATTACACGATCACCAAGGCAAATTAGAATTCCACAAAGATTTTCTCCCTCTTTGTATTTTATTTTATTAATAGATACTAATGACCCTAAATGTTGTGATGAAGCTATGTAGGTGGATACTAAAATTTAGTGGGAGTCTACAATGAAAAATGAAATGGACTCTTCGCTGAAGAATAAGACATGGGATTTATGCTAGTTGCCTACGAGTAAAAGGGCTTTATATAATAAGTGGGTTTATAGGTTAAAATAAGAGGATGGAGGTAAGAAAAGATTTAAAGCCAGGTTAGTTGTAAAAGGATTTGCATAGAAAAAGGGTGTTGATTTTGATGAGATATTTTCTCTTGTTGTTAAGATGACTTCTATCCATATTATTTTAAGTATTGTGGCTACTAAAGATTTGCATTTAGAGTAGCTTGATGTTAAAAAAACCTTTCTTTATGGTGATTTGGATGAAGAGATATATATGGCTTAGCCATAGGAATTTGAGGTCAAAGTTAAGGAGAACTTAGTGTGCAAATTAAAGAAAAGTTTATATGTCAAGCACCTCAGCAATGGTATTCAAAATTTGATAGGTTTATCCATGAGCATGGACACAATAGGTGTTATTCAGATCATTGTATATATTTTAAGAGGTTGGATGATGATAGCTACATTATTTTATGTTTATATGTTGATGATATGCTTGTAGCTGGGTCTAACATGGATTATATGAAGGGGCTAAAATGCTAGTTAGCACATGCATTTTCTATGAAGGATTTTGGGGCAGCAAAAAAATCCTTGGTATGAAAATTTGTAGAGATAGGAAGAATAAGAAATTGATGCTATCTTAAGCTGATTATGTGAAGAAGGTGTTGCAATGTTTCTTTGTGAAGAATGCTAAATCTATTAGCACATCTTTACCTAGTCATTTGAAGTTGACTAAGGAGATGTGTCCCAAGACACAAGAAGAGGAGGATAAGATGTCAAAGGTACCCTATGCTTCAGCTATAGGAAGCTTGATGTATGCTATGGTATGTACTAGGCTAGATATTGCACATGCAGTGGGAGTTGTTAGTAGGTATATGAGTCATCCAAGAATTGAGCATTGGAATGTAGTCAAATGGATTCTCAGATATTTGAGAGGAACATCCAATAAGTGTTTAAACTTTGGGTGCTCTACTACTAATTTATAGGGCTATGTTGACTTAGATTTGGCAGGGGATATTGATACTAGGCAGAGTACTATAGGTTATGTCTTTACTATTGGTGGGGTAGCCATGAGTTGTGTTTCTAGGTTATAGAAGATTAATGTTCTATCTACTATAGAGGCAGAGTATGTTGCTACTTTAGAGGTAGCTAAGGAGATGATATGGCTTTAGTTATTCTTGGAAGAATTGGGACATCCTCAACAAGATAATTATTTGTTTACATATAGTCAGAGTGCCATTCATCTTATGAAGAATTCAACTCTGCATTCAAAAACAAAACTCATACAGTTGTGGTACCATTTCATTCGATCCATTTTGGAGGATGGACAGTCAATCTGGACAAGATACATATAGATGAAAATCAAGTGGATATGGTTACCAAGGTAGTGACAAGGGAGAAGTTGAATTCCTCTTCAACTTTGATTGGTATTCTAGACTGAACAAGAATTAAAGAATAGCAGGGTCCAAGATGGTTTGATCTAGTGGGAACTTCATGGAGTAGGGAAATAGCTACATGATCAATCTCTAAGTGGGAGATTGTTGCTTAGTGTGGAGCTTGATTAGTCCCCAAGTGGGAGATTGTTAGATTGTGGTGACTAATCAGGAAGGTATTGTACATACTTCATAAATTCTTTGGGTCGGCATGTAGTTATTAATTATAACCCTAAAGCGGTAAAAATACTTGTATAAAAAGAGCTTAATTTTGGGGATTTTTTTATAGTTTTGATGTGAAATTAGTTCTTTTAGTGGTATTGAGATGTAAGGGATTACAAATTGTAATCAGGTTGTAATTACTGGATTGTAATAATATCAGACTTGCTGTTTAGTGGACGTAGCCTAGGGATTGGGTGAACCACATTAAATCTTGGTGTCTTGTGTTCTTTTTTGTGTGATCTATTATTTTCTAATATTGGTTATATTTGCGTGTAATTTCTATTTTTTTCCATGGTTTAATCCTAACAATATGCAACATTGCATCAATTTTTATAATAAGAATATCTTATAAATTGATGCAAGAGGTCACACTTTAGGAGCTACCTAAAGCTATGAAAACAAGGATAGAAGAAGGAGTTGATGATGATACAAGTAGTCATAGAAAATACAACATATGGATTTCTATCTTAGATATTAGTTTGTATAGAAAACATTGAAGTGATGGATATTGTGGATGATGTATTTGGCATTGCTATCAAAGAGGGATAACTATTATCAAATTATCATACACTATCATAAGAAGTGTGAGAAAAGTATGTGTTGAGTTACTATTATCACAAAAGCTTTCACCCTTACCTAAATTTTTTACCTAAAGGAAACCTTGTGAAACATGGAAACAATCTCAAAGTTATGGGACTTGAACTATGAGATTGAATCTCCAGAGAAGTCTAGCTTCCTTACTATTAGGGTGCAACTAACTATACTTTGAGACAAAAAGGGAGAAAGAATGCATGAAAGAAAATGACCTAATCTAATATAAAGGAGGTGATACACCAAAATATTTTGTTTATTCATATCACTACCTAACAATGCACTATTTATCAATATAACCTCAAAATACACTGATTCAACCTTTGTCTTAATCCAACAGTTACATACAGATCAAAAACCAAATGAAATGCCACAAGGAAAGAATAGATATTGTCATGTAGATTAAAGAATGAAAACAAAAGATTAATAGAGGCAAGAATATTTTGTACAAATCTTGATGGGAGAATGAGGTAAAGTGGAGGGTTACAGTAATTATAGACAAAAGGGGATTATAGTAATAGAGTATAGAATACTACTACTATAGAATCAAAGAAAAAATGATTGACCCTAAGAAGAATTACAAAATCTACTTTTATAGTTAAAGCATAACTCAGATAGCTTATACTCTAAGGAAAGACTCAACAACTACATTTAAGGTTGTAGAGAACAATGACTACAAGTCTGGGAAAGATCTAATCATGGTATACATCTAGATGTAGGAAAATCATATTATTCACCAAAAAGAACCTTAAAAAGACATAAACAGTTGAAAATAATGTTTTAAGTGAGTAGATGGATAACTAGGCAATGATGGAGTGTCCCTTTATATTTATTAGGCATGGGGAATATTGAAAGTGATCAGTAGATGATCGAGAAGATTGGATTTTCCATTAAAGAATTGGCTTCCTTTATTATCTACATGCCAAGTCAGCCATGTCATTAGTCAACTAGAGTTAATCCTTAGGCTTCACCATGTTGTTCAACCATATTAAAATATTTTACCACCTTATCCCAACATTCAAACCTATGTTGACCCGTGTCTTTACCCTAGTCATAGCTTCACCACCTTTTATCTTAACTAACTATTTTACCTTGCAAAATTATGAACTCATCAAAATAACTATTATTGTAGCTTTGCAGCTTGCCTTCTATTCATTTCACTAACTATCATGATCTAGCGACTGCATGATTCTAATCCTTCACATCATTACCATGGTTTCCTAGCTAACATCAAATGTTAGCGACCCTATGAAACTATGAACTTAGCTGCCACCACTCATTTTCCACCCAAGCCTACTAAGACACATGTCAACTCATTGTTATGTTGCTTTGGTTTATAAACTTGAAACGACATAAAGTGACATAATGATAGTCATTGATTCTCTCCAGATCAAATCGATCAAAATATAACTAGGACCCTTCAAGCATAGTTTAGCTCTTTGACCAATTAGGAATTGCCACATCACTAGGGGTCATCCATATGCCATCATGCTACAACTCTGTGACCTTAACCCACAATTAGCCAATAACCTCTTAACAATGCAACTTACAATGCTTCTCCATTTGACGGCTTTAATTTGGGGTAAGCCTAAAACTCATGTGACTATGTGAAGAAAAGAGAATCACTCCATCATCACCTAAACCTTGGCCAACTATTTTAACATTGTGAACATGTGGAGCAAAGGAAGATGCAACATTGTAGCCCTAATCACAATTAACCCTTAATCTATTGCAACCTTGCGATGAAGCCAAACTTTAAACAACAATCGCTTAGTAATGACTTATCAGTAACATGAGTGCCTTAACCCTATAAATGAGTGATAAAGGGAATCACTGTGTTGTTGCCTTGATCTTGAGTTAAGCTTGACCACCAATAACCTTACAATCCACTTGAAATATATCTACTAGAGTTAACTTTGCACCATCACAACTAGGAACTACAAGCTAGCACGAAATACTGCAAAGATGCATTGACTGTAGACTTAGCTATTTCCCCCCCTTAAGGCCTACTTGAGTGTTAAGTGCTAGCAACCTATGACTGGGTGATGAAAGAACAATCACATGGTCACAAATCAAATGGTTTATAAGATATAACATGAAAATCATGAAAGGCTAAGGTTAGACTTAGGAAAATGAGGGTTAAAACATGATGTGTTTAGGCATAGAGGGTTTTAAGAAGAAACCCTCTCCAAACCTAGCCCTGCATGAGGGATTTCTCTTGCTAGTCTATGAATATCTTAAGGCTAAAATGAGGGGGAAACCTTTAGGCCACTTTGGGGATGATTCAAAGTCCATTGGGAGCTCAAACTACTCTAATTCTAACGATGTTCAGAGTCTAAGCTCATAAGATGAGGAAATCATTTCCTCAGAAGGCAAGAAATCTAAGGGGGGTGGGAGAAAATCCCTCCTCCTTCCAGTTTTGTCCCTAGTAGAAAGAGCCCTTGGGGATTAACCCCCAATCTAGTGAAACAAGAGGAAGAGGAGTATAATGAAGAGGAAGAGGAAATGGAGTCAGAGGAAGAGAAGAGGGGTGAAGATAGTGGGAAGATGGGAGAAGATATTTCTATTCACTCAGGGAACCCCAAAAATTGAAATGTAGAGGAGGAGCTATAGCCATAAGAGAAGAAAGATTAGACCCCTAAAGCTTTGGGACATTTACACTCTATCTCTCCATCTTAGGAGATTAAGGAAACTATGGTGGAAGATAGTGGGGAGATAATTATGAAAGATAGAAGGAGGTCATGGAGAAAATTCAACACCCAAATGACGACGATGGGGATTGTTAGGAAGAAAGTGAATCTGCAAGTCTTGGAAGACTTAGAAGGAAAAGCCCACTTTGATGAGCTCATAGACCCTTCTCTAGTTGCAATTTCAAACAATGCACGAGAAATGGGGCTCAATCTACTTAATAATGCCAAAAATAGCATGATAGATGATTTTCTCTCTATTAAATGGCTATTCAATGAGATTGAGGTGCTCAAGGAGAAAAGAAGCCTAGAGGAAGGCCATAAGATGAGTAGTGACTAGAGTCATCTTATTGGCCAGAAGGATTGTATCTCAAATGTCAAGAAAAGGGTGCAAAAGATGGAGATATTGAACCAAAACCTGGCTAATCAGGTGGTTGCTACCATTAACATTCTGAACAAGAACATCAATACCCTAAGTGAATCACTAAAAAATGTATGAATTGGTAGGGATAAGGATGAAAAAGCCAACTTGGATCTCAAGAAGATAGAGGGTGATATGAAAAAGACCAAGGGCCAGGTGGAACAAACCAACAACCTAAACTAGGAATGCGAGGGCATGGAGACCCAAAGCACCAAGGAGGAAGCAGGGAATCAACATGATCTAGAATAGTGAGAATATTAGCTAGTGGCTTAGTTTTTTTGTTTAATTATATATTTAGTTTAGTGCTTCTGGATTTTGTCTACTGGCCATGGGCTTGTCTTTTGTTTTTGGCTTTCGTCTACTGGCTACAGGCCTATCTTTTGTTATGGTTTTTTAAAGGTAGTTGCATAGGGTCTGGACTTTATTTGATATTATTATTTTAGATATTATGTAAAAAATTTTGGGTTTTAGGATCCCTGTAAAACCTATTTTTCTTAATAAAAAAAAAGGAAGAGAAATGTAATAGAAGTTAAGAGAGCATATTGGAGGTTTCATGGATGAGAATCATAATGAAACTAAGGACATTATTAAGATCTGATACAAATCTCAAAGGGAGGTGATAGTGGAAATCATAAAGACACTTTTGTCATTGTATGGTAACTAAAGGTGTCGTGATCAATTCCAAAGAGGGTGATTGTTGGAAACTACAATTGGAACAATTGTTATGTTGTCAATGACATCAATCCTTACTAGTAAGATATTTACTAATAGAGTAGAGTGCCATATTTTATGATTGATGAAGACAATTTTAGAAAAAAGATAACTACATGAACTAGTGGAGTTGATTAAGAAAAGAGGAGTTAGTATGATAGAATTATAATGTGCACTTGATCAATTGGTATTTGACAAGATAATGTGTTTTTTGATCATTATATTAAGTGGAGAAGTAAGTTGAGTTGAAGCGTAGAAGAAACGATTGAAGAAAGTTAAGAAGTTGAGTAAAACATAATCTTGACTGAGTAGCAATTTACTAGGTCAATGAAGAATTTGAAATGGAAGATTAAGGAACTTAAGTAGAAGCTGAGTAGAATAATATCAATTGAGTGACAATAGTGACAAAGTAACATAAAGGAAAAATGATAGTAGAGACTGAGCATAGTGAAGACCAAGAAAGCTAGTACAAGGAGAGTGATGGAATGAATAGTAGAATTTGAGTGATCCAGTCTAAAAAATAGCAATTTGTGAAAGAATCAAGACTTGAGGCTGACATAGTTGAATATTTGGATTGGTCAAAAATGTGTGAAAGATGAGGATTTATGAGTTGGTATATTTAATGGAAGAATTGAGTCTTTTAAGAGATTTAAAGTGTTATTAAAGGAGAAGTTTCCAAAAGTTTTTAAAAAGAAGTAGAAGGAAAAAATAATGGAAAAATTGATTGAATCAGATCAAACCCTAAGATCTACAATTATGTTTAAGTGGAAAAAAAATTGCAACTATTTAAGAAGTGACAAGAGATGTTCCAGGTTGGTTGTTGGTTGGTTTTATTTATTGATTGGTGAATCTGTGAAGAACAAAGTTGTAGAGGAAAAGTAAGAAGATTGGTGAAGTGTGATTGCTTGAAGAGTTTCTAAGAATATTAGAGAGGGAGAATGTGATGAAGTCCAGTCAATGAACCAACATAAGTTGAATAGAGATCTTAATTTTCAATGTGAGTTGTATTTTATGAGATCAATGTAGCTATTATTTTCTAACCATTGTGGTAGTAAAATCCTTTAATGAAGGTTGACCTAACAATAATTTGTAAATCCTTTAATCAAGGTGATGTTCTAATGGAATGATCTAAAGACTTCTAACTAGGCCACTCATAATAGGGTGATTCAAATCCTTTAACATGGTCACACCTAACAATGTGTTTTGTAACCTTTAACATGATTGATTCTTAACTAAGCTCACTTTAGAAGAATTGAAAAGTGTTAGCATGTTACTTTGTGGTTTTTTCCAATTTGGGTTTCCAAGTTAAATCCTAGTATCGTACATGTGTGAATGTTTTTTTAATATTTCATCCTATTTATTGTTATATATTTCTATTAGTCGACATATACTAAACAAAGAGCTAAATGATGAATGAATAATTTAAGTTGATGATGAGTTGCTATTTTGATCAAGAGGATTTATGAGTGTGATTAAGTTGTTAAAAGTAGAATTTTTACATATGGATCAATGAGAGCTGATAGACATGGATCATCTTAAATGGATCATCTTACTGATTCAACCCCATTTTAGCTATTCTAATCATGCTAACAAGGATAATTGAGAAAGTTGCATTGCAAAGATCAATAAAGAGAAGTGCTAAGTGGATAAGTAGTTGAGTGGATCAGCTAGAAGAGAAGAAGAGGAAGAAAGAGGACAAAGATAGAGTGAAACAAAGTTCAAAAAAATCAAGGTATTACTAAACCTAACATATCATTTCACTATTAATATTTAACCATTGTAGTAGATAATCCCTTAACCGAGTGGATCTAACAATCTTATTAAAATCCTATATGGTAACATTCTATTTTAATGTTTTATAAGTTCTTTAGAGTAGGTCACTCTATAGATGTTTCATGGAGTGATAATATCTAGATGATTTTTGGGGAAAATCCTATAACAAGGTCACATGTAATGATGTATATGTAACCTTTAACAAAGTATGCTCCTAAAAAAGATCACCTCAAAAAGTGAAATTTTAGGGTTTTGGTTCCTAGGTGGGTTTTCCCTTTATAGGATTTCCACATTAAATACTTGTGTCAAAATTATGTGGACTTTTATTGTGTTTCATATTATTTTTATGTTTTCTACTTATTGTTGTAACTTGGTCAAAACTGAAAGTTATCTCTATTATTCAGTAAATGAAGGAAATGAAGTTGATAGTTTATTGAAAAATACTTATCAGTTTGGATTATGATGAAACATATACATTACCATGCTAATGATATACAAATATTAGTGTCAAGTTTGTGAAAAGTTGTTTAAAGGACATGTGGATAACTGATTCACCCCTAGTTATCTAACATTTGTACATAACAAAAATATAAGATTTTTTTAACTCCTTTGATAATGATATTATTATAATATAAATTTAGGTTTAAATGCATTTCTTGCTCCTTGCATAATTTAGAGTCCTTGTAAATTCATAAAAAAATAGAAAATTATTTTTCATCTAGTCCATGCCTAGTCCACTATTTATTTTCTAATGGGTTGTAGATGGCCCTAGGACCCATTAGGACACCTTAGGATCCACTAGGACCATATATTACTATGTTAATTAGATGTACATGTAATCACCCTAAAATGGGCTAGTAAACTAGAAGCCCTAGATTTGGTCTAAATTAGGACCTACCCATCAATCATGCTAGTATGAATATCCAATCACCAAAAAAATTCATAAAAAAAATCAAAACCCCAAATCAAGCATCAAAACAACATTGATTGATCATTAACCCTCATTAATTACCTTAGCCTATTTAAATAATTCAAACACGTTAAATACACTTGGCTAAAGTAATTATTTAAAGTGAATTAATAAATCCCCTGAAATAAAAATCATCACAAAGGGGACAAGGTGGTTATGAATGGATCAATAAGAGCTGATAGACATGGATCATCTTACATAGATCACTCAAGGGAAAATCCTAATCAATCCTCAACTTTGAATCTACACTAGTCATATCCTCTTTAATTCTATCAATGGAATGGATTTGAAGCTTGAAAGACCCTTGTGGAATTCATATCTTAATTAATCAATTACATCTAGTTAATTAGCTCATGCATCGATTTAATTATGGAATTTTATAATCTAGCTTTCCTTTACTCATGTTAGATGCATTAGAAGTGCATTATTTTTTAATTGAATCTCTCATTCTAAGTTTGTAATGTCACTGATTAGGATCTAAATATGAGGAAAATTTAAAGACTTTGATCATACTCTTCTTAGATAGGGATAAATGGGATTATTTTTTAATGTTCATTTTCCTACCTTTTCTTGATTTGATGATTATAGACTAACAAACTAATGTCCCATTGAAGCATTGTTTTATTTGTAGGTACACTAATTCACACACACATTTTTGGCTCCCATTGTGGGGCCTCGCCCCTTTCTCTTCATTTTGAGCTTGTTTTCATTTGTTAACTATAAAATATTTAAGTACATAGTTGTTTTTGGGGATTTTAGGTTGTTTCTAGGGTCACTATAAGAGCTATGTTGTTTCTAGGAATCTAGAGGTGCTGCCAAGAATCCTAGGTTATTTTTGGGATACTTGGTCATTTCTAGGGATGCTCTCTTTTGGAAATGTCACCTTTAGGATTATGACTCACCTTTAAGTGACTATCTTCTCATTTTTGGAAAACAAGAATGCTCCTTAGTTTATTTCTAGTTTTCACTTGTCATATTTTGAGGTTTTTCTTATCCAAATGGCTATTGGGATGTGTTTTGAATGATTTTTATAACCTAACTCATGCTTCCAAAATGATTAGAGAAGATTTATCATCAACGATTAATTATTTCAAAATAATATGACTACTAATACTTGGATTGGAGGTTTTCTTTGAAGTGAAATTAAAACATTCTTCTTATTCAATGATTTAGTAGGAATCTAGTAACTAGCATTCTTCCATTTGAGTGGTTTAATAACTTATAGGGGATTATGCTCTTCTCTCTTGGGATTGACCTCCTTGAGTGAATTAGAAACATAGACTAAGCTAATAGATATATTTGCTTAGAGGCAACAAGGGATTGATTTGGAGTGATCTTGTTGTAATTGATGGGATTATGCTCTTCTCTCTTTGAGAGAATAAAAAACCAAGAAGCTTTTGGAAAATTCATTAATGAATATGCTTAATGTTTCTTGGAAAGGTAAAACAATATAAGTATTCTCTTCTTTCTTTGAGAGAATCAAAAAGTTGGACCCTTGAGTTTAATTCCCTTTGTTTCATTTACTTTTAGAGAGCCCATTGATTGAGGTAAACAAATCATAGGAATGACCCAAGTGAAAATTGTTAGAATCCAGTTCCCTTCCATATCACTATAATTGATATTCTCCCTTGAAGATGAAAATCTTGGTAGACTTATTCATTTTGGCCAAGTAATCTTGATTTAATCATTTCCTTGGACATGTTTGGATGCCGTGTAGAGTAGAGTTGCATCAATCTTGGCTTTCAATAATGCACACTTTTGAGTGCTCATAGGGTTGAGAGGCTTTAATCTTTCTTTAAAAACTATAGGGGATGGGTATGAAATTTTTTTCCTTTGATTAAGAACCTTAAGCTAGCATACTATTTGATCTACCTCTAAAGGCATCATGATCCTTGAGTAGGGATCAATCCAAGAGGTTTCCCAAATCACCTAAAGATTTTACACTCACCATTTGTATACCACAAAACATATAAATGAATGTGACATTGGTGAATCTATGTGATTGAGCATGTGATTTCATTGAAAACCCCCCAACTTTTTAGTTCTTAGCAAATACTTAGTGTGGTTAAGGATTTTGACTACTAAGCCAATCTAGGGTGAGTGTATACTTGCTCAACTTATATAATGTATCCCCTTGATACACTCATTTGTTTAGGTTTCTTTATTCCTAGTAGGATTATCTTTGACTATAGAAACACTATAATACCTATTGGGACATTTACATCAAACAATTAGACCAAATAGACCTCATAAACTTTTCTTATCAAACTTACAAAGTAGTGAACTTGTCTAAAAAACTATATGAGGTCATTACTAGGACACCAATCATAATTCATTTATTGGAAGTCCTGGGACATTTCTAATAGTCCTAGCTCATTTTTGAGAATCTTGAGGTGCTTCCAAGGCCTTGAGTCATTTCTAGTTGCCCAAATCTCAAACTGAGAGGTCATTTCTAGTTTCTCATGTATGGGATAGTAAGGAATTTCACATGCATTTTCAACAAGGTCTTTGAATATTATAGTATCATTTTGGATCCTTTATCAACCCCTATTGTTACAATAAGAAAATCTGAAAGTCTTTGTAATGCATTTTTTAAGTGTACCCCAAACTACATTGTCAAACTCCAAACCAATCTTACTAGTTGTGTGTGTATTTTCTTTATCAATCATTTCCCTTAGTTCTTAGCTCACTATAAAGGTAACATTCTTTTTGATGCTAAAAATTATCAATTTTTTTACAAATCAATCTATTTTTTGAACACTAATAAATCCTCTTGGATAAACACACTTATAGAAATAAAATATTCCTTTTAACATTGGGACAATTACATGGTACTACAAATATTTCATGGTACCTAGAATATTGAAAGAAAACATTAAGATTTACTTATTTATTTTTTGCACAAATAGAAGACATACCAATACTAAGAACCTTTCAACAAAGTGAGACCTCAATATGACACTCAATAACTCTTATCACACAAATTTTAACCCAAATCACACAAGAAACTATACCTACATCTATGGAAAACATGTCTCAACACTGTTATTGGGATTACAATTAAAATAATATGGATGGTGAGATAGATCCAACTAAAGAGGAGTATCAAAAATGTCAAACAAGAAAATGTTTCCAAAAAATCCTTGGAAAAACATTGGATGAACATAAATAAAAGTACTTCCTAAACCTAACTTATATGTGAGTAAAACTACTAAATAATTTTATGTATATCAACTAAAACAAAGAGAAGTTGACACTTCTATTTCCATTTTAATAAGGCAATTACTTTCAATAAATTAGAACTAAAAGATATGAAAGAAGAAAAGAACAAAAAATACACTTTGGAACACATATGTCCCTTCCCATTTGACAAATATTTACATCTAGTTTCATTTCCTCTACATGTTTAAATATCAAAATATGAAAAATGTCATGGTAACATGGACCCACAAGATCATGTGGGAGAGTTTTGCACCTTGAACATGGAATTTATGCACAAACAAACATATCTAATTAGATTATTCCCTACAAGCTTGGCTAGTCAAACTATGCAATTTTTTTCAAAATTGGTAGGATTGAAGAGACATAAATACCAATTACATGAAAATATAACCAATAAAAAAATAAATAAGCACATAAAAGAGAACTTAAGACATATATTTAACATTGTTCATCCAATCCCTAGGTTATGTCCACGAAATAATGAGTCCAAAATTCTTAATATCCATTGATTTCAACGTCATTATAATATGCAATCCCTTACAACTCAATACCACTACAAGAAGCTACTAAATAATCATACATAATAAAATCCCTAACCTTAATCCATTTTATACAAGAATTTTTCTACTTGCAAAATTAGGGCTAGAATATGTCATCAAATAGAAAAAATTAACTCTTGACACCTTTTATAATATAAAATTCATTTTTGGATTTGGAGGCACTTCCCCTCAACCCTACCCTATATTGCAAAGTGCAGTTGAGGCCACAGACCCAAGGACATGCAAGGGGTGTTTGCTCTTGACCTCATCTTGGGTGCTGTCCTCTGACTCCAAGCATGGGGACATTGCCCACAAACCCTCACAAACAAATTTTGGGGGAAACTATGTCAAATGAAGTGGGAAAAATTATCTTCTAAGACCAATCAAGCTCCACATAAAACCAACAATTTACTTATGAGAATTCTAACTTTTGAAGACTTGGTTAAAATTTTTATCCAACAATATTCATACAAAACAAATATCTTACCTATAGAAAAGTTTTCATACCATATTCCTATGCTAAGAAGGTACCCAACATCTAACCCTAAGTTGGAAAATAGATTCATATAAAATTTCCTTGTTAGATCCTACAATTTTATTCGTTAGACAAAGGAGGAAACAAAATTGGAAAAGGATGGTATACTTCCATTAGAAACACCTTCTTTTTTCCACATCAAATTTGTCATGTTCTTTCCTTTTGGCTCATCTAAAATCATTGAATGATCATCCTAGTTTTTCCATTTCTTAGAAACATGGCAATTTGTCCTATCATATTATATTTATAGGAAAGAAGACCATCCTTGAAGGACTTTGTAACATGTCCTCTCATGTTAAATTTATAACACACTAGAAAATTCTTTTATATTTTATACATTACAAAGATAGAAATATCCATTAAATTTTTAGAATTTTTTATTTACATTCACCCTATTGAAACTAATATAGGCGCATCGTAGATTGCCTTGTTATCCTGCTCTTTTGTTCATTCTAGCAGTTTTAATCGAGTACTAGCTTTTAACCAAGTTGTAGTGTTAAATGAGTAATAACCTATCATGTTAATTGAGTTTTAGTGTTAATCGATTGTTCCTTCATTTGTTGAGTGAACTTGATATCTTACGATGCTCAATTCCTTCTTTAACTAAGTTTTTCTATGATTTATTCTTAGTTTGAGGTGACTTATGTATTTAATTTGCATTGTGAATTTAATTATAGGATCCTTTCTTGGGATGAGTGTAGACTGTTTTAAGGTTGAACTTTCTATTATATAATGATCTAGAATCTTTTGTAAGCCATTTTGGCAAGTATAAGTAGAGGTATTTGGTTTAGTTTAGAGGTAGAACTTAGAGAGCCAGAGTTGATATTTCTAGAAATGCAAATTTAAAGCTAGATTGTAGATCTTGAAGTTATTTTGTATCTGGCCATAACCCAAAAAGCCTTATAACTGGGCATGTATGTTGATAAGTTGATGAGTCAATAAAAGTGTATTATTATCTCTCTCCTTGGTGTTTTTCTTTGTGTTTTTTCTTCCATTGTGTTTACTCAACAAGGTGGTTGGATAGTTAGGTGTGCCTATAGCCCTAGCTATTTCATTCCCTCCTTGAACCAAGTGGTATTAGAGTTTGAGGTTCATCCTCATGGAGTTTGGATCATGTAGAACCCTAATTTGAATTTGGTTCTAGGGTGGTAGATTTATGGATTTGACCTATAACTTTTAGAGGGTTATGATCTTGTAGGAACCTATTTCAAGGTAGAGGAAATGCTCTCACTACTATTATGGACATGTTGAGAAAAATTTCAACTAGATTAGATGTTGTGGAGATAGCCTAGAGAAGAGGAGCACATCTTGATGATGAAGCAATAACACCAAACCATAATACAAAACTTAAAGAAGATCAAGATGAGGAAAGATTGTTAAGATTGTTGTCAAGGGCACATTAGAATCCTATTGTAAAATTGCTCCTTATGATTGAACAATGGACACCAATATTGTGTTGGATTAGATCTCTGATATGGAGAAGTTCTTTGAGTTTAAAAATACTCTTGATAATAGGAAGGTGAAAATTATAGTCACTAGGTTGAAAGGTTATGGCATACTATAGTGAGAGCATTTGCAAATTGATAGACAAAGGAGAGGAAAGGAGAAGATCAAGACTTGGCTAAAAATGGTGAAGAAAGTGAAGAAGAAGTTCCTTCCTACTAATTACCATGTTAGCTTGTTGAGAAAGATGCAAAATTGAGACAAAATTAAGGAATTCTATAGATTGGACATCAAATCTAGACATGTGGATGATGAGGTTGATAAAGTTGCAAGGTATCTAAATGGATTGAGATATGGAATTCAAGATGAAATAAACTTTTTGAAACTAGAAAGTGTGGAAGAAGTATATCGATATTACTTGAAAGAAGAGGAGATTTTGTCAAAGAATTAAGAACAAAGACAAAGAGGTAAGGTGGTATATTCTAGAGAGGCAAAGGTAGATCTTATGGAGAAGGTGGCAGATTTTTCAATTCTATGGGGGTAAATCTAAATGGAAAAATAATAAAAAAGGAATTCCTGAATAGGAAGGTATTAATTCTTAGTGAGGAGGTACTAGTTCTTACCAAGGAAGAGGTAATTCTTATTCTAGAGGTGTTTTTTGTGGTATTTGTTCCAGATGTGGGAAAGAAGGGCATAGATCCTTTGAGTGTAGATACTCTGGTCAAAATGAACAAGTTAAAATAAATGTTGTGATTCAAGGAGATATTAAGGGTTTACCAAGTGGACCTAAGGTTGGAGAAAATATGATGATGATAATAACTTTGTGTAATAAGGGAATTGGTGAGGAACCTATCTTAAGGATAAGTCTTCTCAAGATCACATGTACGATGGCTAGAAAATACTGCAAGGTGATCATTGACAGTGGAAGTTCAACAAACATGGAATTAGAGGAGCTGGTTACAAATTTGTGGCTAAAAAGGCTGAAGGATCCTAAACCATATCATGTTTCATGGATCAAGGATGAGCATAAGATGTTGGTAAGTGAACAATGTGTTGTGAAGTTAAAGATTAGAAATTACTTTGATGAAGTTTTGTGTGATGTCAAGCCTATGGATTGTTGTCATATTTTGTTGGGTAGACCTTGAAAATATGATAGGTATGCTATGCATGATGGAAGATTGAATCCATACACTCTTTGGGTGAATGGAAGAAAACAAGTGTTGTTTCCTTTGATTAAAAGTCCAGATGAGGTTAATTGTACTATTGTTTGAGTTTGTGTGGTCAATGGGAAATAATTTGAAAAGGAAATGAAGAAGAATCAAATCTATTTTGCCATAATTCCTAGAATACCAAGTTGTGCCAGTCATGACTGAATGACAAAATATAGTAATAATTGAGTAATGGAGGTTAGTAGTAGCCAAGTGATAGTAGAAGGTAATAGTATTGATCAAGTGCCAATAGAAATTGAAAGATTCCTAAAGAAGTATAAATGATTTTTCACAAAAGATATACCTAATGGTTTACCACCAGTGACAAGTATAAGTCATTGTATGGATGTGATTCCCAAAGCTAATTTTTTGAATAAATCACCATATAGATTGACGCCTAAAAAGAATGCAAAACATAATAGATAAGTGCATGAGCTTTTATAAAAAAGTTTGAGCCCATGTGTTATACCTATTATATTAGCACCTAAGAAAAATGAAGAATGGAGGATGCATACTAATTCTAGACCTATTAACAAGATCACAGTAAAATATAGGTTTCCTATGTCAAGTATGTTAGGATTAAACCACAGAAAAAAATAACAATTACATGCAAATATAAACAATATCATATAATAATAGATCACACAAAAAAGAACACAAGACACCAAGATTTAACATGGTTCATCCAATCCCTGGGCTATGTCCACGAAACAACAAGTCTGATATTATTATGATCCAGTGATTACAACCTGATTACAATCCATAATCCCTTATGACTCAATACCACCACAAGAACCAATTTTCACATCACAACAATAAAACAATCCCTAACCCTAAGCCTTTTTATACAAATATTTTTATGACTTTAAGGTGATAATTAATAATTATATGTTGGCCCAAAATTTTTTTTTAGCCCAAAGAGTTTATGATGTATAGTACTTTCCTAATTAGTCACTACAAACTAACAATCTCCCACTTGGGATTGATCAGACTCCACATCAAACAATAATTTCCCACTTGGAGACTAATCTAGTAGCAATATCGCTACCATATGGGGCTCCCACTGGATCAAACCACCCTAGATGATACTATTCATTTATTCATGTTTAGTCTAGAAGACCAATTGAAGCTGAAGGGGAGTTTAGCTTCTCCCTTGTTACTACCTTTGTAAACATATCTGATGGATTTTCATTTGAATGTATCTTGTTTAGCTTTAATTGTCTATCATCCAAAATTGACTGAATGAAATGGTACCACAACTATATGTGTTTGATCTTTGAATGTAGAGCTAAATTATTTGCAGGATAAATGACACTTTGACTATTTGTAAATAAATAATTATCCTTTTGAGGGTGTCCCAATTCTTCCAAGAAGAACTGAAGTCATATCATCTCCTTCACTGCCTCTATAGTAGCAACATACTCTACCTCTATAGTGGATAAATCATTAACCTTCTGTAACCTAGAAACCCAGCTCATAACTACCCCACTAGTAGTAAAGACATAACCTATAGTACTCTGCCTAGTATTAATATCCCCTACCAAATATGAAACAACATAGCCTTGTACATTAGTAGTAGAGACCCCAAAGTGTAAACACTTATCGGATGTTCCTCTTAAATGTCTAAGAATCCATTTGACTACATTCCAATGCTCAATTCTTGGATGACTCATACACCTACTAATGACTCCCACTGCATGTGCAATATCTAGCCTTGTACATACCATAACATACATCAAGCTTCCTACTACTAAAGAATAGGGTACCTTTGACATCTCCTCCTCCTCTTCTTATTTCTTGGGACACATCTCCTTAGTCAACTTCAAATGACCAGGTGAAGGTGTGCTGACAACCTTAGCATTCTCCATAGAGAAACATTGCAACACCTGCTCAACATAATCAGCCTGAGAAAGCATTAATTTCTTGTTCTTCCTATCTTTGAAAATCTTCATACAAAAGATTTGTTTTTCTGCCCCCAAATCCTTCATAGAAAATGCATGTGCTAACTAGCATTTTAGCCCCTTAATGTGATCCATGTTAGACCCAGTTACAAGCATATCATCAACATATAAACATAAAATAATATAGCTATCATCATCCAACCTCTTAAAGTAAACACGACGATATGAATGACACCTACTATATCCATGCTCATATATAAAACTATCAAATTTTAGATACCATTGCCAAGGTGCTTGCTTCAAGCCATATAAACTTTTCTTCAATTTGTAAACTAAGTTTTCCTTACCTTTGACCTAAAATTCTTGTGGCTGAGCCATATATATCTCTTCATCCAAATCACCATGAAGGAAGACTATTTTAACATCAAGCTACTCCAAATGAAAATTTTTAGTAGCCATAATACTCAAAAAAATAAAGATAGAAGTCATTTTAATAACATGAGAGAATATCTCATGAAAATCAATTTCTTTTTTTTGTGCAAATCCTTTTACAACTAACCTAGCTTTAAATATTTTCTTACCTCCATCCTCTTCTTTTAACTTGTAAACCCACTTATTTTGTAAAACCATTTTACCTCCAGGCAACTTGCATAAATCCCATGTCTTATTTTTCAGCAAAGAGTCCATTTCTTCTTTCATTGCAAGAACCCACTTAATCTTAGTATCCACCTACATAGCTTCATCATAAAATTTAGGTTTACCAACATCAGTATGTAAAATAGAATACAAAGAGGAAGAAAATATTTTTGGAGGTCTACTCATCCTTGTTGACCATCTAACATTCACTGGTGTGTGCGGAATTTGTTGTTGCAGTTGTTGTATATCATGAGGAATGGTTGGAACATCATCTTTTGGAGTATTATCCAATACTACATAATCATCTTCTTTCTTCTCATGTTGCTGCAACAGATCTTTGTACAACACTTTCTCACTAAATATGACATCCTTGATTCTTAAAATTTTGTGATTTTCAAAATTTCAAAGCCTATAACCAAATTTATTAATGCCATATCCAACAAATACACATTTCTTAGACTTAGCTTCCAACTTGGTTCTATTTTCAGAATCTATGTGAGCAAATGCTTCACAAGTGAAGGTTTTGAGAAAAGAATAACTCACCTTCTTACCAATCCATACTTCCTCTAGAATATCACAACCCAAAGGAGTAAAGAGACCTCTATTAATCAAATATACAGTAGAATTGACAATCTCCACCCACATGTGTAAGGGAAACCAAACATGCAACGACATGCTCCTTACATGCTCTATTATAGTCTTGTTCATGTGTTCAACCACTCCATTTTCCTATGGAGTCCTTCGAGCAATTTTTTTTCTATGAATACCATTAGTGGAGCAATAACCTTCAAATTCATGACTACAATACTCACCACCATTATCAGATCTCATACATTTTAATTTCTTACTAGTATCATTTTCAACCAAGCATTTCTTTTTCTTAAAATTTTTAAATAGATTAAATTTCTATCTAAGGAAATAAACCCATACTTTTCTAGTTGCATCATCAATGAATGTAACATAATAATGAAAGCCACCAAGGCAAGATGCCTAAGCTAATCCCCATACATTGGTATGCACAAGCTCTAATTTTTCCTTTGTATTTTCCTTCCCAGTCTTCCTAGAACTCACTCTCTTTTGTTTTCCATACACACAACTTTCATTGAAATCCATATTAACACATTTCAAACTTGGGATAAATTTCTTTGAATGAATTACTTCCATACCTTTCTCACTCATGTGCCCAAGTCTGTTGTGCCACAATGCTGTATTAGAATTTATAGCAGCTATTTGTTCTCCCTACTTAACTCCAACAACTATTCCTAAACATTTATTTTTCTCTAAAACAATTAAAGTAGAAGGAACAATATGACTTGTACAAAGATATAAGGTGCCTACTTTCACACCTTTTACTACGACAAGTGAACCTTTTGAAACCTTCCAATTTTTATCATTAAAAGTAACTACACAACCATGATCACTGAGTTGCCCTATTGAAATTAAATCCCTACTTAGCCTTGGAACATGTCTTACCTCTTGTAGTAGCCAATGGTTCCCATTCTGCAACTTAATCTTAACTTCTCCCTTTCCAAAAATCTAATAGGGTTTATTATCTCCCAAATAAACAAGCCCAAAATCCCCTTGGACATAATCAATGATATAAACTCTATGAGGTGTAGCATGAAATGAAACACCAAAATTTAAAACCCATGAATCATCAACACTTTCTAAATACAGAAGCAAAGCATCCATTTTGGATTTGTTACTTACCACATTTGCCTCCTTGTTTCCATCTGGTTTATCTCCTTCATTTTTCTTTCATGTTCAACAATCTTTCTTTTTATGCCCTAGTTTTCTACAATACCAGCAGTTGTTTAGTCCTCTTGATTGAGACCTCCTCCCCTTTGAATTTCCTCTTGATTTCTCACAATTTATAGAATTATTTCCTCTTTCAGTAGTTCTACCTAAAATTTTTGTATTCAAAGCACTTCTAGATGTAGATCCACCTGAGGATTTCCTATGAGTTTCCTCACTCAAAATAACATTGATCACATCGTCATATTTTAGGGTAGTAGATCCAGGAACAAATTTACTCATAGCCATTGCCAAGCCATTCCAACTTTCAGGCAAAGAACACAAAATCAAGAGAGCCCTAATTTCTTCATCAAAATTGATACCCACAGAAGACAATTGACTAGTAATACTATTAAACTCATTTAAATGATCTACAAAAGATCCACCTTCTGTCATTTTCATATTAAATAAATGCTTCATGAGAAATACCTTGTTTGAAGTAGAGGGCTTTTCATGCAGTTTTGCTAGGGCTTGCATCAACTCTTCTGTTGTCTTCACTTTTGTAATATTAAATGCCACCAATGGTACTAGGGAAAATTGAATGCTTCCAAGTGTCTTTCTATCCAAAAGATCCCGATTGTCATTTGACATAGATCCCTAATTCTTGGTTTTTCCTTCCAACGACTTCCATAAATCCTTTTGATAAGGATAATCTTCCATTTCCATCTTCCATAACTAAAAGTTCTGCTCATTAAACCTATCAACCCTCAACTTACCCTCATCTACCATTGTTCTTACTCAACTTTCCTATAGAGGATAACTAAAAATACAACCTTGCTCTAATACCACTTGTTAAGATTAAACCATAGATATAAATAAAAATTACATACAAATATAAAAAATATTAGAAAATAATAGATCGCATAGAAAAGAATTGAAGACACCAAGATTTAATGTGGTTCACCCAATCCTTGGGCTACATCCATCAAATATGAAGTCTAATATTATTATGATCTAGTGATTACAACCTGATTACAATTTGTAATCCCTTACAGCTCAATACCACCTCAAGAACTAATTTTTACTTCACAACAATGAAACAATCCCTAACACTAAGCCCTTTTATACAAGTATTTGTACCATGTTAGGGTTATAATTAATAAGTACATGTCGGCCCAAAATCTTAATAAAATAGGACCCAAATTTTTTTTCACCCTAAGAAATTTATGAAGTATGTATAGTACTTTCCTAATTAGTCACCAAAAACTAATAGAGGATGGATGAAATAATCAATTGTTTGAATAGAGAAAAGTATTCTACCAAGATTGATTTGAAGAGTGGTTATCATTAGATCAAAATCAAAGAAGGTGGTGAATGCAAGACTACTTTCAACACAAAAGATGGTTGGTAATGCCTTTTGGTTTGACTAATACACCTAGTACTTTCATGAGGTTGATGAATGAAGTTCTCAAGAGATTTTTGGGTAAGTTTGTGATTGTTTATTTGGATGATAGTATGATATTCAATAAGACTAAGGAAGAACATCTTGAGTATGTTAGACAAGCATTGCAATGATTGAAAGAGGAGAAGTTGATGGCTAACTTGAAAAAGTGTTCTTTTATGCAAGAAGAGATTTTGTATTTGAGATTTGTGATTTTAGCTGATTGTTTGAGAATAGATCATGAGAAGGTTAAAGAAAATTTGAAATGACCTACACCTGAGAATGTGGGTGAGATAAGTTCATTTCATGGTCTAGCTAGTTTCTATAGGAAGTTTATAAATAATTTCAGTTCAGTTTGTAATGCTATGACTGAGACAATGAGATGAGATAAAAAGGATTTCAAGTGGAGACATTGATTTGATAATAGTTTTGAGACTTTGAAACAAAAGGTTGTTGAGTTACCTGTATTGGTTTTTTTCTGATTCCAATAAAGTATTTGAAGTTGAATGTGATGCAAGTGGTAGTGCAATAGGAGTTGTGTTGAGTCAAAAAGTTAGACCCATTTCTTTCTTTAGTGAGAAGTTGGATGATCCTAAAAGGAAGTATTTTATGTATGATCAAGAGTTTTATGCTATTGTACAAGCCTTTAAGAAGTGGAGATATTATTTGATTGCTAAGAAGTTTGTGTTATACATTGATCATAAAGCTTTACAATATTTGGGAAGTCAACATAAGTTAAATCAAAGGCATATGAAGTGGGTTGAGTACTTATACAGTTTTACATTTGTGATCAAGCATAAAAGTGGAGTTACTAATTGAGTTGCTGATGCATTGAGTAGAAGAAATTGTTTGTTGACCAAGATGAAGATTGAACTTCTTAGTTTTGATGAAATGAAAGAATTGTATGATACTAACCTAATTTTTTCGTAGGTGTGGAGAGAGTGTAGATCACCAAATCTATCAGATCACATGAGTAAGTATGATGAGTATTTCATTCAAGAAGGTATGTTGTTTAAAGGAATTTAGTTATCTATACCAACGAGTTCTATGAGATTAAATTTGATTAAGGAAAAGCATTTTGGTGGATTGGGTGGACATTTTGGAATTGACAATGCATTAATTTTTTTGAAGGACAAGTATTATTAGCCATAGATGTATAAGGATATTTATAAGTTTGTAAGGAGTTGGAGAATTTGTCAAGTTGCAAAAAGAGTAAGTTAGAATACTAGATTATATACACCTAATTTTATTCCTGAGAAACCTTGGAGTGACATTAGTATGGATTTTGTTCTTGGATTACCTAAGACAAAAAGAGGGTATAATTCCACATTTTTTGTTGTGGATAGATTTTCTATGATGACACATTTCATACCATGTAAGAAGACATTAGATGTGGTGCATGTTGCTAAGATTTTCTTCAAAGAGATTGTTAGATTGGATGGATTACCAAAAAAAATTATTTCTAACAGAGAAAATAAGTTTTTTGGTTATTTTTGGAGGACTTTGTGGAAGAACATGGATACTAAGTTGAAGTTTACTTTTACATTCCATCCATAGAAGAATGGACATATAGAGCCTATGAATAGAAGTTTGGGTAATTTATTGAGATGTTTAGTTGGAGATAAACTGAGTAACTGGGATATGATATTGGCACAAACTGAGTTTATATATAATAATTCTATGAATAGGAGTACAAGGAAACACCATTTGAGATTGTTACTAGAATGTAGCCTAGAGGAATATCAGGTTTAAGGGATATTGCTAATGAAGAGAAGATAAGTGTTGAAGGGGAAGAATTTACTAATTTTATGAAGTCTTTGCATGAGACAGTGAAGTTGAAGTTGAAACAAAGTAATCAAAAGTATAAGGAGAATTCTGATAAGTCTAGAAGACATCATATTTTTGAAGTTGGTGATGAGATGATTGTTCATTTGAAGAAAGGAAGATTTCTTATTGGAACATATAACAAGCTAAATATGAAGAAGTTTTGACTTGTAAGATCTTGAGGAAGTTTGATAGTGGTAAATCTTATGAAGTTGAGTTACCCGAGGACATGGATATATCTCCTATTTTTAATGTTTTTGTTTTTTATAAGTATCATGACTCAAATGATGAAGTTATTGTATTAGATGATTATCCCAAGAAGCATATTGAATAGGTTTAACATATATTGGATTAAAGAGTTGGTAAGAGCACAAAAGGAAAACATTGTTGGATACAATTGTCTAATTGTGTGTGGTCTTTGATGTCACACAAATGCCATATTAGTTATCAATCAATGTCTACTGAGCTTAGTTGGTCAGCAAGTTAATTTTCTGTGTCTACCAAGCATTCCTGGTAATTACTCTACATAGACAGTGTCTATCAAGCTCACTTGGGCTTGAAAGGAAAATGTGGTAGAAAGTAGTGTTAACTGAGATCACATGGTTAATGAAAGGAAGTTAGTGTTTACCAAGTTCACTCAGTTTCCAAAGGATTCTTACAGGTTCATAGTGTTAATTGAGATTGATTTGGTTAACATAGGAAATCATTTCAAGATCAGTGTTTACTGAGCTAGGTCAGCTAATGAAAGATTTTTTTTGATTTGAGAAATAAAGTTTAGTTATTTCAAGTATTGATTCCAAACAATTGAGGTAATGTTTATTGATAATTGTAAGTTGTAAATGAGCTAACTTAATAATCTAAATGGTATATATGTAAGGTCAAATTGAGAATTCAAAAGTGTGGATGAGTGAGTATGCAAGTGTATTGATATTTTGAAGAGGAAAGTGTGAGCAAATTTGAAGGATGGTCAGATATCCTTGAGGAGCAAAAAAGTTATATTTGATTAGGAAGGATCTAGTGAAGTATAATAGAGATATGTAATCAACAATTTAGTTGCATCTCGTTTAGGTCATTCATTGTTACTTTTTTACCATTGTAGCAGTGATTTCAAAATCTCTTAATAGAGTTGGTCTAACAGCCATTTGTAAATCCTCTAAGAAGGTGATAGTTTAATTGAATTGTTTTAAGACCTTTTGCAAGTCCACTCCTTATAGGGTGATTAAATCCTCTAACAAGGTGACATCTAACAGTGTGTTTTGTAACCTTTAACCAGGTTAGCTCCTACTAGGACTCACTTCAGAAGAGTGAAAATCAGTAGCTAGTTACTTGGTGGTTTTTCCTATATTAGGTTTCCACATTAAATATAGTGACTTATGTGTTCATATTATTTCTTTTATGCTTTCATGTTAATCAATGTGAATGTTTAAGATCAGTTAAAGTTAACATACACTGCATTTACTGAGTTAAAACAAATTTATCTATGTTTACCAAGTAATAGTAGTAACTAGTTTTATCAAACATCTAAGGGATATATGGGAATGTTTTTGTAGTAATTGATTCACCCCCTCTCTCAGTAACTCCATCTACATTTCCAAAAGTTGGTATCAGAGCCTTTGGTGCTTTCAGGAAAGGTTTCAAGGACCTAAGCTAAAGATCAGGATGTCTTACAAGAGAGAAATTCCAAAGCTTGATAGAGATAACTTTTTAGCATGGTAGGGATTGATTGTTAGAGTAAATAATTAATTAATTATTATTCATTTATTCTATTACTTGAGCTTATTTAGGTAAATGCATTTAATAGTTATAGTAGTTAGTTGTTGGCAACATGAGAGTGTTAGAGTAAATAAATAATTAATTATTATTTATTTATTCTATTACTTAAGCTTACTTAGGTAAATGCATTTAATAGTTGTAGTCGTTAGTTATTGAAAACATGAGTTTGTTCCCTTCTAACATGTTCCACCTTTTTGTGGAAGTGTGCTTAGTTGTGAACCTTATCTTCTACCATCTTCTAAGCTTTTTCTACAAGCGGTCTCTCTCTCTCATTGTAAATTCATCCATTCACAGAGCGATTCTAATTTCCTATTGTGAAATATTTCCTTGTACAGTTTTTGCTTCAAGCTCTTGCTCCTTAGGTTTCTCTTTAGAAAAATATTTGCACTATAGGTGATGTTGGCACATTTCTAGAGTTGGATTCTAAACTCCTACATGGTATTAGAGCCACCCTGCTGCTTCTTGTTCAAAGAATTTTTGAAGCCATGATTTAGAGACACAAACCCTAGTTTTTTTATGCATTTTTCTTCAATTTGAGGGTAGAGAAATTTTTCAAAGCACTTTGGGGTCAAATAGATACTGCCATTGGATCTGGAAGGCTGTTTGCAGTCAGGATTATATAAAACTTTTAGTTTTTGGCTATAGGGCATTTTACAAAAATTTTAAGGCCCCCCTAGTTGTAGTCGTATGGTCGTACGAACGTGTAGAGCAATTTAAAAAAAAAATTAAAAATAAATAAATAAATAAATAAATAAATATATATATATATATATATATATATATATATATATATATATATATATATATATATATATATATATATATATATATATATATATAATGCTGCCACCAAAACAGTGCTCACATGCCACTATAGGGTAGCCTGCGCTCCACTAGTGTCTAGCTAGTGCTTCACTTGCAAGGGAGGCACCACCCAATGTCAACCATGACTCCATTTTCATCTCAGCACCACCAACTCCTCTCTTTTTCTCTACTAAAGAGAACAACGCCATTGGGTTCTCCTCCCAAGAACCACTGCCACTGGTAGTTATTACTCTGTCACTACTCTGGTAAGTTCATGTCACTCTACAATTGCCTATGTCACTTTTAGACACCATACAAGGTGCTGACATTACTTTTCTGGGCTGACATGTCACCTTATCAGCTGTTGACATCATCACTATCGGACCCCATGCTAACGTCATTTTTTGACAAGGTGACATCATCATTTTGACTACTAACATCAAAAATCTAGCTATGAATTTTTTTTTCCTGGTGACGGCCTGGTAACAGCCATATGGGCATCAAATTTAACACAGTGTCTATAATTTTCTAGCAAGATGTTCTTTTGGAGCAGCAGTCAATTTTTTGGCTATAACTTGAGCATATGGAGGTCTTTTTTCAATCCAAAAGAAGCACCAAAAAGCTAACTCAGAGATGGAGACAATGGTTCTAGTTTCATTAGATTCTAACTTCCTTTAAGCTCCCATTTTTGGCATCAAAGTAGAGGTTTTTTGTTTCCTCCTTCTCTGCATCAACAATCCAGGTTCATTTCAAATTTTTTGCTTTCCATAGTTCTTTTTTCATGGTATTTGAGGGATATATTTATATGTTTGTGGGGTGGGAATTTTCTTTTTTGTAATTTGTTTCCAATAAGACCCTTCTACTTTTGTCTTTTTCTTTCTCTCAATGGTGGATCCATCTGTGACTTGTCTCACACCACACAACTACCACACTTGGAACACACAAATGACTAGGCTTATCATGTCAAGAGGTCTATGGTCTTTTTTGGATGAGCATCAACCTATTGTCATGTGCCCTTTTAAGGTTCTATAGAATAAGAACAAAATGGATGAAGCCATGGGATTGATTGCTCTCAACATTTCAGATAGTTTGCTATTTCACTTAGATGGTTTGACTACTCCATAGGCTTATTGGTAGAAATTTTAGACTTTGTTTGGTTAGGTGAATGACTTTTGGGCACTTTAGTTGGATGTAGAGTTGACTTCTTTGTCACCAACCAACTTTCTCACAATTGAGGACTTTTTGATGAAGTTCAAATCTCTGCATGTAGTTTTATAGGGATATGGGAAGAACAAAATTGATGATGAGTGCATATTTTTGATACTCTCAAAGCTAAGGGGACAGTATCAGAATTTTTCTTCTACTTTCTACTCCACCATGGATGCCTTTGGTGACAAACATAGGATTCCTACATTTTAGACATTATGTGACATGTTGACTAGGGAATAGGTAAAGATCCAATAGGTGGATGCTTCTGGCTCTTCTAGCCAAGCATTTGTTGCCTAGAATTCTAAGGGTAAATCAAAGAAGAAAGGAAAATAAAAGAAAGACACATAAAAATTTGATCCTAAGCCTCCAACTACTCCTCCAAAAAACCCTTCAAAGGGTAAATATTCTTCAAAATATTGTGAGTCTACCTCTAAGACCAAGAATAAATCTAGTGAGAACTACAATTTTTGTGGGAAAGATGGATATTCAGTTTCTAGGTGTTAGAAAAGATTGGAGGCTTTAGAGGAAGCAATGAAGGAGCATCAAATTTCAGCTCCTCAGTCCTCATCCCCACCTATGGGGAAATGTCATGCTCTTTTTGCACAAGCTACGAATTCAGTGCCTACATGGATTCTTGATTTCGAGGCTTCTCACCACATTACAAACACTCCTAAGTTGCTTATTTCACTTATTCCTTTTGCTACCACATAGATTGCAGTTGGGAAACTCTTCACAACTTTTAGTTTTGGGTTTTGGTACTATTGCATTGGCCGAGGGCTCTTTATAGGATGTACTTTGTGTTCCTGATATTTTGATGAACCTCTTATCTATCTATCATATTTGCCACTTTGGCTCTGGGAAGATAGTTGAGTTCTCACCACATGATCTGGTTATTCAAGACTTGCATGATCTTGAGATGATTGTGGTCATTGGAAGTGTTGACTTTGCATCACACCTTTATAGCTTTGATGGTTTTGAGTCTTCTAATGACACAAGATCATGCTTTGTGGTACATGTAAATTCTGTAAGTAGACTTTGGCATGAACATTTTTGGGATGTCAATTATCAATATCTTCATAAATGAGCACAAAGGCACTAGTTCTTTGGCTTCCCCAGATTTCCTATCCAGGTGTTGTTTGTTAGGGTTGTGCACTGTTGTCACTTAGGTTTGCACCCTTGTCCAAGGCCTATGCACGAGGACAACCTAGTGAAACATGGAAACAACCTCCAAGCTGTGGGACTTGAACTACGAGGTTGAGTCTCCAGAGAAGGCCTGCTTCCTCTTACTGTCAGGGTGCACCTATCTATTCTCAGAAGGGAAAGGGAGAAAGAGAGCGTTAAAACAAATCCACCTAGTCTAATCTAAGGCGGTGATGCACCAAAACAGAGTGTTCAGACTCATTCCTACCCATATATATACTACAAAACCAAAATAACATACAAAAGTCATACACGTCCAGACTTATATCAATCAATAATCACATACAGATCAGAAAAAACCAACCGAATGACACTAGAAAAAAGAGATTTCACTTATGTATTATCCAATAGGCCAAAGATAGATACAGTATGCAGATCATTGATCTCAACAATACACCAATGGGAGGCAAAGTGATGCACATTCTCACTGATGGCTAAAAGAGATGATACAGGCTATTACATGGCTCAGAGACAAAGGGATTTTACACTGCAAGTCTGCAAGCAGTAGCAGAGAAAATCAGAAAGAATCGACCCTCAGAACAGATCAGAAAATTGCCTTTATAGATCAAGTATAACTGAAGATTTTTGCGTTACATTCACTTCTTACCAACTGGCATTAACTTCCCATCTTGAGAATCCAATCGAGGATCTGATTGAAATCCTGGCCTGCATACCGAGAAAAATTTCTTTCTGAGAAGAGCCTGGAGAAGATAGAAATGGAGCCACAACACTCCCTGACATGGTAGATGGATCGACCGGATGGATGGAGTGTCCTTCTATCCTACATTCATTCCTAGTAGGTCAAAAATGATCGCGAAGATCAGATTGCAAGATACGTCGATCGTCTCTGCATTCTTGGTTCATAAATCATCCTAGCCTGTCAGTTGACTCGATCCTTATATGCCGAATAGGCCATGCGGGCCAACCGTAATCCTTTGTTTTGCCACCTGGAGAGCCCTTCCGCGGTTGACCGCCTTCATCGAACTAACCACATCACCCTACCATCTAACCGCTGGCCGTTAGCTAATCGCCACGTCAAAAACTGAACCCGCGAGGACACATGTCAATCAGGCACGATGTCGCCATGGTAAAAATCTTGCAGCTTCACTAAGGCGACGTGGTGCCTACCGTTCATCTTTTCTCATCCGATGATCATGAAGACTTGTCTTGCTCTGTACTATCTTTACCTCGGGCCCATCGTATCTGGTGACAACTCAGCATTCGCACTGCGCCTGAATGACACATGGTAAATGGGCACTATGTCACCATGATAAAAATCTCGCAGATTCACCATGGCGAGATGGCATCCCATCCTAACTACTTCTGACGGCATGAAATGCAGCCCCGCGAGGACAAGTGGTGCACGGGCGCTATGTCGCTGATGCTAAAGTTCGGGCAATTCCCGATGGCGAGATAGCGCCAGCCGTAGATCTTTGCAGATCTGACGATCAGAGCGACATTGTACTTCACTTGCCATCCCTTCAAAAAACTACTGGGCCCGTGGTACGCCATGTCCTGACATATACACATGACATCATCTGATTGGTGAACCCGAGACTTGATCCATACAATGGCCACGCGGCGGATGGGCGCTATGTCGCCATAATAACATCTGCGCATCTCCGCCATAGCGAGATGGTGCCATCCATTGATGCAATCAAATTTGATGGTGGAGATCATAAATCTTGACTGTGCCAACCGAACTGATAGAGACTCTAGCCTAGTTACACGCGGTGGTTCCTTACTGGCCCAACGGAACACCACCAGGCAATCTTGCGACTTGGTCTCACAGGGTGACCACGTGTCGACCAGGCACCATGTTGCTATGGGAAAATCGAGGCTAAATTCCCATAGCGCCATAGTGCCCAACCGATGACATGTCCCTATCTATGTGTGGTTCCTTTTGATTCACTGCCGTGGCACTGGGCTCTGCCAACTGGGCAGATGAGGTACATAATGGGGCCCAATATTTTGTTTGAAGCTCTCGCTATTTATTTTCTCCGACCCGCCAAACTGACCCGACCGTCGCAACACTTTTTTCGGCAACGTGACCCGCCCGCTGACGTGAGCATCTCCGTCGGGCGCTATGTCGACATGGGAATTTTTCGGTTGGTGTGCGATAGCGCCATACCGCCTACGGCGCCGAAAAAACTTTCCTAACCTGCCCTCCATTGTAGCCCACCCGCCGGGCCCACCAAACACATATAAATCGGGCGCGATGTCACTGATACTATCTCTCGTGCAACTTCTGATGACGAGATCACGCCGACCGTCGATCCATCTAAAATCTGATGGAAGAGAAAGTTTGGCGCGTCGGGGCATTAAAATAACAATTTTTTAGGCTAACCGTTGAACAAGCCACAGATTTGAATTTGAGTCTTTGGCGGTAAAACCAGAGGTAACACTTTTGGAAAATCGCAAGGGGCATGAGCCTGCTCAATGCATGACCAGTGCCTGAGAATGATCCATTGGGCTATGGAGTCAGAAAGAGGACCAGGAGGCATAAAGCTGAGAGCTACAAGAACCCTAACCCTTAAAGAGGAAATCAAAACATTAAAAACCCTTAAGGTTCTAGCTCTGCTTCTATGATTGGAAACAAAAAAAAAATAGGACCTCCTTAGCAGTGTGAGACATGTCAAAAATGACTCACGAAGAGAGGCATGTGCTCGTGCACTTATTGCAAAATAGAAACAAGTAGGAAGCAACTAGATTAACTATGTACATGGATTCACAACCCTTCAGAAATAGGGCTTTAGATAGATCCCATTGACTGGAATGGGTAGAATTTCACCACTTGGCCTGCTTAGTTGGAATACGTTGGCCTATTTGCAACTGGAAATCAGATAAGAGCCACTCCATAATGGGTCAAATTTGGAGTGCCTTCCTGGTTTTGCTCTGTCTGAGTCCCACTTGAGAACTAAATCTCCCTCTCTGAAGATTCTGGCCCTTGCCTTCTTGTCAAAATTCCTCTTCATCTGTTGCTGGTGAATCTCTAGAGTTTTCATGGCTTTGTTTCTCTTTTCTTCCAACTCAATTAGTTCTGCCATTCTTACTGACATGGCATCATCTTCAACCAGTTCTAGCTGATGAGCCAACTCCAAGGATGGGAACTCCAATGAGATTGGGAGTCTAGCTTCCCTACCATATACTAGCACAAAAGGTGAATCCCCAATAGATCTCTTGGGTGTTATCCTATCAGCCCACAGAGCAGTCCTTAATTTCTTGTGCCAGGTCCTCTGATTGTCTTCTATTATCCTCTTCATAATTTTGATCAGATTCTTGTTGGAAGATTCAGCCAAACCATTACCCTGAGGATAGTAGTTTGATGATGTGCTCAGGTAGATATTGTGATTCATGGCCCATGCACAAATTTTGGTTCCAACAAAAGACTTGGCATTATTTGAGATGATAGTAGAAGGAGCACCAAATCTAGATACAATTCCATCAAGGAATTCAACAACTGATGGCTCTGTGGCATCCTTCAAGGCAACTGCCTCTGTCCACCTAGTGAAATAATCAGTAGCAGCCAAGATCCATTTATGACTTGCACTAGATGGAGGATTAATGGGGCCTATAAAATCCAACCCCCACTGAGTGAAGGGCTGATCCACCTGAATAGGATGAAGAGGAAGAGCTGCAAGTCTCTGTTTGCCTGAGAAAAAAGCACATTTCTCACATTTCCTCACATACCTGTAACAATCATGGAACAGAGATGGCCAATAATATCTAGCCCTCATGATCTTCATAGCGATTGTTCTTGCAGAGAAGTGGCCGCCACCAGGGCCATCATGGAGTTCTCTAATCACCCTTTTAGCCTGATTCTTTTCAACACACCTCAACAGGGTCCCATTAAAATCCCTCCTGAATAGGATATCGTCAATCGCAACATAGGGAATGGATTGTAGTCTATATTGTCTTATTTTAGTTTTGTCCAATCCCTGAGGGTATCCATTCCCTAATAATAAATTCTTCATGTCATTTATCCAGCTCCTTGGACTGTCAGCGTACCTTTCCTCCTGCTGCTCTGCTATCACCATGGCAACTTCTTGATCTAAGTTCTGATATGATAACATTTCTTTACATAATCCTCTTCCTCTTACCAATTTGGTAATCTGAATGTCAACATCATATTCCATTACCCTAGTGATCCATCCAGCTCTCTTCTCACTGACATCTTTGTTTAACAGGAAGTCTTTTACACTTGCATGGGGTACCAACAAATGGATCTTATTATGGGATAAGAGGTGTCTAAACTTCTTCAAGGCTCTAATGACTGCAAGGGCTTGCTTCTCAACAAAGCTATACTTGTCTTCATATTCCTTAAGCCCTTCACTAAAGAAGGCTATGGGCTGCTCCTCATTCTTGTCATTTGTTTGGGTCAAGACAACAGAGATACTTGACTCACCACCTAAGGTGTAGAGGATGAAATATTTCTCAAATTTTGGGTTCATGAGGGTAGGGGCCGATGCTATGGCTGCCTTGATCTTTTCAAAACTCTCCTTCCCTTCCTTGGTCCATGAGAAGACCATATCTTTCTTGAGCATGGCTGTAAGGGGTTTCACCATGGTAGCAAGATTAGGAATAAAGCTTCTTACAAAATTTATCCTACCAAGGAAACTTTGTAGCCCTTTCTTGTGTTTAGGGAGAGGAAGGGAAAGTATTTCTTTTGTTCTTTCTGGATCAATGGTCAATCCATCCTTAGATACAATGTGTCCTAATAGTTTTCCCTGGTTTGTAGCAAAGACACATTTGGCTGGGTTGAGAGATACCCCAAACCCTCTACATCTTAGAAATACCTGTCTCAAATGATCAAGATGATCCTCCACATTCTTGGAATACACAATTATATCATCAAGGTATACCAAGACAAATTTGTCAATTAATCTTCTGAAAGCTACCTCCATTTCCTTTTGGAACGTGGCACCTGCATTTGTTAATCCAAATGGCATTTTGCAATAAGTATAGGTGCCCCATTTAGTAGTAAATGCTATCTTGTATCTATTAGACTCTTTAACCAACACTTGGTTATAACCAGAAAACCCATCAAGAAAAGAGAATCTCCTTGACCCACTGACCTTGGATAGAATTTTCTCCATAGAAGGGAGAGGATGGTGATCTTTAAGGGAAGCCTGATTGAGATCCCTAAAGTCCACACACAATTTGATTTCTCCATTCTTCTCCCTCACAGGGACAAGGTTAGCTACCCATGATGAGTGTTTGATGGGAAAAATTATGTTAGCCTCAATCAGTTTGGATAGTTCTTTCCTTATTAAAGGTTCAATCTTGGGATTCACTGGCCTCTATTTTTGCCTTACTGGTTTGACCCTATCAACTAAATCTATGGTATGCTGAAACAA
This sequence comes from Cupressus sempervirens, assembly GCA_028749045.1. NCBI lineage: Eukaryota > Viridiplantae > Streptophyta > Pinopsida > Cupressales > Cupressaceae > Cupressus > Cupressus sempervirens. The sequence goes on from CM053784.1 coordinate 81,633,351, forward strand.
ACTAGGGTCAAACCCTTTTAAATCATCATATGTCCAAGCAAATACATCACTAAATTCTTGACATAGATGAATGAAATACTCTTGCTCAGCTTTAGAACATACCTTCCCCATGTTAAGAGATTTTCCATCAGCAATAGTAACTGGGGCATGGTCATCCTTTTCTGCAGCTAGATTCATCCCTTTGCCTCTTATTTGATCATCAGGATTAAAGACACCCTCCAAGGTAATGAGACCCTTGGGCAGCTTGTTGGAACTGAGATGAATGATCTGATCACCATATTGATCTTGTAGTCTTAGCTGATTTCTCTCTGAAAATTCTGCTTCATTCTGCAAGAAGCTCATAATTTGCTCATCAGACTCGAACACTTGCCAATGAGTATTATTATCAGGAACAAGAGGCCTCACCACTACCCTTATTTGTTGTTTCTTTTTTTCCTCAAGATTCCCTGGCACATCATAAGATGCACCCACTGCTGCAAGTCTATCAGCATGTTTATTTTCTTTCCTAGGAATGCTCTGAATGTTAAATGCAATGAAACCTTCAAGAAAATCCCAGACTCTATGTTTATAAGACTTGAGCAGGCCATTTTTGGTGATATTCTGATTTCTCACTTGGTTCACTACCAACTCGCTGTCCCCATATACTTTCAAGGCTTGAATTCCCCTCTTTTGGGCAAGTAGGAGACCTTGGATCAAGGATTCATACTTGGCCACATTATTGGTACAACTGAAATGGAACCTAAAAGAGAAGTAGTATCTTATTTGTGTAGGAGAGATCAACATCACACCAGCCCCTAATCCATTTCTATTCCTTGAGCCATCAAAGTACATACTCCATACTCCATTTATGTCATCATTAGTCCTAACAAGGTGAGGAACTTGAACCTCCTTCTCTATTATGCAATATGTACTAAGGACTGTCTCAAGGGTTTCCGACATAGGTTCAAACTGACATGTATTTGCCCACTCATCCAAGAAGAAATCAGGAATCCCTGCTATGGAAGTGACAGGCTCGTTTACTATGTTATTTTCATTCACCTGTAGGATAGGGCAATTCATATTGATGAAGTTGGAAGTGTAGGGTTCAGTGTGATGAAGGGCTTGAGGTTCTGCTCTTATTGAAGCATTGGCCCCGCATCTGGTCTTAAATGACATGTAAGACCAATCAGCAAATATGAATCCACCAATTTGAGCAGTGAAGTCTCTTGAAAGGCAGATGGCAAAATAGGGCTTAACCTCAGCAACAGATATGTCTTGAATCACAGTACAACCAGGGCATGCATGTAGGGCCATTTCCACACTTCTAAGGATACCTACGGTTTTGACAGTACTCCCATCTAGTTGTAACACATCCCTAACAATGGGCTCATATTTCATCCCTAAAGCATCAGCAACACACCTAGGTATTACTGAGCTGCTAGCCCCCGAATCTATCATGCAATTATGGACTAATTTTCCCCCTATAATCAGAGAAACATAAAATGGAGGAGGTCTAAACTTTTTATTTGCCTCCACATCTCCTGCTGGTTGTACTAAACTAGTGGCACTCTCCATGATAGATGACTGATCCTTGGGCTCAATCCTTTCCAATTCTTGCTGCAGCATCTTCCTCTACATTGGTATGGTAGCAACAGCATCCCACATGGGAATGTTTACATTGGTCTTCTTCATTTGCTCTACCACACTTAATGGGGCACTAGGGATTTTGGTAGAAACTTTGGGGGCTGTACTTACAAGAGGTTGAGATGGGGCAACAAAAGGATCACTTGCATCCTCATTTCTCGGACCTTGCTTTTGCTGTTGTGAAGTGTTTGTCTACTTATTTTCTATTTGTGCGTTAGGTATAACACTTGAAGTTGAGGCCTACTTAGGAGAAGGAGGAGCAACATGTTCCATAGCTCTCTTCTTGCTTCTTGTGTTATGAGCAATGGAGTCCTGGTTTACATTACAATGTTCCTCCATCTGGTGATTCATAAAAGAGCAATCACCCTGCCTCTGAACATATGAGGCCTCCTTGGGATGATCTTCTTTGTGTGATTGCTCTACTGTGGACTCCTGGACAGTTAGGGCCAAATAAGATTATGCTTTCTGACATAGGCAGTATGTATAAGAATAGTTACATGAGGGACAAAAATCTTGGTCTTGGGCCAAGTTATTTTGAGGGACTATATCTCTGTTCTGATTTGAGCTTGAAGCAGAAGCATGACTATTCTACCTATTCTGATCAAAAGAGCTATTCCATTGATTAGGAGGCCTACCACCACTTGGAGCCTGATATTGCAATTGGGGAGGCTTGCCACCTTGGGCCTGCTATCTTTCTAAGGCCATCACCTTGTTACTCATCTTTTGTATTAGAGAAAAACTATCCTCTAGTCTCTTCCCTTGGTCCTTCAACTCCTTCCCCTACTCTTGTAATTTTTTATCCAAGGTCTTTTCTCTTTTATCTGCGTTCAGTACTAGACCTTGGAGCATTATCTTGAGTTCATCTATTCCGTTTGAGGATGTGGAAGCTTGGGGGACTGGAGTAAGGGCTTGCGATGTAGAAATTGTAGGGAGAGGGGCTATTGCTGGTTGGTGGTTGGGAACATCAGGAAAGAAAGACATAGGAGGCCTTGGAGCCAACTTTCCTCCTTGTATTAGAATTTTCTCAGCTTTTATGGCTGTCTCATAAGCATTAGGTAATGTATCTCCTCCCATAGTTTGGATTGTGGTGGCAATATCACTGTTAAAAGCTCTAAGGTAATGCAAGAAGGCATTACCAGGGGTAGGTTTCACTATAGTAGGTATTCTATCCCATGTCTTTTGGAATCTGTAATTAAAATCAGTCATACATTCATGGGGGGCTCTTTTTATTGTAGTCAGCTACTCTAATAGTGACAAATGGTCACTCTTATCCTCAAAATGTTTGCATAATCCTGCTCCTAGTCCATCCCAATCAGTTATGGAACCATGAGCTAAGCCTCTATACCATTGTAATGCTTTTCCTTTTAAAGATGAGCCTAGAAGTCTGACGGCGACATCATCTTCTGTAATACCATGAATATTGCAGACATTCGCTACCTCTTAGATATGCTCTAGGGGGGAAATAGAAGTTTCACCAATAAAATCAGGTATGCTTTTTAGTGCAGCTACTGGTATATCATGTCTTTGGGCTAACAACAAAGGACTTCCACCATAAAAGGTGGCAAAAGGATGAACTCTTGGCTGTGCCATATAAACAAGTGTTCTATTGATGAGTGCTGATGGCAATCTAGGCTGAGTTTGGATAGTAGGAGGAGTAGAGACAGATCTCATAGGTATATTGATTGTTACTCCACCTCTAACTAGTGATAATGAAGCTCTAGCCCTCCTTCTTCTAGGACTTGAAAGTGAGAGTTCTTGATATTGAAAATTACCTCTAGAAGACGCCCTTGTTTTAGCTCTAGGCATGAATTTTTGCAACTTTGGCTTGAAACCAGATTTGTTGATGTTCAGAGTCGCCAAGTACTTGATGAATCAGCCTCTTGAAGGCTTGAATACTGAAGCCAGCACTACTTCTTCAGCATTAATCTCAAAACTCTTTCTTCTTTTCACACCAGTAGACATGAAATCTTCTGATATAGGTCCCACCGGGCGTGCCAAAAACTGTTGTCACTTAGGTTTGCACCCTTGTCCAAGGCCTAAGCACGAGGACAACCTAGTGAAACATGGAAACAACCTCCAAGCTGTGGGACTTGAACTATGAGGTTGAGTCTCCAGAGAAGGCCGGATTCCTCTTACTATCAGGGCGCACCTATCTATTCTCAGAAGGGAAAGGGAGAAAGAGAGCGTTAAAGAAAATCTACCTAGTCTAATCTAAGGTGGTGATGCACCAAAATAGAGTGTTCAGACTCATTCCTGCCCGTATATATACTACAAAACCAAAATAACATACAAAAGTCATACACGTCCAGACTTATATCGATCAATAATCACATACAGATCAGAAAAAACCAACCGAATGACACTAGGAAAAAGAGATTTCACTTATGTATTATCCAATAGGCCAAAGATAGATACAGTATGCAGATCATTGATCTCAACAATACACCAATGGGAGGCAAAGTGATGCACATTCACACTGATGGCTGAAAGAGATGATACAGGCTATTACATGGCTCAGAGACAAAGGGATTTTACACTGCAAGTCTGCAAGCAGTAGCAGAGAAAATCAGAAAGAATCAACCCTCAGAACAGATCACAAAATTGTCTTTATAGATCAGGTATAACTGAAGATTTCTGCGTTACATTCACTTCTTACCTACTAGCATTAACTTCCCATCTTGAGAATCCAATCGGGGATCTGATTGAAATCCTGGCCTGCATACCGAGAAAAATTTCTTTCTAAGAAGAGCTTGGAGAAGATGGAAATGGAGCCACAACACTCCCTGACATGGTAGATGGATCGACCGGATGGATGGAGTGTCCTTCTGTCCTGCATTCATTCCTGGTAGGTCGAAAATGATCGCGAAGATCAGATTGCAAGATACATCGATCGTCTCTGCATTCTTGGTTCATAAATCATCCTAGCCTGTCAGTCGACCTGATTCTTATATGCCGACTAGGCCATGTGGGCCAACCATAATCCTTTGTTTTGCCACCTTGAGAGTCCTTCCGTGGTTGATCGCCTTCATCAAACTAACCGCGTCACCCTACCATCTAACCGCTGGCCGTTAGCTAATCACCACGGCAAAAACCAGACCCGCGAGGACACGTGTCAATCGGGCGCAATGTTGCCATGGTAAAAATCTTGCAACTTCACTAAGGCAACATGGCGCCTACCATTGATCTTTTCTCATCCGACAATCATGAAGACTCGTCTTGCTCTGTGCTGTCTTTACCCCAGGCCCATCGTATCTGGTGACAACTCAGCATCCACACCTCGCCTGAATGACACGTGGTAAATGGGTGCTATGTCGCCATGATAAAAATCTCACAGCTTCACCATGGCGAGATGGCGCCTACCATTGATTTCTTCTAATCTGACGGTCACAGAAGTTGACCTCCCATAACCCTCTATTTCTATTGATTCATCGGGCCCGCTAATACGTGGCGTCCTCCTGTTGGTTTGTCGGTCATCCCATCCTAACTACTTCTGACGGCATGGAATGCAGCCCCGCTAGGACACATGGTGGACGGGCGCTATGTTGCTGATGCTAAAGTTCGGGCAGTTCCCGATGGTGAGATAGCGCCAGCCGTAGATCTTTGCAGATCTGACGATTAGAGCGACATTGTACTTAACTCGCCATCCCTTCTAAAAACTACTGGGCTCGTGGTATGCCATGTCCTGACATATACACATGGCATCAACTGATTGGTGAACCCGAGACTTGATCCATAGAATGGCCACGCGACAGATGGGCGCTATGTTGCCATAATAACATCTGCGCATCTCCACCATAGTGAGATGGTGCCATCCGTTGATGCAATCAAATTCAATGATGGAGATCATAAATCTTGACAGTGCCAACCATACTGATAGAGACTCCAGCCTGGTTACATGCGACGGTTCCTTACTAGCCCAGCGGACCACCACCAGGCAATCTTGCGACTTGGCCTCACAGGGTGACCACGTATCGACCAGGCACCATGTTGCTATGGGAAAATTGAGGCTAAATTCCCATAGCGCCATAGCGCCCAACCGATGACATGTCCCTATCTGTGCGTGGTTCCTTTTGATTCGCTGTCGTGGCACCGGGCTCCGCCAACTGGGCAGATGAGGTACATAATGGGGCCCAATATTTTTTCTGAAGCTCTCGCTATTTATTTTCTTCGGCCCGCCAAACTTACCCGACCGTCGCAACACTTCTTTTAGCAATGTGACCCACCCACCGACGTGAGCATCTCCGTCGGGCGCTATGTCGCCATGGAGATTTTCCGGTTGGCGTACGATAGCGCCATAGCGCCTGAGTCGCCGGAAAAACTTTCCCGACCCGCCCTTCGTTGTAGCCCAGCCGCCGGGCCCACCAAACATGTGTCAATCGGGCGCGATGTCGCTGATACTATCTCTCGTGCAACTTTCGATGACAAGATCGCGCCGACCATCGATCCATCTAAAATCTAATGGAAGAGAAACTTTGGCGGGTTGGGGCATTAAAATAACAATTTTTTAGGCTAACCGTTGAACAAGCCGCAAATTTGAATTTGAGTCTTTGGCGGTAAAACCAGAGGTAACATGCACTTGGCAAGCAACATAGAGATTCTTTTCCACATGGACGAGCAACTCATGCTTTAGAACCTTTGGAGTGGAGTCACGATGACCTTATGTCATTTCCTACTCCTTTTTTAGGTGCTCGATATGTGCTTACCTTTATTGATGACTTCTTCACACACACTTGGGTGTACTTTCTTAAGTACAAGTTTGATGTCTTTGACTCATTTCAAGTTTTCAAGGCATTTGTATTGAAGTAGTCTAGGTTTTCTATTCGAAAGATATGCACAAACAATGGGGGGGAGTATGTGAACCAAGTTTTCAAAGATTTTTGTTCTGAGCATGGTCTTTAGCATCAGCTTTTAGTGCCTTATACTCCCTAGTAGAATGGTGTGGCTAAGAGGAAGAACAGAACCCTCTAGGAGATGGAAAATTGCATGATTTAGTCTAGGTCCATGGATTCATGTTTTTGGGCAAAGGTAGTCAATTGTGCCAATTACATTCAGAATCAAATGCCTCACAAGGCACTTCAACATATGACTCCTGAGGAGGCTTGGTCCTATGTCAAGCCTGATGTATCATCATTCAGATTTTTTGGTAGTACAACATATGCTTTTATACCTATTGCTCAGAGGAAAGCTATGGAACAGAAGAGCCAACCACTAATTTTTGTTGGCTACTAAGAGGATGTAAAGGCTTACAAGTTATTTGATCTTGATTCTAGAGAGGTCCTATTTTGATGGGATGTCCAGTTTGATGAGAACCCTCTTGCAGTTCATTCCTTGCCTCCAATGCCTCCTTCAGCTCCCACTACTCCCTCTTCATTTCCATATTATTCTACAGATGATGATCATGTTGATGCCCATTTAACTCTATCACAAGATCCTCCCAGATGCCTAAATGGGCTCGAGCTACAGTTGAGGCTGTAGGACCTCTAGCTAGTGACCCTTCCACTTCCTGTTGCACCCATTCTCATACTACAGGTTCTAGTCTTCTCAATCATGCTATTAGTACTAATCCTTAGACATTTTTCGAAGCAATAGGACATTCTAAATGGGATAGTGCAATGGAGGAGGAATATTACTCTTTGATGAAGAATCACACATGGGATCTTTGTCCTCTTCCCAAGGGGAGAAAGTCGGTGTGATGTAAGTGGATTTATCATACTAAGTATGCTATTGATGGTTCCATTGATTAACATAAGGCTCATATTGTTGCAAAGGGTTTTTCATAGCTTGAAGGTGTTGATTATTCTGAAACATTTGCCCTTGTCACCAAGATGAATTCTATCCACCTTGTCTTATCCCTCGTAGCTTTACAGAGATGGCCAGTTTATCAGATGGATGTGAAGAGTGCCTTCCTACATGGCGATATCACTGAGGAGATTTATATGGAGCAACCTTTAAGTTTTGTGTAGGATCCCACCTTGGTTTGTAGACTTTGATGTTCATTATATGGTCTCAAGAAAACCCCTCGGGCTTGGTATGAGAAGATGGACTCCTTTCTACTTGCTACAGGCTTCACTCACTACCATTCTGATCCCACAATGTACATTTAGCATCTTGGAGATGAGATTTTGATTCTTGTTCTATATATTGATGATTTTATTCTCATGGGTAGCTCATCATCTATGCTGTTGGTGCTCAAAATTATAGCCCAAATTTTGAGCATTATTGAAGAAATTGAGCCCCATAAGCACTTTTTAAATGCATTTGTACCTAATTGTACTTGAGAAGCCCAAGAGGTGTTTAATATTTCTAACAGCCTCAATTTAGTGCATCTAAGTGTTCTATGAAGTTAAATTGAGATTCTAAGCCATTTTGTGAAGTCTTGTTTTAGGCAATCTCCAAATTTGCATTTTCACCTAAGTGTCAAATAGTGACAAGAGACCATGTTTGCAAGTGAATATCTTGCACTGAGAAATGTGTCATCACTCACCACTTTGGGAATGTCTAGTGTCCATACCTGAGAGCCTATGTTTTAGATTTTGAGTCATTTCAAGCCTTTTTGACTAGGTTTTGAATCACTCAAAGTTGGTCTTTATCAATATCATGCTGATATGAAATGTTCAGAATTCTAGAAGGCCCTATTTGACATGTTATAATTTTGACCCAATTGACCAAAATGCTAAAATTGCTTTTGCGTTATATTGAAGACATCAAAAAATTGTTATGTTTCAAGTTTTAGCTTATGAAAAATCCGTTTGTTCAGTTTTCAAATGTGATTCCAAACACATTTTCTATCTTTTTACTAGTGTCAGCAAATGCAAATTATTTGATACCCCTGTTCGGGATGTTATAACTCTTAATCCATGATAGGTGAGGTCAAATGGATTGTACCTTTGTGTTTTATTCTAAAAATACTTTAAGTGTGCCAAATTTGCAAGTCTTGACGAATCCGTATGCACACTTTTCTACATCAATTCTATTTGCAAAAATCAATTTCCTACCATTGTTTCAATCTGCAAAATATGAGTAGCCCACTTTGACTGCTCACCATTTGCCCCCAATTATTCATCATGAGCCCAAATTGTAGATCCATACTCACCTTATGATAGTGAACCAACACCCTAAGTTTCATTTTCCAAAGTATCCATTTGCCTAGGTTTCAAAGCATAATCCGAACCCAGTTTATTGCTTTCAAACATGTTTACTTACAGGTAATTCTAAAAGGGCAACTTTGACAAAAAATATCTTTTGATCTTGAATTTTTCATGAGATGAGATTTGATAGGGTACAAGAATGCAGAACAAAAAGTCAGTGTGCTAGTTTTTAGAGCTCGATTAGGTTTTCTAGTAAGTTTGTAAGGCCAATCAACGGACGTCCTAGTGCAAAAGTGAAACTTTGATTTAAAGGGTAGAAATGAGTTTTTAAGGATAACTCAGTGCTTGATTTTGATCCCATTCAGTATCAGATGTTCATCAGATCAATTCTACAATTTAGTTGTTTGGGAACAATTTTTTTTTTAGCCGGACCCACTTTGGGGCTTGACTAATCTTGTCAGATTGATAAGAAAAAATGTAGGGGCAATGTAAAAAATAGAGTGGGTTACAGCAATGAAACATAGCACTTCACTATGAAAAGGTAGGGGAGCTATTTGGAAGTAGATACCTACTATTTTGGAGTGACACATTGTTAATAAAATCTAGTTTTATGAAGAATACAACAAACTAAGGAGGCTTTTTGTTTGGCATGTAGTTATATTGCTGCTAGAGTCTATGTGTCCCTGTGATGTCCCCTTCTAGCTAGAGACATCACTTTAGCTGGTGATTAGCCTATCAGAGACCCTCGTAGGCTAATAAGATTGGATAGAGGGTCACCTTAGTGTGGAGATCCTCCAAGGACCAAAGTAGAGTACTCTTCTGGGTTGCTAGAGTTTGTTTATGATGAGTTTTCCTTTGAGTTTGGCTTGGTCAGGCTATTTTTAGCAGTTTTGGAGTTATAAAGATAGACCCCTGCTATTTTTAGAAAAGGGGTATGGTCATATGCAGTTCTATCATGTTAGCTCCCCGTCCAAACGACATTAAAAAATGTTGAGTAATAATGAAGATATTAATGTTTATTTAGTTAAAATAAACATTATTGGTTTTGAGCCTATATTGTTAAGTTATAATATATAACTTAAGTGAGGGTCATGATATCATAAAAGGGGCCATTGTTTCAATTAATTGTGGGTCCACGCTTATGGAAAAATTAAAAGGGATTTTCTAAGTTTTAATGTAATAACATTTTTTATGTTATTATTATATCTTTTATCCCACATTGAGCGTGGAGACTCATTCTGGAGTCGAGGAGTCCTTATAAACAAGCCTTGTCTTCTTTCAAGAGGAGGTTATGAGAATTGCTTAAAAACTTTGCCTTGTGAAATTTCTTGAAGTTGTGGCAACAAGGGTTTCTACAAGTTTGAGAAGAATTCAGACTGTGGAGAACGTAGTATCTTTAGAGTTGATGCAATTTGAGGGTGTGAAATATCACTTGAATTTTGCCTATGAGTTGACTTCATTCTGGAGTCAATATTGTGTTTCAGTAGGGAAAAAGTGGATGAATATGTTTACAGGTTGGAAGGGGTTATAACAGCAGCTATAGTGCTGTGAACAGTATAGCGCTACAGTGAATTAAAAATCAAAGATTTAATATTGCAGTTTTTGATAGGCGCTGCCCAAGGAGGAAGCAACCAGCAGCCTGGTTGCATATTGGAGACAAAAATCAAGTTTTTTTCAACTATTAATGATGATGTTTTTAATGTATTCTTCCAGCAATAAGTATTGTACATACATTAGGAGCCATCCGAATAAATGAATTTGATTAGCATTATAACCAGATTTGAGTTATACTTTTAGGTAAGATTAGTTTTCAATATTTGTATTTTCTTTTCATCAACTCAAAAACCCAAAAACAGCCTAAAACATTCAAAAACAAACCAAAAACAATCATTACACCCAAGGAAACAAACAGTGATCAATGTAGAGCCTATTTGGAGTTCCTACATTAGTATCAGAGCCTCATTCCTACCATCTTGAGGGTTTGGGGAGTCATATGTAGCCACTGGAAATTGGACCACACAGGTACCATACTCGTAGGAGAGCTCTGATTGAAAGAGAATAGTTACAGGAAACAGGAAATATGGAAGAGAGGCATGATGGTAGTCCACCTAGAAATAGAAGGAATAATGATGATCAGGATACCAGAGAATTCTACCGTGCTATGGTTACAGGGCATCAGCAGATGGCACAGGCATTACAGGCACTCACTACTATGGTAGAAAGGATGAACCCACCTGTTAGACAAAATGGGGAGCCGAGAGAATAGGGAGATAATAGGAGTGCTACAGGTAATCAAAGACCACAACGGACCCATTCCAGAATAGCTGATAGGCCTACACACCCTACATTTGTTTCAGAGGAGCCAGAAGAAGCTCTGGTAGAGGAGGCGACAGGAGACCCCATATTTGCAGAACTCATGGCTGCAAATGATGAATGGGAATTATTAGCTCCGCAGGTTCGAGAGAGGATGACCTTTGAACGCTTTGTAAATCAGAGGAGAGAGCATTATAGGTCACTCAGACAGGATAGGAGGCCTAGAGGTCAAAATAGTGAGCTGAAGAGGGCTACAGGCAAGCTTACTATGCCTACATTTGATGAGAGTGGTAAGATGACAGCTCAAGCTTGGATTCATAAGCTTGACACATTTTTGGCACTGAGGCCAATGACAAAGATTGAAGCTATCAAATATGCCACCTTGCATTTGGAGGGAATAGCACATGATTGGTGGTACCATGGTATGGTAACACTTCAGCATAACCAAGTGACAGAATACCAAGACTTCGTGGATAGGTTGGTTGAAAGATTTGACAAAAAAGATCCAAAGATTTACTTCCGGGACTTAGCACAGCTGAAACAAACAGGCAAGTTGGAGTATTTCATTGGTGAATTTCAGCGGTTGGCAGTCATGGTGCCCAACATTTCAAAGCATAGATTGATAGTTCTTTTCATTGAGGGCCTATCTGAACCACTAAGAGGTTGGATAAAGGCATTTGATCCTATTTCTTTACAGGAAGCGATGAAAAAGGCAAGAAGTATGGAACATGCAGTCCCAAAGAACAAATTTCAGTCCAAAGGAGCATCTTCTAGTAAGGATAACAAACCATTTTATAAAAAACTAGAGAGGACTGATTTTTAAAATGATTCTAAAGATAAAACTCCAGCACCTTTTGACAGGGAAACATTAAATGATTTGAGGAAGAAAAATTATGTTTCTACTGTAAGGGACCCTATGATGCAAACCATGATTGTCCTCTTAGGCCAAAGGGAAAAGCTAACAGAGTGATGTGGGCATACTATGAGGAATCAGAATCAGATAATTCAGATCAGCAGTCTGATATAGAGGAAATAGATGGTGAAAAAGAGGAAGACAAGGATGAAAACTTGTCTAAAATGGAGTCCAAGGATGGGGAAGGAGATGGGAAACTTAGGGAAGCTTGTTTCACTAGTATTAAGCAAGAAGGGTCATTCCGGATGAGAGGAGTACTTGCTGGATAGCGATTCATAACCTTGGTTGATACAGGTGCCACTCATAATTTCATTGATGCTAGGATGGTGGAGAAGCGTGGCATACAAATAGAGGAGTTTGGGGGAATTAGAGTGAGGGTAGCGGATGGCTATGTCCTCAAATGTGATCGTAGGATCACTGGACTCCCATTGAAAGTTAATAATTATGACTTTAAGGCAGATTTTTATGTTGTACCTATGGGAGATATAGATATAGTTCTTGGGATGAGTTGGTTGCACGATATTGGTGAGTTCACTCTTAACCTCAAGGAGATGGAGATGAGGTTTACAGTGAATGGGAAGGCACATATTCTTAAGGTAATCAGGGACAGTGATCTCAGGATGGTCTCTTCTCATAGAATGGCTAGATTGATTCGACATGATCAAGTAGAGTGGGCAGCAGAGTGCATGTTGATGCCATCATAGGCGGGACATCATAAGATTGAATATCCTCCTAATATTCAGGAGCTTAGAGTTAAACACTCTAAGGTGTTCAGTGACATTCCACCAGGTAGACCACCAAACAGAGGTATTGAGCACATCATTGAGTTAGAGGAGGGGGCTAAGCCCATCATGATTACACCTTACAGGCATCTGAAGAGGTTGAAGGATGAAATTGAGAAAACCATAAAGGAGTTACTTGCTATGGGCCACATTAGACCAAGTAAGTCTCTTTTTGCTTCTTCAGTGGTGTTAGTAAAGAAGAAGGATGGGACATTGAGGATGTGCATTGATTACAGAGTGCTTAATAGGAAGATGATTAAAAATAGATACCCCATTCCCAGGATCAATGAGTTGATAGATGAGCTTCATGGAGCTTACTACTTCTCAAAGATAGATTTGAGATCAAGTTATCACTAGATCAGAGTTAGAGAGCAGGATATCGAGAAGATAGCATTTAGATGTCATTGTGGCCATTTTGAGTTTGTAGTTATGCCATTTGGGCTAACTAATGCACCTGCTACTTTTCAGGCAACAATGAATAGGGTTTTCCATCCTCAGTTGAGGAGATTTGTACTTGTCTTCTTCGATGATATCTTGGTATATAGTAGATCTTGGGAGTAGCACTTGGTTCACCTGGACATAGTGCTGGGTATATTGGACAGAGAATCCTTGTATGCAAAGGAGTCGAAGTGTGATTTGGGCATGGCAGAGTTGTTGTACTTGGGTCACATCATCAGTGCAGAGGGCATGTGCATGGATCCTGAAAAGATTTATGCCATTGTGGAGTGGCCTTCACCAGTAAACCTTACATAATTGAGGGGATTTCTAGGACTATGTGATTTCTACAGAAGGTTTGTGGATGGATATTCCAGGCATGCGGCACCCTTGACAGATTTGATGAGAAAGGGAGCTTTCTTGTGGACTCTTGAGGCACAGGAGTGTTTTGAGAAATTTAAGGGGTTGATGACTTCTTGTCCAGTGTTAGCATTACCAAATTTCAGCAAACCTTTTGAGCTACATTGTGATGCTTCCGGAGAGGGCATTGGAGCGGTGCTTATGCAGGAGAAGCACCCTATTGCTTATGAGAGCAGGAAATTGAGAGGGCCAGAGCAAAGCTTCAGCATATATGATAAGGAGATGTTAGCCATTATGCATGCTTTGGCCAAATTTAGGCAATATTTGGTAGGTAGCAAATTTTATAGCCTAAGACACTTTTTGGGGCAGCGAGATCTCAATGATAGGCAGCAAAAGTGGGTGAGCAAGTTACAGTCCTATGACTTTGACATTACATATTTTAAGGGGACATAGAATGTAGTTGCTGATGCCTTATCACGTAGGCCCCATTTGAGCTTATTGACAGACATATCGGAGGATTGGAGACACTTGATCCTTGTAGAGTATGCAAAGGACACTTGGGCAGCTGGATTCATAGATGGAACTATTCAGGACAGCATATACACCCTTGTGAATGAGCTCATCATTTACAAAGGATGAATATTTTTGGTCCCAGGATCAGTAGTGAGGAGGGTGGTTTTGAAATCTTTTCATGATTCACCTATGGTAGGACATTCTAGTTTCTACAAGACATACCGACATATTAGAGAGCGATTCACATGGAAAGGGCTCAAAGCAGAGGTACTTCAATATGTTAGGGAGTGTCCCACTTGCCAGCAGAATAAGCAAGAAAACTCCTATCCAGCCGGTTTACTTTAGCCACTTCCGATTCCTGATAGGAAGTGGGAGTGTTTGTCTATGGACTTCATCACAGGACTGCCTAGAGCCCAAGGCAGAGACTACATATATGTGGTTGTGGATCGCCTTACAAAGTTTGCACACTTCTTTCCGATCACTGCTACACAGGTGGAAAAGTTGTTCTTCAAAGAGATATTCAGATTACATGGCTTACCTCAGAGCATTGTAAGTGATAGAGATAGCAGGTTTATGAGTCACTTTTGGCAGGAGCTATTAAGGTTGTGTGTGACAGAGCTCACTCCGAGCACTAGCTACCACCCTCAGACAGATGGTCAAACAGAGATAGTAAACAAATGGGTGGAGGGATATCTCAAAAATTATATAGTAGGGCAACAGAGGGCATGGGTAAAATGGATTTATCTCTGTGAGTATTGCTACAATACCACTTATCACATGTCTATTTAGATGTCACCCTTTATGGCCCTATATGGGTATGAGGCACCCAATTTTATGGATCTTCTTTTGAGTGACAGTAGAGTGCCCAGTGCAGGTGATTTGTTACAGGAGAGTCAAGACCTTGTTAAGACTCTCAAGGATAATCTAACTAAGGCACAAAATCAGCAAAAGCAGTATGCAGATCAGAAGAGTACTGAGCAGACTTTTGAGGTTGGAGACATGGTGTATCTTATGTTGCAGCCTTACCGTCAATCCACTCTCAAGAAGAGTGGTGCCGAGAAACTCAAGCCACAATACTATGGTCCATTTAGGATTATCAGGAAAGTGGGAGAGGTGGCTTATGAGTTAGACTTGTCGGCGAAGAGCAAGGTGCATAATGTTTTTCATGTGTCACGCCTCAAAAAGGTGCTAGGGCATCATATTGTGCCTTCTACAGTACTACCACCCCTGGATGATGAGGGAAAACTTGTTTTGATACCGAAGGCTATCATTGATTTTAGAGAGAGGAACTTGAGGAAACGTACCATCCAAGAATATTTGGTGAAGTGGAAGGATTTGTCGGTAGAGGATGCTACTTGGGAGAGCGAGGAGATTTTACAGCATCCAGAGTTGAGATTGCTTGAGGACAAGCAATTTTAGGGAGGGCGGACTGTGATGTCCCCTTCTAGCTAGAGACATCACTTTAGCTGGTGATTAGCCTATCAGAGACCCTCGTAGGCTAATAAGATTGGATAGAGGGTCACCTTGGTGTGGAGATCCTCCAAGGACCAAAATAGAGTACTCTTTTGGGTTGCCATAGTTTGTTTATGATGAGTTTTCCTTTGAGTTTGGCTTGGTCAGGCTATTTTTAGCAGTTTTGAAGCTATAAAGATAGACCCCTACTATTTTTAGAAAAGGGGTATGGTCATATGCAGTTCTATCATGTTAGCTCCCAGTCCAAACGACATTAAAAAATGTTGAGTAATAATGAAGATATTAATGTTTATTTAGTTAAAATAAACATTATTGGTTTTGAGCCTATATTGTTAAGTTATAATATATAACTTAAGTGAGGGTCATGATATCATAAAAGGGGGCATTGTTTCAATTAATTGTGGGTCCAAGCTTATGGAAAAATTAAAAGGGATTTTCTAAGTTTTAATGTAATAACATTTTTTATGTTATTATTATATCTTTTATCCCACATTGAGCGTGGAGACTCATTCTGGAGTTGAGGAGACCTTATAAACAAACCTTGTCTTCCTTCAAGAGGAGGTTATGAGAATTGCTTAAAAACTTTGCCTTGTGAAATTTCTTGAAGTTGTGGCAACAAGGGTTTCTACAAGTTTGAGAAGAATTCAGACTGTGGAGAACGTAGTATCTTCAGAGTTGATGCAATTTGAGGGTGTGAAATATCACTTGAATTTTGCCTGTGAGTTGACTTCATTATGGAGTCAATATTGTGTTTTAGTAGGGAAAAAGTGGATGAATCTGTTTACAGGTTGGAAGGGGTTATAACAGCAGCTATAGTGCTGTGAATAGTACAGCGCTACAGTGAATTAAAAATCAGAGATTTAATATTGTGGTTTTTGATAGGCGCTGCCCAAGGAAGAAGCAACCAGCAGCGTGGTTGCATATTGGAGACAAAAATCAGGTTTTCTTCAACTATTAATGATGATGTTTTTAATGTATTCTTCCAGCAATAAGTATTGTACATACATTAGGAGCCATCTGAATAAATGAATTTGATTAGCATTATAACTAGATTTGAGTTATAATTTTAGGTAAGATTAGTTTTCAATATTTGTATTTTCTTTCCATCAACTCAAAAACCCAAAAACAGCTTAAAACATTCAAAAACAAACCAAAAACAATCATTACAACTAGGGAAACAAATAGTGATCAGCGTAGAGCCTATTTGGGGTTCCTATAGTCCCATAATGGGTCTATTATGAAGTGTGGTGATGTAAAAACTTTATAGTTTGATGTAGTGGGAGATGTCAATTGCATGGAGATTCTACTCATAAACACAAATTGATTCTCTATGTTGTGAAATGGTTTTGGATTAGGTGCATCAAATTATTATTTTAGATGTTAAGTGTTTGGCATGAGGGTCTTAATTAGGTCGCTTGGAAGAGAATATGATTACGACTATTGTTGGTTATTTTCTTTCATAATGACATCGACAAGTTTGTGTAGCTTTGTGGAGGAGGTTGGGTTATGTGGGCTGCAATAGCCATGATTGTGCATACTTTGAAGTCTGCAAATGGGACACCCCAATTAGAACTACTAGTACTGCTTTATGTCATGCACTTTCCAGATGAAGTATATTAGATATTTGACCTTTCTTTGCCCCATCATTGCCAAAGCATTACTAATGTAAATTTATATTTTGCTACTTAAAAGCTTTCAACTGGTGCCTTCATGTCATAAAAATGAGCAAAGAGGTGACTGTGAAGTGACTGTAGATGCCCCTATTTTTGATTTTATAATGTTTAAATACAAAAGTGCTTAGCATGTTTATTGTCTTAAGAAAAGGTTCCTTTTGGAAAGGCAACACTCATGCGTGGGGCTCGTGCACTAGTGGACGGCCAGCCTGGAGGTACTGGTTAAAATTTGAGTGGACATGCAAGTTAAGGTCACCAAGAAATTGAAGAATCTGGTAGTTGCTACCTCACTAGCTAGAAAGTCCAAGGTTTTCTGGCTAGCGACATAGAGAGTCACTGAAAAACCTCTGAAAACTAGCGAGAGTAAACTCCAAGGTAAAGAGCAACGTGGGTCTCGCCTAGGTACAGAGCAACAAGTCAGGTAGTGCCAAGTAGCAGCCGATAGCATGACTGAGTGATGATATGGAGCTCCAAACCAATCACAAGGTGCCATGTGGCATGAGTTCCAAGGTAGACCATGATGTGGAAAGCAGATATTTCAGATGCACTAGATTGTGCCACATGGCAAATCAGACGGTCATCGCTATGTTGCTAAGATGAAGTTGCTTACTCATTAGTATAGCAACATAGCAAGTATGACATGGCATCGAAGTGGAGTGATGATGTGGTAGTAATAAGGACCAATAATGTGGTGACATGTTGTGCCTAGTTGTACAGACTTGAACCAATCATAAGATGACATGTGGCAATGGTGGTCAAATTATGTTTGACCTAGAATGAAACCTCTGGGGAAATTTTCATAAGGTTTTAAAAAGTTATTTTTTAAAGTTTATTTCTCAGAATCACATGTAGTCATGACATTTTAAATAAATGTATGAACTTCATAACGTTCAAACTATAAGATAAGATTAAATTTTTGCAATTTTAAAATGTAAAGCCATGAGACAGAGGTATAAACTTTAGAGGAGTGTAACAGGGGCTATTTCTATAAAAAATGGGCACTCCAATATACCACTAGAATTCGGAAGATTAATTTTTTTGAATATGAGATCAGTTTTCACATAGGTGCTCACTAATTCATACTATAGGTCAGTTTGTAAAATCTAGGGCATTCTCAGTAGAATAGGCAAAACTCATCATTTATCATCAAGAGTGGTTAAAGGGTAGATGTGAAGGCTTTTTGAATCTTGGGTATGGAGGAAAACTATTCTAAAAAGTTTATTTTTCCTTTTGAGGTCATATAACTAATTTTCACCTTTTACTTTGAGTTCAAATTCAACATCAAAAAATAGTTATTTCTTCCAATAAAAATATCTGAGATTCTTTATGCCTTGTAGAGGCCAAATGATGAGATTTGATATGTAGTTATAGATAGAAGGTAGAGAGAGGAATTTTAAATTTCTTGGGAAAGAATTCTAAGGGGACAGATGTCAGTTACAGATTCAATTTGAGAATTGCTTCTTTTCTATATCTTTCTTCCTTCTTCTCTTTTGCAAGGTTGTTGGCAGTTTGCTCCAGGTAATACCAGTAGGGTTCTAGTGTTTTACTATTGAAACCAAGGATTGTAGATGGTTTTGTTTCCTGTCTATTGAGTTGTGCTCTAGTAGTGAAGGCCACACATCCACCTCTTGTGCAGATTTTCAGTTCATTCTCATGTGTTGTTTTTTGAGATAAATGGAGATTGATGCTGGATTATGTGAATTATTTAGAGTTTACTTTAGTATTACCAATTCATGTATTCAGTCTTTCCTTGGATGAATATAAAAAGGGATTTACAAGAATTATTTGAGTTTCCTTGTTCTATCTCCTAATTCTTCATATGTCATTAACTTTGTG
Organism: Cupressus sempervirens; assembly: GCA_028749045.1. Lineage (NCBI taxonomy): Eukaryota > Viridiplantae > Streptophyta > Pinopsida > Cupressales > Cupressaceae > Cupressus > Cupressus sempervirens. The sequence goes on from CM053784.1 coordinate 81,652,360, forward strand.
ATTAAATGGATAAGGTTGATTTGATTTAAGGCAGCTTGGATGAGTTGTGTATCAGATCTATTGTTGCTTCTGACTCAAGGACTTAGGTAAATGCTTCAGTGTTCTGATAGGGTTTCTGGGTGTATGAAGGGGATATTGCATAAGAATTTGATTTGGGGATTTCAGTTGATAAACTTGATTATAATGCAAACAAGTTAGGTCATCCTATTGGTAATGATTATATGTTTCAATGGGTAAGGCACTAATCACTAAATCATATGCAAGCTGATATGAATGTCATTTGCACAAAATATTTTATTCAAATAAATTCAATTTTTCATGTCTTGTAGTGGGCTGAAAGGAATTAACCCTCACTCAACTTATGGATTTCATAGGTTGCAATTTGCTACTATAGATCTATGTTATTGCATGAGTTTTCATTTGTAGTAAATAGGTTCAGATTTATGTTTAATTGCATTGGTACCATTCATTAGAACCTCAAGGTCAACCTGCCTAGGTCTTGCAGAGCTTGAAGTGAAGGAGTTATGCCTTATAGTTGGCCCAAGACTACAGTCAGGTGCATTCATCATTGGAATTTTCTAGCCTTAGATGCATTTTTCTGGTTTCTTGATAGTTTGTAAAACTATTAAATCAAGAGCTAACATATGCTTTAGGATGTTAAGCATGCATTGATGGACTAGTTTGAGATGACTGATCTTGGTTTACTACACTATTTTCTTGGTCATTAAATTAATCAATCTCCTAATGGGATTTTTGTGTATCAGTAGAAGTATGCTCTTGACATGCTTCATCATGACATGCTTGATTGCAAGCCTACTCCTACACCATTTTAGTCAAGTGTCACTTTGTTTACCTCCTACTCTTCACCTTCAGTGGATGCTACTTTATATTGGTACTTGGTTGATAGCTTGTTGTACCTGACACAAACTTTCCCTGTTCTTTATTTTGTGGTTGGCCTTGTCTTTCAATTTTCTTAGGACCCTCATGAGAGTCATTGGAAACCTAGCAGGTTTATTCTATGCTCTATTCAAGGCACACTCATGTATGGCATTCACTACATCATAGGGGCTCCACACATTGTTGGCTACATTGACTCATATTGGGCTGGTGATGTCGATGATTGGAAGTCCACTTTTGGCTTTTTGTTTTGTCTTGGCTTAGGTCCTATCACATGGTCATGTAAGAAGAAACATGCTCAATCACTTTCATCTATAGAGGTTGAGTACAGGGCTGCAGTTCTTACTAGTCAGGAGGCTTTATGGCTTCATTAGTTGATGATTGAGTTTGGCTTTCCTCTCAATCATCACACTATTTTGTGGTGCAATAATCAGAGTGCCATCCAAATTTTTCACAACTTGGTGGAACATCATTGTACCAAGCACATTGAGTTGCATATGCATTTCATTTGTTAGTTGATCCAGGATGGTGTTATTGCATTGGAGTACATTCCTACCATCAAATAGGTTGCATAAATCTTCACTAAAACTTTTGCATTGCATGCTATCTTCAATTACGGTCTATGCTTGGGGTTACAGAATTTGTCCTTGGGGGGATTGGTTGAGGCCTTCCTTCCTTCACTTCATGTTTTTTTCAGCATGTTTATTTTTACCTCTTTTTGGAGGAGGGTTTTTACCATGTGGTTTTCCCTCTTTTCTCCATTTTTTAGAGGTTGCATTTATTTGCATTGTACATGGGTACCTAACATGGCCTTGTTGCTGGGACCCATTTTGCATTTTCTCTTTATTTTGTGAGCTTAAGGCATTCCCCTAAGTTGCACTTAAGGGGGGGGGGGGGGGAGGGGGTTAAAGTAAATAATTAATTAATTATTAATTATTTATTCTATTACTTAAGCTTACTGAGGTAAATGCATTTAATAGTTGTAGTAGTTAGTTGTTGATGACACAGGAGTTTGTTCCCTTCTAGCATGTTCCACCTTTTTGTGGAAGTGTGCTTGGTTGTCAAACTTATCTTCTACCTCCTTCCAAGCTTGTTCTACAAGCTTCCTTGAGGCCTTTATAAGCGGTCTCTCTCTCATTGTAAATTCATCCATTCACATAGAAATTCTAATTTCCTATTGTGAAATATTTCCTTGTGTGGTTTTTGCTTCAAGCTCTTGCTCCTTAAGTTTCTCTTTGGCAAGCTATTTGTACTGTAGGCGATCTTGGCACATTTCTAGAGTTGGATTCTCAACTTCTACACTAATGATACTTCATCTGGCTTCCATTGGAGATACAAGATTGAAATACCTTGATGAAGAATATACAACTCCTTCAGATACATTATCTGTTAATGACATTGTTGAGAAGAAGACTCATAACACCATGATGATTGACATTGCATCTACTCTAAGTAATGAGGAATTTGATGATGTTAAGGACTACAAAACTACCTTTAAAATGTGGAATAAGCTGAAGGACATCTGTGGTGGTGATGAAAATGTGAGGAGAGCTAAAGTAGAAAGCCTTAGAGGACAATTTGATCAAATAAGAATGAGAGAAGATGAAAACATTGCCAAATATGTTGAAAGGATCAAAGCAAGTGTTAGTGCTATCAAAGCTTCTAGAGGAGATATCAAGGAGGAAACAATTATAAGTAAAGTTCTTAGAACATTTCTTCCCATTTATACAATCAGAGTATCTACTATTCAAGAAAGAAGATGTGAAGAAAATCATAAGATAACTTTGGATGCCATAGTAGGAAGATTGATAGACTTTGAACTAGATAACTATGAAAATTATGTTCCAACTTCCAAGAATATTGAATCAGCATTTGAGGCCAAGATCTCACTTAAAGAAAAAGGCAATAAAATAAAGGACTCTCAGTTAGAAAGTGAAGAAGAATTACAGGATAATTTTGACAGTGATCTTGAAGTTGTTGAAGCTCTACTTGCAAAGAAATATTATAGAGGTAGAGGAAAATACAAAGGTAAAGTTCCCTTAATCTATTTTTCATGTGAATAAATTGGTCATATTATAGCTAGGTGCCCAAACAAGAAAAGCAAGGATGAAAAGAAAGGTCACAAGTGCGATGGCAAGAAAAATTTCAAATCATTCAAGGATAAAGGTAAGAAAACATGTTTTATGGCTAAGGACTCTAAAGATTCTGATAATAGTGAAGATGAAATAGTTTACATTGCTATGAAAGATGAATCTAATAATGATGAAGAAGATAAAGTAACACTTATCTCTAATGTGAGCAAAAATGATACATGGATCATAGACAGTGGATGTTCACATCATATGACTAGTGACAAAATAAATTTTGAACACTCCTGAAGACTATGATGGTGGTAGTGTAAGGTTTGGAAAAAATGAAGCTTGTTGCATAAAAGGAAGAGGATGAATCTCATTAACGAAAGTACTTGTATGTGATAATGCCTATTGGGTTGAAGGACTAAAATATAATTTTTTGAGTATGGCATGGCTAATCAATATTGGATTCAAGGTAGAATTCATGCATGGCAAGGAAAAACTGCTAGATGACAAAGAAAAACTGATTGGATCAGGAAAACAAACAAAAAGTAACTTGTTTTTATCTTGATCTTGGTGAGTGTTCATGTTGTATTGCTCAAGTTGAAGAAAGTTGGTTATGGCACAGAAGGTTATGTCATGTAAACTTTGATAACATGGTAAAAATAAGCAAATTTAGGAAAGTAAGAGGCATTCCTAGTTTGAAGAAACCTGATGTTGGTCTACGCAAGAATTGTTATATTGGTAAAATGGAAAATACTAGCTTTAAAAGTAAAAACTATCAGTCTAAAGATATTTTGGAAATTGTGTATAGTAATTTGTGTGGACCTATTGGAATTGAGAGCTATACTAGAGAAAAGTTCTTTATTCTTTTTGTTGATGACTATTCAAGAATGATGAGTGTTATGTATCTGAGAGAGAAGTTAGAAGCATTTGAGAAGTTCAAATGGTATTTGGCAAGAGTAGAAAAGGAAATAGGGAAAATATTGAAATGCTTGAGATCAGATAGAGTTGGTGAATTCATCTCCATTGAATTGAATAACTTTTGCATTGAAAGAGGAATCAAAAGATAGGTATCAGCTCTTGGAACTCCTTAGTAGAATGGAAAAGCTAAAAGGAGGAACATATCTATCATGGATTATGTAAGGACCCTAATGATTGAAAAGAAAATTGCTATCAAATATCAGAGGGAAGCTATCAACACTGCAATTCATACCCTAAACTGAGTATAGTTAAAGAAGGACTCATTTAAAACTCCCTATGAGCTATGGTATGGTTATAAACCCAATGTAAGTTACTTGAAAGTATTTGGAAGTAAATGTTATATCTTGAAAGAATCTAGAAAAGGAAAATTTTATGTGAAAGGTGATGAAGGTATATTCTTAGGATATTCTTACAAAAGTAAGGCATATATATGTTTGAATCTATCTACTCATAAAATCATTGAAAGTGCACATGTGAAAGTTGATGAGTTTGTAGAAAGAATTGAGGAAGAAAGAAAAAAGGAACTAGAAGACTATATGAGATTTGTTTACATAGCACCTAATACATTGCTAGACACATCTATCAATTAGGAGACTACAACTCCCAAGTCTTCAGTCACTGATTTGCAAGAAGTTCAAACTAAGTCTCAGTCTGAAGCTACCGAGCCAATAGCTACCAAATTTGAAGGACCTGAGCTACAGATAGAACAACCAAAGCTAGAAGTTGAAACTCAAAATGAAGATAGTGGAACTCAGTCAAAAGGAAAAGAACCTCTATTGGCCAAGTATGTCAGGAGACATCATGTACCAGATAAAATTATTGGAGATAAATAAGAAGGTACTATGACAAGAAGTAAGCTAAAAGGTACTTGTTTACTTGCTGATTTTGAACCTAGAAATGTCAAAGATGCATTGGAAAATGAAAGTTGGATTGAGCTTATGAATGAAGAGATGGAGAAAATAGAAAAAACCAAAACTTGGACTCTTGCACCTAGGCCTAAAGATAAAAATGTGATTGGAACAAAATGGGTATTCAAGAATAAGTTGAATGAAGATGGTAAGGTATCAAGAAACAAAGCTAGATTGGTATGTAAAGGATATTCTCATGACGAGGGAATAGATTATGGTGAGACTTTTGCTCCTATTGCAAGATTGGAAAGTGTTAGGACCTTACTTGCATATGCAACACCTAAAAGATTTAAAGTGTATTAGATGGATGTCATATTTGCATTTCTTAATGGTATTCTTGATGAAGAAGTCTACATTGAACAACTTGAATGTTTTGTTGATCCAAATAGAAGGGACATGGTCTGCAAATTACACAAAGCATTGTATGGTCTAAAAAAAGATCCTAGAGCATGGTATGAAAGATTTCATAACTACCTTATTCAGATTGGTTTCCAAAGAATTAATGATAATAGTAGTTTGTACATCAAGGAAATACTAGATAACAAGATTGTTTTGGCAAAAATATTTGTGGATGACACTTTGTTTATAGGAAATGATGATCATTGCAAAGAATTTTTAGAGAAAATGAACAAAGAATTTGAAATGTCTATGTTTGGTGAGATTAAGTTCTTTGTTGGTCTTCAGATATAGTAGAGAAAGAATGGTTTCTACATTACTTAGTCTAAGTATATCAAGGAGATACTCAAGAATTTTGGTATGGAAGATTGTAAACCAGTTGGAACTCCCATGTGTACTAGACTAAAGCTTACTAAAGACACTAGTACATTTGAGACCATTTTTCAACCATTATTGGTCAAAAATTCGACCCAAATTTTGACCAAACTTCAACAAACTTCAACCAACCCATTGGTTGGAATTTTTCTGGTCGAAATTTCGACCAACCTTTTGGTTGGTTGAAATTTCGACCAATACATTGGTCAAAAAACCTCCATAGCCATGGTGCAAATTCTGCCAGGAATTGGTCAAAATTTCGACCAATGAAGGTCGAAAATTTCGACCAATAAAGGTAGAAATTTCAACCAATGAAGGTCAAAAATTTCAACCAATGAAGGTCAAAAATTTTGACCAATAAAGGTAGAAATTTTGACCAATGAAGGTCAAAAATTTTGACCAATGAAGGTAGAAATTTTGACCAATGAAGGTCAAAAAGTTTGACCAATAAAGGTAGAAATTTTGACCAATGAAGGTCAAAAATTTTGACCAATGAAGGTAGAAATTTTGACCAATGAGGGTAGAAATTTTGACCAATGAAGGTAGAAATTTCTACCAACAGGTAGGTGTAAATTTTTTTTCAGGCATTCTATAAAACAGTCACATGCCTTGCATATGATATGACATTTTGCATGCATCCTGCACTCTCTCATCCGGGAAATGATGGATTACGGAGAGTGATCTGAAACCATGATGCTAAAAAATAGACACAATCAAATCCAAAATGAACTTGCATTACAAATGGATTGTGGAAATCTGATATTGTGAATTTTGCATGCATGTCTACTAGGACAAATATATGTTTAAGTTGTGATTGTCCTAGTAGACATGCATGCAATTTTACCAATATTAGATTTCCACAATCCATTTGTAGTGCAAGTTCATTTTGGATTTGATTGTGTGTTTTTTACCATCATGGTTTCAGATCACTCTATGTAATCCATCATTAGCCGGATGAGAGAGAGTGCAGGATGCATGCAAAATGTCATATCATACGCAAGCCATGTGAACTATTTTATAGAATGCCTGAAAAAAACTGACAGTAACTAATATGAAAAATATATAATTAGTTATATGATTGAGACAAATCATGTACAAGTGAGTTGGTCAAAATTTTGACTAGATAAATTTTGACCAATGGGTTGGTCAAATTTGGTCAAAAATTGGGTCAAAAATTTGATCAGTGAAGGTCAAAAAATGAACCCAAATGCACTAGTGCAAGTATGCTCGCTAAGTTGAATCTTTGAGTTCGGTCATCAAGTCACCCCACCAAAGCGCCTCATCAAGGTCAGTCTTTAGGTCCGCTCATCGAGCTTGCTCACCAAGTCAGCTCGCCATGTCGTGTATCTAAGTGGCCTCGCTAAGTCGGCTCGCCAACTTGCCCCACCAAGTTGCCACTTTAAGCCCACTCACCATGTTAGATTGCTAGGCCAGCTCCCCAAGTCAGCTCGCCAAGCTGACAATTGAAGTATGCTCACCAAGTCTATTTCTAATTCATTTTCTACAGCTTAAAATAGGAATACATCTACTAAACAAAATACAAATCACTCAACAAATTTGAATGTGGTAGAAGAGTGATCAACAACACAGTGAATCGAGTCTATAGGTTTGTGGCATTGACGACACTTGATGGTTTGAGAAGAGATTCAAAAGGAGGCCTGGTTGAGGATGCATTTCAACAGCAAGCAAGAGCGAAGACATGATTCATGCATCACTCTAATGAAAAGAATGACAACGAATAACATGCAAACATATGCTTATTTTATAAACTTCAATGAAATCTATTTTCTCCTGATCAGATCAAAAGACTGCAAGACATCACTCAAGGCATTCGCATCATGATCTTAGCCAAATTATAGGAAGTCATTGTAATCAAATTACTTTCTTTCAATATAATGGGAGGAATCTCCTTTCACAACAATTCACCAAAAACAAAAAACTCAAAACATGTAGAAAACAAAAAGTAGAGAATGCCATTTAAAGAACTTTTTCAGTGTGCTGAAGAAAGCTGGTAGGCAATACAGTACAGAACTAGATTAAACATATACCCACCATTTTAATCTCAAACAAGACATCCACTAAATTGTTATCCTATTTTAAAACAAAATCAAGATTCATGAAACAACCAATTTAAAAGGTTCATAGTGCATTCTATCCATTAAGAAAAGTGCAACTTGAGATAAAATTGTTTGAAAAGTAACCTTCTAGAACACGTATAAAATGAAACGTACACTTTCTGCCAAGTTTGGATCAGGGATGTTCTACTTCTAGATGAAGAGGTTCTGCAAGTCTAAATTAAAACTACAGCTCCAAAATCAATGACAATTTTTCTGTTTATAGTGTTACTGCTGCCACAAACATAGGAAAGATACATAAGAATATGCCCACTATTTAAAAACATTAGATAGTAAGACACGAGATCTTGAAGGGAAAAGAAGAGGAGTTTCATAGAATTAAAATTACAATTAACGAAAAAAATTCATTTTGGCATATATGTGAAAAAGGAAAACTCGCACAGTCTAAGCCAAGGATAAATTCCATTTTAATTTTAGGCTGGGCATAAAATGCATTCACCAAGCACAAATGATTAAATAATATCTAGAGAAAGTCTTGATCTATTTCTCTAAATTTAATAAAATTTGATAAAATTTGATAAAATTTGAACCCATCATCCAAAGAAGAGTCTTGCTTATCAACATGATGTACTTGGAGATTACCATTATCTCTACTTGTCTGATAAAAATATCTGGCAAGCTTCAGACTCAATAAGAAATAATCATCCCAAGCCTCAGAAATTCTACCAAAAAGATCTTTGTGCGCACACAACAAAGCCAACAAGACAAAAAAGTTCTTTCCAAACACTTAATGGCATAATGTAACAAGGGAAGGAAAGTTTTCCACTATTTCCTCTGGCATTGCAGATACTGTGGAGGATGCAAATGCAATTGCTACACCAGATTTCCTCTCACAATCTGTATTGTCTACAAGTGACAGCACTTGGGAAAGAGATCGTTGAACATTAGGATTGCCTTTTCCCAAAAAGTGAGTATCTATTGATTCCAAACTGGATCTCACTTGCTCTTTGGATAATATGCCTTGGGAAAAATGAAGCAAACTTCTTAATGGACTCCATTCACAAAGAAAATCTTCTAAACCATGATCAGATTGATATACTTGATTGATTTTTGGAAGCAAAGTAGTCACAATTGCAAAAGATAATGACCTTGAATTAGCCTGTGAGAGGAAATATCCACTTGTCAACATAAGGATCTGACTTCAAACTCAGAATGAACTATATGAGGAAGAACAGATACACACTCGAGCCTGCAAAAGAAAGCTCATCACACTGGCCACATAGAATGAAATCATTGTCCGGTGGGCAAGCTTCTAACTTTTGGAACTTGACTCGACAACTCAAAGGCACTTTTGCAAGACACAGATCACAAGAGGGCTAAAATGTGGAGGTGAAAGATCTGCATAATTTTTAATGAGTAAGTTATTAATCAAAAATAAAAGAGTAAATGAATAGACAAGAAACTTTATTATACAGGCCCAACTAATAATTTTCACTTTTCAGAATGAAATTGTGGTTAGTGTCAGACATCTGTTTTCCATAATTCATTGTGCATCAGCAACTACTCATCAAAGGCTAAGAAAACCATGTAGTGTTTGGAACTAGGCTATTATTTTCTTCAAGTCAAAGGGATGAAATCATTTGAAAGAAAAAATTATTTTTTTAATAAAAATATAATTAGTGCTACAGTTAAACCCAAGACAGACAAGTCATTCTATGATTCTAGATATTTTCCAATAAAAGAAACGGACAGACATGAAATGGACTATCCACTCTAATTTGTGGAAGCTCCCCTGACAGTGCATTTGAAATATCTATAGGTAACTCCAAAATTAAGTTGTGGGATCATATCAATGGTTGTTAGTCAAAATTTTCTCTTGAATAGGGTTTTGAGGATATTTTGTCAGCATTTGGTTCCTAATTTACTCAAGAATTGGGGTCTGATAATATTGTCTTACAAATTGTTTATTTTACAATGGAGTTGTATCTTCTATTTTATTCCTGACTAATAGAAGTTTATCTGACCCTGAGATGATCAAATCCACTTGATAAATGTTAATCTCTCTTTAAGTTTTGCACTATTTTCTATATTAGGAATAAGTCAATTCTTGAACTATCTACAACTATTGATTGCCTTGTGTTTCTTTTTATTCCTGTCAGAGCCTTCATTCAACTCTATCTACCCTGCTTGTCATTCCAAAACATAAGGATTTATAATTTTTTCTCTATACACATTATCTGCCATCAAACTAGTATGTTTAATGTCCATTTTCCCATTCTCAATTTTTGTAATCTCCCTTTTTATTGATATTGGTAGAATCATGGTTGAGACCCATGGTGTTGTTGATATCATATCAAGTGGTTGTGGATTCCCTTCAGGAGTAGTAATTCCATTTATTGGTACCAGAGGTTGTGATGGTAAAATTGGTGCCAAATGCTTCTTTACTCATATAGGCCCCATACTAGAGTGTAGAATGTAGAATGTCTTCTAAAGATTGAGATGGCATAGATCCACTCCAATTCAACTCGAGCTAGTTAGTCCAACCTGCACATTCATGTTTGCACCATCCATGTACACTTGACTATCATTGTCATGAATGATTTAACATATCTTATTTAATACCCTCCTCATACACACCAAGCATTGAAGGATAGGTAATCATAAGTGCTACAAGGTTTCCTTATTTTCCTCTACATCCTTCATTTTCTTTAGCAACAGTTCAAACAACAACAATTTTCATTCCACACATTGTAGCACTTGCAAGATTCATTCTATGAGTTGAGACAGTAATGATAGAAGTTTTGATGCCCATCTCCCCTTGCTTAACGATAAGCATATAACCTTTACAATATCAAGGAATGGAGCATCCTCAACATTAATAGTGCCTAATTTCTTTAATCCACTAATAAATGCTCCCGCCAAACCATGTACACATTCTACATTTTTTTCAATCCTGCTAGACCATGATAGATTGCATACATAGAAGATATATTGTAATTAATGCTTGTATCATGTGGATATTTCTAGTGGCATTATCTTGCCTGATGTGTTTCTCCCTTGTCTACATTTCCATCCTTAGCACAGGATTCCTATGGGAATCCACATTAACTCCAATAATCCTACCAAGCATCATTCATTTTTACTCTTAAGATGTAACCAAGCAATATAAATGATGGGCCCCCATAGTCCAGGGGGACACCAAATCTTTGAGAAGACCCAAAGATGATATCCACCCCAAATTCCCTAGGAGGCTTCAGTATTGTTAGTGTAGAAAAATCAGAGTAATCAATAACTTCCCTCTCTATCCTAGGGTGCTAAACAAGAACCCCACAAACATCCTTGGAACTATAATCAAAGTACTTTAGATCAGATTTCATGACATTCAACCCCAACCAACCTACCCTTATCTGTCACACATCAAATGTCTAAGGATGAGAGTTACTAAAAATGATAGAAGTCTTCTTATTATCTTTGGTTATATCATTACATATCACAATAGCCTCAAAACTAGTAGTAGCCTCATCCAAAAGAAAATCATTTGACATGGGAGCCTAGTAAGATCTAATATCATGTTCTAGTGATTCAAAAAATATTCTAGTATATCATGGAAACCATGTTAGGAGGGCACAAGGGATGACGATGGGGCTGAAACATATGATAAATTATACTCTATTAAAACTATTAACTTATTACTATGAAAAGAAACATTTCACTTAAAAAAAACTAATATATCAAGTACCTCCATTTGAAGAAAAATTATCACTTGTTGCTCAAACATCATAAATACTTAATTGATGAGTAAGTCTTGACAATAAAGATGCCTATTTTTTGAATCTCTCACGTTTCCTTTTTGCATTTGATCTTCTTGGAGAAGTTCTTCAATCTTTGCTGTACTTTGAGAGCTGTTTGAAGTAGAATTGAAAAATAATATATGAGGAACATAGAAAACAAATATAACTAGTACCATGGCCATATTAGCCACATGTAATTAACCTTCAGCTAACAGAGCTATAAAGTTGAGTCAGCATTTCCTCTTTGGCTTTCTCAACTTGGCAGAGCACCACAACCTATCAATCATTGAAGGACAAGTTAATACTCATGAGAACCATACAGAAGAATGCCTATTTATATAGCGCTTTAATGCAAGGATGTTCTAAGGTTCTTACTTTGGGTACATTTGCAGCAAGACTATTCAGAATAGCTTCCACATAACCACATACTTCCTGAGACATCAACCTCAACTCCTCCTCTGGATCAACTGGTCACCTGGCCATTGTATCCTAATTACAAAGAACATGAATAAATTGAACATTAGCTTTTCCTCAGTATTTAATTTGTGTCTTGTTAGATAAATTAAGATGCATCATGATCAATCAACCTTACAGAAGGAAAAAACCATTCCTAGCATTTTCATTAAATAATTAATAGAAAACTAGCACAAATGTTTTTTACCACATTACATAAGTTTGTTTTAAGAATGCAGACTGTAAAGCATAGAGCTACTCCAATTTTATTGTAAAGCAACAATGAGAAATAAATTGGCACATTGTTGAAAAGTCATGTGAGCTCCACATGAATGGATATTCCTAATAGTACACGAGTATGTGTCTCATCTCACATTCAAACTCAGTGACATTCATTACCTAAGTTGAATTCCTTCTAAAAGGTAGCAACTAAGAGATAAAAAGATTTGTATGGTTGATAATTGACAATAGTTCCATAGGGCAGACAAAAGGGGAATCTGTTTGTCCATCTCACATTCAAACTAAGGTTTTGCATATCATCTCCACAGTTGAGTCATTGTCTTTACCTTCAAAATTCCCCTAACCCATGGACTTACTTGGAGTAATGTGCACGTTTGTCAAGCTGGAAATCCTACTTCCAATGCAAGAACACTTCTCTGAAGGTAAGTTCAGCATTTTGGACATGGGCATTAGAGCTGAGGTACTATGTTCCCAGCTTGACTTTTGACTATATGAAATGATTCTTGAGAAAATTTGGCTTAGAATCAGAGAGAAAATTGGGACTTGAATTAGAGTTGATAGTCTTGTTTCTGGCACGGGCATCCTTGAACCTGAGGAGGAGCATCTTGGTAGTCTTTTTGCCCCTCAAAAGGCAGGCTGCTTCATCCTTTGCAAGTGAACAGTATCACCACAATTTTTTCTAAGTGTCTCTAATAGCTGCAAAAATAACTAGGCAAATATTAAATCAAAGTTATCCATCAAAGTCAATCATAAATGAATTCTTACTATAGTAAATTTTTTGCACTCAAAATTCAACCAAATATCTTAGTAATGATAACTTAAAATAAATCAAAATGTATATAGAAATTTATAATATTATTCAATACTAACCGTCAGAGAAAGAATTTGGATCTTAGGATTCTTATTGGCAATGCGTTTCTTAATTTCTTTGATTACTTCCTTTGCTTGTCTGTTCCAACATAATCATATTGACCAATATAGACCCTTTATTACGATCACCATATCCAAATGTCAATTTATAAGAAAGAATTTAGAAGAAAGAGCTATTAACCTGCTTTATAAAAACCATAACAACATCTCTTATGTGAACTCTATTCATATAACAAAGATGGGATTACATTCTCCGAACATGGACTACCATTAATGCATAATACAGAGCAACTACCAATCAATTAATGTCAAATTGGATTTACAAAAGAGGATAACAGTGTATCAATATTTGCAAAGCATAATCAAGAAATTTGAACCTAAGGTGGATTAAAGAAATTTAGCATGATTCTATGCCTTGTAACTCAGAGATGAAGGTATTTCCAAATATTTTGTATGACTTCTCATGTTAGAAAAAAGATTATACAGACACATCTTATAAATATAGCCAAGATAGAATATATGACAAAAGGAGTAAGATTTCTTTGTGCCATTCAAGGTTCTTGGATAAGCAACATGAATAAAATGAAATCCTTTCATTTCCTTAAAAATTCTTTAAATCCATGTTTGATTGTGACTACCATACATGTTGATCTGAGCATGCTTGGCTCCCAGTTACTGCTATGATATAGTTTAAGATTACTGCTGTAACTGATAAGTGGTGATGTAGATGAGCAAATTTGGATAATAGTTTCTATATGTTAGGTGTCGAGAAGCTTCACTTTACAATTTAAAAAATGGTTCTACCATACATGCTATTTTATTTTGTGTCATCTTGGAAAACATTGGATCATTCATGTAAACAAACCTAACAAGCTCTCTTGTGTGTTTATACTTAAGTTCTAACGTTTCTTTTCCAGCCTGCACTAGAAGACTCTTCTGAAAAGCAATTCAACATTATAACATAATTATGAGCTAGGAAAGCATCAACTATACCAAATCCTTACATAGGTGAAAACTATATAACCCATCACTAAAAAGTGATCAATATTACTCAAAAGATGCATTTGTTAAAACCATTGATTGATCAAAAGATGCACATCTTGTTTCTAGCTCGTACTGTTTCCATTTCTTAATCTATTAATTCTCTGAGTTTGATTGTTCTAACACCATGCATAATGCTTTTATTGTTCCTTCCTAAATAGGCTCTGAAAGGTATCAGAGAGAAGGTGCATATTGTAACTAAGTTTGGATTGACTTGGAGTAATGGAGAATTTGGTGTGAAGGGAGATCCTGCATATGTCAGGGCTGCCTGTGAAGCAAGCCTCAAGAGGCTTGATATAGACTATATTGATCTTTATTACCAGCATAGGGTGGATATTACTATACCCATAGAAGCTGCTATAAGTCTTTGGATTCTAAACCCTTAACCTTGCACCAAAATACTATTTTGTCATGGCGCTGTAAGTTTTACGATTCAAAATCTGTACTACTGTGATAGGTTTTTTATTTTAATCTTATTTATAAAATTTTGGGCATTGGTTTTTCTCCAAAAACTACATAGTTGAATCTTGAATTTGATTTGATGTGAGAAATATATTTTACATATCAATTCTTGAGATTGATAAGTATGAAATATTTTCTACAGCAAGTCAAATTGTGATTTTACTACAAGGATTCAATTGTGTGGTTTTCTAGTGAAACATATTGACACAAGTTATTTTAATAGTGGTTCACAAGAACTAATTTTTCATAAGAATGAATGGAAAACATAGTACTCATTACATTTAGATGATGCTAATAAGGTGAAGCATTAAGCCTTTCTAGAAGGTCACTAAGTGCAATACTACTCCAACTTATTGTCATGAGAGATGAGTTCTTATGAAGCTAATGTAACATGAGTAAATGAATTCGTCTCAGAAACAACAAAATCAAAATTTCAAACCTCTAATTTCACTAGAAAATATGAGTCCAATAATCAAGGTTGTATGGCTTTGGAGAGCAAGATTGTATCCCTCTGGCTCTTTACCGAAGCCTAGCAAAACATAAGAAATCTGATAACAAGTAAATCAATTTTCCTTTTATACAGATGGGTGAACTAAAGAAGTTGGTAGAAGAGGGAAATATAAAATATGTGGGTTTGTTTGAAGCCTCTGCTTCAACAATCCGTAGGGCCCATGCAGTGCATCCAATCACTGTTGTGCAGCTTGAATGGTCTCTCTAGAGTAGGGATTCTGAGGCCCAAATTATTCCCACCTCTAGGTAAACATTGTGACGATATAATACCTCAACAGTCAGTGATTCAATGTTTACTTTATAGATTACAGAGAACTAAGAGTAAATATTTGTGAATTGGGTTCACAGTATATACCAAAAGTTGAAGTTTTTAATAAGATTTTTTTTTGAACTTTGTTCCATTTGAACTTAGATAAGGAATAAAAGCTTACTTATATTTATTTTATTTCATTTTATTCCATTCATAGGGAGTTGGGGATTGGGATTGTTCCATACAGTCCTTTAGGCATGGGTTTCTTCAGCAGAAGAGGAAAACTTCTTCAAAGTGTGACAGATAATGACTTTGTAAGGTAAAGGATAGGATTTTTTTTTTCCATTTAATAATTGTACCATTTTAAAGATGATCTGATGTTGAGTTCAAACATTGAGACTTAACAACAAAGTAAAATCTAAACAAAATCTACATGACAAGACTGACAATAAAGGTGAAAATTAATTTGATTTGATTTTTTCATTGTTGATTGTTTCATATCATAATAATTGATCTGTTAAACAGGGGAATTCGAGGTTTTAAGGTGAGAATCTTGAGCGGAACCAAGATCTATTACTAAACCTAAGTAAGATCAGTTTAAGAAAAGGGTGCAGCCCAAGCCAGGTTGCTCTTGCATGGGTTCAAGACCAGGGAAATGATGTTGTGCCCATTCCTGGAACCACCAAGATGAAGAACCTAGATGATAATATCTTCTCTTTTGATAAAATTGATAGTAGATGACATGAATGAAATCAAAGCCATCTTTCCTATAGATGCTGCAGCTGGAGACCGACACAGAGCTGTTGATTTGCAATTGACCTGAATAAATTCAGAAACGCCCCCATACAACACTCTCCATTGAATTAAAGCATGTAAATGTTTGTGTTCTAGAGAAAAACATTTGCAATTGAGCTAGATGAATAAAGGGCTCTGAAGAGTTAGCAGCGTTAAAAAGAAAAGAATCTAAATATATGGATTTTTTAGCCTTGTACTATATCAGTTATAAATGCTTATTATTGAAAATGTAGTATTTTTAAATTATATTAATAGACTATTTTCAGAGCCTATTAATAGAGAGCTTTTGGTAAATGACTCTATAAAGAGTTTTATAATCCTGGTGGAAATATATTTCGTTAATAGTAATGATACTAGCATTTTAACATTTATGCATGACAATATTTATGGACTAGTGATAAACCCAAACCCTTCCACATGGATCTTAAGTAGGAGTTAGTAATAAAGATCCAATAAATGAGTTGTAATGTCTCCAAGGTTCTCTCAGAGACTTCAATATTCAACCATTGTTACTCCACATAACTTGTGGGCTTGGACATCAAGATAACAATATGCCATTTATTATCAGTGCATGCCAAGGATACATTAGAGGTTTTCACCCCATATGTCAACAGATTCACGTTTCAAAGTAGATAATCTAGAATGTCCATCCAGTGCCAATTACATGTTTTATTATCAAGACAAAGCACAAGAACCCGTAGCTACAAATAAATCCAAATTTCCTTGAATTTCCTTGAAACAATATGAAACACACTCAGAGAAGTGGTATAACATTGAATAAGACCCATATTACATTACAAAAACCATATAAAAATCTCAAAGTCTTTCTAATAAAAATTTCAAACTCGTTTATGATCATATTAATTTAAACAAAAATAAGTATATAATGGTAAGAAGTTGCATGCAAAAATTATTATAATATTGCATTCAAATTCATTGATATGCACAAAAGTAGTGCCATGTAGAGTGCGGGAAGGGTCTACGTTGTATGGGTATGTCTCTCTTGATACAGAGGTGTGACACCTAAGAAAGAAATGGTAGCCCTCGTTCACTATGTTGTGTACATAGATGTCACTTTTCTTGATACTTTAGAGTCTTAAACACTAATAAAATTATTGTAGGGAAATTCAGTCAACTTACTAAATCTATTATGACACCTCCATTCTAAACAACATTATCATATTAGACTTTGTGATCCAACGTATTGAAGAAATTACCTTAATATTGAAGAATTAATACAAGTGATGTTGCAGGTGTAGTGGGATTGCTTCCAAATTCTGACTCTTCCACAATACCACTCTAAATATATAGTCCATGTCTAGTTCCTTTGTGCTCATTCCATTAGGAAGACTCCAGTCGAAGGAGTGAACCAGCGAAGCCAAAATTAAATGAAGCATCTTATCAGCCAAAGGAAGCCCTAGGCATATTCTTCTCCCTACTCCAAATGGTATAAGCTCAAAATCTTGTCCCTTAAAGTCCACAGTAGCTCCCTCTCCCTCCAAAAACCTCTCTCACATAAATTTGGAAGGCTCCTTCCAACACAACAGGATCCCTCGCAATCGCCCACACATTAACCCATACTTGTGTGTCTTTGGGGATCACAAAACCCCTATTTCACAAGATCTTGATGCTTTATGAGGGATCAAAAGAGGGCCAGGAGGATACAATCGAAGCACTTCTTTCACCATTGCATGAAGGTAAGGTAGATGATCAATATCAGATTCCTCCACTCTTCTACTATGACCTACAACCTTCTCTAACTCCCCTTGGACTTTTTCCATTTTATCTAGATTATGAATGAGTTTTACCATTGCCCATTCTATTGTTGCACTAGTGATGTCAAAACCAGCAATTAACAGATCCTACATTATCAAAACACCCCATCCTCATTAACCAACGCTGCCACTCTCATCTTCAGCCCTAACTTAGCCTCCTCATTAGCAGACGACAACATTGATTGCAAGGATTTCATTAACACTGCCACTGCCACACTTGTCTCCACACACCCCCTATACATAGATGCCCCTTTCTCAAAAACCTTCGCCTTTGCCTCCTCCAGCCTGTCAAACCCTTCCTCCATTTTTGTCCTCAGCAACAATGAGTTTTTCCCACTTTTAAAAAAAATTTAACATATGAAGCCCGTGTTGGTCAAAAATTTGACCAACACGGGCATGGATTTTTTTAAAAAGATATTTCTCCTTGCATATTTCGACCAATCTAAAAATTTTTAATAGATGGTCGAAAATTTTGGTCAAAAATTGGGGTCAAATGTACTAGTGAGATGATGAATCAGAAGAGGTAGATAAGACTTTATATAGATCAATGATTGGAAAATTACAGTATGTAGTTCATAGAAGGCCTGATATTGATCTTGTAGTTGGTATAGTAGTGAGATTCTCAACTAAACCTAGAGAAAATCAAATGATGGCAATCAAAAGAATCTTGAGGTACTTGAAAGGAACTGAAGATTATGGTCTATGGTATAAATTTGGAGGAAATCTAGACCTAAAAGTGTTCATTGATGCTGATTGGGCTAGAAATCTAGATGAAAAAAAGAATACAAGTGGACGAGCATTTTTTTTTGGAAAAAGATTGGTATCTTGGGCAAGTAAATAGAAAAATTGCACATCCCAATCTACAATAAAGGCAGAATATGTTTTAGCAGCAGTGAATTGTTCAAATATTGTTTGGTTTAAATAGTCATTGGAAGGCATGGAGGTTTAGATAAAAGAACTAGTTGTCATGTTTTGTGTTAATACAAGTGCAATTAACATATCTCAAAATCTAGTGATGCATTCCAAAACCAAACATATTGCTGTAAAATATCACTTTGTCAAAGAATTGGTGCAGGATAAAGAGATCAAATTGGAATATGTCTATACAAAAGAACAGAGAGTAGACATATTTACCAAGCAATTACCTAAGGATGCATTATTGTATCTAAGAGGTAAGCTAGGGGTCATTCCCCTATCTAAAGCTCACTAAGTAAAGCCTTAGTGATGCATCAACAAGAACCAAGTTGAATATCTATCAGTTGATGTAGCATAATCAAGAGAACACTGCATATGAATCAATACTCAAGGTATATTGATACTCATTTGGTATGTGTTGTCTTTGGCATGTGTTGTCAAAGAGGGAGATTTTACTGTCATATCTTTCTAAAATTTGTTTGAGGGAGAGTTTATTGTTTGAAGAAGAAGCTATGTAATTCCTTCACATAGGAAGATTACTACATTAGAGAAGTTTGTGGCATAAATTCTAAGAGGGAGAAAATTTCTATCACAAAAAAGTCTCATTTTCAAATTTCATTCTACTATGACATGTTGTGTTGCCATCAATGCCAAAGAGGGAGATTGGTGGTTACAATTGTCTAATTGTGTGTTTCCTTTGATGTCACATAAATGTCATATCAATTATTAGTTAGTTTCTACCAAGCTCAGTTGGTTAGAAAGACAATTTTTTGTGTTTATTGAGCATTTTTGGTAATTACTCTACATAGACAGTGTCTACCGAGCTCACTCGAGCTTTGAAGGAAAATGTGGTAGAAAGTAGTGTTAACTGAGCTCACATGGTTAACAAAGTGAAGTTAGTGTTTACCAAGTTCACTTGGTCTCTAAAGGATTTTTGTAGGTTTGCAGTGTTAATCAAGCTTCTGTTGGTTAACATAGGAAATCATTTAAGGATCAGTGTTTACTAAGATAGGTTAGCTAATAAAGGATTTTGTTGATTTGAGAAATAAAGTTTAATTATTTCAAGTATTGATTCCAACTAACTGAGGTAATGTTTATTGATCATTGTAAGTTGTAAATGAGATAACTTGATAATCTAAATGGTATATATGTAAGGTCAAATTGAGAATTCAAAAGTGTGGATGAGTGAGTATGCAAGTGTATTG
Source organism: Cupressus sempervirens (assembly GCA_028749045.1). NCBI lineage: Eukaryota > Viridiplantae > Streptophyta > Pinopsida > Cupressales > Cupressaceae > Cupressus > Cupressus sempervirens. The sequence goes on from CM053784.1 coordinate 81,672,374, forward strand.
ATTGTTTGAAGAGGAAAGTGTGAGAGAATTTGAAGGATGGTCTGATATCCTTGAGGAGCAGAAAAGTTATATTTGATCAGGAAGGATCTAGTGAAATAGAATAGAGATTTGTAATCAGCAATTTAGTTACATCTTATTCTGGTCATTCATTGTTACTTTCTTACCATTGTAGTAGTGATTTCAAAATCTCTTAATAGAGTTGGTCTAACAACCATTTGTAAATCCTCTAACAAGGTGACAGTTCAATTGAATTATTTTAAGACCTTTTGCAAGGCCACTCCTTACAAGGTGATTAAATCCTCTAACAAGGTCACACCTAATAGTGTGTTTTGTAACCTTTAACTAGGTTGGCTCCTAACAGGGCTCACTTTAGAAGAGTGAAAATTAGTAGCTAGTTACTTGGTGGTTTTTCCCATATTGGGTTTTCACGTTAAATCTGGTGTCTCATGTGTTCATATTATTTCTTTTATGCTTGCATGTTAATCAATGTGAATGTTTAAGATAAGTTAAAGTTAACATACACTGCATTTACCAAGTTACAATTTTTTTTTTGTATGTTTACCAAGTAACAATCGTAACTAGTTTTATCAAAAAACTAAGGGATCTATGGGAATTTTTTTACAGTAATTGATTCACTCCTCCTCTCAGTTACTCCTTCTATATTTCCAAAAAAGATTACTATGAATATTTGGCAAAGTGGAAGAACAGACTAGTTGAAGATGCTATATAGATTTCTCAAATTGAGTTGGATTTGGCTCAAGTTGTGAAACTTGCATGATTCAGGAGAACAATTTCTTTCAACCCTTGTTGTTTGATGTATGAGCATCTTGGGTTGCCTATTTTTCCTACTCTTTTATTCATTTTGGTAGTTTTAACCTTGTCCTATAATGTTAACCAAGTTCTAACAATGTTAACTTAGTACTAACCTATTAAGTTAACCAAGTTGTTCTGTTAACTAAGTACAAAAATGTCGTATTAACTAAGTACAAAATTGTCATGTTAACTAAGTTGTAGTGTTAACTGGGTACTAACCTGTGATGTTAATTGAGTTCAATGTTAACTACCTATGTTAACCGAATGTTCTGTCATGTGCTGAGTGAACTTGATATTTGTTGATTCTTGGTTCCTTCTTTGACTAATTTTTTCTGTGATTGGTTCTTAGTTTGAGCTGACTAATGTATTTAATTTGGATCTTGAATTTAATCATAGGATCTTGTATTGGTATGAGTGCAAACCATTTTGAGGTCAACCTTTCTATTATGTAATGATCTAGAATCTTTTGTAAGCCATTTTGACAAGTATAAGTAGAGGTATTTGGTTTATTTTAGAGGTAGAACTTAGAGAGTTAGAGTAGATGTTTATGGAATTTTAAATTTGAAGATGGATTATAGATCTTGAAGTTGTATTTTTTATCTAGCCATAACCCATAAGGCCTTACAACTAGGCATGTATGCTAATAACTCTCTCTCTCTCTCTCTCTCTCTCTCTCTCTCTCTCTCTCTCTCTCTCTCTCTCTCTCTCCCCCCCCCCCCCCTTCCTCCCTCCCTCCCTCCCTCCCTCCTTGGTGCTATTCTCTATGTGTTTTCTTCTATTGTGTTTACTCAGCGAGGTGGTTGAATAATCAGGCATGCATTTGGCCCCGACTATTTCATTCCCTCCTTGCACAAGAAACTCACTCTACTTCTCCCTTGAATAACCTAATGACCTAATTTGTTTCAATGATAAAATCTTCCATTAAAATTATAACCCATGTTTAGAATTTTAAACACTCATTAAATGTGTGTCTCTTTTTATTGCAAGAAATATAAATTTAATAAAGAAGATATTATTTGGATAAATAAGAGGTCATTTATTTTTTAATCTTCTTTCTATCTATTATCTATATTAAATTTTTGTTGTTCACCTACTTCTAGTCAACCTATTTCTTGTTATCTTCTAACTACTTCTAATGTAATAGTCTTTCTAGCTTCCACCATCTTATAGCCTTCCACATCCATATACTTGTGATCTATCATGCCCTTTTTATCTTCTTTTTTCTTCTAGACTACCATTTCAATCTTCTTTTGGTCTATTATTTTAGCATGAATGCTGATGGTATTCCTTTGGGGGACTTACCTAAGCACTTCTAGAACATTTGGGGCATTGACATGTTGCATTCATGAGTGCATTTTCATTGATGCCAATATATTATTAGTTTTGTAAAGACTAGCAGAGTAGTAGACAAATAATGAGGTCATACAATTTGTGTATTAATGATGAGGTCAAGCATGATTGAGGATATGCTCTACAATATGTCTTGGTGAGATGGATAGGTTCTCGTGTAGAAAGTAAAAGACATGTGAAAGTTATTTGTGATTTACAAAAGACAATGTGTAGAAAAAGTACCTGAGAAGTTGTTTCTTATGTTTAGATTGTATCTCCTATCAAGGATAGAATTATGATGAAAAAAGCTAGATAGTGATAGTAGATAGCCCAATGATGACATCAGTGAGTGTTTGAGGTCTAAGGTCATACATATAAAAAGTTGTGAACACTATGAGTCAACAATGTTTTGTAAATTTGAAAAGATGTAATGAATTGCATTATCTTAATGAGGTCCTATTGTAATCAATTGTGAAAGACTCAAGGCCAACTCAATGAATTATTTTGAGGACATGGTATAAAGGAAGTTTATTTTCCTTGTGGTGTAAGATGAGATTGTATGGAAGTGTATGAGTTGTAAGCAAAATATTTTGGATATGTGAAGTTGGTAAATGCGAGTAAGCAATCAAAGGGATCATTGTGATGAAAAGTTGTAGATCTAGTATTGAGATAAGAGAAGTGTTTTGGTACACTATTGGCATAGTAAGAGAACAATGTAAGAGTTCAAGTTGCTTATACTAGTTGTATTTCTATTATTCTAAAAGGAATAATATGGAGGCCAGTTGGGTAGTGAGTTCAATGGTCTTTCCCCTAAAGCTATTTGGATAGTGGGTCCATCTTCCTTCTACAACTCCTAATTGGGTTGGCACAACTCTCAACATGGTTTGAATCTTCTAACATGGATTCAAAGTCTCCTAACAGGACTGATATATAGTTAATGTATTTCATTGGCTCCTAATAGAATCCATCCTCTTATATGGAACATTTATATTAGTACATAATTTTGTGGGTACCATCTCCACCAAGGTTTTCTTTCTGATCAAGAGTTTCCCTAGCTAGTTAATACATCTAGTGTTATTGTGTATGTGTATCTTCTTATGGTTGCTGATTATATTGATCACATGTTTAAGGTTTAATAGGTTTGATAAAGGTTACATTGATTTGATAACTGATTTACAACCCCCCACCCCCCCTCCAAGTTATGTTGGTAGACTTTACTTTCTAACACTATCATTTCCTTTTTATCATCTTCATGTTTTTTATCTACTATTTCAAGCTACCGTTGATCTATCATGTCCTTAATTTCTTATTCTTTCTTCTAGTCTACCATTTCCATCCTCTTCTTGATTCAAGTCTACAATGACCCATTCATATTCCACTAGATCAAACAATTCAACCTTTCTTTCTATATATTTCAAAGAAAAATTCACTTTTTCTTGACTATGTTCCATTTCAGCTTCATTTCCCCATCTTCCATTGTGTCGAGTTAGAAAATTTTTTTTTTCACATTTTTCTTCAATGCAGTAGATATTTTGAATAATTCTAAAACCTTTTACAACCCTTTTACTATTATGTTTGTTTTTTGATTAAACAACCATCAATTTTGAACATAGCTACATATCCTTTCTTACATAGTATACTAATACTTAGCAAATTATTATTTAAACCTTGAATATAGTAAACATCATCACTTATATGCTTAACATCAATTGAACAGTTCTATTTTTAAAATTTTTTTTGCTCTTCTCCTTCAAATCTAATTTCTTTACAGTCATATTCTTTGAACTAAATAAATCCTTTTCTATCTCCTATTGTATGATCTAAACATCTAGAATCTATGATCTATGGTTGTGCAAAAACATTTTCATGCGATACAATCTAATCTTTCTTTTGATAAATGGCTAAATATGTAGACTCCTCAACTATTACATTAATATCTCCATCTTTAGAAATATATTCCTCTATGGGACATAAGATCTTTTACCCTTCCTTTGAAATTAAATTTCTTTCTAAAAGTACCTTTCTTTTGATTTTGTTTTCTATCATCATCTTCTTATTCACTAAGATGTTCCTTACACTTGTAATCATTAGAAAAATAGCCTATCCATCCACAATTAAAGCACTTGAAAGGTAACTTACCTAATGTATATCTATTATTATTGTATAATATAAAATTGTAAGAAATTCTAGGATGAGCATAAATCACCAAGGTATATTATAATATTAGAAATCTCCTCAAAAGGCTCACCCTCAAACAAATATGATTAGGACAACCCAAAAAGGATGAAGGGATGCTGATGCAAAATCTATGTAAAATGGAGGCTTGAGTATTCCTTACTAATAATGTAATATGTAATAAATGATTAAATAAATGTAGATCTCATCTATAAATGTAAGTGAAAAGAAAAAATGGATTCATCTTGAAGTTAGAAGAGGAAAAATGACTTTTAAATCTAAATTTGACTATCATCAAAATGCAAGAATCAATTGTAACTTTAGATCTTAGACTTTGATTCTTGTAATTGTTTTCCATGTAATTCTTAGTCAAGATTTACATGATAAGGCTAACTTGGTTCAATTCCTAGATAATGTCATAAAAGTTGACCTAGTCCCTATAGCTCCAAATCTGATGAAAATTTACAATGGCCTACAACTACATCCAAGACTCTCAAATCTAGATCTACAACTCTTAAAATTATTACTATATTGGAATTAACCTTGAAATGAAATTGAGATTTGACAAAGGATGTTTAGGGGAAAAATGAAGATAATTTTATTAACAACACACTTTCACACTTAGTCATTCAATACAAGAGAAAGGGAGGCTTCTAAACTTAAATCTCAATATAACTCAAGTTATATTAGCAAAACCCAAATAAGATGAAGGGATGTCAATACTAGATCCAAAGTCACACTTTTGATAATATTTTCCCACAAAGAAGAAAAATTGGCTTTCATTTTTGGATGAGTGCTTGCCTTAGTCAAGCCCTAGATTAAAGAATCAAACTTCAAATTAAAATATGGGCAATGATAAAGGAAATATTAGCATGTAGTGGGACTAAATGCATCAATAAAAAATGTATTTACCTTTTTCAATGCAATTGAATTTTATATGTTATCAAGTATGCAAATTTCATGCCTTGACTCAATGAAACCATAGAAGGAAAAACCTCATGAATCAAAATGTTTGTGACATTCCTTGATGAAGAAAAGAAGAAATTGAATGGATGAATGGGTGATATCCTCCTTAGTAGCCAAAATTTGTTACAAATTTAAGAAAGAATTGGAAAGAGTGTGTGAGATACTAAGGAGATATATGGCTAAAGAAAGAGAGTTCAAGAAAAGCTTAGATCTAGCAATAAAAAAATTGATGAAAAAATTGCTAATGAAAGGACACATGGTGAAAACTATGACTTGGGATATGAACTAGGTGAATGTTTTATTCTTATAGAGGAAAGGGTAGATTGAAATGATAAATCTTTAAAAATACCTTTTAAGTAAGAAAGTAGATAAAGATTCTATTGGAATTAACAATGGGAAAGTAAACTCTAAGAGTGGGGGATGGGTGGGTGAATCAACACTTCAAAACTTTAACCACACATCCATCTCACAATTTATCATGTAATTTGAAATAGCTAGCTACACATGTTCATCCATAGCATGAAATAAATAACACATGAAATAATAAGTTTGTTACCCAAAAACCCTCCAATGAGAAGGTAAAAGTGGAGTGGCGATGACACCCGCAAATATTTATTGTTGCAACCATAAAGCATAGCCAATGAAGGTTACAATAAGTTTGACCATAAACTATGATCTACCCTATGAAAGGTATTCCCTGTTAATGGCTTACAAAGACTATTAGGTCTCACCTTGTTAAAGGATTTAAACATCTTGCTAGAAGTGTGCCTTATTAGAGGACTTAAACTTACAATAAAACAAGCATTTGGTTAAGAGATTTACACAAAAGTTTTTTAGGACTTGAATCCTATAAAGGCTACTATGCTAAGATATTTTCACTAATTCACCTGTTAGAATGTTTTAGCTTTGATCCTTTGGTTAGCACTTCTCTAATAGATATTAGATCTTCTCTTTCTTGATGTGTACTTGATCCTCTTGATCATATGTATCTCTTTTGTCCTTTAACTACTCTATTCTATTCTCTCTAACTAATTCTAAAATTTTAGCATGATCATAACCTCTATAGCCACCTTGAATGCTCTCTCTACACTTAGCATTCACTTTTCTCTTCTCATCTACACACACAAATTTTTTAGGGTTTTCCCTCCTTAAGAAGACTTAGGTGAGCTAGGGTTAGGTAGGAATCAATGATTGTAATTTAGCCATTTTTCCACTTAGAACATCCCTTAATCTAATTGGTTGCATGTGTTGCATAGGAATTCTCAATATACATTCATATCTTTCTTCTAGAATCATAAAAAAATCCTTAAATCAGCCCAAAAATAGTTTACATAGGAGTTTGTGCCATTACAAAAAAATATGTCCAAAACTATTTACTCAGCGCTTGAAAGCTTTGATGCTTGGTGTCCATTACATCTTCAATGTGTTAACTCATCACTTGAATGACTCAGTATCCACTGTTTTAATCATCATATGAATCACTCGACATATCTGTATTGCTTGGAACTTGAGTGACTCGAAACTTACCATTTGCTTGACACATACTAGTGCTCAACACTTACTACATATTTTACTCGACATAAACTACTTACTCGGTACATACATATTTATGTTAAGTAATGACCTAAGTGTTTTGTCACTGCCTTGTCAAAACCACAATTAGATTGACAATCTCCCCCTCTAACATGAGTGGAAGAAAAAAAATTTCATGCATAAACAATCTAACTTATTTGTATTACTTAGATAATATGTCTCTCATATAAAATTTTAAAATTTCAAACTTTTGCACAACTGATGATTTTACTATCATACCTCTTCAAAATTTTATAACCCCCCTTGAGTTGAGTGTTCCTTGCTGTATCTAAATTTTGTATAACTCCTTCTGAGTAAATATGTTGAACTATTACTGTCCCCTGTTTCTATCTCAAAACTATGTTCCCCTTATCATCTTCATTCCTTTACTTTCTCATGCCCCCTTTTTTGACACTTATGTCATTTGGATGGTACAATGATAGTGTGTTTTTCCAAATATATTTTTTTGACCTCCATGATTATTTTCAATGCTACATCCCAATTATTATAGGCTACCTCTAGAGATTGATACTAGATGTCTAACTTGGGAGAAAGGTTAACTAAACCTTCATGAGTGTAAAGATGAGAATCTTTCTTTATTAATGTGTTAGCAAAGGCTAGTTGCTTGTGTAACACTTCCATGTGTGGGGTCAACATGGATTGGATGCAGATCAAGGTAGCATGAATGTTGGCATCTTGTTCTTAGAGTGCTGCTAGCCAACCTTGAGTAGAGAGTAATCTCTAAAAATGAGTCTGGCTTTGACCTGGAGATAGTTGTAAGATATTACCTATAGTCTTTAGATCTCCCTGCAGCTAGTCAATAACCCTCTATACTTCTTGTGCGAATAAATTCACATCACAAAATTTGTGTTTAGAGAAAATATATTCTCCAAAAAAAATTTCACATCTTCCATCTTGGTTGCTAACTCAACATATCTTAATGCAATGGCACTAGATATTTGTTCAAGAAATTTTATCTAAAACTTCTTTTCTAACCACTCTAATAGTTTAGTGTTTGAGTCTAGGTCATCATCATTGATATTGATAAACAATATTTACTAGTTGCTCAAGAATAGGTTTCTCTTCATTAGGGGTAGGGAGATTGAAAGCATCAAGAAATATGTCTTTGATGTCATGAAGCACTTTCTTTTTCTTATGCTCCCTTCTCGACAACTTTTTCTATTTCTTCCTATGTAGAGCTTCCTATAGAATGCTCATATTCTCAATTGTGATTATTGTAATCTCAAACTTGGGTAGTTCAATCAACTCATCAAGACTCACATCTCCATAAGATATGTCTTTTGATATGCTAGATGTCTTTGTACTTGTCCTAGCTATCTACAATGGTATGGCTTGAGTGCTTGGTCTCTCAAGAACCTAACTATTAGTAGGAGTCACAAAAAATGGTAAGGTAACCAAAGTCTAGATAGAAATTTGTTCCTCTACAATAGTAGTCATCTTCAATTCTTTAGGCTTGTCCATCTAACTATCCTCTTTCTTCTCTTCACATTGTGCCTATGGTGTAGGTGCATGACTTGCTTCCTAACCTAATCTAGCTTCTATTCCAACCTTCTCTACTATTATTAAGGCTTTCTTGTGAGAAATGAATGACAAAAGAGGTAATGCAACTAGTGTTGTAACAACACTTGGTTATTCAGTGCTTGCACTTTGTGTTTCTATAGTTTTTACCTCTAGGGGCACACTTGATTTGTCTATTTTCTTCTCCCCTACTACTTCCATGTTTTCCTTTCCAATTTCATCAGTTCTCACCAATACAGGATTGGTGCATAAATTAGCTACCATGGTGGAACTCTTAAACATTTTCTTTGGATCATTTTAAAATATGTTTTGAGCAGAAATGCTAGGAACATCCTTGATTTTTATTAAGTCTTGTTGACTTACTTGGTCTTCATGTGGAGGATTGGTACTCAAGACTTGTACCTCAAGTACACTTTGATCATCTTGCTTCTTCTCCTACTGTTTCCACTGTGCCTTCCACATGACCATCCTTAACTGATACACCTTTTACAATCTTAGCTTCCTATGTTTTTGTCTCTTTCTCACACCTTGCTTAGGGTCTTGCAATGCTTGCTCACCTTTCTTTGTTATAGAAAAAGTGGATAACCCATAAATTATTTTCTAGAATTGTGTACTTATGGTCACCACATCTACAATATTCTTGTTTAGTATATGGAAAGTTCTATATTTGGGGGAAAATTTTGTTTTGTGCTTTTCCACAGCCTTAGTGATTTGTCTTTTATCCAACTTTGGCATTACTTGGGCTAAAGTTGATTCCCTAATTTTTCTTTTTGTATGTATGTTTCATTTCCATTTTTGCTCAACTTGGTCATAAAGACTCTTAGGTAATGAGTTGGAAATCACTATAGGAGTTAATTTGAAAGTAGCCATCATCACATATATGGCTATCTTAATAGTATTTTGTTCAAATTTGCCTATCTTATCAAAATCTAAGTTTGCAAAAACCATAAAAATCTACATTTGATTTTATATTGTCACACAAATTATCTAAATTAGAGGAGTGACTTTGGCTTACCACCTTGAATTGACTCATGTCATCTGATTATGTTTTCTCTTCATCTGACTCAGTTGGAGCTACATATTTTCTCCTTTCATAAGTCTTCTTTGCTAGTTATCTCAGCTCTGTTGAAGCAATATTCCTCTTGCCTTTAGGTTTTTTAGCAGCCTTGACTTATTTTGTGGCTTCCCTTGTGCTAGCCATGGTAACAGGAGCTGCTAGCTTCTATTGTGATAGTTTCACCAACTTCTTTTTAGGTTTCTCCACTATAGGCTCCTTATCCTCTTTTTTTCTTAGTAGGCTTGGGTGCTTCCTTGATTTCTTCTCCCTCAACATCTTCTTCATGAGCTCCCTCAAATTATCATTTTCCTTGAGTAATTTCTAAAGGGGCTTGCACTTGTTCTTCCTCTTCTTCATCTTCATCTTCTTCTTCATCTCCCCCTCCTCCAAATCTTTCCTTTAGCTTCTTTACAAGTTTTTTTTTCTTTCTTACCATAGAAGCTATCTTCAAATCAATTATAATTTTGGACTTGGCTTCCTCATAATTCTCAAATGAGGTGGCACTTTTATCTATTTCCCTTACTAGTGAAGTTGTAATAGTTGCTAATGCTTCATCAATATTTATCTCATATTGCAAGGGATTAAGCCATCTGACCCTGGATAAGACTACTTGCACATATGTATAATCAAGATCAACTAGAAAGAAAACATCATCATAATGTTTCTAAACTAGTGACATTGGAATCCTTAACCTCTGCTTCACTGATTTCTTAAAGTATTCAAAATAACTTGTCATTACTGACTCAAAGTTGTCTCCAAGTTGCTCTATAAATTCTCCAATTTGAACTACAATAGACCTATTGGTATTCCAAGAAACTTTTCCAAATGAAGGAAATGTGTTCTGGACATAAAATAATATACAAATTAATACATAGACTATTAGTGTAAATAATTAATTATTATTACACTTTACTTAAGTTTATTTAGGTTAATGGATTATTTTATTATTTATTAGATTAGACACCTAGGAGTATGCATACTCATATGAGTTGTCTTGTTGACAATAGAAGAGTTAGCAACTCTAATTTAGCACATGGTGTCTACAACACGAGTTTGCATATTTATTTGAGTTGTCATGTAGACAACATAGTTGTTCACACTCTGATTAAGCACATGGTGTCTACAACATCTTTTTATGTGATGCACCTATGTAAGCTTATCCTCTCATCATCACACTAACTTCTATGATCAATGGAGGATAATCCACTCTTGGTGGACATGTGCTTAGTTGTGAGGCTTATCACTTAGTTGACTCCTAGTCATTCTAGAGGCCTTTATATTCAGGAACTCATATTGTGTATGTACATCAATTCAATTTATTATTTTTATTCTGATCATACTTTAACTTCTCAATCTTGGATGATTTTTCCTTAAGAAAAATTCTTACATGGTATTAGAGCTGAGGAACCTTTTGTTCACATAGCTGTTGGAGACCATTTTTTTGCTTCACCTCATGGAGGACCACGATTCAGATATAGAGTATCATAGTCATTGAGAGTGTCTAGAGCTAAAGTAGATCCCACCATTACATCTAGAGTGTCAATTTAGTGAATTTTGACTTTAATTTTGCCTATCCTAGGCCATAGTTAAATTTAAGGCAATTTTTTTTTGCAAACTGGCATGCAAAGGCCCAATTTGTTGAATTTGGTATGATCTTTCAAATTTGTTCATTCGATTTTTGGATCTATATTTATTTTATTTTTGTCTCTGTTTCTCTACAATTTTTTGATTATTTTTCAAATCTTTTTTTCCTATCAGGCCTATAGAGGAAAATTTCTTGCAGGAACCAAGTGGTCAAATCCAACGCCTGTGGTGGAATATTCTTTGTAATTTCATAATATTCCTTATTAACCTAGTAGTGCAACAAATATGGTAGTATTTCCATGTACACAACAAAATAAATTGGCGGCATTTCACATTTCACAGTAGACTTCATGCACATCAGACTTCATAATCTAAGGTGGCTTCAAGTCAATTTAACCTTTGAGTACTACGGGTTTTAAATCCATTATACATCCTTCACATAATGGATGTGGGATTAAAATCACCACTCGTCATGTTTCTACTCTCCATTGATGGCCTCAAACTCTAGTTGCAACCTCCCACTAGCACATGAACCTCTGGCACCAACTGCCATCTGTCCAACCTCACTGACGATGCCTTTGGAAAAACTCCATCTAGTGAATGTTGCAAATCAGATTACCCATGGTGATAGCTCAGTCAGACACATAAGCACCAATTCATGTGTATAGTCAGCCATGTAAGTGACACATCAACCAATAGTCTTCTACCATGTAGCACATCCGTAGACCCCCACATTGGTGAAGACATGTGGCACTTCCACATCACAACCTTCCATATGACCAATCATCTACTAACATCAGTATATCATACTGCTACATCATCTAGGGAGGGCATTTTTTTTTTCTGATGTCACCTTTTTATGGTGTTAAAATTGATAGCCATTTGACCATTATCAACAGGCTAGATTACACTACCATGAAAATTGTTTGGATGTGAAAATTAACATAGTGTTTTGCTGATCAGACCCCTCTCCATATTTATTTTTGATTTGACAGTTTGACTTTGGGAGACCATATCTCAATGATCTGAACTCCAAATTAGGTGCAATGTTTTTTGATTTTGGCTAGGAATTTGTGAATTTTTTAGTGGTGCTGTTATTTTTGGTTTTGGTGGACGGATTTTTTGAAAATTTTAGTTTTTAGTGATTGTACCTATCCAATCCTACATTTTGCAACTTCAAACACTCTGTATGGGTTCATCTGGACACATTTTCAGGTTCTATTTTTTTTGAAAGTGTATTTTTTTTTGTCTACTTTCCTGATCTACAATTAGATTATAGGCTTGTGTGGACAAAAATACCACTTTTAGATATAGGTACATTTTTGCAATGTATTTCTTGGATAAAACTTCAAAATTGTTGTACATCTGAGCTACATTGCTAAGTAATGGATTTGAACTCCAAGAGGAGGTTGTAAACAACAAAATTAGAAGCCCACTTTTGTCCATTTTAACAAGTGGCCTATTGTAAAAACATTACATATAAAGTGCACAAAGCATCATTTTTGGGGGCATTCTTTGATTAACTATATGGGGGCATGTATGTCTTGTATTCTTGTGTCTCTATTTCTCTCTTGTGCTCTTTTAATTCTTTGCATCATGGGTTCACCTAAAACTCCACTTATAACTTCACACAATTATACTACATGGAAAGATATTGTATGGAGTAGACTAATGGAAAAAGGTTTAAATCTATATGTTGATGGTATAATTGTAAAACCCATTGATGTTGGTGCACAAGTTGATTGGCAAGTTAAAGACAACTAGGATTTATGAATAATTAGGAGTTGTGTTCATAGAGATCTCTTCTTCCACATTTCTAGCTTTAAGGATGCCAAGGTTGCTTGGGAAAAACTTGAAGGGTTGTATAGTAAGGTGGATGTGGAAAAGGGATTTCAAATTGAGGATGATCTACTTCTATTGGATCCTAAGAATAATGACACAATTCAAGACTATGTCAAAAAAGCTAATGAATTGAGAGCACTACTTAAGGATTGTGGTAATCCCATGAAGGATGATAGATTGATTCATCACATCTTGAAGAGGCTACCTTCAGAGTATGCATCTTTTGTTTTGAGTTACAACACTCATAGGTTGACCATGGAAGTGCCTTTACTAAGCCTATATTTGATGTATTTGCAGAAATTTTGATATTGGAACAATCCAAGTTGATAGATATGGGAATTCTCAAGTCACCCATGTCTACAACATTGATGGCTAGTAATGAGAACCAAAAAAATCAAGGCGGAAAAAGCTTTACCAACAGCAAGAAAAAGTAGTGGAAGCAAAAAGGACAATCAAAGACACAATAATATTCCTCCTCACATACATGTAATTCTTCTTCCAACAAGAAGGATAAACTATTTTGTGCTTATTCCAAGAAACCAAATCATGGTGAGCATCATTGCAAGACTAAGAGAATCGATGAGTTCGAAAACTTACTTAGGAAGAACAAAATCAATGTGCCAAATGCTTCCAAGGATTCAAATCCATCCACTTCAAAGGGAAAAGGGAAAACATTTATGGAAAGTTCAAGTTCTTCAAGGGAATGGATTGTTGACTCAAGTGCCTCATATCATATGAGTTCTTCAAATGGACACATTTCTTCATTGAAGTAGTTTAAGGTACCACACATCTTTGTAGGGAATGATACATAGGTGGAAGTTGAAGGGAAAGGACAAGTTGAGATGGAAAATGGAGAGTTCAAAGACATTCTCTATGTTCCTAACCTCAATTTACCAAATCACTCACTATGGAGGTGGCAATAAAGTTGAGTTGCTTCCTGATTCAGTAATGGGACACAATCTTAAAGATGATTTATTGGTTGCAGTGGGTAAAGTTAATGATGACACATGCCTTGTTGAAAAATTCACAATCAAAAAGTAAATTATGGCATGAGCAGTAAGGACATCTTGCCTTCTACTAGCTTGATCAACTTAGCTCAAAAAATATGGTCAAAGTTCTACCTACAATCAAGTTTTCTACACGTGAATGTTCAACTTGTTCAATGGATATGCATCTAGAAGAAAAGTATGACAAAGGAAAGTCTTTGAGAACATTAGTTGTTCTTGAGTTGGTTCATACAATTCTACTAGACCCTTTTTTAGTGACATTAGTTAGCATGGGTTACTACATCCTCACTTTCATTGATGACTTTTCATGCTACACATGGGTCTACTTTCTTAATTACAAGAATGAAGTGTTTGATAAGTTTCTAGCCTTCAAGAGTCATATTGAGAAGCAATCAAGGAAAGTCATCAAGGTTCTTCATATGGACAATGAAAGTATATATGTGAACTCAATACTTAGAGACTTTTGTGAACTTGATGGTATTGATCTTCAAAATCTAGTGGCATTTAGTCCACAAAAGACAAGTGTTGCAACAAGGAGGATTAGAACTCTTAAGTAAATGGCAAGTTGCATTATTCAAGTTAAGTTTCTTGATCCATCACTTGAAGTCAAAGCTATCATTAGTTCCAATCACATCCTTAATAGGTCTCCTCATAATATCTTACATGGAATGACTCCTTTTGAGGCATGGTGTGGAAGAAAACCAGTTGTGAAACACTTCAGAGTTTTCGGTTGTCCAGCATGGGCACACATATCTTCAAGGGAATGCAAGGCACCGCCACCAAGGCCTTGTACTTTCATTGGATATGAAGAAAGTGTTAAGGCATATATACTTATGGATCTTGAAACTCATGAGATATTCATAGAGAGGAATATTCACTTTGAGGAAGGTTTGCCTGGCTTTTCCTCTAATCCTCTCCATACTTCATACATTATGGAAACTGATAGTGACAATAGTGATAGTGATTCAACAAGTTCAAATATGGGGGATCCTATTGAAAAATTTAGGAAAAGGTCACAACATCAGAAAAGTCCACATGCATACATTGCTACAGTGATAGGTCTATGCAATTTAGAATAGTTGGGTACACCTTGTCTTCTAGTTCCAGCATCAAGGGATGACTACATAACAAATATTTCATGCTTGTTTGTTGAGTACTACATAGTAGATTTGGGAGACATCATTGATGATATACATCTTCTCTTTGATGAAGAAGATCCTTCTTTAGTTGTTGCAAGGGAACACTTTGACCCTCTTTTCCATTCTCTACATGATCAGTCTTACTAGGTTTATATTATTGTGGATCCTTATGTACAAAAGTTACAGGAGGTCTCTTTATCATTCAAGGAGATAGTTGGTTCTTTGGGAAATGTTATACATCCATCCTTGCTAGATTTGAACTTGTTCTTTTCAAAAGTGTTGGAAGGGGCAACCATTAGTATTGACATAGGGACAATTGAGTAGGTTTCAAAGAAACCATTCATCTTTGGGATTCTTTCTACATATTGGGGAAGCATCTCATATGTACACATGACATTTTTTCTTCCCAAGGGGAGGAATATTATTTAGTAGTCATTGATAAACTTCTACATTCATCTTGGAGAAACTATCACTGATCGACATTACTAGCTTGTCTCCTTTCTTGTTCTTCTTCTCTCTTATGGGGGGACTTCTTCCTCTTATGGGGTTTTGTCCTTCTCATAATTATCTATTGTACATACATGATGTATGGTGTAATTGGGGGATCTTAATTACTCCATCCATCCATGAATCTTGTTTTTTCATCTCTCTTTTTGGGGAAGGGTTTTTCCCATGAGGTTTGCCCTCTTTCTCCATTTTCAAAGAGATATTGCATATGTACATGGGTACCTAACATGACCCAATAGCCAGAACCCATCATGAATTTTCATTATAGCTTCCATGAGCTTAAGTGCATTCCCCTAAGTTGCACTTAAGGGGAGTGTTAGTGTAAATAATTAATTATTATCATACTTTACTTAAATTTACTTCGGTTAATGCATTATTTTATTATTTATTAGATTAGGGACCTAAAAGTATGCATACTCATATGAGTTTTCTTTTTGACAACACAAGCGTTAGCAACTCTAATTTAGCACATGGTCTCTACAACAAAGGAATTTGCATATTTATCTGAGTTTGCACTCTAATTAAGCACATGGTGTCTACAACATCTTTTTATATGACACTCCTATGTAAGCTTATCCTCTCATCAGCACACTAACTTCTATTCTCAATGGAGGCTAATCCACTCTTGATGGACATGTGCTTAGTTGTGAGGCTTATCACTTAGCTGACTCCTAGTCATTCTAGAGGCCTTTATATTTAGGAACTCCTAATGTGTATGTACATAAATTCAATTTTATATTATTATTCTAATCATACATTCTTGGTCCATATTGTGCTAATTCTTGAGCTTCTTGATCTTGGTTGATTTTTCCCTAAGGAAAATTCTTACAGAGACAAATTTGCAAGATGCACTCTTGGTCTTGCTCATGGCTTGCAAATTTTTAGCTAGCTGCTAAAGTTGTAACTTGGCAAGGTCATAGGTGTAGTCTCTCTTTACTATTATTTTTAACCCAAAATTTCTTGCCAGACTATTCAATTTGATAGATTGAAAGAACTTGTGAGCTATCACTCTCATAGAAAATGTAATTAGGGGGTCTGAGATAGAATCAATAGACATTCCCCTGTTATTCCATACTACACTTGTGTTCTTCTCAATTATCTCTTTTGAATCACTTCTCATGCTCTTAGGTTGGTCAAGGGTAGGATACCCTAACACTCAGCTAATGATCCTTTTTTTGATCTTAATGGGTCCATCTTCTAGCCAAATGAAGTTGTAATGTATTCTACTAGACACTATCTTGGTCCATTCAGTCTTGAATACATTAGGGAAATCTAGGGCATGGGTCAACCTTTTCCTTTCTATGATTTTATTCTCTTCCCTTAAAATTCCATTATCACAAAGTTGACTATACAATTCCCTTATATCCATGTCGCCTATACTTCTAACTTTTCATGTGTAGCAACACCTAACATCCTGAATCATTAAGACTTTTAGTGGTATCATGGATAATGCACCAGATGGGTTTCCTTTGTATGCAATTTTAAGTATTTCCAAAAAGGTGGTTTCCTAATCTCATTACTAATCAATTGCACATTCAACACTTCCTTTCCCTCTTTTCTAACATTTGCAAAAAATCTTGTTGCCAAATTGATATCCAGGATATACGAAAACTCATAAAATGAAACTCAACACTAGTAAAATAGCTTCTCAATGTAATGTATATGTCAAGTAGTAGTTGAATTTAGTTTGAAAACACAAGAATCTCCTATTGAAATTCTCCTTTGTGCTTTTCATGCTCTCTTTGATCTTGAATGAATGCAAATGAGTTGAGAAATGACTATATAACCCTTAAAATTTTGTAATAAATTCTTAATGCTTACACAACTATAAGCTCAATCAATATAGAGTTTCCAACTCACTCAACTTACACATGACTTCCACTTCACTTGGTTAACATAGCATGCTAGGTCAATACTATCATGCCTTCACAACTCGGTATCAACTAAAATTCCATTCATGCTCAATAGTAAGTGTGAAATCTTTCATGCTTGGCAACAACATGAAAACTAATAAAACTAAAGATTTCTTCCCAATTCTAACTAATCCATTGCATCTTGATTCATGCATATATAATCTTTTTAGAACTTAGATTCTTGGAACTGATGTAAAATATATCATTAAGATATCGGTCCCACTCATACCTTTTTATTTCCTAGTTGTGGGTGATGTGATCACCTAGTCCATTAGATGAAGTGATCTCATCTAAACTTGATGTGTTGCAACTTTCATTTTTTTTTCATGTCTTGTTCATTTGCACTTTGAATTTCTCAACATCAACCTTCTCTTTTCCTTTTTTGAATTTATTTCTTGGTGCTTTTGACCTTGACCAATCTTTAAACACCTAAAGCATGTAGTTTGACTCAACCATCTACTGTACTCACTTTTGAAATGTGTTCTAATTCAATTCTTAGGAACATGTCCATACTTTTGACAATAGTGACAATTGTACCTTGTGTTGTAATCCCAATTGTAGGATTTTCCATTGTGTTTCACCCTTTTCTACTTGTTTTATGTCCACTTGGCATTACATCTACATTCATATGCTTTATGTCCATACTTCTAATTGTTATGGCAATATACTTCAAATCTTTGTGTTCTTAAGGTTTTGGTCCCACATTCATGTTCTTGTTGTACATGTGATGGTAACCCATGAATTTCTAGTCAGGGTTATGATTTGCATTGTTTCTCCTACATGAATTTGCTATATGACCTAATTTTGCATAATTATGATAAGTAGGTTTATAGTTTTTACCTTTTTTATTTCCTTGTTCACCACTTTTAGATGATTCTCTTTCCTTAGTACTTGTGCAACCCAATCTAGTTGTATTATTTTTAGATCTAGGATATCTCATTAGTTTCCCAAAGTATTTGATAGCTTAATTGGGTTTGTTGAAACTTTTAGCAAATTCTTTTTCTCTTCTTAGTGCATTCCCTAGTTGTTCATTCTATAACTTTTGGGCTGTAATCTCAATGTCTTTTCCATTCAGTTCATGATTGACAATCATCAATTGATTCATTATTTATAGTTGCATGTAGCAATCATATGTACCTCTAGTGTCTTCTCTTCTGGTTTGTAGGTCAATCTTCTTTTATCATCTTCAATCATGAGTTTTTCTTCCTCAACTTTCTCTTTCTACTCAGTCACCTCACATAGCAAGACTAATCAAACTTCTTGTTCTATCTTAAGATTTCTTATCTCTTTAGTTAGGGAACCATTCTTTTCCATCAGATTTGCAACTACTACAAACAATTTAGTGGTGTCTTCCTCTTGATAATGTTTGCCATTTTCCTTAATAACTATCTATTTCCCTCTCTTTGATGATCACTTCAACTCATCTCTTTCTTCATTGAGTTGGTGTACAAAAAGATGGATTTCAATCTTCTAGTTCTCAATAGCCTTTCCCAACTTGTAAGACTTCCATCTCCAAGATCTTTCCTCAAAGCTACAAAGCTTTCCTTTCTAGAGAACAAGGTTTTGATACCAATTGTTGAAATTAACAATGGGAAAGTAAACTTTGAGAGAGGGGGGGGGGGTTTGAATCAACACTTCAAAACATTCACCACAAAAACATTCACCACAAATCCATCTCACAATTTATCATGTAAATTAAAATAGCTAGCTACACATGTTCATCCATAGCATGAAATAAATAACACATGAAACAATATGTTTGTTACCCAGAAACCCTCCAATGAGAAGGTAAAAGTGAAGTGGGGATGATACCCACAAATCTTTATTGTTGCAACTATAAAGTGTAACCAACTAAGGTTACAATAAGTTTGAACATAAACTATGATCTACCCTATGAAAGGTCTTCCTTGTTAAAGGCTTACAAAGACTATTAGGTCTCACCTTGTTGAAGGATTTAAATACCCTACTAGAAGTGTGCCTTGTTAGAGGACTTAAACTTGCAATAAAACAAGCACTTTATTAAGAGATTTACACAAAAGTTTGTTAGGACTTGAATACTATCAAGGCTACTTCGCTAAGAGATTTTCACTAATTCACCTATTAGAATATTTTATCTATGATTTTTCTCTCTTCACTTAGCATTCACATTTCTCTTCTCATCTACACACAAAAACTCTTTAGGGTTTTCCCTCCTTAAGAAGATTTAGGTGAGCTAGGGTTAGGTATGAATAAACGATTATGATTCACCCATTTTGTCTCTTAGAACATCCCTTAATTTGATTAGTTGCATGCATACATAGAATTTCACAATATACCTTCATATATTTCTTCTAGAATTATAAAACAATCCTTAAATCAGCTAAAAAATGGTTTACATAAGAGTTTGTGCCATTAAAAACAACTATGTCCAAAACTGTTTACTTGACACTTGAAACCTATGATGCTTGACATCCATTACATCTTCAATGTTGTAACTTGTCACCTTAATGACTCAGCATCCACTGTTTTAATTAGCATATTTATCACTCAGCATATATGTCTTGCTTTACACTTGAGTGAGTCAAGACATACCATTTTCTTGACACATACTACTTATTGGCAGTTAGTGCATATATTAATTAACATAAACTATTTACTTGGTACATACACATTTTTTTAAAGTAATGACCTAAGTGTTTTGTCTCTACCTTGTCAAAACCATAATGAGATGTATTGGTGTAAATAAGTATTTACTATTTACATTTTACTTAAGTTTACTTAGGTTAATGTATTTTCATATTAGTTGTCATGTAGACACCTAGGAGTTTTCATATTCATATGAGTTGTCATGTAGACAACACAGTAGTTTCACTCCAATTGAGCACATGCTATCTACTAAATCTCTTTATGAGATACACCTTTACATTCTTATCCTCTCATTGTTGCATATTTACTAATGCACAATGGAGGATAATCCACTCTTGGTGGACATGTGCTTAGTTGTTGCTTATCTCTTTGCATGACTCTTGGTCATCTTGATTGCCTTTATATACAAGGCACTTCTATGATGTATTTATCCAATTATCTAATATCCAATCATCTGATATCCATTCTCATTTGATCATCATTTGTCTCTCTTTTGCTATCTACTAAACTTCTTGATCTTGGTATTGAATTATTTCCTTAGGAAAATTCTTAGATGGTATTAGAGCTATACCAAATTCTTACATGGTATCAGAGGCATAGGAGTTTCATTACATAGCCATTGGAGAGATTTTTTGGTAGGTCAAGATTAGGGCTTGGTAGTGCAAATCTGATATTGGCATCACATTAGAAGGTCAATAAACCCCTATATCAACTCTTGTTTCATCAAAATAAGACATCTGAGGTGAAATCTAGAGTCATTTTTTTTGGAGGTACGATGACGAAAATTTAGGAAAAATAATTACAGAGGTGATTTTCAAACAATGATATCTCCCTCATATAAACTCCTTTTTTTGAGCAACTTTTCTTGTTTTGGGGTAGAATTTCATGATCAACACATTGCTATAGGTTGTTTGAGTCCCTGTTCTTGAGTTTTTTTGAAAATTGTAAATCCTAATTTTTGCAACTTCAAAGGTTTAGTTTGGGCTCATCTAAACACCTATCTAGGTGCTATTTTTTTTGTAAGTGCATGATTTTTTGTCTACTTTCTAGATCTAGTATTAGTTTGAAGTAATTTTGAGTAGGCATAGTACTTTTAGTATTTGGGCATTTTTGGCATATTTTGGCACCTGTAATTAGATCCTTTAGAGATCTTGTGTGTTATATTGTCGAGTCTGATATAGATTCATATTTTTTGTTGTAACCATTAAAATCAAAAGTCCACTTTGGTTCATTTTGACAAGTGGCAAGTGTACATGTAAAAAGTATAAAGTTCCAAAGCATCTATTTTGGGGGGGGTTCTTTCTTCGTATTTTGGAGAGTGCATTAATTTTTTTTTCATGAGATAAGTACATCATGGGTAAAGTCATGAAATTGACAATCCATATCGCAGTTGTGTTTTTTACTAGGGATAATTATGCATTATGGGAAAAGGGAATTATTACATATTGTAGATGGATAAAATTCTTACCTATTCTTTATGAACTTATTCCTAAGCCCAAGTCAAAGTTAAAAAAGTTAGCTTGGTGTGATAGGAATATGCATATAAGGGAATTGATTGCTTGTAGCCTTGGTCCATCTTTATTCTTTGAAGTTGATAGCAAGCTAGAAGGTATTAAGTGCCTATGTATGTGTTGTATTATTATTTGGGAACACTTTGGATATCCTCGTGTTCCTCCATTACCATAAGATCTAGTTATAAATTGTCTCCTTCCACTTGATGATGAAGATAAAATTCCCTATGATGAGCATACCCTATGGAAGATATAAAATTTTGTTGATATTGAGAGTCTTGATGATCCAAAGACTCCAATTATAGCTACTAATTCACCTATTTCATCTATTGTTGTTCCTGAAGATTCTTGTATTCACATAGCCATGGATTCAAGTGATTCAGTGTAGTAGGATATTCATTGTCTTCCAAACTTAGTTCCATGGGGTGACTACTTTATAGACATTTCTAGTTCATTTGTGGAGTCCTACATTGCATGTTTAGGAGACACTATTGATGTCATTCATCTTCTCTTTGGTGAAGATCATCCTTCTTCAGTTGTTGCAAGGGAACACTCTAACCCTCATCTTCATTCTCTATGTGAATTATCTTTCAAGGTTGACATAATGGTAGATCCTTTGATACAATAGTTGGAGGAGGTCACTTTCTCTTTAGAGGAGGCAATTGAGTCTTTGATACATGTTCTACATTCATCCTTAGTTGAGCCTAATTTTTCTTTTTTAGCAAAGTGGCATAGTACACATGATTTGGAAGAGTCACATTTTAGTATTAACATGGGGACACTTGAGAAGGTTTTAGAGATTTTATACATTTTAAGGTTTTTTCCTATATATGGGAGAGGCCTCATTGATACACCTTTGGTTTAGTTTCTTTGTAAGGGTAGGAATGTTGTTCTACACTCATGGAGGAGTTTCTACATTAAGCCTTGCACATCTACCATAGGTGTACATTCTAGATTAAGGCAGGGTTACTTGGTCTATCTTCCTCTTCTTCTCTCTCATGGGGGGTATCTTTTCCTCACATGAAGTCTTCTTCTCTCTCATTTTCTTTTATTGTACCTATCTCTCTTTTTGGAGGAGGGTTTTTCCCATGTGGTTTTCCCTCTTTCTCTACTTTATGAGAGATTGAATTACATCTATCTTTTGCACTTGCATCTTGTACATGGGTACCTAAGATGGCCTAGTAGCTGAAACCTATCTTACATTATTATCTCACTTTTGTGAGCTTAAGTATATTTCCCTAAGTTACACTTAAGGGATAGTGTTGGTGTAAATACGTATTTAATATTTACACTTTACTTAAGTTTACTTAGGTTAATGCACTTTCATATTAGTTGTCATGTAAACACCTAGGAGTTTGCATATTCATATGAGTTGTCATGTAGAAAACACAATAGTTTGCACTCCAATTGATCACATGTTTTCTACTACATCTCTTTATGAGATACACCTTTACATTCTTATCCTTTCATTGTTGCACATACATTCATACATAATGGAGGATAATCCACTCTTGGTGGACATATGCTTAGTTGTTTCTTATCTCTTTGCATGACTCCTAGTCATCTTGATTTCCTTTATATACAAGGAACTTCTATGATTTATTCATCCAATTATTTGATATCCATTCTCATTTGATCATCATTTTTCTCTCTTGTGCTATCTACTAAGCTTCTTGATCTTGGTGTTGAATTATTTCCTTAGGAAAATTCTTACATGGTATCAGAGCTATACTGAATTCTTACAAGATGAATAGACTCAATGGGAGATGTTTCACATGCAATAAACTTGGAGACAAGGCTAAGAAATGTTGAAGAAATTCAAGCTCTATATCCTTTTCCAGATAATTTTTTACATTTTGGCAGTATGGACATGGATCTAAGGAATTAAAAGCCAAATCCAAATTTGAGATGAGACCTAATGGTAATAAAAGAAACCTTATATGCTTCAAATGAAACAAGTTTGAACATATTATAAGGAATTGCATATTCAAGACCAAATTAAATAAGAAAAGGTATGCACAAATCTATGATTGTAGGATTGTAATACTTGACACATACAAGGCCAGATACATGAAATACAGTTGGAATATTTGAAAGATTTCAAGAACCTAAAGAGACACATCTAGTAGAAGTGAAAAGGATATTTATATATTTGAAGGGAGCATTAGACTTTGGCTTATGGTATGATATATTTAATGATTTTACACAATGTGAATACTAATGATTATTGGCTATGTAATGTTTATGATAGGGAGAGCACAAGTGGTGGTCCATTCTTTCTTGGTGGAAGATTATTTTCTTGGCTAAGAAAGAAACAAGATTGTATTTCTTTGTGATGTCCCCATATTAGTATATAATTTAATTAATTAATAAATAATAATAATAATAAATAAATATTAACAAGTAATATTAAATAATAACTAAATATTATATATATTTATATTATCAACAAGATATCAAATTGATATAATATTATATTATATCAATTAATATAGTAGCAAAATGTAAATTATAGAATTATATAAATAATGAATATATTATTAATATAATATATTATATTAGTAATATAATATATTATATTATTATAATAATATAATACAATAATTAAATTATAAGAATATATATAATATAATTATATTGTATTCAACTCAATAAAACATAATAATAATATACATTGCAAGTGTATTAATCAAATTATTATTATATTATAAAAAAATTATTAAATTTTAAAAATAAGTAATATAATCCAAATGCTCATATGTTAATCATCAATAAAATAATTACAAGTATAATGAATGGAGAATTGGCTAAAGCCATGGTACCAAACATTGAGATTAGAATTCACCATTATGAGGGTATGGACTCAAGGAATGCTCACATAATTATACCATTGGTCAAATATTAAATCCCTCTCCAATCTTCATTTCTAAATGCTATTTGAAAACACCATCAATGAAGATAAACAGGTTACATGAATTGGTTTGTGACTAAGGCAATAGCTTGGGAGAACATGTACTTCATCCATCACCCAATCCACATAGATAGTACCATACATATTTTCATTATTGGAAAAAACATGATTTATTAGGTAATAAATAATATATAATTACCATAATAATCATTATGTTAGTTATGGTAATTAGGAGGTGACTCTTCCATATGCACCTCTTCCTTTCATCATGCATATATTTATTGGAGATAGTATCATTTGGAAACAAGGTGAATTGAAGAATATAAAATATATCATGTCCTTGTGGAACACTTTGTTTTGGAGCTTTATATTCTTTGAAAATCATTAGTACAAGTGCCATAGAAATAGCCATAGATGACAACATTCTTGAAGCATATTTATATTGATATAACAGAATGACTTGATAAAGATATACAGTCAGAATGATTAAGTTAATGACCATATGCACAACAATTTAGCCAGTGACATCATGAGATAATCCCTAGATTCAACATCTAGGCATAAAAGGTTATGGTCAACATCTGATCACCAATAATAAAGGAAGGATCAGCAGTGAGGTCAATTAGAAGCTACATGCATCAGATAATGGTTCAATAGTAGGACTATATTCAAACAACAAAAAACACCACAACATCTACATGGAAAAGTTGAAGTTGAAGGGATCCCTGACAAGTAGCAAAAGAAAGAATTAGAGAAAAGATGGCAAAAAATGAATGACTTAAAAAAGGGTCATTACATTCTTAATCCACAAAATATGCATAATATATTGCAACAAAAAATTGTTATAAAATTATGTCAATAAATAAAATGTTGAAGAACATAGGTATTGGAATTTGTAGAAACTATGATTATTCACTGCGATAATGTTAATACTATGAGTATTTCAAAGAATCTAGTTTTACATTCAAAGATTAAACACATTTATTTTAAGTGTCATTTTCTGAGAGAGAAAGTTGTAGACAATGAGATTATATTAGAATATCTAAGTACAAAGGAAAAAATGGAAGATATCTTTACTAAACCATTTTCTAAGGAAACCTTTAAGAATCTCAAAGGTATGCTTGGGGCAATGTCCCTACTTGATTTAGAGTAATTGATGTAGTATTACATTAGTCTAGTATAATTAGAGCACCATTCATACATCTCAACATGATGCTTGGTACTTCTCCTATGGGGGAGTGTTCACATTGGGAAGAACTATTGAAGAGTTATAATGTAATATTTTTTGGTAATATTTGTGTATGTCATGGATTATCTCAAAAATGAGAGAAGTTAAGGTCATTCTATACTAATTTTGGGGTATAATTTTCATTAGGCCGACTAGAATTAAAGAACTTAGAAGAAAGTCTTTTTGTCAAGCCTTGCAACAATTGTAGGCACAAAAGTTTAGATCATTTATTGTTCTTGATCTAACCTCAAAATAACCAAAATGGGGTCTAATAAGTCCTAGAGCCTCCAATTATGGGTGTTAACTTTTCAGGATAGTACACTTACCTCACTAAAATCTTATTGAAATATATGTTTCAAAATCCTCTAGCATCTTTTTTGACATGGGTTCAACATATTTAATAGCTTTGAATGCTGTCTCCTTTCTCTTTTAACTTCTGAAATCTCAAATGTAAAATGTTATCCAATAAGATCAATTTTATATTAACTTCAATAATTTCACTCCCTTAAGTAGTTGGTATAAAATCCTTTGGTGGGGTTAATAATATCTTGACTATAACATTTTTTTCATCTAAATTTTCACTGGTAGCTAGGATTCCATAAGCAACATCAATAACTCTATAAATGTCTTACAACTTCTAATACTTTCATCTTTTTCCTTGGTAATTCACAGTTCTATTTGAGATTCACTAATCTTTCTTATTTTGTCTTGAAATGCCCTTCACATACCAAGACTTTCTTATTTTAGGTATCTTTAGAACCTTTTCATCTTCTTAAATGTTGTGTCACATAGACTAATAAACAAGCTAGACTCTTTCTTTCACATTATCTTCCTTTTGTTTTTCTTCTTTAGTAGTGAAAGGTAATATACAAAAGAAGGGTAGAAAAGAGTTTGAATCACCTCCCAAATACCACTATGTTGTGTTTCCATATATATGTTTCCATCTTGTCCTTCTAATAGAAAAAATTAATTCCATCATATACTAGATCTTAATAGTGCAAATTATGTGCCATCTCATATCCACCTCAAATAGTTAATTTTTTTCAAGAGAAAGGTACTTGGATACCAATTGTTAAACACATTCTAGATCATGAGATGGGGGATGAATTATTATAAACTTAAACAATACTAACTATTTTTTAAAAATTATTTGAAACATCAAGAAATTAAAGAACAAAAATAGAAATACATGAACATTATATTTATACATGGAAAACCCAAAGTAGGAAAAACCATGATGAGAAGTTTCCAATATAGAATAATTTACTAATGTATATAATCTGATTACAAAAAATGATATGACTTGACTTCTCTAATATTGAAAAAAGATAATTACTTGATGCAGGAGCATCTAAGGCCTTTTCTATCTACCTTGGTAGTCTAATGCAGGGGCATCCTAGCCATCACATTATCCCTCTAATTCTGTTGGTGGCTACTAAGTTACAACAATTGTTGAGTGCCAGTAAATTTTTAGTCATTGCCAAGAGTTTATCTTGCATCATGCTAACAACTTGAGTTTATGTGTTTTCCCATCTTGCCACTACAATGTGTGCCAAGTTCCACAGTGTATGCTGAGCTATTCTTCATGTTCTGAGCTATCCTTCATGTGCTGAGTTACCTAGTGTATACCAAGTGACACTTCAAGTGCCAAATTATAGCATTTTGGACATGATTTTTGCATTTTTAGTGCAATTTCACTTGCGAGATTTATTTCATTCATGACATTTATGCTAATATCTTGTCTTGGGATTTATCTTGACCATTATTGGGTTAGCCTTGCTATTATGTAATGTTCTAGAAAATTTGTAAGCCATTATGGAAAGTATAAATAGAGTGTGTAGGCTTAGAGTTAGGCAAATTTTAGAGAGGAATCTTATGTAGAGAAGTTTGGATGTAGAAGTTCATATTTGATTCTGGAGATCTGTTCTTCTTTCAAAGATGTATTCTTCATTGTAATGGTTGTAACTCAAAAGACTGTACAACCAAGAATGCTGGATGTAAACTTCTTGATTTGAATATATGAAATATTGTCTCTCTAGATCTGAATCTCACTCCTCTTGTTCATTTTCCATTATTTGTTGGTTTACTAGTTTTCTAAATCACCTCCAGATCAACAACAATATATGAACTCAGATTCATCATAGCCAAAGCATATAAATGCATAATATAGGAATCCTCCACCAAATCAACAGTAAATGAATCCATATCAAGAACATGTAACAATAACTCTATGTCATCCATACTCATAATGGTATATATAGTCATTCTCCCAGCAACATGTAAATCAACAACATCATCAAAATCCACATTAGTAGTAACTTCCATATACTTCAACATCTCAGTAGCAACATATAATTTTAGATCCATATTAGCAACAACAACATCATGTAAATCCATATCAATAACACCTCTAAAACCCTAATCCATATTACTAGCAAGTAAATCCATCTTCTTACCACAAGCAACATCCAGATCAACATTAACATCATTCTATATAATAACATCCAATTCCTTACCAAAATAAGTGAAACTCTCCTCTTCAACAATCTAATTGCACACAACAAGATGCTCTACAATTTCTATGTTAGATCTATCCATCTGCTCATGAAAACCAAAAGATACTTCCTCCATTTCAGAAAAATCATCATGTACTTCCACAATCTGTCTTCTTCTCTTTATAATCTCTTTAACTAGCCAACAGACTTCTTTCTAATCCTCATATGTCAACTCAAATCAAACTTTTCCAAATCATCAATTCTTTCATTTAAATCATCCCAAAAAGAATCATACTCATTGCTCTCAACATCATCAAGATGTCTTCCACAATCTTATGCTAAGTCAATAGCTTCTACTCTAGTTGCAAGTTTCCACAACATACATTTCTCCTTCCTCAAACCATCTTTACACATACAAATAATAATTAAATGGTGAGTCCTTTGCAAGTGTAGGCCAAATCCATAGATCTACAACCCTACACCAAATCACCAACTAGCTAGGACCTTCCAAAATCAAAACCCTCCTCTGATAAAGTTCTCCCAACCAAGGTCATGGTACAAACTACCTCACACTTTGACAATCTAATTGCACACTCAGAAAAAATTGAGCTCTGATATCACTTGATGTAGCATTAATCTAGATGTACTCCAAAATGAGGTGATCCAAAAAACTAGCAAACCAACACACACAATAGAAAATGAACAAGAAGAGCAATATTTAGATCTAGAGAGACAATATTTAATATATTTGAATCAAGAAATTTACATGCAACATGGATAGCTATACAACCTTCTAGGTTACAACCATTACAAAGAAGAATACATCTTTCAAAGAAGAATAGATCTCCAAACTCAAATATGAACTTCAACATCCAAATTGCTCCACCTAAGATTCCTCTCTAAAAAATACCTAACTCTAAGCCTAAACACTCTTTTTATACTATCCAAAATGACTTATAGATCTTTCTAGAACATTACATAATAGAAAGGTCAACCCAACAGTGGTAAGGAAAAATCCAAAGACAAGAACTTAGCATAGATTTCCCAAATAACATAAATGCCACAAGTTAGGTCACACCAAAAATGCAAAAATCACATCCAAAATACTAATACTTAGCATAAATAGGACAACTTGGCACTTGAAGAGTCACTTAGCACATTAAGAATAGCTTGACATGCACTATGGAAATTAGCACACAATGTAGTGGCGAGATGGGATAACACACAAACTTGAGCTATTAACATGACATGGGATAACCTCAACTCAACAATGATTAAAATTTTACTAGCACTCAAAAATTGATGTAACTCAACAACCACCAAAAAAATTAGAGCGATAATGTGATGGCCAAGATACCCCTAAATTAGACTACCAAAGTAAATTAAAAAGACCTCAAATGCTCCTGGATCATTACTACCAATAAAACAATGAAAAAAAATAGGAATTCATTTCTCTAGAATTGAGAAAAAGGCTTATGACCTTAGTGGAAATATACAACATGAACATTTGCATCCAAGACTCACCATCTTAGGGACTAGACATATACAACTCTCTACAAGGTTAAAGAGGTTTTCTCCTAATAATTTAGTTTTTCTAGATAACAGTTTCAAGCATTACCAATGATGCATGAGCATCCTAGGTTCCTTAGTTATCTTGCTCATTTTTGTTCATTATGTATATTGATGTCAAGTTATTGTAGCTCTAATGGATGCCAAGTTATTATAGCTCTAATGGATGCTGATTCATTATAGCTCTAATGGATGTTGAGTTAGTATAGCTCTAATGGATGCTATGTTACTATAGATCTAGTGGATGTCAAGTTATAGTAGCTCTAGTGGATGCTAAGTTATTATAGCTCTAGTGGATGCCGAGTTACTGTAGTTCTAGTGGATGTTGAGTTACTATAGCTCTAGTGGATGCCAAGTTACTATAGCTCTAATGGATGCAAAGGTACTATAATTTTAGTGGATGTCAAATTACTTTATTAAGTTAGTGTTGATTGAGTGTTCCTTCATGTGTCAAGTTACCTAGTGTATGTTGAGTGTTCCTTCATGTGCCAAGTTATGCAGTGTATGTGGAGTGACTGTTCATGTGCTGAGTTACCTAGTGTATGTTGAGTGACCCTTCATGTGCTGAGTTTTCCTATTTATGCTCAGTGTCAGCATTTGGACATGATTTCTACAAGCTGACTTGCGAGATTTATTTTGATCATGAAATTTATGTTAAGATCTTTTCTTGGGATGTGTCCAGACCATTGTTTGGTTGGCTTTCCTCTTATGTAATGTTCTAGAATGATCTGTAAGCCATTTTGGTAAGTATGTATAAAGTGTTTAGGCTTAGAGTTAGGGAAATTTTTGAGAGATTCTAGAGAAGAACATGAAAGTTTGAATTTTTTTTTTGCATATGTATCTAGAGCTATGAGTTTGATGTTGGATCTTTGATCTTGAATATATTTTTTATTTGGTCATAACCCAGAAGGCCTTATGGTTGGGCATGTATGATGATTATTTGATGTATCAATAAGTGTTTTTCTCTTCTTCCTCCTTTGGTTGTTGTTTTGTGTGTTATGTTTCCACTATGTTAACTCTTGCAAGGGGGTTTGGATAGTTGGGTGTGCCTTTGGCCCTAGTTATTCATCTCTCTCCATAAATTAGGTGGTATTAGAGCTTGAGGTTCACCCTTGTGGTGATTGGATTGTGTAGAACCCTGAGTGAATTGGGTTGTAGGGTTGCAGATCTATGGATTTGACCTATAACTTGCAAAGGATTATGATATTGTAGGAACCTAATTTGTAAAGATGGTTTGAGGTAGAGGAAATGCTAATAATGTAATATTAGAAATAATGAGACAAATTGTAGCCAGATTAAATGCTATGGAGACAACCTAGAGTAGAGAAGCACATCTAGATGATGTAAGTGATGATGAAGCAGTAGCACCAAACCCTAATCCATAACCTAAAGAAGACCAAGATGAAGCAAGGTTATTGAGAGTGTTGTCTAGTGAAAATTCAAAGCCTACTATAGAAGTTGTTCCTTATGATGCAAAATTGGATATTGTAAGAATTTTCCTTAGGGAAAAATTCACCCAAGATCAAGGAACTCAAGCACAAGCACAACAATAGACCAAAAAGAGTATGATTAGAATAAAAATATGTATTCGATTCAATGTGAAAGTACACTAGGAGTGCCTATATATAAAGGCCTCTGGAATGCTTCTAGAATTCCTAGGAATCAACAATATGATAATTCATACAACTAGGCACATGTCCACTAGGTGTGGGTTATCCTCCATTAAGCACATGAGTAAGTGTGATGATGAGAGGATAAGCCTAAAAAGGTGTAGCATGAAAAATAATATTGTAAACACCATGTACTGAAATAGGAGTGTGAATAATTGTGTTGTCTACATCACAACTCAATTAATTATGAAAATTCTAGTGTTGTAGAAACCATGTGCTGAATTAGATTTCCTTAATTCTATGTTGTAAACTTGACAACTCATAAAAGTATGCAAACTCCTAAGTTTCTCACCAAATAAATAATAAAATAATGCATTAACCCAAGTAAACTTAAGTAAAGTGTAAATAGTGAATACATATTTACACCAATAGATATCAATGCTATGTTGGAGTGGATCTTTTATATGGAGAAGTTCTTTGAGTATGAAAACACTCCTGATAATAGGATGATGAAAATTGTTCTTAAAAGGTTAAAGGGTCATGCCTCATTATGGTGGGAGCATTTGCAAATTGATAGACAAAGGAGAGGAAAGGAAAAGATTAAAACTAGGTCAAAGATGGTAAATAAAGTAAAGAAAAAATTCCTTCCTACTAATTACCAAGTTAGCTTGTTGAGAAAGATGCAAAATTTGAGGCAAAGAGACATGAGTGTGAAGGAGTATACTGAGGAATTCTATAGATTGGACATCAAATATGGATATGTGGATGATGATGTTGAGAAAATTTCAAGGTATATAAATGGATTGAGATCTGTAATACAAGATGAAATAAGTTTTGTGAAGTTGGAAAGCATGGAAGAAGCATACATTTTCCTTGAAATTTGAGGATATCTTGACAAAGAAGCATGAACAAAGACAAAGAGGTAGAGATTGTAGATTCTCGAGATGTAGAGGTAGATCTAATGGTGAAGGTGGTAGATCTAAAAATTTTGTATAGGATAAAAGAAAATCTAAGTGAAAGAATGATGAAAAAGGAAAGAGTAAATGGAAAAGTGGTAATTCTTACTAAGGACATACTAATTCTTACCAAGGAAGAGGTAATTCTTATTCTAAAGGTGGTTTTCATGGTAATTGTTTCAGATGTGGTAAATAGGGACATAGATCTTTTGAATGTAGATCCTCTAAAAGTGGACAAGGTAACAAAAATATTGTGATTCAAGGAGATGATGAGGGTTCACCAAGTGGACCTAAGGTTGGAGAAAATTTGAAGGTGAGAAGAACCTTATGTAATAAGGGAAGTGATGAGGAACCTATTTTAAGGAGAAGTCTTTTCAAGACAAGATGTAAGATAGATGGAAAATGCTACAAAGTGATCACTGACATTGGAAGTTCTCCAAATTTGGCATCAGAAGAGCTGGTTACAAACTTGCAATTGCAAGAGGCTAAAGCATCCTTTAAACCCTATCATGTTTCATGGATCAAAGATGAGCATAAGATATTGGTAAGTGAGCAATGCCTTATGAAGTTCAAGATTGGACATTACTTTGATGAAGTTTTGTGTGATATTATGCCTATGGATTATTGTCAGATTCTATTGGGTATACCTTGGCAATATGATAGATATGTTATGCATGATTGAATATTGGATCAATATACTCTTTGGGTGAATAAGAAGAAACAAATATTGTTTCCTTTAATTGAAAGTTCAAATGAGGTTAACTATACTGCTATGAAAATTTGCATGGTCAATGGGAAACAATTTGAAAAGGAAATGAAAAGAATCAAGTTTGTTTTTCTATAATTCCAAGGAGATCGAGTTGTGTCAATAGTAACCAAATGTCAAAAACTAAAAGAATCAAGTTTGTTTTTCTATAATTCCAAGGAGACCAAGTTGTGTCAATAGTAACCAACTGCCAGTAACTGGTGACTGAGTGACAACTGGTAGTATTGACCGAGTACCAAAAGAAATTGTAGAATTGCTAAATGAGAATAAAAATATTGTTGGAGAGGATATACCTAATGGTTCGCCTCTAATGAGAAGTATAAGTCATTATATGGATCTAATTCCTGAAGCTAGTTTGTTGAACAAAGCATTGAATAGATTAACACCTAAGAGAATGAAGAACTTAATAGACAAGTGCATGAGTTGTTGCATAATGGTTTGATCAGAGAAAGCTTGATTCCATGTGTTGTACCTATTGTATTAGCACCTAAAAATAATGGAGAATGGATAATTTGTACTAATCTAGAGCTATTAACAAGATCACAGTGAAATATAGGTTTCCTACGTTGAGGATGGATGACATAATAGATTGTTTGAGTGGAGTAAAGTATTTTACAAAGATTGATTTGAAGAGTGGCTATCATCATATCAAAATTAGAGAAGGTGATGATTGGAAGATTTCTTTCAAGACAAAATTTGGTTTGTATGAATGGTTGGGTTGACTAATGCACCTATTACTTTCATGCGGTTGATGAATGAAGTTATAAAAAGATTCTTGGGTAAGTTTGTGATTTTTTATTTGGATGATATTCTAATATTTAGTAAGACTAAGGAAGAACATATTTAGCATATTAGACAAGTATTGCAGAGGTTGAAAGAGGAAAAGTTTTTGATTAATATGAAAAAGTGTTCTTTTATGCAAGAAGAGATTGTGCATTTGGGATTTATGATTTTAGCTAATGGATTGAAGATGGATCCTAAGAGGGTTAAAGCAATTTTGGAATGGTGTACACCTAAGAATGTGGGTGAGGCAAGATCATTTCATGGTTTGGCTAGTTTCTATAGAAAGTTCATAAGCAATTTCAGTTCTCTTTGTAATGCTATGACTAAGACAATAAGAGGAGATAAAAGGGAATTTAAATGGACACATGGAGCTAATAACAGTTTTGAGACTTTGAAAAAAAAAGATTGTTGAGTTACCTGTATTGGGTTTTCCTAATTTAAATAAGGTATTTCAAGTTGAATGTGATGCAAGTGGTAGTGCAATAGGAGTTGTATTGAGTCAAGAAGGTAAACCTATTGCTTTCTTTAGTTAGAATTCAAATGATGCTAAAAGGAGGTATTCTATGTGTGATCAAGAATTTTATGCTATTTTTCAAGCCTTGAAGAAGTGGAGACATTATTTTATTCCCAAGGAGTTTGTGTTGTATACTGATCATAAAGCTTTACAGTACTTGGGAAGTCAACATAAATTGAATCAAAGACATATGAAGTGGGTTGAGTATTTGTAGAGTTTCACATTTTTTATTAAGCATAAGAGTGGAGTTCCGAATAGAGTTGTTGATGCATTAAGTAGAAGATGTTCTTTTTTGACTGAAATGAAGGTTGAAGTCCTTGGTTTTGATGAAATGAAAGAGTTGTATGATCTTGTTCCTAATTTTTTTGAGGCATGGAGTGAGTGTAGAGCACCAAATTTGATAGATCACATAAGTAAGTATGATGAGTATTTCATTCAAGAAGGTATGTCAAAAGAATTTAGTTATATATTCCTAGAAGTTCTATGAGGTTGAATTTGATTAAAGAAAAGAATAGTGGTGGATTGGCTAGACATTGAGGTTTTTGAAAGAGAAGTATTATTGGCCACAAATGTATAAGGATGTTCAAAAATTTGTAAAGAGTTGTGGAGCTTGTCAAATTGCAAAAGGAGTGAGTCTAAATACTAGTTTGTATACACCTATTACTATTCTTGAGAAACCTTGGAGTGACATCATTATGGATTTTGTTCTTGGATTACCTAAGAAAGTGAAGGGGTATGATTCCATATTTATTCTAGTGGATAGATTTTCTAAGATGGCTCATTTCATACCAGGTAAGAAGACCTCAGATGTTGAGCATGTTGCTAAACTTTTCTTTAAAGAGATTGTGAGCTTTCATGGATTACCAAGAAGTATTAATTCTAACAAAGATAGTAAGTTTGTTGGTTATTTTTGGAAGAATTTGTGAAAGAAGATGGGTACTGAGTTGAAGTTTAGTTCTACATTCCATCCATAGATAGATGGATAGACAGAGGTTGTGAATAGAAGCTTGGGTAATTTGTTGAGTTGTTTAGTTGGAGATAAGCCTAGTACTTGGGAAGTAGTGTTGGCACAAGCTGAGTTTACATATAATAGTTATGTAAATAGGAGTACAAGGAAAACACCTTTTGACATTGTTACTAGAATGTAGCCTAGAGGTATATCAGATTTGAGAGATGTTACTGGTGAAGAAGATAGAAGCACTGCAAGAGAAGAATTTGCTGATTTTATGGAGTCTTTGCATAAGTGAAGTTGAGGTTGGAACAAAGTAATCAAAAGTATAAGGAGAATGCTGATAAGTCTAGAAGACATCACGATTTTGAAGTTGGTGATGGGGTGATGGTTCATTTAAAGAAAGGAAGATTTCCTATTGGAACATACAATAAGTTGAGGATGAAGAAATGTGGACCTTGTAAGTTCTTAAAGAAGTTTGATACTGCTAATGCTTAAGAAGTTGAGTTACCTGATGACATTGATATATCTCCTATATTCAATATTGATGATTTTTATAAGTATCATGAGTTGGATGATGAAGTTTTTCTATCAAAAGATTATCCTAAGAAGAAAATAGAAGAAGTTGAATAGATATTGGATCAAAGAGTTGGCAAGACCACACGAGGAAAAGATTACTATGAATATTTGGTGAAGTGAAAGAATAGGCCTACTGAAGATGCTTCATGGATTTCTCAATCTAAGTTGGATTCAACTCAGATTGTGACATCTCAATGACTCAAGAGAAACATTTCTTTCAACCCCAATTTTTTGATGCAGGAGCATCCTGGGTTGCCTTGTTATCCTACTCTTTTTTTTTCATTCTACATGTTGATGTCAAGTTACTATAGCTCTAATGGATGCTGAGTTACTATAGCTCTAGTGGATGCTGAGTTACTATAGCTCTAATGGATGCTAAGTTACTATAGCTCTAATGGATGCTGAGTTACTATAGCTCTAGTGGATGCTGAGTTATTGTAGCTCTAATGGATTCCAAGTTACTATAGCTCTAGTGGATACCAAGTTACTATAGCTCTAATGGATGCTGAGTTACTATAGCTCTAGTGGATGCTGAGTTACTATAGCAAGCTAGTGTTGACTGAGTGTTCCTTCATGTGCCAAGTTACCTAGTGTATGCTAAGTGTTCCTTCATGTATCAAGTTACCCAGTGTATGCCAAGTGACTCTTCATGTGCTGAGTTACCTAGTGTATGCTGAGTGACCCTTCATGTGTTGAGTTTTCCTATTTATACCGAGTGTTAGCATTTGGACATGATTTCTATGAGCTGACTTGCGGGATTTATTTTGATCATGACATATATGTTACGATTTTTTCTTGGGATCTGTCTAGACCATTTTTGGTTTAGCCTTCCTCTTATGTAATATTCTATAATGATTTGTAAGCCATTTTAGAAAGTATATATAGAGTGTTTAAGCTTAGAATTAGGGTAGTTTTTGAGATATTCTAGAGTAGAACACGAAAGTTTGGAAAGTTTCTTGCATATGTATCTGGAGCTACGAATTTGATGTTGGATCTCTAATCTTGAATATATTTTTTATCTAGCAATAACCTAGAAGGCCTTACCACTAGGCATGTATGCTAATTATTTGATGAATCAATAAGTCTTTTTCTCTTCTTCCTCCTTTGATTGTTGTTCTGTGTGTTATGTTTCCATTGTGTTAACTCTTGGAAGGTAGTTTGGATAGCTAGGTGTGCCTTTGGCCTAGTTATTCATCCATCTCCATGCATTCAACAACACATTGTCACCTCCTTTTCTTCTCTACCACTACCATTGAAGTTTGATTTGTTGATTATAGATCTTCCTTAGTCCACACACTATCTAATTTCTTCACACCTTACAATAATTTTCCAAAGTACAAAATCTACTTATATTCAAGATAGATAATCTAAGATTACAATAATATCATCCAATCCAAAGGGATATTATAATATAAGTTAGAAGTCAACTGAGGGAATATAAACATGAAATAAGTAATAGAAAAAAAGAACACTAAGAGGCATAGGGGGGGGTGAATATGTATTCTATGATAACTTTTTACCCAACTATGAATATAAATTAAAAACCTTAAACTTGCATAAATGAGTAAACGAATGAAAAATAACATGCATAACATAAAGAAACTCATAACATCATTTTTTGTTAACTATTGAAAACTCTAGTGGGGATGGTACCCACAAAATGATCTACTAATCAAAAGTATCTTCTAAATGATTTTGACCCTATTAGGAGTCTATTACACGCATATAGTGTATCTATCCTTGTTACATGACCAAGCCTTGTTAGAATCTTTAATCCTATTAGGAGTTATATTTACAATAAAAAAGTGAGCTCACTAGTCATACAAGCATATACAACTTTAAAAGTAGTATGGATGAATACCAAAACCTTGACTATGCTGATATCTTTAATATTTGATTAGTCCCTTGTAGTTCCTTGCATAAAATCATTCATATCACTTCCTTTTTGTGCTATAACCATCAAAATTGCATATATACGATACCAACAAAGTGCACACAAGTCAATCATATCATTACAATGCAATTGGCAACTTCACTAATTGAAGATTTTTCTCTTTATACTCAAATCTTTGAATTATCAACCTTAATCTACTTCACATGTCACAAAAACTCAAAATTAAGATCTACCATCTAACGGTTAACATATAGGACATCATCCCTACCTTGTCAAGTTCTTCATTTGACAAATTAAATCAATTCCTTGAGAAAATTGCCAATACTTTACCAACTGCTCTATTGTTGCAATGTCAAATTTGTCACTAGAAAATATTACCAAAACATGTGAAAATATTTTCATTATGTTTACCAACCTTTAAAATGTCTTCTATGGTATCTAAAATATCTTACTTCAAGCCTGCAAACTTCTATATTCTCCCTATGAAGCTTGTATACTATACACTGCATTACTGCTTCATACTTGAAAATTTTATAAGTTACTTATCACAAAACTTGACATTTGTCATCATAAGCATTAATACATCATAATATTTTTGTAAATTAAAAATATTATGAGTTTACCTCAGCCAAATTGCCAAAAATCTCCCCCTTTGGCATTGATGGCAACATAGGGAAAGTTTGGCTAAGTATAGATCTATGATATACTTAAAAATCATGCCCATGTAAAAAATTCAAAATGTGGATAATAAATTCATGCCATCTATTCATACTGATATTGTGTTTTATACAATCTATACATATGCTCCCTCTTAGAATATAATCTATACATACTTTGTATGTAACTACTCCCCATTTCTATCACAAGTTTCTTTTTTCACAAACTACTTCTCCCCCATCGACATCAATGGAAAAGGTGAGCCAAAAATTCTATATATAAGTCAAATTTTTGTTTTTCCAAAACTATACCTCAAGGAAAATGCCTTATGCAATTACGAGAACTCCTTTTCAAAGTCTAAAACTATGTATGCCATGTAGATTTGACTAATTATCTGACATGAATTACTCTGTAGATTCCATAAGCTACAACCTTAGCTCTATTAAGATCCATAGGAACAAAATTCTCATATGATCTCTAAGCACTTAATAAAGTATCCAACTACTTTTGTGACATATCAATTTTAGGTGCCAAATGATCTCTGAATAAGTTAAATCTCCCAATTATTTTGTCCTTTTCATGCTTCATAATTTGTGGTCCATCATATGATTTGATAACTCGTTTATCCATGTCAATAAAACTTGAGTCATTTTCTATCATTTTCTTTGCTAAATTCTCTAATTACTCTTCTCTTTCCTTTATGGCCTCTATCACATCTATTTTATGCTTATGTTCTATTTCACATCCATTGTATAATCTCCTTGCTTCTAAAATATATCCTTTAATGTCCTTAATACATGTGTCAATAAATGATAAATCATTCTCAATGTTGTCACATACCTGATTGAAAAGCTTATCTTCATGCTCTACTCAAACATTTATCTTTATCTCTATCATCTTGTTCAGCTTTTTGAATTTGATCCCTGATATTATCTTTGATATCCTCTATTATTGTTGCTATTTCTTGAATGATGTTGCCAATTTCATCCAAATTGACAACATCAGTAATTTTAATTACCCTTTAATGGATATTCTTCTCTTGCAACTCCATCAAGTTTTATTGGTACACCTCCAATATAGACATTAGGTTTCTCAACTATGCTAACAAACTGTTTTTCTTCCTTTTCATCCATTCTTAATATTTTAGGCTCATTCATTTTTATTCCCATAGATTTATTCTTAGAATTCATGGAAATAAGGTATTTATGTATTTGATGAATTGCATTGTCTATTTCTTCTTAGATCTTATCATACTAGCTTGTGATAATTTTAATTATTCTCAACTTTCTTCTCAATAGTGGCTTCATTTTTTAAATTACATTGTTCAAAACCCTAAAATATTATTAAAGAACATATATTACTAGTTGTGTCTTCTATAAATTTTATATCTTTATCTATAGATCTTATCCTTCCTTCCTCTAATTTTTTAAACAATTGGTTTGGTATGCTTCCCTTAAGCTCAATTACATCCCTCTTGATGTCAAACCTAGTCTTATTTCCACCCTAGCTTCCTATAGGGTCTTCTTAGGTCTTTCACTTGATCTAATAGGGTTTCTAGTTACCATATTATCCTTAAATAACAAAGAGGACCTAAGAAACTCAAGTAGTGCACACCAATTAGTAAGAACAACTCTCAATCACCATTCCCTAAGCTTGATTCAACCTTTCCACTTGTTCACAGAAAACTAAAACCAATCCAAACCCTTAAAATAACACTCAAAATGGAGGAATTATCATCTAGGAAGGCATTTGGATTCCCTTCAAGGTTGACAACTATAAGAAAACTTGAAACCCTAATCGAGCTCCAAAAATCATACAAGATTTCACAAAAATGCTTGTAATAGGGCTACAAGCAATTAGCCCTCCAAATGAAGGAAAACTAGAATAACATGGAAGATTCCTTAAAAAAGGATCAAATAGACCATTGATCCAAAAAATATTTTTAGATAACTCAAAGATTTTTATGGTCTAGGGTTCTCAACCTATCCGTATAGTACAACCACAAATTGAGCCTAAAAATCAAGGTTTCCAAGGTAATTGACTAGTTTTACAAGAAAAAAGTTTAATAAACCTCAAAAACTTCCACCAATTCTCCACCCTAAATTTTTGGTTCCTACACACCATGATCTTTCACAATCCATTCTTTGATTGAATCTTTCCATGCATTCAATCACTCTTATCACCTCTGCTGCATAATGTGATCCCTAGCTATGCATCTCTGGCTCACCTAGGGCATCACCATAAAAATTCTTCCTCATATTTCTAGGGTCCCTCCTTAATTGTATAGTATGTACAAGGATTTATCTCCCCATTCCAAAAAGGTTGTATAGATTCTATGGTGGGAAGAGGAGCTATGACCACATTTTTCTCAATCACTTGATTGTGAACAACAAGTAGACAAAAATAATAATTATTTAGGCAATAAGAAACATAAAATATCACAAATTAATGTTGCAAAAAAACTTATAATTAATCCCTCCAATGCATCTACATACTACCAATGCAATCTCAATCCATAAAAGTATCAAACTACATATAAAACAAGAACTGTAACTATAAACTTGTTGTCCAGTTCATACACCGAAAAAATTTCTAACTTCCAAGCCGATAAAAAGGTCAAGGATGGTCTTATAAAAAATCCCAACTACTATCCCAACTACTTCAGATAGTTACCAAGCTCCAACCAAAAATTTTCTTGAATGCAACAAAAAGTTGTCAATGTTGTCAAGGATAACATTGACACTTTTTGAGCAATGTTTACATCTTTTGGGGTTTGACCTTTAGCCTTGATCCAATGGCTACTAAAATTTTCCAACATCCTTAAATGGAATAAATACAAGTAAAAAGGACCTTAAATCATTACTTTGGCCATTGTGCCCTCCAAAACACAAAGATTCTCTATTGGACCTAATTAAGAAACTATAAGCAATTTAGGCCTTATGAGGCTTTCTCACCTTAACTCACCTCAACCAAGGACTAGGATAGCCCTATTATTCACCTAGTGGTGTATCTAGAACCACTACTAGAAAAAATATTATAGGAGACCTAGGTCTTCCACGAACCTACCTAGGTGCCCCTACACCATACTTCCCTACAAAAGAAAACTATGTCACTCCTATGGACAATAGGTCTTGGGGAATGCTAGCTTTGTTTAACTCTACCTTAGCAACCCAAGTTTCCTTTAAATTAGGATTTACCTTCCACTTAATGAGGTGATCCATGTACACCTAGTGTCTAGTGGCCTTCTTAACTCTTGAATCTAACACTTTTTCAACTTCTAACTTGCTTGATGAAGGTACTACTATAGGCTCTAGATTAGTATTGACCCCATGACTAGTTTGAGGTAGTGTATCTTTGAATTCAACCAAATATTTCACATTAAAAATAGGAGAGATGCCCAAATATGATGGGAAATCAATTTTATAGGCATTAACTCCATATTTGGCAATGACTTTGCAAGGTCCCACTCTTTTCATTTGTAGATTGGTTGGTATACCTTTTGGCAATCTGGACTTGTTCAAATGCACCATTAACATAATGTTAGTAAATAGTTTTGTCCTTCCAAAATTAAATACAAAGAATGACTCAAGATACCCAAATTGAAGAACAATTGCCACTATCAATTGGATAGATTATCATTTTATTGATAATCTTCCTCTGAATTGAGAGGTACAGCTCCCTCATAAAGATATTCAATGAATGTGATATATGCTTATGTCTTTAACCTAAAGACACGAAGGGTTTTCTAACATTCATCCATCAATATGGAATAAATGTGATTATCAAATTAATAATCTGATTATGAGAGAAAAACCAACAAACATCCATAGGACT
Organism: Cupressus sempervirens; assembly: GCA_028749045.1. NCBI lineage: Eukaryota > Viridiplantae > Streptophyta > Pinopsida > Cupressales > Cupressaceae > Cupressus > Cupressus sempervirens. Next base: position 81,714,698 of record CM053784.1, read on the forward strand.
ATTCACCAAGTCTTTCACAATACTAGAAGAGAATAGAGAGAATCAAAAATATCATTTTTGCAAAAGACAAGATAGGACTATATTTGAAATAGGATAGAAAAGATCACAGGATCTTTCTCCATTAGAAAATAAATATTTAACCTTAAGATTTGACATACAAACATTCCTTTCCATTTCTAACACATAACAAAATAACAATAGTATTATTTCATCCCTTCTATTACTATCAAATACAAAGAACAAAAGAAATCAACTCTCTACATTTCCCTCTACAAAATAGAAAATATTCTTCTCCCTGTAGTAGTAGCTATAGAACTCCAACCCCTAGAAAAAGAAGAACCCTATTACCATAGTTTTCTCCCATTAAATAAAATTTTCCAAGAAGTTTGGTAACTACCCTAACTTCTCACCAAACTTCTATTGTCTTCTCCTGTACTTTACTATGATAATTAATTCATTAAAGAATTAATTATTTACATTCTTTTGTTATATCTCCCCCTTTAGTTTCATAAAAATTTTATGCACATTATGATAATTAATTCTAAAAGAATTAATTATGTGAGAGGTTAATGCTCTTTTTAAGTTAATTTGAAATTTAATTATTTCGCATTAAATATATTAATATTTAATTCTTTTAAGAATTAAATATTATATAGAAAAAAATAATTAATAAATTATTAATTTAAAAAGCTTTCCTTTTCCTTGAGTTTAATGGAAAAAGAAAAAGAAAATACTTAGGGTTTCAGAACCCTAGCTAACATTGGCTCTTTCTGGGGGCTGCATTCTGTGCTGGGATGCAGAGAACTCCAAAATCTTTGGCCCTCGCTTCAAATGCTACAATCCAGTGCCTATCCATTGGGTGTAGAGTCATCATTCCACTATAAATATTAGGGCAATTTTGAGTGATATCCATTATTGTCACAATCTTCTGACTGTAGGATTGATTCTTTGAGTTGGTGCACTGCCATGTGCATTGGGGTTATCCTTCTAACATTTGGCATCTCCTCATCACCTAGAAATTGAAGTGGCTGCAAAGTTCCTTCAACTTCAAGTTCAAGTGTCCCTTTTAACAACACTAAAATGCACTACAACTATCAGATGTGTGTCTGGGTGTTTGTCCTCCCAAACTGAAAGGCCCAACACTAGCAAATGTATCATTATCATCAAAACAGTGATGGTACTCATAACACTCAACCAAATATATTTCTCAATGCTAATTGCCAAGAACTTGCAAAGTTATAGGAACAAATACCACCATTTTATACTAGATTAGCAATTCAATCTATTGAGCTAGGGGCTCCCATATCAAAGCTTTTTACTGATATCAGTTTAGAGCTTGTTGTTGCTGCATCATTGGGATAGGTCTATAAAACTCATTTGTATACTGGAGAACTTGTTGTTGTGAAAGCACAGAGGCCAAGGATGCCATTGATGTTGGCTCTTGATGCACATCTTATACACATGATTGGGGGCCAATTGAAGCACTATGAAAAGGCACAAGGAGAATTTTTGGCCACACCAAATGAAATAGTTAGGCACATGTTCGAGGAGATTTATTATATCCGCAAAGGACAGTATGTTGAACATTATGCTTCACTGTATGGTTTTGATCCAGATTACACCCAAAGACACACAGATGCACCAAAATCATTTGACCAAGGTCCACACCACCATGAGAAGTCATGCATTGAGTTGACAATGCATGATTCTTATTTGACAGAATGTTTATCTTGAAGACAAATGAAGATCTGTGAGCAAGAAAGATCATTGTGTTAGAACTCATCACCTTGCATGTTCCATTATTCTATTTTTTGTATGGAATAATCACTATCAAAACTATCACAAGAACCAAAGGGGCCACTGTCATGTCACCACCCTAATTAGGGTTAGTGCATTTTAAGTGCGAGACTCAAAAATCCTTCTAGAGAAGCCTTGGGATCTTCAGGTTCTGTGGAGGAATAGAATTTAGTAAGTTCCTTTATGATCCTGACAATGGTCTCCATAGTAGAAGCCTCCTGTAGTGCTTCCATTGCAACTATATAAGCTTCCTCATGGCTCTACGAAGCTTCCTTTCCTACCTTCACAAGTTTTTCCAGTAGAGAAGTGCATGAATTAATTATGACCATGCTTTCCATGCAATCTAAGGCATCTTCATTGCGCTCCATAGCATCATTGATTCTCCCTACTATGGTAATTTCCTCAGAATTGCAAGGATAATCTAAACTAATCAACTCATCATTGAGCACATTAAAACTTACTCGGCTACTAACTTGATATCTTGATAACATCTATACAAACCTCTATGCTCAAACAACAAGATGTGCTTGCTCTTTGCATTGAGTTTGAATACCATCTTCACGTTGTCGCCCAGAACATTTTGAGAGTTACCTGAACTTTTTCATCATAGGAGTATTGATAACATATATTTGATGTCTTTGCATACTAATGTCAGCAAGGTTCTCAGATACCCTAATATGTCATGAAGCATTTTCTTTTTCTTTTTTCTTTTCATTTATTACTTTAGGGATCCCATCTTTATCATGCCACCATATATAATAGAGTCAAGCTAGTTAAAATAGTGAAAATTTAATTTTCACCCCTCTTCATGATTGTAATCTGTAACTTATTCAACATTAAAACATCACCACTTCCAAATATTTTTAACTCTATATAGGCTGCATTTACAAATACCTGATAAAGATGAAGAAGGCATAGTTGCTCCAGATTTTTACTTTGAACCATTGTCATATACTTTCATTTCTTTTTCCAAAGATATCCCTTTAACTAGAGTCTAGCATCAAATATTTTCCCACATATTTCATTGATGAAAAATATGAGTATTATTCCATTATGTCAACTCATCATCATTTATTTTTCAATGAACCCTAATTTTTTGAGGCATAAGCACATAAATGTCTAGAGCTTGTGTAGTTTGAAAAACATATCTGCTCCATTAATGAAAAGAGCCATGAACTGCTTGCAGAGAGGAAAAGAGCAAGGGAACACCAAAAACACTAAAACTACTAGCACCACAAAAGAGAACACAACAAACCACACCTAGTCATAGCAAAAACTTTATGTACAAAGAGTAGGGTAAGCAACCCATACTTAGAAGAAAGTACCTGGCTGCACATGGAAAACCATTAACTGGTTGAGAGGAGTATGTACCAGTGCAAAACAATGGTTGGTGTGCAAGTGAGCCCATTCCTAAAAATTGGAGAACAACCATTGAAAATAAAAACTACATAGCTATAAACTTTTCGAACAACAAATTAAAACCAAGAAGCTAGCTAGCATTATAGCTCATCAATTGTGGGACCTCCATGTCTTCTTGTGTAGGTTGTTTATTATCAGCACTCTTGACATCTTCCATGAGATTCTTGGAAAATAAAATGAAGTCTCTACGGTGATATAAAATGAAGTCTCTATGGTGATAGTCTTTCCTAAAATTATTGAAGTGATAACCCACATAGTTCTCATTTAAATTTACAACTTCCTCCTTGAAAGATTTAGGTTCCAAGAATTTTTCTATGAAGTTTGTCTCAAAACAAAAAGATTCTAGAATAGGACCAAAATCCATTAGCCCATTTTCACAATCAAACCCGAACACTTTTAATTTGGGTTGTGTGCATGGAATTGGTCTAAAGCTAAAAGAATTTCCTTTAACTTCCATCTCATCTTTCTCAATATCTTTGAATGCCTTGGGCTGAAAAGACTCTTTATTCATTTCAACGTGATCAAAAAAAAAAAATTCATAATCAGCATCAATCTTTTCTTGTGTATGTTGATCATTCATACCCTCCTGAATAACATCATTTGATGAAATATCAATAGCAGTCCCAAATCTAAAAGAATCAAACTCTGCATTTGAAACATCCTTTGACAGGTTTTCATTTGATCTTCCACCTTGCAACCCTTTTTCATTACAAGGTACATCTAGGCTAATCATTGAGTCAAATGATTGGGAGACATGTTCATCCTCAGACTCAAGATGTAGATGGTAGGCTCTAGCTACACTACGGGAAGTACTTTCACTCACCGGAGGGATTTGAAGATCTTTATCATTGAATACTATTAGACTTTGATAAATAGGAGATGCTGATTTAATTTCTTTGAGAATGAGCCTTTTTTGTTTAGGCTTTACCGCTAGATAATTCTATTTTTCACAGAGATAAACTCCTTCCTATGCAATGTCTTTACACTTCATTCCACTTAGAATCATATCATCATCTAAACTGATATCCTCCCTTTGTGCATCTTGCAATTTTTGCACTTTTAAATGAAGAAGCAAGAATTTAATTTCTATTTGCATGGCAGTAATGAAAACACACAATTGATTATTTTTAGTTGGTTGGCTGGTTAGGGGTATCTTACCAATAGTTCTACTGAATCTATCAATGAAATCTCTCATGACTTCCCCTTTTTCCAACTTGATTTGAAAGAAATTTAATAAAAAATTTAGCTACATCAAGTGCATGCATAAACCTCTGAACAAATTTCACCTCAAGGTCATTCCAACAGGTGATGCAACTGTCTAACAAATTCTGGAACCAATCTGCTGCACTTCCAATGAGGCTTCCAACAAATAATCTAACAAAGACATTCTCCTCCTGCACACCAAGAATCTGACAAGCAACTATAAATGCTTTGATGTGGTCATTGGGGTCTTGATTTGCATCACTAGAAAACTTCAGGAGATATTCTAATGAATTCTTAGGTAAGGCTGAGTATTGAGATAAAGAAAAAGGTCCAATCTGAGCCCCCCATGGTTGGGTTGCAACCAAAGCCATAACACCAAAATTATTTCACCACAATAAATTAGAGTCACCAACCTCCATCCTCAAGGAGGTAACCTTCAGATTTCCAACAAAAGAAAAGCACTAGAACTTTCTTTCTTTCCCCAGTAGAATCACTAGAAACTGTGACTAAACAGTTTTGTCCTTCCAAAATTAAATACAAAGAATGACTCAAGATACCCAAATTGAAGAACAATTACCACTAACAATTGGGTAAATTATCATTTTATTGATAATCTTCCTCTAAATTGAGAGGTACAACTCCCTTGTAAAGATATTCAATGAATGTGATATATGCTTATGTCTTTAACCTGAAGACATGAAGGGTTTTCTGACATTCATCCATCAATATGGAATAAATGTGATTATCAAACTAATAAGTTGATTATGACAGAAAAACTAGCAAACAACCATAGGACTATTAACCAAGTCTTTCACAATACTAGAAGAGAATAGAGAGAATCAAACATATCATTTTTGCAAAAGACAACAACATAGGACTGTATTTGAAATAGGATAGAAAAGACCACAGGATCTTTCTCCATCAGAAAATAAATATTTAGACCTTAAGATTTGACATACAAATATTCCTTTCCATTTCTAACACATAACAAAATAAAAATAGTATTATTTCATCCCTTCTGTTACCATGAAATACAAAGAACAAAAGAAATCAACTCTCTAAATTTCCCTCTACAAAATAGAAAATATCCTTCTCCCTATAGCAGCAGCTATAGAACTCCAACCCCTAGAAAAAGAAGAACCCTATTACCATAATTTTCTCCCATTAAATAAATTTTGCCAAGAAGTTTGGTAACTACCCTAACTTCTCACCAAACTTCTATTGTCTTCTCCTGCACTTTACTATGATAATCAATTCATTAATTCATTAATTATTTACATTCTTTTGTTATATCTCCCCCTTTAGTTTCATAAAACTTTTATGCACATTATCCTAAATAATTCTAAAAGAATTAATTATGTGAGAGGTTAATGCTCTTTTTAAATTAATTTGAAATTTAATTGTTTTGCATTAAATATATTAATATTTAATTCTTTTAAGAATTAAATATTATATAGAGCAAAATAATTAATAAAATATTAATTTAAAAAGCTTTCCTTTTCCTTGAGTTGAATGGAAAAAGAAAAATAAAATACTTAGGGTTTCAGAACCCTAGCTAACACATAATCACCAATGTAAAATAAATGTCTTTCCTTCTTTCATCCATCTTGGCCTTCAATTTTGGGGTATTATCTTGGATAATCTCCTTGATTTTTCTTGGATTTCTTTCATGGTTTGGGAAAAATCTTCAGCATGTCCACTTCTATGCTCCATTCCTCCAAGATCCCTCAATTCACATACACCCCTTGGATGCATTCCATACACAATTTCAAAGGGCTTCTACCTAAGTTACTATTCCTACTGTCACTATAAGCATACTCTTCTTGGGGAATAATGGCATCCCATGTTTTCCCATACTCCTTAGTTAGGCATCTCAAGAGATTACCTAGCACCCTATTAATCACCCCAATCTAACCATCTATTTGGGGATGATAGGCTGATCCAAAAGATAGATTAGTACCAAGTCTACTCCACAAAGTATTCCAAAAGTGACTCATGAATTTTACATCCTTATCTAAAACTATGCTCACTAGAAGTTCATGAGTCCTCAAAATATCTTTGAAGAACAAATGTGCAATGTGGCTTGCATCATTGGTAGTCTTACATGCAATGAAGTGCCCCATCTTGTTGAACCTATCAATAATTACATAGACACTAACATATCCCTATTTTTTCTTGGGTAGATCTACTATGAAGTCCATGTTCACACTTCCATGGCCTATTTGGGATTGGTAGGGGCTAATAAAAACCTACATTACTCATTCCACCTTTAGATTTGGCATTTCTCTACATACATAGTTACATCTTTGACTGGTTTGGGCCAATAATAGAACCTTTGAGCCAATTCTAGGGTTTTTCTCATACCAAACTTTCCACTCAGACTTCCATTATGCTTCTCCTATATTAGGTTCTTCCTTATTGAAGCCATTGGTACACACAACTGGTTTTCATTAAATAGAAATCCATTTTGTAAGGTAAATTCAAAGAACTTACTATGAAAATGGTTCTCAAAATCAAAGCATACCTTGTATGCCTCTACAAAATCTTCATCCTCCTTATAGAAATTCTTGAATCTCTCTATCCCAATGCTATGCAACTAAACTTATTGGAATATTAACAACCTTCTACTTAATGCATATGCCGCCTTGTTCATCTGCCCTTTCTTATGCTTAATTGTAAAGGTGAATGCAAGTACTCCGTTCACTTCAAGTGTCTATTTCTCAACTTTTCTTGAGTTGTGGTATAGATTAGAGCTTGATTGTTAGTAAACGCAACAAATTCCTTGGGAAATAGGTAGTGTCTCCACTTTCTAAGAGACTGAACTAGGCAATAGAGTTCTAAATCATAGGAAGAATTTACTTCTTTTGACCTCATTAATATTTTCATTAAAGAAGGCTACTAGCCTACCTTCTGGACTTAACACCCCCCTAGTGCTAAGCCACTAGCATTACACTCTGTAGCAAAAAGTTTTCAAAACTTGATAGTTGCAAAATAGGTTGGGTAGCTACTTGTTTCTTTAGCATCTCAAATGATTTCTCACCTTCTAAGGTTCATTTTAGCTTAAACTTGACTCCATCCTTTATGGTATCTAGAAAAGGTATGCATATACCACTATAATTCCTAATGAATTTCTATAGAATTGAGCTAGACCATGAAAACTTCTTAACTCAGTAAATCTAGTAGGTGGTGGCTAGTTGAGGATAGCAACAAGCTTCTCTTGATCCATCTTCAAGGACCCCTTTGACAGCACAAAGCCTAAGTACACAAGCTCTTGTTTGAAGAAGTCACATTTTTCAAGGTTTATAACAAGCTTCTCTTTATGAAGTCTTTGCATTGATATTAATTCAACTTTATTCATGTGCTCTTCCTTTGTCTTGCTGAAGATGAGTATGTCATATAGATAGACCACCATAAACCTTCTAGTGAAGTCTTTAAGCACTTCATTCATGAGCCTCATGAATGTGCTAGGAGAATTTGAGAGACCAAATGGTATCACAAGCCATTCAAAAAGCCCATATATTATCTTTAATGTTGTCTTCAATTCATTTCCCTCCTTAATCTTGATTTGGTGGTATCTACTCTTCAAGGCCAACTTTGTGAAGTACATTGCCTCTCTAAGACAATCCATGAGGTCCTTAATCCTACATATGAGAAAAAAATACATGATTATAACCCTATTTATATCCCTTGAGTCTATATATAGTCTCCATTTCCCCATTCTTGGATGCTAGTACAATAGGGACTGCACATGGGATTATGCTCTACTTGATCAAACTTTGGTCCATCAGTTCTTGCACTTGTCTTGCTACTTCTAAGTTTTTGTCTAGAGTGAGCTTGTATGCTTGTTTGTTTGATAAGGATGAATTAGGAACAAAGTCTATTTGATGGCTTATGCCTCTTGAGGAGGTATGGTAGTAGGAGTTCCATCACTCATAATGTCCATGTACTTCTCAAGAAATGCTTAAACTTCTATAGGCAATGTTTCCTTAACTATCTTGTCTTCTCTCTTAGACTTTAGCACCATTGCATAGCCTTGGATCTCTTCATCTTTAATATCCTTAACAAATTCTTTCCCATCATATAAAAACACATTAGGTACCTTAGATTATTGTTCTTCTCCCTCCAACAAAGATTAGATTTTAAATTTTTTGCCTCCTTTCTTGAATGATATGGAGTTTTCCCTCCCATAATATACCACCTCTTTGTCATATGGCTAGGGTCTACCTAATAGTAGATGGAAAGCATCCATGGGTAAGACATCACAAAATAAACTATCCTTTACCCTACTATGGAGAACTCAACCCAAGTCTTCTCATTCACTAGTATGCTTTGATATTTATTGAGCCAAGTCAACTTGTATGGATTCACATGGTGTAAATTAGTTAGCTTAAGCTTCTCAACTACCCCCTCTAATATTATATTATCAGTAGAGCTTGAATATAGTAGTACTTTGCAAACTTTCTCAAGGATATTACATCTAATTCTAAACAAGGCTCTCCTATGGTTAGGTTCATTAGGAGTAGGTTGCTTGATCAATATCCTCCTAAACATGAGGTTCTCACCTTTTTTAGACTCTATGTGATCCACTTCATTCTCCTTGCAACTAGATTTATCCTCTTGTGCATATGCCACTATCTTGTAATGATGTGAAGAAGAGGGCTTCTGAAGGCATCTTTATGTTGGGTGGCCTAATTGACCATAGTTGTAACATTTCATACTAGCAAAGTATGAGTTTCTCCTACTTGATCCTCTACCTCTATTAGAACCTCCTTTCTTACCTCCCCTTCTACTATAACCTCCTCTAGGAGAAATTTTAGTGGCTTTCTCAATGAGTCTTTTCTCACCTTGATTCCTCTGCTTGGTACCATTACCTTGGTAACCTCCCCTTTGTCCTCTCTAATTTATGCCCTTGCCTCTATCTTTGAAGTTGGAATCCCCTTTCTTCTTACCCATAGGGCTAGTTGATGACACCTCTAAATAGTAGTAGGTGTCCATAGAGTAAGCTCCTCTTGGATATTCCACTTCAAACCATCCAAGTACCTAGCCACCTTTATTGGCTCTTCTTCTTGCTTCTTGGATCTAAGGTATAACCTTTGAAACTCCTCTACATAAGAGGTCACATCTAAATCTTTTTCTTAAGTCCTTGTCTCCTTTTGTGAAGCTAAATCTCATAGTCTTCTGGTAGGAAATTCTCCCTTAGTTAGGTTGTCATTGCTTTCCAATTGGCTATAGGATTATTTCCCATACTAATCCTCTAGTCTTAGACATATTTTGACCATGTCAATATTGATCCTCTAAGTCTTGACTTGGCCACTTTGACCTTTTGTGCCTTTGACACTCCTTCACATTCAAAATGGTTCTTCATCCCATCTAACCAATATGTCACTGCATCTATGTCCATCTTCCCACTAAATAGTGACACACCTTCTAAGGCCTTCCTTCGTAGGGATTTTATGGCCTTCTCACATAAGACATGGTCAGGATCAGGGAAAAAATCTTCCTCTACTATCTCTTTACCCTTGTCAATGCTCTCTTCTTCCTTTTTCTTAGCTACATCAACAACTACATCCAACTTTATCATCACCTCTGCTAATGCCTTTTCAAGGAGTCTATTCTTCTCCTTTCTCTCATCAACTTCCTTACATAGCTCTACATTATTCACCATATTTAACTCACCCATTGACTCTCCAATAGCTATAGACATACACTTCCTTCCCAAATCTTTAACTTGCTTTGATACCACTCTGATGTGATAACTAGTCTTGCTTCCACTATAGCTTCCTCTAGGGCCTCCTTAGGTCTTTCACTTCACCTAATAGGGTTGATAGCTACTCTTTTCTCCTTAGTATCCTAGCAAAGAGGACCTAAGAAATTCAACTAGTGCACACCAATTAGTAAGAACAACTCTCCATCACCATTCACTAAGCTTAACTCAACCTTTTCACTTCTTTACATAAAACTATAACCAATCCCAACCACCTAAATGACACTCCAAATGGAGGAATGATCATCTAGGAAGGCATTTGGATTCCCTTAAAGGTCCACAACCATAACCAAGCTTGAAACCCTAATCAAGTTCCAAAAATCACACAAGATTTCACAAAAATGCTTTTAATAAGACTACAAGCAATTAGCTATCCAAATGAAGAAAAATTAGAAAATATTGTAAAAGTACTTAACAAGGGGTCAAATAAACCATTTATTTTGACACCCTTTTTAGAGAACTCACATATTTTTATGGTCTAGGGTTATCAACCTATATTTATAGTATGACCATTAATTGAGCCTAAAAATCAGGGCTTCTAAGGTAATTGACCAATTTTGCAAGAAACATTTTTAATACTCCTCAAAACCTTCCACCAATGCTCCACCCTATGGTTGGGATTCCTACACACCTTCTCCTTTCACGATCCATGATTTGATTGAATCTTTCCATGCATTCAATCACTATTATCACCTTTATTGCATACTATGATCCCTAGCCAAGCATCTCTAGCTCACCTAGGATATCACCATAAAAATATTTCCTTAGCTTTCTAGGGGCTATGTCCCCATTTTCTCAATCACTTGATTCAAAAAAATAGGTAGAAAAAAAACAAAATAATTTATTTAGGCAATAAGAAACTTACAAAATCACAAAATATTGATTCAGAGAATCTTAGAATGAATCCCTCTAACACATCTACATACTACCAATACAATCTCAATCCATAAAAGTATCAAAATGCTTAGAAAACAAGAACTATAACTATAAACTTGTTGTCCAGTCTATACACCCAAAATTGCTCAAACTTCCAACCCTACAAAAAGGTCGAGGATGACCTTATAAAAAAATCCCAAGTCCTATCCCCACTACTTTAGATAATTAACAAGATCCAACCAAAAATTTTCTTGAATGCAACAAAAAGTTGTTAATGTTGTCACTGACAACACTAACACTTTTTGAGCAATTTTTACTTCTTTTGGAGTTTGAGCTTCAGACTTGATTCAATAGCTACTAAACTTTACCAAAGCCTTAAATGGACTAAATACAAGTAAAAAGAACCTTAAATCATCACTCTGGCCATCCTACCCTCAAAAACACAAAGATGCTCTATTGGACCTAATTAAGCAACTATGAGCAATTTATGCCTTATTAGGCTTAATCACCTTAACTCACCTCAAACTAGGACTAGGATAGCCCTATTATTCACCTAGTGGTGTGGCTAGAATGACTACAAGTCAAAATATGATAGGAGCCCTGTGTCTACCATGAGACTACCTAGGTGCCCCTACACCACCTCTTAAACTTTAAAAGATATTTGACTATTAGATTCTAAGTTATCTTTGCTCATTATCACTACATCTCCAATAAATTTGTTATTACTTTTTCCAAATTACCATTATGTTTTGTTATTTCAATAATTCTCATAATTTTAGACTTCCTCTTATTTATTTCTATAGCTAGATCTAATATTTGTTCGTCAACTTTTTATTCACCTTTATGATCTGTGACATCTTCTTCCTTCCCCTTTCTTTCTTCTACTTCCTTACCCTTCTTTTTATTCCTTAATGCTCAAATGGTGAGTAATTCGTTGCATTTCAACACTTAAATATTTGTGAACTCAATCTACCAAATGTATTCAGGTGTATAAATAGAAAGTTGATTATGCTACCAAAACTCTTCTAATCTTGCATAGCCTCCCATAATTTCATCTTAAATTATGTATACTAAAACTCATATTCTTTATCATCATGCCATGCTATAGTTTTCTACATGGGACATAATTCTATCTCTTAGGGGTCTGATAAATATCTAGTGCAACATTCCTTGTTTAAGCCATAAAGTGATAGTTTATCAAGACACAAAAGGCTTATTACTAGCAACTACTTCCACATTGTGCTTTGAAGATTCCTTTAAATTTTCCATCCACACCTTAACTCTCATTGAATTTGTTTCCTACACAAATGCATTATTAATGTTTTCTATTTGTGTCCTGATCATATTCTAATTTCTTCTATTATGATCATGTGTCTTTTGATATTAGGTATTCTCATATTGTTGAATGCATTGAATATACAAAATCTTGTTATGTGACCTAAATTTTTGCAAATATGACATGATACAACTCCATTTCTACACCTTGGTCCAAACTAACTAATATGTCATTTGTAGTCTCTAGGAATATGTCCAACACTTTTTCATTTATAACACAACTCCATTGGTGATAATGTTTTTCATTCCAAAAGTTCTACTAGCTATCATGTTGGTCATTTTATTCATTCTTAGATTTGATATTTGTTTAGGTTTCTTGCTTTCTCTAGATCTACATCCATAACCAAAGAAATTGCAACCATAACTAGTAAAAGATTTAGTATTAAAGTTACCTCTGCAATCTTTCTTCACATGTCCAAATTTGTTGCATGAAAAGTATCTTCTATTGAATTATCTTCTTTGATCTCTAGGTTTCTCAAATTTATTAGTTATCTGATTGATATAATCTATGTTTTAATAGGTTCTTTTTGAATACCATATTCTTCTATGATATAAAATTGTTTAATTATTCACCTTCAAGGTAACCAATTCCTACCATATCTCTTACATTACTTTGTGCCATGATATGAACAACAAGATTATTTGTACTTGTATATAAATTCTCAAGATGTTTCTTAGCTTTTCTAAGTTATCCTTTTATCACATAAATAACATTTCTTATGTTCAAAAAACTTCAATTTAGTATGCTCAAGTTCAAATGTTACCTTGGCAAGTTGTGATCTCAAATTTTCATTCTTAGCCCTCAAATATATTTCCACTTTGTGCTCATCTATCATCAAACTCATATTTAGTGATATGATCTAATGAAGGGTGCTTCCCTTAATACCATAAAATCATAACAGAAACAAATAAACAATAGTAAATGCAAGAACAAAATATGGACTTCTTATTTGCACCACAAATGTGGAATTATAGAACAAACTACCAACTATCATCCAGAGCTATTTTAGACAATGTTCAAAACTTTCTTAAATAGGCAAATTTATGCCACTCGGGAAGGTTCTAGATACTAAAACTTAATACCTAGGGCTGACAAACCCTAACAATACATATAGAGTCAGCTAAATACATTTTTGACAAATTATTTTAGAAATTTCAGCAGCCCAACTTCACAAGGCCATAACTCTCAAACCGTTGCTCTGATTGGTTATTATAAAAACTTCTCAAAACTACACAAGAACCATTCCATTGAGTTTTTAGACCTCATCTGGTCACTCTAAGGCCTCCAACAGTGAGCTTGAAGATTTTTCTACAAATTTTTCCTTTCAAAATCTACAATAACTTCTCTGATACTTAAGCTAGAGCAATGAGATTTTTTATGGTAAGCTTATAACTCTAAAATGAACCTTCCTATAGAAAATGAGAACATTCCAAGCTCATATGAAAAACTTACTAAAAATAGAAAGTTCCCATAAATAATAACCAACCTATCTACTAGTCCTTATTAAAATGGAAAATAATGAAAAGAAAATATTTTTGGGTGGTGCAAGATTTCTCTTACACCTAGAATGCTCCTACCTCAGACACTCAGGGTAATTTGAGAAGTGACTTTGGCAAATCTCAGGTGTTTAGAGTGAAACCAAGACTATCAACCTCCTCCTTTACTAGGCATGGTGAATCCTTAACTAGCCTCCCTTTCTATTTGACTAGATATTTCTCATAAGTTCTATTCTTGGTACTTTTTCCAACATGACTTTCCATTATCTCCTCAATCTCCTTTGTAGCAAAAATAGCTACTAGAGTACTCCACTGCACTTTTGCAACTTCACCTCCCTCACCTCCTTCACAATACTTTGTCAAAATTTTAATGTTAAACAATGGTGAAATATTCAATTCAATAGGCAACTCCACTTCATAAGCATTTCCAAAATCATGCCTTTTCACTATCTTGCATGATCCAAACTTCTTCATCTTCAACTTATTTTATGTACCCACTGGAAAATGCTCCTTCCTCAAATGAACCATGACTTCATATCCAATCTAAAATTCCTTATAAATCTTCTTCACATCTACCTTATCCTTATAATATGTATTCATATTTATGATGTTCTTCCTCACCTCCTCATGGATGCTCTTCAAATGTTCAAGAAAATCTTTTGCTTCAACAATACTTATCTCTCCTTTATCTAACTACCTCAATTCATAAGAATTTCTAGTGTTGTAATTAAAGATAGAGTAACTGAGAGGGGGGGTGAATCAATTACTAACAAAAATTAATCCACAAATCCCTTAGATGTCTTAAAGATCTAGTCACTACTTATATTCGGTAAACAAATGCTATAACTCAGTAAATTAAACTATTTTTTTTTTTTAAGCATCCATTCATGTAACTAAAAATAAAGTGAACACAAGAGACACTATATTTAACATGGAAACCTAATATGGAAAAAACCACCAAGTAACTAGTCACCAATTTTTCACTCTTATGAAGTGAGCCCTGTTAGGAGCCAACCCTGTTAAAGGTTACAATACACACTATTGGGTGTGACCCTGTTAGGAGTGGCCTTGCTAGAGGTCTTTAGAATAATTCAATCAAACTGTCACCTTGTTAGAGGATTTAAAAAATGGCTATTAAACCAACTCTGTTAAGAGATTTGAAATCACTACTACAATGGTTAGAAAGCAACACTGAATTGACCTGAACAAGATACAATTGAATTTGCTAGTTACAGGTCTCTGTTCAACATCATTAGATCCTCTGTGATCAAATATGGGTCTGCTGCTCCTCAATGATTTTTGATCATCCTTCAAATTCACTTCCATAATAATTAGTCTTCATATCACATTAAATTTTCATACCTCCACATCATACCATCTTGAATTCGCAACTTAACCTCTTACTTATACCATTCAGATTGTCAAGTCATCCCATTTATGTGTTACATTTACCAATAAGCCATTCATCAGTCAGCTATAGATATTACTCTTAAACAAATAAACATTATTTCATAAGACAATGAAATCCTTTACTGGCTGACCCTGCTCAGTAAATACTGCTTCCAGGAATTTCTTGAGTTAGCCATCTTAATTCTGTTAATATTGCAATATCCTTAAAATCCTTTGGTTTTCAAGTTTTCTCGGTAAGAACTGCTTCTTCCAAATTACCTTTGATGACCAAGTGAGCTCGGTAAGAACTGCTTTTTCCAAATTACCTTTGATGATTGAGTGAACTAAGTAAGAATTGTTTCTTCCAAATTACCTTTGATGACCAAGTGAACTTGGTAAGAACTATTTCTATCATATTTTCTTTGATTAGCGAGTGAGCTTGGTAAGAACTAAATTTCTTTGATTACCTTGAAAGCTTTGTAAACATTGTCCTTTGTCTAGCTGACCTGCTAAGCTTGATAGACACTATCCTTTGCCTTGCTGACCTTCTGAGCTCGGTAATCACTATCCTTGTCCTTGCTGATCTTCTGATCTTGGTAGATACTATCCTTTTCCTTGCTAACCTTTTGAGCTCGATAGATACTATCCTTTGAATGATATGACATTTGCGTGACATCAAAGACAACACATAATTGAACAATTGTATCCAACAATCTCCCTCTTTGGCATTAATGGCGACACATCATGTCATAGAATAATGAAATTTGAAAATAACTCTTTTAATGATAAAATAAAAAACTCTCTCTTTCATAATAATCTCTCCCTCTTACATAAATTCTTATATTTGCAAATTTCAAAGAGATATGACAGTATATTCTCCCTCTTTGACAACATATGCCAAAGATATCTCAAAACAACTGAACAACATTGTACCTGATGTATTGATTCATATGCAATATCTTCATTGGTTTGATGCATCAACCGATATATTTTCAATTCTGTTCTTGTTGATGCATCACAAAAACTGTATTTTAGTGAGCTTCAGATAGGGGAATGACCCCTAACTTACCTCTTAGATACAAGAATGCATCCTTAGGTAAAGGCTTTGTGAATATGTTAGTAATGTGTTCCTTTGTATGCACATATTCCATTCTTATTTCCTTTTCTTGCACCAATTCTCTAACAAAGTGATATTTTATGGCAATATGCTTGGTTTTTTAATGCATCACTGGATTCTTGGAGATGTTAATTGCACTTGTGTTATCACAAAGCATAGCAACTGGTCCTATGATTTCTTGCTTCATACCTTTCAATAATTGTTTAAACCACACAATGTTTGAGCAATTTACTATGGCTACAACATATTTAAGTTCTATTGTGGATTGAGATGTATAATTCTTCTTTTTGCTTGTCCAAGAAACCAACCTTTTTTTTGAGAAAGAAAGCTCCTCCATTGTGCTCTTTCTATCATCAATATTTTTTGCCCAATCTGCATCAGTGAACACCTTTAAATCCAATTTTCCTCCAAGTTTATACCATAACCAATAATCTTTAGTTCCTTTTAAGTGTCTCATGATCCTTTTGATTGCCATAATGTGATTTTCTTTTGGTTTTACTGAGAATCTTGCTACAATACCTACTGCAAGGGCAATGTCAAGTCTTGTGTGCACTACATATTGCAACTTTCCAATCATAGCTCTATACAATGTCTGATCCACTTCCTTTGATTCATCATCCTTGGTGAGTTTTAACCTAGTACACATAGGAGTCCCAACTAGTTTGCAATCTTCCATACCAAACTTTTTTAGTATTTGATGTCACACAAATGTCATATCAATCAAATGATAGTATCTACCGAGCTCAAAAGGTTAGCAAGGCAAAGGATAGTATCTACCGAGCTCAGAAGGTCAGCAAGGCAAAGGATAGTGCCTACTAAGCTCAAAAGGTCAGCAAGACAAAGGATAGTGTCTATCAAGCTCAGAAGGTCAGCTAGACAAAGGACAATGTTTACCAAGCTTTCAAGGTAATCAAAGAAACTTAGTTCTTACCGAGCTCACTCAGTAATCAAAGAAAAAATGATAGAAATAGTTCTTACTGAGTTCACTCAGTCATCAAAGGTAATTTTGAAGAAATGGTTCTTACCAAGTATACTCTATCATCAAAGCTAATTTGGAAAAAGTAGTTCTTTCCAAGCTCACTCGGTCATCAAAAGTAATTTGGAAGAAGCAGTTCTTACCAAGCTCACTCTGTCATCTACGGTAATTTGGAAGAAACAATTCTTACCAAAGGATTCAGTTCTTATTGAGAAAACTTGGTAGCCAAAGGATTTTAAGGATATTGCAATATTAACCGAGTCAAGATGGTTAACTTAGGAAATTCCTGGAAGCAATATTTACCAAGTAGGGTTGACCAGAAAAGGATTTCATTGTCGTATGAAATAACATTTATTTTTTAAAGAGTAATATTTTTAGCTGACTGATGAATGGATTACTGGTAAATGTAACATGTAAATAGGCTGACTTGACAATCTAAATGAAGTAAGAGGTCAAGTTGCGAATTCAAAATGGTATGATGTGGAGGTATGAAAGGTTAATGTGATATGAAGACTGATTATTATGGAAGTGAATTTGAAGGATGATCAGAGATCATTGAGGAGAAGTAGAGCCATATTTGATCAAGGAGGATCTAATGATGCTGAACAAAGACCTGTAACCAGCAAATTCAGTTGCATCTTGTTGAAGTCAATTCATTATTGCTTTATAACCATTGTAGCAATGATTTGAAATCTCTTAATAGAGTTGGTTTAATAGCCATTTTGTAAATCCTCTAACAAGGTGATAGTTCAATTGAATTGTTCTAAAGACCTCTAGCAAGGCCACTCCTAACAGGGTCACACCTAACAATGTGTATTGTAACCTTTAACAGGGTTGGCTCCTAGTAGTGCTCACTTTAGAAGAGTGAAAAATTGGTGACTAGTTACTTGGTAGTTTTTCCCATATTGGGTTTTCATGTTAAGTTTGGTGTCTCTTGTGTTCATTTTATTTTTAGTTACATGCATGAATGATTGAAAAAAAAAATAGTTTAATTTACCGAGTTATAACATTTGTTTATTGAATATAAGCAGTGACTATATCTTTAAGACATCTAAGGGATTTTTGGATTAATTTTTGTTAGTAACTGATTCACCCTCCCTCTCAGTTAATCTATCTTTAATTCTAACAATTGGTATCAGAGCTACTGGTGCTTATAGGAAAATATTTCAAGGATCTAAGATAAAGGCTAAAGGTTAGGATGTCTTACAAAAGGGAAATTCAAAGACTTAATAGGGACATCTTCTTAGCATGGCAAGGATTGATGAGACTTCATCTGGCTTCTATCAGTGATACAGGACTTAAGTACCTTGATGAGAAATATGAAGAACCTTCTGGTACATTATCTATCAATGATATTCCTAAAAAGAAGACTCACAATAACATGATGATAGATATAACATCTGCTCTAAGTTATGAAGAATTTGATGACATTAAGGATTGCAAAACTGCCTTTGAAATGTGGAACAAGCTAAAAGAAATCTATGGAGGAGATGATAAAGTGAGAAGGGCCAAAGAAAAAAGTTTGAGAGGACAATTTGATCAAATGAGGATGAGAGAGGATGGAAATATTGCAAAATATGTTGAAAGAGTTAAAGCATGTGTTAGTGCAATCAAAGCATCTGGAGGAGATATCAGTGATGAGATAGTTATAAGAAAAGTTCTTAGAACTCTACTTCCCATTAATGCAATCAAAGTCTCTGAAATTCAAGAAAGGAGATGTGAGGAAAATCATAAAATAAATTTAGAAGCCATAGTTGAAAGATTGACTACATTTGAGCTAGACAACTATGACAATTATGTTCTAGCTGCCAAGAATATTGAATCAGCATTTGAAGCCAAGCTTTCACTCAAAGAAAAAGGGAAAAAGATGAAGGATCCACAATTAGATAGTGATGAAGAATCAGAAAAAAGTTCACACAGTGATCTTGAAGTGGTTGAAGCTCTACTAGCAAGAAAATATTCAAGAGGCAAAGGGAAATACAAAGGTAAGGTTCCTCTAATCTATTTCTCTTGTGAAGAAATTGGACATATTGCTGCTAGGTGCCCAAACAAACAAAACAAAGATGAGAAGAAAGGTCACAAGTACAATGGCAAGAAATACTTCATATCATTCAAGGATAAAGGTAAGAAAAAATGTTTTATGGCAAAAGATTCTAATGATTCTGATGATGAAGAAGAAGATGAAATTGTCTACATTACTATAAAATATGAATCTGATAATGATGAGGAAATGACACTAATTTCTCATATGAGCATAAATGATACATGGATCATAGATAGTGGTTGTTCTCATCACATGACTAGTGATAAAACTAAGTTTGAATATTTTGAAGACTATGATGAGGCAATGTAAGATTTGGTAACAATGAACCTTGTTGTATAAGAGGAAAAGGAAGAATCTCACTACCCAAGGAACTTGTATGTGATAATGCATATTGGGTAGAAGGACTAAAGTACAATTTTTTGAGTGTGGCATAGCTACTCAATAATGGATTCAAAGTAGAATTTATGCATGGAAAAGAAAGATTGCTGGATGGAAAAGGAAAGCTGATTGGATTAGGCACTCAAACAAAAGGTAACTTCTTTTATCTTGAACTTGGTGAATATTCATGTTTCATTGCTCAAATTGAAGAAAGCTAGTTATGGCATAGGAGGTTGTGTCATGTAAACTTTAGAAATTTAATGAAAATTAGTAAATTCAGTAAAGTAAGAGGTATTCCTAACATAAAGAAACTTGAGGTTAGTCTATGCAAGAATTGTCAAATTGGTAAAATGGGAAAGACTAGTTTTAAAAGTAAGAACTATTAGACTAAAGAAGTTCTAGAAATTGTGCATACTACTTTGTGTGGACCTATTGGCATTGAAAGTTATACTAGTGAAAAATTCTTCATTCTATTTTTTGATAATTATTCAAGAATGACGACTGTCATGTACCTTAGAGAGAAATCAAAAGAATTTGAAGAATTCAAATGGTATTTGGCTAGAGTAGAAAAGAAAATAGGCAAAAGACTGAAATGCTTAAGGTTTGACAGAGGTGGTGAATTCATTTCATATGAGTTCAATAACTTTTGCATTGAAAGGGGAATCAAAAGATAGGTTTCAACACCTAAAACTCCAGAGCAAAATGGAATAGAAGAAAGAAAGAATAGATCTATAATGGATTATGCAAGAACCTTAATGATTGAGAAGGGAATTGCTATCAAATACTGGAAGGAGGCTATCGGCACTGTAGTTCATACCTTGAACTGAGTATAGCTAAAAAATGATTCATTCAAAATACCCTATGAGTTGTGGTATGGCTACAAACACAATGTAAGATATCTAAAAGTAATTTGATGTAAAAAGTGATGAAGGAATAATTTTGGGATACTTTTGCAAAAGCAAAGCATATAGATGTTTGAACTTATCTACTCACAAAGTTATAGAAAGTGCACATGTGAAAGTTGATGAGTTTGCAGAAAGAATAGAAGAAGAAAGCAAAAGGGAACCTGATATAATGCCAAGTATAACTATTATTTAGGAATCCTCAACTCTAGAGTCTTCAGTTACCGAGTCACAAGAAGTTCAAACCGAGCTAATGCCTTTCGAGCTGCAAGAACTCGAGTTGCAAACAGAAGCTACCAAGTTAGCATCTACTGAGCCCGAGAAACCAAAATCAAAACTAGAAGTTGAGACATAGAAGGATAAAAATGCAAGTCATTCAAAAGGAAAGGAGCCTATGTTAGCCAAGTATGTTAGAAATCATCATGCACTAGATCAGATCATTAGTGATAAATCAGAAGGAACAATGGCAAGAAGTAAGTTGAAAGACACTTGTTTACTTGCTGATTTTGAACCTAGAAATGTCAAAGATGCACTAGACAATGAAAGTTGGATTAAAGCTATGAATGAAGAAATAGAATAGATAAAGAAAAAAAAACATGGACTCTTGTACCTAGACCCAAAGTCAAGAATGTGATTGGAACAAAGTGGGTATTCAAAAACAAAGTAAATGAAGATTGTAAGGTATCAAGGAACAAAGTTAGACTAGTATGCAAGGGATAATCTCAAGAAGAAGATGTAGACTATGGAGAAAATTTTTCTCCTATTGTGAGATTGGAAGGTGTCAGAACCTTACTTGCATATGCTTCATTCAAAGGATACAAAGTTTATCAGATGGATGTCAAGTCAACATTTCTCAATGGCATATTGGAGGAAGAAGTTTACATTGAGTAGCCTGAAGGTTTTATTGATCCAGACAAGAAGGACATTATCTGCAAATTGCATAAAGCATTATATGGTCTGAAACAAGCCCCTAGAGCATGGTATGAAAGATTGAATAATTATCTTATTAATATTGATTTTAAAAGAACTAATGACAATAGTAGTTTGTACATAAAGGAAGGACTAGATAATAATATTTTTTTGGCAGAAATATTTGTAGATGATACTTTGTTCATAGGAAATGATGATCTTTGCAAAGAATTTTTAGAACAAATGAAAAAGGAATTTGAAATGTCAATATTTGGTGAAATCAAATTCTTTGTTGGTCTTCAAATCCAACATTCTAGGATTACTACCATATACAATTTGGAATGGTTATTTACTAGTAATCCTATTGGTAGAATTATTATATGCAAATTCTACCAATGGAAAAATCATATCCCATCCTTTTTGCTTGTCTCCAACCAAACATCTCAGCAAGTTTCCCAAATTTAATTCATAACTTCTATCTATTAATCAGTCTATGGATGATGTGATGAACTGAACTTAAAATCTATCTTCAACTTCTTCCATAACATATGCTAGAAATACCTAACAACTTTGGTATCTTGACTTGAAACTATACTCTTTGGCAAACCATGTAGTCTCACCACTTCTCTGAAAAATAACTCTACCACATGAACAACATCACTAGTCTTCTTGCAAGGAAAAAAAATGTGCCATCTTTGAAAACCTATCAACTACTACAAAATAGATTCATGCCCACACTACGTCCTTAGTAATCCAAGAATAAAATATATGCTTACATCCTCTCATGACTTCTTTGGTATAGGTAATGGCTAATACAATCCTATATTCTACTTTACTCCTTTCACCATCTGGCATACTCTACAACTTTGTACAATTTTCTTCACATCTTGTAGAAACTATAGCCAGTAATAATTCTCAGCAACCAAAGCAATGGTTTTATCTCTACCAAAATGTCCAACCAATCCTCCACTATGATTCTCCTTGATGAGATTTTCTCTCATTAAACTTCTGGGAATGCACAACTGGCTTCCTTTGAACAACATACTATCTTGGATCATAAAATCCAACCACTTTGTCATGTCAAGTGTAACAGCCTTCCATGTTTCACCAAAATGAAGATCATCTAGATAAAAACTACTAAGTTCCTTGAACCTAACCACCTCTATCTGCATTTTTGTCAATAAAAGTTAACTTCTACTAAGAGCATGTACAACTTTGTTAGACTTTCCACTCCTATGTTTCAAAACAATTGTATAACTCTACAAAAACTCAACCTACTACAAATGCCTTTGGTTCAATTTTCCTTAACTATTCAAATATTGCAAAGCTTGATGATCAGTACACAAAACAAACTCCTTAGGAAGAAGATAGTGTCTCCACTTCTTCAATGCTTGAACTATAACATAAAATTCTTGATTATAAATAGAATATTTTCTTTTTGTATCATTCAATTTCTCACTAAAATAAGCAATAGGTCTACCTTCTTGGCTCAAAATAGCTCCTATTGTAGTACCACTAGCATCACAGTCTACTTGAAACACCATGTTAAAATTAGGACGTGCTAAAATAGACTACTCAGTAACTTTTTGTTTTAACAAATTAAAACTCTTATATTCTCCTATAGTCCACCTAAATTCTTTCCTATCCCCTCTCATTTCTTTAGTCAGGGGTCCATAGATCCTTCTAAAACCTCTTATGAACTTTTTGTAAAAACTAGCCAAGCCATGAAAAGATCTTACCTCAGTCGCACTCCTTGGAGTAGACCAATAAAGGACAACCTTCACTTTCTCTTGGTCTATTTTTAAATCTTCTGCTAAGGCTACAAATCCCAAGTACACCAACTCATTCTTTGCAAAACTACACTTCTTCAAGTTTATCAACAACTTTTCTTCCATCAACTTATCAAACACCTTGTGAATATAAATCAAATGTCCTCCAATGTCTCACTAAAGATCAATATACCATCTACATAAACATACCTAGAAACTCCTTGAGTACCTTGTTCATGAGCCACATGAAAGTGCTTGGTGCATTTGTTAACCCAAAAGGCATGACTAACCACTCACATAGTCCTTCCCTTATCTTGAAAGAAATCTTCCACTCATCACCTTGTCTGATAAAAATCTGGTGGTACCCACTCTTCAAATCTATCTTTGTGAATACTCAACACCAGTCAAATAATCCATAATATCATCCATATTCTTTAGCAATGAAAATCTATACTTGATTGTGATCTTGTTGATAGCATGAGAATCTATGCAAATCCTTCATTCTCCATTCTTGTTTGGTGCTAATATAGTTGGTACAACACATGGACTTAGGCTCTCTCGAATCAACCCCTTCTACAACAACTCATGAACTTTTATTTTCAACTCTTCACTTTCTGTTGGTGTCATTCTATGCATTACCTTATTTGGAAAACTGGCTCCTAGAACCAAATCCATCTGGTGATTGATCTTCCTCATTTGGTGCAATCCATTAGCTACATTATCTGATACAATATCAAAAAACTCTCCCAACATATCTACAACTTTTTTAGGTACCTCCTCTATTTCTTCTTTACTATCTTTTGGAATTATAGAAAAACACACATGCTCACAATTCACACCTTTGAGAAACTATTTTCTATCAACAAAACATATTCTAGTAGTACTACATACCTTTTCATCTTTATCTTTCAATGGTTTCAACTTATGTTTCACTCCATCCTTGGTCAGAGTGTAGGTATTTGCTCTCCCATCATGTACATGATGCCTATCAAACTACCATAACCTACCCAGTAACATATGACATATGTCCATAGGTATGATATCACATAGTACCTCATCCTAGTAGCTTCCAATCTTAAACTTCATGGAGCACTACTCATTGACAATCACCTTATTTTCATCTTACACAAAAGTAATATAGTATGGATGTGGGTGTGTCATGTCCCCTTTTCAAATAATTAAAAAATAATAAACTTTGCTAAGGCAGGCAGGCTCCAAAAAGGTGAAGTTTACGAAAAAGGGGCTAATATTTGGAAACTAATGGAATAATAAATAAAAATTATTATTAAATTATATTTTATTAACCCCTCTTGGACGTGAGTTAGGGTTATGCCCTCTTTTAAGGGGGTTTGGAGGCATTTTGGGCTCATTCTAGAACTGGATTTTTGCTAATTTTCTTTTTGTTCTTCAGAGGCTGCCAAACCTGTGGAGAAGGAGAACCAAGAATAGGAGTTTTCAGGTTTCTAGGAAGGTTAAGGATGGGATTTTGAAGCCATTCCATATGCATGCTCATATAGAGTTTGCCTTTGTGCTGAATAGTGCCGATTTGTGGGTTTTTGGGGTGTGTTTTTTGTATGAGTTTGATGTTTTCAGTTGAGTGTTTCATATCAGTTTGGGTTGCTGCTATATTTTAGATTTTAAGAGGTTAAAATAGAGCTGAATATATGTATTGGGTTGTGATTAAACTTTTGAGATAGTTTATGAGTGTTTTCGTGGTGTTTTCGGGCATTGTGTGTTAATTTCGGGAGCCCGATTGAGCATAGTTTTGTCCTACATTTGTGAGCTGTTGTGTAAAGGCTATAAAAATCTGGAAATTTCATTTTGTAGGCTATTATGCTGCTGAAATTTCTGTAAAAATGTCCATTCTCAGATTTATTAATAATTTGTGAATTTGTGAAGTTTTTTGGCACTAATTTGGACATACCCGATTTGGGTTTTATTGGGAAATTGGCAGATCTTTGTAATTTTGGTTGTTTGATTTTAAAGATTTGATTTGAGGCTGGAAATACCATGTAAAATCAGCAAAGGGACATTTCAGGGTGTTTCTATCTCTTTAGCTTCAACTTGGTGACCATCTTTTGTAAGACCAAATTGTCAGTACATCCGCCATCAATGATTACATCACAACACTTATCTTCACATCTACACTTTATGTGAAATAAGCTCCTTATTTGATCATGTTTATTCTTTCCACTCAATAGGACTCTTTTGTTAACTAGGACTTCTCCTCTTTCGGCATCTTCAGAATGTGATGATCTAGCATCTTCGTCAACATGTGTAACTCTAGCTTGGCCTTCTGTTCTTTGATCTATCATTCCTTAGCATTAGGTACATTCAAATTCTCTATGCCCTTCTTCTCCACAGTGAAAAAATTTTCCACAGAAGCCTCCTCTTCTAGATCCTTGTTCTCTACCTCATCCTCTCTAATCTCTATTGTTTTGATCATGAATTGATTGGAATTTTTTCCCCTCTACTTCTAACTACTACTTCTAGCCTCATCCTTATTCTTCTAATAATCATTATGACCTCCATAAGATCATCTACCAAATCTTCCACTATGATTTCTTTTGCTATTCTTGTTGTCAAACTCCTTGCTCAATTTCCCTTTAACTTTTAGGGCAAATTGGTATGCCTCCTCAATACTATTCATTCAAACTAGACTCAGATCATCTTGAATTCTTAGCCTTAACCCATTAAGATAATGGGTGATTTTCTCCTTATCATCTTTTGCATGGACGGCTCTGATGAGAACTTGATAGAACTCTTTAGTATACTCTTGAATAGATTTTCTCTCTTGCTTCAACTCTTGCATCTTCTTCAATAGATCAAGCTCATAATCTATGGGAATGAATTGTTGCTTTAGTTTAGCTATCATTTGATCTCATCTGGTGATTTTTTTTTTTCCTTTCAAATTCACTCAAACTAAACCTCCTGCCACTAGATATTCACATGTCCCTTGAGTTTTGCCTTTGAAAATTTGACCCTATCAAGATCCTCAAAGTACTCCTCTAGTTCATTGATCCAATCGATCAGCTTCTCTGGGTTAAGATTTTTTAAAAATGTGGGAACCTCAAACTTAGGTCTTTTTTTAATCTTGGAGATGGCCCTAAAAATCCTCTCTTCCTCTGGGTTTAGAACTACCCTTGCTTTCGCATTTTATTCTACTTCTCCCTCATCCTCACTTTCATCTCTTACATGAAGATTCATTCCTCTATGCATTTGTTCTTCCAATACTTGCATTTGTCTTTCAAGGGCTCAAAAACCCTCAGGTGTAACACCTACAACTCTTCCACCACACTCTCTTCATGGAAGAATTTTTGCACTTCCATTGAAACCCTAGTGCAAATTACCACAGAATTGATGATCTATCTACATGCTTAGCCCAAACCATAGTCCTTGTGTGAACTACCTCACAATTAGCTATCTGTCAACACACTCAAGAATTCTAGCTCTAATACCACTTGATGAAGGGTGCTCCCCTTAAAACCATAAACTCATAATAGAAACAAAGAAATGATAGAAAATGCAAGAAAAAATATGGACTTCTCATTTATGTCAAAAATGTGAAATTACATAATTCATAAGTATAGTATGCTAACCCATATGGGCACTTTTATTATAGTAATTTGCAAGACAAACTGCCAACTATCACCTAGAGTTGTTCTAGACAATGTTCGAAACTTTCTTAAATAGTCAATTTTATGCCACTCGAGAAGGTTCTAGATGCTCAAAATTAATACCTAGGGCTGATAGAGCCGAACAATATATATAGAGTTGGCTAAATACATTTTTGATAAATTATTTTAGAAATTTTGGTAGCCCAACTTTGGAAGGCCATAACTCTCAAACCATGGCTTTGATTAGCTATTATGACCACTTTTTAGAAATGCCAGCTCCTGATCTATAGACTTGGAACTGCACAAGCACCCTTCCAATGAGTTCTTGGACCTCATTTAGGTAGTCTAGGGCCTCCAATGGTGAGCCTAAAGATTTTTATACAAATTTTTGCACCAAAAATCCCCAATAAGTTCTTTGACACTTAACCTGGAGCAATGAGATTTTTTTAGGTAATCTTATAACTCTAAAATGAACCTTCCTATAGAAAATGAGAACATGCTAAGCTCATATGAAAAACTTACTAAAAATAGCAAGTTCCCATAAATAGTAAGCACCATGTCTACTAGTCCTTATTAAAATAGAAAAGACTGAAAAGAAAATATTTTTGGGTGACACAAGATTGCTCTTACACCCAGGATGCTCATGCATCATGATCTCAAGTTCATGCCTCAAAATATCATTCTATTTTTTATTCTTGGTATCTAATTCACAATCCTTAATCTGATTAAGTAATTCTTTTCTTTTCAATCTAATCTTTTAGCTTCTAAATAAAATCTTGTGCATTCATAAGCTTGGTCTTCAGTTTGTTCTATTGGTGTTTTAAAAAGTATTAAAACTACTAAGCGACAAAATGCTTAATACCAGAATGACAGTACATACACAATCTAAAGACTAGCCTATTCTTATTAACAATTGCATATGTAAAGTATTTGGACTCAACTTCAACAAAACCATAGGTGGTTTTCTACTCTTTTGGCTCTGCAAAACCAGGGTGGGTATACCTAGGGATGATTCAAAACTGGAACAACTGTATGAGGATTATTCTTAGTTTCATTCTGATTCTCATTTCAAGATCCTCAAACATATACATAATTCTTACTAGCTTGGTAAACACATCCCATAAAACAGATATGGCCAAGAATTCTTCTATAGATCTACAGATGTTTTTAACAATAGTGGCTAAATGAAGCTAAAACATTCCATGTAGACAAGTGCTGGCCAACTTTGAAGATCTACAGGAAATAAAAGTAAAGTTTGATTTAATGCTGCATTTTGATAACTATTTATGATATATCTCTCCTTCAGCTGAATCAATTTGATTAGTGCCTAATCCATTGGGGTTCAGAGTTTATAGCAAGTTCTCAGATCTAGTTTTTTACCTTACAACAAATTCTATCAGTAATTCTTATCAGAATTCATCATTCAAAATCCTTTCCACTGCTAAAGAAACCTTATCGCATTCATCAAAGCTTTTATTTAATCCATTGAATTAACACCAGTGATGAATGGATATACAACCTAACTAGATTGCATTCAATTGCACAAGCCTTTACTCATACAATATCAAGACAACCAAGTAATTGAAAGGAGACAAGATTAAGAAAGAATAATATGGGGATAGTTCATAATTTGTATTCATCTTGTTTGAAAATGGTATATCCTTTATAATAGACTCAGAATGACCTTCAGAAAGAAACACAACTCATTCTATATTCATGTATTCTCAGAGAATTGACAGAGAAAATACATCTTAAACTTTCTTTCAAAATTTGGACCAAAGACAGACTAAGTATATCACTTAGAAAAATAGAATTTGGACCATTCTTTAGCCTAGGGATCTCACTTAAATAGTGTGAGATGCAACAAGCTTTAGGCTAAAAGAAAAGACAGGTGTCCTTTACAAAGAATATTTACATACACCTGTCACAAAAAGAAAAAATGCAGGTAACAAAAGATGTCCTAGATCAAAACATTCTTTTAAGTGAATCAGCTTTTATTATACGATTTTGTGTTGCTGATTGGTTATTGATCTATTTTCTCTGTATAAGTAAGTGCCAAATTAGCCAATGATGAAACTTGTTCTGATGATGGCATATTAACTTCCACCTATAGGCTTTCTTCATCTTTATATTGGGTGGCAGGAACAACTTCTATCTTGTCTTCTTCTCTAGCCATATCAGCATCCTGTGGTCCCAAGTTTGTAACTCAAAGTGATAGGTTTCTCTTGTCTTCTTCTTCTGATTGGTTTTGAGAAATGATATGATCAGTGGTTTGTAATCCCTCATCCTGCACATTATTACTGTCAGTGTCATCTACATCCAACTGTTCACTAGAAGCCATTTCTACCATCCATCTGTCAAATAATGCATCATCTGGCCAACTGAAATGCAAAATGTCCTTTTGTTTTTTTATTACATAATCAGCCATATTATTAATATCAATGAAATCCTATTTGAAAGAATCAAAGAATATTTTGGCTTTCACCATCTCCTCTGTTGTGGTGGCCCACCATGCATGCTCGATTTAATTTACTACTTGATTCATTCTTAAACAGAATGCATCATCAAGTTCTTTCGTCCATTCCTCTTTGCTTTTAAAATTATATTTCTTATCCAGGGCATGAGAAAATAATTTGAATTTTGACTCCTATATTTGTCTAAATGATTTATTACTATTTTCTGTAAATGTGTCCTCTTATTATCAAAGTTAGCAAGGTTAGAAACCATATCAAATATTTTTTCAATCTGATCATGAGAATTATCTATAATAGATAAACACAAAAAGGTTACTTCCTTTTCTCTTCTTACCCACTTTTTCACAATAGGCTTCAGAGCCTCATCATTTCCTTTTAATTCCTCCTAGATGTTCATCACCCTAACAATTTTCTGATGGATTAATGCCCATTAAACTCTCTCCCAGTTATGTAAGAGCTTTTCTGAGTTTATCTTCATATTTAGACTCCAACTCTATATGTAAGGCCCATAGTTTAGCCTTTTCTTCTTCAAATTCCTCAGCATTATAATATCGTGGTCCCTGGGGTGTATCTGGCATTTCAATGATGGGGGTAGACTTGAAAGGTTCTGCTGGGGGACAAGGATAGGTTATTCTAGGCCTGGTGGATTATTCCAATAGCTTGTTTTCAAGCTTAATCCTCCTCTTTACCTCTTTGTTGTATGCCTCCACCCCTGTCTCATACTTGCTTTGTAACTCAAACATAACATGCTCCTCTTTCTTAGCTATGGCCAAAAGAAATTGGGAAGACTCCACATTCCAATAAGCTGCCTATACATGGGAGGTGTCAGAAACCCTTCTTAGGAGTATGTTGCCCATCAACCCAGACTCATTTGGTTGCGATGATGTGGCTCTAGATCCTTTTTTTAATAACCAACTGACCAAAGCAGCTTGATCCTCAATGAATGTAGTTCCTTGGAAATATTTTTTATTTGGCTCTTGCAATTCCAATTTTCTTGAAACAGAATTGAAAATTAAAGCATCTGCAATATCCCAATTTGGCAACAATAATATGTTAGAGGTCTTTACCATTTTCTTTCTTCAGGAGTAATGTTCTAGAATTCCTTCATCATTTCTTCTTTTATCTAGTTTTGTATGGAAGCTTCATCCATTTCTGGATGCTCTATCTTCGTCCTTTTGCATCTCTCCTCAAAGATGTTCATGTTCGTTCTCCATGCAAATTGCTGAAAAGCTCTTGATTTTACAAAATTGTCATCAGTCAAAAATTGATGACTTGCTTGTTCTAATACAGGGTCCAATTCCCTGCCTCTATAATCAGCTCTGGTCAGATCCAAACTTGGGAGGGGTGGGTCTGGAGGATTACCTTCATTCAATTCTACTTGGGTAATAAAAACACCTCCTTGTGATCCAATCTCTTCAACTTGCTCACCTGTGAGCTACTCTTCTCCAATTCTCAAAGGAGATTGGGTGGGTGAATATTCCTCAGCTTGAGGTCTCCCTTCTGTTATTATCCTCTGCCTCTTTGGGCTAGGCTCATTAGGTCTCTCCTCTAAAACTATACTGGTGGATCCCATTATTTGATTTCCCTTATCTATAGGGGCATTTTTATTCAGAATTATAGTGTAACCAAGTTTTTTCTATACAATTATTTGACCAATCCCTCTTTTAGGAGTGAAGGCTAACCTCTTCATGATTTCTCTGGCCTTATCTGGAGAAGAATTAATAAAGAATTATTTCTTCTCATTCATGGTTTCCATTATTGCAGAGAAGTTATTTATGAGCTTATTTATTCTATCAGCCTCTGTATTAGCATTGTCTAAAGGAGTATAATTTTGATCAAAACAATGAATAAATTCTAGGACCCAGGAGTATACTCTCCATTTTTCTTTTTTAGTTTCCTGTTCTTGTAAATAAAATTCATTTCTTATAATGTCTTCTTGGTAATATGAATCATGCTTTACTGGTCCTAGCTTGATCCTATGCCTCATAGTCTGATTGAAAAATCCTTCAGAATCACAAAAATGGGGGTGGGAGACAACCATCATATACTGATCCAAAATTTTGTACAAAAAGAGCCATCCTCCTTTAGTAATCACAAACTGATGGGCCACTGTGCAAGTAGGGAAAAATGACCCTAGTTACCTCTTTGACAAGAAAATTTCCTCTACTCCTCCTAGTTGCCATAAGACTTCTGCCATCCCTATCTTTAGGGGTACTTGGTAAGGTAGGACATGAGGGCTCTGTTTAAAACCATAAATTCTGAAAACTATGGAAACATGGTATGGAATAATATCTCCCAAATTGTGTGAAACTTTCATATTATGGGGGCTATCCATAGGTCTTATGAGATTAATTAATACTTTATGGATCCTGGGATTATCACTCAAAAATAGACATCTCAATTTAAAGGCAAAATATCTATCAAATCTGACAAAACTGGCTTTATTTGCATCCCAAGTCATATCTACACTCCACAAATGGACTGACAATGTTTCCCCATTTTATTCTCTGTTTAATTTCATCTCATTACCAAAATATGTTACCCCCTTGAACAAGAACATGTGCATTAATAAGGAATAGTGGCCAAAAGCTTTCTCCACCTTACCTCTCACAATTCCAACCAAGCCAATGTGAATTTCTTTAGCTAGAAAGGAAGCAAAATAAAAAATGACATCTACACCAAAAGAGGCAATTTGAATCATCATATACATGAGGTCAATGGGCATGAAATCTTGCTCATCTTCACGAAGAACACGACACAGGGTCCTGTATATCTCAACAGATCGAGAAGTGAAAAGGCTCTTTTTAAAAGGTTCTTTAGAGGCCACAATTATTACTGGTAGATTTCCTATGGTACCAATGTGTGCCCTCAATGCACCTCCCCTAATTATATCCTTTTTCACTTTCTATTCTTCTTCCAATTCCAGCAAATTGATTAGCACGTGGAAATCTGGTAATGGTTCTAAGTGAAAAACCTCTCTAATTTCTTCAAGGTTAATTGATGCTAGAGGCACACCATCACTTCTTCTCACAACCCTAATGGCTTGGTCATAGTTTTTTGCAATATCTTCTAGCAAGTTGTAGTCCATGAAAACACTAGGAACTATTAACTTTCCCAAATCAAAATTCCATATATTAGCGTGAGGGGAAAATAGATTCCTCTCTGAAAACCATTTTTTAAACAAAACAAGGCCAGTTTGATTGGTTACTGCATCCCTTACCCAGTTCCCTTTGTCATACAAGCCATTGACAATTTTAAGCCTAGGATTCAATGAAATTAATCTTTTGACTTGTGCAGACTCTGTAGTGGATCTTGGGAGTAATTCTAAGAAATCATCATGGACATTCCTATTCATATAATTAACTTTCCTAGAGAATGATTTCTTAGGAGGCATCTTGATTGTAATAATTGAAATATTACAGAATTTATGATCAAATACTTAGTTGATTTCGCCAAAGTTATCCTCTTTTGAACTTCTGCAACTGCTTTCAAACAGATATGAAACTGTCTTTGCATCTTCACCAATGCTTAATCACAAAATGATCAATAGGTGCCTATGCTCAGAGAAAATAAAATCTTTGCTGGAGTGGACTATTGTGAATAATAAAAGAAAATCTTACATATTATACTCTGCCTTTTTCTCACATGCGAAAACTCTGTTCATCATAAATGCATGGGATAGAATGTCACCACCCTTCTCCTTTTTAAAAAAAATGTGCAGTCAATTCTTAGAACAACTTGCAATCTAGTAATTAAAACTAAGCTGGCTCATTTCCTTACTTAACATATTTGCAATCAAACCAATGGGATAGCTCCACCTGAACCATTCCTTCAATGCTGGCGCTTTAAACTAGGCCCATGGATGACCACGTACACGTGTCATCACATCGCTAACTCACTATCCTTATCTCTCAAGAATCTTCCCATGGTGAGCTAGTGATAGCCTTTGATCTTATATTAATCATGTGGCATACATTTGAAATGACTTTTCAAAGAATCAATGGTGGGCCATCACGTCGCTAACTTGCTATGCTTAACTTTTGAGCAGTTCTTCATAGTGAGCTAACGACAACACTCGGTCTTGGCCCAATCTTACAGTTGAAAAACTTGGTATTATATTCCTGGGAAGTGGGTCCTTAGTACATCTTTTCCTAAGCTGGCAGAATGCATTGGCATGCACATATGTATTTTAATCATATTTTATCTCAGGTTCTACCATGTTTTTTGACTATTGGGTCAGTCATTATGTCGCTACCAAAAAATAATAACAATATCCAGCTAGTGATGCAACGACCCACTAGAAAGTAGGTGCTAGGAAAAGTAGCACAGTCTGAAAAGAAATTTTTCGAGCATCATTTCTGGTCATAAAAAAAAACTGCCTTTAGAACTAATTTCGTCCTTGCTATGTTGCTACCGGTAACTTGCTTGTATATTTTGATAGTGAATTAGCGACTTGCCGGAGTAATCTAGATGCCAAATTTATTATTCCCGATGACCACGTACACGTGTCATAATGTCACCAACTCGCTATGCTTAATTCTCTCGCATCTCCTCATGGCGAGCTAGCAACAACCGTAGATTTAAAAGAAATTCGAGAGTGCAATAACATAGGTGAATAAAATCATTTTCTTAATCTTCCTTCCCTCCCCTTTTTTTTTTAAATCTTGCGCTAAGGAAAATTTTAAAAGGAAGAAAGGACTAGCCCAATAAAAACACCCACTTAGTTGGAAACCTAATCACCATCTAAAGGATCAAAACTTGAAATTTTATCTGGGCAAGACGAAACCTATTATACAGTATTTCAGGCCAATAGTGGCTCTGTCTGGGGATGATAAACTACTTGAGTCTATGCAAGAATTTAGAATCCATGGGAGAGCAGACAACATACTTGGTGCAAAAAATGACAACTTCTTCAGAGAGCACAAAACAACACGAAGAAACAAACAACCAAACTGCACAGGGATACTTACAAGGACTTATAGAAAAAGAAAATGATAGGAAACCCTAAAACTATTGTTCATGGAGAAAAGAAGTATTTTTCAAGAAAAATACCTCTTCAAGAATTGTCCATGAACTGGCAATTCAAGAATACTGTCAAATACATCTTTGAGTATATAAGAATCTTCACCCCAAGTATTTTCAATTAGATATGGGCCTAACCAAATAGGATCAAATTTGCCATGTTTCCCTTTATCTTCAATTCTGGCAATCCACATTAAGACTAAATCTCCATTTTCAAATTTCCTACTTACAGTTCTTTTATCATAGAGTGTCTTGACTTGCAATTGCAACTTTTGGTTCTTTAAAGATGCTTCTCTTATGGTTTCAGTCATTCCTACCAATTCATCCATTCTTTCTTGCATTTCATCTGTAGTATCTTCATCATACACTTGGATGTAATTGTAGAGTCCCATCAAGTTGTTCTGAGGCATTCTGGCTTGAATCCCATACACTAAATCAAATGGAGCTACACCAATTGCTTTCTTTACAGTTACTCTGTTAGCCCATATTGCCAACTGTAACTTGGAATCCCATGCCTTTTTATTATCATCCAAGGTTCTATTAATGACCTTCAAAAGGCTCTTATTTGTGGACTCGGCTTGTCCATTCCCTTGTGGATGATATGGAGCAGATGATGACCTTGTCATTCCATATTTATCACAAAACTTGATGAACTCCTCAGATCTAAAGCACATAGCATTATCTGTTACAATTCTCTGTGGACATCCAAATCTAGAAATAATATTATTCAATAGGAAAATATTGACCACTTTACTTGTTGCATTTCTTGTGGGGATAGCCTCTACCCATTTTGTAAAGTAGTCAGTAGCAACCAAAATCCAAGAATAGCTAGTGCTAGACTTGGGGAAAATCTCTCCTATGAAGTCCAGACCCCATTGTTGAAAAGGTGCTTGAATCTCCACTGGCTTCAATGGGGTATTTCCTAAGAACTTTAGGTTTCCAGCAAACCTCTGACAAGGATCACACTTCCTAACCATAACTTGAGCATCCTTGAAAAGGGAAGGCCACTAGAATCCAGCCCTTATTATCTTATGTGTAGTAGTTTTGGCCATATAGTGCCCCCCAGACACTCCAGCATGCATTTCTTTCAAAACCTCTTTTGCCTTTTCCTTATCAACACATTTCAATAATACTCCCTCAAAATTTCTCCACCATAGGTTGCTTTGGACAATTACATACCTGATGGCTTGCAATTTAGTATTCCTCTTTTCATTTTCAGGAAAATAGGGAGGAGCTTCCATGTGTTGCAAGTAATATATGAAATTGGTGTACTAGTCACACTGGTCCATGTCACACAAGTCAGCTCTGAGATCATCATTTACCAAATTTATCTGATTAGCCTCTAGATTAGCTTCAGCCATGAGTTTAGCCAAACCTTGACCCCTTACTAACTTTGTTATCTCTATATCAATGTTGAATTCCTGGATTCTATTGATCCATCTGCACCTCCTGCCTGATACTTCCTGTTGAGAAAATATATCCTTGACTGCAGCACTAGGTACAAAAGCGATAACAGTAGCACTTACCAAGTAACATCTGAAAGCTTTTATAGCCTTTACTAAAGCATACACTTGCTTTTCATTTATTTCATGCTTAAGTTCAGTAGGCTATAGTGACTTACTGAAAAAGGCAATAGGTTGCTCATAGCCTTCTTGATTTTACTATAATAAGACTGCAACCACAGTGTGGAAGGATGCAAAAGAAAAAATATGCATGGGTTTTCAATAATCTGGGGTTCTCAATATTGGAGCATTTTTTATTGCAATTTTAATATCTTGGAATGCTTGTGAAGGTTCACCATTCCAATCTATAGTGGCTCCCTTTTATAGCATTTTTGAGATAGGTTATCTGATCGCAGCAAAATTTGTAACAAATCTCCTAAGGAGATTAACTTGGCCAAAGAAAGATTGAATTCCTTTTACATTTTTTGGCTTGGGGACTTTGTCAATAGCTGCTACTCTCTTAGGGTCTATTTTCACCCCATCCTTAGACACTATATGTCCTAATAGTTTGCCCTCTGTGACCTCGAATGTACATTTCTTTGGGTTTAAAGAAACCCCATATTCCAGAGCTTTGATAAATATTTTTTCCAAATGTTTGCAGTGATCTTCAGCCTTATTAGAATATGTACTAAGATCATCTTGGTACACAACCATAAATTTATCAATATAATCCTAAAATTCTACATACATGGCTCTTTGGAAGGTAGCTCCTGCATTGATCAGGCCAAAAGGCATCCTCACATATACATATGTTCCCCATGGGGTTGTGAAGGTTGTCTTGAACTATTCACTTTCCTTTACTAGAACCTGATTATATCCAGAGAAACCATCCATCATTGATATTAATTTAGAGCCAGTAACTTGCTGCAACATGGCTTCCATATTAGGTAAGCCGTAATTGTCTTTCAGAGATGCAATGTTTAAGTTTTTAAAATCCACACATAGCCTAATATCTCCATTCTTCTTCCTAATAGGAACCAAGTTTGAAACCCAAGTGAAATGCCTGATTGGCTTGATTATTCCACCATCTCTTAGTTTTGTCAGTTCTTCTTGCATTTTTGGGGCAAGGGTAGGATTGATTGGTCTTTGTTTTTGCCTGAAAGGTTTTACATTTTCCTTCAATGGTATGACATGCTGGAACAAATCCTCCCTGTAAGCCTTAAGGTCATCATATGACCAAGCAAAAACATGTCTGTATTCTCTAAGTAGGTCAATCAATGTTTTTCTAATTTTAATAGGCAGATTTTGGCCAATATAAACCCTTTTAGGAACTTCATCAGTACCCAAGTTTATTTCTTCTAACTCCTGAGGTTTGGGGTCGTTAACTCCTAATTTTACTCTATCTTGGGTATCAAAAATATTTTCCAAGACTACTAACCCCTTTGGCATTTTATTTGTTTTCAATTGCATTATCTCTTGACCAAAAATGGTTTCCTTCCCATTTATGGTTTCAATCAGTCCACTACAATCCATCTCTTGACTGTGGTACTTGTCTTCATTTAAAAAAAAATTTGTAATATCTTTGTCATTTTCAAAAACCTACCAAATTTCAATGTTGTCAAGTATGGAAGGTCTATTTTGCACCTCAATCTGGGAGATTCTTGCAAATGATATCTCTTTTGGCTTGATTGCCACATTTTCTAACAGATCAGCCATCTTATTTTGGGTCCTATCTCTCCATGAGATCCCAAATGCATCAAAGAATTCTATCTGATCCCAGACTGCATTTCTATATTGTTTCAATCTCTTATTCTTGGATGAGTAGGTTCCTTTGATCTGAGAGATAATTAGTTTAGAATCCCCTATGACACATAATTTCTTAATTCTATGATGTATGGCAACTTTGAGTCCTAGTAGGAATGCTTCATATTCTGCAATATTATTAGTGCAGGAAAACTTCAAAGTAAATGAATACCTAAAAGTGTTATTTTCAGGGGACATAAAAACTACACCTGCCCCTCCACCCTCTTTAGAACTAGCCCCATCAAAGAACATTGTCCATAATTTTGGTGAGTTCATACAACATTCAACTTCATGTTCAATAATAGCAGGTAAGTTTTCAACTTCTTGAATAATTAATTCAGCCCTGAAAGCATTAATCCCAGTATCTAGGAAACAAGTGGTATCTTTGTCAATTTCTTCTCCTAAAATTTGGTTAACCCTTGGCTCCCTATTTACCCTAACAACTTTGTGCCCTATATGAAAAGTGGCATAAGTGAGATCACACTACAGGCTTCCCCCCATGGTAGCACTCCATTTCCTAGAGAGTAACATTCCATAGTGTGGATGTATATCTACCACAAGGATAGACATGGTTAATTCTACTTCAGGATATGCAGCCAGTTTGAATGGTAAGGAATTTATGGTACTTATGACTAGGACTTCCCTAGCATCCATCCCTCTGCATCTACCCTACTTGGTATCCACCTTCAATCTTAAGGCTTCCATGACTTTTGAAAGGCATTATAGTGTTGGAAGCTCTTGAGTCTATCATGCAATTTTTTAGGGTCTTCCCCTTTATGATTAGACTGAGGAAAAAAGGATCAATATCTTCTATGAATGTCACTGAGGAATCATCTAGAAACATTTGAGGAATCTGGGATATGATACCACTGTCCTCTATTACTAATGGGGTCTTTTGGGACACAGTTTGATCTACAACAATATTATTGTTTGCTATTCCACCCAACCATGACAAAGCCTTATTCTTATGCTCTTCAATTCTAAAAAGTTCTGACAAGGGCACTTTTACAGTAATTTGAGATAACATGGATATCATATCAACAGGTTCAACCATAGTAGGTTTTACAATAGTACCCAGAGATAGAATCTTTTGAGTAGTAGGCACTGAATTTTGCTTGATAACATCAGGTTTTTTTGCTTCACTTATCTGAAATTGAACCTTCTTCTTTGGTTCCCATTTCTTACCCTTGTTTTCCTTGATCTTAGGCACATCTACATTGACTTTCTTGTTTTGATCATTCATCTTATGAGTGATGTCTTTGATGAATACACTAGATGGCTTTCCTGCATCATTATTTATTACTCTATTTCTCAAATTGTAATTACTATGGACTTGTGAAATCATTTCTACTGTAATTCTGTCAATTTCCTCCTTGGAGGGCATTCTTAAGCTTGTGAGACCTACATCAGAGAATGTACTACATACCTTATCTGTATCATACCCTTCATCAT
Organism: Cupressus sempervirens; assembly: GCA_028749045.1. Taxonomy (NCBI): domain Eukaryota; kingdom Viridiplantae; phylum Streptophyta; class Pinopsida; order Cupressales; family Cupressaceae; genus Cupressus; species Cupressus sempervirens. Next base: position 81,753,883 of record CM053784.1, read on the forward strand.
CTAAAAGCACTTGCTGATGATGTAGCTGGTAAGCAATTCTTTGGCTAGTAATATCATTTTTAGGCTCTTCTGAACTAGAATCTATCAAATCATCACACATACCATATTGTAGCTAATATCATCATGGCTTCTCTCTTCAGTTTCTTCTTTAGGTTGCACTCCTTGGCCTTGGGAAAATGACTGTGCCACTACACAATAATCAACAGAATGAGGTGATTGACATATAATGCACCATGGTACATCATCATTCATATTTATAGTGTTCCTTTGTAGGGGATCTAGAGTACCCTTATCCTTCACATTGTGGGTCTGGTTGGGAACTAGTTTACCATCTTTCCACTGAGTGGTGTAAGGGTAATTTTGCATTCTAGGCTGGCGATTGAAATTGTTTTTATTCACAGGGGGTCTTTCAGCAACATTTGGCTTATTGAAATTAGTGGGATTCATCTTCTTGAGCATTTCTAAGACCTGGCCTATAGTAGGTTCTTCGGGCTTCTTTCCTATAGGAGTTTTGTCACCCTCCCTTTTATTATTGTTCTTAGGATTAAAAGCTTAGGATCATCCCTCCTACCTAGTTTTCCAAATGCCTTCCTATTATTCTCTATATTTATTGCAATTTTATAGGCATCTCTTAAAGTCTTAGGATCCTTATCCCTCAATTGATAAGCCATTTTACTATCAAAAGCATTGAAATACATTGTGAGACAAACATCTTCATTTAACCTCATAACTTGAAAAAAGTCTGTACATACCTTTCTAGAATCTTACATTGAAATCAAATGTAGACTCATTTGGATTCTTCTTGATATTGTTGAACTCATTCAACATGAATCCTGCATTAGTGTTGTCTCCATATTGCTCCTTGAACAATTTCTTCAAATCACTCCATGAGGTAATATTGTCATCAGGCAACCTCCTAAACCAATCCCTTGCATCCTCTATTAGTGAATGCACAAACAATTTCATTACCATATCTTCATGTTCAACTTCATAATCATTCAGCATATCAATGAAAATTCTCAAATGTTCTTCACCAGTAACAACATTATTCCCAGAGAACTTAACCACTTTATCTCTTAAATCAAATGATATGGGATGTGGAGCACCAGGAATACCAACAAATGATATTTCTCTATACTTTTCCAGGTATATAGGTTTCTTCTAGAAACCAGGAACATTTGAAGTACTAGCTATATTAGCTTGACTTAGGGGAGCAGCTTGGGACTGTTGTGGTGGGACAAATGGGACTTGGGTGCCAATAGTGGAAGATGAGGTAGGAGCAGATTGGGGTACTCCCTGAGTTGAGATTATTGGACCACTAACTGGTGCAGGATTTGTAGGTGGGATAGACAAATTGGGCCATGAAGCCAATGCAGAATTAGACTTTATGAATTAGATTTTTCTTCTAGTTTCTACAGCTTGAGCTTCATTCTGAACCTTCTCAAGTTCTTTTGCAAGATCTTTCCTCTCTTTTCAAGCCTTCTCAAGATCTAGATCTAGTTTTGACATGGAGGGTTGTATAGGTTTTCTTGGTATAGCTTAAGGCTCATTTATTTGGATTCCTATAGCCTTGTCTTTCCCTTTATCTAGAGCTTTTGCAGTGGGCTCTACAGGATCCACTTGAATAGGTTTATAAGCTTGGATTTGAGCAATAACTGGTTCTTGCCTTTGATTTATGTAGCTCTCTTATTCTTGAACTTTAGCTCTCAGACTATCAACATCTCCAAAAACATCCTTATGGAGAGTTGTGGTATTTTCTTCTAATTTTTTTATTTTGCTCCTTCAAAGCAGCCATCCTTCTTAGCAAAGCATCTCTTTCTATTATGGCATCCAAGGTGGCTTGCTCCTTCTCTTTTTCAAGACAAATGCGTTTAGCTTCTTCCTTAGCAATCCATTTCATCAAAAATTCTATTTTAGAGTGCACTTCTTTAGGATCTGCAGAAGTTTCCTTTGAATCAACAGGGTCATCTAGATCTATAAGATTTGGTTCTACATATGGGGCTACTCTGGGATTAAAAGGATTATTAGATGAACTCCTCAATCCTAGCCTATAGTTCATATCTACTATAGGATCTAGTCTTAATGAAGCAATTCCCATAGTAGACACATCTTTGTCTTGAAAAACTCTCTCATCTTGTAATGGGGTATTGAAAATGCCTCCTATGAGTCTTGTGGTTTCAGATTCAGAGCTAAGCGAAGAAGACTCTCTCCCTATTACTGGTTGATAATGGGAATTGACAGATGCATTACCTCTGGGTTTCCAAGTGGGATTTGGATTTGTCTTTTTCTTATTTTGGTTCTTCCTACCTTAGGGTAGATTAGTATACATTGATAAATCGGGATTGGCTCTCATGTAAGCTCTTGTGTTTTTTCTCTTGTCAGCCATATTCATCTTTTGTTACAATAAGCACTAGCTTCAAAACCTTGACTGAGTCACCACCCTATTTCAGGAAAATATGTAATGACACTTATTGCTGGCTCAAGTAAAATAATACACAAGTAGAAAAAAAAATATCTAGCACAGAAAGACCCTTCACTGATGTTGTAAGACTGCAACTCTTGCTTGTTATATAAGACACTTGGATAAGCTGGATACGTCAGTGTGTAGCAATGGTACTTGGAATCTATCTTCTTTAAATTTTCAAGGTTTGTTACTAAAAGATTCCCTTATAACCACAAGAAAAACTTAGATAACATGACACACATGTACATAGTAGGACCAAAGAAACTACAGTACATTCTTACAAATGTGTTGGACAAATCCCCAATAGAGTCGCCATTTTATTGGTGTTTTAAAAAGTATTAAAACTACTAAGCGACAAAATGCTTAATACCAGAATGAAAGTACATACACAATCTAAAGACTAGCCTATTCTTATTAACAATTCCATATGTAAAGTATTTGGAATCAACTTCAACAAAACCACAGGTGGTTTTCTACTCTTTTGGCTCTGCAAAACCAGGGTGGGTATACCCAGGGATGATTCAAAACTGGAACAACTGTATGAGGATTATTCTTAGTTTCATTCTGATTCTCATTTCAAGATCCTCAAACATATACATAATTCTTACTAGCTTGGTAAACACATCACATAAAATAGATATGGCTGAGAATTCTTCTATAGATCTGCAGATGTTTTTAACAAGAGTGGTTAACTGAAGCTAAAACATTCCATGCAGACAAGTGCTAGCCAACTTTGAAGATCTAAAGGAAATAAAAGTAAAGTTTGATTTAATGCTGCATTTTGATAACTATTTATGATATATCTCTCCTTCAGCTAAATCAATTTGATCAGTGCCTAATCCACAGGGGTTCAGAGTCTATAGCAAGTTCTTAGATCTAGTTTGTTGCCTTACAATGAATTCTATTAGTAATTCTTATCAGAATTCATCATTCAAAATCCTTTCCACTACTAAAGAAAGCTTATCACATTCATCAAAGCTTTTATTTAATCCATTGAATTAACAGCAATGATAAATGGATATACAACCTAACTAGACTGCATTCAATTGCACAAACCTTTACTCATACAATATCAAGACAACCAAGTAATTGAAAGGAGACAAGATTCATAAAGAATAATATGGGGACAATTCATAATTTGTATTCATCTTCTTTGAAAATGGTATATCCTTTACAATAGACTCAGAATGACCTTCAGAAAGAAGCACAACTCATTCTATATTCATGTATTCTCAGAGAATTGATAGAGAAAATACATCTTAAACTTTCTTTCAAAATTTGGACCAAAGACAAACTAAGTATATCACTTAGAAAAATAGAATTTGGACCATTCTTTAGCCTTGGGATCTCACTTAAATAGTGTGAGATGCAACAAGCTTCAGGCTAAAAGAAAAGATAGGTGTCCTTTATAAAGAATATTTACATACACCTATCAAAAAAAGACAAAATGAGGGTAATAGAAGATGTCCTAGATCAAAACATTCTTTTAAGTGAATCAGCTTTTGTTATACGATTTTGTGTTGTTGATTGGTTATTGATCTGTTTTCTCTGTATAAGTGCCAAATTAGCCAATGATGAAACTTGTTCTGATGATGTCATATTAACCTCCACCTGTAGGTTTTCTTCATCTTTATCTTGGGTGGTAGGAACAACTTCTATCTTGTCTTCTTCTCTAGCCGTATCAGCATCCTATGGTCCCAGGTTTGTAACTGAAAGTGACAGGTTTCTCTTGTCTTCTTCTTCTGATTGGTTTTGAGAAATGATATAATTAGTGGTTTGTAATCCATCATCCTGCACATTATCACTGTCAGTATCATCTGCATCCAACTGTTCACTAGAAGCCATTTCTGTCATCCATCTGTCAAATAATGCATCATCTAGCCAACTAAAATGCAAAATGTCCTTTTGTTTTTTTATTACATAATCAGCCATATTATTAATATCAATGAAATCCTATTTTAAAGAATCAAAGAATATTTTTGCTTTCACCATCTCCTCTGTTGTGGTGGCCCACCATGCATGCTTAGTTTAATTTACTACTTGATTCATTCTTAAACAGAATGCATCATCAAGTTCTTTCGTCCATTCCTCTTTGCTTTTAAAATTATATTTCTTATCCAGGGCATGAGAAAATAATTTGAAATTTTGACTCCTATATTTGTCTAAATGATTTATTGCTATTTTCTATAAATGTGTCCTCTTATTATCAAAGTTAGCAAGGTCAGAAACCATATCAAATATTTTTTCAATCTGATCATGAGAATTATCTATAACAGATAAACACAAAAAGGTTACTTCCTTTTCTCTTCTTACCCACTTTTCCACAATAGGCTTCAGAGCCTCATCATTTCCTTTTAATTCCTCCTAGATGTTCATCACCCTAATCATTTGCTGATTGATTAATGCCCATTCAACTCTCTCCCAGTTATTGAAGAGCTTTTCTAAGTTTATCTTCATATTTAGACTCCAACTCTATATGTAAGGCCCATAGTTTAGCCTTTTCTTCTTCAAATTCCTCAGCATTATAATATCATGGTCCCTGGGGTGTATCTGGAATTTCAATGAGGGGGGTAGACTTGAAAGGTTCTACTGGGGGACGAGGATAGGATATTCTAGGCCTGGTGGATTGTTCCAATAGCTTGTTTTCAAGCTCAATCCTCCTCTTTACCTCTTTGTTGTATGCCTCCACCATTGTCTCATACTTGCTTTGTAACTCAAATATAACATGCTCCTCTTTCTTAGCAGTGGCCAAAAGAAACTAGGAAGACTCCACATTCCAATAGGCTGCTTGTACATCTGAGGTGTCAGCAACCCTTCTTACGAGTATGTTTCCCATCAACCCAAACTCATCTAGTTTTGATGATGTGGCTCTAGATCCTTTTTTCAATGACCAACTGACCAAAGCAGCTTGATCCTCAATGAATGCAGTTCCTTGGAAATATTTTTTATTTGGGTCTTGCAATTCCAATTTTCTTGAAACAGAATTGAAAATTAAAGCATCTGCAATATCCCAATTTGGCAACAATAATATGTTAGAGGTCTTTACCATTTGCCTTCCTTCTTTAGGAGTAATGTTATGGAATTCCTTCATCATTTCTTCTTTTATCTAGTTTTGTATGGAAGCTTCACCCATTTCTGGATGCTCTGTCTTCGTCCTTTTGCATCTCTCCTCAAAGATGTTCATGTTCGTTCTCCATGCAAATTACTAAAAAGCTCTTGATTTTACAAAATTGTCATTAGTCAAAAATTGATGACTTGCTTGTTCTAATACAGGGTCCAATTCCTTGCCTCTATAATCAGCTCTAGTCAGATCCAAACTTGGGAGGGGAGGCTTTGGAGGATTACCTTCATCCAATTCTACTTGGGTAATAAAAACACCTCCTTGTGATCCAATCTCTTCAACTTGCTCACTTGTGAGCTGCTCTTCTCCAATTCTCAAAGGAGATTGGGTGGGTGAATATTCCTCAGCTTGAGGTCTCCCTTCTCTTATTATCCTCTTCCTCTTTGGGCTAGGCTCATCAGGTCTCTCCTCTAAAACTATACTGGCGGATCCCATTATTTGTTTTCCCTTATCTATAGGGGCCTTTTTATTCTGAATTATAGTGTAACCAGGTTTTTTCTGTACAATTATTTGACCAATCCCTCTATTAGGAGTGAAGGCTAACCTCTTCATGACTTCTCTGGCCTTATCAGGAGAAGAATTAATAAAGAATTGTTTCTTCTCATTCATGGTTTCCATTATTGCAGAGAAGTTATTTATGAGCTTATTTATTTTGTCAACCTCTGTATTAGCATTGTCTAAAGGACTATAATTTTGATCAAAATAATGAATAAATTCTAGGACTCGGGAGTATACTCTCCATTTTTCTTTTTTAGTTTCCTATTCTTGTAAAGAAAATTCATTTCTTATAATGTCTTCTGGGTAATATGAATCATGCTTTACTGGTCCTAGCTTGATCCTATGCCTCAAAGACTGATTGAAAAATCCCTCAGAATCACAAAAATGGGGGTGGGAGATAGCCATCATATACTGATCCAAAATTTTGTACAAAAAGAGCCATCCTCCTTTAGTAATCACAAACTGATGGGCCACTATGCAAGTAGGGAAAAATGACCCTAGTTGCCTCTTTGACAAGAACATTTCCTCTACTCCTCCTAGTTTGCATAAGACTTCTGCCATCCCTATCTTTAGGGGTACTTGGTAAGGCAGGACATGAGGGCTCCCTTTAAAACCATAAATTCTGAAAACTATGGAAATAGGGTATGGAATAATATCTCCCCAATTGTGTGAAACTTTCAAATTATGGGGGCTATCCATAGGTCTTATGAGATTCATTAATACTTTAGCGATCTTGGGATTATCACTCAAAAATAGACATCTCAATTTAGAGGTAAAATATCTATCAAATCTGACAAAACTGGCTTTATTTGTATCCCAAGTCATATCTGCACTCCACAACTGGACTGGCAATGTTTGCCCATTTTCTTCTCTGTTTAATTTCATCTCATTACCAAAATATGTTACCCCCTTGAATAAGAACATGTGCATTAATAAGGAATAGTGGCCAAAAGCTTTCTCCACCTTACCTCTCGCAATTCCAACCAAGCCAATGTGAATTTCTTCAGCTAGAAAGGAAGAAAAATCAAAAATGACATCTACACTGAAAGAAGCAATTTGAATCATCATATACATGAGGTCAATGGGCATGAAATCTTGCTCATCTTCACCAAGAACATGGCACAGGGTCCTGTATATCTCAATAGCCCGGGAATTGAAAAGGCTCTACTTAAAAGGTTCTTTAGAGGCCGCAGTTATTACTGGTAGAGTTCCTATGGTACCAATGTGTGCCCTCAATGCACCTCCCCTAATTATATCCTTTTTCACTTTGTATTCGTTTTCCAATTCCAGCAAATTGATTGGCACATGGAAATCTAATAATTGTTTTAAGTGAAAAACCTCTCTAATTTCTTCAAGGTTAATTGATGCTAGAGGCACACCATCACTTCTTCTCACAACCCTAATGGCTTGGTCATAGTTTTTTGCAATATCTTCTAGCAAGTCGTAGTCCATGAAAACACTAGGAACTATTAACTTTCCCAAGTCAAAATTCCATATATTAGCGTGAGGGGCAAATAGATTCCTCTATGAAAACCATTTTTTAAACAAAACAAGGCCAGTTTGATTGGTTACTGCATCACTTACCCAGTTCCCTTTGTCATACAAGCCATTGACAATTTTAAGCCTAGGATTCAATGAAATTAATCTTTTGAATTATGCAGACTCTGTAGTGGATCCTGGGAGTAATTCTAAGAAATCATTGTGGCCATTCCTATTCATATAATTAACTTTCCCAGAGAATGATTTCTTAGGAGACATCTTGATTGTAATAATTGGAATATTACAAAATTTAGGATCAAATACTTACTTGATTTCACCAAAGTTATCCTCTTTTGAAATTTTGCAACTGTTTTCAAACAGATATGAAATTGTCTTTGTGTCTTCACCAATGCTTAATCACGAAATGGTCAACAGGTGCCTATGCTTAGAGAAAATAAAATCTTTGCTAGAGTGGACTATAGTGAATAATAAAAGAAAATCTTACATATTATACTCTTCCTTTTTCTCACATGCAAAATCTTCGTTCATCATAAATGTGTGGGACAGAATGTCACCACCCTTCTCCTTTTAAAAAAAAATGTGCCGTCAATTCTTAGAACAACTTGGAATCTGGTAATGACAACTAAGCTAGCTCATTTCCTTACTTAACATATTTGTAATCAAACCAATGGGATAGCTCCACCTGCACCTTTCCTTCAATGCTGGCGCTTTAGACTGGGCCCATGGATGACCACGTACATGTGTCACCACATCGATAACTCACTATGCTTATCTCTCGAGCATCTTCGCATGGTGAGCTAGCAATAGCCTTTGATCTTATATTAATCATGTGGCATACATTTGAAATGACTTTTCAAAGAATCAATGGTGGGCCATCACGTCGCTAACTCGCTATGCTTAACTTCTGAGCATTTCTTCATAGTGAGCTAACGACAACACTTGATCTTGGCCCAATCTTACAGTTGGAAAACCTGGTATTATATTCCTTGGAAGTGGGTCCATAGTACATCTATTGCTAAGTTGGTGGAACACGCTGGCATGCACATATATAGTTTAATCATATTTTATCTCAGGTTCTGCCATGTTTTTTGACTATTGGGTCAATCGTTATGTGGCTACCAGCAAATAATAACAATATCCAGCTAGCGATGCAATGACCCACTGGAAATTAGGTGCCGAGAAAAGTAGCACAGTTTGTAGAGAAATTTTTTGAGCATCATTTCAAGTCATTAAAAACAACTGCCTTTAGCACTGATTTCGTCCTCGCTATGTCGCTATCGACAACTTGCTTGTATATTTTGATAGCGACTTAGCGACTTGCCAGAGTAATCTAGATGCCAGATTTATTATTCCCAATGACCACGTACATGTGTCATAACATTGCCAACTCGCTATGCTTAATTCTCTCGCATCTCCTCATGGCAAGCTAGCGAAAACCGTAGATTTAAAAGAAATTCGACGGTGCAGTAACATAGGTGAATAAAATCATTTGCTTAATCTTCCTTCCCTCCCTGTTTTTTTTAAAATATCGCACTAAAGAAAATTTTAAAAGGAAGAAAGGACTGGCCCAATAAAAACACGCACTTAGTTGGAAACCTAATCACCATCTAAGGGATCAAAACTTGAAATTTTATCTGGGCAAGACGAAACCTATTATACAGAATTTCAGGTCAACATGTTCCTTTCATGATTAACTAGATCTAATTCCGCAAGATTTTCTTCTAGTGTGATCTTGTTAGAAATAGGGAACATTGGGGGGGGGGGGGGGGGGGGGGTGAATCATTATTCTATAAACTTTTGTTTCCAATTGGATATTATTAATTACTTTGAACCATGCATAATAAAGTAAACAAGTAATGTTGAATAGTAATAATAACCATTTATAAAGAGAACTCATAACACCATATTTTGTTAACCAGGGAAACCCTAGCCAAGGGAAAACCTTGGTGGGGATGATACCCACTAGATGATATACTGATATATATGTTCCTTTTTAAAGGATGGATCCTGTTAGGAGTCAATGAGTAAATTCAGTATAGAGAGTCCGTGTTAGGAGACTTTGAATGCTTGTGAGGGGATTCCAACCCTATTAGGAGATGTAGTATAGCAGATGCAAGAAGAGCTCACTGTCCAAACATGCATTTCCAATTACAAGAAGAGCTCACTTCCCAAAAAAGTAGATAGTCTTCAGGTATATAGGTGTTGCATCTTCTTTCTTGAATGATCTCTGTCTTTAGCTCAATCTTAGATCATGAAACTAGGTTCTCAAAACTTTGCCAATACTGCTTCACAAAAATTTCACATATCACTTATTACAATACAATTGCACGCTTCTTTTCATAAGATTTTCTTCACATAAATACCATTGCTTTTCACAAATTTCTTCTAGGTTGACAAAGACCGTAATATACTTTTCTAGCTTAGAGTAAACATCTAGGATGTTGGCCCTAATTGGTTAAGTAATTATTTTGTAAACAAAATAATTCCTTTCCTTTAATTTTGTTGTTCTGTTTTACTTGGTGAATTGTGAATATCTCTTTTTAGTACCGTCTATACTAATGTTCGAGGTTATATACATCATCATCAACATGTATACGATCTTCATCTAACTTTTCTAGTCATGATATGATGTAAGAAATATTTTATATATAAAACAATGTACTGCTATAAACCAATTTCATACTTAGATAATTTTTTGAGTATCAAAAGCCAAGTATCTTTCCATTAATGAAAAAATTTATATCACTACATATAGCCAATTGTCAAGATATCTCCCTCAAGATATTAGGCTCCTTTTGAGAAACTATGCTCTGATACCAATTGTTAGAAATAGGGAATATTGAGTGTGGGAGGTGAATCAATATTCCAATTATTTGTTTGTCCAACCATGGATATCAATTAAAAATCCTAAACTCATATAAATGAGTAAATTAATAAATAATAACAAGTGTAACATAAATAAACTCATAACACTATATTTTTTTAACTAGGAAAAATCCCAATGGGGATTGTACCCATAAAATATCCACTAATAAAAAGTATATTATAAAATATGTTGGTCCTATTAGGAGTCAATTACATGTGCATCTAGTTTATCTATCCTTTTTAGAAGACTTAACCTTGTTATGAGTTATATTTACTATACAATGGTGAGCTCACTACTCATACAAGCATATACAACTTTACAAGTAGTATAGATGAATACCAAAACCTTGATTGTGTTGACATCTTTGATATCTAACCAGTCCCTTGTATCACATTCATATCACTACCCTAATTTTCTATAACAATTAAAGTTTCATATTCTCAATACCAGCAAAGTGTGTATAAGTCGATCACATTATCATAATACAATTGGTAACTTTGCTACTCAAAAGTTTTTCTCTTTATACTAAAATATTTAAACTGTCAGCCTTAATATTCTTCATACATTACCAAAACTCAAAATTAATATCTACCATATGAGTGTTAACATCTAGGATGTCATTCCTACCTTGTCAAGTTCTTGATTTGAAAAATCAAATGAATTGCTTGACCAAATTGCCAATACTTTGCCAAATGCTCTGTTCCTACATTGTCAAACTTGTAACTAGAAAATATTACCAATGTGTGAAAATATTATCATTATGTTTGGTGGCCTTAAACATATCTTCTATGGTATCTAGACTAAATTCCTTCAAGCCAATAGACTTATATCTTCTCCCTACTAAGCTTGTCAAACAAATTTTTTTGACTATACACTGCATTACTATTTCATACTTACATAATTTTCTAAGTTAGTTAACACTAATATTAACACTTATCATCAACATCCTATTGTGTTTCCATAACCTACACCCCATTTTTGACTTTGAAAATCGGACCCCCCTTTTTTTGGCTCATAAAAGCTTTTTTGTCAAAATAGGGTATCTTCCAAGGTACCTTAGGGAGTGGAACTTTGTAGTTCAGGTTTACCAGTTTGGTTAGTTAGCATCATTTTTAATGACTAAAACTAGTATATTGATGTTTATATTTTATGTAGGTTATCATGGCATCTTCATCATCCATAGCACAAAAAAATTTACCATGGTATTGCATGTGCATTTTTAAAATAGGTCCCTTGAGATTTCAGATAGAAGAAGTAGGAGTTCAAGTCTATGAAAATGTCGGCCTATAAAGTGAGCCTAAATCATAAAAAAGATAAAAATAAGTGCACTAGAGTGATCCTAGACCTTGTCTAAGAAAAATCTAGAAACTATTTTGAAAACTTAGAACTTTGATTTTTTGGTGAGTTAAACATCTTGTGCACTTCCCTAAAGGTGCGTAGGTGCACAATTTGAAGATTTGATGAAGGAATTATCTTTAGAAGGTGCATAGGTATGCATTGTAATTTTGAAATATGTGTAAGTTGAAGAACTGCAAATAGTGCATAGCTGTGAAGGCACACATGTGCAGAGGTATGCAATTCTAAAGTCTTGAAGATGCCCAAAGTCCCAAAGATGCTAAGGTGCACAAGTGCACAATTTTACAAAGTTTTGAAGAGAAAAGTGCATAGGTGTGAAAATCGTCCTAAATCATCAAAGATATAAAAATAAGTACACAAGAGTGATCCAAAACTCCATTTGAGAAAAATGGAGAAACCATTTTCAAAACTAACTTCAATTTTTTGGTGAATTGAGCGCCTTGCATACTTCTTTGAAGGTGCGAAAGGCACATGTGCACAAGTGTGCAATTTGAAGACTTGGTGAATGAATCATCTCTAAAGGTATGTAGGTGCACATATCTAAAACATCTAGAGGCCCTATTAGGTCCAAACATTACCATGGCTTCCTTGTCTTTTCTAGTAGCTAAGACTTTCAAGTTTCAAGGAATACCCTAGAAGTCACACTTCATGATTTCCACAAGAAAGTGAGGGAAAAGTATGAATCTTTAGACTTAATATCTCCTTAATAAATGACCTCTATCATCCAAAATTTCAAAGGGAAACATCCACACATCATTATAAAGGGGAAGAAAACCCAAATGTTGAAAATCAAGTTTTGACAATTAGAAGATTTTTTGGATTTTTGGGTCTTGCCACCAAGGTGTGAAGGTGCGTAGGTAAACGTTTCTCACAAGTGCACTAATAATTTTGAAGAAAAATTAGTCTGCCAATAGTTAATTTCCAATTTCTATTTTAAAGCATTCCCTACATTAGAAATGAATTTTGACAAGTATTCAACACCTAGAGACACGTAGAGAAGGTTGAGCTTCCATTTTTTGAGCTCTTAGTGACTCCCAGATCATCTCATGGCTTCTATCATCTTATCTCCTTCTTATTTTATTTTTCTAAGTCATATAAAGGCTCATACACTCATTAATTGATATAAATAAGCGTGGAGACCTACTTAGCACCATTTAGAGAGCCAGTTTGAATGTAAATTGCTTTATTTTATTAGTCTTTTAGCATGAGTTTGCATTAGAAGAGCTCACACTCCTAACACAAAGGGAGGAGATAATTTATTTTAAATACATGGATCTAATATGTAGTCTAGGCCATTATTTTGATGAAATAATATATGCTATTGGTGCTCTAATTTTGAGTGTAGTTATTCTTATCAGAGTGTGTTACTTTTGTGAATGCATGTTCATGAATAATAATGGAGCCAATGAATTTATTGTCTTGCTATGATTGTGTGATCTTTTAGTTCATGTTTTTGCCTTGTGTTAATGAATTTTTCTATTGTAATGAATTGGAGAAAGGATCATCTTTGTTCTTACATAGCATTTTTTCTAGTGTCAGCACACTTTCTGTGGCCTCCTGATTTAATGAAATGTGGAACATCTTTCAATTATTATTGAAGTTCCCATCAATGATTGCATCAGTGGAGTTAAGGAAGCTCCACTCCTAATTTCATTGGTTTCCTACCAAGATCCTTTTGATAGTTTACTTTGCAAACTTGTTGTTACTTTGGCTTTGTTGGATACAATTGTCTCATTGTGTGTTGTCTTTGATGTCACACAAATGTCATATCAATTGTTAGTCAGTGCTTACTGAGCTCACTTGGTCAGCAAAACAATTTTCCTTGTCTACTGAGCATTCATGGAAATTACTTTGTAAAGAAAATGTCTACTGAGCTCTCTTAGGCATCAAAGGAAATTATGCCAGAAAGTAGTGTTAAATGAGTTCTCATGGGTAACGAAGGAAAGTTGGTATTCTTGATGAAGAAGTCTACATTAAAAAACTAGAAGGTTTTATCGATCCAAATAAAAAGGACATGGTTTGAAAGTTACACAAGGCATTGTATGGTTTGAAACAAGCTCCTAGAGCATGGTATGAAAGATTACATAACTACCTTGTGTAGATTGGTTTCAAAGAACTAATGATAATAGTAGTTTGTACATCAAGGAAGGATCAGATAATAGGATTGTATTAGCAAAAACATTTGTGAATGACACTCTATTTATAGGGAATGATGATCTATGCAAAGAATTTTTAGAGAAAATGAACAAAAGAGTTTGAAATGTCCATGTTTAGTGAGATAAAATTATTTGTTGGACTTCAGATACAATAGAGCAAGAGTGATATCTACATTACTTAGTCTAAGTATATGAAGGAGATACTCAAGAAGTTTGGTATGGAAGATTCTAAACTAGTTGGAACTCCCATGTGTACTAGACTAAAGCTTACCAAAGATGATGATTCAAAAGAGATAGATCAAACCTTGTATAGTATGTAGTTCATACAAGACTTGATATTGCTCCTGCAGTTGGTATAGTGGCAAGATTTTCAGCTAAACCTAGAGAAAATCATATGATGGAAATCAAAAGAATCTTGAGATATTTGAAAGGCACTAAAGATTATGGTTTATGGTATAAACTTGGAGGAAATCTAGACCTAAAAGGGTTTACTTATGTTGATTGGGCTATAAATCTTGATGACATAAAGAGTACAAGTGGTGGAGCATTCTTTCTTAGTAAAACATTGGTATCTCGGACAAGCAAAACACAAAATTGCACATCCCAATCCATAGCAGAAGTAGAATATGTTGCAGCAGTAGTGAATTGTTCCAATATTGTTTGGTTTAAACAATTGTTGCAAGGTATGAAGGTTGAAATCAAGGAACCAATTGTCATGTTTTGTGATAATACAAGTGCAATTAACATATCAAAAAATCTAGTGATGCATTCAAAAACCAAGCATATTGCTATAAAATATTATTTTGTCAAAGAACTGGTGCAGGACAAAGAAATCAAATTGGAATACATCCATACAAAAGAATAGATTGCAAACATATTTACCAAGCCATTACCTAAGGATGCATTCCTGTATCTAAGAGGTAAGTTAGGGGTCATTCCTTTATCTGGAACTCACTAAGTAAAATTTTAGTGATGCATCAATAGGAACCAAGTTAAAGATCTATTAGTTGATGCAACATGGTCAAGAGAATATTGCATATGAATTAGTACTCAAGGTACATTGATACTATTTTGGTATGTGTTGTCCTTGGCATGTGTTTTCAAAGAGGGAGAGTTTACTGTCATATCTTTCTAAAATTTGTTTTGAGAAAGAAGCTATGTAATTCCTTCACAAAGGGAGATTAGTGCATAAAAAAGAAGCTTGTGGTATAAAATCTAAGAGGGAGAAACTTTCTATCAGATAAAGTCTTCTTTTCAACTTTCATTGTGCTGTTACATGTTGTCTTGCCATCAATGACAAATAGGGATATTGTTGGATACAATTGTCTAATTGTGTGTTGTCTTTGATGTCACACAAATATCATATCAATTATTAGTCAGTGCTTATTGAGCTCACTTGGTTAGCAAGACAATTTTATTTGTCTACTAAGCATTCCATGAAATTACTTTGTCAAGATAGTGTCTACCGAGCTCACTTAGGCATCAAAGGAAAATATGGCAGAAAGTAGTGTTAACCGAGTTCTCATGGTTAATGAAGGAAAGTTGGTTAGAGTTAGTGTTCACTAAGTTCACTTGGTTGCCAAAGGATTTTATAGGTTTGTAGTGTTAACCAAGCTTCTGTTGGTTAACACAGGAGATCATTTCAAGACTAGTGTTTACTGAGTTGGGTCGACTATCAAAGGATTTTATTGATTTGGGATATGAAGTTTTAATTATTTCAAGTATTTATTCCAGCCATCTATGGTGATGATTATTGGTCATTGTAATTTGTATTGAGCTGACTTGACAATCTAAATGATATAAATATAAGGTCAGCTTGTGATTTTTAGAAGTATGCAAGTATATTGATTAAGAAGGAAAGTGTGTGAGAAAACTTGAAGGATGGTCAGATTTCCTTGTGGAGTAGCAAAGTAATATTCAATTAGAAGTATCTAGTATGAAGCAAAAAAAAGATATGTAATCATCAATTCAATTGAATCTCAATCAAGTCATTTCATTGTTACTTTCTTACCATTGTAGCAGTGATCTAAAATCTCTTAATAGAGTTGGTTTAATAGCCAATTGTAAATCCTCTAATAGGTTGATAGTTTGATTGAATTTTTTTAAGACCTCGTACAAGGCCACTCCTCATAAGGTGATTAAAATCCTTTAACAAGGTCACACCTAATAGTGTGTTTCTAGGTTGGCTCCTAATAGGGCTCACTTTAGAAGAGTGAAAATCTATAACTAGTTATATTGGTGGTTTTTCCCATATTGGGTTTCCATGTTAAATCTCGTCTCTCATGTGTTCATGTTATTTCTCTTATGCTTGCAAGATTAATTATTGGTAAAGTGTTAAGATCTGATAAAAGTAATTCAAACTATGCATTTACTAAGTTACAATATTTTTAGTGTGTTTACTGAGTAATAGTAGTGATCAATTTTCTAAATATAACTTTTATTGTTGACATCTAAGGGATCTGGGAATTGGCCTTGTGGTAACTAATTTACCCCCCCTCTCAGTTACTCCATCTATATTTCCAAAAATTGGTATTAGAGCTTTTGGTGCTTGTAGGAATGGTTTCAAGGACCTAAGCTAAAGATTAGGATGTCTTACAAGAGAAATTCCAAAGCTTAACAAAGACAACTTTTCAGCATGGTAGGGACTCACGAGACTTGATCTGGCTTCCATTGGTGATTCAAGATGCAAACATCTTGATGAAGAATACACAACTCCTACTAGTACATTATCTATTGGAGATATTGCTAGAAAAATAACCATAACACCATGATGATAGAAATTGCATCTACTCTTAGTTATGAAGAATCTGATGAGATCAAGGACTGCAAAACCACTTTTGAAATGTAGAACAAGCTAAAGGAAATCTATGGTGGTGATGACAATGTAAAGAGGGCCAAAGAAAAAAGCCTTAGAGGATAGTTTGATCAGATTAGAATGAGAGAAGATGAAAATGTTGCCAAATATGTGGAAAGAATCAAAGCCAGTGTTTGTGCAATTAGAGAATTTGGAGAAGAAATTTTTGTAAGGAAAGTTCTCAAAACATTGCTTCCTATCTATGCAATTAGAGTATCTGCTATTCAAGAAAGGAGGTGTGAGACAAATCATACGATAACTTTGGATACCTTAGTTGGAAGATTGATATCTTTTGAGTTAGACAACTTTGACAATTATGTTCTAGCTTCCAAGAATATTGAATTTGCATTTGAGGCCAAGCTTTCACTTAAGGAAAAAGACAAGAAAATAAAGGACATTTATTCAGAAAGTGAAGAAGAATCAGAGGAAAGTTATGAAAGTGATCTTGAATTTGTTGAAGCTTTACTTGCAAGAAAATATTCTAGAGGTAGAGGAAAATACAAAGGTAAAGTTCCCTTAATCTATTTTTCATGTGAAGAAATTGGTCATATTATTGCTAGGTGCCCAAACAAAGATAAGGATGAAAAGAAGAGTCACAAATACAAAGATAAAAAGGATTTCAAAGGTAAGAAACTTTTTTTATGGCTAAGGATTCTGATAGTGGTGAAGATGAAATAGTTTGCATTGCTATAAAAGATGAATCTGATGACAAAGGAGATAAAATGGCACTTATCTCTCATGTTAGTAAAAATGATACATGGATCATAGATAGTGGATATTCACATCATATGACTAGAGACAAAAAAAAGTATAAACATTTTCAACATTACGATGGAGGAAGTGTAAGATTTGGAAAAAATGAACCTTGTTGTATAAAAGGGAAAGGTTGAATCTCATTAACCAAAGAACTTGTATGTGACAATGCCTATTGAGTTGAATGACTAAAACATAATCTACTGAGTGTGGCACAACTAATCAACATTGGATTCAAGGTAGAATTCATGCACGACAAGGAAAGACTGTTGGATGAAAAAGGAAAACTAATTGGATCAAGAAAAAAAACAAGCTTCTCTTTTATGCACTAATCTCCCTTTGTGAAGGAATTACATAGCTTCTTTCTCAAATTTTTTTTTAGAAAGATATGATAGTAAACTCTCCCTCTTTGAAAGCACATGCCAAGGACAACACATACCAAAATAGTATCAATGTACCTTAAGTACTAATTCATATGCAATATTCTCTTGACTATGTTGCATCAACTAATAGATCTTTAACTTGGTTCTTGTTGATGCATCACTAAAATTTTACTTAGTGAGCTCTAGATAAAGGAATGACCCCTAACTTACCTATTAGATACAGGAAGGCATCCTTAGGTAATGGATTGGTAAATATGTCTACAGTCTATTCTTTTGTATGGACGTATTCTATTTTGATTTCTTTGTCCTGCAACAGTTCTTTGACAAAATGATATTTTATAGCAATATGCTTGGTTTTGGAATGCATCACTAGATTTTTTGATATGTTAATTGCACTTGTATTATCACAAAAGATGATAATTGGTTCCTTGATTTCAAACTTCATACCTTGCAACAATTGTTTGAACCAAACAATATTGGAACAATTCAGTGTTGCTGCAACATATTCTACTTCTGCTATGGATTGGGATGTGCAATTTTGCTTTTTTCTTGTCCAAGATACCAATCTTTTACCAAGAAAGAATGCTCCACCTCTTGTATTCTTTATATCATCAAGATTTCTAGCCCAATCAACATCAGTAAACCCTTTCAGGTCTAGCTTTCCTCCAAGTTTATACCATAAACCATAATCTTCAGTGCCTTTCAAATATCTCAAGATTCTTTTGATTTCCATCATATGATTTTCTCTAGGTTTAGCTAAAAATCTTGCCACTATACCAACTACAAGAGCAATAATAGGTCTTGTATGAACTACATACTATAATTTTCCTATCATTGATCTATACAAGGTCTGTTCTACCTCTTTTATATCATCATCTTTGGTAAGCTTTAGTCTAGCACACATGGGGGTTCCAACTAGTTTAGAATCTTCCATACCAAACTTCTTGAGTATCTCCTTCATATGCTTAGACTAAGTAATGTAGATATCACTCTTGCTCTATTGTATCTAAAGACCAACAAATAATTTTATCTCACCAAACATGGACATTTCAAATTCTTTTGTTCATTTTCTCTGAAAATTCTCGGCATAGATCATCATTCCCTATAAATAGAGTGTCATCCACAAATATTTTTGCTAATACAATCCTATTATGTGATCCTTCCTTGATGTACAAACTACTATTATCATTAGTTCTTTGAAACCAATCTACACAAGGTAGTTATGTAATCATTCATACCATGCTCTAGGAGTTTGTTTCAAACCATACAATGCCTTGTGTAACTTTCAAACCATGTCCTTTTTATTTGGATCAATAAAACCTTCTAGTTGTTTAATTTAGACTTCTTCATCAAGAATACCAACTTTCCTTCGTTACCCATGATAACTTGTTTAACACTACTTTTTGGCATAATTTCCTTTGATGCCTAAGTGAGCTCAGTAGACACTATCTCTACAAAGTAATTTCCATGAATGCTCGGTAGATAAGGAAAATTGTTTTGCTGACCAAGTGAGCTCAGTAAACACCGACTAACAACTGATATGACATTTGTGTGAAATCAAAGACAACACACAATGATACAATTGTATCCAACAAAGCCAAAGTAACAACAAGTATGCAAATTATACTATCAAAAGGATCTTGGTAGGAAACCAATGAAATTAGGAGCGGCCCTTCCTTAACTCCACTGATGCAATCATTAATGGGAATTTCAATAATAATTGAAAGATGTTCCACATTTCATTAAATTAGGAGGCCATAGAAAGTGTGCTCACGCTAGAAAAAATGCTATGTAAGAACAAAGATGATCCTTTCTCCAATTCATTACAATAGCAAAATTCATTAACACAGGGCAAAAACATGAACTAAAAGATCACACAATCATAACAAGACAATAAATTAATTAGCTCCATTATTATTCATGAACATGCATTCAAAAAAGTAACACACTCTGATAATAATAACTACACTCAAAATTAGAGCACCAATAACATATATTATTTCATCAAAATAATGGCCTAGACTACATATTAGATCCATGTATTGAAAATAAATTATCTCCTCCCTTTGTGTTAGGAGTGTGAGCTCTTCTAATGCAAACTCATGCTAAAAGACTAATAAAATAAAGAAATTTAAATTCAAATTGGCTCTCTAAATGGTGCTAAGTAGGTACATGTTTACTTTTTGATTTTGAACCTATAAGTGTTAAAGATGCATTGGAAAATGAAAGTTGGATTGAGGCTATGAATGAAGAAATAGAGCAAATAGACAAGAACAAAACTTGGACCCTTGTTCCTAGGCCTAAACATAAAAATTTGATTGGAACAAAATGGTTATTCAAAAATAAGTTAAATGAAGATGGACAAGTATAAGGAAACAAAGCAAGATTGGTATGTAAAGGCTACTCTCAAGAAGAAGGAATTGATTATGGTGAAACTTTTTGTCCTGTTGCAAGATTCGAAGGTGTCAAGACCTGGCTTGCATATGCAGCACATAAAGGATTTAAGGTATATCATATGGATGTTAAATTTGAATTTCTCAATGGTATTCTTGATGAAGAAGTCTACATTGAACAACCAAAAGAGTTTGTCAATCCAAATAAAAAGGACATGGTTTTCAAGTTACACAAAGCATTTTATGGTCTGAAAGAAGCTCCTAGAGCATGGTATGAAAGATTACATAACTACCTTTTGTATATTGGTTTTTAGAGTACTAATGATTACAGTAGTTTGTACATCAAGGAAGGATCAAATAACAAGATTGTATTAGCAAAAATATTTGTGGATGACACTCTATTTATAGGGAATGATGATCTACGTAAAGAATTTTTAGAGCAAATGAACAAAGAGTTTGAAACATCCATGTTTGGTGAGATAAAATTCTTTGGTGGACTTCAGATACATCAGGGTAGGAATGGTATCTACATTAGTTAGTCTAAGTATATCAAGGAGATACTCAAGAAGTTTGATATGGAAGATTCTAAACTAGTTGGAACCCCCATGTGTACTAGACTAAAGGTTACCAAAAATGATGGTTCAAAAGAGGTAGATCAAACCTTGTATAGATAAATGATTGGAAAATTACAATATGTAGTTCATACAAGACCTGATATTGCTCTTGTAGTTGGTATAGTGGCAAGATTCTCAACTAAGCCTAGAGAAAATCATATGATGGCAATCAAAAGAATCTTGAGATATTTGAAAGGCACTAAAGATTATGGTTTATGGTATAAACATGAAGGAAATCTAGACCTAAAAGTGTTTACTGATGTTGATTGGGCTAGAAATATTGATGACATAAAGAGTACAAGTGGTGGAGCATTCTTTCTTGGTAAAGGATTGGTATCTTGGACAAAAAAAAAAAAAAATTGCACATCCCAATCCATATCATTAATAGAATATGTTTCAACAGCAGTAAATTGTTCCAATATTGTTTGGTTTAAACAGTTATTGCAAGGTTTGAAGATTGAAATCAAGGAACCAATTGTCATGTTTTGTGATAATACAAGCACAATTAACATATCAAAAAATCTAGTGATGCATTCCAAAACCAAGCATATTTCTATAAAATATCATTTTGTCAAAGAATTGGTGTAGGACAAAGAAATCAAATTGGAATATGTCTATACAAAAGAATAGATTGCAGACATATTTACCAAGCTATTACCTAAAGATGCATTTCTATATCTAAGAGGTAAGTTAGGGATCATTCCCCTATCTAGAGCTCACTAAGTAAAATTTTAGTGATGCATCAATAGGAACCAAGTTAAAGATCTATCAGTTGATGCAGCATAGTCAAGAGAATATTGTATATGAATCAATACTCAAGGTACATTAATACTATTTTGGTATGTGTTGTCTTTGGCATGTGTTGTCAAAGAGGGAGATTTTACTATCATATCTTTCTAAAATTTGTTTTGAGAAAGAAGCTATGTAATTCCTTCACAGAGGGAGATTAGTGCATAAAAGAGAAGCTTGTGATATAAAATCTAAGAGGGGGAAACTTTCTATCAGAGAAAATCTTGTTTTCTAATTTTATTGTGCTATGACATGTTGTGTTTCCATCAATGACAAAGAGGGAGATTGTTGGATACAATTGTCTAATTGTGTGTTTTCTTTGATGTCACACAAATGTCATATCAGTTGTTAGTTAGTGCTTACCAAGCTTACTTGGTAAGCAAGACAATTTTCCTTGTCTACCAAGCATTCCTAGAAATTACATTGCAAAGACAATGTCTACCAAGCTCACTCAAGCATCAAAGAAAATTATGGAAGAAAGTAGTGTTAATCGAGTTCTCATGGTTAGTGAAAGAAAGTTGGTCAGAGTTAGTGTTCATTAAATTCACTCAGTTGCCAAAGGATTTTGCAAGTTATCAGTGTTAACCAAGCTTCTATTGGTTAACATAGGAGATCATTTCTAGACTAGTGTTTACCAAGCTAGGTCGGCTATCAAAGGATTTTTTTGATTTGGGATATGAATTCTTAATTATTTCAAGTATTGATTCCAACCAACTATGGTGATGATTATTGGTCATTGTAATTTGTATTGAGCCAACTTGACAATCTGACCAATATAAATATAACATCAAGTTGTGGTTTTCAAAAGTATGCAAGTATATTGATTGAGAACGAAAGTGTGTGAGAAAACTTCAAGGATGGTCAAATATCCTTGTGGAGCAACAAAGTAATATTTGATGAGAAGGATCTAGTATGAAGTAGAATAGAAATCTGTTCATTGTTACTTTCTTACCATTGTAGTAGTGATCCAAAATCTCTTAATAGAGTTGATTTACAAGACATTTCCATTTAATTATTTTATACCTCTTACAAGGCCACTCCTCATAGGGTGATTAAAATCCTCTAACAAGGTCATGCCTAACAGTGTGTTTTGTAACCTTTAACTAGGTTGGCTACTAACAAGGCTCACTTCAGAAGAGTGAAAATATGTAACTAGTTACATTGGTGGTTTTTCCCATATTGGGTTTCCATGTTAAATCTGGTCTCACATGTGTTCATGTTATTTCTCTTATGCTTGCAAGATTAATTATTGGTAATGTGTTAAGATCTAATAAAAGTAATTCACACTCTGCATTTACCGAGTTACAATATTTTTAGTGTGTTTATTGAGTAAAAACAACGATCAGTTTTCTAAATCTAAGTTTTATTGTTGACATCTAAGGGATATGGGAATTATCTTTGTAGTAACTAATTCACCACCCTTCTTAGTTACTCCATCTATATTTCCAATAGGCTTATGTCCATTAGGAATTTCTTTTTCAACAATTTTCTTAAAATATCTTATTACTCTATCTTTGTTTTTTTCTTTTTGAACACTTGGTTAATATAGGAATTCATATAGTTGCATTGATAAATTACATTCATCATAAAATAAAAAAATAAAAAAATATATCTCTTTTTGGTTACATTTCAGCAATAGGTGTGTAGATTGGTCAATGTCAACAAAGGCCTTCTTGTGAAAATATACATTTATCTTCAATTGAGTTACCCATTAGGTTGAAAAATAGCCATCTAGAACCTTGGAGTTGGTCATTGATAAAATTTTCAAGAGAGATATTTGAAAGGATCTCTGTGATTCAAAATTTTGCAAAATGATAGCTAAACAAAAGTAGCACTATAAAGAGGGCCGGAAAACCATCCTGCTCAAAAAACCAAGTTGTTTGAAAGTTTTGTAGTTTTGGAAGTTCTACAATTTTCCAAGTTTGTCATTGTCAGAAGGTGCATAGGTGCACTTTTTGAAGGTGTGCTTTTTTGATCTGCGCACCAAGATCCATAGTGTCCTTCCCTAGAGGTGCACAAACTAGAAGATCTTAACCAACCATCTCCCTTTTAATGAGCATTGAGGTTTTCACTCGAAAAGAAAGAGTTCATGGGACTTAGTCATTTTTGCAAGCCTTACAACGATAAAGGGATACCTAGGCTCCACCCAGTCATATTGCAAATTCCATCATCATCATCATCCACTCTACATTTTACTTCATCCATTCCAATCATGATCCACCATGGCTTAATTTAATGCACAAAGTTCACTTTTGAACCTAACTGGTCCATTACACGAATTGCCCAAAAATATCAAATTTTTTTTGCCATGATTCATCTATGGAGAATCATGAACAACAAAATATTATATTAAAATTTTCAAGTAAATTTGTAATCAAAATCTGATTCATCATATGGATGTGGTATGCTTCCTCTTCCCTTACACTTTGGAGGAAACACCATTCAATTGGTACCTCAATCTACCACCAACATCAATAAGGGGTTGGAACTCTTTTGAGAGAAATTTTGTGACATAATTCAAAGTCTATATTTATCTAGCTATCCTAAATCATTAGTTTTTCTCAATTAAGAGGGATCCCCATGAGACTATTTCATAGTTTAGTCATCACTTCTATAGGATGTATTAAGGAATGGAGTTTCCTTACACTACACCACAAAAGGTTGTTGTCCAAATCTATTTGGGAACAATGGATTCACTAACTTCTATTTTTCTAAGAAGGCTCCCACCTAAAGACATTGATACCATTGAAAAGGTCTTCAAAGATGCTTTTATATTCATGAAGTAGGCAGATACCCATGGTGGAGAGAACTTTGTGTCTTCCTTCACTTTGATTAATATAGTAGCCATAACACCATTTATAATAGGAGCATCTACCATGCCCAATCAAATTCTGTTCTTAAATCTAGTACCTTTACTACAATAGGTTATTGTTGTTCCAATGCCAACAATTACATATTCAGGGTATGAGCCCCAAAATACTGTATTCTTTGAGAAAAATACTTCTCCACCTGCTAAACTTGAGAACAATATGAATAGTGGCCATGAATAAGGCAATGTCTCTTTTATCCAATAAACTCATTAGAATAAAGTTGAATTCCTCAAGAAACCAAGGCAATCATCCAAGACAACTTGGTGCTCAAAATAATTATTCTCAAAATTAGAGTAGAAATTTTGGCCCCTACGGTAACATAGAAAATGAGAATAATGGCATTATAGGTATAAATCCAAGTGAAAATAGATATGGGTATAATAATGTTCTAGATCAACCTCCTTAAATCACGGAGGAACAACCTTTATGATTTAGTGAAATGTTATTTGAATCATATGATAAATCTATAGGAGGAAAAAATGATAAAGATGGTCAAGAGGAGTTTGTGTTCCCATTCAATCAAGAGAAAGAGCATGGACTCTATGAGATACATGTTTATTGCAGCAATAGTACGAACACTCAAAGTTTGAAAAGTAGAGAAGACTATCTAATGGATGATGTCTCTCTATGGTTTTATATTACTCCTCTAGATATGCAATTCTATAACACTCCAATGCATTATGAGGCTCCAAACAAAATTACCCTGACAGTTCAAAAGGAATTACATGTAAAGGATGAGGTTTTGAAAGGTTTTATGATAACATAACAAGAAATTTGATGAATCTTGGAGAAGATCAGAATCCAAACATCCTTTTTCTTCCTAACTATTGTTACATCCATCAAAGGATTCATTCAGAGTTAGAATGTGCGAGTTGCCAAGATGCAATATCTAATGTGTTAGCATAAATAAATCATCATGTTGAAATTTCTAGAAGTAGAGAAATTGTTTCAAGAATTGATGTTCCAATAAATGTGGATATTCTAGGAAATTTTTAGAAGGTAGAAAATTTTGAGGTTCCAAATATCTAGAGTTGCAAAAATTCTCAAAGCTGCAAAAAATGATGGAAATGTAGAAGATTGAAAGGTTGTTGGAATTTCTAAATTAGGAAGTCATCAAGAAGAAGATACAAATGCTTCCTCTTATGGTAATGATGAGGTACCTCCCTCAAAATGAGATATGTCATCAAACAAGATTGATAAAGTGCTTAATTTGGTCTCAAGCTTGACTAAGGAAATGCCATTTTGTGTTTATTCTACACATAAATTAGAACATGCTATAACTAAGTCATGTAGAATACATCCATTTGGGTTCCATTCAGAAGTAACTTGTCTTGATTTCTTGTTATCTTTGGAGATCACAATGGAGGGTAAGTATGATTTTGAACATGCTTCTTTGGGATATGTGCGAGGAAACACCTTGATTATTGACATTAATGAATCTTGTGATTTGAAAGGAAGGCTTATGATATAGTCCCAAGGAGCCTAAATGTGAAAATTCATGGTTTAAGGCTAATGATGGTGATAATAAGGATAGTAAAAACAATGTTCTATCTTTTGGGTGCTGTTCTGATAGCTATATTACATCATCAATGATAGTGTTTCCATGTGTGCATGGAGTTGTGTACCATGAGATAAGACCACCAAAAGGATAAATTACAATGTGTGAGTGTACCCCTATGGTGGGGGTATTAGGTGATATCTTTCCATAATACCTCTCACTTTGAATATGATGCTAAAGGTAAGAAAACTTGTTTGTGGATTAATCATAACCATGGAGAGTTACCATGAATTCTAATTTTATGTGATTTGTACCCAAAATTTGAACCAAGATTACCCAAATTTTATTTTTCTAAGTAGAAAAACAAGTCATCATTTTTTTGAACTATATGGGTTTGGTTATTACTATTGCACATAATGTGAAATCTTCTAACAACCACCCCACATTCTTATTATTTAGGGTTTTCTATATACAAGTTTTTTGGTTTTTAGTCTTTTTAGTTAGGTGTTATTTTTCTTCATGTCAAATCCATTGTGTTTGGGTTTTTCTTGCATATTTTTTCTTCTTCTTATTTTTTAGTCTTTGAGTCAGTGAGTCACTATTTTTTTTGCGGCCATTCTCAGCATGTAGTCCACCACAATTGGTCTCGATTTCTGGAAGAGGTTTTTCTTTGTGAAAGCATTTGGATAACTTTGTTTCTTGTATGAATAAATATAGATGTTGCTTGTAGGTAAAGAGGAATTTCAACCTTAAAATCAAATTCTAGATTGATCTCTTTCAATGCTTTACAAATTTCGAGAATTTCTCATCTAGGTTTCTTTTAACCCAGGTGGATGGTGGCTAAGGGATAGTCCAATTTTTTTCAATTTGAATAGAGGATTTTCTAGGGGCTTATCAAAATCACTTATTGGCTATTGGAAATGGAGTGACAAGCAAGTGACTAAGAGAGGGGCAGGGAATTAGGAACCAATAAAACTTCTTTTACATAGATTACTGCTTTAGATTATCTATTCTACTTCCTTGCAAGAACATAAAGTAATAAACAACATAACACTTTGACACAAGATATGGTAACCCAAAAACCATCCAAGAAGAAGGTAAAACTAGGGTGGGGGTGACACCCACAAGCTTCACTACTGTAGTAATAAAGTTGGCTTGTTAAGGCTTACAATTGATCACTTCTAGTGATCTACTTTGTTAAGAGTATGAAGGATTGCTAGGTCCATCTTGCAAAAGGATTTTACAATACAATGAAATATTTTCTCTATTAAGAGACTTAGCATAAGAATGTTAAGTCCATCTGGTTAAAGGATTTGACTGATGCACCTATTAGGATGAATTAACATGATGATCTTTGCAATGCAACTTGATTTGCTGAATAAGATCCTTTTAATAATCTGATCAACTAACTATGATGGATGAGTCTCTTCTTTCCTCTTTATACTGCCTTGTAGCTTGATTTTATATCCTCCTCCATATAAATTCTTCTCATACATAATTCTTCTTCTTTTTCACACTTAGAGAAATGAATTTGTCTTTCTTATATATCCTCCAAGAAATAAATTTAGATTAAGTCAACTTCCAAAATATGCATCCTCATAAAAACAAAATATACCTTTAGGTCAGCTTAAGTACTAATGCTCAGGCAATATAGTGCATTTGATCTTCTACTGTCACTTAGGAAATACAGAGAGCTTGGATGATGCTACACCTTGTCTAGCACTAGATGCTCAGTTAATATTATGGAGATTGAGTGATATAGATGGCTCAGTTAACATAGAGAGGTTGGTTAAATCTATAAACTTGATTCACACACAAAGTTTGTTTCCACTGAAAATACTAAATAGGTTAGTTTATACTGTGATTTCATTTATCACAATAAACCTTCATTTTCTTAGGCTACACTATAATTTGTTCCCTAATGGAAAGCTAAGCTGGAGTATTAACCAACCTTCCTAGATAGATTAAGTGATTTTGTTACTAATTGATAGTGTCTTTCCATAGGGTCAACATTTGGCATGTGAGTTTTTGAAAGTTCATTAAAGAGGAATGCATGAGTCATTAGATTGGAAAAGGTCCATAAGAAAGGAACACCAACATCTTGATCAAATAATCTAATCATTGTCAAGAGAAAAAAATGGTGTCATCAAATAAGATTCTAGAACTTGGTATGGACCAAAATAAGGCAATTAATAGGAGCTAGCACAATATAATGCCTAGCTCACTTCAAAGAAAAAAAAAGTTTCAAGGAAGAATCAAGTGGTAATACATGAGCTCCATGAATTTGACAAATGGATCACCAAAACTATGAAAGACAAGTAAGTGATGACTCATTAAGGACCCTCTAAATTGTTTTTCACATCCAGTTATATAGTGATTGAAAACTTGTTGATGGGGACTTATCAAACTCTCAACAATTAGCAAAAGATTGTTTCTATGTTGCTGCACACTTGTTGTGGTTGGCACTTAGGATCATCAAGGAAATTAAGCCACTAAATAAACATTAAGCATGAAAAATGAAAAGTTTGTGTTTGTTGTTTCAAGTTCTCAAATGTCACTATTGGCATTTGGAATCAAGTTGCAAACTTGATATAGGTTTAAAAATTAATTATTGATAAAGAAATGTCTTTGTTATTTCTTCCTTTTGTCAAGGCTATTTGTTGTGGTTCCACAACACACACCCCATTTTTGACTTCATAAATGTTTAACCCCTTTTTTTGGCTCACAAAAGCTTGTTCATCAAAATAGGGTATCTTCCAAGGTACCTCAAGGAGTGGAACTTTGTAGTTTAGGTTCAGGAGTCTAGTCAATTGGCATCAATTTTAACCCCTAACACTAGTATATTGATGTTTATCTTTTGTGTAGGTTAGCATGAAATCCTCATCATTGATAACACAATTTATTTTTATCATGGTTTGCATGTGCATTTTCAAAACAAGCACCTTGGGATTTCAAATAGAAGAAGAAGAAGGAGTTCAAGTCTATGAAAATGTTGGACTATAAAGTGAGCCTAAATCATCAAAAATACTAAAATAAGTACCCTAGAGTGCTCCCATACCCTATTTGAGAAAAACCTAGATACCATTTTCAAAACTTAGAACTTTGGTTTTCTGGTGAATTAAGAACCTTGTGCACTTCTCTAAAGGTGTGTAGGTGTACAATTTGAAGATTTGGTGAAGGAATTATCTCTAGAAGGTGTTTAGGTGCATAGGTGTGCATAGTTATATTGAAATATGCATAAGTTGAAGGACTCTAGGTAGTGCATAGGTGCGAAGGTGTGCATGCGTGAATGTGTGGAGGTACACAATTCTAAAGTCTTTAAGATGCCAAAGTCCCAAAGATGCTAAGTTGTGCAAGTGGACAATTTTACAAAGTTTTGAACAGCAAAGTGCATAGGTGCACAAGGTGCACAAATTGGCCTAAATTATCACAGATATCAAAATAAGTACACAAGAGTGATCTAAAAACCATTTGAGCAAAACCCAAAAAGCAGTTTCAAAATCAAGAAATTTATCTTTTTGGTGAATTGTGCACCTTGCATACTTGCCTGAAGGTGCATAGTTGTGAAGGTGCATAATTTGAAAATTTAGTGAGTGAATTATCTCTAAAGGTGTGTAGGTGCACATATCTAAAATATCTAGAGACCCCCCAAGGTCCCAAACATTACCATAGCTTCCTTCTCCACCAGCTAAGACTTTCAAATATTAAGGAATGCCCAAGAAGTCACACTTCATAATTTCCACAAGCAAGTGAGGGAAAAATATGAGGCTTTAGATTTTTTAACTCCTCAAGATATCACCTCTGCCATCCAAAAGTTCAAAGGGAAACATCCATACATAATTTTGGTATAAAGGGGAAGAAAACCTAGATGTTAGAAATCAAGTTTTGACACTTAGAATATTTTTGTATTTTTGGGTCCTCTCACCAAGGTGCGAAGGTGTGCAAGTGAGAAGGTGTACTTTTCTCAGAGGTGCACTAATAGTTTTGAAGAAGGAGCAGTCCACCAATAGTTAACTACTAGTTGATATTTTGGAGCATTCCATGCATCAAAAATGCATTTTGACAGGAGTTCAACACCCACAGACACCTAGAGAAGGTCAAGCTTCTATTTTTAGAGCCCTTAGGGACTCCTAGATCATCTCATGGATTCTATCTTCTTATCTCCTTCTTCTTTTATTATTTTAAGTCATGTAAATTCTCATGCACCCATTAATTGATATAAATAAGGGTGGAGATCTACTTATCACCATTTAGAGAGTCAATTTTTATGCAAATAGCTTTATTTTATTAGTTTTTTAGCATGAGTTTGCATTAGAAGAGTTTAGACTCCTAACAAAAAGGGAGGAGATGATATCTTTTAAATACATGGATGTAATATGTACTCTAGGCCATTATTTTGATGCAATAATATATGCTATTGGTGCTCTCATTTTGAGTATAGTTATTCTTGCTGAAGTGTGTTATTTTTGTGAATGCATATTCATGAATAATAATGGAGCCAATGTTTTTATTGTGTTTTTATGAATGTGTGATCTTTTAGTTCTAGTGTTTTCCTTGAGTTAACAAATTTTGTTGTTGTAAGGAACTAGAGAAAGGGTCATATTTTTTTCTTACACAACACTTTGTCTCATGTGACTACACTTTCTATGGCCTTGTGATTTAATGAAACGTGAAACATCTTTAAATTATTATTGAAGTTCCCATCAATGATTGCATCAGTGGAGTTGAGGATGGGCAGCTCCTAATTTCATTGGTATCCTACCAAGATCCTTTTGATAGTTTAATTTGCATACTTGTTGTTACTTTGGCTTATGTCCATTAGGAATTCCCCTTTCAAAAATGTTCTTAAACTCTCTTGTCACTCTATATTTTTTATTTGATTTTCAAACACTTAGTTAATACAAGAATTCATAAAGTTGCATTGATAAATTGCATTCATCATAAAACATAAAATACAAAAAAATATCTCTTTGTCGTTACATTTCAGCAACAGGTTTTGTAGATTGATCAGTGCTAACAAAGGCCTCCTTATGAACATACACATTTATCTTAAATTGAGTTATCTGGCAGGTTGAAAAACAACCATCCAAAACCTTGGAGTTTATCATTGATCAAATTTTCAAGAGAGAGATTCGAAATGATCTCTATCGTTCAACATCATACAAAATGATAACTCAACACAACCTTAATATATCATAATGTTTCCATAAATAACATATCCGATAAACTTATCTTAGCCAAATTGCCAAAAATAAGTTCCTATATTAGAAGTATCTAAACCAAAACATAGAATGGACCCAATCGAATAATAAACAATCATTAAATGCATAGGTCAGTTAAAGAAAAAATTGATCTGGATAAGATATAATTATTAAATGCATAAATTAGACCTAAGTACAAATTTAAGAAGTTGCTATAGCTCTAATACCATGTAAGAATTTTCCCGAGGCAAGAATGAAATGCCAAGATCTAGAAGCTCAAGAGATAGCACAAGAGAGACAAGATATGATCAAATGAGAATGGATATCAAATGATTGGATGAATACACCATAGAAGTGCCTTGTGTATAAAGGCAATTGATATGTCTAGAAGTCATACAAGAGATAAGCACAAAAGCTAAGCACATGTCCACCAAGAGTGGATTATCCTCCATTGTGCATGAATGTATGTGCAAAAATGAGAGGATAAGAATACAAAGGTGTATCTCATAAAGAGATGTAGTAGACAACATGTGCTCAATTGGAGTGCAAACTACTATGTTGTCTACATCAAAACTCATATGAATATGCAAACTCCTAGGTGTCTACATGACAACTAATATAAAAATGCATTAACCTAAGTAAACTTAAGTAAAGTGTAAATAGTAAATGCTTATTTACACCAACACCCCTGCCTTCAGTGAAACTTAGGAGAATGTACTTAAGCTCACAAAATCTAGATAATAATGTAAGATGGGTCCTAGTTACTAGGCCACGTTAGGTACCCATGTACAAGATGCAAGAGCAAAAGATAGATATAATGAAATCTCAATTAAGCCTCCCCCATGTGTAGGAAGAAACCTCAAAATATATGGAATCTTTGAAATGTGCTCAAGTGTCTCCATGTTAGTATTAAAAGGTGCCTCCTTCAAATCATGTGTATTATGCCACTCTGCTAAAAAAGATTAATTATGATCAACTAAGGATGAATTTAGAATGTGTATCGAAGACCCAAGTATCTCCTCTAAATAGAAATTGACCTCCTTCAATTGTTGTGTCAAAGTATCCACCATCATGTCAACCTTGAAAGAATGGTCAAGTAGAGAATGAAGATAAGGGTTAGAGTGTTCCCTTGCAACAACTAAAGAAGGATCATCTTTACCAAAGAAAAGATGAATTTCCTCAATAGTGTCTCCTAAATCTACAATGTAGGAGTCCACAAACAAACTAGAAATGTCTACCAAGTAGTCATCCCATGGAACTAAGTCTGGAAGAAAATTAATGTCCTACTTCCTAAATCACTTGAATCCATGGCTATGTGAATACCACCATCTTCAAGAATAACATTAGATGCAATATCAATAGGAGGAGAAGAAATGGAAGGCTCAAGAATTTGATCATATGGGAGAACACCTAAGTTCAAGTAGCCAAAGTTCTCATCAAAGTATGAATAAATAATAGAAGTGTGATCAAAATCTACTGAGAAATCATTGTCATCATCATGAGAAAAATCTAAGTAGTATAGCCTAGATGCGTGATCAACCACCCTTGTAGCAATTATCTCTCTAGTCTCCAAGTCTCTGATAAAAATTGAATTAAGTGTGAATTCCATAGTCCTTCCTCTATCTCCATGAGTGAGCTGATAGATGGAAAGAAGATTATGACTTAGGTGAGGTACACACAACACATCTTTGAAGTATCCCTCCCCCTTATCAATAGATCCTTTCCCAATCACATTCATGTAAGTATGATTGCCCATAAAAACAGGTGGAGTATGAAAAGGATTAGATGATGAAAATATAGACTATTTTCAAATTCCATATGATGAGAAGCTCTTGAATCTAGAAGCCATGTCCCTAAATCTTGACTTGAAGTAGCTAATACGGCTTGACCTTTACCCATGTGATCCTTTTCTTTATCAAAATCTAAATGTTAAAAAGAGAATAAAGTGGTCATTCCTGATGGTAGACGAATTTGATTCTTCTTGAGAAGATTCTTGAGTTCATCAATTTTCTTTTTGTAACAATGATGTTCTTCATGTCCATTCTTCTTGCAATATACACAAGTAAGAAAATCCATATTGGATGATTTTCCCTTATTTTTGGAGTTGTCTTGTGGTGAGGAGGTTGAGTGTTCTTTCTCTTGTTGTGAATTGTTTTGCCATGATTTATGCTTCTTGTTAGACCCTTTTCCTTGATTCCCTTTACTAGCCACTAATTCTTTGGACTTTGAAGACTTGAGAATCCCCATGCTCATCAAATTTGATTGTTCTACCATCAACATCTCTATCAAGGAATCAAATGAAGGCATGGTTTAGGAAGAACCTAAAGTCAACTTATGAGTGTTGAAGCTCGAAACAAATGATGCATATTCCAGAGGAAGTTTTCTCATCAAATTGTAGATCAAGTTTTCATCCTCTATGGTAATTCCACAATCCTTAACCATTGACCTTAGCTCATGTGCCTTGGTGATATAGTCTTGAATTGTGTCAAAATCCTTTGGATCTAATGACATGAGATTTTCATCAAGTTCAAAACCCCTATCTTTGTATACTTTTGGTACAAGCTAGCAAACTTATCCCATGCTTCCTTTACTATTTTAAAATTATCAATATGGAAGATAAGATCTTCATGTACATACTTCCTCAAATTACCAATAGCAACCTTATTGCTATGATTCCATTCATTTAGTTTATCAAGATTAGATGGTGCAACCATGGTTCCATCAACATAATCAATTAAACCTTTTTCCATCATTTTATTCCATGCTCTAATTTTCCATGTAGCATAATTATGTGGAGTTAAAAGTGGAAACCTAGAAGAACCCATGATGTAAAATAAAAGAATAAAAGAGAAAGAGAAGTGCAAACACTCAAGATAACCCCACACATGCCCACCGCCACCCCACCCCCCCCCCGCTCTGCCAAATCACTCAATCAAAGAATCCCCCAAAATAGATGATTTTGGCACTTTATACTTAGTGTATATACAACTGCCACTTGTCAAAATGAACCAAAGTGGATTTTTTATTTTGATGGTTACAACAACAAATATGAAGCTATATCAGACTCAACAATATAACACACAAGATCTCTCAAGGATCTAATTACAAGTGTCAAATAAGGCCAAAAATGACCAAATACAAAAATTACTATGCCTACTCATAGTTACTCCAAACTAATGACAGATATAGAAAGTAGACAAAAAATCATGCACTTAAAAAAAAAAAAACACCTGAATATGTGTCCATATGAGCTTGAACGAAGCCCTTGAAGTTGGAAAAATTAGGATTTGTAATTTCTAGAAAAATTCAAGAATAGAGAGTACAAACAACTTGTAGTAATGTGTAGATCATGAAATTCTACCCCAAAACAAAAAAATTACTCGAAAAAAGGAGTCCATATGAGGGAGATATCATTGTTTGAAAATCACTTCTGTAATTATTTTTCCTAAATCACCATCACTGCACCTCCAAAAATCAAATGGCTCTAGATTTTACTTTAGATGTTTAATTTTGATGAAACAAAAGTCAATTTGGGGGCTTTTTGACCTTCTGAATGTGATGCCAACATCTAATTTGCACTAGCAAGCTCCAATCTTGACCTGGAAAAAAAATATCTCCAATGGCTATGTAATGAAACTCCTATGGCTCTGATACCATGTAAGAATTTTCCTAAGGCAAGAATGAAATGCCAAGATCTAGAAGCTCAAGAGATAGCACAAGAGAGACAAGATATGATCAAATGAGAATGGATATTAGATGATTGGATGCATAAATCATAGAAGTGCCTTGTATATAAAGGCAACTGATATGTCCAGGGATCATACAAGAGATAAGCATAACAACAAAGCACATGTCCACCAAGAGTGGATAATCCTCCATTGTGCATGAATGAATGTGCAACAATGAGAGGACAAGAATACAAAATTGTATCTCATAAAGAGATGTAGTAGACAAAATGTGCTCAATTGGAGTGAAAACTATTGTGTTTTCTACATGACAACTAATATGAAAATGCATTAACCTAAGTAAATTTAAGTAAAGTGTAAATAGTAAATGCTTATTTACACCAATAGTATAGAAGCAATATCAATTCCCATATAGAGAGGGGTCCATAAACATTCTAAATATAAAAAAATGCTAGATTTGGAATTTTTGTAACAAAATTTCTCTCTTAAATATGTAGAAACACACTAGTTGATGAATCTCCTAACCTGATAATTCTTTACAAATTTCCATATTCCACAATGAGAACCATATACTATCGCATGCTAGTTATCCATGTCAGAAGTTACCATAATACACAAAATGGGACAACAACTTAATGGATTTATAACTATGTAATGACTTAGTTTCTGGATCACTAGAGAGTGCCACAACTAGGATTAGGTCCTAAATCCATCAAGATAATTATCAATACACCTTCAACCCATATTTCTAGAGAAAAAATCTTCTAAGAAGTACAAATGTTGCATAGTTAATAGCAACTATAAAATTGTATTCCTCCATTCACTGAACTATAAACATTCAGACTACACATACTTTTGGATATATGAGTATAAAACTAAAATAATTTAAAGAAATCTCTTCACATAATCATAAAATACATAACTTCCTTCAATGTCTTTTAGGTGTGAATACATATTTGTCTTCCAAGTTATATTAAAGGTCAAATTAAAAGTTAGAAAAAGAAATAGAAAACTAAAATAAGGTCCCATGCACAAAGCATTTGGATCAAAAATATAGAATGGACCCAACTAGATAATAGATAAACATTAAATGCATTGGTCATGTAAAGAATGAACCCATCTAGATAAGAGATACTCATTGAGTGTATAATGTAGAACTAAATATAGAAGCATTATCTACTCCAAGGTATATAGGGAACCATAAACATTCTAAACATAGCCCGATGTTAGATCCATAATTACAATAATAAATTTTCTATCTCAAACATGTAGAAATACACTAGTGGGTCAATCACCTAATTTTTCATCTTTATTCGTACATACACACACCACAATGAGAGCCTCTCACTAACACATGCCAACAATCCACATTAGAAGTCATCAAAAAATATTATTGAATTGAGACAACAACTAGAGATAATTACAAGATTAGATCAATGCAATTTCTAGATCATCGGGTAATGCCACAACCAAGAACAAATTTTTATCCTATCAACAAAATTATCAGTATACATTCAAACCATATTCATTGAGAAAATACCTTGAACAAAGTACAAATTACACATAGCTAATCGCAACTGTAAACATGTACTTTTGTATTCATTAGACCACAAACATATTCATTGTACACTTGTAAAATGTTATACTTCCTTCACATGCTCACAAAAAAATAAAGTTACCTTTATTGTCCTCTAGCTCTAGATACACACTTGTCTTTCACTGCACTAAAGGTTTAGTACACAAACTTACTCATCCAAGTAAAGAAGACTTCCATACCACAATATTTGAGCAACCACAAATACCTCTAGAAGACAATTTTTGACATCAATGACAATAGAAAAACAAATATATATTTTGAATAATATGATCCTCTAGTTTTTTGATTCCATAGATATTTGACCCAAAACCCTACACAATAGTGTTTGATGTTTCCTTGTCCTTTTTGAAATGACTTACATATATCATTTGATGTTGGACTAGGATCTTAGTTGAGAAAAAACAAAGTCACTTCTAAAGATTGGATTCACTATAATACCATCCTTAGATTTCAATATAAATAACCTTTAACAATTCAAGAGCTAGTTAGAAAGTTTGGGCTCAAAAATAATTATTTGCATTAACCTGTAATTAGATCGTGGTGGTCTTTACCTAACATATGTAGCTAATGGGACCTAATTTAATTTACATATGATAAGGTCTATAGACATATTTATTTATTTTTTCAGTCAATGAATTTTCATATTTCTCTCAATTATCTGTGTTGTATTAAATTTCTTGCAAGGCTAAACAATCCATTCTAGGCTCTCCATCCTTGACTACATCAATTATAGATTGTGGAAATCTAACATCCATTGTTAATATGAACTCAAGTAAATAAGTCAATTAATTTATATATTTTTAATAAATTTCTTATATCAATGTATTCTATTATTTAATTTTCTTCACAATTGAAATACTTTATAGTACTAACAATAATACATTTGGAGATCGACTGGTCTGCAACTCCATACAACTATAACTCATTAAATTACAAGTGGTATTATTGACTGGCCATGGTGGCCCTATGTTTTATTGTTTGGTTTAGTCCTCTTTTTTATGCATGTGTGTAATGCATTATTATTTTTTCCTTGTGTGTGAATGCAAGTTTCATATTTGGCTTTCCTTCTTTAGTGTTTTTCTTTTCTCTAGGGTTCATTGTGCCATTTTGGGTGCGATTGTTCAACCTCTTTGTTGGCTTACATGTGTGAGCCAAAATTGATGGAGGATAATACAATTGCTTCAAATGATCCATTAGGTGATTGTGCAATTCATTCTAATGATGACATGTATTGTGATCCAAACCTATCAAGAAATGATAAACCAGAAGAATCTAGTAATGATAGTAAGTCAAGCCCTAAAAGTAAGACTAAAAAAATTTCTTACAAAGTTATTCTCATTAAAGGTTTACTCCCATTTTTTCTAGTTACTACTATTTTTGATGGAAATTTTGAGAAGAAATTGGTTGCAAAATGCTCAAGTTGAATGGAAAGATCCTAGCCAATGGAGATAGAGATGGTAGGACTCCTTCTATCGGTTTGAAAACCCTAAACCTATCTCCCAATGAAGATATGGTTAAAGCTATTAGGGTCTAGATCAAAGTCATTTAAAAGATATTGCTATCTTCTTCTTTTTTAGATAGTAATGCTCTATCATCTCATAAATTTGTTCATCAATGGTTGAATTTAATTTGGGGGAAGAAATTTGGATTTCATGTAAGCTTTTGCAAAATGATACAAAATAAGCTTTTTGCTATTTTCTTGAAAAGTCACAATATGCAAGAAAAGATCCTCAAAAAAGGGTTTTGGAATGTTGGTCAATCATTATTTCAAGCATATGCTTGGTCACTAAATGGAAATTTTGATAAAGTTATGGAAAGATCCACTCCAAATTGGGTAGAAATTAAGAATATTCAAGTAGAGTTTTAGCCTTTTATCTTGCATATTCTAAATCCTCTTAGATCTATGTTACATATTGAAGAGTCTAGGGTCGCTCTACTTCATCTAAATGCTCAAATACTAGTTTCCCTCTCTTGATATTAAAGTTTTGGACATTATATATTTGGACCTAGAAGGAGAAAATTTCTCATGGGAAGTTTCTCTGTTGGGTAATTTATATGCTTGCTTTCATTGCAAGTTTAATGGACATACTATAAAGGATTGTCCAATTATCAAAGCCCATTTTGATAAGGTATAGTTAGTAATGATGGTGCTAATCATTCCTTTTCTAACTTAGTCAGTAAGAAGGCCACTCCCAATAATATGAAAAACAAGGATAATGCTAATATTAGTGAAAATTCTAGGCCAACTCAGTCATTGAAGGTATCAATAGATGTGGAAAAAATTGATAAAGGTAGTTTTATCTCTTTGAAAAACCCTCTATATGTTACAAAGTTTTAGGTGATCTCAGCTAGTCAAAATAATCCTATTTCTTGTGAGGTTCATACCATGATCCTAGCTATGGTGGATCATGTAGGTCCTAGTGAGTCTAACTTTTGTAAGAACCCCACTCGATTGAATGCTCAAAAACTTGGTATTAGGTCTATCAATGAGAGGGATAGTAATCTTAGAAGTATTATTGTTAATCCTACATGGAGAGAAATTCTTCCTCACTTTTGGTCAAGAATGCTTTGAACATTGTTAGAATATGGTGCAATAAAATTCAAAATAAAGACATTATTTGCCAGTGTTGGTGTAAATACGTACTTTACTATTTACACTTACTTAAGTTTACTTAGGTTAATGCATTATTTAATTATTTTGCATTATTTTATTATTTTTATTTGTGGGACACTTAGGAGTTTGCAAATCTTTGTGAGTTGTCATGTAGACAACATAGGAGTATGCAACTCTATTTAAGCACATGGTGTCTACAACACTGATTTGTGTGTCACACCCTTGTAGGCTTATCCTCTCATCACCACACTTACTTCCATGCTTGATGGAGGATAACCCATATCTGGTGGACATGTGCTTGGTTGTATGACACATCATGATGCTAACTTCTATGCATTCTAGAAGCTCTCCTGAGGCCTTTATATTCAGGCACTCCTAGTGTACTCTAATGAACTAGTTATTGAATACATTGTTATTTTGATCATACTCTCTCTCTCTCTTTGGTCTATTGTGTGCTTGTGTTTTAGTTCTTAGTTCTTGGGTGAATTTTTCACTTAGGCAAATTCTTACAGCCAACAACATATTATTGTCATTTTGGTGTGTCCCAAGTGGGCTGGATTTATCTTGCAACATGAATGCTCAACATGTCAAAGAGAAATATGGTGATTCTCAGATATAATGAGGATTTGATTGGGATATGAAACATTTATGCTTCTATATGTGGAAGTTTCATCTACTTCTATCTTGAACCACTCACCTATTCATAATTGATTCTTGTCAATCACAATGGGCTTGCAAAAAACTCTATCTCTAAGGATAAAGTATTCAAATTGAATACTTCTCTACTAAAAGACTTTGATACTAAGGATACTATTAGAATGGTGATGCTCTTGTCCAAAATGTGTAATTAGTTACAAAGTTTGGTCAATCAATGAAATTAGGCAGTGGATGCATGTAGGAAAGTTTATCAAATTGTTGGAAATAAGACTGCTAGGGATAGGAACAAGGAAGAAATGATCTATAAATTAGATTGAATGAAACATAATTTGAACTCCAAAATAAAGGGGGTGATCCCACATTAGAACATGACTTTATTTCTACTAGGTACCATGTGGGGTATTTGCAAAGATATAAGATCCAAGGACAAAGGATCCAAGCTAAAATAAATTGGCTAAAAGAAGGGGATATAGATCCTAGATATTTTTTCAATATCATTAGGGCGAAACATGAGAAAAAATGATAGAAGATATCCAAGTGGAGGGAGGAAGAACTACTTATCCTAATCTAATTAGAGAAGACTTTTTCAGTTTCTACTATGAACTATTTTCCTCAGAATTTGGTCAGAAAGAGTAATAGACTTTGAATGAATGTTTGAAAATGATTCCTAAAAAGATATCAGAAGAGAAGAGTGAGAAATTTCTTAGAAGAATTTCTATAGATAGGATTCAAGAAGCCATCAAAGCTATGGCTAATGAGAAGCCTCCATGATTTGATTGTGTCCCAACTAAATTCTATAAACATAATTTAGACTAGATTCG
Organism: Cupressus sempervirens; assembly: GCA_028749045.1. NCBI lineage: Eukaryota > Viridiplantae > Streptophyta > Pinopsida > Cupressales > Cupressaceae > Cupressus > Cupressus sempervirens. The sequence continues at coordinate 81,794,574 of CM053784.1, forward strand.
TGAAGAACTTCTAATCTTCTATAAATATGGTTTTGAATGTGGTTCTCTTGGCAGAAATGTGAATAGAGGGGTCATCAAATCACTCTCCAAAAGTGGAGATACACCCCTTGTTAATAATTGGATGCCTATCACTCTTCTTAACCTGTCATATAAAATTTTTAAAAAAAAATTGGCTAGAAGAATTGTAGATATTACTAAGAATTTTATTTTAGTTACCCAAAATTTTTTCATAAAGGGAAGATATATATTGGAGAATCTTATCACCAGTTGGGAAGCTATGAACTAGTCTAAGGTTGAAAGACAAAATGTGGCAATGATTCTACTAGACTTTGAAAAATCATATGATAGAGTTGGGTGGTCCTTTATCAGTGGAATGCTCAAAGCTTTTGGGTTCCCTTTATACTTTTGTAAATAGATTGAAATCTTGTTTCATGATTCTTCTACTATTATTGATGTGAATGGGGAGTTATTTGACCCTATTGTTCGTTAGAGATCTATAAGGAAAGGGTGCCTTATTGCCTCCTCCATCTTTGTGATTGCTACAGATGCTTTATTTCACACTCTAAGAGATACCTCTTTGGGACCTCCTATCAAACACATTACTCTTCCTAATTTAGAAGAACTGATTAATGCCCAATTTGATGATGAAACTGATCATTACATGGAATTAGATGAAGAAAATTTCTCTACGGACCTCAAAAAACTTAATTTTTTTCCTAGCTTCTAGAGAAAAAGTCACCCCTCATAAATCTTCTTGTTCTTGGTTGGTTGGAATCCCCCCTAGCTTTTTGCCAATATGGGTTGGAACTAGACTAGGCTTAAAACTATTATTAGATATTTGGGTATTCCATTTTCTCTATAGTCTTTCTTCTCAGATATGTGGGAGTGGATTAAAAACAAGATTAATAGGAAGCATATCAGATGGAAAACTCATTCCCTCTCTCTTGCTGGGAGAGTGCTTCTAGAAGGTACTCTCTTCCTATCACCTCTACTTTGTCTCCACCTGGCTATTTGTTAAATTTTAGTCTAATATGCTTGAAAATATTCTAAGATATTTTTTGTGCTTTGATGGTATGGGTTCAAGAAAAAGACATTGTGTAAAATAAGAATGGTGTTGCCTCCCAAAAAATCTTGGGGGCCTTGGGTTAAAAGATATCAAAGCCCAAGGGATTTCCCTTGCACCTCAGTGGATTTATAAATCTTTTTGGGGTAATGAGCCCTAAAAGATTCATCTAAGAAATAACATTGAGCAATATGTGATTTAAAAAGGAAAAAAGTGGTCCAACATTGCTTTCTGGGATATCATCATGAAGAATTTTAAGATGAAAATTTTGGGGTCTAAATTGTTCAATTCTTTCTAGATAGCTTGGTCCCAAGTGAGGGAGTTCCTCTCTTTTAGGGGTTACTGGGAGCCCTCCCAATTATGTTTTTGTTGATAGGTCAATTTGCTAGGGGTTGTATCTAAACAACAAACATCTTGCTCTAACTCAAAGTTGCTCTGCAAAAATTGGAATGAAAAAGGTATTTATGTTATTAGTGATCTAGTGGTAAATAATAAGCTAGGGTCATTGGCTAAGATCTCCAATAAATATGGTATTCCCAGATCTCAAAAGAAGACATATACCCTTTTTTCCAAAGCGATTAGTAAGGAGAGGGTTGGAAAAATCATAAATTGTGATACATATGTAAGAAATGTGAAATGGAAAGATGGTACCTCTATTGATAATGCTTCTACTAAACATATACATGGGATTCTTAAGAGTTTTCACTTTGTGTTTATGTGTTTGTCCAAATGTTGGGGTTTTGAATGTCCTTTCTCCAATTGGTAGTTTTTATTTGATTAATTTTGGAGTGGACCTTGTGAGCCTAAAAGCACTCACTTTAGATGGTTGTTTTTTATTAAAAAACTTGCAATTGGTTCTATTTTATCCTCCATTAATCTTGAACCTATGGTTTTTTCTTTGTGTATCAAGCCTAAAAACTTTGAGCATGTTTTCTTTGATTGTATTTATCCCAAGAAGATTTGGTCTATATTTTTTGGGTATCCTATTGATTGGAATATAGAACCTATCTTTTCATGGAGCAAAATTCTAACTGGTTATGTTAAATCTTTTGATTTGTATCTTAATAGATTTTGGTTTACTCTAATTGGTGAAATCTTATGGCTTCTTTAGAAAGACAGGAACAAGAATTTTTTTTCAAAATGATAGAAAGTGTCTCCTACTAAGTTTAATCTTAAACTCATACACTTTTACATAATGTCTTAGGTATCTATATGCTTGGAGATTCCAAAAACTAGATTCATGAAGCTTATGTATGATGGAGCTCTGCAGATATATAAAGATGAAGTGAAGGTTGCCCAATACATTGTGAATTATCAAATATTTCTTAGCCAAACAAAGATAGAAGATCTTAACATTCCCATGGAAAAATGCCATCTGAATTTAGCTAGTAAAAGTGGTGATCATAGTCAACAATGTATGGGGAGTAAGGAAGAAATTGGGACAAATAATCTCATTCATTCGACTTCTATTGTGGTCCTTGAAGTTACCTCTTTTTAGTAGAAAGTTGGTGTCTAGAGATCTTAGTCCTTTCAGAATTCTTTCAAAACTTTTTTTAATTTTGACATTATTTTAGAATTGCGTAAGGCACTTATGTATGGTCTTTGCATAGTTTGATAGGGCCAATCGTCACTTCATATAGCTCACCTCCATCAATTTTGTAATTGTCTATATATGTGAGGGCTGATTTTTCTTTTACTCTGAATAGTTATTACACTCTTGATGTTGGTTGAACTATTTTAATACAAAAAATATTTTATAGTACTCTAATGCTAAGATATAATTTTCCTCCTCTAATATATATAATGTCACAACATAGAATACAACATTTATAGGATTAGTACATAATCATATAACCACATTCAATTAGTCAATTGTGTAAATGCAATCATACATTATACAGTAATACATTGAATAGAAAATTTGCATCCAACGCGAGTTAACAAAACACATCTAAATTTTATCATAGAATTGAAACTAGGGAGAATCATAAAGAAAACAAAAATGAAATCTATTATTTAACATCTTATTAAATCTTTTTGTAACATATATTTACATTTATATACAAAATATTACAAGTATAAACAAATATGACATAAAAAAGAGTAATTTACAACTATAATGATATCATATACACATTTCTCAACAGCAACAAAAAAAACTCAATTTTGAATATTTGATACCTTATCCAATCATCTCTTATGACTTGATTAATAATTATACATATCATTAGACTATACTATAATATATTGAAAGACATCTAAAAATTATTTTTGATTAAAATTTATTAAATTGGCGTAACCATAAAATTATTATAATCTAGTGAAAATATAAAGGTGCTAATAGATGGTTAATATGTTCATGTATATAAATAATCTTTTAACCACATATAAGCAATATTTAAATACTCTTTATGAGTTATAAAAACTTTGTTACGAATAGACAAAGGGTTACATGTTTATGATAGTTTTATCATAATTCTAAAGCGGACGATTGGTCAAAATACATATAAAAACCCCACCGAAGGATATGTAGCAAATCAACTCGCTTATCAGTCGGAATGGAAATAAATACAATTCTTCTTCTGTCTTTCATTTGATCAGAGTGAGCACTTGAAAGCTTCATCCCTCCGAGCCACAAACAGGTAACTAGCTGCGCTCTCTCTCTCTTGCTAACCATACATAGGGCCATTGCATTACAAATCAATTGGTTTTTATACAGTCTACTGACGTACTTATTGAAATTCTCTAATATCATAGAAAACTCATATCGAGTACAGTGAATCAGATTATAGTTTTAGCATAAGAGAATTAGAGCTGGAATTAATAACTGTAAAGGGATCATGGCATTGCAGGGGAGGTGGAATGGATTCTTGGGAATATCCCGCGTGGCTGGGAGACGAATCCAACGTTAATGATAGCTTTCTGATTACGAGGTTTCCTCAGACGGTGTATTTGAGGCGGTGTGTAACAGTGCAAAGTAGGAGGCTTGATTTATCAATGGAAGGAGAGGTGAGAGCTCATTGTGAGAGCTGTGGGAGAGTGGTGCGCATGGCATTAGTAGTAGAGCCCAGTGGAGGAGGGTGTACTGCGTACGTGGAGTATGAAGACGAAGAATCTGCAATCAACGCCATTAACATTCTCAACGCCGCGTCTCTTGAAATTCAGGGGCCCGGAGATTCCCCTGTGCAGAGGCTCCGGTTGAAAGTCACAAGGACATGCTTCCTAGTCACAACGCAAAGGCCATCAAACCCACCGCTGACTTGAATGTTTTTCTTTCTTGTCTTCGTTTGTGAACTCATTTATTTCCTTCAGTGGAAAGTAGATCTGCTCTATGCTATAGCTTCCATTCATTGTCACCGCAGTAATCTTTTATTATCTGTGACCACCGTGGTCTTCCAATTTGTATGTACGATTGTAATGTTCTATGTTTCTAAATTTATTGTATCATGCTTTCTTGTATGAGCAATTGTAATCTGCAAGTTTCTAAATATTAGATTTTCTCATTGTAATATTCATGTCTACATATATTAAGTTTTCATAAACATTCTTTCTATTTATAATTGTAATAATTAGATTTGTAAGTATTATATTCTTTTGGGACCAACATTAGACTCTACATTTTATTTCACCAACTGATTTCTCTACCCAGATTGGAATGAGAAAAACATGGAATGTATACAACCACACAAGGTAACAAAATCTTTAAGACTTATGTAGTGCCTACCCTCGTTCACATGTTTTTTGGACATTGTTGCTATTATTATTAGATTATGTTAGACTAATTTTAGGTTGATGGATTAGTGGTATTGTTTTGAGACTATCAGACATTATGTTATGGATTCAGTGGTTATATGATGAGATCACTTAGACTTTACATTTCATGTTGATGATTAGTTAGATGGTTTATTATCTCATGTGCTTTATTATGTATACTTACCCCATACTTGCATGTGTATGGTGTGCATGTTTTCATATTGTATAGCGTTTCTGATGTGGTTAAGGAAGGGAGTCGTAGTCACTTGCCTAGTCGAGATCTACATGATGCACCACTTCATGCCATTGTCTGTTTAGCTTAGCATTATATATTGTATGTACATGCGTGGTTTTCCTGTAGGTTGTAGGTACCGGGTATCGACTTCCCTGAATTGCCAGGATGAGCGTACCCTATTATACTATCTCAATGATAAGAGAAGGGAGATAAATTCTCAAGTTCAAATCCCAAACCCTTAAGCCAATTGTCCTAGTGAGGAAGGACAAGTATCTAGATATTTTACCCACCGAATGTGTTGGATGACATGATTCATGATTTTTAACCCTTTAGATTGATTTTGTGTGAATTGCTCTACGATAGGTTTTCATATTTTATCTTGGAGGTCTATGGTGAATTTTTTATTAATTAAGTCTTAATAAATAGATTTAATTAATAAATTAATTATTTGAGAAAATTAATATAAAATATCATGTTATTTGATATTTTGATTATAATTAATTAAATGAAAAATTGATTAAGGAAAAGAATTAAATAAAATAAAATTAGAAATTAAAATTAATAATAATAATAAAATAATAATAATAAGTAATAAATAAATAATAATAATAAAAGTTATAAAAATTAAAATGAAAGTTATAAAGATTAAAATGGAAGTTATAAATATATAAATAGAAATTATATAAAAAGTGAATTGGAGTTATAAGCTTGCATGGGAGTTAACACACTTTTCTATTTCTCAAGTGTCAACAATACGGGGGTTAGTGCATCAATTAAGCACATGGTGTCTACAACCCTATGACTCATCTTGAAGGTTGGAAAAGACCCATGCTTAGTTAGTGACACCTTCCAGCTGTTTCTAGAAGCATTCTAGATGTTTCCTGAAAGCTCTTTATATTCAGGCATTCCTAGAAGCTTAGACATAGCGTTGGGAGTGCAATTGGAGGACTCAAGAACTCTGAAGAAGGGAGGAGCTTGCTCTGCAGGTTTATGAGGAAGAGTGATTTAGCATTAGAATCCGGGTAGATTCTTGTGATTTTACTTATGCTATTTTCGCATCATGCATTCCCTGTCTTCTTCATGTCTTCCATATGTCTTCCGAGGAATTTCATAATTTATTGTGCTTTCTCAATATGGGTAGATTAATTTATTTGAAAATTTTATATGCATGGATCTAAAAAGAACATGGGGTTAGGGTTGAGATTGATAGTTAAACCCATTAGATTAATTATTGGAAATTTTTAGGAGATCAAAGATTTATGGAGGAATTCTGAAAAATTGAAGTTGTATTGATATATTGTCAATTTGCTCATACTTATATATATATATATATATATATATATATATATATATATATATATATATATATATATATATATATATATATCTATATATATATATATATATGTTAAAAAATCGGATAACATACCCGTGGGCGAAAATGTTTTAAAGAAATGTTTTAAACCAAATTGCAAATGGAAATTGCGTTAATGATTTAAAAAATAATAATAAACATTTTATACATTGAGTCCAGGGGGGGGGACGAGACCCGCACGCCGCATTGTGGTCGCAGTGTACCACTATCGTAGGTACTGCGATGGCAGTGGTATGCAGTACCACTGACGTTGCAAGCCCTACGACCGCAGGGTCCTGCGTACCGGCAATCATGTTATATAAATATGTGTTGTTTAAAAAAAACATTTGCCATATTCTATTTTAATTTTGGCATTAATCGAATTTGCTTAATTCGATTTTGTTAAATGATAAAATAATTTATATATTCATATATGTATTTATATGTATATATATATATATATATATATATATATATATATATATATATATATAAGTATGTATATAATATGTAAACATGATTATTTGTTTTATAATTGTAAAATTGATAATTGATTTATATCAAAGGCTCATGATTTAAATTAATTGTTTTATTAAGTATATTAAATATTGATTGTTAGATTGGTGGGGGACGTTTGGATTAAAATTATAATTAAAGAATGGATTGGTATTCATTCTAAATATATAAATATTCCTTCAAATTCTTTCTCTAAACTTGGAAGCATAAACCGAGATTTTTGCGTTTAAATTCAAATTGTAAATTTAGCAAAATCAAAACATGTGTTTGCATTGCGCATTCTTTATGGTATTGTTTTGGGTTTTGGGTTGACTAGTGTTGACCAGTTATAGGACGTCTACCAGAGGCTTGGGAGTTATGCGATTGTGATGTCATGATGATGTTTTAGTCTCGATCTTTATAAACCCAACCATGGTTATGTGATGGAATGCTCTATGTATTGTTTGTGATTATTGATTGTTATAGTTTAGATTCTTATGTATGAGACACTTGACTTAACCATTATTTTTGGTCATCGATCAGTTATCCTTGGTTATTTTCTAGTCGCCATGATGGGACTGTAATGTGGATTTATTCTTAATGATGTCATGATGTGACATGTTTGACTCAACCATATTTTTGGAGTCTTCGATCAGTATGATGAGATATATTTTGGTTATTGAGAACCATTGCATACTTTGATTATCAGTGATACTTCAGTTGCCAATAGAGAGCTGTTGTGTTCATATTTTTTATGGCTTTTTGCTCATGGAGATTTGATGCTTTTATGCATATTTCATGATTTGATTATGGATTATCTTTTGTGATTTTGAGATTTATGATTCGATGAGCATTAGGGTAGGATATTTGCATGTAGTGATGGGAAGTGGCTTGCAATGGGGGCCGAGGCCGTAAGAGGCTGCCAGGGTAACTCATTGTAAGTTGGATTAATAAGTGATAACATTTACACCTAATACTAACTGAATGAACCTAAAAACATAAGAGTTTTGTTCTTGCCCATGCCTTGAGTTCTTGTACAGACTAGGATGGGAGTAGTGAGAATGCATGGTTGCGACCTTGCATTCCGTACTATGCCTCATCAGTATGAGAGGATACTAATGGCTGCATGAAATCAGTATGGACTTCTGGAGTTTAGCTAACTGCCAGAGTAACTTGTACATGATAATTGCGATGACACTTTCCCGCTTGCATAGATGGTTCCTACATATCATTGTGTGCCTTTGGGATTAGATGTCTGATTTTCTGTTTGGAACCTTTGAGTTAGTATACTTTTAGGATTCCTGGACTTATAGAGATTTATGCTATGTGATTTTTTGATAGCCTTTTTGGGACTTGAGATTATCTCCTCAGCACGGTGGGAGTGGACCACTTAGGTACCACATGGTCAGGTGGTAGTGTATTTTCCACTCTTATCATTTTGAGATTCATTGAGACATCGTGGCTGATGCGTCCTTCATGATGATGGATATGTATCCTTCTCATTGATGATTAACATATGTTAGATGATGTTATCTTATGCTTATATTTGCATGTTAGATTACTTTCTACATATGATGTTGTATATGCTAGGAGTGACATTCCTACTACGTTAATACCGATGATCTCTTCGGTGATTTGGAATGTTACGCACGGAGGGATGGCTAGGATCCATGATGGTCTAATGATGCTATTAATGGTTGGGAGGAACCGTGCACTTAGTTTATTATGTTTGATCTTTATGATGGATGTATATGACTTCTATGATGATGTATCATGTGTACCATGTGATTATCTTTACTTTGATGTATCATGGATTAGAATGGGATGATGTACCTTATTCTACATATGTATAATCTTTAAACTTTTCATACCTTGTGACATGTACAGAGGATGAATGAGCATTTGAAATGTAATGTATAAACATTATTCTTATCATTTTTATTTCATGTGGATGTTGTACTAGATGGATTGATGTATGTTAGATGTTTCTAGATGTAATCCAACGTTAAGGGATCTTTAAAGAATGTAATCTGATTATATATGTTATGTTTACTTTTATATGGACATTACTATTGCTTCCATTATTATGCATAAGTTATGTGTGGTATTTAATTTCATGAAAAAAAATGCTACTAAACTTAGTCAAATTCTAGGTTAATTCTTTGGATCGCTTGGCAAGGCATTACATTTGGTATCAGAGCCCGAGTTTCTACATTGGGAGCTCTGGGTAGTTTGGAACAACTAGAACTTTGAACTATTAAGTGTGTCTTCTCGAACTTGAACTAGGTGAACAAAATATAATTTGAAACTGTTACTTGTATATTTTTCATACTTCAACACTTAGTTTCAAAACTGGAAATTTTAACTTAAACCTAAACATAGAACTGAACTTAGTAACTGGTACTGTTGTAGGATGGTATCTGGGACTAGGTCTTCTATTAGAGGTCGTGGTAGAGGCTGTGGTAGAGGTCGTGGTCGTGGCAGAGCTATCAATGTCCATGAGTCTGCCCATGAGGGATCGGCTCATGTAGAGAGCAGGGAAGAGCACTCTAGTAGGCAGCAGGAAGAGAACCGTAGAGAGGACCAAGTTGAGTCTGAAGAGGTTGGTTTGAGATAGATGATGCAGACTATTCTAGAACGTCTACCTCCTATTAAAGAATAGCCCAAAGTGCATCAAACAGAACAAGAGCATAGACCCAGATCTAGAAGTCCTCGAAAGGATCGTCAAAGGTCCATTGTGTCCACTCAGATGAAGGATCTTTCAAGATCCAAGGTTAAGCCTTTCAATGGGAAAGGTTCTGGTTATGTGGCTGAGCAATGGCTTATTTCTCTCGATAGGATTTTTTCCATGTAGGAGTTCGACAGCAATGTTAAGGAAAGATTTTCTATCACTAATTTAGAGAATTTTGGTGCCACTTGGTGGACGATAGAGGAGAAGAAGTTGGGAATCGATATGAGCAGTGTTACATGGAGTTATTCCTAGAGAGTTTTCGTGAACAATTCCTACTAGAGGAATGGAAACAACAAACGGCTGATGAATTTCATAATCTTAGACAATACACTTTATCAGTGATCAAGTATGAGTGCAAGTTTTATGAACTCATGTCTTTTTCAGGGTTCAGTGAAAATTCAGCTCAATTGACACAACATTTTATTAGGGGTTTGGATAACCATATAATTGTGGGTGTCAAGGTATTTGAGCCAAAAATCCTCAAGGATGCGGTACATCGAGCTATCCTTGTTGAGTAAAGTGTCAACTTTGGTCAAGGTGGTTTTGTAGGAGTGCCAACAACATCAGGATCTAAACGCAACTATAATTCAAGTGGTAACAAGAATTTTTCTTTCTCTAAGGGGAAACAGTATCAGTAGCAGTCTTAGCAGACATAGCAACAGAAGGGTTCAAATTCTCAAGCTCAAGGTGGTGGCAAAGGTTCTAACACCAAGAACAACCGTAGAATCAGTCCAATTAGCCAGCTCAGAGTAGCCAGTCTTTTGTAAGCAGGAACAGTCGTCAGCAATCAAATGTACCACCTATGGGAAGAGGATCTGGTAGAAATATGGAATTTTTTTCATGTGGTTAGATTGGACATCATGCAGCTCAGTGTCCTCAGTGAGCACCTTAGTTTTCAGGACCTAGACCTACAGTTTCAGAGCCTATAGTTGGTGATGCAGGTAGAGCTCATAGAGTTTTTGCAGCAGTTGATCAGCGTCAGGCAGATCATCAAGGAATAGTGGTTGAGACCACAGATGCTATGAGAGATATATCTCTTGCAGTATTGTTTGATTCAGGAGCTATAGATTCATTTATTTCACCATATATAGTTTCTAAGTGTAAGCTGGATGCGGTGAAGCAAGATCATGGTTGGCAAGTGGAACTAGCCTCAGGAATTAAGGTCTCCACAAACTCTGTAGTTCATAAGTGTGGGCTTAGCTTAGGAAGCTTTGATTCAGCAGTGGATCTTCGAGTCATACCCCTTGGTTCCTATGATGTGGTTTTAGGCATGGACTAGCTTGGATCTCATAGAGCCAGCATAGATTACAGGAAGAAGATTATTCTGTGCCAAGATGACCAAGGGAATGATGTGCAGATAGTTGGGATACCAAGGCCTATATCTTTGCGGATGATTTTTGCTATGCAATTAAAGCGAAGCTTCTGTAAGGGATGTCAGATATTTGCTGTCATGGTAAATGATCTTGATGAGGAAGATCCCATGAGGGGGACTTTAGATCACCCAATTTTGCAGGAGTACGCAGATGTCTTTCCAAGTGAGATTCCAGGCATGCCTCCAAAGAGGGACATTGACCTTAGTATTGATCTGATTCCTGGAGCGGAGCCTATCTCTAAAGCTCCTTATCGCATGACTACATAGGAATTGGGTGAGCTACGTCTTTAGCTAGAGGAACTTCTAGCCAAAGGGAGCATTCGACCTAGTGTATCACCATGGGGAGCTCCAGTGCTCTTTGTGAAGAAGAAAGATGGTTCTTTGCTCCTTTGTATTGACTATAGACAGTTGAATAAGGTGACTATTAAGAATAGGTATCCTTTACCTAGGATTGATGACTTATTTGATCAAATCAAGGGAGCTACAGTATTCTCCAAGATTGATCTTAAGTCAGGATACCACCAGCTTCGCATTAAGGAAGAAAATATTCACAAGATCACTTTTCGAACTCGCTATGGGCATTACGAGTTCACAGTGGTACCTTTTGGGTTGACTAATGCTCCATCAATTTTCATGAGTTTGATGAATGGTGTGTTCCGACCTTATCTGGACAGGTTTTTACTCATGTTTCTTTATGACATATTGATATATTCTAAGACTTAGAAGGAGCATGAGGAACACCTGCGGTTGGTATTGTAGTGTTTGAGAGACAATCAACTTTATGCCAATGCAGCTAAGTGCGAATTCTTGAAATTGGAGATTCAGTATTTAGGACATGTTATTGCAGGTGATGGTATTTCAGTGGATCTTGCAAAGATTCAGGTGATAATAGATTGGCCTACACCGACTAATGTGTTAGAGACTCATAGTTTGATGGGTTTAGCCGGTTATTATCATAGATTTGTCCATAACTTCTCTAGGATAGCACATCCTATCACTTCTCTTCAGAGGAAAGGAATGAAGTTCATGTGGATGGAGAAATGTGAGGAAGCTTTCCAGAAGCTCAAGGAGCTTTTGACCAGTGCACCGATTCTAGCCGTACCTGATCCAGAAGGTGATTTTATGGTGTGTACAAATGCTTCTCTTGAAGGGATTGGGGTAGTGTTGATGCAGAATGGATGGGTGATTGTGTATGAATCACGTAAGCTCAAGGATCATGAGTTAAATTATCCTATGCATGATCTTGAGTTAGCAGCAGTAGTTCATTCTTTGACAAGATGGAGACATTTCTTGTTGGGGCATAGATTTGAGCTACATAGAAATCATCGTAGTCTATAGTATATTTTTACTCAACCTAATTTGAATGCTCACCAAAGGTGATGGATGGAGTTTCTATGCGAGTATGATTTTGAGGTTAAGTACATTTAGGGTAAGGAGAATGTGGTGGCAGATGCTTTGAGTTGCAGGAGACATGTGGTATCATCGATGAACCTTAGTGTGGATTTGAAGAGTCAAATTCTTTAGGCACTTCCTATGGATTCCTGGTATCAGGAAGTGTGCAGAGAGATGGATTCAAGAAGATCTTTGGAAGGAAAGTTTGCAAGTTATGTTCGAGAATCAGATGGTCTTTTAAGACATCTGGGGAGGATATATGTGCCATTTTTAGATGAGCTTTGCACCTTGATACTGGTAGAAGCCCATCGTACACCTTACTCAGCACATCCTGGTGTCAAGAAGATGCATGCTGATTTGAGACGTTTGTTCTTTTGGTCTGGAATGAAGCAAGATATTGCTGATTTTGTGGCTAGGTACCTTGAGTGTTAGAGAGTTAAGGCAGAACATTAGCACCCAGCTGGACTTTTGCAGCCAAATCTCATTCCTTCTTGGAAATGGGATATCATCTCCATGGATTTCATTGTGGGATTACCTATGATTGTTCGACATCATGATGCTATCATGGTCACCGTTGATCGATTGACTAAGGTGGTGCATTTTTCACCGATTAGGTCTTTGTACACAACAACTTCTGTAGCTAATGTCTTTATGCGTGATATTGTGAGATTACATGGTATTCCTAGAAAGATCATTTCTGACAGGGATCCTGTATTCACATCTGCATTTTGGACATCGCTGCAGCATGATCTTGGAGCACAATTAAACTTCAGTTCGGCATATCATCCAGAGACTGATGGTCATACAGAGAGGGTGAATCAGGTTTTGGAGGATATGTTACAGATGTATGTGATGGATAGGCAGACACATTGGGAGGATTATGTCTACCTAGTGGAGTTTTCTTACAACAATGAGTATCATAGTTCTATTGGCATGGCACCATTTTAGGCATTATATGGACGTCTTGGTTGTACACCCTTGAGTTGGGACAGTCTTGAGGATCACATCCTATTGGGTCCTGAGATGCTTTGTGATATGGAGCAATAGGTAGTGCGTATCTACGAGCACTTGACTATGGCACAAGATAGGCAGAAGAAGTATGCCGATGCTCATAGGACTGATAAGCAGTTTTCTGTGGGTGATAAGGTTTTCTTGAGAGTGCGGCCCCGAAAGAGTTCGCTCCGATACGGAAAGGGTTCTAAGCTAGCACCTCACTTTGTGGGACCATTCAAGATTTTAGAGAGGATTGGCCCGGTTGCTTACCACCTTGCTCTACTGCCCAACCTATCTCGCATTCATGATGTTTTCCATGTTTCAGTGCTTCGGCAGTATATACTTGATAGTGTACATGTTTTTGATTAGAATGTGTTGCAGGTAGAGGACGGGCAGCTGGCTTTGGAGCCAGTTCGTATTCTAGAGCAGCAAGACTTGACCCTCAGGGGTCGAACCATTGAGTAGGTAAGGGTCCAATGGGACCCTACTAATGATTCTTCAGCTACATGGCAGGATGCAGCTAGATTGAGGGAGTTATATCCCTACTTATTTGTAGGCTTCCAGGAGTAAGCCTAAGCCAAGGGGGGTGGATGTAGTGCCTACCCTTGTTCACATCTTTTCTGGACATTGTTGCTATTATTATCAGATTATGTTAGACTAGTTTTAGGTTGATGGATTAGTGGTATTGTTTTTAGACTATCAGACATTATGTTATGGATTCAGTGGTTATATGATGAGATCACTTAGACTTTACATTTCATGTTGATGATTATTTAGATGGTTTATTATCTCTTGTGCTTTATTATGGATACTTACCCCATACTTGCATGTGTATGGTGTGCGTGTTTTCATATTGTATGGTGTTTTTGATGTGGTTAAGGAAGGGAGTCGCAGTCACCTGCTTAGTCAGGATCTACATGATGCACCACTTCTTTCCATTGTCTGTTTAGCTTAGCATTATATATTGTATGTACATGTGCAGTTTTTCTGCAGGTTGTAGGTACTGGGTATTCACTTCCCTGAATTGCCAGGATGAGCGTACCCTATTATACTATCTCAATGATAAGAGAAGGGAGATAAATTCTCAAGTCCAAATCCAAAACCCTTAAGCCAATTGTCCTAGTGAGGAAGGACAAGTATCTGGATATTTTACCCACCGAATGTGTCGGATGACATTATTCGTGATTTTTAACCCTTTAGATTGATTTTGTGTGAATTTTTTTTAAGAGGTGTAAACGCTTTGACCTGGAGCTATGAACCAGTGAGGCCACAAACGGGGGACCTCATCCCCATGAGATTTGAACCTTGATGGCAAGGATAACAACATAACAACTTAACCATCACAACATGCCACTATTGGCAAAAGGGTTTGTGGTAAACCTAGTGTGACTCGAACCGGAGTTGATGCGTAGCACCGGGATCATTAGCCTAACACTACGCCTCACGACTCGCCTTCACACCAACTCGGCTACTCACTCACCCTTTTTTGTGTGAATTACTCTACGATGGGTTTTCATATTTTATCTTGGAGGTCTATGGTGAATTTTCTATTGATTAAGTCTTAATAAATAGATTTAATTAATAAATTAATTATTTGAGGAAATTAATATAAAATATCATGTTATTTGATATTTTTATTATAATTAATTAAATGGAAAATTGATTAAGTAAAAGAATTAAATAAAAGAAAATTAGAAATTAAAATTAATAATAATAATAAGTAATAAATAAATAATAATAATAAAAGTTATAAAAATTAAAATGAAAGTTATAAAGATTGAAATGGAAATTATAAAAATTTAAATAGAAATTATATAAAAAGTGAATTGGAGTTATAAGCTTGCATGGGAGTTAACACACTTTTCTATTTCTCAAGTATCAACAACATGGGGGTTAGTGCATCAATTAAGAACATGGTGTCTACAACCCTATGACTCATCTTGAAGGTTGGAAAAGACCCATACTTAGTTGGTGACACCTTCCAGCTATTTCTAGAAGCATTCTAGATGTTTCCTAAAAGCTCTTTATATTCAGGCATTCCTAGAAGCTTAGACATAGCGTTGGGAGTGCAATTGGAACATTGGAGGACTCAAGAACTCTGAAGAAGGGAGGAGCTTGCTCTGCAGGTTTTTGAGGAAGAGTGATTTAGCATTAGAATCCAGGTAGATTCTTGTGATTTTACTTATGCTATTTCCACATCATGCATTCCCTATCTTCTTCGTGTCTTCCATATGTCTTCTGAGGAATTTCATAATTTATTGTGCTTTCTCAATATGGGTAGATTAATTTATTTGAAAATTTTATATGCATGGATCTAAAAAGAACATGGGGTTAGGGTTAAGATTCATAGTCAAACCCATTAGATTAATTATTGAAAATTTTTGGGAGATCAAAGGTTTATGGAGGAATTCTAAAAAATTGAAGTTGTATTGATATATTGTCAATTTGCTTATACTTATATATATATATATATATATATATATATATATATATATATGTATTTATGCTCATATACTGTGATATTTTGAATTCTGCATATATTTGTATATATATATACATACATATATATATCTTCAAAAATATATATACATATATATGCATATATAATGTATATTTGTTAAAAAACCGGATAACATACCCGTGGGCGAAAACGTTTTAAAGAAACATTTTAAACCAAATCGCTAATGGAAATCGCGTTAGCAATTTTTTTTTTTAAAAGAAACATTTTATACATTGAGTCGGGCGGGGGGGGGGGGGGGGGGGGGACGAGACCCGCACCCCCCACTACGGTCACAGTGTACCACCATCGCAAGTACTGTGACAGCAGTGGTACGTAGTACCACTGACGTCGCAGGCCCTGCGACTGCAGGGTCCTGTGTACTGGCAGTCATGTTATATAAATATGTGTTGTTTAAAAAAAATGTTTGCCATATTCGGTTTTAATTTTGGCATTAATCGCATTTGATTAGTTCGATTTTGTTAAATGATAAAATAATTTATATATTCATATATGTATTTATATGTATATATTTTAATTTTATATATATATATATATATATATAAGTATGTATATAATATGTAAACATGATTATTTATTTTATAATTGTAAAATTGATAATTGATTTATATCAAAGGCTCATGATTTAAATTAATTGTTTTATTAAGTATATTAAATATTGATTGTTAGATTGGTCGGGGACGTTTGGATTAAAATTATAATTAAAGAATGGATTGGTATTCATTCTAAATGTATAAATGTTCCTTCAAATTCTTTCTCTAAACTTGTAAGCATAAACTGAGATTTTTGCATTTAAATTCAAATTGTAAATTTAGCAAAACCAAAACATGTGTTTGCATTGTGTATTTTTTATGGTATTGTTTTGGGTTTTGGGTTGACTAGTGTTGACTAGTTATAGGACATCTACCAGAGGCTCGGGAGTTATGCGATTGTGATGTCATGATGATGTTTTAATCTCGATCTTTATAAACCCAACCATGGTTATGTGGTGGAATGCTCTATGTATTGTTTGTGATTACTGATTGTTATAGTCGAGATTCTTATGTATGAGACACTTGACTTAACTATTATTTTTGGTCATTGATCAGTTATCCTTGGTTATTTTCTAGTTGCCATGATGAGACTGTAATGTGGATTTATTCTTGATGATGTCATGATGTGACATGTTTGACTCAACCATATTTTTGGAGTCTTTGATCAGTATGATGAGATATATTTTGGTTATTGAGAACCATTGGATACTTTGATTATCAGTGATACTTCAGTTGCCAATAGAGAGCTGTTGTGTTCATGATTTTATATGGATGTTTGCTCATGGAGATTTGATGCTTTTATGCATATTTCATGATTTGATTATGGATTATCTTTTGTGATTTTGAGATTTATGATTCCATGAGCATTAGGGTAGGATATCTGCATGTAGTGATGGGAAGTGGCTTGCAATGGGGGCCAGGGCCCTAAGAGGCTGCTAGGGTAGCTCATTGTAAGTTGGATTAATAAGTGATAACATTCACACCTAATACTAACTGAATGAACCTAAAAAGATAAGAGTTTTGTTCTTGCCCATGCCTTGAGTTCTTGTATAGGCTAGGATGGGAGTAGTGAGAACGCATGGTTGCGACCTTTCATTCCGTAGTATGCCTCGTCAGTATGAGAAGATACTAGTGGGTGTATGAAATTAGTATGGACGCATGGGGTTTGGCTAACTGCTAGGGTAACTTGTACGTGATAATTGCGATGACACTTTCCCGCTTGCATAGTAGGTTCCTACATGTCATTGTGTGCCTCTGGGATTAGATGTCAGATTTTGTGTTTGGAACCTTTGAGTTAGTATACTTTTAGGATTCCTGGACTTATAGAGATTTATGCTATGTGATTTTTTGATAGCCTATTTGGGAAATGAGATTATCTCCTCAGCACGGTGGGAGTGGACCACTTAGGTACCATGCAGTCAGGTGGTAGTGTATTTTCCACTCTTATCATTTTGAGATTCATTGAGACATCGTGGCTGATGCGTCCTTCATGATGATGGATATGTATCCTTTTCATTGATGATTAGCACATGTTAGATGATGTTATCTTATGCTTATATTTGCATGTTAGATTACTTTCTACATATTATGTTGTATATGTTAGGAGTGACATTCCTACTATGTTAATACCGATGATCTCTTCGGTGATTTGGAATGTTAGACACAGAGGGATGGGTAGGATCCACGATGGTCTAATGATGCTATTAACGGTTGGGAGGACCGTGCACTTATTTTATTATGTTTGATCTTTATGATGGATGTATATGACTTCTATGATGATGTATCATGTGTACCATGTGATTATCTTTACTTTGATGTATCATGGATTAGAATAGGACGATTTACCTTATTCTACATGTGTATAATATTTGAGCTTTTCATACCCTGTGACACATACAGAGGATGAATGAGCATTTGAAATGTAATGTATAAACATTGTACTTGTCTTTGTTATTTCATGTGGATGTTGTACTAGATGGATTCATGTATGTTAGATGTTTCTAGATGTAATCCAATGTTAAGGGATCTTTAAAGAATGTAATCTGATTATACATGTTATGTTTACTTTTAGATGGACATTACTATTGCTTTCGTTACTATGCATAAGTTATGTGTGGTATTTACTTTCATGAAAAAAAAAATGCTACTAAACTTAGTGAAATTCTAGGTTAATTCTTTGGATCCCTTGGCGAGGCATTACAACTTATTACTCGAAAGTTCTTTTTACTAGAATTTGCCCATTTGGAGTAGTTGGAATCTAGACATATGAAATATACCCTTATATACCTTATGGATCTTTCTTGACCCATCACATGTTCTACTTATTGGTTATTGGTCTTGGTAACCCCTAATGGACTCATAGTCATCATCTTTAATTTATGAGGTTTTGCCATCGTTAATAAAAAAGACATATTCCTCTAAATATTGAACACAAGGCCTAGCTAAGGAAAATGGGGATCACTTATAGAGGTTAGAGACAATATATAATTCCCCCTAGAATGAAATATAAGGAGTCTATAGTAGTTAGAGTGTTTAGATTATGGGAATTACTATTCAATGCTTGGTTTTTGCATTAACTTGTAATAAGATTGTGGATGATTGTATGCTAATATGTGTAGCTAATAGATCCTAATGTAATTTATATATGAGAAGTCTTGTGTATGTGTATAGTTTTTATTTCAATAAATAAAGCTACATGTTCCTATCAATTATTTTTGTTGTGTTGAACTTTGTTGCAAGGGTAGGTAATCCATTCTACACTCTCTACCTTGACTAAATCAATTATAGATATGAAAATCTAACATCTAATTTTTTTATGCACTCAAATAAATTGATAAATCTATTTTAATTTTATTTTAATTGATTACTTATATTAATTCAGTGTATTATTCAATTATCTAAGTTGTGATTGAGTTATATTATAATACTTGAACTCAAACATCTAATTCTCCTCCTTTAATACATGTAATGTCATGTGAAATAATTCCATCACTTACATTAAAAAAACATCAAAAAATCACATTTATTCAATTATTTATGACAATCAAATCATACATTATATATCAAGAAATTGGAAATACACTTTACATCCAACATATGTTAATAGAACATAACTAAATTTTATAATAGAATTGAAGTTATATAGAATCATAGTAAATTAAAAATGAAATATATTATAGAATGTCTTGGTGAATCTCTTTGTAATATGCATTTTTATTATATATAAAATATTACAACTATATATGGGCATGACACATAAAATGAATCGAATTTATTATTTTAGAAGATCTATATTGATATTATAGCTATATTCCTTAAAAAATAAAATAAGAAAGATAAAATTACTTATGGTTGATAACCTATAGAATCATTGCATGTGAATTTGTTAATAATTATGTATGTTGATGGACTATAGATTATTGAAAGTCATTTCTTTTAATTATTTCCATTAAAATTTATTAAATTAATGTAACCATATAATCATTATAATCTAGATAGAATATTTAAAAGTAATATTTGGTACACACACACACACACACACACACACACACATTTATGTAATCATTTCATTTGACTTTGTTAATAATTATGCATCTTGATGGACTACAGAATATTGAAAGTCATTTCTTTTAAATATTTCTATTAAAATTCCTTAAATTAATGTAACCATATAATTGTTATAATGTAGTTAAAATATTTAAAAATCATATATTTAAAAGTGATATTTGGTGTGTGTGTGTGTGTGTGTGTGTGTGTGTGTGTGTGTGTGTGTGTGTGTGTGTGTGTGCGCACGCACGCGTGCACGCACACGCACCCACACACACACACACACACACACACACACACACACACACATCATTTATGTAATCATTTCATGTGACTTTGTTAATGATTATGCATGTTGATGGACTATACAATATCTTTTAAATATTTTCATTAAAATTCCTTAAATTAATGTAACCATATAATTATTATAATCTAGTTAAAACCTTTTAAAAACATACACACACACACACGTATGGGGAAGGAGGGTGGGAGTGAGAGAGACATAGACTTTTAGTCAAACATTATATTGAAAGATGTCAATATTCAATGTTTAATCAATAAATTCAGCTAAAAAATTCTAGATTAAATTATATGTATATATTTTATTTAAGTGCTATACTTTACAATTTGGTATAATAAAATAACACTCTCCATCATTCATCATAGAATAATTATAATATTCTTATAAACTAAGATATAAGTGTGTTATTCTTAGTGTGTGCAAATTTTCATGCATAAAGACATTTTAACTTGATAGAATCTTTCAAACTTTAGGAAACCAAAAAATCATTAACAATACTCTTTCATTTATCCTAAGAAATATAGAATTATCTACCATTTAATTTTTTTCTCAATAATATATAAATTTTATATTGAATGACTTTTTCAATCATAATTCTAAAAGGGGATGGTTGTGGAAACTTAATACTAGCACTTGTACCAACTAGTACAAGGTTGTGGCTGATGTCATTTATCAGTTTCGATACACACTCATAGTATCGAGGAGCAACTGCATTTTATAATACAATTAAAATAAACATTTTTAGAGGGATCATTCATTTATGTCTTGGAAAAGACAGATGCAATTTTTGCTATGTATGCCAAGAAAAACAATGTCAACAATGGAAGCAAAAGGAGGTGAGATAGCATGGCATTCATATTACAAGCTCATAAATTAATATTAAAAATAAATTAAAAAATTCATGAGGTCCACTCAACGAAACTATGATGATTACCTCAAGAACAATCCACAAGATCAAAGAGACTTTAATAATGAAAGGAACATAAGGCAACAAGGGAGATAGAGTTCATTAAGAGCTTTATACTTTTAGTTAGGTAATAAATGTCAAAGTACTAAAATACCCATATTGAAGAAATGAGAACATGTATGTGATTGCATATTTCACAAACTCTGAGTACATTCATTTTTGCTCTAGCATGACATATAGAGGATATAGTGCAAAAGTGATAAATTAATTAAAGCAAAATATGATGTAAGCATGTCTTAAAGAGTAGAGTTTTATTTTAGGGCCTCAATTAAGGAAAGAGAAACATAATATGTTTGAATGGAACATTGTTTTATAAGTTGTGGAGACTTGTCGAAAAGATTGTCATAGTAAAAAAATGTTTAGGAATAGCTGCCTAGAAGACCTGCACAAATCAAAGGAGAACTATTAAAATTGTGCATGATAAATTTTGTATCCTAAGAAAATGGTTGTGTTGTGTTGTGGACTTTAGAAAACATATGAGGAGAATGAATATATATAGCATTGATCGGTATAAGAAAATTATTGTGTTGAGTAATGTACCTTAGATTTGTTAGAGAGACCATTGTTGCAATCGAGCTTCCTCTTTTTTCCTTGAGATTGTCTATAAGTTGTCTTGCATTTGGAGTATCTCTCATAGGAGAACATTGGTTGAATGCGAAGGTCATTCAATTTTCTAACTCTAGACATAGATGTGAATGTCAACCCCTACCTTTCTATCTTCCTAATGTCAATTGTTGCTTTTTGTAGTGTTAGACCTTGATATTTGTGTATGGTTATAGCCCATGCCATTGTGAGTAGTATTTTCCTTCGACTACCCAGTGACACAGGAGTTATGGGTACAATCTTGGGGTCACCTTTGTTCCATGGTGGTCTAGTATAATTATTGATCCTTGCAGTAACATACATTGGAAGATCAGGTGGTTTGGAACTAGGACTGTATACAATATCAACTACCTCACCAAGAGATCCATTTATAAGACCTGCTTGTGTCCATATGTTTGTTGTGAGCATGATGTGTTGGCCTCCCCCCTATTATCTATTTTATTAGGTCCCCCCCTACAATAAAAACTTATTGATTGGGGGGATTGGGGGGTAGGGGGGTAAGGGGGGTGGGCCCCTACTATTCTAAGGCCTAATGAAAGGTGGTGTTGCTACCCTATTCGGATGAGAAAGAAAGACCAACACCTTCTTGCATCATCAAATTTCGTAGAGCTATGCACCTATCTTTAAACCTTTCAGCTAGGAGGAATGGGGGTGGGAGAGAAAATTAGCAGTTTAGTCTTATTCCTTTACAAAGCAATACTTGTTTTTCAAGTTTTTCATCACCAAATGCACTGTCCATTTTGTTCTTGGTGTTCACTGCGATACTTATTGCAACAAGGAAGCTCAATAATTTCAGCATTTGTTTGTTGTGTGGACTAACCAAAGCATTGGTGGCAAATAGGAGCATTGAGTGGTCAAATTCTTCCCTTTTAGATGATGTTACTTGTTTTTCTGTTTGGGTCATCAACAACTACCAATATACTTACTTTGGCTATGCATTTCGTATGTTCTGTAACATTCAACAGAATTGTGTTTGGGTTGTGCTTTATCCTTGTTGTCAAAAAATTGTTTCTAAAGTGAAAATTGTTGTAAACTACTCCCATAGAAACCTAGCACTAGACTGTGTTGTGTAGATAGGTTTGTCCATCATAGGTGGAAATTGCATAAGGTCTCCAACTAAGATTATGGAGATTCCTCCAAAGCACATGTGTTCATTGTAGGGAAATGCTTGTCATAGTCAACTATCTATTTTTAATAGTAGTTTTCCCCCTATAAAGCTCATTTCATCAATAAGAATGTATTTTATGTCCTTTAATGATTCTTGGAATGTTATCAAAGCCCACCCTTGCAATGGATGCATTTCTCTAATAGGTATCTTCAACATTGAATGTATTGTCAAAGCATGTATGTTGAATGCAACAACTATAGGAGCTAGTGTGAGTAATTGGCTTCCTTGTTCTGGTGTCTCACTCTTGAGAGTATTTTGTATACATGCAATTAAGTAGGATTTTCCTATACCAGTTGTACCTTGAATAATCATGTGAACTAGTTTGGCACTTGAGCGATTCTTGTGGTTTGTAATCATTTCTAAAGCAATTTCTTGCATTGTTGACAATGCATAGCTTGGGATGTCAAAGTTAGACAACATGCTTTCCTCTTGCCAATTTGTTTCCTTTTCATTTATGAATTGTGTTGCAATTACATGTAAGGGTTCTAGTATTGTAACCAAATCCCATCTATTGTTTTGATCGAACTCCCATCTATTGAGCATGTCAAGTTCACTTAAACACTGACACTACTTGAGGGCCCCATTTTAAAAAATATTTTCCATTCATTTAGCTCTATTGTGTCATCCATGTTGTTGTCACTATTACTTTCATCTTCTTCTAAGGTTGCTTCATTTTGGGTAATGCGATTGACATGCCATACAAAATATCCTATTGCATTTATTTTCTTCTAGTTTGTAATAATTTGATTCTTTGTAAGCCCTATTTCGATCTCTATATGATAGAAATGTTTATATAAGAGTAGCTCACTCCAGTAGAATATTTCAAATTGCTCTAACTCCTCATCCAGGATGCTATAGAACTTTGGGTAGCCATTGACTATGGCTTTTAGCTATCTCTTTTTCCACTTTCTTTGTTTACGATTCGTAGAATAGGTGTATGATCTTGTAGATTCAAGAAGTGTTAGCATTTCAAGCTCTAGGGGTCATTCAGTAGAGGCATGCAAGTAGGTAGACTGCAGTTGGCTTTCACCATTTTCCTTTGTTATCCATTGGAATACTTTTCATCCAACATTCAAGGATGAAAAAGGATGACTACATATGATAAATGGTAATTTTTGGAGCATGTGACATGTTCTTGTGCCCCTATATCATGCTCAGCAACAATCTCTATTATAAACTTTTGGTATGCAATGAGGGCTGGCATGTCTTCTTGTTGTGTTGTTGATATTCTTCTTAGCATATTCGTACAAGTATCAGATGCTTCCTCCGCTTTCAATGCATATTTGGTGATGTGCTTGAGAACAAGGGCTTGTGAGATAACTAGTTGACAATCTATATTTTCTCTCTAGATCTTTAACATATATTTTTTGTGTATGTTTAGCCTATCATTGTTTTGTGTAGGTGCATATTTTTTAATGCCATCACTGTCATATGATAGAGTGGAGACATTTTGTTCTTTCCATGGAGCTTTGTATCGACACTCTATTTTTTCACCCTTCATTGCAAACATGTCCCGTCTTTACATTTTGTGTGTCTCTAGACATGGTTAATAATTTCTTCATAGTCATGTACATGATCTATAGCAAATATCTCAGTTGTGTTGAGCAAGCATGGATCATCTAGTGAAGCCCGAAATACTATATTGCTTCTATGAGCTACATCTCGAGGGTTCCAAGAGCATACATACATGTCAAAAAGTTTGCGTGCGTTTTCAACCTCTGCATCATTTTTCCAATCAATTTTTTCCATATCTGGTGCATTTTTTAGCCAAATAAATCCATGTATATGTACAATCCCTCTATGTTGCCATTCATATCTATACCACTAGTCCTTTGCACCAAGAAGTTTTTCAATCACCTCTTCATGAAATATTGTAAATCACTGTTGCAAGTACAACGATATGGTGTGGGGATTTTTTATTATGTTTTCCAAACATTATTTGCTTGACCACATTTTGATAGGTGTGTCATGTGCAAACAAACATTGTAGATCTGGCCACTTTGTGTCTGATGCACTTAATGTGAAAAAAATGTCAGTGCTCCTAGTTGATTGATAATGTTTGTTAATTCTGATTGATAGTTTTTCCAGTATGGTCTTGTGCCTTTGATTGAAGATCCAAAGTACACAAGTTCCTCTACAAGTTGTGAGTCTGGGAGGTTTTCTAGATGACTGTAAAGACTTTTGATGGTGACTAGTATCTTCTCTTCAATGTTTCTCTTCATGAAAATTGATGCAAGGGCTTGACTATGATGTCACAAAACCAGATTGTAGATAAAATATCAGAGCCGAGGGTGCCTTCCAAACCTATTGTCATGAAATCTCATAAAGTGTAATACATACTCATGGAATTGTACCTCTCATAGTCATGGTTGCATGTGTTGTGCAAAACCTGTTGGGAAGAGGGTAGGAAAATTCATATCCAACAACCCCTCGATGTTGTATTCATTTATTGGAGAAGGATCTATTTGAGGCTAGTTGATGACATCATCGATATTGTCCTCTAGTTCCAATGTTTTCTTAATAATTTTTAGCTCAAGACAATTATTTGGCAATTTAGACATGAATGATGTGCATGGAACACTATTTTTAGTCAGATCTCCATCAATTTCCATCTCATTATCTGGTATCACCATCTCTTCCTCTATTTTAATGCTATGAAGCATGCTCAAAACATCTATTTTTATTTCTAGAATTTTTGCTAAGAACTCAACATTTATGGTGACATCACTATAATATGGGTCATGTTTGACATTGTATTGCAGTGCATCTATAACATGACTTCTACTCACATAACAATCATAATGATGTCCTTGTGTATGTACTTTTTGAATGATGAGCACATCTAATTCCTATATTCTTTGTGGAAGTACTTTTGCAATGTTTTTTATGTCTTGTGCAAAGCTTATTATGTGTCCACTATATTATATTGCCCCCCAAAACTATGGTTGACTTGCAATACTAGGTTGATTCTAGCAATAAGCATCTCTTCAACTTGGGTTAGTCTTTTCAACACTAGAGGTTGCTCTCTCGGGTCCATGTTGTTCGTTGGTGAGAATCGATGTATCACTTTCTCATTGAAGCATCTTTTGCAAGATGGTTTTGAGCTTGATGACTGCAAAAGCATGCTTGGATAACATTCTTTACATGTAGTGCATATTTGTAAGTTCACCAAGGAGTCTATTCGGTGACAAAATCTTTTTAATGCTTTCATAAAGTTAGCATTTCCATCTGTTGGTATTGTGACTTCTGACTCCTTTTGTTTTTGGGCTTCTTTATGTGATGCATAGTATTGTTGATTGTAATCTTTTTGTCTATGTCCGTCTATGCCTCTTACATGTCTACGAATAAATATTTCATCTCTATGGCATGCATAGTATTCCCATTTTCTATTGCAAGCTTTCTCTCTTTGGATTTGCATCCGCTCAGAATCAATTTCAATTTTCTCATTCAAAGATTCCATGGTCTGCATTTTAGAATTACATTTATTAAGAAAGATAAAACTTAAGAAGCCAATTTTTCTAGACTATCTATACTGTTATTTAATTCTCATATCAATCTTATGTTAGGTGAATTGAAAACAGATATGTAACTTTCAAGTCCAGTACTATAGATGTAATTTAATCCGCTATCAATAGAGAAAACCTAATTTTGTTTTATCTAATATATAATTCACCATGAACTCATATAAATTAGAAAATATTGTAAGTCATAATAAATATTTATATTAATGACATAGGTTTTTTCATATATATTTATCTTATAATTCAGAGATAAGTAAATAAAGTATGATAATTTAATATATTAAACCTATTCATACCGATCAAAAGATATATTAAACCTATCTATAAAACATTGATAAATTTCCTACTCGATTAATGTTCTTATGCAAGATGGGCCCTCATTTTCACTAATCCAACTTAGTCATCATCTATTTAAACCCAACAATACATCAACACTTTGCTCTGCGTCAAGTCATAAACAATGGCCTCATTAAATCTTCCTTCTCTTCCAACACTACCTTCAAATTCCATTTCTAGGCATCATTTTTAGAGGCAGTTAGTAGTGACTTTAAGTGTGGGAATTGGAGTGGGTTTGGTTGTTGCTCCCCAACTTGCCAAGCAAAGAATGTGGTTGGCAAAGAATCTCTGGGAGTCTTGCACTCATGAGAAAATAAAGAGAAGTAGTTCTAGTTATCTTTGGGGGTCCCTGGCATGCATGTTCTTATCAGCTAAGGTTGCTCACAGTGACAGCTCGAGAGTGGAACCCAATACGAGCATTTCTTTCCCATCTTCCTTGGATGAGACCAAACACCTGGCTGGGGTTGGAGTAAGGAGGAAGAGTATTTTTGGCCTTAAGAACATCAATGTATAAGCCTTTGGTAAGATTACAATTCAATATCAATGTTGTTGTCCTTGCAATTTTATGGGTACCAAATTTGTTTTCTAAATGTGGGTATTTATAAAGTAAAGAAATTGAACTACAGCGTAATTGATCAAATCTTAAGAGTGACTTGTGTTTTTGGCAACTTGTGCATGGCTATCAATTATTGTTTGTGATGTTGGCTTGCACCTGTCTGTTTAATCTTCCCTACCCTTACCTACTCCAACTACTTCATTTATTGCTTCTTCTCATCGAGAGTTCTAGATCTCTCATTTTAAACTATGCTTCTAGATTGTTAGGTTTAGGTTTAGGGTTTTTTCAAAAAGTTGACTATAATATTTTTCTAGAAGTTTGTAGATGTTTCATCTTCTCAGCTAATAGTAGATTTCTCTAGAATATTGTATGCTTTCTTATAAAAGATTGTATGTACTCATTTGATATGATGGTGAAATGAAATATAACATAGTTTATTGTGTGAAAGCACATCGTATTATTTTGTGTGTTTATTTTTTGTCCTCTGCCTATCCATCAGATTGGTATTAGAGCTATAGAAAATTTGGGCATTGGTTTTATGGGCAGATGTCATTGTGGGTGAAGGGCAAATGGCAACAAAAACATCTAAGGAGGAGATCATAGTTTCTATGTAAGGAAGGAAGAGAAAGGGTTTGTAGTGGTTACAAGTCAGAAAGTTTTATTGTTAAATCATGGCAGGAACCAGTGGAAGTATTTCATAGCCACAAATTCCTACTTTTAATGGAAAAGATTATGATTATTGGAGCATCAAAATGAAAACACTTTTTTGTTCTCAGCATGTTTGGGATTTAGTTGAAAGTGGGTTCCCTGAACCAGTAGACCAACAAGCATATCAAGCTCTTTCACAAGCTGAAAAGGATTTATTAAAGGAAAATAGGAAAAAGGATGCTAAGGCACTGTTCTTTATTCAGCAGGCAGTGGAGGAAGCAATATTTCCAAAGGTAGATGCTGCTGCAAGCTCAAAGCAAGCATGGGATAACTTGCAATCAAAATACCAGGGCATAGGAAAGGTAAAAACTTCAAAGTTAAAAAATCTTAGAAGAGATTTTGAAAATTTGCAAATGAAATATTTAGATTCAATAGACTCATTTTTCACTCAAACAATGGGGATAGTAAATCAGATTAGATCATATGGAGAAACCCTTGGGGATCAACAAGTTGTAGAGAAAATACTTAGACGTCTACCAAATAAGTTTGATTCAAGAGTTGCAGCCATTGAAGAATCTAAGGATCTCTCCTTGCTATCAATAGATGAGTTAATGGGTTCTCCCTTATCACATGAACAAAGGTTGAATCGTTCGGGAACTTCATCATTGGAGAATGCTTTCAAGACTCAACTTTCATTTGGAAGAACAAGAGGAAGATCGGATCATAGTAGAGGTAGAGGACGTTTTACACCAAGAGGAGGAAGATAAAATCCACAGTTTGAGAGTAGAAGGCTAGCATCAAGCTCACAAAACAATTTCACATCAACAAGAGGAAGGGGGACCAACCATCATCAAGGAGAAAGGTATGACAAATCTAACATTCAATGTCATTATTGTAATAAATTTGGGCATTTTGCATCTGCGTGTAGAAAAAGAAAATATGACATGAATAGGCAAAAGGAACATTTTACAAATGAAAATCAGCCCAACACTAGTAAGCAAAACACCATCTTCATAACATGCAATGTTGCACGAGAGAGTTCTAAACAAGTATGGTTCTTAGATAGTGGTTGTTGTAACCATGTGAGTGGTTCTAAGGAGATATTCTCAACAATAGATGAATCAGTAAAATCAGAGGTTAAGTTTGGGAATTATCATCAAATCTCAGTCATGGGAAAAGCATCAATTAGCATAAGAACTAAGAAAGGTGAAGAAAAGGAAATTCCTGATCTATATTATGTTCTTGAATTGTAACACAATCTCATAAGCATTGGACAACTAGTACAAAAGGGATATAGAATACATTTTGAAAATGGTGAATGTGTGATTCTAGATAAAAGACCAAGCAATAGGCTGATTGCAAAAATTGAAATGACTCAAAATAGAATGTTCCCACTTAAAATCCAAAGTGAATTATTCTTAGAGCCAAATGAATTACAAAAAGTAGCTGAATCTGCATTCAAAGCTTTCCACAAAAATGAATCTTGGCTATGGCATTTAAGGTTTGGTCATTTAAAATTTAAAGGGTTACAACTCTTATATAAGAAACAAATGGTCTATGGGTTGCCATCAATAGAGCCACTTAAGACAACATGTGAAAGTTGTATTTTGGCAAAGCAACATAGAGAAAAAAATTTAGTTGGAAAGTCTTATAGAGCAAAACATCCACTTGAGACAGTCCATTCAAATCTTTGTGGGCCAATGCAAACACCATCCTTAAGTGGGAAAACTTTATTTCTTGACATTTATTGACGATTTTAGCATAAAAGTTTGGGTTTATTTTGTGAAGTATAAATCAGATGTATTTTCTATCTTTAAAGAATTCAAGACAAAAGTTGAGAAAGAAAGTGGATACTCTATTAAAACATTAAGAACTGATCAAGGTGGAGAATACATATCAAATAATTTTCTGAATTTTTGTAAAGAAAATGGCATATGGAAACAATTTACAACAAGGTAGACTCCACAACAAAATGGAGTAGCCGAAAAAAAAAATAGAACAATTATGGAGATGACAAGGAGTATGTTAAAGGAAAAACACTTGCCAAATGAGTACTGGGCTGAAGCAGTTGCATGTTCAACATACATACTAAATAGATGTCTAACAAAAGTAGTAATAAATAAAACACCTAAAGAAGCTTGGAATAGAAGGAAGCACAATATAGCACATTTGAGAGTGTTTGGTTGTGTGGCATACTCATTGGTACCTAAAGAAGTGAGAAAAAAATTAGATGATAGAGGAGAGAAGTGCATATTTGTGGGATATAGTGAACAATCCAAGGCATATAGGCTATACAATCCTATCACAAAGAAGTTAATAATAAGTTGTGATGTTGAGTTTGTAGGAGAAGAAGCATGGGATGGTAGCTTGGATAAGTCAACTACAGTTGTAGCTAGTGTTCCACAAGAAAATGAAGAAAATGAAACTCAAGATGTGCATTCTACAACACAAAAAATTGTTCCTAAAACACCTACAAGGGCACCTACCACTCAAAACACTACTACTCCAGCAAGCACTAATAGCAGTGAATCATCTAATCCAACACTTGCTTCATTAAGATCAAGAACTATAAATACTTCAAGGAAGACATGAAGTCTTAGAGACATATATGATGAATTACAAGAGGCTGAAAATGATGACTTATGCATTAATTTTGCACTCTTAGTACATGCTGATCTAATTTATTTTGAAGAAGCTATTAAAGATGACAAATGGATTTCAGCCATGGATGAAGAAATTCAGTCAATAGAAAAGAATGATACTTGGGACTTAGTAGATCTTCCTAAAGGCAAGGATGTGATTGGAGTTAAGTGGGTATACAAAAAAATATATAATGCTGATGGAAAAGTGGAGAGACACAAGGCAAGGCTAGTAGCCAAAGGCTTCACGCAACAATCGGGTATAGACTACAATGAGACATTTGCACCTGTGGCTAGATTAGACACTGTTAGAATGATTTTATCCATTGCAGCTCAAAATAATTGGAAGATTTCATCAATGTAGTAAACATATAGATATAAGATATCATTATATTCATGAATTAGTGAACAATGGTGACATATATCTTAAGTTTTGCAGGTCCAAAGAACAACTAGCAGACATTTTCACAAAGCCTCTTGCAAAGAATGTCTTTCAACATCTTCGAGAAAGTATTGGTATTACAGACATACATGGCAGTGAATATTAAGGGGGAGTGTTGGTGATGTTGGCTTCCACCTATTCGTTTAATCTTCCCTGCCCTTACCTACTCCAACTACTTCATTTATTGCTTCTTCTCATCGAGAGTTCTAGATCTCTCATTTTAAACTATGCTTCTAGCTTGTTAGGTTTAGGTTTAGGGTTTTTTCAAAAAGTCGGCTATAATATTTTTCCAGAAGTTTGTAGATGTTTCATCTTCTCGGCTAATAGTAGATTTCTCTAGAATATTGTATGCTTTCTTATAAAAGATTGTATGTACTCATTTGATATGATGGTCGAATGAAATATAAGATAGTTTATTGTGCGATAGAACATCGTATTGTTCTCTGTGTTTATTTTTTGTCCTCTGCCTATCCATCAATTATAATGTGGCTATAGGATTGAACATTTTCTTCAATTTCTTGTTGGTAGTGAAGTGTCATCTTCAGATCTCACTTTGATCCTAAGCCTACATTGTGTACAAGATAAACAATCAAAAAGAAGAGAAAGCTAAGGTTCACTACTTGCTAATCATTATTTCTTAATGCACCCATTAGATCGAACCCAGTTCAGACATGATTGTCATCCATCAGAACTTTATAGCATAACAAACTCTTCTTTCCACTTTCCATTAAGTATGTTGGCTGGAGAGGCTAAAACTTTGATATTGTAATAGAGTTGGGTTTTTGAAGCTGAAATTCTGATGTTTTGAGTTTCAATTTTTCTACAAGAAAAAAGTAAATTTCATTTATTTCTACTTTCTATCCTTCACTCATTTTCTTGTCCTTTCCCATAGAAGTTTCCCCAAGTTTTTAATGGTTCCTCTGTTACCCTATTAAAATTTCCCCAATTTTCGTGACGTCCCGACTTTACCTTTCCTTACTTCTTATGCCTTTTTGTCCATCTAACTCTATTTTCTAGGTTTTAAGTGCTATCTTTGGTGTCAAGCTTAATACTGTACCCTAAATTTTACAATACTAAATGAATACTGTCTCTGTGATTTCTACTAATAGTTTTTAACTGATTTTGAAATCCATAATGCCCAATGTCTCTGTGAGAGATGCGAATTTCTTCTATTCAAAACTAAAAATACTAATCATAATATACAATGAAAATCTACAATCGGGCAAGAAGAACGATGGAGTTTTTCGTCTACGTTTGGAGCTAGCTCAATTTTTTGTTTTCTGAGTGCTGCAATGGGGGAGTTTGGTGTTCGAAGGGCTGTGGACTGGGTGTATCATCTTGTTGGGCTATGGATTGGGCCAAGTTTTGGAGGAGACATCTTTTGCTGCACATGGGAGTCATTTTGTGCCTCCTGCTATTCTGTATCATGTGTGGGCAGTGGGCGCTATTGTTGGGTACTTGTATACTCATAGCCTTGGTTTGTGCTATTTCGTGGAGGATGGGGGTGTATAGTTGTAGTTTTAAAGTGGGAGGGATTGAATTTAGAGAGGGGGGGTCTCCTTTTTCAAACTGGTGGTCTTTGTTAATGGCTGAAGCTAAGGGGGAGACTGCAATGGAGAGTTTGAACATTGATTTTTGGGTGGCTTTAGGCCCTAAAGTGTTAAATCAAAGGATGAAGACTTCTAACAATAACTTGTTCACTCAAAACTCTGAGACTGTTGATATAGGGCCATCTAATGGCACAAGGATTATGAAGACCAATGGTTGTCTGGAGAGGTGCAAGGAGAGGCCAAAATTGGTTGTGCTAGTTGAAATTATCATGGATGATGTTGAATATTATTCGAATCACTCCCTATACTGCAAGTTCTTAGGAATGAGGGTTTCCTTGCAATTCTTGGAGGTTTGGACTTAGAGGACTTGGGAGTAGGAAGGGGAAATGGAGATAATGTTGCTGGCAAATAACTATTTCATGGTTACTTTTAATTGTATCGTTGATCACAATAGGGTGTTTGAAGGAGGTTCGTATTTCCACAATAAGGTTGGGTTGTTTATCAAACCATGGCATGCTAGATTTAACCTTACAAAGAAGCTACCTAATCGTGTCCCAGTATGGGTTCATTTGCCAAGGTTCCTGGTGGAATGCTGTCAAGAGGATGTGTTACATCTTTTGGCTTCAATGCTTGGAATTCCTGTAGGGACTTCATCACAGACCTTGGGGAAAAAGATAATGACTTTTTCTCGCATTTGTGTTGAAATTGATCTTAGTAGGCCTCTACCAAATGCAATAGAAATGTTTTTGGGTTCTTATTCTTGGGTGCAACAATTGGATTATGAAACTCTTCCTTTTCATTGTCACCTGTGTCAAGAATATGGGCATCTGCAACAAAGATGGCCAAGGAATAAACCTCGAGAAAGCCTCCTAAGACAAATAAAGGAAAGAACATATCTAGTAATGAGACAAGGGCTTCTGATGGTTTTGTTTTGGTTAGGGGTTGAAATTAGAATAGGGCTCAAAAGAGGTCTTTTAAAGAAAGGTAGAATGATACATTTAATAGGTTTGAGGTGTTGGATGAGTTTTGCCAACAGGAGGTGAATCCAGGTTTGATTACTTTAGATAATGGACTTATAGACTTAGCTCAAGAGGATCCTTTTATTGAGTCTACTATGGATCCCATAGGGGATGAGTGTAGGAAATTGGATGTTGATCAGCAAAAGGGAAATTTAGAGGTGCAGGAACCCTTGGCTATTGTTACAACAACAAGTATGGATTCTCTGACTATTGGGCAACACATTGGTTTAAGCTCGGTAGGGAAGATTAAGCCTCCTCCCAAAATGGGTACTATGTAGAAGGATATCAAGAAGGGTGGGCAGAGAAATTGGTTAAACCTAGCTGAAAAAAGGATGTAGAAAAGATAAAATTAGCTAGTGAGAATTTGGTGAAGTCGGGGGTAGTTAAGCCTCTGGATTCTATTTTCTCATGCACCTTGAAATGATTGTTTTATCATGGAATGTGTGGGGTTTGAATACTGGCCCTAGACAAAAAGTTTTTCATGAGTTAGTCAGAAGACATAGTCCTGATGCTCTTTTTTTGTAGGAAACTAAGTTATTTATGGAGAGTATGCATGGTCTAAATCCTAGGTTGTAGAGTAATGGAAAAGGCCAGTGCATTGGAGCTCATGGTGCTTCTGGAGGTTTGATCTGTTTATGGAATCCTACGAAAATCTAGCCTCTTCGGTGGATTTCCTCTAAGTCCTCTCTGTCCATGATTGCTACTTGCTTAGAGACAGGGAAAGTTATATTATTTTCCAACATTTATGCTCCTACTAATTTCTAGGGTAAACAAGTTTTGTGGTCCCATATCAAGATGATTTGTAGCATGTTGCCCTTTCACCCTTCAATTTTGGTTGGAGATTTCAATGCTATTTGTGAGCTAGCTGAGAAGTGGGGTGGCATTGGAAGGCTAGAGCCTTCTGCATTGTTGCTTCAAGAAAATATTAATTCCTTGAACCTTGTGGATATTAAACCTAGCAATGGTCAGTTCACCTGGAACAATCGTCGAAGTGGAAAGTTTTGTATTGCAAAAAGGTTAGATTGGTTCCTAGTTTCTTGTTACTAGATTGGGGGGTTGTGGTCATCTTGCTTAGAGATCCTAGATTGGAGAGGATCGAATTGTTGGCCTATTAAACTTCCTATAGTTTCAACTTGAGTGCTTCGAAAGCCTTATTTTAGATTCCAACTCATGTGGCTTTAGGACTCATCCTTGTATGATTTGGTATCTGATTGGTGGAAGAAAAGTAGACCAACGTATGGTACTTCTATGTATATTTTTGCTAAGCTCCTTCAATATGTTAAATTTAAGCTCAAACAATGGAATCGGTTGCACTATGGGAATCTATTCCATGAAAAGGCTTGGGCTCAAGCAAATTTGGATGATATCACAAGAAGGATAAGAGAGGAAGGGGTAATAGTTGAATTGCTTTAGGACAAGGCTCAAGCTATGAGATTTCTTGAAGAATGGGAAATGCGAGAGGAAATGTATTGGAAACAAAAGGTGCGGATTGAGTGGTTGCAACAAGGAGACAAAAATACTGCTTTCTTCTTCAACTCAGTGAAGGCCAGGAGGCATGGTAACTCTATCTCGGGGTTGGTGAATGAGAGGGAAGAGCATCTTTCTTCTTTTCAAGAAATTTTTAGGGAGGCAGTACAGTACTTTGAATCTCTCTTTAGAGAGGACTCACAAGGGGGGCCTCCTAAGGAAGCACGTGTTCTTTCTTGTATTCTCGCCCTGGTGACTGAAGAGATGAATCAATATCTCATGAGGGACATATTGATTGAGGAGCTTGAAGGGGTTGTTTTTAATATGAAGAAAGGAAAGGCACTAGGACCTGATGGCTTCCCCATTGAGTTTTATCAAGAGTTCTGGGATATCATCAAATTTGACCTCCTGGCTATGGTTCAGGAGTCTCAACACAATAAGCAGATGTTAAGGGCTCTAAATGCTACTTTTCTCACTCTTATCCCCAAGCAGGAGGGGGCTGATAGGTTGAGCCAAATTTGGCCCATCTCTTTATGCAATGTTATTTACAAAATTATTTCCAAGCTTATGGAAGATAGGTTAAAGAAGGGGCTTGCTAATTTTATTTCTGAGGAGCAAAGTGGTTTTGTGGTAGGTAGGAAAATTCTGGATGGGATTTTTATTGCTACTAAGGTCATCCATTCTATGGCCAAATCAAAAGAAAAAGCGATGTTTATCAAATTAGATATGGAAAATGCTTATGACAAAGTAAGGTGGTCCTTCCTGTAGAGGGTTCTTAGTGCCTTTGGCTTTGCAAAAGATTGGACTCAATGGGTTTGGAGTTGTGTTACTTTGGTTTCTTTCTCGGTGCTTATTAATGAGAGTCATTCTGAGCTTTTTGGGGCCTCAAGGGAGATTTTTTAGGGAGACCCTCTCTCCCCTTATTTGTTTATTCTTTTGGCAAAAGGTTTGGGGAGATGGATTAAATAGAATGTGGGGTCTAGAGCTATTCAAGGTTGGAGATGGGGTGGAACTTTTCCTCCGTAGACTCACCTACAATTTGTAGATGATATTACTTTGATGGGGATGGCTACAATGAGGGAGGCATCTAATCTTCATAGGGTCTTGGATGTGTACCTGGTTGCCTTTGGATAATAGATTAATGAGGGAAAGTCATCAATCTACTTCTTCAATACTCCAGGCCCTATTCAACAAAGGATTGCTCACACTCTTAGGTTTCAAATTGGGAATCTTCCATTGAAGTATCTTGGCATTCCCATCTCCATGAGTAGGCTTCCCAAGGAGTCTTGGCAGGCTATTTTGGACAAATTTTGGGTGAAAGTTAATCATTGGACTCACCATTGGTTATCCTTCACTGGTCATGTCCAGTTGATTAAGTCAGTCGTGCAAGCTTTGCCTGTTTATAGATGCATGCTCCAAGTTGCTCCTACAAGCTTCCTTAAGGATCTGGATTCTGTGATGCATCAATTTTTATGGCCGTGCTGCTTGGAGACCTCCAAATGGAGTTTGGTTAAATGGCAACGGGTGTGTAGTTCGAAGCATTATGGGGGTCCTAACTTGAGGCAATCAGCTTTTTTCGGGGTCCAACAGAAGTATCTCCCAAGGATTTGTCATCTTGATATTTCCAGGTATCCACTTGGGGGGAAGGGATCTTTGATTTGGGATACTTTAAAGAAAGGGGCTAAGCTTATTAAGGATGGATTATTTTGGATCTGCAAAAGTGGGGGGGAGGCTCAATTCTAGTCAGACTCTTAGGATGGATTTCCCCCAATAATATCTCAGTTTCCTAACTTGGGGATTTTGTGTTAGCGGTTTCTAGAGGTTGCTTGGTCTAGGGTGAGGAGTGTGCTATGCTGCAAAATATCCTTTCCAGTAGAAGATGTTGTTTTCTTCAGGAGAATGATGGGCTGGCCTGGTTTCCCAATCCTAAGGGGACCTATACGGTTGCCTCTAGATACAACATATTGGTGTCTCGCAAGATGGTTCTACCTGAAGTCCAGTGCTAGAAGAAGGTTCAAAACAAACTATCTTGGCCAAAGTGCAATTGTTTAATTTGGATGTTGGCTTGGAATAAATGTTTGACTTTGGATAATATTAGGAAAAGAGGATTCCATGGCCCTTCTATTTGTGTTATGTGCAAGGTTAATGAGGAGGACTCTGCCCATTTATTTTTTTGGTGCTCTTTCGCCCTGCAGCTTTGGCATTTCTAGTGAGGACTTTGGGCAGCACCTTGTGTCCATGCTTCCTCCTTGATTGAGTTTTGGAAAGGGATGGACAACCTCCTATGATGGCTCCTTTCTTGCAAGAGGTATGGTTTGTAGGGCCTATCTTCTTATTATGGCAGATTTGGTTGGAGCGCAATCGAAGGATTTTTTGTGGTGAGTAGCAGCTAGTGCTACAAATTTGGCAGAGGATATTGGGCATGATTCAAGAGACAATGGAGGCTAAGTGTTGTTGGATAAAATTTTTAATTGTGTATTGTCTTTGATGTTACACAAATGTCATATCAGCTATCAAATAGAGTCTACCGAGCTCAGACGGTCAGCAAAGTAATTTACAGTGTCTACCGAACGTTCCTAAATAGCACAAAGGAAAGTTAGCTCTTACTGAGCTCACTCAAGTATCAAAGGATTTTGTAGCATAAAGTTAATGTTAACCGAACTCCCAAGGTTAACAAAGGAAAGTCAATGTTTACCGAGTTCACTCGATCATCGAAGAGAAAGTTAGCTTTTACCGAGCTCACTCGGTAAGCGAAGGAAGGTCAGTGTTTACCAAGTTAACTCAATCTCCGAAGGAAGTTTCAAAGTCTATAGCGTTTACCAAGCTTCACTTGGTTAACACTAGGGAAACCATTCTGGAGCAGTGGTCACTGAGCTAGGTCGGGCAGCGAAGAATTTTATTGTTCTAAAGAATTAAGTTTAATTGTTTTGTGCAATGTTTGCAGCCGACTGATTTAATTTTTTTCAGCTGTTGTGACTTGTAATTGAGCTGACTTGACAATCTATAAGGTATACATGAAAGGTCAAGTTGTGAATTCATGAAGATGTAAGAGTGTGGATGCATAAGAGTGCGAATGTATGGATATAAATGGAATGAGCGAATATTGAATATATGAGTGAATGTTGTGGAAGGATTAGATATCCTTATGGAGCTACAAAGTTGTATTCAATCAGTGAGGATCTTGTTGGTGCTAAAAATTGCGTTCTCATTTTGAGCGGCCATTTAAAATTTTGAGTCAAATCAAGCCCTATGAATGCCCATAATTGCATGTGTACCCGACTGTAGCTATGAGGCCCCTGAGGTGTTTGATGTTTCTAACACCCTCCATTCAGCCTGTTTATGTGTTCGAAGATCAATTGTAATTTTGAGTTATTTGGCAAAGTCTTGTTTTGAGCTAGTTCCAAATTTGTATTTTCACCTAAGTGTCAAATAGCGACATGAGGCTGTGTTTGCCAATGAATATCTCATACCCAAAAATGTTTTAGGACTCACCGCTTTGAGAATATCTAATGTCCATACTCAAGAACCTATGTTTCAGATTTCAAGTCATTTTGAGTTTGTTTGATTAGGTTTTGAATCCCTCAAAGTTGGTCAGTTACTATTTTCACACATTTGCAAATTGCACACATTTCTGGGAAGCCCTATTTGACGTGTTATAGCTTTTGACCAGTTGACCAAAATGTTGAAATTCATTTTGCACTATGTTCTAGGGGTTAGATGCTTCATATGTTCCAATTTTTGGATCATAACGAATCCATTTGATCAGTCTGCTAACATGATTAAAAATCCAGTTTGCATTATTTTGTTATGGCTAAGGTATCCAGATTGATTCATACCCTTGTTCGGCAAGTTATAACTTGAAACCCATGATTGGCTACATC
This sequence comes from Cupressus sempervirens, assembly GCA_028749045.1. Taxonomy (NCBI): domain Eukaryota; kingdom Viridiplantae; phylum Streptophyta; class Pinopsida; order Cupressales; family Cupressaceae; genus Cupressus; species Cupressus sempervirens. The sequence goes on from CM053784.1 coordinate 81,833,657, forward strand.
AAATGGATTGTACCACTATGTTGTCCTCTGAAAATACTCTATGTGTGTCAATTTTTAAGCCTTGACAAATCCATATTCACACTTTTCCAGGGTCATTCGATTCGCAAAAAATGTTGTTTTACTGATGATCACTATCCTGCTAACCCAGATAGCCTACTTTGCATGCTTTCAAAATGCGTCATGTGATTCGTCATGAGCTAAAATTTTAGAATCATACTCACCTCATGAAAATCTACCAGTGCCCCAGTTTTTAGAGCCTCAAGTGCTCGTTTGCTCAGTTTTCCAGGCCATTTCCAAATGCAATTTCCAGTTTTTTGACATGTTTATTTGCAGGTGAATTTAAGTTGGCAACTTTGGGGGTCGATATCTTTTGAACCCGATGTCTTCATGCGACCATATCAGGAAGACCTGTTTGATGTGTCAAAGAGAACAAGGATCTTGAGTCTCAGAGCTTTGTTAGATGTTTGAATCAGTTTTCAAAGCCAAGTAGCAGGCCTCCTGACAGAGATTTCATAATGATGCGAAAATGATTAAAATGTGTTTTTAGTTGATGTTTTGGTGCTCAAATTTTAGTCTAATCAGTTTGAGATGTTTAGTTGATCATTTTGCCCATCATTTGTTCAGAAATGAAAATTTTTTAGCTGGACCCACTTTGGGGCCCGACTGATTCCATCAGAATAACAACATGCTATGATCTTTTCATTAAATTAGGATTCAATGAATATGCAAAAAATAATGTACAAGGATGAAAAAGATCAGTAGTATGGATACTCTCGGCTAGGTGGACTTTGAAAAAATAGAGATTGCCTGATGAAATGCCATAAGTTAATTAGGCCACAGTGACATAGAAAGGATTTTATATTGTTGATTTCCATTATCATGTGCATACAAATTAGTAAAGGAGAGCATTTTCTTGAGTTATTGAGATGTCAAATGAGGGGGCATTTAGATTCAAGGCAATCTCTATACATGAAGTTGCTAAGTATACATGGATACCCACAGCTTTGAAGAGCTGGGAAGCGTCTACAAGAATGAAATGGCTTGAGTGATTCACGACAGATGAGCACCCCATGTCCAAGACACAATAAATAGAAGGAAAGACCTCACCAATTAAAAAAGCTAGTCAAGGGCATCAGAAAAAGACAGTCTCTAAGTAAAAAAAGAGCCCACGGGTCTTTGTGGAGCACATCACACAAATTAAAAGAAATGCCAGTGTTTGAAGCATCCAATGCACAAGAAGACCTGTGTTAAAAGCCAAACTTGCAGTCTCTAAAGAAGACACCATGCATAAGATGAAGCCACAATCCTTAAAGCATTAAGGAACAGTGAAGGGCAGAGGATGTTTGAAAAACAAAGTCGTTGTAGTTCCAGTGGAATCCATGCTAGATAGGGGAGTGTTAAGCCATTGGCCCAGTCAGGACACATCACACCAAGTAGCAGCGAATGAAGAAAGCATTTTTAAAAAATATATATATAAATAAAGAGATGAGAGCTGATAGATTAAAAGGAGTGCTTTTGAAAACTTTAAAGAAGGTGCCATGGGAAATATTAAGAAGAGCATATCAATAAATTAAAAACAACTCATACCTTATAATTGGAATTCTACGCATGTGCAAAGGAAGAGCCTCCACCCTCTTGTGAATCTACTATATCTAAGAGAGCCGACCAATCAAAGAACAAGGGAGCACGATTTGTGCTGCAGAATAAGAAGCAGCTTATAAAGGAGCTCTGCCCACGCAGAGGCAATATGTGAAGATCAAAATCTCAATCCACAGGAAAACAAAGAATGTCTTACTCATCAACAAAGGTAATTGGCATGCAAAAGAAGAGGCAACATTTTGAAGAAAAGATACCCATGTTTTATAATGCATTGGGCAGAACACACTAAGAGCAAACATCATATAAGCTGTAAGCATTGAAGGGGAGCATGAAATGGTAGTATGAAGAACAGAGCTCCATTCCATCGCCCACGTGGAGGAGGCAAGGGGTCACGGTTTTAATAAGGAGGAACTCTCCATGTGTTTAAAGGCAAAGACAAGTCAGTTGCAAAGACAAAGGTCTGCACTAACCAGAAGAAAGTCCCCATGCATTCAATATCAATGAAGCATCTGCATTTTTAGTAGAGAAGAGGCCATTAACATAGGAAACCAGTAAAGATATATCTCACATTTGCCAATGGGGAGGTTTCAAAGTGTTTAAATACACTTGTGCATAGTATGTGTATTGTCTTGAAAGGTAGCGGCTTTTGAAAGCTCAAGCTTGCAGGTGGGCCCAATGACATCAGCCAGGGTCACCAAAGACAAATTTTTAATAGAAGATTTAAGCGTGATGATGTGGCGATGGAGCTCTGGATGTCGACACATGCCTCGATCTAACGACAGGCGCAAAACTGCAAAATTAAGTTGCTCGAACATTAAATAATGCAAGATTGCGAGAAAGTGCCAAGTGGCAAGCGAGTCCCAACTAGCGGCGAGGTGGCATAAATGAGCAGTTCAGACAGAGGCACAGGATGCTGCCATGTGGCAGCATTCAACTAATTATGAATTCCTACAAAATAAAGATGCAAGGCAATTAAGAAATGTAGGCATGCGAAATTTCACCACGTGTCACCGAGCCCAAGTAGATGGTGATGTGGCGACCAGAGTAGAGGTGGACTAATCCTAGAGTGCCATGTGGCAGATGTGCAGAGTTGGCCAATCAACAAGCGACATGTGGCATCGGTCAAACCTGGGGTTGACCACGGATTGGAAGGATAAGGAAATTTGAAAGTAATAAAAAATAATTTTTTTTTATTATTTTCTTAAAAGATGGACGTGCATCATTTTGAATTCAAAAGAGGATTATTTTCTAAAGTAAAAACTTAAGAAATTTTTAAATTTTTGCAAAAAAATCAAATATGCAAACCTGAGCACTTCTAGCAGAGGAGTCGTTTTCAAAATGATTTTCAAGATGTTTTTGGGAGGCTAGGTAGGCGATGTTATATATCACCGAAATTAGGAGAAGACAAAATTTTTGATTCTGGAGTCAATTTTTGCATAGGTGTCAGTTTTTTTGAGCTACACAAGGTTTTCTATCAGGTACCTGAATTGCAACCATATTCAGACCAGGAAGTTCATATTTGATTTTTGGTCATGGTGATGACCTGAATATGGTTAAAGGTCAGTAAAATTTTTAGTTTGGGTCGAATTCTGATCATATTCACTCAGTAAAAATTGAAATTTCACCAGGATTTCATGAGATGTTTAGATTTTAATGACTCAAAAGGTTTTCATCATATGAATAGAGATATTTTAGAAATCAGTTAGAGTGTGATGATAAAAACCAAATCAAATCAGATGAATAAAGAAATGAAAGAGGTTTTTCAGTTACAGGAGATGGATTTCTAAGTCAACAGATGGCACTTACATGTGAGATCCGAGAATTCATTTCCTTGCTATATTATTCTTTCTTTCTTCCATTTGAGGGGTTCTAGTTTTGGGTTGCATTTTTTTGTTACTGTGAGACCATTGTTGGTAGGAAAGTTGCAGTCATTCTGTGAGACCATTTCTTTGGATCCAGAACTATATTTCCACCTTCATTCTTTAGCAAATATCTCGTGTAATGAACATCAAGAAATAAGAATACAGATAGTCTGATCTATTAGGTAGCTTTGCATTTAAATTTCATGCATCCTATTGTAATTTGTTTCAAGAAAATGAATGATAAGGAAACAACAAGTCAATCTTCATTCTGATATCTTGTCTCCTATTCATGTTGTTTGTGATCTTTTGTGTTTTGTAAATAAAGAATATGAAACTTAGTTGCAAACTATTGGTTGTATATGTTGATTTATTTTGCTTATGACTCAAAGAGTTATGTAAATTCTTGATTCTTCATCATAGGATTGCAGATTTCATGAAGGAATAAGTCGAGTATGAGGTTCAGAAGGATGCAGATGTCTGATTCACAAAGTGGATAGATAGATCAGGAAGTCCTGATGCATGGCATATGTCAGTGATTTTCAGGGATGTGTGTTAGGTTTTTGTGTGAATTTCCCAATAGATAAGGCACTGATCATTTATAGGATCACCTATTATACTTCTGCATATTTGAGGTTTTGCTGAGATCAACATCAATAATCAAATGCTTTTCCCTTTTCATGTTGAAGAGTTATAATAGAATGCCCTCACTTATCTTATGAATGTCATGGATTTGCATTTAGCTAGTGTAGATATATGTTATTGCATGAGTCTTTAGGAGAAATAAGGGTTTTATCTGCTTCATAATAGATTCAGTGTATGCTTTGACAACTGGTATCATATAAAGAATCTATAGGTCTACCCGCCTAGGTTTTGCAGAGCTTGAAGAAGAAGAAGGGTCTAGCCTTATAGTTGGCCTGGTGTCTGAATGGGCATGTTGAAAATGGGAGTTAGCTACCCCTAGATGTGTTTTGTTCTCATCAGGGTAATTGAAAACTGGCAACGTTTTCAAACACCAACAGATCTAGTGAAGCAGAACAGAGATCTATATTCAGCAAAGATAAGTTGCATATATTTCAGATCACTTAATTGTTGCTTTCTAATCATTGTAATAGTGATTTAAAATTTCTTAACAAAGTTGGTTTAACAACCATTTTGTAAATCCTCTAACAAGGTGACAACTTAGTTGAATTGTTCTTAAGACCTCCAACTAGGCCACTCCTAACAGGGTGATGAAATCCTCTAATAGGGTCACACCTAACAGTGCATTTTGTAACCTTTAACAAGGTTGGCTCCTAACAGGGCTCACTTCAGAAGAGTGAAAATTGGTGACTAGTTAGTTGGTGGTTTTTTCCATATTGGGTTTCCACGTTAAATTTGGTGTCTCTTGTGTTCATGTTATTTCCTTTATGCATGCATGTTAATCACTTTAAATGCTTAATAAGTTAGTAGAACATCTATCAATTTTTAACATTTATTTGTGTGGTTATCGAGTGTCAGTAGCAACTATATTTTAAGACATCTAAGGATCTATCGGTTTATTTTTATGGTAACTGATTCACCCCTCCCCTCTGAGTTACTCCATCTCTATTTCAAACAATTGGTATCAGAGCTTTTGGTGCTTGCGGGAAAGATTTCAAAGATCTAAGTTAAAGATCAAGATGTCTTACAAGAGGGAAATTCTAAGGCTTAACAGGAACAACTTCTCAGCATGGAAAGGGTTGATGAGACTTCATCTAGCTTCTGTTGGAGACACAGGAGTAAAATACCTCGATGAAAAATATGTAGAACTAGCTGGTACACTATCTATCAATGATATTGCTGAAAAGAAGACCCACAACATTATGATGATAGATATAGCATTTGCTTTGAGTTATGAAGAATTTGATGATATCAAGGACTGCAAATCTGCTTTTGAAATGTGGGAAAAGCTGAAAGAGATCTATGGAGGAGATGATAATGTTAGAAGAGCCAAAGCAGAAAGTCTGAGAGGACAATTTGATCAAATGAGAATGAGAGAGGATGAAAATATTGCAAAATATGTTGAAAGAGTCAAAACATGTGTTAGTGCAATCAAAGCATCTGGAGGAGATATCAAGGAAGAAACGGTCATAAGTAAATTTCTCAAAACATTGCTACCTATCTATGCAATTAGAGTTTCTGCAATTCAAGAAAGAAGATGTGAAGCAAATCATAAGATAAATCTAGAGGCTATAGTTGGAAGATTAACTGCATTTGAACTAGACAACTTTGACAACTGTGTTCCAGCTTCCAAGAACATTGAGTCAGCATTTGAAGCCAAGCTTTCACTCAAGGAGAAAGGAAAAAAGAAAAAAGAATCTCAGTCAGAAAGTGAAGATGAATCAGACCAAAGTTTAGATAGTGATATTGAAGTAATTGAAGCCCTTCTAGCAAGGAAATATTCTAGAGGCAGAGGAAAATACAAAGGTAAAGTACCTCTAATCTCTTTTTCTTGTGAAGAAGTTGGTCATAATGGTGTTAGGTGCCAAAAAAAGAAATAACAAGATGAGAAGAAAGGCTATAAGTACAATGGAAAGAAAGACTTCAAATCATTCAAGGATAAAGGTAAGAAAACATGTTTTATGGCTAAAAATTCTAATGATGAAGAAGAAGATGAAACTGTCTACATTGCTATGAAAGATGAATCTGATAATGATGAGGAAATGGCACTCATTTCTCATGTAAGTAAAAATGATATATGGATTATAGATAGTGGTTGTTCTCATCACATGACTGGTGACAAAACTAAGTTTGAATACTTTGAAGACTATGATGGTGACAGTGTAAGATTTGGTAACAATGAACCTTGTTGTATAAAAGAAAGAGGGAGAATCTCTCTAACCAAAGAACTTATATGTGATAATGCCTATAGGGTAGAAGGACTAAAGCATAATTTGTTAAGTGTGGCACATCGACTCAATAATGGATTCAAAGTAGAATTCATGCATGGTAAAGCAAGACTGTTGGATGGCAAAGGAAAGCTGATTCGATCAGGTACTCAAACTAAAGGTAACTTGTTCTATCTTGAACTAGGTGAATGTTCATGTTTCATTGCTCAAGTTGAAGAAAGTTGGTTATGGCATAAAAGGTTGTGTCATGTAAATTTTGATAATTTGGTAAAGATAAGAAAATTCAAGAAAGTAAGAGGCATTCCTAACATAAAGAAACCTAAGGTTGGTCTATGCAAAAATTGTCAAATTGGTAAAATGGGAAAGACTAGGTTTAAAAGTAAAAACTATCAGTCTGAAGATATATTAGAAATTGTGCATATTGATTTATGTGGACCCATTGGAATTGAAAGCTATACTGGAGAAAACTTCTTCATTCTTTTTGTTGATGATTACTCAAAAATGATGACAGTCATGTATCTAAGAAACAAATCAGAAGCATTTGAAAAGTTCAAATGGTATTTGGCTAGAGTAGAAAAGGAAATAGAGAAAAGATTAAAATGCTTGAGGTTAGATAGAGGTGAAGAATTCATTTCACATGAGTTTAATAACTTTTGCATTGAAAGAGGAATCAAAAGACAGGTATCAGCCCTTGGAACACCCCAGCAAAATGGAATAGCTGAAAGAAGGAACAAATCCATCATGGATTGTGCAAGAACTTTAATGATTGAAAAGAGCATTGGTATACAATATTGGAAGGAAGCTATCAACACTACAATTCATACCCTGAACCGAGTATAGGTGAAGAAAGACTCATTCAAAACCCCCTATGAGTTATGGTATGGCTATAAACCTAATGTAAGTTACCTTAAAGTATTTGGAAGTAAATGTTACATTTTGAAAGAATCTAGAAAAGGCAAATTTGATGTGAAATGTGATGAAGATATATTCTTTGGATACTCATGCAAAAGTAAGGCATATAGATGTTTGAACTTGTCTACTCACAAAGTCATAGAAAGTGCACATGTGAAAGTTGATGAGTTTGCAGAAAGGACTGAAGAAGAAAGTAAAAGGGAACCAGAAGATTATAGAAGGTTTGTCTTCATTGAACCTAATATAGTACCAGTTACATCAAAAAATCAAGAATCTTCTACTCCCGAGTCATCTGTAATCGAGTTATAGGAAGTTCAAACCGAGCCATAGCAAACCAAGTTAAACTCAGTGTCTACCAAGCAAGTGCCTACTGAGTCTGAAGGACCTGAGCCAACATCTACCAAGAAAATATCTATTGAGCCAAAATAGACAGAACCTGAAGTTGAAATGCAAGAGGATAATAATGAAATTCATTCAAAAGGCAAGGAACCTGTATTAGCTAAGTATGTCAGGAGACATCATTCAGCAGATCAGATTATTGGAGATAAATCTAGAGGAACCATGACAAGAAATAAGTTGAAAGGTACTTGTTTACTTGCTGATTTTGAACCTAGAAATATCAAAGATGCATTGGGAAATGATAGTTGGATTGAAGCTATGAATGAAGAGATAGAACAAATAGAAAAAAACAAGACATGGACTCTTGTACCTAGACCTAAAGACAAGAATGTGATTGGAACTAAGTGGGTATTCAGAAACAAGTTGGATGAATATGGTAAGGTATCAAGAAACAAAGCTAGACTAGTATGCAAAGGATATGCTCAAGAAGAAGGAATATACTATGGAGAAACTTTTGCTCCTGTTGCAAAATTGGAAGGTGTCAAAACCTTACTTGCATATGCTACATTCAAAGGATACAAAGTTTATCAGATGGATGTCAAGTCAACATTCCTCAATGGTATATTCAATGAAGAGGTTTACATTGAACAACCTGAAGGTTTTGTTGATCCAGATAAGAAGAACATGGTCTACAAATTACACAAGGCATTGTACGATCTGAAACAAGACCCTAGAGCATGATATGAAAGATTGCATAACTATCTTATTTAGATTGGTTTTCAAAGAACTAATGATAATAGTAGCTTGTATATAAAGGAAGGGCCAAATAATAAGATTGTCTTGGCAAAAATATTTGTAGATGATACTATTTTCACAGGGAATGATGATCTTTGCAAAGAATTCTCAAAACAAATGGACAAGGAATTTGAAATGTCTATGTTTGGTGAAATCAAATTCTTTGTTGGTCTTCAAATTCAATAGAATAAAAATGGTATCTACATCACTCAATCAAAATACATCAAGGAGATATTGAAAAAGTTTGGAATGGAAGATTGTAAACCAGTTGGGACTCCTATGTGTACTGGATTAAAACTTACCAAGGAAGATGAATCAAAAGAAGTAGATCAAACATTGTATAGATCTATGATTGGAAAGTTGCAGTATGTAGTTCATACTAGGCTAGATATTGCCCTTGCAGTTGGTATTGTAGCAAGATTTTCAGAAAAACCAAGAGAACATCACATAATGGCAATCAAAAGAATAATGAGATATTTGAAAGAAACTGAGGATTATGGTTTATGGTACAAATTTGGAGGTAATTTGGATTTGAAAGTGTTTACTGATGCTGATTGGGTAGGAAACCTTGATGACAAAAAAAGTACAAGTGGAGGTGCATTCTTTCTTGGAAAGAGGTTGGTTTCTTGGACAAGAAAAAAGCAAAATTGTACATCCCAATCTATAGTAGAGGCAGAGTATGTTTCTGCAGTAGTAAACTATTCTAATATTGTTTGGTTTAAATAGTTGTTGGAAGGCATGAAGGTGGAAATCAAAGAACCAGTTTTTATGTTCTGTGATAATATAAGTGCAATCAACATATCTAAGAATCTAGTGATGCATTCCAAAACCAAGCACATTGCAATAAAATATCATTTTGTCAAAGAATTGGTGCAAGATAAGGAGATCAGATTGGAATATGTTCATACAAAGGAACAAATTGCTGACATATTCACAAAACCATTACCTAAGGATGCATTTTTGTATCTAAGAGGTAAGTCAGGGATCACTCCCCTATCTGAAGTTCACTAAAATGAATTTTTAGTGATGCACCAACTCATACCAAGTTGAAGATCTATTAGTTGATGCAACATAATCAAGAAATATTGCATATGAATCAGTACTAAAGGTACACTGAAATTCATTTGAGTTGAGTTGTCTTTGGCATTTGTTGTCAAAGAGGGAGAGTTTTACTGTCATATCTCTCTGAAATTTGTTTAAGATAAAGAGTTTGCTATGTAATTCCTTCACAGAGGGAGATTACTGTAAGAGGGAGAGTTTTCTATCTTAGAGGGAGAATTGTTATGTTGACATGTTGTGTTGCCATATAAGAGAAAGACTTGTTCTCAAATTTTATTCTGCTATAACATGTTGTGTTTCCATCAATGCCAAAGAGGAAGATTGTTGGATACAATTGTTAATTGTGTATTGTCTTAGATGTTACAAAAATGTCATATCAGCCATCAGACAAAGTCTACCAAGCTCAGACGGTCAGCAAAGCAATTTACAGTGTCTATCGAATGTTCTTGAACAACACAAAGGAAAGTTAGCTCTTACCAAGCTCACTTGGGAATCAAAGGATTTTGTAGCAAAAAGTTAATCTTAACTGAGCTCCCAAGGTTAACAAAGGAAAGTCAATGTCTACCGAGTTCACTTGGTCATTGAAGAGAAAGTTAGCTTTTACCGAGCTCACTCGGTAAGCAAAGGAAGGTCAATGTTTACTGAGTTAACTCGGTCTCTGAAGGAAGTTGCAAAGTTTGTAGTGTTTACCGAGCTTCACTTGGTTAACACTAGGGAAACCATTCTGGAGTAGTGGTCACCAAGCTAGGTTGGGCAACGAAGAATTTTAGTGTTCTAAAGAATTAAGTTTAATTGTTTTGTGCAATGTTTGCAGTGGATTGATTTAATGGTTTTCAGTTGTTGTAACTTGTAATTGAGCTGACTTGACAATCTATAAGGTATATAAGAAAGATCAAGTTGTTAATTCATGAAGATGTAAGAGTGTGGATGCATAAGAGTGCAAATGTATGTATGTAAATGGAATGAGCGAATATTGAATATATGAGCGAATGTTGTGGAAGGATTAGATATCCTTATGGAGCTGCAAAGTTGTATTCGATCAGTGAGGATCTAGTGAAGCAGAACAGAGATCTGTATTCAGCAAAGATAAGTTGCATATATTTTAGATCACTTCATTGTTACTTTTTAATCATTGTAATAGTGATTTAAAATCTCTTAACAGAGTTGGTTTAACAGCCATTTTGTAAATCCTCTAACAAGGTGACAATTCAGTTTAATTGTTCTTAAGACCTCCAACCAAGCCATTCCTAACAGGGTGATTAAATCCTCTAATAGGGTCACACCTAACAGTGTGTTTTGTAACCTTTAACAGGGTTGGCTCCTAACAGGGCTCACTTCAGAAGAGTGAAAATTGGTGACTAGTTACTTGGTGGTTTTTCCCATATTGGGTTTCCACGTTAAATCTGGTGTCTCTTGTGTTCATGTTATTTCCTTTATGCATGCATGGTAATCACTTTAAATGCTTAATAAGTTAACAAAACATCTATCAAGTTTCAACATTTATTTGTGTGGTTACTGAGTGTCAGAAGCAACTATATTTTAAGACATCTAAGGATTTGTGGATTTATTTTTGTGGTAACTGATTCACCCCTCCCCTCTTAGTTACTCCATCTCTATTTCCAACAAGTGTGAAGTGGAATTACCTTTGGGGAAACGAGATACAGAGTTGGTGGAGAGATTGGGGATTTTGGAGTCTTCTTTAGCGTTAACGAGGGCTAGGAGACAGCATCGTGAGAAGCAAAAAATTGACAGGGTTGGTAAATGGCAGCCTCCCCCATACGAGATCTTGAAGATCAATATTGATGGATCTTCAAGGGGTAATCTGGGTCCGGTTGGTATTGGTGGGATTGGTAGAGATGCTATGGGCTCTGTGGTTTTTATCTTCTCAATCTATGAAGGGATTCAAACCATTAACTTGGTGGAAGGATTGACAATTCTTGCTGCTCTTGAGAAAGCTCATGCACAAGGCTGGAGAAGAATTGTTTGTGAGTCAAACTCCCAAGTTTTGATCAACTTGCTTATTGAGCAGAAAGTGTCTAATGTTAATTGGAAATTGGCTATGATTATGCAACAAATTTTGCAAATCAGTTCTTTGATGGAATTGCTGACTTTTTCTCATATTCCAAGGGAGTGGAATAGGATAGCTGACTGTTTGGCAAAATGGGCTTCAGAGCATGCCGAGGGATGGAGGATTGAGGAATGGGAGTTGGTTCCTCAAGAGCTCCATTTTAACTTGAGGAGTATTTTGGATGATGATAGGGTGGAGAATGATGATATATGACGGTGTTGGTTGTCTTTTCTCTGTTTGGGACTATCCCTGTGCTTCTTGTTGGGACCCTGGTTCTAGACTGCTATGTATTAATGCTTTTTGATTCTTAATGAAGTTTTTACCCCTTTTAAAAAAAAAATCTACAATCACTCTGATGAAATGAATAATATCTAGAAATGTAGTCTCTGTGATGAAATGATTAATGGCTATAGAGTTTAAGTGTCAATTTTGATGATAGATCACATGTTGTTATCTAGAATGTTAATAAAAAACTCTTTCAAAATTGAATTTGAAAATAGAAGTACTAATCATAATATACGTTGAAAATCTAATCACTCTAATGAAATGAAAAAAATTTAATCACTCTAATGAAATGAACTATCAAGATCATAGAAACCAAAGCATTTTTTTTCCTTTAATCTGTCAACATGGTTACCGAATCAGGTAATTTAGACTTACTCAGATTTCTATTCACAAGCAAGTTTAGATTACTAGGACTGCACCCAATTTCTATTGAAGCCAAAATAATTGTAGCCAAAATATATGTAGAAGAAACAACAAAAGAACTGAGCCAAATAAAATGCCAATATTTGTTAACCTCAAATATCCAAGCTAAAAGTAGGATGTGAGGTACTCCCCTGAGCTCTAATATGTGATTTTCAAATTTTGCTTTTGGATTGTTAATAGAATACTACATTCAAGTGCAAGCCTAAATTAATAAGGTTGCATAAATAAGAATAAAATTTTACAAATGGTAAAAGAAAATCGAACTACCTATGTTGATCATGATCAAACAAAGCTCTAATCCTTGTAATTTGGTGACAAAAAAAAAATAGAGGCATAGAAAAGGGGAGGAGGATCTGAATGAAATTTGCCTCCCTTCAAATGACACATGCCAAATTTGAATGACATGTTCCAATATCGTGGCTGACTATCCCATCTGCACATGCCAATTGTGTGGCCAGCCGTCTCTTCTCCACGTGCAAATCATTGTCTCCTTTCATATTCTCAATGTTTGTTAGCTAAAATAAATGCTTAAATATGTTTAGCTACGCGGCTAAAGTCTTCCTATCGGATAAAAATCCAGTAGCTCACATCGCATTTACCAGCCCAAGTGCCCGGCGTCTAACATTGAAAATCGGTGAGTTGTCCTCGCACAAGGTAGCCTATTGGCTAACTATCGGCTAATAAAACCTTGACGTTCAATATACCACCCCTGCCAAATGGAGGAAAATGAATCACCCATCATTTGGTATGGAAATAAATACAATACCTCTCTTTTATTTTGTTTTAGAGCATCGCTAACTAAAGGCTTCATCAGTTGTCAGGTAACTTTCTTCTCCCGCTTTCTCTAAATCATTTATATGACCATTGCATTAGAAATTGAATGTCTTTTATAGTCTACTAAAAAACACATTGTTACATGTATAAGGTTTAGATTACATTTTCTTTATTTAAATTCTCTAATCTCATACAAAAGTCACATCCACAAATCATGAGATTATAGTTTTAGCATTGGAGTTGGAATCGTCTGCATTTATTTGTTTAAAAATTGCAAGAAATAGCTTTACAAGGTGTTAGTAAACAGATTTGCCCTCTCCAAAAACACCTTTACAATTGACCTTTGAAAACCCAAAAGAAAGACAAACTCTGAAACTAACAATAGAGTCACTTGCAATTATCATGTCAAGTGCTCTCTGAATTTTGAAATAAAGGTACAACTCCCTCCTTTTGATTTACAATAAATGATTTTTTGGTTATTCCTTTAACCTAGAAGGTAATGAAGGAATACTAACATCCATTCATCAACATGACTGAATGTTAAAATAAGAAATAGATGGACAATTTTAACTTCCTCCCTCTGAACCTTTAAACTCAAAAATATGTTTCCAATATGCAACAAAGGAAAGCTAAACTTTCACATGCAATTAATATCCACAAGAACATGAATCACAGTAGAGTAAACAATAGTATCTACTCCAGAAAGTTTAACATAACATATAAAACTATAGAATTTTATATACTTTGCCACAACTTTAGAAAATATATTCAAAGTTTTAAAGCATAGAATACTTAGGCAAAAATAGTTTTGACTCAGTATTCTATGGAGAGATGAAATTTTATGATACAAGATTGAAAAAAAACTAATTTGTCTTTCATTTCCTTCAAAAGTGCAGACTCCTTCAAAATGGGAGGAACCCATTTACAATAGAATTTCCTATTTTTAAAGAAATCCAATCCAAGTCATTTCTCAACTACCCTAACTCCCTATTACATTGATAATTAATTCTTTAAAGAATTAATCATTTTTAAAATCTCTTTCCAATTTACCCTACCAATACTAATTACAATAATAATAATTAATTCCTTTAAAAATCAATTAATTATTTTAAATCATTCTTTTCCAAATATAATTCTTCTACTTTCACCCTCATATTATAATTAATTCATTATAGAATTAATCATATGAGAAATTAGAGTAATGGTTTAATAATTAATGACTTTGCATTTAACTTGAATATATCTAATTCATTAAAGAATTAAATAATATAAATGCAAAATAATTTGTAAATTTTAAAGGTTTCTAATTTCTCATGTTGTTGAGTTAAGAGGGGAAATATTTAGGGTTCCAAAACCCTAGCTAACATTGGCTCTTTCTAGGGGCTACATTCTGTACAGGATGCAAAGAACTCCAAAATCTTTAGCTCTTGCTATCCAGTGTCTGTCCATTGGGCTGTAGAGTCACTAATCAATTTGAACCTGAACCTGTACTTTTTCAATGAATATTGCAATAAAATTCATATCAATGTCTTTGGGCTATTAAAAATCCTTCAATTGATGATTATCCTTTGTACACTTTGCTAGAGTACCTACCAAACTGCTTAGATATCGCTCAGATGTCTTCAACAGGTTGGAAATCCATTTGTAGATTTGATAGCAAGGAAGGCTTATCTTATTACTTGCAATAGACAAAATTGAGAGGGATTATCATGGATATTGAATGAGCATCAGTCCTTTGTTCATAAGTGCAGACACTATCTTCTCAATTAAATACATGTTCAATCCCCAACTCAAGTGAATTGCTAGCAATGTTGAGTTTCTTTCTAGTTATTAAATTCTTTGTAGCATTGGTAGGAGAGCTGCCTTTCTCTTTAGTAATTACCAAAGAATTTCCATGTAGTTTGATTCTCCCTAATCCTAAAGACTTTATACTTGCATATAAACTGGCTCCATTATCTTCATGACTGTCAGCCTGCAACATGCAGGGAGGCATTCAAGAACAAATCTCCTACTAGGACTATTAGCATCACTTTTCATATCAGAAACATCATCTTCAATTAAAGATTCATGAGAACCACTACCAATTATTTTCATTATTCTCATGTTTAGGATGTGTGAAGGAGCAATCAAATTTAGGGACAATTCTTGAATCTGCATGCCATTAAATGAGCTCTAAAACCTACAAAGGTTTCTCTCTTGATTATTTGCCTTTGAATCTTCAAGTTAATTCAATTCTTTATTCTTCTGTGTTAATTCTATTAGGGATGTCTAGGAAATCCCAGTACATAGGATCATATCGAATCCAACTTGAATCACTTCCAAGATCTGCCTGATGTTATCCGTATACTTCGCATTTAATTGAGGAGCATATTTCATTCTGGACACGTAGTTGAATAAAAATTGCAATGCATTCTTGTCAAAGGTTTCCCTCGATAATAATTGATATCATTACCATGTGAGCCCACTAGCATCAACCCTAAATGTTCTTGATTCACTTTCAAATGAAGGTTCTTGATCCATTGAAATGGAAAGTTGGAAGGGACTGTCAAGTGCAAAGGTATATTAATTGTGAGAGTGTAGGGCCCTATTTCTATCTATGGGGGCAATAGCTACTGTAGAATCTGTCGCCATGACTTTGCATCAAACTTATAACACTCTTGCTTCACCTATGATTGGCACCTCTTTCCTCAAATCTCACTTTCTCTGGGGCAGTTGCAGGAAAATTGATTTACTTATTAATGCACTCTAGCAGCCTAATCTGATTAATACCTAAGACATTGTGTTATCGCAGCCAAGAAAGATGCTTTGAAAAGCTATGAAATTGGTTTTTTTTCTGCCATCTTTTGTAAAATTATAAGCTATATTTCCAGTGCCAACGATCAACACACACCCATGAAGTTTTACCCATTGCAACACTTGCTAAGGTTGCTACAACATTGTAAGTATATGACATCACTAAGTCATGCATCTTAGATTCCTTCATATCAAAGTTACACCATGCCTGTGAATACTGATAGCCTTCACTTCATCTATGGTAGTAAACACTGGGGATTCAACTGTCTTGGTCACATAGCTACAAATTTGAACAAGGGTGTCTCTTTTTTTGCACTTAGCCGATATGACATAATCTTTTACAAGCTGAACCCACATATCAGTAGATGATGGACAAGAGAAGGATGGTGGATCTCATGGCAATAACTTTTGATCATAAATGCATTCTATATTCAAATAGAAAGTTTGGAAAATATATTTCTAACCCTAGATTTATTCAGGTTAAACAAAACTCATTCATTTATGATTACATTGTCCATGCTTCATAACTTTAAAATTGGATATCATCCACCTCCATGGTCCAGTGATCAATTACATCAATATTATCCCTCGATCAAGAAATACTTTGTTCATCATATAACATACCTTCCACTAAAATTTCAAGATTTTATTGGCATCTTCATATTGCACACATGAATTTGCCATCCTCAAAATATTTGTTCTCCTCATTCTCCCAGCATACATTGGCATCTCAACAATCAAACCTCATCCATGTGTCATGTTGTCTTCTTCATCAACAAGATTGATCGGTAAAGGTTATAAAATCATACTAACATGCTGATACCATAGTTATTCGCCAATGCACAAATGTCTACATCTGAACATGTGATACATTATTGCATCAATTTCTATTGAAGGGGGTTGATCTGCTTGATAGTGACAAGTGACTACACTTGTATGGCTAGGTAATAGTTAGTGTGATATCCTTGGATGACTTTTGTCACTACACCAAGAATCCTCACACAAACTGTCACAACATCATTTCTTTGTATTCTCCACCTAGCTCTTTGAGCTCAAAAATTGGAAATATTTTGCATTTAGTGGGTGAGAAATATGCAAGTGTCATTCTCATATAGATAAGCAGCACACATTTCTTTGACAGGAAGGAAAACTTATAAATATAGAATATGCCTATGACCTTCACAAACTGAGTGTACTTGAATCTGAATATCAGAATCTAAACTTGAACCTTGATTGACTGAATCTACAAGCTTGATGAAGTCATGGACGACTAAAGAATAGTCATAAAATTTTAATATGACTCTATGATGAGGAGCTCCAACACTTTCAATTACAAATGCATGAAATTTTGGGGCCTATGGCCATCAACATTCAAAATAATTGCTTTGGAAAAATATGTTTGCTTCTCAAATAAAAATAACCACCGAGTGTTGGCAGCTTTAGGTAGTGTGGATAGATGAGCATAGGGTATTCTCACTCAATAAAGAGGGATTTAATTTCTTGAAACTCCTCATAATATGAATAACCTCAAGGAAAGGGGGAAGGCTCAAAGCTGACAAATCCTTATTGAAGGGAAATAACAACAAAAGAGAACACAACACAAACTGAAGCCAAAATTGCAAAAAGAGGGCGGTTATTTACAATGGGGAGGGGGAACACCCTAAGAACTAATTGTGACCATTTATAGGTTAGAGGAAGTATGAACCTTTCCAAATCAATTTTTGGAAAGATGAATGCATATTTGGTTGAAGGGAAAGCAACATGACCAAATTAAAGCTCATCTCATCTATGAAAAATATATGTATG
This sequence comes from Cupressus sempervirens, assembly GCA_028749045.1. Taxonomy (NCBI): domain Eukaryota; kingdom Viridiplantae; phylum Streptophyta; class Pinopsida; order Cupressales; family Cupressaceae; genus Cupressus; species Cupressus sempervirens. Next base: position 81,851,239 of record CM053784.1, read on the forward strand.
GGAGGAAAAATAAATAAAGAATTACAATCTCCTTCTGTATTCAAATCAGCATCTTTCACAGAGATAGATGAAATGCCAATAAAGGTCTCCATACCTTGAATTTCTTGAACTTTTGATTGCTCATGTGATGTTCCACTAAAAATTGCTGCATTGATTCCTCCAAAGGAAGATAGTGGAAAAGATTTGCAGGAGGCTGAAAAATATGTGAATCTTTTTCCTCCTCTTTATTGTCCCTTGAGTCCTCTTCAAGAGTGTTTTCTTGTTCATGCATCACTTCACCAATTTCCTTTTCTTCACACATCTCCTATACTGTTTCTGGCTCTTTCACAAGAAATCTTCTTTGAATGAGGATAGTACCATAAAAAGATTTTTAAAATGCTACTCTCTTTATCATGTCCTCTGTAATTTCTTGGATTGGATTTTCTCTAAATGGAGGAATAAAAATAAACACATTGACATCATCTTCATTTCTTTCAGGAACTCAATCCTTCAAGATTTCTGGATATCTTTAAAATACCTTCTAGTATTCATCTTCAATAGAGTCGCCAACCTCCATCCTAGGGGAGGTAACCTTCAAATTTCCAAGAAAAGAAAAGCACTGGAACTTGCTTTTTTTCCCCAGCAGAGTTTCCAAAAACTATTAGTAAACAGATTTGTCCTCTTCAAAAACACCTTTACAATTGACTCTTGAATACCCAAAAGAAAGAAAAACTCTGAAACTAACAATAGAGTCACTTGCAATTATCTTGTCAAGTGCTCTCTGAATTTTGAAATGAAGGTACAACTCCCTACTTTTGATTTACAATAAATGATTTTCTAGTTATGCCTTTAACCTAGAAGGTAATGAAGGGATACTAACATCCATTCATCAACATGACTGAATATTAAAATAAGAAATAGATGGAAAATTTTAACTTCCTCCCTCAGAACCTTTAAACTCCAAAATACGTTTCCAATATGCTACAAAGGAAAGCTAAACTTTCACATGCAATTAATATCCACAAGAACATGAATCAAAATAGAGTAAACAATAGTATCTACTCTAGAAAGTTTAATATAACATATAAAACTATAGAATTTCATATACTTTGCCACAACTTCAAAAAATATATTCAAAGTTTTAAAGCATAGAATACTTAGGCAAAAATAGTTTTGACTCAGTATTCTATGGAGAGATGAACTTTTCTGATACAAGATTGAAAAAAACTAAATTGTCTTCCCTTTCTTTCAGAAGTGCAGACTCCTTCAAAATGGGAGGAACCCATTTACAATAGAATTTCCTATTTTTAAAGAAATCCTATCCAAATCGTTTCTCAACTACCCTAACTCCCTATTACATTAATAATTAATTCTTTAAATAATTAATCATTTTTAAAATCTCTTTCCAATTTACCCTACCAATACTAATTACAATAATAATAATTAATTCCTTTAAGAATGAATTAATTATTTTAAATCATTCTTTTTCAAATATAATTCTTCTACTTTCACCCTCATAATTATAATTAATTCGTTATAGAATTAATCATATGAGAAATTATAATAATGGTTTAATAATTAATGACTTTGCATTTAACTTGAATATATTTAATTCATTAAAGAATTAAATAATATAAATGCAAAATAATTTGTAAATTTTAAAGGTTTCTAATTTCTGATGTTGTTGAGTTAAGAGAGGAAATATTTAGAATTCCAAAACCCTAGCTAACACAGGGAAAGTGTCACGGATTCTTCGGAATGGCCTGCGTGGCTGGGAGATGATTCGAACCTCAATGATGGCTTTCTACTTACAATGTTTCCTCACATAGTATACTTAAAGCGGTGTGTAACGGTGCAAAATAGTAGGCTTGATCAATCCATGGAAAGAGAGTTGAGGGCTCATTGTGAAACTTGCGGGAGAGTAGTGCGCATGGCATTACAGAGTAGTGGAGGATGTGGATATGTGGAGTATGCAGATGAAGAATCTGCCATTAATGCCATTCACATTCTTGATGATGCGCCTCTTGAAATTCAGGGGCCTGGAGATTCACCCGCGCAGAGGCTCCGGTTGAAAGTCACAAGAACTTGCTTCCTAGTCACAACGCAAAGGCCATCAAATCCACCGCTCCCTTGAATGGCTCCAAATCGAAAGTCCATCTTCATGATCTTCCTGTTTTTGCAACTATCATTTGTTTCACATGAAAGTGAAGCGTGCTCTTGCTCTTCTTTATGTCAGCCTCAATTCATTGTTACCAAACACATGTTCCGACCATCTAATGTCACCACCACTGTCTTCCAAGAATGATAGTGTTGTATGTGCAATTGTTATTATATTCATGGCTTCAAATTTTATATACTTTCAAACATGCTCTTCTATGTACAATCGTAATGTTCATCTTTATTATAAGAATCATATTTTCTTAAACATGTTCATATGGGCAATTGCAATAATTACGTTTACAAATGTTTACAAATTTTATATCTTATTAAGCATGTTCTTGCATGTACAGTTTGAATATTGACATTTATAAATATCATATCTTCTTAAATAGGTTCTTTTATGTACAATTGTAATATCATTTATTAGTTGTATTTACTAATGTGATTAATAGTAATGTTGTTTTATATAATTATATTAGTTTAAGATGTTTTTTTTTAGTAACTTGAGAATGAGAGGGTCTTTAGTTCATTTAAGAAGACACATCACAATATCAACATTACAACAAAGTCAAAGCACTCTAATGGGTCATTGTAGCTTGAAGCCCATTATCTAACCAATACTAAAATAATCAGAAATCACATAATACTAGAAAGAGTATAGACTAACTTCCAATAGTCACTATTAGACAAAAAGAAAATTAACAACTTCATGCTACTAAAATCTAGCCTGTTATTGAATAAGAATACAGGAATAGGAATACGTATTTTGGAATTGTTGTTCTAGAATAGAAAATAAGAATATTTATTCCTATACTTGTTCGGTTCAGTTAGAATTTGATGGGTAATTCATGGATCCAAAAATTTATGTTTTCTAAAATAAATAAAACTAGAATAGGAATACATATTCCAATTCCACCTATTTAGGTGGAAATGAAAATGCTTTATTATATTTTTGGGCCAAAATTGGAATATGTATTCTTATTCACAATTCCAATTTGGTGTACCCAAACAGAGAATTCAAAATTTTAAGAATTTACAGATGCCTATTCCACTCATATTCTCGATGCCAACTGGAACCCTAAAGCTTAAAGTATTGCCACCATCATAACTACTACAACTACTACTAAAGTTCATAGTTGTCTAATTTCAAACTGAGGGAAGCCAAAAAAACTTGTCTTTCGAGACAATATTAATGAAAGCATTATAACCAACTAGAGAAATTAAGCAAAAGAAGGAGCTAAAAATCATTTAGACTTGTTTATAACCTCTCACTCCTTGAAGAGGTTCTTCAGGTTCTTCTTCCACTATTCCACTTCCTTGTCCTCCTCACCTGTAACATCCAAACCCTCCTTATTATTTTTTCTTTTTTTAAAGAACTTGTGTAGTTTCCTTTTTCTTTGACTAATAATAGTTATGATATAATTAAATATGGTTACATTAGTTTAAATCAATAATATTTTTCTATAATATATTGTTAATATTTTAAAATCATTTTGAACACCTTTTATGTACATGTCTATGATCTTTTAATGTACATCTTGGTAGGGGGATAAAAAGAGACAAAAAAAAAATTACTCCTTTAATGTTTCTTATAGTCAACAAAAAAAGAAAAAATTGCGACAAAAAAATCCCAAAAGTATCATGTAAATAAAAATAAATTAATCATAGTGTAACAACTAGGTTAAAATAGTAATAGATTATATAAAGGAGAAGAACAATAATAGTAGAATAATCACAAAAGCATAAAATAAATACAATGGTATGATTTTAGCTTTAGTACAGATAAAATTAGTGTGAAGCATTATAATATTTTTCATAAATGTACTAAAAATGCAAATCTATAAAAGTACACATCATGAAAATGTGTACCAATTTAATGTTTTACATCATTCTCATTTAATAGAATAAAATATAATGACACACAAGCCACAAAAAAAACAAAATAAAAGAATATATGATTTTTTCCAATCAATATGGTCAAAGTAAAGTACCTTAGTGCATTGTCCCCGGTCTCATAAAATAACATAAAACAAGAGGGGCTAAATGATGCACCATCCACTCAATAGAGATAAGCATGATTTTGTGTCAATATGGAAAAGGTGAAAACACATAACCTTGGAGATGGAAGAATAGACAAATAAAAGTAGGAAAAGAAGAATGACCAATAGAAACATCTATTGTCTCTTTTATCTCACCATTTATTAGTACTTACTCAGTATAGCACCTTGTCTATTAAATGATATTCTATAACTTCCTTCGTCCTACTTTCTTCTACTAGAAGAGATAAAATCATATCTTCTAAAGTGCATGAAGTGATCTTAGTGGTTATAAATATAACATTACTATATATTTCAAAGATAAGCTATATAGTAGGTTGGCCTTAGCATCTTTATCTTCAATGAGAGTCTTAATCTCTACAAGTTCACTAATGATAGAACTCAAATTAATTATATATTTTAACATTATGATTCCATTTTCCATTTGATTCCATTTTGAAAGATGTCCATATAATTGCTCAAATCTCCAACATTGGCATGCACTAGACTTTAAAAAGATTATAAAATATAGATTTAGATCTGAGCCACAACTTAGATCCAAGACATGTCTAAACATTTGATTCTTAAAGCCATTTGGGCACTTTACAAATTATATTTTTAATCTCTTGTATTACCATGATAGAAGGGATCATGCATGGAAGATTGTAGGAAATGAGATTTTCAACTGCCAAATATATTTGATTGAAAGTTCATTGTGCCACTTTCATCCCATGTTAATTTTAGGGAAAGAAACAAATAGTTTTTCAAGGTATATCCATTAAAGGTGAAACATTGTAGGTTTACAAAAAAATTAAAATTGTACAAGTACATTTCCAATAAATCTTTTGATAGGATATTTTTTTGTAGTAAAGCTCTTCTTGATTGGGAGGCACGAGTTAATATTTCTCTAGGGATATTGTGAGGAGTCTTTTATTTTTATGAGAAATATAGCTCCCAAATATTCCATTGACATAAAGCCTTAAAATAGGCTACTTGACAAAATTTATAATGTCAATTTTTTTGGCTTTTACATTTATAGAGGATTGTGGAACCATAGGGTATATGGTACACACGTGTGGTGAAGGGCTATGTCGGTTACTATTATAATATATATGAATATATTTGGGTTATATTGTTGCATGTCATTTGTTGGAGGGAAATGGCCAACGTGGATGTTCTAAAAATTGAGAAATTCTTGTCAAAATATTCTTATCACTGCTTGGAAGAAGGAAGACTTGTAAAGTTAGTGGAGAAACAAGACAAGAGACATAAATACAAGATATTTGGAACAAACAGTGTTGATTGGGTTGTGGTACATTCAATATTATCTATCTATGAGGATATCCATAAAAATAGATGTCTTAATGTTTGAAGGAAGCATTGAGATTCATGTGCCACCACATCAAAGGCTTGCTTCAAATACCACTTTTACCCTCTCGCCCACATTTTATTATTTTTCCATATTCTAGGAAATTCTTTAAACAATCTCAAATATTTGTTGTACAATTTTGTTAGAATATGTTAATTTACATATCTCAACCTATCAAAGTTATGAATGCAAATATGTTAAATCCATCAAATAAGGAAGAATTTACATAAAGTTTCTTTTTTGATATCCATATGCATGGAGCTAATTTATTGATCTAAAAATTAGTTTTATTTCTTTCCATGTATGATTAACTCAAGCATTAAATAATGGTATTAGCTTTTTCTATTTTTATAAATAAAAAGATAGTTTTTGGATAGTGTAGGAACATGTAGAGTCTCCTCATTTAGTGAGAAAACTATTATAAATAAATGTAACTGCAATTAGACTTTGCATTGATAAAAACCTATTTTTGGTATATGTTGAAGTCATAGAAACTCTAAGTTATTGTGTTTATGCATGGTTATTATTTTTTATCATATGAATGTTCTACATAATCCATTTTTGAGATGACTTAAGGATTTTTTTGTGAATGTAGATGATAAGGAAAAATCTTTATATTAAGGATCCCTATGCAGTACACACAACCAATCAATTGAAGGGATGTTTTAAGTGGAAAAATGGGTGAATCACAATCACTGATTCATACCTAACCCTAAGGCACCTAGTCTTAAGGAGGACTAACCCTAAACTTTGTATGACTATGGAAGTAGAAAAGAGAGAAGTTTGCATGCATAAACAAAGCATTCATGGTGACTAAGGAGTTGTGAATTGAGATACATTATAGAATTAGCTAGAGGAGAATAGAGGAAAGGAATTAGTGGACAAAAGATATACATCTAATCAGTGAGGATCATGTACACATTAGAAAAGAGGTGATATGCTATCTAGCAGTAGAGTGCTAACCATAGGATCATTGTTGATACATTCTAGTAGGTGAATCAGATAAATCTCTTAATAGAATAGTCATAACATGCCGTTGTAAATAGTTTAACAAGGTGCTTACTTCATTGTAAGTTAAAGTCCTTTTATTAGACACACTTCTAAAAGGGTGTTGAAATCCTTTAATAGCGTAAGATCTAACAATCTTGTAAGCCTTTATCAAGGTAGACCTTTCATAAGGTAGATCATGTTTTATGATCAAATGTTGTAACCATTACTATAGTAGTGAAGATTTGTGGGTGTCATCTCCACCCCAGTTTTACCTTCTCATTCAAGGGTTTCTAGGTAACCAAATATCTTGTGTGATACATTTGTTGAATGTTATTTTCTTTTATAGTATGGATGAATATGTTTAGCTAGCTATTTCAGTTTACTTTCTCTATTGTATTTCCAACAATTGGTATTAGAGCATATTTCACTTGAAAGGAAAGCTTTGCAACTTTGAGGAAAGATCTTAGAGATGGAATTTTACAAGTTGGGAAAGGCTATTGAGAACCAGAAGATTGAAATACAACTTGCCCTACATCAGTTGAATGAAGCAAGAAATGAGTTGAAGCAATCATTGAAGAGAAGGATAGAGATAGCTATTGAAGAGAATGACACACATTTCCAAGAGATTGACATGACTAGATTATTTTCAGATGGTAGCACAAGTGAATTTGATGGAAAAGAATGGAGCCCTAGCTGAAGAGGTCAGAAATCTCAAGATAGAACAAGAAGTCCAATCAGTATTGCTATATGAGGTGATCGAACAGAAAAATAAAATTGAAGAAGAAAAAGTCATGATTGAAGATGAAAAAAGGATGCTAACCAATAGATTGGAAGAGAAGAAATTAGAGGTTAATAGAATTTAACATATACGATTGGAAACATTGAATCAAATGATGATTGCTAATCATGAATTGAATAGAAAATATATCGAAATCACAAGACTGAAATTGTAGAATGAACAACTAAGAAATGATCTAAAAAGAGAAAAGGAATTTGCCAAATGTTTCAAGAGACCTAGTGAAGCCATCAAGTATTTTGAGAAATTGATGAGATCTCCTAGATCCAATAGTGATACTACTAGATAAGGTTACACTGGTACTGAAGAAGAAGAATCATATAAAAGTGGTGAACAAAAAAATTTCAATGGTAAGAACTCCAAACCTACTTGTCATAATTGTGGAAAATTGGAACATACTATTAATTTTTGTAGAATCAAGACTACAAGTCAGAATCCTAAGCAAAAGTTCATGGCTCACTCCCACAAGTGCAACAAGAAAGGAAATTAGGCACATGAATGTAAGATCAAGACATCAAGCACACAAAGTTTTGAGGGTCATTGCTACAACTGCAAGAAGTATGGAGATTACTAAGGTAAACCATACTAGAAAATCCTATAATTGGGATTATAATATAAGGTATAGTTGTCACTATTTTCAAGAGTATAGACATGTTGCTGAAAATTACATTGGAACAGATTTCAGAACTGACTACAGAAGATTTTTGAGTCAAACTACATGTTTTAGTTGTTTGAAGATTGGCCACATAAGCAGAAATTGTCCAACAAGATCAAAAGCACCTAGCGATGAATTCAATAAAGGAACAAGAAAGGTTGATGTTGAAGAAGTCAAAGTACATATGAACAAGATATGGAAGAAAAAGGAAGGTTGTGGTACATCAAGCTCAGATGGGATCACTTCGTCCAATGCATCAAGTGATCACACCATCCCAAACTAGGCAATTAAGAGGTATGTGTGGGATTGATATTTCAAAGTTCAATTATACATTAGCTCTAGGAGATCAATTCTAAAAGGATACTATATGCATGAAGAAAGATGCAAAGTATTGGTTAGAACTTAGAGGGAATCTATGAGGTTTCATGCTACTGCCAAGCATGAAAAGTTTCATTGTTGTTGCTAAGTGAATGTTAGTTGTTTCCAACCTATCAAAAGTGATAGTTTTGGCTGAGCTCATTGTATTTTTCAAGCATGGAAGGAATTATATGGAAGCTGAGTGAGTCCAAGTTGCTATTGGAGCTGAACTTATAGCTAGGTAAGCACTGAACATATTGCAAAGTTTTAAGGGCTATATGGTTGAGTTTTGACTCATTTGCAACTATTCAAGATTGAAGAGAACACTAAGACCTAAAGGAAAATTGGAAAGAAGGATTCAAGCATTCAATTTCTACTTGACACCAATCATTATATGTTTAAGGTATTTATCATATGTTCGGCTATGCTATTTGAATTTTTGCAAACCCTAGTTAGTTGTTATGGCATCTATCTCTTTCGCTACTATGGTTAAGGAAGTAATAGAAGTTTTGAATGTTTAATTGATAAGCAATGAGATCAAACAACCATATTTCTGGGCAGTTCTTGACATTACATAGAAAGGATACCCATCTAGTGTGTTATCGATGATACCACCACAAGTTTTGATGATACAAGATGTAAGATGTTGCTACACCTGTAAGGTTGGAAGCATTGGAGATATGGAGATAAGAGAGATTTATGGAAAATTGTGTGAGAATAATATATTAAAAGAAGAATACAAGGTTGTAGAGAGAAAAGGGTTAACTTGTGCCCTAGATTTTCCAAACATGTTTAAAATAGAATGGATTAAGATTGTTCTTAGTAGAAGTCATGATAACTTTGTATAGTTAGAGGATAGCACTATAAAAATCAAAGAGGATCATTCATAGAGTGATAGGTTATCCAACCCTAGACAGATCTAAGACAATGAGGAGTGATGCAAAAGAGGAAATTGAAAAGAATACAAGGGCACTATGGAACAAGAAAGGAATGACCATATACACAATTTTTGATCCCCTAATTGCATTTTTAGTTAGAATAATTGTACATAAGTTCTTTCAATCCAATAGGTTAAATAGTGTACCATGTTTGGCAATGGATTTTAGTTACAAGATAGTAAAGAAATCCCATTCTTATGACCTTTCCGAGTTACAACTCCAGTAGTTATCAAAAAACTTGGGATCCATAAGGACAATGAAAAGTGCATAGTGCAAATTTGGTTCAATACTTATTTGTATATTTTTCTATGTGCAGAACACATTTCTCATATTTTGGAAAGTAGCTTGGAAGACTAACAAATCAGTTGCACTACAAATTGGTGAATTTATAGAACAACTTGGAGATAATTTTGAGTCTATGGTGACTAGCTACTTTGAAGACTTTAAGAAGTCAATGAAACAAAGATAGAGGATTCCAGTATCACTAGTAGAGAATAATTTTAATGATGCTTATTTTCTAGTTGATGTTGATTTCACATATGTAAAAGTTGTTCCAAGGGTGAGATGGCTCATACCATTTCCTTATGAAATTAATTTTGATGAGGCATATGCAACCATCACTACTTTATTGGCAGAAGAAGTAGATAAGGATGCTATTGGTTTTGGAAGTTATGACGCAACAAAGTTAAAGATCATAATGGATTTAAAGATAGTTTCTATGATGAGGAAAAAGAATAAGCTTGTGAAGAAACTCAAAGAACAATTTGGTGAAGGGGCAAAAGGAGATGAAGAAGAAGGGGATAATGAAGATGATGAAGATGCACCTACCCAAGCACCACTTGCTCTCACATAGGGTCAAGGTGAAGACCAAAGAGAAGAAGAAGTAGAAATTGATGAAGGTACTAAGGGAGAAGAAGCCAATGAGGCACTTGTTACCACATAAGAAAAGAAGTTAGCAACAAGAAAACCTAAAAGGGTTGTGAAACCAAAACCTATAGTTCTTGTACCAAGGCTAGCATAAGAGTTACTACCAAGAAGAATCAAGAGGTTCAGAAGCCTAAAGGCAAGAGAGCTAGTATAGCTACATAAGGAGATGAACCTGAGAAAAAGGAAAGAAGAAAGTATATTGCCCTAGCTGAAGAGGAGAGGATAGAGTCAGATGATAGCAACCAATTCAAAGTGGTAAGTCATAGTCCCTCTTCTAATTTGGACAACTTGTGTAAAAATATTAAGAATAATGATGATTTAAGTTGATTTACACATGTTGAGTTTGATACACTTGGAAAGATAGAAAAGAAGAAAGTAGAAGAATCTATATATGCCATGATGGCAATTTTTAAGAAGAATCCAATTAGCATTGCCAACTCTCTACCCAAGAGCCTACAAGATAGAATTGAGCAAAGATGGAAATATAGTCTTACAACTAAAAGAAAGTATTTGAGAATATTTTCTCTCTATACACCAAGTTGTATGATACAACTTTGTTTATGCAAGATGTGCAGTGACATATTGAGATTCAGTAAGGAGATGTCAGGCTAACATGTACTAGTCTACCAAATTCTCTAGCTCAAAGTCAAAAGAACTTCAAGAATTTTTTGAACTCCCAAGGTCAGTTAGCAATAGTGCAAGATCAAGATACTAATGTTCAAGCTACACTAATCATTATCTAGTCCACGCTAACCCCAGACATGGAGATACTACACTAGGAACTAGCCTTTGTAGAAATAGTGATGAAGAATGATCCCCATCTTTCTACACATGAAGGATTAGTTCACCTTGTTGTCAAGTTATCTATCCAAATCAAATCATTGGAAGTAGCATGTGATATATGGGATGGAACTCTAAAAGTAATACTTGAGGTCCATAAAAATTTCTTAGACGAACACACTATACGTGTATAACCCTTTGGCATAAGTGTCAAAAAGGGGGTTAAATAAGTGAGGGGGAGACACAAGAAGAGGGGAGACATGAGTTTTGAGGAGACATAAGAAGAAGTAAAAAAATGATTCAAAGGCACAAACAAAGCATTACACAATTCAACATATGCAGAATCTACTCAATAGGAGTATTTAGTCTCAGAATAAGAATAGAATAATCAACTCAAGGGGAGTTATTGAATTTTGAGGTATGACTCAAGAGTCATAAGCTTTTGCAAAATTTTGAAGTTTTAAAATTTTGTATGTAAGACAACTACTAAATGGATATTGTCTAAGTTATGCTTGAAGAGATAAGGATATTCATTCATGACCAAGTATTTTGCCACTCATGTCAAGGGGGGAGATTGTTAATCTTAGATTGGTTTTGACATATGAGAGACAATATACTTAAGTCATTTACTTAGTTCATACCAAACAAGTAATGTATACCAAGCAAAATTTGCCAGATAGTATATGTCAAGCGAGAGATATACCGTATGTGTCAAGTAACTAGTAAATGTGGAGTCACTCAAGTGCTAAGTAGATAGTAAGTGCCAAGTCATTAAGATGCCAAGTGATCAATGAATGTTGAGTCATTCAAAGGCCAAGTTACAAATTTGAAGAGACAATGGATGCCAAGCATCAAACACTTCAAGTACCAAATAAACAATTTTGAATGTAGTTGTTTGTAATGGCACAAACTTCTATGTAAACCATTTTTTAGCCAACTTAAGAATTGTTTTGCGATTCTAGATGATATAGATGAAGCTTATTGAGGATCCCTATGTAGTACATGAAACCAATCAATTGAAGGGATGTTTTAAGTGGAAAAATGAGTGAATCACAATTGTTGATTCATACCTAACCCTAAGTCACCCAAGTATTCTTAAGGAGAACTGAGACTAAACTTTGTATGAATGTGGAAAGAGAAAAGAGAGAAGTTTTCATGCACAAAAAGAGCATTCATGGTGACTAAGGAGTTGTGAATTGAGATACATTACAGAATCAGTTAGAGGAGAACATAGGAAAGGAATTAGAGGACATAAGAGATACATCTGATCAGTGAGGATCAAGTACACATTAGAAAAGAGGTGATCTATTATCTAGAAGCAGAGTATTAGCCTTAGGAGCATTGTTGATACATTCTAGCAAATGAATCAGTTAAATATCTTAACAAAGTAGTCTTAATAGGTTGTTGCAAATCCTTTAATAGGGTGCTTACTTCATTATAAGTTAAAGACCTTTTATCAGCCACACTTCTAATAGGGTGTTGAAATCCTTTAATAGGGAAAGATCTAACAATTTTGTAAGCCTTTAATAGGGTAGACCTTTCATAGGGTAGATCATATTTTATGATAAAACATTGTAACTTTCATTGGATACACTTTATTACTATAGTAGTGAAGATTTGTGGGTTTCATCCCCACCACAGTTTCACCTTCTCATGTGAGGGTTTTTGGGTAACCAAATATCTTGTGTCATACATGTGTTGAATGCTATTTTCTTTCATACTATGGATGAATATGTTTTGCTAGCTATTTCAATTTTACATGCAACTTGTGAGATGGATGTGTGGTGAATACATTTATGGTTAAAGTTTTGAAGGATTGATTCACCCCCCCCCCCCCCCCCCCCCTCAGAATTTACTTTCCCTATTATATTTCCAACAAAAAAAACTAGAGAGAATTGTGAGATGGATCAAATAGTTTCTAGATCACCAAAGAATGCCACAAACAAGACCAAATTTTGAACCCATCAACAAAAGTATCAGTATACCTTCAAACCATACTTATCAAGAAAATACCTCCAACAAAGTACAAATAACATACAATTGATTTACTATTTGTAAAATAGTATTTTTTTATTCACTAGACTACAAACATTAGGATGACATAAACTTCTATGTGTAGTAGTATAAAATTAAAACAATGATAAACTTCCTTCACATGCTCACAAAAAACATAAAGTTATCTTTATTTTCCTCCATCTCTAAATACATACTTTCCTTTAATTGCACTAAACATTTAGTACACAAACTTACTCCTCCACATAAAGAAGACTTCCATTCCATAATATTTGGGCAACCAAAAATACTTGTTAGATGGAATTTTTGGCATCAGTGACAATAAACAACCACAAGTTGTATATATTTCCAATAATATGATCCTCTAGTTTTTTGATTCCATAGATGTTTAACCCAAAACCCTCCACAGTAGTGTTTATGTTGGAAAATTACAATTGGAACAATTATTGTTTTGTCATTGATGTCAAATTTATGGATAATACATATTTCTACCTAGTCTAAACGTAATATCTATTGATTGATGAAGAGGATTTGAGAAGTTACTCATAACTATAGCACATAGAGGAAAGGTTGAAGTTATGGAAAGGAAGTTATAATGTAGTAAAAGAGTAAATACTAAGGAGTGTCAAGTAATGCTAGTGTGAACCGAGCCACACTTAGTGCTAAGAAAATCTAGTGTTGACCATCATTACTATCGACTGAGAAAGTTAGTTGATGCTGAGCAAGAAAGCTTATACAACTATCAAGTATTTCACTATTGAGTGAGTGTCAGAATACAATGATTATTGAGTGACAATAAAAGATCAAATTCAAAGGAATCATAAGATAGCACCGACTAAGTTGATGTCTTGAGAAATGCGTTGAAGATAAGATAGATGAGTTGGATCATTAAATTCAAGGTGATGATTACATAAAGATGTAAAAGAAGGATCCTAGAGAAGTTTCTAGAGGATGGTCAAGAAGATGTATAGATATATTGAATCGTGTTGAACCTAATCATAAACCCTAAGATCCATGGTGGATGTAGAAAATGGTAAAGCACATATTTCCTATTTAAGGTGACACATGACTATACATTTGGTGCCTTGCCTATGCCCTAATGAAGCCCTATCCAACTAGTGTAAATGAAAAGTTTGTATTTATCATACAAAGAAAGGTTGATCAAAGGTCATACAAATGTGTGAATGCAAAGCTAGAAGAAAAAGCTTGCAGATGTGATGTTGTTGCTAGTAAATATTTTTGAGAAGAAGGCTTAAGTGTTGATGAGAAGAGTGGAATGATTACTTGAAGGGTGTCCAAGAAGATCAAGATTAGAGATGACAATGGAAGGCTTATCAATGAACTAGTATATGGATTGAATAGAGATCTAAACTAGAAAAAGTGAGTTGTAATCACATAGATCAAACCTACTATTTTCTTTCTTATCATTTTAAATAGTTTGTATTGAAATTCTTTTAACAGAGGTTGGCCTAATAGTCATTTAAAGACTTAATAGTCTATATAAATCCTTTAACTAGGTGACATTCTAAATGGAATGATCAAAGTCCTCTTATAAGGCCACTCCTAACAAGGTAATTAAATCCTCTAACTAGGTCACATTTAATAGTGTGTATTGTAACCTTTAATAGGGTTGGCTCCTAACATAGTGTTAGTGAATAGATTGTCCTTCGAGAATATGTGTGCAAATCTAACCCTGAATGCCCAAGTGAAAGGACAAATCAACACCAAAATTTGGACAATTTATCATGAGATTGATAACCTTCCTCTAAATTTTATCAGGTATAGCTCCCCGTATGAGATATTCAATAAATTAAATGTGAATGCTTTTAACCAGAAAGCACAAAAAGATATCAAACATCTATCCATAAATACAGTGTAGATGAGAAAACCTATACTACTACATGAAAAGAAATGGTAAATGACACAAAGCCCATTCACGTGACATGTTATAAAGGATGAAAACAAGAATAACATTTTCCATCTTTTTGAGAAAGTGTAGAAATAGAGAATGTATACAAGAAACAATGATGGTAAAAGCACATCTGGAGAAAACTAAAGTGACACAAAGTTCACAATTAGTGGAAAGAGGATCACTCAAACTCAAATTTTTGACATACAATCAACTCTCAAGTCTCCCTTCCCTAAAGCATAAAAGATGCAAAGACCTTGTTATGCATTTGCAATTACAATCACCATTAACGAAAGATATAACAAATCAAAACTCTCCTATTGGTAACACATAGTTCAGAACAGGAAAATAGAAACTTTCTTTGCCCCCATATCCTTCACAAGAAAATGGCGTAACTCTGAAAACTTCTCCCTTTGTTGTAGCCCATAGTCTAAAGCCTTCGAGAGAAAAGATGGAACCCTTTGTCTTGCTGCTACTAGGTTATTTATCTTTTCAATTCCCATGGCTTTTCAGTTTCTCTAACTGAATCTTGAAACCATTTCTCTTCACCTTCCTTGATAGATTTTCTTCGATTTTTATGACATTCAACTTCTAAAGGTTTTTCACTAAATCAAATGTCATCTTAGTATATTTGGACAATTGGCAAATGAATAAATCAGTCCAAAATAATAATAAAAACTTGCTATTGGGCAGATTTGTTTTGACAGTCAATTTGAGGTTCAGTGCAAGGGCCATAACTAATTATTCCACCGTTGGATTTCCTTCATTTTGGGATATGTTGGTTAGATCCTAATTCCGCACAACTTGACTAGAGCGATCAAGAAATTTTTGTTCTAGTCAAAGGTTATTAAGGACTGAGTGAAGGTCTATATGACTGTCAGAATTATAAAGTTTCTAGGAAGAGCTTTATATCTTTTTTGTATGCACTGCTCTTATATTGGGCTAGTGCTTCAATGCAAACTCATGTTTTGTCTCATGAGATTGATTAGAAATTCCAATAATGGGGGTCGAGCTCTTGGTTTGGGACTTTATTTTTCCATGCTTTCTTCATGATAATTTAACTCAATTATCTCATCCCATTACATTCTTGTGATAATTCTGAAATGTTCAGTCACATTAACTATGTATCTTTTGCATGTGGATCTTTGCATCGAGTCATTTCCATATCTTAACGTTGCCTTTCCTCTATCATAAACTTCATACCTAGCACACTCGGGCAGTAGTCTGTCACATGACTCATGTGTTTTGGCTGATGCCAACCTCTAAATTAAATTTGGGATGATTTATATAGTAGTTCAAATCTATTTCTCATATGTCCATTACCATGTTTATATCTCGCCATTCAAAATGAATACATTAAGATATGAATAAAGTAGAGCCTTCAAACTATATAGTGAGATTCTCATTCCTTAATATGTAGCTAGTATTATTATCATTATATGAAACCATTTCTAAACGCCATAATATTTCTCCCCATCATATGCCCCAAAATTGACCATTGGACTGTCAGGGAAAATAGGATTGTGAGTGTGCCTTCAATATTCATTACTCCTCACAGCTGCAAACTTAATTTGTTGTAGAGGTTAACCGCATGACCTTAACTAGAGATGCCAACTCTGAATCTTTGAGCATTTAAATCAACACATTGCAATTTTAAATGATACCTGAAACTCAAATATGAAACAAAAACACCGAGAATCTCACATTACTGAACCTCTGCATCTATGGATCATCAAACTTGAAGACAATGAGCCTGAATCTTGTTTCTGAATCTACATGTCAAAATATTGAACCAATTCAAACTTTTGAACCTCTTCGAACCCTTGAACCTGATCTTCTTCTTGACCTGTACTTTTACATCTTCTGAAACTATTGAGCTAACTGAAACTAAATTATGAACAGAGGCTAGATTATGGTATTAAGTTGAACACAAACTCTAAACCATGAGTCTAAACTTTGATTCTAAATCTGCATGTCAAACCATTTTGAACCTTTGAACCACTTTGAACCTTAGTTTGAAACACTTCAAAGAGGTTCAACACCTAGAATTGAAAGTTTTATAACTATGACCATATTGGGTACTAATACATAGCTCACATCAAAAGAGTGAAAAAGAGTGACATGTTGGTGGTGGTTTCTCCCAAACTGGATTTCCACGTAAAATCCTAGTGTCAAACTATGATGAATGTCTTATGAATGTTTTTACACATGATGATGTTTTCATTATACAATGCAAGTTAAGCTTACGATAGTTTTCCAATAGAGACCAAACAAGAATAGGATATGTAGGATAACAAAAATGGTGAAGTATTTATTGTTTGATTGTTCAAGTGGTACATATAGACCTTGAGTAATTGATTCACCCCTCATCTCAGTTATTCTAAATATTTCTAACAGTTTGATGTGTCTCCATCCTTTGTGAGAAGAATTACACATTTCACCAGATGTTGGGCTAGGATCTTAGTTGAGTCTAACCTAGATCACTTCTAAAGATCCCATGCACTATAAAATGATCCTTAGAATTCAATATAAATAACCTATAGTAGTTCGAAAGCTAGTTAGGGAGTTTGGGATCAAAACTCCTTGTTTGCATTAACTTGTAATTAGCTTCTAGTGGTGTTTATCTAACATGTGTAACTAATGGGACATAATTTAATTTACATACGAGAAGGTCTGTAGACATTTATTTATTTTTTCCATAAACTAAGTATCATATTTCTCCCAATTATTTGTGTTGTATTGAATTGTGTTGTAAGGCTAAACAATCCATTCTAGGCTCTCCATCCTAGACTACATCAACTATAAATTGTGGAAATCTGACATCCATTGTTAATATAAACTAAAGTAAATAAGTTAAATAATTTATTATTTTTCAATAACTTATTTATATCAATTTATTCTATTATTTTTTTTTTTCACAATTGAAATATTTTATAATACTCTAATGCGAAGACATAATTTGCCTTCTCTAATACACATAACGCCACAACATAAACTAAAACATTGATAGGAATAGTATATAATCATATAACCATGTTCAATTAGTCAATTATATAAATGTAATCATACATTACACACTAATACATCAAATCAACACTTTGCATCCAATACATATTAACAAAACACATATAAATTTTACCATAGAATTGAACATAGAGAGAATCATAGAAAAAACAAAAAATGAATTCTATTATCTAACATCTTGTTAAATCTTCTTGTAACATATATTTACATTTATATACTTATCATTGAATAATTATGATATATATATATATATATATATATATATATATATATATATGTAAACACCAAAAAGGCTCAATTTCTTATGTTTGGTACCTTATCCAATCATCTCTTGTGACTTTATTGATGATTATACATATTTTTAGACTATAATATATTGAAAGACATTTTTTAACATTTCAATTAAAATTTTTTCAATTAGTGTGAGCATAAAATTATTATAATCTAGTTAAAACACCTGAAAGTGCTATTGCTATTGGATGGTTAATAAATTTATGTATATAAAAAATTCTGTTAACCCCACACACACATATATATATATACTCTTTATGAGTTATAAAACCTTTGTCACGAATAGACAAAAGGTTACATATTTATCGTTATTTCTATCACAATTCTAAAGCCGATGATTGTTCCAAGTGCATATAAAACCCCGAGTGGAGGAAATCGAGGAAATCAACTCGCCTATGAGTCGAAATAGAAATAAATACAAAGCGTGAGCTATTGAAAGCTTCATCCCTCCAAACCACAAACAGGTAACTAAACTACTGTCTCTCGCTAACCATACACATGGCCATTGCATTACTAATCGATTGGATTTTACACATTTCTACTGAAAAAGACGTTGTTGCGTTTATTGGGTTCAGAACTACTTATTGAAATCCTCTAATATCATTGCTGAAAACTCATATCCAGCACAGTGAATCAGATTATAGTTTTAGCATTAGAGCTTTAGAGTTGGAATTAATAACTGCAAAGAGATCATGGCATTGCAGGGAGTACGTGGCATGGATTCTTGGGAATATCCCGCGTGGCTGGGAGACGATTCGAACCTAGATGACAGCTTTCTGATAACGAGGTTTCCTCAGACGGTGTATTTGAGGCGGTGTGTAACAGTGCAAAGTGGGAGGCTTGATTTATCAATGGAAGGAGAGTTGAGAGCTCACTGTGAAAGCTGCGGGAGAGTGGTGCGCATGGCATTAGTAGCAGAGCCCAGTGGAGGAGGGTGTACTGTGTACGTGGAGTATGAAGATGAAGAATCTGCAATCAACGCCATTAACATTCTCAATGCTGCGTCTCTTGAAATTCAGGGGCCCGGAGATTCCCCTGTGCAGAGGCTCCGGTTGAAAGTCACAAGAACATGCTTCATAGTCACAACGCAAAGGCCATCAAACCCACCGTTAACTTGAATGTTTTTCATTCTTGTCTTTGTTTGTGAACTCATTTATTTACTTCAGTGGAAAGTGGCTCTTCTCTATGCCAGCCTTCATTCATTGTCACCGCAGAAATCTTTTGTCGAGTATCCGTGATCACCGTGGTCTTCCAACTCTGTATGTACGATTGTAATGTTCCATGTTTCTTAGTTTACTATATCGTCTCGAGTGAGCTCTTGTATGTACAATTGTAATAATCATGTTTCTAAATATTATATCATTTCATAATTGTAATATTCTTGTCTAAATGTATTATATTTTCTTAAACATTCTTTGTATGTAAATTTGTAATAATCATATTTATAAATATTATATTATTTTTAATATGTTCCTTTTTAACATATAATTGTATATCTAAATATTATATAATTTCAAATATTCTTTTGTTCTTACATTTGCAAATGTAATATTCACATATACTAATGTTATGTTCTCTCAAGTATGTTGTTGTATGCAGAATTGTAATTATCACGTTTACATTATTATATCCTCTTAAGTATGTATATGATTATTGTAATAATCAAATTTCAAATATTATGAATGCTAAGTCCATTCATTAGCACAATTTCTTTTACTAGTATAGATGGAAGAATGTTGACAAGATGATAGTAGAAGTAGAAAGGGGTTTTTCCATCAATTTTAGAGGGGAGGACTATTGATCCCATAAGTCTCATTGGCACCAAGATTGTGAAAAGGGTGTTGCCATTGAATATTACAATTGCACATGGTCGCTACTCAAAGATTAAACCGGTATGCAAATATATGTTACATTACATCTAACAACCAAGTACGAAGGATAGTTGATCTAGATCATCGATTTTGCGAATCACCTTATATGTGACAGGATATAGGAACAATCAAATGGATGTGACAAAATAAAGTGGAAAAATGGTGGAACATGCAAGGAAAAAGGCTACTCATAGGTTCATAGATTGACTAGTAGAGCTAATAGTCTAGGATTAGGGGTTCAGATTACATCTTTTTTAAAGTGAGAGCTAATCCTTAAAAGAAAAGAATGAGACATAGAAAGAAACATGTGGGCAAGAACACAAACACTTATTCATAGTGCAAGATAGCAAGAGAGATAGTTGCAGAGAGAAGTGATACAACTTTGTGCTATTTTGGGCAGCCAAGGGAAGAGGTGAGATTTAAGATCTCAACAAGTATATAGGGATATAGGTGAATCTTTGAGGCTTCAAAATAGATCATATATATTACACTACTTTCTTATCATTACATCTAGATGTAGCTTTAAACAAGACAAGCTTCATTAGTAATCTTTTGTAAATCTGCTAACAATGTATCACTCAGAAGGAGATTTGTAAATTCTCTAACATAGTATCTTTGAAAAGCTTGTATAGCTCTAACATGTTATAAATATTCCTAATAGGACGTGTTCTAGAAAAAAATAACTTTAGCTCTTAATCAAGCAACCCTTTACATGCATTATAAGGGTAGATGGGTATATTATACCCATGATGGCTTTCATCCTCTAAACGATGGTTTCCACGTATAAATATGTGTTATTCAATAAATTATTATGTGCAAGTTTACATGTTTATGTTTTACTACATTTGTCTTTTCTTTAGTTATTAAGTGGATATTGTTCAACTTGCGTAGAGCTATTAAGAAAGTAACTTGTTTTAGAGTCAGTACCGATTCACCCCTCCTCTCAGTACTAGATGGGACCAACATTAAGTTCTACATCTTATTGCACTAATTGATTTCTCTACCATAGTTGGAATGGGAAAAGCATGGAATGTATACTACCACACAACAAGGTAATAAAATTTATTATTGGGAAGTTCTCTTTTCTAAAATTTTCTCATTTGAAGTAGTCAGAATATAGACCTATGAATGATACCCTTGTGTACCTTATGGATCTTTTTTTACCCATCACATGTTATACTTATTGGTCTTGGTAACCCCTAGATAGACTCATAACTATCTTCTTTAATGTTTGAGGTTTTGACATCCTCAATTGAAAATACATGTTCCACTAGATATTGGGTACAAGGCCTAGCTAAGGAAAATGGGGATCACTTATAGAGGTTAGAGACTCAATATATAATCACCCTTAGAATGAAAGATAAGGAATCTATAGTAGCTAGAGAGTTTAGATAATGACAATTACAATTCAAAACTCATATTTTTGCATTAACTTGTAATAAGATTGGAAGATTATATATATATATATATATATATATATATATATATATATATATATATGAGAAGACCAGTGGATGTGTTTATCTTTTATTTCAACAAAAAGAGCTGCATGTTCTTGTCAATTATTTTTGTTGTGTTGAATTTTGTTACAAGGCTATGTAATCCATTCTAGACTCTCTACCATTCACTGAATCGACTATGGATATGCAAATATAACATCTAATTTTTTTTATGCACTGAAATAAATTAGTAAATCTATTGTTTTTATTTTAATCAATTATTTATATTAATTTAGTGTATTATTCAATTATCTTTGTGATTGAATTATTTTATAATACTTTAACTCACCCACTTAATTCTACTTATTTAACAAATGTAATATCATGTCAAATAATTTCATCACTTAAATTTAAATAACATCAACAAATAATATAAGAATGTACAATCACATTCATTCAATTATTTATGACAATAAAATCATACATTATATATCAAGACATTAGAAATACAATTTGCATCCAATGTATATTAATAGAAGATATCTAAATTTTATAATAGAAATGAAGCTATATAAAATCATAGAAAACTGAAAAACAAAAAATATTATAGAATGTCTTGGTGAATCTCTACACAATATGCATTTTTATTATATAAATAATATTACAACTATATATGGGCATGACACATAAAGCGAATTGAATTTATTATATTAGAATAACTATATTGATATTATAGCTATATTCATTAAGAAATAAAATAAAATAAATAAATTTGTTATATTTTTAAACTTATATAATCATTTCATGTGACTTTGTTAATAATTATGTATGTTGATGGACTACAGATTATTGAAAATTGTTTCTTTTTAAAGATTTCTATTAAAATCTCTAAAATGAATGTAACCATATAACTACTATAATCTAGTTAAAACATTGGAAAGTGATATTTGGTGTGTGTGTGTGTGTGTGTGTGTGTGTGTGTGTGTAGAGAGAGAGAGAGAGAGATTTGACTTTGTTCATAATTATGCATGTTGATGGACTATAAAATATTGAAACTCATATCTTTTAAATATTTGGACATTAAAGTTTCTTAAATTAATGTAACCATATAATTATTATAATCTAGTTAAAATATTTAAAATTAATATTTGATGTATGTATATGTGTATATATGTATGTATGTATATATTGTAGATGCATACATACATACATACATATATATGTATGTATGTATGTATATACATATAGATACATACATACATACCCACACACACACACACAGATTCATATACACATATAATATAATATGTGTGTGTGTGTGTGTGTGTGTGTGTGTGTGTGTGTGTGTGTGTGTGTGTGTGTGTGTGTGTGTGTGTGTATTTTTATATGTTAATGGAGAGAGAGATATATTATATTGAAAAGATATTAATATTCAATGTAAAAATTTGGCTTTAAGAAAATAAATTGGACAACCATTTGCACATGTAGTATATTTTAGAATGATAGTTATTTAATAGATCTATGTAAAAAATATTAAAGAGTTCACCAAAAGTTAAAAAGAATAAAAATGAATTGAGAAGATGTAATAGTTGGAGTTATAATGAAATGAAGCCAGGTAATTTGAGTCTCTATGAAAATGGAAGAGTATTATTCTATGATCTTAAGCATTTTGATTTGAGCAAGTTTCCTAATTTTGAGAAATCGTTATATCGATTTGACCAAGCTTTTCAATCAATTTGAGCAAGTACTTTGGGTTGGCTTTCTGCTCATGTGAGTCTCATTTTCTCTAGGATGACTAAAATTTTGATAGTGCTGATGATATAGGATTCTTTTATTTCAGCCAGGAACTAATTTTTTATTTCAATTGATCTTGTCTAAATCAATAAAATTTAGATTTTAATGTATTTGCTTGAGACACACAAATAATTTTTTTGTAATTGAAAACAATTATGCAATTGACTTATGAGCATTACATTCAGTAACAATTTTTAAAGATTTTTTAGATCCTTTTTGGTTACAAGTAAATGATCCTTAACTTTTTCATATTTTCTCCTTAAAAGAAGTACTTTATGTAGAGCCTTTGAGTATGGTGTGGTGATTAATGGCTCTGGAGGGGGAGGTATAGATTCTAAAACAATGAGTAGGTGAAGGGAATAGGCTTCACCTTGGTTCAGAGAAAGCTCTAATGTTTGTGGCCCTTTTCTTATAATCAATAAACAATATTAAAACTTAGAGTAGACTAATAAATATATTTATATTTCAAGCTACTAGTTGATTTTATGAATGAGAATATAAGAAAGAGCCAATTACATAGATATGAGTAGGAAAAAATATGAGCAAAGAAATTACAAATGCATGTTACTATAACTAATTAATTTATATATTTAACAATAAGGACTTTGTAAAATGTGTGATTGAAGAGGTCTTTAGTACTAATTTTGAGATTAGTAAGATTTTAAAGGAAGCAAACAAACACAGTTCCATCAAATTTTGCAGAGAGAGGTAATACATCCATTTGATATTTTGTAGTATTGATTTTGGTTTGTTTATATAACTTATTTTGGTCTTTTTGCACTTCTAGTTTGGAAATAATGGTTACTATAGACATAATTCATACCTTTATGATTTTTTAATCTATTAGTAATCTTTATGGCCATAACAATTATACATTAGAATATTTTGGATAAGAACTATAAACATATTACATTATTTGTTTATTTATGTATTTATTGTAAGCTTCTTTTTAAAATCTAATATTTTTTTAAAGAGTACTCTCTTTGCATGTCGAAGTCTTAGTATTTTTTAATAATGTTTGTGTTTTCAATATTTATCATGTAAAGGAGAATGATAGAACAATTTAAATAATAGAGAAGAAGATTTTTTATAGTGTTTTAATAATTAGTTTTTTGAATAAGGAAATAAAGACATCTATGTTTCAATTATAATTGAAAGAACCAATCTTTAGATAGTTATAGGTTGAGTAGTTTTGGAAATTGTCAAATAGAAAGTTTTTAAAGTATAATAATTTAGGATGAAAAAATAATAATTGATAGTTGTATAGCTTAAACCTCTCTCTTGTACCAAAATCTATTGAAAAACCACCATGTTATTTCAATTTTGTATTTAGATGTCCAAAGTTAAATTTAGATCTTTACTCTTAGAGTTGAAATTTTAAACTTATTTATATATTCAAAACATTTGAATGAAAAAATTCTAATAATTTATAACTATAAAAACACCTTGAAATTTTTTTTTTTTTGCAAAAAGAGGGGTAAAAATTTATTAAGATAGAAAGAAATACAACAAGGAGAGCTCAACAAGGAGCTCGATCCTGAGCAACAAGATCATCAAATTCTTGCACCATCTCAAAGGATAGTTGCCTCCTATCCCTAATATTCCAACACGGATCATGAGTAGATGCCCATTTGGCTAGACAATCAACAGTTCTATTCCATTCACGAGGAATATACGTGAACCTAATGAACTTAAAAGAGGAAGAGAAGAAAAGAATCTACTTAACAACAGTGGCCAGCTACCAACTAACATCCTCAAGCTCTTGCGAAGAAAGCATGTTCACCACCACCTGGGAATCAGACTCACAGATAATCTTACTCCATCCCCGCAAGCAACACTGTTCCACAGCATATAAAATAGCCTGAGCTTCCATGAGATTGTTAGTATAATCACCCTTATGAATTGAGAAGAAAAATTTAACATCCCCAGAACTACAACAAGCCACTCCGCCAATACCAGCCAGACCAGGATTCCCACGGGAAGAACCATCAGTGTTAATTTTTAGAACTCCACAGGGAGGAGGAGTCCAGTGCCCATCCCGGTTAACCTGACCCTTCCTCTGATGGTGAAGCTGCCTGGACATAGAAGGAAACCTATGAGCTGTAGCCCCATCCTGCAGATGAAAATTGAGGCGATTACAGATAGCAAGATCAACTGGATCCATACCCCCATCAAGCTCACACTTCACAAGAATAGTTTCCTGAAGAGAATGTGATATTTTCCACCAAAGATGTAAAACACCAAGCCGAACATCTTGGAATATGTGACGATTCCTCTCCAATCAGATATGCCAAAGCATGAAAGATGGGCCAGCAATCCAAGCAGAATGGAGAAAAGAAGACTTGGAGGGAGCAGTACCCAAGCGGGCCCAAAACTCAGGCAAAGAGGAAGCATGCAGACAAGAGCAACCCCAAGCGCTCCACCAAAGGTGCCATATCTAAGTAGAATAGGAGCAATGGAAGAACAGATGGGAGACAGACTCCTCTCCATTACCACACAAAACACAATAAGAGGGGCCCTGAAATCCATGTTTACAAAGATTATCCTAGGTAAGACAACGGTTGTGAGCCACTAGCCACATGAAAAAATTTCACTTGGACCAAGAAACTTTATTCCAAACTTGCTTCCACCAAGGGACCTCAGCATCCCCAAATAATTGTCTAGTTATCTCCTGGTACCCAACAGAGACATGATATTTACCAGACAAGGTACCACCCCAAGCCAAAACATCTGGACCAAGAAAAGAAGAACACTCTCTAGAGGCCAGAATTTGAGAAAGCTCCTGACGATCCATGTCTGTACCTCCAGGAGGCCAATCAGAAGAATGCTTCCATTTGTAACCAACAACAGGTCCCAATTGATAAGGAGTCTTGTAATGAGCCACTTTATCCCATCCAGTGGCAAGAAAAGAGTCACAAAGAGGCTGAAGATGAGGGTATATGGATAAAATGTAAGGGAATCCATCCCAAGCATCAGACCAAAACAAAGCCTGAGAACCTCCTTTACATATCCAAAACAGACCCCTCTTTACCAACATCGCACATGTTTGCAAAGTATGCCAAACCATTGAGCCACGACCTTCAAGAGGAAGTGCAGAAATAGAGCAAAGATCAGCAACACGAAAATATTTATGAGTGATAATATGAGCCCAAAGTTGATGTTGTCCAGAGCACCATCGCCAATAAAGTTTAGTAGCCAAAGCTTGACTACTCAATAGAGCAGATCGAAGACTAAGACCACCCTCCTTTTTAGGCCTACAAACAGTTGCCTAATTAACCAGGCTCCATTTAGTACTATGCAAATTACCACTCTAAAGGAATTATTGAGAAAGAGCATCAAACTCCTTCAGAAAGTAAATAGGTGCAGCATGAACCATGCTTCGATAAGTAGGAAGAGCTTGGATAACAGCTTGAAGAAGAGTAACTCGGGCAGCAGTAGAAAGCCATCTATGAGTCCGATGATTTACCTTATCCTGAAGCTTGGTAATCAAATTTTGCCAGAAGAGATGTGGCTACCTAGAAACATCAATAGGGATGCCAAGATAAGTCAAAGGAAGTGATCCTATCTGAAACCATAGGATACCAACAATCCTATGCTGAATAGAATCAGGAGTGTTTAAAAAGTAAATGGAAGATTTGTGCTCATTAACTTTCTATCCTAAAGCTGCCAAATAAACATCCAAAGCATGTCAAAAGGCTTCAGCTTCCTTGATCCTAGCAAGACCAACAAGAGCAGAATCATCAACAAATTGAAGATGGGAAAGAGAAGGTAAGCCATTACCCCACCGCTAGCCTTGAATAGAATTTTGGGACACCTGATGCTTAATGAATCTGCCCAAGCCTTCAACCATGATGATGAATAGATATGGGGAGAGAGGGTCACCCTAGCGGAGGCCTCTAGAAGCACCAAATAGTTGAGAAGGTTGACCATTAATAAGAACTGAAAAAGAGGCAGAAGTAACACAACTCATAATCCAACTCACCCAATCAGAGCTAAATCCAAAAGAAAGAAGAATACTCCTTAGGAAGCTCCATTTAACTCTATCATAGGCCTTAGCCATATCTAGTTTAACAAACATGGCTCTCTCCCTAGAAGTAGCCATAGAGTGAATAGCCTCAGTAGCAATAACCACCCCATCCAAAATTTGTCTGCCAGCAACAAAACCACCTTGTTCTTCTAAGATAATAATGGGAAGCCACCTTTTCAATCTCTTAGCAATCAACTTAGTGATAACTTTGTAAACCACATTACATAAGGCAATTGGTCTGAAACACTCCAATTGATTAGCACCCTCTCTCTTAGGAATAAGAGTCAAGAATGTAGAGTTCAAAGCTCGAAGCATCTGCTTGCTAGCATAGGATTCTTTAACCACCTCCAACAAATCATGATTAATGATGTTCCAAAATTCTTGAAAGAATTCAACTGGAAAGCCATTAGGACCAGGAGCCTTCCCCTTAGGCATGCCAAAGACCACCTCCTCCAACTCTTCCAAAGAAATAGGACGCATGAGATAATCATTCATTTCTTGAGTGATAAGGGAAGGAATACAGGACAAAATAAAATTTTCTTCATTATCAACAGGAGGAGAGTCCTCAAAGAAGAGGGTAGAGAAGTAACAAATATCCTCCTGGAATAAAGTTGGCAAGGAATTCAGTTGGATACCTTGAGAATTAACCAAAGAAGAGATAGTGCTCTGATTCCGACAAGATTGCACTATTTTATGGAAAAAGGAAGTGTTACGATCACCTTCCTGGAGCCAATCAACTCTAGCCTTTTGCTTCCAAAAAATTTCCTCTCGAAGTTCCCATTCTTCTAGAGCTCTAGAAGCAAGGGATTCAGCCTTGCCAAGAGCCTCTGAGAAACCTCGATCTCTAATCTCCCTTGTGATGACATCAAGATCTTCTTGAGAAAGCCTTTTCATAAAGTGAAGGTTCCCAAAGCATTCCCTATTCCATATCTTGAGTTTCCTTTTAACATATTGAAGCCTTTTAGAAAATGAGAACATTGCAGTACCATATGTAGGAGCACCATCTTTCCACCAATAGAAAACACAATCATGAAGAGAGGAGTCCCGAAGCCACATCAACTGGAACTTAAAAGGAGGATGGTTTGGAACATAAGCCCCTATAATGGAAAATTTGATTGGCCAATGATCTGAACCCCTCCAATCAAGGATTTCTAAAGAGATAGTAAGGGTGCCACTAACCCAGAAGCAAGAAACAAGAAATCTATCCAGACATTTTGAGATAGTAGCAACACCAGTCCTGCAATTATTCTAGGTATAGAGACCATTAGAAGGCTTAACATCAGAGAGATGCAAAAGAGATATATGTTGCCGAAGAAGAGCAGAAGAAGGCCCCAATCTAGCCAAACCACCATGCTGCTCGTCCAGACTTAAAACTGAATTGAAGTCCCCTGCTAACACCCAAGGATGATAAGGATAACAATTTCTAACATATTGAATATGTTCCCAAAGTTCCTTCTTTCCCACAAGATCAACAGGTGCATACACATTAGTAACCATGATTACCTCTCCTGAGTCTAGAGCAGAAGCTACCATAGAGAGAGCTGAGCGAGAAGACATCCAGCCAAGAGGAGAAATTTTTTGAGGATCCCAAAATATAGCTAAACCACCCGCACTGCCTATTGCCCCAAGACACTGGCATTGGCCACGAGACCAAATACTAGAGGCATGTTGGACCATAGACTCCACAGAGAGTTTAGTCTCTTGGATACAAAAAACATCAGGGCTATGATCAACCACCAAGTTATGAATAGCCTTTTGTCTAGGGATGCTATTCAACCCCCTTACATTCCATGAGAGAATAATCATCATTGGGTAGAATTGGGAAAATGAGAATCCAAAGGTTTCACTTAACCGGACTCAATCAATATATCGCCTGTGAGTTTAATCTTCTCTTGGTCTGTTTTGCGCCCACTCCTTAGAGGAGTAGAAGAAGCCCACTTAAAGGGTCGAGAAATCAACCCCAAGGGGAGAGGAGAACCCTTGCCCTTACCTGATGGTAGCACATCCTTAACCAAGTCAGCTAAAACAACATCATTATCCTCCAACACTACAGGAGTCACCAGAGCCTCTATCACAGGAGCTACAAGGCCCTCACAGTTCTGATATACTACAACTTGGGATGCCCCACAAGCATCATTTAGAACAGATCTCTCATCTGGGCAAACTGGATCAGAAGAGATATGAGGAGGAATACCCTCCTCTAGAACCATACTATCCAGCACCTCAAAGCGGT